>OX453309.1:6951258-8335607 GCA_949710035.1 Crambus lathoniellus
TGTTACAAATTTTGTCTTGGTTCATTCAGATGTTTCGACGTGATTAAGTAACACACATCCAAACTGACGCATTTATAATATTGGTGAGACTATTGACAGACTGGGGCTTACTCCATTTGGACTTATTTGCAGCTTTCCATACATCAGGTCCATATTTTGCGTCCTACCCGTAATTACTTACAGAGCTGAAACATAGACACTCACGGTGGGGCTAGTCTACAAATTCAAAATCACCCGGACGGATACGAGCTGATGAAAATGATGATTCATCACGTATTTTTGTCTCGTTTTTCATCCTTTTGATGATGGTTATCATCATCATTTTAACGCCTTAGTGCCTTTACAAATTTCGACTTTTACAGTAATACAGTCGTGATTCTCTCGCAATGCAGCCGCAATTCAATAGTTCCAGAGTTTTCAGTAACTAAACGCGTAGCTGCAGTCATCGATCGGACATCAATACATCACGCGTATGAATCGATACAAATACTTGTTGGCCAATGCCGTGATGCGATGCAGTCGCTTGTTTGTGTCGCTGCAAAAAGCTAGAACGATTTAGAGCTTTTGAATATATCCTGCCGTAGTTTTTGCTTAACTTAGTTTAGTTTTTCGGTAATAAACATTGAGAGTTGCGAAATTCTTATTTATTGAGAAGCAACAAGGACAAGAAAAATCTAAAATCAAGTCGTAAAAACGTTTCGGGCTCGATTCCCGAACAAGACAAATATTTGTGTGCATGAACATATCTATTTCTCTTGGTCTGTTTGTTTTCTATGTATATTAAACATATACCTATTTATTTACAAAAAAAATATATACATACTTAAGTTTATCCCTTAAACTGTAGTGGTGAAAAACAGTCACACTTCTATAGTCGTGAGTCCACCAGTTATCTAGTTTCCATAACACACTAGATAATTGGTGTAATTGTCAGAAATTTATTTTTATTTGTTTACTAACAACAATAAAAATAAACGAAAAACAGAAAAAGAATCCCTCACATAAAAACTAATCAGGCCTTTCAAAACCGAGTCGAAAGTAAATCAAATCTACGCAAATTGGTTGAATAAGTTAATTATAAACATATTTAGGTTTTTGGGTTTCGCGAATAAGTTTAGGGTTTAAAATTTTTAATTTACGAAGATTGGATCTAATTTTGAAGGTGACTTATACTTTATACTAAAGTTATATCTTCATTAAAATCTTTCAAGTTTTATAAAAAAAACAAACTTTTTTATTCATTTAGATTATCGTCCAACATTTTTTTACCTACCTCCCGTTATGGATACAACTTATGTTAAGATTTTAAAACATTACTCAAAGGTAAAAGTTTCAAAGTTTCCTTCTATATGATGACGTACGTGATCATAATTTTCTTTCCATGCGGATATGAGCGTGGGTCACATCAGCTGGTGCCTCTTTTACTGGTTGCCAACACCTCTATCGCCTCCACTACGAACTGAGCGAAGTGAGGCTAGTTGGCGGGAGATGCTAGCTCGCTCGGTTGCCGTGTGAACCGAGAAGTATGAAAAGAGGTGAAAAAGGCTCGCTCGGTTCGCTCGCCCACCTCGCTGGTTGGCGGTGTGGCCCACGCTTTATTATTAATAGCAACTTTTATCGTCAAACAGGGTGCCTACCATCAACTCTTATTGCGGTTTTGTTTAGGACCTATTTCGCCTATTCGTACAACGATTCTATTGTGTCAATGACAAGCGATTCAGCGACATGTCACAGCCGCTTAGCTGTCATGAACTCTTATTTGACTTATAACTCGGTAGAACTAACCTCACCTCCAGGCTATACCCATCCCTCTTACTCTCCGCGCATGAACAAATCGAGTGAAAGAGACGGGTAGAAGAAATAAGGACACAAATCCTTCGTTCTTTCAAATTCAGCAATTCATTTGCGATTCGACGATTAGAAGGTCATGGTACGAAATAAAGCAATTCATTTTAGGAACCTGTTCTGGAACTCACCAGTTTTGAATCGCTGCCTGTCAACTATATTGATGGTAGGCATGTACCGGTAGAAGTACCAGGGACTTCTACAAGTACAGTCGAACAAACCGATTCATAACCCACCATAAGTTCACTTTCGAACAGATATTAAAATTCAATAACGTCAAAATTCTAACTTGTTGACTTTGACACTGAGCTTTGCAGTTTTGAGGATTTCAAACAAAATAAATTAATAGCAAAATGGGCCACGGTTCAATTGGTTGGACCGTATCTACCTATTTCAAGAGCACATCAAAAGAAAGGAACAAATAAAGTCAACAGTTTGAATAATGACATTTTTCACTATGAATCAGTCAGCATGATTGGGCTCTAAAAAGTACAACTGCAAAACAATTGCCCCCAAACATTCACGTCTCGTATACACCGCAAACACGAAATAATTTTTTAATTATACTTGTTCCATACAAAGCCTCTCTGAGCGGGAACTGGAAACAATTTTCATCGCTGCAGCAGTGTGTAATCCGCCAGCCGGATAATCTGTTTTAAATTTAAAACTGTGGCCAAAGCCGATTGTATCGCCGATTGACTATTAGTTGCGTTCAACTTTTTATCCGTTAATCTCGTTGTTGAGGGGAACTTGCTTTAAGTAGTTGTGCTGTATTGTTAAAGCTGAGGGAGGGATAGAGAAATCAGAAATGAAAAGGTTAAGCTTTGTATTTTTACCTTTATAGCAATTCAGGTTACACTTATTTGAATAATGATTTTTCTTAATTTTATTCATTCACAATAAATGTTATTTTAATTTTTAGTTTTTTGCATTCACAATGCAATTTTTATAATAGAAAAATGGAAAATGAAGTATTTAGAAAAAATCGACCCGTCTCACAACTAGCTATCCCCATCTACTAGTCCCATCGGAGCTAGTTGTGAGACGGGTCGATTTTTTCTAAATACTTCATTTTCCATTTTTCCACAATAAATGTGTTCGAAAATCTACTTGCAGGGCTGGTGGTTTTTTCTATCGCAATTTCTCCTATAAGTACTTAAAATAAAAAAATGGAAAATGAAGTATTTAGAAAAAATCGACCCGTCTCACAACTAGCTCCGATGGGACTCGAACCCACGACCTTTCGCTTTCCGGGCGACTGCTCTAACCACTGAGCTACGGAGTCGTTAGCCGTAGCTCAGTGGTTAGAGCAGTCGCCCGGAAAGCGAAAGGTCGTGGGTTCGAGTCCCATCGGAGCTAGTTGTGAGACGGGTCGATTTTTTCTAAATACTTCATTTTCCATTTTTCAGTAATAAAAATTGCATTGTGAATGCAAAAAATTAAAAATTAAAATAAGTTACTTAAAATAAATTACAGTTTAACTACTTCAAGCGGGATATCAAATGTTAATGCTCCGTTTACATGTTGGGCGAGCCAGAACCAGCGTGTAAACAATGGGTCAAAACGGTACTTGGACCATACTTTTAGGTGTAAGTATCGCAATAAGTATACCTACTGACACGATAGCTCTTTTTCAAAAAATATTAGCACTCCGTTTACTCGCTGGCACTCGTGAAAGCTCACTAGGCTCTTCCAACGTGAAGATGCATATGTCGCAGGCGGATGGTTGAATCCGGCGGATGGTTAAGTATGGCAGCATGTACCTACCCCTCGGAAGTCCTGTAGAACACGTGATAGGTTAGAAATTTCGTGGTTATTTTTTTTGTGACTCCGTCAACCTAATTGGAAGATATTTTATCTTTCCATTAGGTTGATAGCTTGGTAGCTTACGGAAAAAAGGATCGGCCTAGGCGTTTAATTGAATGGCGGATTTAACCAGTTGGCTGCGACACATACACGATAGGTTAAGGACGCCATACACGACAAAGCCTGCCGACTAGCTTGCTTGACGCTTGAAACGACATTCGGCAATCTTGATGGTGTGCATGACGCATATATTGAATGCTTACAAACAGGCTTGACGAAAGTTTGACGGCAGGCTTGATTGACCATTATAAGTCCCCACTGCTGGGGCACAAACCTTTCTTATGGATGGATGGATAAGAAGAATGGGCCATGACCCACAACAAGGTGGGTATTAACGACTGCAAACGCAGCCGGAACTAGCGGCTCAACGTGCCTTCCGAAGCACGGAGGAGCTCTAGATAGTAAATTTTTGGTTACCCATCCCGTGACCGACCATGGCGAAAGTTGCTTCTTATTATTATAAGTTTATTTTATTTAAGTAAGATAGTGGGGACCAGGATTAAGAATGAAAAATAACCTTATATTTACAAACCTTTTTATTTAGTTTATTAGTACACAGATTAGGCTAGAGCTTTTTCTTTATCTCTGAAGGAAAGTGGCTATTATAGCCACAACTTCAACTATTGCATGCCGAGCGCGTTTACTACTGCGCCGTTCGACGACGCTCCTAGAGATGGCGCTATAAATTGTTTACTAGGGTAATATATACTACCTATACTTACATAGGAACTTACCATCAAACTAAAGAGTTCCATTTACCGCGTCAAGTAGTTTCAAAGCATCGTATCGTATAGTGCGTTCTAACAGGATCCAACGTAATTACCTTACAGTTATTAATCAATTAACCACCAATTAACCCGTCAGTGCTCTCTTCAGAACTGTGGTCCAATTGCGGCTCGAACGGTGCGGTTTATGCGGCTCAATTAGGAGGCGTGCACACTCGCCCCGATTGGTGTGAAACTTTCGGCTATCTCTCAATTTGCGTCTAGATTAGCGGAGTCAGCAAAATCCAGTTTGGAATGATCGACTTTCGGTTGTTTTTTCCGCGTTCTAATTTTAGAATTGTCTTTCTTCCATTAAATATTTGACCTTTAGTATTGGGTAAGATTTAGTTGTATGTCGGTGTATTACCTGAATAAATAAATAAGTGTTGACGAATTCAACAGTTGGCCGCTACATATTTTTTACAAAGATTCTTAGTAAAAACTGTCATTGAATGAGCGTCTAGAAACTATTTTCAATAAAATATTTTTTAAATTTAAAAAGAAAGTCAATTACATTGAAACAAAAAAAAACTATGTGTCGAAAACAACAACTCGCAAAAATAAAACAAACTACTCAAAGTTTCAAAACACCTTACATTTTAACCATTACTTCAAAACAAATCTGTTCTTCATCCACTTAAAAGAAGCCGGAGCAATAAAACCTGATGAAAATCGAATAGCAGCAACAGCCGTTTGTGCAACACAAATCAAACGGACGGCGGCGGGAGCAGAAAATAATACCGCTTCATATAACTCCGAGAACCGCATCCGAGTTCTTTTGAGGAAAGGAAAATAAACATCGCGGAGCTTACAAACATTAAGTTGTGAGTGCACACGAGACGCGTACTATTGTAACTCCTTTAACTAACGGATTCGGAAACTGTCGTGAGTGCAGAGCTTTATTATGGAGTAATGTTGACCATTGAATAGAGTGAGCGTGTTTTGTTTGATTGCTATAGTTAAGGGTTAAGATTATATTCTCGGTAGATAAGGGTTAATATTATATCCTCGGTTGAAAGTAGTCGTTGTAGTCGTACTAGAAAAAAAAACTAAAAATTTAATGTTACCTAACTAACCTATTAATATCTTAATCATATTTTTAGCTCTATGTCATTGATTGATGTAAGTTCGAGCTGTGATAAAAATGTTAGAATGATTCATGTACGCATAGTTAAAGTTTAACTATGCGTACATGAATCATTCTTTTAAACACCAAATGACAATGTCATATTAGAATAGGAAATTACTTCTGTGGCACAGATGGTTTTGTTTTAGACCACTTGATTGTGACAAAGTTCTATGGAGTATACTTATTGCCTATGTCTGTATGGTAACTTGACGGAATAATTGACGTGGCTTAACATTAGGGTAAGGTTCCTCGATTAGCAGTGGTGAGAATTGTACGTTTTAGCACCTTGACACATTGAAATGTCGTTATTGCCGACTGTTTAGATGGTGACAAACACGCAACGATGTATAATGACAAGGTGTTAAGAAGCGATTGTATCGTTAGTACTATTTATATTCTGTGATTGTATATCATTTCTGATAACATTTATTATTCGTATATTAACGACGTTTTGATATTTTCTTCTGTTCCCGTAGAAACATTGGGAGGAAATGTATTCTATATCTCATTGAATCTTGTTGAAATAATTTGACGAATGATTGAGTTACCAAAAAAAAATTCCCATTTACATTTTTAAGATTACGTAATTAAAGTAAATGATTTATTTGCACACGAAAGAAATACAGCAAGAAACAATCACAGAACAAACGAGTATACAAAAAGCGGCCTTATAGCTAAGCATGAAATAATAAATAATTATGTAAAGACATAAGACATAAAAAAGTTATATTTTTAGTAGGAAATGAAGTTGATTGCCTAGTGTCAAAATATAGAAAATACTAGCTTTCCGCCCGCGGCTTCGCCCGCGTGAACTACACGACGTTATCCCGCGGGAATGTGAAATTTTTCCGGGATAAAAGTAGCCTATGTTTCTCTCTAGGCTACAAAGTATCTGTGTCCCAATTTTCAGCCAAATCCGTTCAGCCGTTTTTGTGTGATTGAGTATCGAACATCCAAACGTCTAAACTTTCACATTTATAATATTAGTAGGATTGAAAATGAAGTATAAAGAAAAAGTCGACCATTCTCTAGTTGTGAGATGGGTCGACTTTTTCTAATACTTCTCAATGTTTTCAATAATAAAAATTGCATTGTAGTTAAATGCAAAAAGTAATAATAAAAATAATTCTCGTATATTTTTATCTGCTAGTATTTCAATAGTAAGGGAATGCGGTGCGATAGTTTCTTTCAGTGTCATTCCTCAGGAAATGTCGTGTGAATCATGTCTACGCCACCTGCCGCTTTTTGCAAACAGAGAGAAACACCGGGATGAAAACGTAGGTATATTAAAAGCTTGAGAGCTTAATATAACGTTTTGATAAATAGTTTTGAAAAATGGTTCATGTAAAAGACACTCTTTGTCTACTCTACACTATTTATAAGTAATACAAGTATTTAGTTAATTGAATGTAACCCTAGCAAAGGATAATTAAATGTTTATCTTTCAATAATAATAAAGTTGTATGTTTGGAAATTCATTAAAAAATATTCATTAAACAATAAAAGTTCCAGAAATAATAATTGCAAATATATAAAACTGAGGTACAAAGGACAACAACCCTAAGGCATTTTTCACCGGTACATCAAAAAAAGACAGGTCATGAGGGAAATAAAAACAAAAACCAAAGACGGTACCTAAGTATTTTATGAATATGTTGCAAAGTCAACAAAACCTACCAGTATCGATGAAAAGCTACCAGTATCGATGAAAAGCTTAAAAAAATAATAAATATACATGAGAACCATATTACATTAAATTGACAAATATTCCTAGACCAATAACAAGCTAAATCTAATTGCATCATCTCAAAGTATACCGTTACTTCTATTTGCTTTGTTACATTTACCTGCCTGTAAACTTTCTATCAGCAAAGGACACAATACGTTTAAACTTGATCCGAGACCATTATAGTGAAGAAACTATTGTTAGTAGTTTGCTGCAACGAATAGACGGGTGGCGTCTGAAAAAGCAATTTAAACTATTCCCGAGTTAAACATTGGTCTAGCAGGGATAAGGGATAAGGCGGGAGGTTTTTTAGGGGAAAAAGATTCCGAGAATTTTTGCGGGTGACATTTTTCCTTGGAAAGGATTGGCAATGTTTATTTTTCCTGGAAAAGAAAGTTGCTGGTCTACTATAACATAGTCGTTATTTCTTCACGTAGACGTAAATTTTAATGACCTAGTCTCAGCCTATGCCCAGCAGTGGGCGTCGTACGGCTGAAATGATTATGATGATGATACAAAAGATTATTCTTTTAGTTCTTTTTTTGTATAAACTGGTTGTGCACCCACCCTACCACAACATAGACTCCACATCACCCTTAGATTGACTGATAGAAAATGCCTAAGGCATTAAGTCCGCCTGAATACTTTTTTGTGCATAAAGTGTTCAATAAACAAATTCATTGATCTACGGTCGTAAGATCTCGGTTCCTGTCTGATGCATAAAGGTCACAGCATATATATCAACTCGTAAACGGAACGTAAACGTATCAACTCGAGCGGTTCAGTATTCTTTGTATGAAACTCCCTACTGCAAAGCACACTAATCGGAATCGTAACGTAATCGCCTCGCCTCGGGACCAGCGAGCGGTAAGCGCGGCGTCGCCTAGCCGTACCGATGCTGCTGATCTGTGCCCCTTGTATGAGTTGATTTTAACTGTCAACGTTTACGAAAACTATCGGATGAACTGCTCATGTCGGTAAAGCAGTCAAAGGACATGAAAGAGATAGAGCTATAATTTTCGATTACGAATACAGTTTGCCAAACTCATACTAGGGGTACCGGTTTGGTTACGTGCTAGTGCTTACGTTAGGTTGACGCCTGGTTGACCGCGAGACGAAAGGCGATACGGTGTCGATCCCTTTCCGAGTTGATCTGTCTGCTGTGACCTTTAGATTTTAGAAAAAAAAATGTTGATTATTGTCTTTCTTGTTTCTGGGTGTATTCTTTCTGGATGCGTCACCTGATCCACAAACCGTCGAAAACTCTCATGACAGCGGAATGTATGCTCTTTCTCTGTCACTCACTTCACTATAGAATAGACAAAGACAAAGCACAGAATTCGAATCCGATTCTGTTTCCGACGGTTCGTGAATCAGAGTGGTCTGATTACTGCAGTTTTTTAAGCAGACGGCTCTGGCGTCTGAAAAAGCAATTTAAACTATTTCCAAGTAAACATTGGTCTAACAGGGGTAAGGTAGCGAAAGGTTTTTTTAGGAAAAAAGGATGCAGAGAATATTTGCGGGTGACATTTTTCTTAACAAAGGATTGACAGTGTCATTGTTGCTTTGGAAAGTTGCAGGTGTACTGTGGAATAATCGTTATTAGTTATTAGTTACGGAGATGGTAATTCATTGCTTAACCGCCCAGCCCTGATGCGAGTCTATTAGGCTTGGTGGGAGGGCTGGGCGCGGCCAGAGACAGGCCTCTGTCTGTCTGAGTCCAACATGCCGTTAGCGGTATACGAAAAGACTGTATTTGCCCTCACTATAAACTAAAGATCTCGGTGTCATTTGTCTGTTCGAATAAAAAAGAGGTTGGTTTCGAATCATGTGTCTTGGGTACTTACTGGAACTGGTACTAGTATTATATTCTAACAGCGGACAGTGTCTGAAAAAGGCAAGATTTAAACTATTTCCGAGTTAAATATTGGTCTGACAGGAGTAAGGATACGGGTTTTTTAGTGTCAAAGAATAATAAATTCAATTTTACGACTCTGTATGAAATATGAAAGTGTGAAAAAAATAGCGCTTGGCAAGTTTCTTGCCGGTTCTTCTCGTTATAATAAAATGACAAAGCTTCCCGCTGTAGGATTTGCGAACCGATGGCGTAGCTTCATAGACATTCACAAGTGCTGTATGAGCCTAAAATGAATAAATGATTTGAAATATGAATTAAAATTAAATATTTGTTGTTTATATATTTCTTAGTGTTAAGAGTGTCAAAGATGGGGTTTTAAAGTGATTATCTTGAACATAATAATGGTAATACTTGTATTCTAGGTGGTAGGAGTTTAAGGTTTGCTGGCTAGCTACCTAAGTCTGACGCCATAATAATAATGTTTTCAGCATTATTGAAGATAAGATAGCCAGTTCCTCAGTGATTGAGTATTCCGGGAGTAGTGCGTTTTCTGCGGCCTTATCACAACTTGACATCTGCCGGCCTAGCATGAGCGGCTTATAACGCGCGATATGATATGGTACGGCAAGTTGTCTTGCTTACACCTTAGTGGGGCAAGCAAGACAACTTGCCGTAAGTAAGTGACGTATATGGATCCACGAGTTGGTTAGACCACTGTCTGGTGACTGAGTCGGCGCGGCGCATAGTGTCTAGTGCTGCTGTGTTGTATGACTCATATTGGTCTGACCATATGCCAATTCAGCTAAATTGTAACCTTAGTGATATTAAACCACGGATTGCACTCCCTTGCTTTAATAAAAGCAGTGTTGTTTGGGGACAAAGGGACATCACTCAGATAAATCGGTACACAGATATTTGTCATTCAAAACTAAAACATATAGACTTTCCTCAGGTTTTCTCTTGCTGTTGTGATAAAACATGCGCAAACCTTGAACATAGGTGTATAATTGATAATTTGTATCGTGAAATTATATTGGTATTACAAGAGGCTGCTACATCTAGTCGAATTACAAATAATAATGTGTCCAATCAGAGAAAATATATTCCTGGCTGGAATTATCATGTAAAAGAGGCTCATGCAGAGGCTCGACTTTTCTTTCTAGAATGGGTTGCTTATGATAGGCCGAGATCAGGACCGGTCTATCATAAAATGGCAGAGACAAGATCGCATTTTAAAGCCAAACTAAAATGGTTGCAAACCCATCAAGAACAGATTAAAATGAATAAAATTGCTTTATTACACACTTCTAAAAAATTTGGGGCATTTTGGAAGGAGACTAAAAAATTAGACCTAAAGTCGAGCCTCCCGGCAGATATAGGGGGACTGCATGAGCCGAGAGACATAGCCAACCTATTTAAGGACCGTTTCGTAGTGAAATCACCTCTGGGCCCTTCATTGGCGCAGATGGGCGATGCTGAGATGACTGACGTGGCACGGCCGCTTGATGTCAGGTTTACAAGTACAGATGTGAAAGCAGCAATTAAAAAGATGACTCGTGGAAAATCGCCTGGTCACGATCATCTTAGCATCGAACATCTGCAGTATGCAGGAGTTCACCTTCCCAGGGTGCTGGCTATGTTTTTCAATTTTTGTATTAGTCATGCCTATCTGCCTAAAGATATGATGAGAACGGTAGTTGTGCCCATACTTAAGAACGGAACAGGGGATGCTTCTGATGCGTCTAATTACAGGCCTATATCTCTGGCTACTATCATTGCGAAGGTGTTGGACAGTCTACTAGACCGGCTCTTGAGCGAACACATTCAAATACACGACTGTCAGTTTGGGTTCCGGCCAAATTTATCGACAGAAACAGCTATACTTTGCCTCAAGAATACTGTCCGATACTACGCTGATAGGAAGACACCGATATACGCCTGCTTCTTGGACTTATCCAAGGCGTTTGACCTTGTTTCGTACAATGTGCTGTGGGAAAAGCTTGACAAAGATACCACAACTCCGAAAGAAATAGTATCTATCTTTAGGTACTGGTATGACAACCAGTGTAATAATGTAAAATGGGCCGGTGCCATGTCGGATTCATATGGGTTGGAATGTGGGGTGAGGCAAGGGGGACTGACCTCCCCCAGGTTTTTCAACCTGTATGTAAACCGCCTAATCATTGAACTCAGCAACGCCAAGGTTGGCTGTTCCATAGATGGTTTAACAATTAACAATATAAGCTACGCTGACGATATGGTGTTGCTGGCAGGTGTGATGAAGGCTAAGTGCTACCCCGTTGGTGGATAAAAAAAGAATCCTGCCATGAAAGTCTTTATCAGCTTATATCTTAACCCTCAACTTTCAACGCAAGAATACAGTGTGACACAAAGAGAGTGAAGCTGCTAGTTTGCCTTATAAATCCTTGATCTGAGAGTAAAATTGCTTTATGCTTTTTAATTTCACTTCCATTACACACTAGCGGCCGCCCGCGGTTCTACCCACATGGTTCCCAATTCCGTGGGAATATTGGGATAAAAAGTAGCCAATGTCCTTTGAAGGATCTCAAACTATCTTCAATCCAAATTTTACGAAAATCGGTTCAGCCGTTTTGACGTGAAAACCAAACATCTGTATGTTTGGTTTTCAAAACGGCTTTGTCTGTACAAACATACACATTTTTGCATTTATTATATTATAAAAACGCGCCAGTCACGCGCAGAGTTATCTGACACACACTCTACCTTATTTGTAACTTGTCCAAACGTAGGAGAATGATTATTTGTATTGATGTTTCACCTACTTTAACATTAATTGATGTTCATTATTAAAATATACATTTTGTACTTCTAAAAGTACTACCTAATATATTACGTAGGTATCTTCAGTTTTTTAAAGCAGCTTAGACATAAGTCATGTTACATAACCTACATTACATCTCATAATCTTAATCATTATTTGTAACCCGTAAACGACAAAGAAAAAACCTTTCCACATGAACTCTAGGACAAGAGGTTACGATATAATGCATGTAAACGTTCTGTTTACATCCAACGTAATGCGGCGTTTTGTTATAAACGCTATCAGAATTGTCGGCAAACAGAAAAAGCGCGATAAAAAGAAACGACAGGGTAAGGGAAAGAAAGGTTTGATAAGTACAAGTGGCGCGAACTCGTAATAAGATTTGGACCATTTGATTCCGCGCGTTGCCGAATTTCGTGCAAATTACACCAAAGGGCATACTTGGAGGATGATTGAAATGTTATCGGGTTGCGTCGTGGTCTTTGTGTGTACAGTACCTGTGGATTACATACTATGTTTCATGCCTGTTTATGAAATTTTAAGATTTAGACTTTAGATTAAATATATTGTTAGTGTGTTTCTATTCGTTTCAGTAGTAGATGATGTCACTACATGAAAGACTATTCCGCTTTTTTTCTACAATCTAAATTTAAGTTGCACTTACTAGGATATAAGATTATAAGCTTTCATGGTTAATGTCACTATAACTATTATGAAAAATGGGATTATTATCATGTTTAAACTTGTTCGACAACAAATTTGAACATAGTCAAAATCCCCGTGTCCCAAATATTTCGGCACAGTTGCACGCGCCATGATTACGGGGTAACTCACGGAGTTGAAAATAAAATGTTACACGATTACGTACTTAACACGTCAATCCTTTTCCATAAGTTTAATTTATATAATGGCTCATAGTAAAAACCTAAATAACAATGACCTACAATATAGCTATATCTCTAATAATGTATTTATTCAATTTAACCCTTCAGTGTAAATGGCGGCCGCATTAAAAGATAACCCCGCTTGTCTCATCCATTCTCACGAAGCTCCATCAGTCCAACTTTAATATAGTTTCACTTGTTGATGAATTCTTGCTGGATTCCTTCTTATTCGGAGTTTTTCGTTCGGAACTTTCGCGGACAGCCGTTAGGGAGTTTAAGTAATAAAATGTTGTCTTGTTTTCGGTAGCCGATATTGTTTTGTCGACGCTGAATTTTTCAGACAGTTGTCTGTTTCGACCAGATATTGAATATTGTAATCAATAAAAACAAATGAACTTAAGATATGGGTAAATCATTTACATCTGTTCCAGAGAATTTAGTTTTGTTGTTAAAGTGAACATAAAAACAAATGAAAAATTCAACACAGTTTGGTTTCTACAACTGCTGTTGTTTAAAAATGTGTTAAAACATTTTAATAGGTATACTTAATTAGATTTTAATAGAAATAATGTTTGTTAAAAGTACACATACAAACACAGAGGACAATCTTTCTGTTCGGTGCATACAAAGAAAGTTGCTTAAAACTCTTTTCTGCACCAATTATGTTCAAATCATCTTCTCCGAACTCAAGTTAGACAGATATTATTACCAAAGACAGATGCTAAGAAAAATAGATGCGTCCAAAACAAAGTGGAAGAGAATGACTAGTAAAGCAGACCCCACCATCCAGTTGATAATATGTGTATGTACAAGTCAATAAATGTATTTCTTTCTTCTTTCTTTCTTTAGTTGAAATAATAATGCTAAGGAGAGAGAGAGAGAGCAACCTACTCGTACAATTCCAAAAATTGTCTGGTAGCTATCATCAAATGTGTAGTAGTATTTCCACAATATTGTTACAACTAAAGCCAAGATTTTTCTCGAACATCACATCAGATAAGCGGACACGAGAACTTGGCTCGACCTCACACTTGTATTATTTTGGCAAAAATTCAAATAACCTTTTCGTTTACCAGATAAAATTGCGTACATTTTCTTTAAGAGGAACAAATAAACAGAAGAAAATTATTTGATCTGTTACTTGTTTGCTATGTCCAGCTGATGTCATGATGATGTACAATCTTTACTTAGATTTCTGCGTGAACTGGTTCATTAAAATATTTTTCAACACACTTGCTCATAAAGTGAGCCTTATTACATCGATCTTAGGGCCATAAACCGAACTATAACACACGCGTGCATAATAATATTACAGTACTAGTTGCGTAATAGAATTATCCCTACAAAGTTAAGTAAGTACCTAACTGCAAATTATATGCGAGTAAACAGAGACTTTTCAATTTAACCGGGTAATACAGTATCCCTACAAAGTTAAGTTAGTACCTAACTGCAAGTTATATGCGAGTCAACAGAGCATTTTCAATTTCAGCGGGTAATAGATACAGTTCTCTTTTTGTAACAACAAAGAGGTTTTATACGGCTGAAAATCCATTTACGTTATAGAATAAATAAATGTGTCCCTAATTAAGACAAAAAACATCATTAAGTATATTATTATTAAATTATTTATAATTCACAATAATTTGTTATACTTAAACATTTGCATTTTATCACTATTATTATACTTAATTATTTTGAAGTAGGCTGTATGGCTGTATGTAATCAATCACCTTACATTTGGCGCGTGCAAATAAAAAAACTTGCGCGCTTTTTCCCTTAGCTAATATTAGGTTATTGTATGCAATAAATGTTTGTTTTTCCTCGCAAGTGTGTTGAAAAAGTGCGTATGAAACTCGTGAGCAACTTACTCACTAGACACTCGGCTGATTTACGTCCTCGCCTGCGGCTCGGGCTGCAACCCACAGCCTCGTGTATAATGAGCAACCTAAGCTCACTTGTATCATAATATACTAAAACCACATTTTCACGGGTTCGATCACGCGTACACACATCTACATTATAATTTTGTATTGTGTTTTTAAACGATTTTTTTCTGACATTTCAGCACTTTTCTATTAGGCGTGGGCACGGATAGTAACACACAATTTTTTAAATTTATGAAAATAAATATATACTCACGTTATTAGCCTTTCTTTTTGTTCGAAAACTTATTTTGATATAAGTAATGAAGTTAAGTATTTTTGAATATATTTAATTAATAAAGATTTATTTGATCTTTAAATACCTACTGCAGCTCCTAAACACATGGAAATCAAACTCACGTCCTTTTTTCCAACTTCCGAGGTATTAAATATTCCGTTTAAATATTTGAATAATAAAATTATGCTTAATTTATCCTTTTTTATTATCCAGATTAATTATGATCAACACTATACAGACTAGAGGCGCAGCGATGCTGATTGTTGAGTGGTGAATTAAATCGTCAGAATTTTCGGCAAAGAACGCTCCCGACTGTGATCTCGTGGTACTTGTCTCCTGTACAATTATTATATAATAATAATTGTACAGGAGACCGAAACCAAGAACATTATTTTCAGTCTGAAAATAGCTCCAAAGGCTGGGCAACAAAATTGTCGCTCAGAAGAATAATAGATAGTATATTTTGACAACATTTAAATAATATCAGGTCAAAAAATGTAGCGCCATTCACGTAGTTTCGGGACATAACATTAAATTGCCACATATGTCCAAACGTTGACAGTTATAACAAAATTAACGAAACAATTGGATTTGCTCGTGCACGCGTGCCCGTCCATCAGTGGGCGTACAGTTCAAACACCAGACGACTGTTTGATGCTTTTAAAATGCAGTTTGACTTCAATATTTTAATTTTTTACTGGAAAATCAAGATATTTGGCTTGGTATCGCATGGTGTAAAAACACTTGGGGGCCTTATTACAAGCAGTAAAACAATGCTAGTAACTTGCAATCGAGATGGCACTATACACAGTGTACGTAGCATCAATATTGCGATTACAGATGGTGGTAGACCCCCTGACCCCCCAGCTCAGTGTGGAAGCGAAAGTAGTGCAAAATATTTTTTTTGTTAAGTTTTTCAGCTCAATGTTTTAATTTTTTACTATAAAATTATGAAATGTGGCTTGGTTTTGCGATAACTCTCGTGGTCTTATAGCTTTTAGGCCTTATTAGGAGCTGTAAAACAACGGTAGCAATTTGCAAGCGAGATAGTGCTATACTACGCAGTGTAACATCAATATTGCGATGACAGATGGTGGTACACCCCCAGCTCAGTGTAGAAGCGAAAGAAGTGCAAGATATATTTTTTGTATAAGTAGTTTTAGTTTTAGTATTTAACATTACAGTGTCAGTGTCCGGCTCGGAAAATTATCCATTTTCATTTGTAAGAGACATATTATAAGAAAACCGAGCATTAAACCCTGGCCAAACTGACAGTGTCTGCGAAGTGGGAGTGTTAATTGCGTGGCCGACACGCCAACGAGGAATTTTCGTGCTGTATTTGCTTAGGTGTATGAGATAAAGTGACAGCGTCTCTCTCACAATACGCCCGCTTTGCAGACGCGTTGTCGCGTCTGTCAGTCCAGTCCAGATCATTAGGCCCAAAATATAAAGTTGAAAATTATTTTACACTGAAACTTCTCGGCGTATCGCGGCAGTTCGTGGTTCTTCGCTTCCATCTCGGTATAGATTGGGCCTTAGTAGGTATTTGTGGAAGCCTCGATGACTGTAGGCGCTAATTTTTGCAGTGCGACGCCACAATGCGATTATACCTATGTGTCATCGATCTAAGATAACGGCTCCTGCACAATGTCAACCGATGACGGCTGTCGTAGATCTTTGATAATACCAAGGACTTAACCAGCTGGATACGTAGATCTACACTAAGGTAGTGTCTAATCTTATATAATATTTTTAATTTATAAAAACAATTTCGAACACAATTCCCAATATGTTTCTCAAAATGAAGATCACTGTCCATCTTGAGACCCAAATTTCTAGCTTCATACACTCTCTCTATTTCCACATCCTTTAATTATACATTACTAGCGGCCGCCCGCGGTTTCACCCGCGTGGTTCCCGTTCCCGTGGGAATATCGGGATAAAAAGTACATATAAACCTTCCTCTTGAATCACTCTATCTATTAAAAAAAAACGCATCAAAATCCGTTGCGTAGTTTCAAAGATTTAAGCATACAAAGGGACATAGGGAAAGAGAAAGCGACTTTGTTTTATACTATGTAGTGATGGGAAGGGAGACATTTTGAAATCTGCTTATTGGACTCTCAAGTCGCACCATTTATTGAATGAATGGTTGTTGAGGACTGCATGTTACCTCGTGCCTCTCCTGTATCTATAAGAACTCCTGTATTTACGGATATTTTCAATACGAGTACATGCAAATCAGGTGAAAACACAGCTGTCTACAGTAGCTTGAAGTTGATCTTCAACCTTATTCTTCAAACAATAAAGATCATGAATGGACCTAAAAGTCTGTTGTCTGCTCTTAAAGTTCAAACAAAGGCATCAACGTCACTTGTTTATTTAGTACGTGAATCGCGAATTAGCCGAGTTGACGAACCCAATTGATGCGTCCGTGACGGGAATCGAAAGCGCGAATGCTCTCAATTACAATTTGCCACACGAATTTGAATTTTAAAGTTGACTACGCAACATTCAATATTGATGTTGCAAGAATTTTCGGTGGAACTTGCATTGAAATGCTTGTTTGCCGGCTATGACATGCGATGTATTTAAATATGAACGACGCGGAAATTTCAGTTGATCTTATATACAATAGCGTCGATTCGGATTTATATCAACTTACAAAAAAAAGCCTTTTCAAAAAGTTATGTCGGTCTATTTTAGGACTTTTTAATTAAGTAGTACCTATAACTTTGTTAGTAACCTGGGAAATTTACGTACCTAAAGCACAGAATAAATAATAGTGCTAAGGCACAGAAGACTCACTCTGCAAGCTCATTCAAATAAAAATAAATCTTTCTGCGTGGAAATAAAGTCCAATTCCGGTTGCTTTGTCATCGCTTGCCTACTGTTATAATAACCTAGAGTTCGCGCATGCAAGCAAAACTGTACCCAATAGCTACGCGCGAGCGTTTCTATTTCTATGAATGCCTCAAACAGCTCGCTCGCTGGTTAGGGTTGCGAGCGACTTGCGAGTTCGGTTTTGTTGTTTCTTTTGTTCTTTCTTTTATTTAGACACCCGTAAACACAACAGTATCTTATATACGGATTATAAGAACGTTTAGTAGTCATTGTTTGGTGCACAAAAATCACAGAAAATATCGATCGTTTTACGCGTGAACGTGGAGCATACGAGCCGAGCGGCATCCTTCTGCCATTCGCCTGCCCGGCAGGCGCGCCGGCCAAACGTACCTAAACTGCGGAGTGACACCCCCCTGCCTAAAGATAATATAACTTTAACTTTAACTTATGAAACTGTCAAATTTAATAAATGATGTTCAGTTGCAAGCAATAAATATGTAAGCAACATAGAACTTTTTCACATTGAAACCTTTCAAAACAGAACCATTTCTACCACAAAAGTCATTCAATATTGGAATATGACATAGTCTTAAGTTATGTACATATTATTGCTCGAGATTTTAAACTGTTTAATGACTGATACCAATTTAAATGTTGCTGAATATCTTAGTAGTTAGTAGTTACTGAGTTGCTGAGTATCTCGACTACCTACCTACCAGTATCGGCACTATCATCTATTTTTAAAATCAGATAATAAAATACGTACCTAAATATAACGCAATTTCAAGAAGCAAACTTGTTTATAATCTGTGTACTCAGTTTTCTTGTAATAATAACACAATTTTATAAACGAAATACTCAAGACTCGTTTTAATTCAGTTGTTTTCGATCAACATAACATTGAATTTTGTCTAGCAAATATTTACATTATGTTCGTTGGGGATAAAATGAATCGCTAACTTAGTTATTACTGCGTCCTTTGTATTATCGTGTCACGGTTATTTGACTATTATTTATAGCTTGCTTATGATGATTCGATTGTTATTCAAGAAGTTATTTGTATAGCGGTATGGTTTAGTAGCTAATCGCCTTATTCATGCTGAATGATTTATAAACTCAATTGGCTTTTGTTTTTTTATTGGCTAAGTAAAGAAATCACCTTAAGAAAATACATGAAAATATCTTTCGTTTTTAAAACTACTCAAAGCCAACTAAGTTAAGTAAAATAATATCATCTTGGTATAGGTTGAAGGTCGTAGTGAAATCAAAAGGCAGCGAATACAACGAAGACAGCAATATTTACAGGAGGACAGGATACAAACAATACTAAGTAGGTATATGCCGTAATAACACGGGTAATTACGCCTAAGGGGCCTCGAACCTACGATTACGCCTGAACGGAAGCACTATCCCTGAATGTCCACTACCAGTGTAGGTAAGAAACATCGTAGCTGGTTATCCATCCATCCAATGATTATCGAACTTGACTACTAGTATTTACCTACATTAGAGAAGGAATAAGTAAACCGCGATTCAGGAGCGCACAGTGCCAGTTTGAGTTCTGGGAGAAACCCTAGTTATTAAACGTTTGGTCACCCGTCTCGTGACCGATAGTTGCAAAAGTTGATCAACCTCTCACTATAAAACAATTAAAAACAAGCGAAAAATGAAAACCTCAAAAACCGAGAGATAAATTTTATTTTTGACTTTTTTGAGGTTATCTTTTTATCGGGGGTTTTAATAAAAAAAATTTTCATCCATTTTATATTACACACAAAATAAAAAAAAAACCGAATTGACATCGCTTGATCCGTTTATTATCCGTATATTGAATTATACGAATATAAGTATGGACAGTAATTTATTTGCCGCCATTTTGTTTTTTTATTGCACTTAAATTTGTCCAGGGTGTACATTACTTTAGTTAAAGCACCACCTCTGTATCTTTTACCGTTTTGGCAGGCAGTTGATCATCTCCATACATGGCCGGATAGATTTTCATCAATAGTGGCTAAGAACCATCTCGATTAGATTTTATATTATTTTTATGCATTCACAATACAATTTTTGTAAGTATACGAATCCCGCCTGAAAGCTACATATAGGGCTCGTGGTTTTTATCTATCACATTTTTCCTATACCATCTCGATTATTATTTTTTTCTTTCAATAAAAAAAAACCGCTTCAAAATCGGTCCAGTCGTTTCGGAGCTACGTTGCCTCAGATAGATAGGTACACACACAAAAAAATTAGCTGTTTCATACAAACTGTCAATATACCTACTAGACCAGAATACATCGAACAGCAGATTTTTTTTTGTTGAGTTGCAGAGTTGGCCTATAGTAAAAATTGTTCATATTCATGAGCACAATCACCACCGAAAAAGTTTTGCACTTATTCTATTCATTAACACCTTGTAATTAGTACTATTTTAGAAGTTTGTTGTAAACGTGCTTTAATTCTAATAATACATAAGTGCACTTCCTATGTAATTCAATACGTTTCCATTTTCGACAAGAGGTTTACACAACATTATTAATATCAACGTGTACAGCAGCAACTAAACAAAACAAAGCATAAACGAGCCACGCTAAAATAAATCTTAATGCGTTGGGTTAAAGCCATAAAGTTTTCCGCGGTACAATTCATAACTCTTTCATTAACCACTTGGGGCCCGTTTGATCCCCCATTTATAGACATTAATCAATCCTGTAACAAAGGTCGTTGCACCCTAAATCGGCTTATGAGTAATCTATCGGTGTTCCGTCATTATCGTTTCCTCCTCAAGTGTTGGTACTTATAACGCGGTGTTTGGGTTATATTTTGAGTGGATTTGGAATCATAAAGATAATAAATAATACGTTTAAAAATATGTTGTTTAACAGTTGACAGAAAAACCCCTTCAACATTTGTAATTATTACTCACAAATAAAACCAAATAAATTTCTAATAAGGTTTTTATGTAAAATTAGATTTTTACCACAAGCTTATTTGCAGATTACTTATTTCTTCTCAACCCTAAGGTTCAGTATGAAGCCAAGAGCAAACCCATCCTACTAATATTAGGTCTTTACCTATGAAATTGCCGTTTTTCACGAAATAAATGAAGCGTAATTTTTTTCTATATTTTTTATTTATATTAATCAAAGTAATCACCCATGCAATCAATGCATCTTTGCCAACGCATTGGAAGCTTATTGATGCCTTTCTTGAAGAAATCAGCTGGACGGGAGGCAACAAATTCTTCAAAGGCATTTTGTACTGCCTCTCGGGTATTGAATTTTTTTTCCGCCAAGAAGTTATCCAAATTCTGGAAAAAGTAGAAGTCTGTAGGCGCAAGGTCTGGTGATTCTTTACGGTAAGTCTTTACGGCGGATGACGGAGAACTTCCAACCCCAACTCATGTAGCTTAGAGACCGTCTGCTGTGCAGTATGAGGTCGCGCGTTGTCGTGCAGGAGCAGTGGAGCCGAACGATTGACCATAGCTGGTTGGAGACGTGCGAGCTTCTCCATCATTGTGTTCAGTTCTTCACAGTACACATCTGCAGTAATGCTCGTCCCGTTTGGCAAGAAGCTGTGATGAATTACACCCGCGTTAGACCACCAAACAGTGACCATCACTTTTCTAGGGGTAAGTTTTCGTTTAGTGCATTGTTTGGGTGCTGAACCAGGGTCCAACCAACTTGCTGAATGCTTACGATTGTCAAACAGGATCCATTTCTCGTCACAAGTAACAATGCGGTTCAGAATTCCTTCATTTGTATGCCTGTTGAGCAGTGCAAGCCACGTCTCGACGCGTACTTCTCGCTGGCGGTCATTGAGTTCGTGGGGTACCCATTTGTCAAGCTTTTTTACCTTGCCAATTTGACGCAAATGGACCAATATTGTTTTGATGCTAACGTCGAAAGCTGCTGCTAATTCAGCCGTGGATTGAGTTTCATCAGCTTCCACAATTGCCTTTAATTCGTCATTGTCGACCAAAGTTTTCGGACGACCACAGGGTTCATTTTTCAGGTCAAAATTTCCAGAACGGAAGCGGGTAAACCAATAACGGGTGGTGCGTTCGTTTGTAGTGTTCGCTCCGTAAACGTCGTTGATGTTGCGTGCCGCTTGTGCCGCTTTGCTGCCACGACGGTGCTCATACTCCATGATAACTCGAATTTTTAACTTATCCATGATGACGAAAAATGTTCGAATGCGTTGAAAACAAAACACTAACTATTAAACAAATGACGATTTTAGAAAAAAGAATTCCATGTTTTTCAAATAAAATTAATTTGAAATTAGAATTATCAGTCAAAAAAATTATATTTTCATTTGAAATAGCCAGTACGGCAAAAAGGCAGTTTCATAGGTAAAGACCTATTATTATAAATGTGAAAGTTTAGATGTTTGGATGTTTGGATGTTTGTTACTCAATCACGTCAAAACGGCTGAACGGATTTGGCTGAAATTTGGGACACAGATACTTTGTAGCCTGGAGAGGAACATAGGCTACTTTTGATCCCGGAAAAATGACAAATTCCCGCGGGATAACGTTCTGTAGTCCACGCGGGCGAAGCCGCGGGCGGAAAGCTAGTACAATATAAAAAAATAAAATAAAAAAATATTGTATTTTCATCAAAACTAAATAAATTATGGGCCTATGCCCAGCAGTGGGCGTCGTTCGGCTGACATGATGAAATAAACTATCCAAACCTGTATGCATAATTACAGCTTAAACGAGTAAAATTAACTTGCTAGATTTGACCCACACTAATGGCAAGTCTAATAAAAGCTTGTAAAAGCATTGTTTACTAATCAACAAAAACTTCACAGCGGTAATTTTCACTTTAAGCTGCCTCTCGCAATCTTTTGAGTCTCGTGAACAGGCATTATTCAAATAGAGTCAGATTCGAGCACTTGCTTGCAGGAGACGGCCGTAGGAACTTGATTATTCTGTCAGTAAAAAGGATTCCGAACGGGACTGCGCCAATTTACCAACAGCGTGTGTGGAGTTTATTCTAAGAGTTAATAACCTAAGGATTCTTCTCTTTTAATCGTAACGTGAATTCCAATAGTTCGATTGTCATTTGTAACAGTTTCATTTACCACGAATGTTCTTTGTACAGAGTTTAATGTGATGTCACGTTGTGAGAACGATTGGCATGTGTTTTATTTCGATTCTAATATGGCAGAATGTAAGAGTGCTTAAGTTTTACTTAAATTTTAGCTATCAACATTTCTACCTATAGGTTTTCTTTCTATATTTCTATAAGAGTTTAACTCGGTTTGTCTTCAGTTTTAGCATTGTAAGTTATCAATAAGTTTTTTTTATATGCTAATATGTCTTAAGACCCAATATATTATGCTGCCAGACCCAAAGATATCTAATAAGTTAATAACTTAATTAGATTGTGCTACTATTTTTGCATGAGTTTATTTTGTACAAAATTTTATACAAGGGGCCTTAAGAGGATTTCAATATTTTATGAGTCAGGTTATACTTACTTGTATGCAATTATTGCAAAATAATTATTATTGCCTTCTATTTACTATGTTGAGAGAACTATTAATTTGAGTTAGAATCTCCATACATTTCATACTTAATAAAGCTCAAAACCCGTGCATTTAAATGCTCGAATCTGCCTATATTTGAATAGCTTCCGAGCAACAGGGAAGTTTGCCAAGAACAGCTTAATATGAGGAATTATTGCTTCATAGTTCCATATAATACGTGCTCAATTTAAGTTGAAAAGTTCCACAAGTTTGCACGTCGCTTGCCATGTTGTATTTATCTTTAGTTTTCATTTAAGTTGTATTTGATGAGTTCTTGCGCAGTTAACAGCTCAAGTATAACATTTGGCGAGATGCCCTTACGAGACGTCCTTAATTAAATTTGAACACAGAGAAAAAACACTAATGCTACTCAAATAAATGTTTGTTCCGGGTCTCCATCCGTTTTGCCACTTTGGAACTGCATATCATTCAAAAGATTAACTTTGAGAAAAAAAGGTTTAAGAAATCTTGATGTCATTTCTAAAGACCAATTATAGACACCACACATGTATAGGTTTGATGAAAAATCGCATTTTTACCTGATGTCAAGTGGTGATTTAAGGCTGAAGGTGGAAGCGCACTACTCCCGGAATCCTCAATCACTGGGGAACTGGCTATCTTATCTCTGCTCTAACTGCCGGAAGACATAATGCTGAAACATCATATGGCATCAGACTTAGATAAGATGGTGGTAGCTATAGCTAGGCAGGCGGACTAAGAACAAGTCCTACCACCAACCAAACCGAATACATTATGTACCACACTGGGAATCCAATCCGGGACCTCTGGGTCTGAAGTCGGTGGTGTGAACCATTGAATTACAGAGGCGATTGAGTTAGTAGTTCACCACTTAATATTCCCGTTGACTTCACTTATCGACTGGTCACATGACATAGCGATTGGACTTAATCTGGGCTGTTCGAAATTCTATCAAGTGCATGCCCGCTCCCAATAAAAGCCTACACAAAACGGGGCGGTGGGACAGAGTGCCGAAATTTTGTTACAAAAAAGTTTCAAACGCGCCAAATAGTGTTAGACAGAATGTTACAGGATTTTAACGCAAATAGTTTTGCTTCCCTGTCATTTTAAAAGCGAAAAAAGATGGAACGATGTTCGTAGCCTATTTCCTTGAATTTTATCATAACATTCTTACGCCCGAATTCTCGAACGCAAATCATCTTTGGGAGCGTCTCAAACATCATGGCATCTCTTTCATACGTTTGACATTTACAGTGACAGGGCGATGTTTGAGACGCTCCCAAAGATAAGTAGCGAGTATTCGGGCATTAGGCCCGTATTATAGAACGATACTCAAGTGAAGATCTCTTCTCAAGTATAGTTAGCAAGGGATGAATGTATTCGTTGCATGTATTTGCATCCCTCTCACTATACTCGAGAATAGATCTCCACTTGAGTGTTGTTCTATAATATCGACCTTAGATTATTGTGCGCATTTTTTCATTTAAATTGGCAATGGATGTGCTTATGGTTAACTTTTTTAGTTCTATCATGGGCCTAGAAAGTCTACAGTTGCTTTGCAAAAGTCCTATTCGTCCGTATAGTTTAGCTATAAGAAAAAAATATGTGCAAAACAGCGATCGTAACGTAACGAGTTGTAAATGCAATGACTACTTCGCATTATAAGTATAAGCTGAAAAGTTGTTTAATATTTAGCTAATATATACACCACTAAATTTTAATTAGCATAAATATTTTAGAGGATGTTAGTGCCCATCAATATGAACAACTTTCACTATGGGGCCAACCATGGAATCGCGAAAAAAAAAATCAGCTGTTCCATACATTTCAGTCGACTCGATGTTGTACTTTTGTATGGAACAGCTGATTTTTTTTTCGCGATTCCATGGTTGGCCTCATAGTGAAAGTTGTTCATATTCATGGGCACTAACATCCCCTAAAATATTTATGCTAATTAAAATTTAGTGGTGTATAACGAAAAAAAGTAAGTTAAATAGATAGTTATTTAATTAGTTATAATTTTTTTAATGTTAACCCTTTAACTCCCTCCCCAACAACACGGTTTCGACGGAAGATCAGCGCTGGTCACAACCATTCACAAGCCTAGCATTATGCTGAGTTGAGACCACAGATCAATCATAGCTAACTAGCTTTCCGCCCGCGGCTTCGCCCGCGTGGACTACACGACGCTATCCCGCGGGAATGTGATATTTTTCCGGGATAAAAAGTAGCTTTTGTTCTTTTCAAGGCTACAAAGTATCTGTGCCCCAAATTTCAGCCAAATCCATTCAGCCGTTTTGGCGTGATTGAGTAACAAACATACAAACATCTAAACATCTAAACTTTCACATTTATAATATTAGTAGGAGTAGGATGATGCCCCAAATAAAGGTTTTTTTTTCTTTCTTTTCACCTTAATAAGCATAATAGCTACGTGGTTGCTAAACAATGATAAAAATGCGTATTCAAGTGTAGATCGTTACTCCGTAATTATCCTACTCTGATAATACCTCTTTCATTATGTGCATCACAGAATAAATCGCACACCAAGCACAACAAGAACAGTTCAATAAAACACAGAAGCGCCTGAACTGAAACTTTCCCAGTAATTATCATTCCATTAGCAATGAAGCTGCTTCTTGCTCAAGTCGAAAGGTGCAAACGAGCTTCTGCAGGCAACTGCCGCACATTTGAATAATACTTCGATTCTTTAATACAAGACGCGACGAATTAACCCCAGCATGTAGCAAATGGATGCTTCTTTCTCTTAATGCAGCTTTGGATTGGGAACTTGAAGAAATATAGGTGAAGTGCGGCTTACTGTCGGCAATAGTTTTAACTCAACATCTCAAGGCAGTTGTCCGGCGCCGGCGAGGGAGCAACTAACAGAACTATAAGCTATTTTTTCGCTCAAAAAACGTACAATAGATATACTTTCAGTGTAAACGAAAGAGAGGCATATATTAATAGATGATCGCTGACTGTTCACACTGCCAACGAGGACTCGTTCCACTAAAGTTTTAGAGAGGCATATATTAATAGTTGATCGCTGACTGTTCACACTGCCAACGAGGACTCGCTCCACTATAGTTTTGTCTCTGCAACAAGAGCTATCAAAGATAATACTCTCTCAGCGATGCTCGCGTGGCGGTCAGTACTAGCACAGTATATATTATTTATGCTATGTGGTTACTAGTCTAGTCTTGTTTCGTTTTATCACACACACACTCGCTAATAGCTCAGCGACAAAACTATCGGAAATACACACTCGGTTCCCGCTGAACGAACTCGTTTCTAGTTCTAGCTCTACTCGCTTCTCGTTCATCGCCGGCATTGGGGCAACTGCCTTATCAGGCATTTTAATGTTCTCACTGCTGGGGCAAATGCCTTCTAGGGCAATGGGAACTGCGTGGGCCGAATGCGGAGCGAATGATATCAACAGCTAAACGCATGGTCATTTCATGAAATGGTCAATCGCTAGTGATCATATCGTAAAATAGTTACATTGTGCCCCGCTAGAGGCACTGATGTCGTTTTGTTATTGTTTGTTGACATATTTTTTATTACAAAAGTTAGTAATAATGCGACAATTTGAGATACAGTGCAGTCAAATGCACGTTAAAGTATAGCAAAGGGGCGCAGTGCTTAGAAAACGCAAATCCCAATAAAATAAATAGGTAATTTTTGGTTAGGTTAGGACTGTGACGAAAAACTGAATAAAAATTAAAAAAGAAAAAGTTTGATCTCACTGAAACCTTACATTAATTTCCTAAAATTAAATTTGACCATTTCATGAAATGGTCAATTTTTCATGATATGGCCAAACGTTGTTGAAAATATCATTAAACGTTGAACTTTCAACGATATTGTCAATTTAAAGTGGTCATTTCATGAAATACGACTATTTCATGAAATGACCGAAAATATCATGAAATTACCAATTTTATGATCTGACCACGACATATACATAAAGAATATGCATATAAGTAAAAACAACCACGACTCAAGTACAAATGTTCGTATTAATCATACCTACAAACTTTCTGCATAAAACATGTTGCCACGTCGTTGTTAATAAAACCGGATATCTGAAAATGTTCAATGTTCTTTTTCCTCCTAACCTTAACAGAACAAACACAGTAAAAGCCAGTTGTCTTTAAATAATAGTTATTTCAACTAGTTCCCGGTTATTATTCCCCCGCCTCGTGCAGGAGTAACGGAGTTTCTGCTTGTAACGGAATATAAATGAAGGCACAGGTTCGCTAGCTGGCATGAAACAATCTGATTGTTTACAAGGACTACGATTCATTATAAGTTTGCCGTTTGTTCTCAGATTGTTTTCGTTAAGGTTAAATTAGTGAAGTAATTTTGTAGTTCACATTTTGGATTTGTTTAATTAGAAAGATCTTTATTATTTGACTCTTTCCAGCCTCATAATATCTACGATGACAACTACAGTCTGTGGTATCCCTCGCAATATACGGAGTGATAAAGCTAAGGTGCGATTCTATAAGGAAATTCTGCCGTCACTTCACATTCACACCATCTAATACTAATAATAATATATTAATGTGTAAGTGTGTTTGTTTGTTTGTTCGTCTTTCACGTCAAAACGGAGCAATGGATCGACGTGGTTTTAGGGTTCCGAACAAAACTGGTAAAAAGGAACCCTTATGGTGCGACTAAAGTCTGTCTGATATTCCCATGGAAACGGGCGCTACGCGGGTTAACCGTGGGGTGCCACTTATCTATATATCTATATATATAAAATCGAGGGGACATAACTCACTCATCACGAAATCTCGAAAACTACTGGACCAACGAAGATGTAATTTGGCAGGAAGGTAGATTATGCCTAGGAGACGTCCGCTAAGAACGGATTTTAGGAAACTCCCCCCCTAAAGGGGTAAAATGGGGGGTTAAGGTTATATGGAACTTCCTTATTAATGGAATTAGAAGCATGAAAATTGATACGTTGGATACTGGTTACGACTGAAAATGATCTGAGTAAGCAAAGTAAAAAAAACTCCACTTTAATAGGGTAAAATGGGGAGATGAAGTTTATATGGAACTTCTTCATTTGTGAACTTAGAAGTATAAAAATTGGTATGTTGAATACTGATCACGATTGAAAATTATCTGCGTAAGCGAAGTTAAAAAAAAAACTCCCCGATAATGGGGTAAAACGGGTGGATTAAGCTTATATGGAACTTCCTCATTTCTAAACTTAGAAGTATGAAAATTCGTATGTTGGATACTGGTCACGATTGAAAATGATCTGCGTATGCGAAGTTATAAAAAACCCTTAATAGGGTAGAAAGGGGGATTAAGGCTTATATGAAAACTTCCTCATTTCTGGACTTAGGAGTATGGAAATTGGTATGAAGGATACTAGGTCATCATTAAAAATGATCTGCGTAGGCAAAATAAAAAAACACTTAATAGGGTAGAAAGGGGGGGGGAGGTTAATGTTTATATAGGGTGGGTGGGGTATTAAAGGTACGGAGTTTGGATGTTTATGACTCAATCACAACTACTTAAACGGCTAAATCGATCGGGATAATTGAACTCTGGCCGGGAAGATTTCATACGGTTTTTTTAACTCGGGAAAAAGTAAAGTTTTTTTGTTCACTTTATTCAATGAAGCATGGGTCCCATGACAGCTCATTTTCGTGCAAAGCAAACAATTCTTTATGCATTGGAATAAAACTCAAGATAATCAGTTTTACACATTTTTTAAAAAGTATTGACTTGATTTTTTGCATTTTGGTAGTTCAAGAGTAGGAGAATGTCCGAATATTATTCATACGATAGTAGCTCCTGTTTGTCTAGGTATAGTTCATTATCTTCTTATGCCTAAACCACGGGTAGCGTGCTCGGCCTGCGATCGATGAGGTTATGTTACTTTTGCAATGGTCTATCATGGGATTGCTGTTAAAAAATATATAGTGCTTCGGATGACACGATAATCCGATGTTTCTGGCTGCATTGGATTGGTTAGTACACCATAACTTCAATGGGCCCGTGTGGAAGGTCATGGCCCATTATCCTTATCCATCTATATGAAGGCCTATGCCCCAGCAGCGAGGACATTAAAATAGATTGATGATGGTACTGATGAGACCTTAGAGAATGCCTATCTACCCACTTTTTGACACAACATTTTGCGATGTAGTACTCGCGGACGTAGTCGCGGCCGCCGGCCATTCATATTCCTATTTTTACACTATCCCTACTATTATTATAAATGCGAAATTGTATATGCTAAACTAAACGGCTGAACCAGTATTGATGAAATATGGAATGGAGATAGATTGAGTTGAGACAGTGCTTCCGAGTGCTCCTACTGATAGGAGCACCGCATGCTAGGAAGGACATACTAAGGCAAATTGTAACCGCGGGAATAAGGCTCATTTCCATGGTAAAATAAGTTTTAGCTCGGGCAAAGCTGTAGAATATAATTGGTATTTAAGGCGATAGTTTGAGTTCATGGGAAGAATGATGTTTAGAATAGAGACAGTTTAAGGCCCTGGAAAGGACATATTTTACTTTTTACCGCGGGAAATCTCATTGTATGGAAAAATCACTGTAAGCGCGGGCTAATTTGGGGGCAGAAATTGGTATTTAAGTAAATAATTTGAGACCCTGGCAAGGATTATAATATCATATTCCCACGGGAAAATCGATAAGTAGGTATTATTCACGTCCAAACGAAGTAACGGATCAATGTGATTTTTGGTACGGGGGTAGATTGGGAGCCGGAGAATGACATAGTTTATCCCGGAAAATATTACATTCCATCAGGATAATGTCGTGTAGTACACGCGGGCGAAGCCGCGGGCGGAAAGCTAGTATTATATAAAAATGAACTGCTGTTCGTTAATCTCAAAAAAACTGCTTGACCGATTTGGCTAATTTTGATCTTAAAATATTTGTGGAAGTTCAGGGAAGGTTTAAACGGTGAGAAACATAAAGTTTTGATGTTTGGCTGTTTGTATGTTCGTTGCTCAATCACGCCAAAACGGGTGAACGAATTTGGCTGAAATTTGGGACACAGATACTTTGTAGCCTGGAGACACACATTTGTATCACCTGTAGTCCACGCGGGTGAAGCCGCGGGCGGAATGCTAGTGTAAGTAATAAGGAATGAAAAATACTAAAAACGACAGAGGTGATACGATGTTTACCGGGTCCACTAGTATTTACTAAAACCTGACAATACGTACTCATTGCTAACATAAAAACACGGATCATCCAAATTACAGACATGAACACAGAAAAAAATGAAAGTCACATTTTGATTTGTAATCTAATAATATTAAGTTATTTACGGGTCGGGGGCCATAAGTTCTTGTTTCCGATGAAATGTTGCCAGAGGCCCGGCTGACGCTGGTCTTAAGTTACAAGTTATCCGATATTTGTAGGAACTGGAAGAAAAATATTATAATCGGTAGGTATTATATTTATTTTATTGCGACTGAAATGTTTTTGCAACTTTTCATAAGTGTTTGAGTTTCCGAGAAATAACATGTTGGCCATTTAATCATATAGATATTTAAGTCAGTGCATTCACATAAAGGTTTTTTTCTAAATATTTAATCTGAACTTATTGAAAGTTGAACATAATAAACAACTTGTCACCCTGACACAGGCAAGAGTAGTTGTCTTTTTGGTATCCCCCTTTCGGTTTTTGATGGTGGACTCCCCCAACCATTTCTTAGTCAGTTCTGGAGCTTTGCCGGCGGCTGCCATGGCACGCTCGCTTTGCTCGCTCGGCTTGCGCAGTAGGTTCATGTAAACCTAACATATGGTGTTCACAGTGGGTGTGTGGTCCAACAGTGGATGAGTCGTCCGTTAGTTCTAACAACCTAAGGTTAATTAATTTTGTTGAAAATCGTAGGTAAAGTTGTCCAGTATGGAATTCATTCATTGTTACTACAAAAAATGTTTGGCTGAAAGCCTAAAGTAGTCATTATTCATAATATCCGGGCATTATAAAAAGTGCCCCCGTTTATCACTTGTGCCATAACATATACATGTGTAGCTATAGTATTAGGTCCGGTTGCTCGTACATTACAGTAAAGTTAAAGTTAAAATTTAACTATTGTCAATTTTGACCTCGGTCAAAGAAAAATACGTGTGGTAAAATGTTGTCTATACTATTTCATTAACCTTCCCTTAATTACTAATGTCAAAATTTAAACCACCCCCACTCTGTCGGTTATTTTGACAGCCGTTAAATGTGTCATTTGACTGCTCGTTAAAGTAACCGCTTCTTCAGCAACGCTTTTTAAATTTGACCGCCGGTTAATTTTACTTTAAACCATAATTTAACCATACCAAGCTTCGAGCAACCGGACCTTAGTCGATAAGATTGTATTATGTTTTTTTTTACTAAATACTTAAATGTGAAATAGTCAAATGCTCAAATAAAAATTACCACACGCTAAAAAACACAAGTCACAAAGCCTTTTTAACTTAAAAAACAAAAAACCTTCAGCTTGTCACATGCACCGCCCAATTTCAGAGGGAAATTTATTCATAGAATTCAATTTACTCCAGGTGTGCCTTGACCCTTAACGGGGAATAAACGGGCCTTATTATAGGTGACTTTTGTTTCTTTCTTCGGACAACGTAAAATATACGATATGTAGAATCCGCTGTACCGTTAAATAGGCCAGGGTAAATAGTACAAGGGTACAAATATTAATGAAGGTATCCCCTAAATATACAAGGTCAATCAATTAGGAGACAAAGGTTGGCGAAAAAAGGTTTTTGAACGAGCGTGCTACCTTTGCGAAGAAGAAGATTCAAATGTTTGATGTATTTTTTTAGACGAGCCCGTGGTGTAGTGGATGGAGCGCTCGGAACTTTCTGTATTTACCTTAATCATACTACGTTAAGGTCATTTTGCAATTTGACGACTCTGTATGAAATAAAACAGGGAGAAAAAAACAACCCTTGAAGAGTTTCTTGCCAGTTCTTCTCCAAGGTCTCCCGCCGTAGGATTTGCGAACCGATGGTGTAGCTTCTAACACCAAGTTGCAGAAAGCTCCATTAAAGTTAATGCTTCATTAAATCTATTGCTGTCACTTATTTTCTTGACAGCGAAAAAGTGACAGCAAAATATTTAATGAAGCATTAACTTTAATGGAGTTTCCTGCAACTGGCGGTATGACGTCCACAAGTATTGTAAATAACAATCTAAATTGAATAAACAAATTTGACTTTCACAATGATTGGTCAAGGGGTTGGTGATCGGAATTTTATTACTCGTTTGGAAGTGCTTTGGAAGTTTAAGCGTGTCTGTGGTCCAGTGGTACGCACCACCGGCATCGGCATCAAACCCAGAGGTCCCGCGTTCGATTCCCAGTTGGGGTACATATTGTATACGGTTTGGTTTGTGGTAGGGTTTGTTCTAAGTCCGCCTGGCTAGCTACCACCATCTTATCTAGTCTGACGCCATAACAACGATGTTTTCAGCAATGTTGTGTTCCGGCAGTTAGAGATAAGATAGCCTGTTCCTCAGTAGTTGAAGATTCCAGTGGTGCACTTCTTTATTCAGCCCTATCATCACAACATCAACTTTAAAACCTTACGTGGCGTGAAAAACCTTACGTATTTTTTGTATAACAGATAGGTACAGTAGTATTATCTCACGAGCGCGGTCTGCCTTTTGTTGTGTGCACCCGTATATATACACGGTTTGACAGAGAGTTTGTATGACAAAAGGAGGCTGCGGTCTACACACACAAGCGTGGCTTACCCGCGCTCGTGAGATAAAACAACTGTACGTGGAGTTCTTTCACATACTAAAATTAACTAAAAATAAAGGTCTATCTTTAAAAAAAATATCTCGAACAAGTAGCAGGCGAATTTCGACAAAATTTGTTTCATGTAAACAATTTCATGTTCCACCCGAATAGGTTTATAGTCCCGCTTGATATTCGGATTTCAAGTTCGGGCACACCTGCATTCACCCGACGTGAAATATTATCGCACAATCCTTTACTCCATGTGCGAGGATAAAATATCTTAAGATAAATCTTTGGAGAGACGTGCCGGCGTTTCCTCGTGTGCTTTGTCAAAATTCAAATTTTCACTAAGGTAGTTCTAGATTTAATATGTGAAGAAATAAGAATGTGTATCACTATTATACTCTCAATACAAAATAGGCTTTTTTCATACAAACGTGCTCACTTAAGCATCTTACTTACAGATGAGTAACTTTTTGCATCTCTGCAATGATTTTTAAGTCAAGACCAACGCCCAAAAAAATTTGTCAAATTTCGTTTTCAAAAATTGCTAAAAACGCACTCCTCAATTTCCTCAAAAAGTAAAAGCAAAAACTTCATGTGTCATATAACGATATATGCGAGTTAGTCTAAGATTGTTGTGTAGTTTTATGTAAATTTCCTTCTTAATGGAAAACAAAGCTACATATTTTACTCTCGACGATTTTCATCTTATTAGCATTTTGTAGTAAAGAGCAGGCATAAATGCTATATAAAATAGCAAGCAATTACCTGTGTCTAGATATTGATAATTTAACTCTGAGATCAACCTATCTGACGCTTTAAAAATACACAAGAAAAATAAACGATAAGATACAAAACCATCAAGATTTTGAGAAAAAAAGCATCTAATGCGATTAAAAAAAATATAGCTATATTTCTGCGACCCTCAGCTTCTAAATAAACATTAAAATCTTATTTTGTAAATGTAAACGGCGACGTTGTATTTTTAAGGCCCTATCTAAAAATTAATACATCCAGCCATGCCAATTCAGCAGCACCCCTGACCAAAAGTAAATAACTGTTTAACCCCTCAAATATATTTTTTTAGGGTATCAGTTCGAACCGGGCGTCGGACGACAACTGCAAGCGTCGACGTTCGATTTCATACAAAACAAAGAAACTTCAACTAGAAACTAGTATGTCGCTTGCAGTTGCGGTTCGACGCCCTTCCAACTTTACTCTAATACTATTATAAGATTCCTGCTCCAACACAGTACACAATAAAAAAGTTAGTAACCGCCTCTGTGGTCTAGTGGCTCACACCACCAGTTACAGACCCAGAGGTCCCGGGTTCGATTACCAGTGGGTGTATATATTGTATTCGGTTTGATTGTTGGTAAGACTTGTTCTTAGTCCACCTGGCTAGCTACCACAATCTTGTCTATGTCTGACGCCATAACAATGATGTTTTCATCACTATTGTGTTCCGGCAGTTAAAGATAAGTTGCCAGATCCTCAGTTATTGAGAATTCCGGAAGTAGTTCGCTTCCACCTTCAGCCTTATCCCCATTTAACATCAGGTGTCATAAAGGATATGCTACACCGCTGTGTATGAAAAAATGTAAGGACGAGCGTAGAAAAAAACCCCTTTGCTCAAAACGGTTGTAATACGACTTTCAATTTCTTTATTTTGTCATGGCTACCGGCATGCTTTCGATTCCATGCTATCCTACTAACATTATAAATGTGAAAGTTTCTATAAACTTTCCACTCTATATATACATTCCAACCTCTGATTGGATGTTCGTTGCTCAACCACGCCAAAACGACTGAACGGATTTGCCTGAAATTTGGGACACAGAATCTTTGTAGCCTGGAGGCTACACATAAAACATAACATAAACATAGACTACTTTTTATTCCGGAAAAATGTCACATTCCCGCGGGATAACGTCGTGTAGTCCACGCGGGCGATGCCGCGGGTGGAAAGCTAGTAGTCCATAATCTACATACTAACATTATAAAAGTGAAAGGGCGTTTGTTTGTCCGTCTTTCAAGTCAAAATGGAGCAACGGATCAACGTGATTTTTGGTATGGGGATACTCTGGAAGCTGGAGAGTGTCATAGGCTACTTTTAATCCCGGAAAAATATTACATTCCCGCGGGATAATGTTTAAAGCAAAATTTGTTACCAGGCACCTTACTTACAAATCCTTAGATTTGTTTAAACCCTTTAGTTCTTCGTCACTTTTTCTATTTATGCGCTTTATTTATGGATTAAACCTATCCAGAAAAATAATAAAATAAATAATAGGTCTTTACATATGAAATTGCCGTTTTTTTCTTTTGTACATAAAACTTAACAACTTTTATAATATTAGAAATATATAATTTCTTTAATATTGCGTTACATTAAGACCGTATCGAGCAACTTTTGATAATTTAATAACCACGATATTTGATTATTTACATAGAAAAAACTTATTCCGAAAGTTACGACTATTTTTGTTTCCAGAATTTCGTACTTTATTAGTAGTAACTTAGTGAAAAAATTTTTTTTTCTCTTAACGAATGTGTCATTTAGTAGTTAAAATGTCCATAAATACGTGTGTAAAATTTTGTAAATTTACTTAATATTAGTCGTTAAATAATAACAAAAACGTTAGTATGGAAAAAAAATAATTACAGAAATCTCCATACAAAACGGCAATTTCATAGGTAAAGACCTATTATATTACGTGCAATTTTCGAGAAAATATATGTCGTTGAGGATCGACATTGCGCATCCCTCAAAGATGTAGGTTGAATAATGTATGTCGTTCACCACCAACGCTGCGCCTTTCTCTAGGAAGAAAATCAGGAAGATAAACTACTGTTTCGTTAATCTTTTATTATCATAACTTAACAAAATCAAAGAATACTCATTAATTATCCATGACAATACAAAAAACACGAGTTACCACTTCCGGTACTGTTCAGTTTCTATATGTCGATGTCCTAACATAAGCCGCTCTAGTAGAGACTATCGAAGACGCTAGACTGATGCTGTCTTAGGACTATGAGGACATTGCACTTCAACCTAATCAATTAAAGACTGAATCAAGTTTAGATATTTGATATAAGAATGCGTGAAACATCTCGTTTTGTGATGTGTACTCTGCCCATGAGTGCACTACTTGAGTGCGACAAACGAATGTGCGATTAACGTTTGTGCGAAATAACTTTACGTCGATTACCTATAACTCGAAATCACGCTAGTGCGAAACACTGATCTTCGACATCACCCTTGTGCGAAACTTCTCTTCTTTTCCTTTACCAATCCACAATGCGGGCCCAGTGTGGTAGCGACTGTGGGTGCAGCTGAGACCAGCGACATAACGTGTCTTTCAAAACAGGGAGGGGCTCGAGATAATATGTATATTAATGACTAGCTGTGCCCGCGACTTCGTCCGCGTAGAATAGTGACTTTCAGCAGCATTTTTTAATTTTATTAGCTAATAAGCTTTTTTTATTTATTCATTTAAAATATATTAGTACAGCGCTATTTTCGCTGAGAGATAGCCTGTACCGTAGGGACACTCAAACAGGAGAATGATAACAAGCATTCTCTCTAGGGTCAAAATTATTATAAATCAGAAGAAAAACAAACATTGTTAAATATCTAAAATTATTAAAAATCAGCAGAAAAACAAACATTGTTAAATATTTTCTCAAGCTTAATCGATTACCATGCAAGATGAGCTATAAAACATTCAGGAAACCAAAAAAACTTAGTTATATACTATCCAAAAAATTTCGCTTCCTAACGGGCAGTGTCGTTAGAGAACAGCTAACAAAGCATTTTGTAAGTTGCTGTATACTTCGCAGTGTTGTTCATGAACAACATACCTGTTCTCAACATCATAAATCGTGATTATAAATATAAGTAACACATTTTAACACATAAACAAACTCAGTAGAGATACTATTTTAGAAAAACAGCGTGCATTTCGCATTTTGAGAAATAAAAACCCATAAAAATAAAATAATTTAACTTTGAACAGAAATTCTAGACGCCATCATGACTAATAAATAATAATAATAATAATAACTTAGAATGACAAAATAAGTCACTTTGAGCGCATTAAGTGACAATTTGATTTGTTTCTATGTTTCCCTTCGTTTCAACCATAATGTAAACACGAATAATATTTTTTTTTTAAATACGACGCTCAAGCCATATTTTTTTGTTTGACATGTTGTTGAGGGACAACACTGCGAATTAAAGAGTTAAATTTGTGTTAAATTTATGAAACCAAATTTAAAAAATAAACAGTATTTTGTGTCAATTATTTTCTAATGTTCTGTGGGCTGCCTGCTGTCGCAAAAGAAGATGATTCTTCGCATCGAATTATTTTTACTTTTTTGCATTCACAGCAAAAGTTTTCTAGCCGTATAATTTTGCCGTAGCTCAGTGTTTTTTTTTATTCACATCTGGGTAGCACTTAGCCTTCATCACACCTGATGTTAAGTGGTGATAAGGCTGAAGGTGTAAGCGCACTACTCCCGGAATCCTCAATCACTGAGGAACTGGCTATCTTATCTGTAACTGCCGGAAGACAATAATGCTGAAAACATCATTGTTATGGCGTCAGACTTAGGTAAGATGGTGGTAGCTGGCCAGGCGGACTAAGAACAATAGGTATATATAACAATATTTTTTTGCAGTCATCGCGTCAAAACTCACTGGCGCTTAAAACTAACATTTTGCTACCACTGTAAAATGTGTCAGTAAAAGTCAATATTCTAACACCAGTTCCGACGGAGGTTGTTCCTGCATCCCAATCCACTATGCTGGACCCCAAGGGACCAGGCAGCCGCAACTTTTAACATTAAATTTTCTAGCAACCAGCGTTATTGGAACTCTTTGCTCATTTTTATAGAGTCAAATATTTCAAGAACTGTATTGCTGCTTGGTTGGTGTAAGTTTCGTGTGAAAGAAGTTTTTAGACATAATTAAGTACTGTTAATTTTATTCTTATAAAGTAAACAGTTGTTATTAACAGTTGTTAAGTTTAAAATGAAACATGGATACTTAAATAAATCTGTATATTATTATAAGGTGCACTGGTCGTAAATCTGCTGTTCAAATCATGATTTAAACAATAGATTTACGACCATTACATTCACATCATTTTGTTCCTTAGCTGATGCTGCATTTGCAGTAGTTAAGACACACCAATCCGCATTGGGTCCGTCTGGTGGGTCAATGCCCATTCTCCTTATCCATCCATAAGGAAAGCCAGTGCCCCAGCAGTAGGGACATTAAATGGCTGATAATGATGAGGTCATTAGCTAAGAAACAGTTTACTCAATGGCACCAAAAATAAACACTGCCAAATGACCTGGTTCTATTGGCTGGTCAAAGCGTTTAATAATTGCTTCTATCACCTTGCTACAAAATAACACAAATTTGTACTTCATCATCATCATTTTGACGACCGATTTGGCGCAGGGGTAAACTACCAGCCATCTGCGCCAGAGGTCTCGGGTTGATTCCCAAACAAGACAAATATTTGTGTGCATGAACATGTCTACTTGTCTTGGTCTGGGTGTTTTCTATGTATATTAAGTATGTATTTACAAACAAAAATCGTGCCGCGACCGGCGGAGGGAATAGTACGTGTTCGCGCGTCCTGCGGATCCGCAGGTCGCCTCTGCGCCCCGCGGTCACTATTGAGACGGACGGGAGGGGCCACACTGGCGCGTCCGGCGGTTGGCGCGACCGGCAGAGGGAATAGTACGTGTTCGCGCGTCCTGCGGATCCGCAGGTCGCCTCCGCGCCCCGCGGTCGCTATTGAGACGGACGGGAGGGGCCACACTGGCGCGTCCGGCGGAGGGAATAGTACGTGTTCGCGCGTCCTGCGGATCCGCAGGTCGCCTCCACGCCCCGCGGTCGCTATTGAGACGGACGGTAGGGGCCACACTGGCGGTTGGCACGACCGGCGGAGGGAATAGTATATACAGCTAGTGAATCAGGGGGCCGGTCGCACGACTGACTAATTAACTGACCGCGTTGACTACATGACGTTATCCCGCAGGCATGTGATATTTTTGGGATAAATGGACTATGTTCGGCCTATGTTCCTCTCCAGACCACAAAGTATCTGTGTCCCAAATTTCAGCCAAATCCGTTGAGCCGTTTTGGCGTGATTGGGTAACAACATACAAACATCCAAACATCTAAACTTTCACATTTATGATATTAAAGTAGGAATTACACAAACACATTGATTTTAAAAGGACCGATCGGTAATCAAATTAAACGATTACATAAAACCAATGAAAGAGTGAGGCAGACTATTTGTTCAAGCTTGGCGTCTCCCTTTCTTGTCCCAATAAGAAAATTCGGAATTCCTACAGTAATTACTGTTTAAACTACCTACTTTTAAGCGAGTTCCGAGATGTTCCAAATTGAAAAATAACTGAGCGTTCTCGCGATAAATTTGAACGGAAAAGTTTCTTAGTAATCGCTCGCGAAACGGATAACCCGCTTTAACTACAGTTTTATATCTGACGGTTACAATGAACTGTCTGGTTGAGACAAGTTTAACACGTCCAATGCTTTACGGGTAGTATGTGACCCGTATTAGCTTACACCTCAGTGCGCTGCCTGAAATCGCTGTCTGTTTCCCTGTGCGCAGAAGAAATTTCTATGTTCCCTTGCGAGTAAAAAAGAGATCGATATATTTTTGTCATCGTCATTAACAATACATCCACGCCCCTAAAAGATACAATACGGGAAGAATTTGGGCCGTATCGCATCAAAATAATTTAGTTGCACTTCGATGCTATACGGGAAAAATATACCCCGTACGTTCCACCCCGTACCGCACTGAGTTGTGTGGGTGCAAGTCATAATTAATTTGTAGTGAGGTGAGCACATGTATTTTTTACCCGCGAAATAAAAATGTGTAAACGACACGTCGTAAACGACTTGTGCTTTGCGATTCCAATTCCGACGACGACGAACGAATATTTGATTTAAATGAAAAGTTTGCAACACCAAGAATAAAAATAATTTTAACAGTCCTACTACGGGGAAAAAAATCAAAAAAAAAATCTCTAGTCTCTAGTTTCTAAAAATATTTTGTTCCTGTTATAAATGTTGGCATGGTTTTAAAGATTGAGCAAAAGACAACTCGCCCATCACTACTACCCACAAACAACCCCGTAAATTGGTGATTAATATACGCGGCACGGGTTGTATTTTACCCGTATTTTTAAGGGTCCATATTTTCGCTCACAACTAAGAAGTTTCTGGATGGATTTTCGGGCGACTTCAAAGTGAGGTAAAGGAGTAGTTTGTCTACAAAATTTAGAAAGAACCATGTCAAATATCCGTTTCTTTACGGTGATAGAGGATTTTGAAACGTTGGTAGTGGTACGGGAAGTATTCCGGCCGTAACGCATATCAGGAAAGTCTCATACGGGATATATATTGGCCGTAACGCACGAATATACAAACTCAATCAAAAGATTGCCGCATTGAACGTGTTAATCCATCAAAGGCCATATTTGTTCCCTTTTCAATATAAACTAATTCTAAATTGTACATCTTGAACCATTAATAAATTTTCTTAGAATTACAACGATATCAAGCGCAAGGTAAATTTGAGTAGGAACTTGTTTAAAAGTGACTATTTAACGGACTAAACGAACAGATATTTTTTTAAATAGGTATACAGGACCGAGTTATTTAGGCGTAAGTATGATAACAAGCGTCTACTCTACTTATATAATATATGAATTTTGTAGTACTCTGAGAAAGGTGAAATAGAAAGGTGTAACAACAAGTTGCAGGCGGGTGCTAGTCAAAACATATTTCCCGAAAGAAAATTTGATATTACCTCACCGGGATATACTCGTATTTCATCCAAAAAGACAACATTTCGTTGAAATGAAAATCTCCCTTGACAATTGAAATAACATTTTTCATTACATTGAGTGGTAGAAAAAACTAGTTTCGGTAAGAGGATATCGGAAAAATAATACAGATTCAATCTATTGTGTATTCCGAGGAAATATTAAGGAACGACCTGTTTTGACAATCCCATTATAATTTTCAAGAAAATGTCGGAAGAATATAAATAATATCTTACTGACATTGTGGTTTAGTAACGAATTATAGAAAATGTTACCATTCTTTATCAGAATGTAGACAACCCTTGTCAGTTCTTATCTTTTTATCTTTATGTAACTCGTCTTTTTTTACTTTATTTGTGTGTTAAAAAATCTAAAATCTTCTATAGAAGCTTTTCTTCATCAAAAACTAAAAATTATAAACATAATTACCCAACTATACGATTTAAATGAGGGCGCTACATAATACATAATATGTCATGCTAGTTGACCAATTTAAATAAATCAAAACGTATACAAAATGTAATGGAATAATCAAATGCTTTTCTGTTGAATTCGCAGCATCAAATAATCAATTTCTCGAATTATATAATGTTAAATTACTCTAAACATTCTATTAGGGATTATTTAATTAATAACAAATTTATTTTTATAAACATTATTTCGATTTGGTTTTCAATATAAAGTAATCCTTAGCCGAAGTCTTTTAAAACCCTATCGAAACATATATCTCAAAGACGAGCAATAAAATGTTTAGGGGGTAGGAGAAACGTTCAAGTTTTTTATTCTCTCGCAAAATCTCGTTTTACATCAAATTAAAAAGACGCATCGAACAAAATAATCCGAGCACAATCTAAGCATAGGTGCCTGGTTTTATAGCGCGTAAAAAGGTTTACACCTTTTCAAAAAATGGGGCCTTTCTATACGGAGAGAAAATTTTACTGCGTATAAAATTTGTAATTTATCGACGCTCGCTATCCTGCGATCGGCCACCGAGTATTTGCATAATATTATTGGTGTTTACATACCGGATCGTGTGTGGAAACATTAATCACACATAAAATGTGAGAGCCCTTTAAAATGTTCTGGAAGGCTTTGTCAAGTAAAATATATCGCGCATCTTTGTTGTGGGTAGGTAAATAACGATATTGTCAACTGGGAAATTTCTCATGCTGCTCGTAAATTTGTGTAAAAATGTGTTACAAGAAGAATTTAAATAAAAGACACATGGTACGCTACATACCACTTGACTTACTGATGTGTTATTCAGTTTTAGGATAACGTTATAATAATTTAACCTACTCTATCGATGGCTTTATTAAAGTTTAAAAAGGGTTCATAATCGGTATATTTAAAATCTTGTTAAAATATTTAAATAATCATGATTAAAATCGTGTGTCAACAGAGATCCAGCAGTGTTTGAGAATGAAATTCAAGCATAAATCTTTATTGTGGTGTCAACAAGTACTTCAAAGAAGGAATTACCTAAGCAAACGTTTGCATTGCATATTTCTCCCCGCTTATCGAAAACGCAAAATAGACATCACAAATTAATAATTGTGTAACAGCCCCCTCCCCCTCACCCGATTTACAAACCGTCGAAGAAGGAATCAGATTCGGATTCTGTGCTTTATCTTTGTCTATTCTATACTGAGTAACAGAGATCTGATACATTCCGCTGTCGTTTGTGAATCAGAGGGCTGGGTCTTTATGAATTGCCGCTCATTGCTCTCTTAGTTATGGAGAACCTCACAACTTTTAATATAAATAAACTAGTTGTTTGATTCATCATGTCAGCCAAACGACGCCCACTGCTGGGCATAGACTTCCCCCAAGGATCTCCACAACGATCGGTCCTGTGCTGAACTCATATAGCGGCTTCCCGCGACCTTCGTCCTTCACCGATCGTCGGTCCTCCTTGTAGGGAGACTGCCCACGGAACGTCGTCGTCCGGTACTTGGTCGCCATTCGAGAACCTTTCCGCCCCGTCTCATAAGAAGGCTCAGGTGACTTTGAGCCTTCTTATGAGACGCATAGTAAAAGACCACGTCTTACTTCCATAGGTCATTACTGGCAACACATACTGGTCTAAGACTTTCGTCTTGAGACATTGAGGTATTTCGGACGAAGAATTATCAAGAAGGTACATTCCTCCTGAGAGACATAGGCTACAAGTATTTCATTCCGATATTTCCACGGGAACGGGTACCACGTGGATAACACCACGCAGAGCCTATACTTACAGAATAAAGATAAAACTATAAATATTAATCAAATATTTACTAAAAGTAAAGGCTAGATCAATATATAACATAAAAGTTAAATTTTTCATGTAATAACAAACCTTTTGACCCATTTATAAATTTTCCTTTTTACTGTTCCCGTATTCTAGTTTAAATTCATGAATCGTGACGCGTTGGGAGGAGTTTAGAATTTTATTATTGGAACACTTTAACGTTTGTTCGTTCCCGGGGTAGCCAATAAAAGTGGCCACAAAGTTGTGACTGTGCAATGAAAATCTAAATTATTTACCCCCTCATAAGACATTAAGACCAGTTTATTATATATTCCAATTCGGACTCCAATTCTGATGATAAAGTAATCATCGTTTTATGGTTTTAATACTATGGATTATTGAAACAGATCTTAAAAATAAAATAAAAAAATAATGTTTAAAAAATACATAAATGTCATTGACTCGAAATGCTAAATTCATGATATTGATCAACTTTAAATTTTTCTACACAGTTCTTGTTATTAAGCTTAATATCTATACATATAATAAAACAGAAACGCAAAAAAGTCTGTACATGAAAGATTTAAAAAAAATAATTACTGCTATGTGATGTGTACAGGATATAGACCCCAAAACGATAGATATTAAAATTTTTGTCTGTTTGTCTGTTTGTCTGTTTGTCTGTTTGTCTGTTTGTCTGTTTGTATGTTCGCTTTTCACGCAAAAACTACTAGACGGATTTTTTCCAAATTTTGTGAAGTAATAGCTTATAACCCGGGTCAACATATAGAGTACCTTTTATTGCGGGAAAATTTCTTAATATTTAATAAAAAAACCCTTATTCCTACGGGAAAATACAAAGACTGATTCTTACTAAAATAGATGTCGCCACATGATTATGAAAATACGTTATATTTAATCGCTGTCTCAATTAATAATGAATCATGTTATTTTTTTTTACCTGCTTCAAAACATAATATAAATTGAAACCCATCCAGGCCCATATAAAATCATAAAAATAATTTCATATTATTTACTTCATTATATCTACTAAGCAATAGATGGCGCAGGTAGTCAGTAAGATATACCTCTCACAAAAGTACATTCGAATGATTATTTTAATTAGGGTGAAAGCCCCCTCTGTTGCCACTTTAAGGTGTTTTTCACTTCTTTCGCATCATAACTACTTAGCAATAGATGGGGCAGGAAGTCAGTAAGATTACGATATACCTTTCACAAATGTACATTCGAATGATTATATTAAGTAGGATGAAAGCCCCCGCTGTTGCCACTTTAAGATGTTTATCACTTCTTTCGCCTATGGTCTTAAGTAGGTATCTATAAAATACAAAAATTATATCTAAAATTGTCAAGAATGTATCTTATACTTTTCTTTACATTTTTAAAATTTACAGACTCCAAAAAGTGTTTGTCAACTGAAAAGGAAAAATATAATATCTATAATTTAGGTACCTTTTTGAGGTCGGTGCCAGTCAGTTTATTTTTTTTAATTACTTTATATTTCTTAAGTTTTAGTGTATTATTGTACTATAACATACCCACGGAAACTACTAAACTGATTTTGATGAATCTTAGACTGTTCCCAAAGTTAGAATACACCTAATTTAAATCAAATAGAATCATCTCGATATGCCTTAAGATTTCGAGAAATTCGTGGACAAACATAGTAAAAAACATATAACTAAGTATTCATATACTTACGAAATTTAGTTTTATTTATTTTAGTATTATTTTAGTAAATTAAAAACCTATTTTTTTAACTTAAAATGTGCGAAGGGTGCCGATTGATGTGTTTTTGTTAATCAAATTTTAAAAGATAAATCGAGAAATCAATACTTAACTAACTTAGATAAAATAAAAGAAACATCTAATTCGATGTAAACTAAATTTTTACTATTGTTATTATGACTTAAAAGTCATATATAAAAAGATTAAAAAGTATATTATAAAGCAAAAGTTATTAACGAAATGTTTTAAGCTAAGTAAGCACTCGGGGCAGTGGCCAAAACTGAAGTTTTCACCCTATTGATGTAATATTTCTATTTTGCATTTTCACTCGACGCTAGATGTCGCTACAGTAAGTATAGTGGTGCCACAAATATATCTGACCCGGTGACAGTGTTCGTGGAGGAGCCACTAGCAATACAAAATTAACTGTCAAAATGGACTGCCGGCAGTCAACAGTATATTTAGTACCAAAAACTAACCACTGTGTGAAATAAGTTTGTCGCAATGTAGACAAAATGTCACCAATGTAATTTTGAAAAATTTGCTCATAAACGCTAAGTGGCCAGTACGTAGATACCGACACCTACCTAGCATTTTTTATGTCTTAACCGGCTCTGGCTACTTAGGCCTTCAGCCGTAGGTACCATCCAATAAAATAAAGGAATATTAAAAATAGTTTTCTATCTAACTTATTTATTCATTTATTTACTAGGAAAGCTTACATAAATGATGTTAAATTAAATAATTAAATGGTATATCATTACATTTTATACCTGTTACTTAAAGAAAGTTAATTACAAGCTCTCACAAATAGGAAACGTCTCCATATCAAAATACTAGCCTTCCGCCCGCGACTTCGCAAGCTCGGACTAAACGACGACGTTATCCCGCGGGAATGTGATATTTTTCAGGGATAAAAAGTAGTCTAAGGCAGCCATTACACAGTCCATCCAGATCGCGATCACTGATCGTGATCTTGATCGCGATCGAGATTTAATATGTAGATATTTTGCGATCAAGATCGCGAGCCGTCTATCACCTTCGTACACAGTCAATCTGGATCGCGATCATTGATTTTGATCGCGGATCGCGATCCAGATTGACTGTCTAATGGCTGCCTAAGTATGTCACTTTTCAGCTGCCAAACTATTCCCATTCCAAAAGTCACGTCGATCCGTTGCATCAATTTTGACGTGAAAGACGGATAAACAAACAAACCCTCTTTCACATTATGATATTAGTATGGATACACACAATCTCTTTTTCATTTTATAGTAAAAATATGATTGGCCTGATATCATTCATTACTAAGTAAGAACATAAATTTTAGCTTGATACCTCCCACGCATACTTGAGAAAAAGTTTCTTGATAGGTAGACGGACAGATCTATGAATGAGGGCTCAACTATGTTCATGCAGCATTTGATAACAACATACCATGTTCATACCCTAGCCTGCATATTCGATATTCTTTAGACCCTTTTAGTAGAGAATAGGATTTCAAGAAGAGCGTTATGAAATCTGGGCAACAAACACACATAAACTAAACTAACACAAAAGTCACTACACCGCGCGTACGAAGTCGCGGGCAACAGCTAGTTAAAACATAAAATTACACATTACCTATTGAAAAAATATAATAAATATGGGTCTAGAAAAAAACCTAAGGTCTGACTTAGTTAGTTTTCATATAAAAAAATCTAAGACAGCTTCATTCTTACCGAGTATACCGACATAGTCTATATACTATCCCGACTTAGGCTACATTTTATCTCGATATTCCCACGGGAACGGGTATCACGTGGGTAATATTGCAGGGAGCCAAATAGTCAAAGAATAAATAGAAAGTATACGACACTGCATACAAAATAAAATTTCTATGCTGTTGTCTATCCGACAGAGCGCTCGCTATACTCGCGATGTTTAAACGTGTCCTGGCTTGGCGTAAGTCGCGCATAATGAAATAAGTTTCACTTTTTAGTTATCTTCGCTTGGGGATTCTTTAATACTTTTAATATCCTGTCGCTTCCAAAGTTTGTAGGGATAACAAAAAAATCTGTGCTAACACATTTTAAGCGCAGTATTTTTATTTCAATGTTCTATAAGGTTTAGTTTTCATGTGTCTATGTAAACGTGTAACGACCGATTTGGCGCAGGGGTAGGATGCCTGCCTTCTGCGCCGGAGGTCTCAGGTTCGATTGCCGAACCCGAACAAAACAAATATTTGTGTGCATGAACATGTCTTTTTGTCTTGGTCTGGGTTGGTATGTATTTACAAAAAAAAAGTATATAAGTTTAAATTGATCCGTTATCTAGTTTCCGTAACACAGTTTCTTAATGATAACTACTTAGGAGCTAGATAATTGGTGTGATTGTAAGAAATTTATTTATTATTATTATTAATTTATGTAAAAACAAATAAACTGTCTCCAAAGATACATGAAAATTAAACAGTTGTTTTAGTTAAATTCATTCGAGATACCATAATAAAGTTATAGTAAATGAAAATTATATCGATTCTTTGACACCTTTTCAGGGCACGTGGTCTTGGGATGTCGGGAATCATAGAACATAATATATTTAGATATTACTCATATTAAACATTGACTTTATTTTGCAGACGCTACTTGCTAAGTACGTATTGTCAGAATACAGTATAGTACTGCGTGGAAACTTTGTGCCTTTACTCGCAGCTTTTATCTCGGCTCTCTGCTCACACTGAGTACAGTACCATCGACAGCGTGTCAAGCTGTACAAGTAAACCTTAAACACGAACTTAAGGCGTACCCAATAAGAGCGGTTTTTGTTACTCTAATGTTGCGGTTGATGTACCTACTGCTTTGCTATCACCATTTGGAAAGCACCTAATTTTTGCGAGTATTGGCTCTCTTTTACATCTTAGATTACGTGGTACTGTTTGTTTATAGATTTTCAACTTTTAAATATAAAAATGTAAGTAGCTTTCTAAGTGTAAGAATTTTTGAAACCGATTTTTCCGTTTTTCCATAACAAATAAACAAAAGAGGAAAGATTTGAATCATTATTATGTCGTATTATTATGTCGTCGGACAACATAGATTTTATGGTCGACTACTTTACATCTATGTTGATTAAGGTATACGACACTCACGCCCCAGTACGTCCAGTAAGGATTAAACATATGCCTGCTCCTTGGTTGACCCCAGCCATACGGAAAGTTATGGCCAAACGTGACAAGGCCAAAAGTCGGCAAAAAACTACACCTTCTGTGGATAACATTTCTGCTTATAAAAAACTACGAAACCTCAGCAACAGGATGTGCCGAGATGCCAAACGTAAATATATCCACTCTCAAATAGCAAGTTTGGATCAGAAAAACATCTGGAGCTTTTTAAGGTCTCTCGGGGTGGGCAAGGCTGCGGAATCTAGCCCTAGTACTATAGAACTTAACACTCTCAACAAGCACTGCTGTACTCCCCCTCTTTCTATAGGGACGGCTTCTAAGTCCGCTACTCTCTTATCTCTGACAAATCTTGTCCCTTCAGTCCATACATCATTCTTCTTTAGTGAAGTTTCTGAGGAAGACGTTGCGAAGAGTATAAAATCTATTTCCACAAAAGCCATTGGTAGTGATGGTCTTAGTCTGGAGATGATTCTTCCAGTTTTGGAGGACATTGTGCCAGTCATCACACACATTGTAAACTTCTCGCTGAAACACAATGTTTTTCCTTCATCCTGGACGAAGGCCCATGTTATACCTCTACCCAAAACTCACAACCCAACATCTCCAACTCAGTACCGTCGTATTTCAATTCTCCCTATCTTCTCCAAGGTCCTTGAATCTATTGTCCACACCCAATTATATTCCTTCCTCTCGTCTAATGCCCTGCTTTGTCCTTATCAATCCGGTTTCCGCCCTTCCCACAGCACAGTTAGTGCACTGCTGAACATCACGGAGGACATTCGCGGCGCTATGGAAAATACCACGCTCACGGCGATGGTCTTGCTGGATTTCAGTAGTGCATTTAATTGTGTTGACTTTGACCTTCTCCTTGGTACTCTTCGCTCTATTAACATCTCACCCCCCGTCGTCGAATGGTTTCAATCCTATCTTCTCCATCGTTACCAGTGCGTGGTTCAAAACGATTCTTATTCCGATTGGTCGAAAATCTCAGCTGGTGTACCTCAAGAAGGGGTTCTTTCTCCCTTACTGTTCTCTATCTTTATAAATAGTATTTCCCGTGTTATCTCTTCGCCTTTCCACCTTTATGCTGATGACCTTCAGATTTACAGGCACTTCTCAATTGCTGAGGTTTCAGAAGCGATCAACTCCTTGAACATGGATTTGACTACCATTTACAACTGGGCCGCTTCATTTGGTCTCATGGTGAACCCGAGCAAAAGCCAAGCTATGATTGTAGGTAGCAACCGACTTAGATGTAAACTTGACCTTGACTCTGTTCCTCCACTTGTCTACGATAATGTCACAATACCGTATACTAATAAAGTGAAAAACCTTGGTGTTATCATAGATAGTAACATGTCTTGGTCCCCGCAGATCAGCGAGGTCAGTAAACGGATCCATTATGCCTCTCATTCGCTCAAGCGACTACAATATTTTCTTCCTTTCAGAACTAAAATCATGCTGGCGCAATCCCTCCTCCTCCCACTTCTCGACTACGCCGATGTTTGCTATCTGGATGTGACTGAAGAACAGCTGAACAAGTTGGAACGCCTACAAAATCTTGCAATTAGATTTATCTTTGGCTTACGCAAGTATGACCACGTATCATCTTATCGTTCTCAGCTTAATTGGCTCCCCATTCGTCTTCGCCGTGATATGCACATCCTTTCCACCTTATTCAATATTCTCAAAAACCCTAACTCTCCCGAATACCTTGTCTCCCGCTTCCATATGCTCCCTCCTCCCTCTCGCTCTAGGCGGCCCTGTGTGACTAAGACGCTTGTGCTGCCTAGAAGCAACACCAACTTCCTTCTCAATTCCTTCACTGTTAGAGCTGCGCAGCTTTGGAATAGACTTCCGTCGGACATCCAGGACAGTCGGAATGTTCAGTCGTTTAAAACGAAACTGAAAGCGCACTTTCTTGCACAAATTGCTCCAATCCAATGAAATCTGATATTGTAAAGTTACCCACTATATAGTATATAATTTATGTATTGTATTTATATATGTATATAATATTTATTTTAAATATTTATTATATACTAGCTGACCCAGCGCGACTTCGTTCCCGTGGCCCTACCCCCTACTCCACCCTACCCTACCCGTACTCTACCCCTACCCCTACCCTACCCCTACCATACCCCTACCCTACCCCTACCCCCACCCTACCCCTACCCTACTCCTACCCTACCCTACTCCTACCCTACCCTACTCCTAACCTACCCTACTCCAACCCTACCCTACCCCTACTCTACCCCTACCCTACCCCCACCCTACCCCTACCCTACCCTACTCCTACCCCCTACCCTACCCCTACCATATACCTACCCTACCCTACCCCTACTACCCTACCCCTACCCAACTTCTACTCTACCCCTACTTACCCCTCCTTAAAACCTTCCTTGGACTTCCACGAACATTTCAAGACCAAAATTAGCCAAATCGGTCCAGCCGTTCACGCGTGATGTCGTGACCAAGGGAAATAGGGATTCATTTTTATATATATAGATTGTGTTAGGTATTTATTTATTAGGTATTATCTTGTATTTATTTATTTCATATAGGTAGTTTTGCACTTTACGTCACCTGCTTATTTATCTATCTCTTACACGTTCTGGGTTGACTGGAAGAGATCTCTTTTAGAGATAAGTTCACCTTTGCTCACTCGTTTTAATTATATTTGTTTTAATGTGCAATAAAGAGTATAATAATAATAATATGTGCATAGAAAACAATGATTTACGATACGAGAAGTTAAACTATTGTTAATGACTTAATTGCTAATAGTTCTGGATATTATTCTATTGTCCATAAAATTGCGAATTTAGGATGCGAATCTAGAATTAATAGCATATAGGCTACTTTTAACCCTAAATGAAATTATTAATTCCTACAGGACAATATCAAGCTAACACGGGCAGTCACGAGTGGAAAGCTAGTATTACAATAAAATTAATCCTAATTGATTTGATGACTTAAATAAGCAATCTAATACTACACATTGGTTGTATCTAACAGTATTTACTTTGATATAGTACAAACATTATTATTAAAATAAAATATTTGGTATACAGGGCGGCCCAAAACTAGCCACATGGAGAGAAAGTACCTTAAATACTGAAGATATAAAATTTCACTGAAAAGAGACTTCATTGTTATTTTAGAAAGAAAACGAACTGCATTCAAAGAATTTCAAATAGTCGCCTGTCTGAACTGGGAATCGAACCCGCTGAATATTAAAAAAAAATATTTATTTTAGTTTAGAAAGTCAATAGAAAATGCTCATCACGTTTAACAATTTTCCTTAAGACGGTATTTTTATATCTTTTATAGTTTAGCTGGGTTGCTAGGGTGCAACATCAGGTGTACCAGTCCTTCGTTAAGGCGCTACTCGGAAAAAGTATGGACTCTTTGATATAAAACTATAAGACGGTTAGAGTTGTTATAAATCTTGAAATAAGATATATATTTCTTCATATCTTTATCTAGAATCGTATAGTTTCAGAAACACCTTATTTTATAATTTTGGCTCGACACTTTTTATTTTCGAAAATACCTCTAAAAAATAAGAAATATCTGGATACGCGGCAGCGTATCAGCCAAGTTCAAAAGCAAACAGAACTGGCGAGCAGCACCGTGTGTATCTTAACACGAACCATTTGGAGCCACTTTTGACCCCCTCATAACTCAAAAACTATTACACAGAAACATGTCAAATTTGGCTTATGTATTGAGACTAGCGAGATAAATATGTGCTCCAAATTTTATATACACACCTCAAACGGTTATTAAGATATTTACGTCCAAAAATCGTTATTTTTATCACTGACTCACCTATAATCAAAACTCTAACTCACTTCCAGATGACCTAGAAAGCTGAAATTTGGCATGCAGACAGGTAATCTGGTGAATACAAAGGAAAAAATCCGAAACTAGTATTTTTTTAAAATAAAACGTTGACAAACTTATATTTGCGTTCCCTATGCACTTATCCTGTATAAGATCTTGTATAAGATGAAGTACAAATATAAGTTTGTAATAGTTTTTATTCTGTTATATACCAATAATTCGTCATACCTCTCGAAGTTCAGTTAGCGCCGACAGCGTAGTGGCCATTCAATATTGAGGATTCGAGAGAACCAAGTTCGAACCCCAGATTACCCAATTACTTTTTTGTCCTCGCGTTAAATTAATTACTAACTTGCGCCATTTAGCACGATATCCATATTATTATTTATTAATTATTAATATAAATTATAAAGTTATTGAAATTTTTACGTTTTTGCATTCACAATCCAATTTTTCTTATTGAAAAATGGAAAATGAAGTATTTAGAAAAAATCGACCATCATCTCACAACCAGCTCCGATGGGACTCGAACCCACGACCTTTCGCTTAAATTAATTATGAATATTAATATAAATTATAAAGTTATTTAAATTTTTACTTTTTTCCATTCACAATCCAATTTTTATATTGAAAAATGGAAAATGAAGTATTTAGAAAAAATCGACCATCATCTCACAACCATCTCCGATGGGACTCGAACCCACGACCTTTCGCTTTCCGGGCGACTGCTCTAACCACTGAGCTACGGAGTCGTAATGATAAATGTGAAAGTGTGTTTGTTTGTTTGTTTGTCCTTCTTTCACGTCAAAACGGAGCATAGTACTTACAACCCGACCACCAGGGGGCGCAATCTTCAAACATTCAAATGGGAACTAACGAGAAGCCAAAATATGCGAAAGTTGCTATGTTCTCCCTGTAGGTGCACACTTTGCACATAAATTGTTCACTAAAGTCAACGATAGATGGCTCCAAGTTAATACACCCACCCACAGTATAGAAAAGAAGAGAGAAATCCTTTTTTTCTATACTATATTGTTGCAAGTTGATGGATGAGTATAAACTTTAAAGAGAGTAAAGTGTACTTATGGAAAATAATGTCAAATAATCTAATGTCAAGTATTCTATGCTACTGCCAAGGATTCTATGTTCGTGCATTGTGCGCACAGAACACTAACACCCGTTTGCACTAAACTTAAAAATCGTCTAAGTCTTTTCCTAGCTAACTTAAGACATTCTTAACAAAAAATTGCTTTGCACTAACCTTAGGACATTCTTAAATGCACTTTTGGCTATTCTTAACTTACGGGCCCAATATCGAGCACCTAAGGCTTAAGAAATACCTATATCAGTGATTATTGTCTGTGGCATTGTGAGCAAAGAGTAGTGCGACAAGCTTTTCTGTTCCGGTGATTATCTTTGGAACTAAAACAGTTTTCATACGACAGTCCATTTTGACAGCTAATTTCGTATTGCAAGTGACTCCTGTGTCACGGCTGTCACCGGAACAGAAAAGCTTGTGGCTTTTGTATTCTTGTTTGCTAGATAGAGACACAACACATGTGACATACGTCATTCATCATTTGTTTTAAAAAAACATTACAGATCGACAATCTTTTCTGTTCCCATGACAGCGGCGCTTATGTTTAGCAGCAAAACATGAAAGTATTAGCAAAATGACATTAAAAACAAAACTCGTTAGTTCTAGTTTTGGCCACCGGAACAGAAAAGGTTGCGCACTGTATTTATGTTTTTCCTGTCAGTTGATCTCAGTTGACTTTTTCTTTTCTCGGTGAATTACTCCTACCAAATAAAATAGACAACGCCTTAGCTTTTGTCTCCATTTAACTTACGAAGGAATCAATGAGAAGTTTCAACCAAAAAAATATCCATTGACCTACTTTACCTCGCCAGGTTTAAAATCCATAAACAATTAATATTTGAATTCATTCATTCATTCTTTTAGCAAGGTGATGACTAATTTACGACGTAGTCTGTCAGTGCAAACAAAAATTTTAGCTCGGCTGTTTTTAGGCTGTTTCTAAGCTAAGATGTATCTTATTTATGACACGCTCAACCCGAGTTTAGTGCAAACGGGCATAATACTCCTAGCGGATTGTGCGGCAAAAGATACGAGTTTGTCCGGAAAGCTTTATCGCTTAATGAAACCAGAATCAAAACGCAAATGGAAATGCAATATTTGCTCAGGAACATTAAACACCTACTGCAACTTCGTCAAGCGAAACACCATTCACTATTACGACTAGGAAAAAGAAACTGTTGGCAATAGGAAAATCTGTAAAAAATTATATTTCTACGTCCACACCAAACACGAGCATAAAATTAGTTTCATTGTCAGTAGCTGATACACAAGGGCAAAGTAATATAACTGACTAAATAAAATATATACTGAAAAATTTGGTATTAATTTTATTATGAATAAGTATCTACTAATAATTTCTCTACAAAAAGTAATGATATCTCATCAAAAACATAAAATATGTGAAGTGAGAGCCAACTTCAATATTAGGAAATATGCCTTGGTTGTTGACTTCAACGACAAAAGATGTGAGATCTAAATGGGTGCCAAGTTTAATGGTCAGTCCTGAAAATTTAGTACATAAAATGTTTTATAACAACTTAAAATATAATTTCTTTTTATAACTTAGGATAATATATTGAAGCCTAAGGTCTGACTTGGCTAGTTTTCATATACGAATTATATATATATTATAGCCTTCGCAAGCTCTAAAGCCGAAGTTCTTATTGTAATCTTCCGAAAATTTGGCTTGCTGACACACTAGAAACTAGACATGAACATAGGGCTCTTCCATGACTGTTTCAGTAAGTACCTAATAATAATTCGTATACAAGAACTAGCCAAGTCAGACCTTAGGCTTCAATATATTATCCTAAGTTATAAGAAGAAATTATATTTTAAGTTGTTATAAAACATTTTATGTACTAAATTTTCAGGACTGACCATTAAACTTGGCACCCATTTAGATCTCACATCTTTTGTCGTTGAAGTCAACAACCAAGGCATATTTCCTAATATTGAAGTTGGCTCTCACTTCACATATTTTATGTTTTTGATGAGATCAAGATTATTCTTAAATGGGGATACATATACTATTGAAAATTGGTTTAATTAGTGGACACCAATAATATTTAGGATCGTATAGAAGCATTTTTTAAAAATCGCTATAGTTTTTGAATACGAAGTGATTATGTGTTTTTTTTTTGCGTAATCGGCAAAATCGGTCTCGCTCCCGCGCGCGTCGTTTTCTCATTGCTATCTCGCTTTAGCATAATTTTTCCGAGTATCGCCTTATGTTTACGTCAATGTAAAATGTTCATCGCTTTATGCAACTTTTCTTAAGTCGCTTTGTTTGTGTCTCTTATAGTTTAACTTGGCTGCTAGGGTTCCACATCAGGTGTACCAGACCTTCAAAATTTGTACGTGAATAGAAAATGCTCATCACGTTTAACAATTTATCTTACATCGGTATTTTTATATCTCTGATAGTTTGGCTGGACTGATATAGTTCCACATCAGGTATTTCGATCTTCAAAATAAATTATAGCCTAGGCGAGGACCAATAACAAAAAAAGTTTCATCAAAATCAGCTCAGTACATTTTTCGTGAAACGCGGACAACAGACAGACAAAAAACTCAAGAACCATATTTTTGGTATCTGTTTGGTTAAAGAAGACCCCTGGTGGTATTTTTCTTCTATTTATTTTCAATGTACCGAATGGGCTCGTTTACAGTTTAAGTATAGATTAACTTCTTAAATACAATCTGCCTGCATAGGTAGAAATCGTTTGGATTGCTAAAGCAATTCCTTAGGTTTTAATTCGACACAGTAATTCCTTCAACCGTTTAATTTCTGCAAATACATTTAAAATCTGATAATAAATCCTTACGTAAAAGATATATACGAGAGAAGGATTAATCAAAAAGAATGTGATCGATCACATTCTTTTTTAGATTAATCCTTCTCTCTTCCTCGATAGGATTATATGTGAGTCCCCTTTTCCCGCTCAGAAAATAAAACCTTACAAAGAAAACACCAATTTCAAAACTTCTTTCTGAGGTATTATCATCGCAAATACTTAAAATAAACTCTTAGAAATAAGTCAAATACTTTCTTATAAATATTAATACTTTAACGAGAGAACACGAGACGCCCTAACAAGATTCAGGCGGAATCATTTTACATAACAAAGATACGTTTCATCTCAAGTATCAAATCGATTCTTTGGCGTAATGATAAAAACCCAGTTCTTATTTATTCCCCAGGAGAGTAGTAGGGAATCGCTAATAAAGTCAAGGGAATTTTTTCCCTTTTTATTACCGTTTCCCCGCATCGAATGAAGTCGGTAATCTCAATCAATATACCTTTTTTGCCTTAAATTTTTTTCCGCAGCAATGACTGCCCATCAAATATTTACGATTTTTCGCGGGAAAATATTGCGCAGGATTCCTTTGACAGTTCTTTTTATTCATTCATGATTTTCTCATTGCATTTTTAGGAATTTATTGATGTTTCTCTTTATTGGAAATGTTTCAAGATCAAACGTTAATATTTGCTGGGTGTCTACCATCAACTCTTATTGCGGTTTTGTTTAGGACCTAAACAGGGTGCCTACCATCAACTTTCAGACAGCGATTCAAAAATAGCGCGATGCAGAATAGGTTCCTAAAATGAATTGCTTTCTTTCGTACTATGACCTTCTAAAAACTGGATCGCAAATGAATTGCTAAATGTTAATGACCGAACGGTTTGTGTCCTTTTTCTTCTACCCGTTTCTTTCACTCGATTCTGTCATGCCCGGAGAGTGAGAGTGACGGGTATAACCTGCAGGTGTCATGTTAAATCGACCGGGTTATAGTCAAATAAGAATTCTTGACAGCTTAGCGGCTGTGAAATGTCATAGATCGATCACTGAATCGCTGTCATTGATATTAAGCTGTCGTGGTACGAATAAGCGAAGCAGATCAGTTTAGATCCTAAACAAAACCGCAATAAGAGTTGATGGTAAGCACCCTGATCTGCTTCGCTTATTCGTACCACGATTCTATTGCGTCAATGACCAAGCGATTCAGCGACATGTCACTGCCTCTTAGCTGTCATGAACTCTTATTTGACTTATAACTCGGTCGAATTAACATGACACCTCCAGGCTATATACTCATCCCTCTCACTCTCCGGGCATGACAGAATCGAGTAAAAGAGACGGGTAAAAGAAATAAGTACACAAAGCTTTTGTTCATTTACATTCGGCAATTCATTTGCGATTCAATTTTAAGAAGGTCATGGTACGAAATAAAGCAATTCATTTAAGGAACCAGACCTATTCTGAATCGCACCAGTTTTGAATCGCTGTCTTATAATTAGAGATCGGATAATCGGATGCATATTTACCTAAAGTTGAGGTGTTGGCTGTTATGGAATGCACTTTTGTATCGAAAAATCCCGGGATTTCGGAATTGACAAATATAGTGTTTTGGTTATATAGAATCAAATCTGGTATTTACATATATTCAGATGTTGGCTAAAATGGAATGCACTTTTGTATCAAAAATATATCTAAAAATAATAATAACTCCTTTATAATTTTACATTTCTTCACATACTTTTTCAAGTTTCGAAACATATCTCAAACGAATAATAAATAAGAAATTATAAAGAAAAATCATTCAAGTTCTTGATTAATAAAGTAAAACAGCATCACCAATAAAATCCCGCGATCAACTAACAGTAGTACCTATCGTATTAAAGGACTAAGTAAGTTGAATGTTTAGGAAACACAGTATCTATGTAACTTCACTGCCTCCTACCACGAACGTAACTCATTGGCATACTTAAAGTTGCAAGTACGTATGTACCTAAACGTCATATTTTGGTGTACATCTATGAAACATACACCAATCAACAGAGAAAACATTTTTAAACAACAAATAATATTTGACAAAAAGTCGTAAATGATGTACTTTTTGAAATATTTCACTTTGAATATGTATAATAAAACTTAGTATATTAAAACTTGTCATTTTTAGGTAGGTAAGGTACTTGGAACTTTAGGTACCTATGCCAGGCTCCATATAAAAAGTTGGAATCTTTTCAGTGGTTATCAGGCATTCGTAAGTATTGTAGGCTTTCTCTTGTTTTTAAATTTTTCGTATTGTCATTGGCGTTGTCAATAGAAATGGACAATTCACGTGCAACATGACGGCCCTGAAGTTTGCGCGGAATGCTGCGCAGTAGACGAATACAGGTGTGCCCGGGGTAAGATTAGAAATTAGTTACTACGTAACAGATAAATCCCTCTATCTATACAAAAGCTAAAATACCTACGCTATATTAGCCTACAAAAACCGCTGCAGAACCGCTGCAAGAAGACACATATTCTACGGACGCGCTCCAAGAGTCGAGATCCCCGCGTACTTCGCGAGAGTACGTCATCGAGCGAAATCGTCAAGGTTGTACAAAGAACATAAATTAAACAAAATGGCTGAAGTGAAATAAACTTTACTTTTTATGAATAATGCAATGGAGTGAATTAAATGCGCTTTAATTTTATAAAATGATCTATATTTTTTATTCCATCTTTGAACTCACGGTTATTAAATTTTACTAGCAAAAATATTCTGAATCGTGTGAACAATTTACAATAATGAACCATCGTATCGTTAGTCAACGTAATAAAATTGTATCGCAGCGTTTTGTGCGGGAAACGCGTGCGACAGCCCACTGCTGATTGGCTCGGTTACGAGCTACTTAGCGGTAGGCACATAGCGCGTGACCTTGAGCGAGTGAGGGCGTTTGTGCACTACACTGAATTTTACCGATCCGGAAAAAAACGGATGCTTGTATTTTAATAATTAATCATTAATAAATTCATACTATTATAAAAGATTAATTATTAAAATACAAGCATCCGTTTTTTTCCGGATCGGTAAAATTCAGTGTAGTGCACAAACGCCCTGACTGGGGCCTGCCCGGGGTTGGTGTGTGGGCGGAAGCACGGCGTGTCTCGTGTCTCACTCTGACGCGTACGGATACGTCTGTGCAAACAATAGAGAAGGCTATGGTATTTCTTAATGAATGCGAGTGAGACGGCAAATTATACATATACCTGCTTGTGTGCAAGTAGCGACCCGAAAAGGGTATATAGACCCGTATAGTATTATTGTAAGTACTTATTGTTTTATTTAAACTAACACTCACTACTCTTCCTCTAACACTCTACATACTCATAAATCGCATTGGGAACTTAACTAAACTTCAAGTAAATCCGTATGAACAGTTGTGTAAGTAAACCCGGAATCCCGGAATTTATAAAAATAAATACCACATGCTAAAGGCTTCGTTTTTACACCATGTTACCGACTAGCTTTGCATTCCCGAATTTTCTGGAATCCCGGGATTTATATTTGAAAAACATATTTTAAGAAGCCGCTTCCATAGTTAGTTAGCCAAATATTAACTTTAGGTAAATATGCATCCGATTATCCGATCACTGCTTATAATAGTTGATGGTAGGCACCCTGTCTCATTAAGTTCTTCGTCAAAAATGGGAGTAGAATTCCGTATATTTGGAACAACCTTACTTTCTACGATGAGCGAAGAATAAGAATGCAATTAATTATGCAATAAAAATAGCTTTTAATTATTTTAAGATTTTAATTATTTTCATTGATTTTATTACAATAATTTCTGACATTTATAGGTAGTTTTATTTTTATGATTCTTTAATCTACTTATGATTTCTGATATAATATTTTGTACGCCATATTTTGTAAGAATACATTATGAACTGTAATTACTAACGCATAATCACAAATTTTATTTGTAACACTGCATTGTAACATAGAAAAGTATCTGTATTTAAATAAATATACGTATATAGGTATTTAGTTTACGTAACTTCAGTAAAAGTTTACTTATTCAATAGTCGAATTTTAACAACTGAACAGTTAAAGTGTTATCAAAAGCAGACAGTTAATCATGTTAGAAATGACATTTGAACGATTAAAATCAGCTAAAACAATAAAGGTGATTTATGAATATAATCGTATTATTATTAAAAAGAGTATATGTGTAAAAGCCGTCAGGAAATTACGTGACGCAGAAAAAAATATACCAAACTAAAATGTAAGTAGGTACATACTATATAAAGATATTCACCCATATATGAAATAGCACATTTTGGACACTATAACTAATATCGAAATTTTTCATTTCAGTTTTATTTGTGTCAATATTTCAATTCAATTTCGATATTTTTTTTGAACTTTATACGATCGGCATCCGGAACTAACAATGTATTAATTTCAAAGTTTAAAAAATAAAAATGATTGGTTTTACAAAACGATGAAGAAGCGATAACCAGTAATTATCTGACACAAATATTTTATTTAGCAGCAATAATACCTACATTGTTTATGTTTGTGCTTGGGATCTATTTTGTATTAAACTTATTAAAAATCATAATTTGAAAAATTTAGTTTTGCCCTCAACGAATGTGTCATTTAGTAGTTAAAATGTCTATAAATAAGTGTGTAACATTTTGAAAAGTAAGATAATATTAATCGTTTAATAAATTAGATAAATAAACGTTAGGAAAAAGGATAAAAGAATAACGAAAATCTCTATACAAAACGGCAATTTGATACTCCCGTCTCCCATTATAGCTTAATATGACATGTAGCAACTGTCTACGAGTCTGCTACGAGTCGTAGCATCGTAGCGCTCACCATCGTAGCAAACAAGGCCGGGGCCACATTAGGCAGGCGTATAAATCAGACGCGATCCGAACTATCTTCAATCATCGCGGGATTACCCGCAGACATCCCAATGCCGAACGTCGCGTTGCTGTGACGATGTGCTGATACATCTCATTACATTTCGTGACTAGTTTCATTTACATTTTACATTGTTTGTCTATCACTGTTACACTTATTTATTGCGATGTGTACGTGTCTGCTACGACGACGTCGTAGCACCGGCCCCGTAGCAATTAAGGCCGGGGCTACATTAGGCCGGCGTATAAATCAGACGCGATCCGAGCTGTCTTCAATCATCACGGGATTTCCTGCAGACATCCCAATGCCGAACGTCGCGTTGCTGAGCCAATGTGCTGATACATGTTATTACATTTTGTGTCGAGTTTTATTTACATTTTACATTGTTTTTGTATAACTGTTTCACACTTTTTACGAACACAAACCTATTTTTATCTTTCTTTCAAGAATTGGTTAAAAAGTCCCAGATTATCACGTTTACGTTTAAATAAACAACTGATATCGCCAGATTTATTTTAGTGAATGTCCCAGTATAACTTGTGTTGCGATGTGTATGAGACTGCTACGACGACGTCGTATAGCACCGGCCCCGTAACAAACAAGGCCGGGGCTACATTAGGCGGGCGTATAAATCAGACGCGATCCGAGCTGTCTTCAATCATCACGGGATTTCCCGCAGACATCCCATTGCCGAACGACGGCATGCCGACGCGACGTTGTGACGATGTGCTTACACGTTATTACATTTTGTCATTTTGTTGACGACTTTTGTTTATTTTTGTTTAGATTTTATATTGTTTTTGTATTCATTGTCACATGACTACTGTAGGTTTTTCACTGCGTTTTCGTGCACTCGCAAGAATCCAGAAGGCCAGAATTCCAAAGAAATCCAGAATTAAAATATATGAAAGGCTTGCTACTTTAAACGCCTATTTACAAGCTTTTATTTAACTTCCCATGTTTGTTAGTTAGTTTATTAGTTAGTTAGTGGGGGACAAATTTTGCAAGCTTAATTTGACCCACTTCCCAGTGTCTGATGGAGCTAAAATTTGGTATACAGGTTTGGTTTATATGACAATACAATATTCAAATACAGTCAGCAAAAAAGCTTGTCATAAAAGTTAAATTTTTACAAATAACTTATTTACTTTATAAATTGACGTTGAAAATATTCAGTTAACGTCATGCAGTTACATTTTGCTGATTTCATCATAAATCGTGTCCAGTTTAATGTTATTTGTTAGAAATATAAACGTAATGTATAGTGCAACAACGATTTCTGTTCCGGTGGCTAAAAACTAGTTGTTGTCCAACCATAGCGCTGCTGCAGGCTGAAGGTCTTAGGAGTCAGGGCCGGTTAAATTGCTACAAAAAGAAAAAAATAAGTTTTTAGTAAAAATTTCATTTTTATGACAAGCTTTTTTACTGACTGTACTTTAATATTGTATTGTCATCTAAACCAAACCTGTATTAGTACATTACAGCCGAGTACGGGAAGCTAGCAATTTGCATTGTCAAGGATGGTTTTGAAATCATTCGAGGCAATGCAAATAGCTTCCAGAACAAGGCCTTAATAAAACTTTTCTCACGAAATGCGAGGAAATACAATTTTAATCGTGAGTGAGAAAACAAAATTTCAGCTCCATCGAACACTGGGAAGTGGGTCAAATTAAGCTTGTAAAACTTCTCCCCCAATAGCTAACTAACAAACTAACTAACATGGCAAGTTAATAATAAAAAGCTTGTAACAAGTTAATAAAAAGCTTGTAAAAATACAAAGCGCCACTGTCATCGGAACAGGAAAGATTGTCGATCTTTGAATCAAGGAAGATATTTATATTGTTTTCAATATTTCCCTTAGTGAGGATGTAGAAAATTGAACAAAAACATTAGAGCCGCCATGTTTGTAACCACAGATCCTTGAAAACATAAATGGTCCTTCATAAGCCTATTATGGTATGTTTGTTGTTCCTTTAGCTTCTTACCTGGATACTGCCTGTCCTAAAGAAACAGCTTCAGGGTTTTGCCACAAGGTTTAAGTAAAGGCAGATGATACAGGTTCACAGTGAAAACATCGGGGACGTTAATTTTTTTTTGGTTGTTTATACGTTACTACATTCGAGTAAGAATAAGCTTTGGCAAACCTATCACTACTTTCTAATAGTTATGTGAAGTCATTCGTTTGCTATTCTTATAGAGAAAATGAAACAAAGAATTATTAATATTGTAGTTGTAGTACTTAAATGTAGGTACTTCTAAGTATTTTTTCTAAACGCCCCCATTATACGTCTATATACTATTGGTTATTTTAAGGGAAGCCTGTAATTAGCCTTACCATATGTTAATATTTAAGCTGCATATTTATAACAATTACGCTGTTGGTTTTCTAAATAAAAAAGAAAAACTTATTATTTAATGCGTCAAAGATCAATAAAACAACCATACAATTTGTTATCCTTGGAGCTCTGAGAAAGTTGAGATTAATTTATTTATATTCAAAATTATATTTTAAGATAAGTATAATTAATCTGGGGCACAACCCTTCCTTATGGATGGATAAGAAGATTAAATTTTTATCAAGACATTTAAAAAATGACAAATGTATTAATGACATAAATATATGTATTTTTTATTCATACCACGTTGGAAATTTTGCGAAGGCGGAGTCTTCCGGCAATTTACGTGATTCATGAGCCATAACCTGCTTTTATTGAACTTTAAAGAATACATCTACTTGGTGTCAAATAATAACATACTTTCTCCTCATATTTCTACTTTGTATAGACCACAAATAGTTTTACTTAAAAGAGGCAGAGCTGAGCAGAAAAAGCTATGATTTTGTTTTGCATATTTCCGGAGCTTTACATTTTTGTAACACATTTTAAAGTTATGTGGTCTGTCATTTATGATCAAGACGATATAAGTACCTAGCATATTTTACTCGTAATATTTAAAATCTTTAAAAGCCGTAATATCTTTGTGTTTTATCTGAAATTTATTTAAAACCTAATAATTATGTCCGCGACTAGCCTTCCGCCCGCGGTTTCGCCCGCGTGGACTAGGCTAATAGCGGGATAACGTTATTCCGCTATTATATTATATTAATGATATGATTTTCCGGGATAAAAAGTAACCTATGTAACTCTCCAGCTCCTAAACTATCCCCACACCAAAAATCACGTCGATCCGTTGTTGCGTTTGAACGTGAAAGACGGACAGACAAACAAACAAACAAACCACATTTAGAATATTTACACCATGGATTTTAGTTTATAATCAATTTTAAATATTTGTGTATGGATTTTAATCAATTTCAAATATATGTATACTCCAAAATAAATCTTACACTAATAGTAGAATAACACAGGTGGGAACTTGCCGAAATTTAATTAAATGAAATTGTAACCCGGACAAGGTAAGAAAATACTACAAAAGCATTCGGGATAAGGTGAAGGGGAGGGTACTGATAATTATGAACGTTTGTGTAATTTGGCTGCGCTTTAGTTGGGGAAGATTTATATACTTAATTATAAATAAAAAACACACTCATATTGTGAAAGAATGATGAATTCCCGCCTGAGGTATTTGGAGACTACTTAGTTCTATAAGTTCTATTACTGTATTATAATTTCTCTTAAGCAAACAATAAACTACAATAGAACTAATAAAGTCACGACAAAAAGATACATAAGTATCTAGATTTTGTGATATGGTTTTTTTTATATAACAAGGTAGCACTTAGCCTTCATCAAAACTGAGGGTATAAGCGCACTATTTCCGGAATCCTTAATAACTTAGGAACTGGCTATCCTATCACTAACTGCCGGAACACAACAATTCTGAAAACATCGTTGTTATGGCGTCAGACTTAGATAATGATGGTGGTAGCTAGCCAGGCGGACTTTAAACAAGCCACCAACCAATCTACCACCAACTGAAAATGCATCGGTTTTAGCTTAAGAAATATTCAAAACATTATACACAAATGTCATTTTGCTTTAAAATCTTTGTCAAAATTCATAATACGTACACTACCTCCTTTGATGTTTGTAAGTACGAATATTTTTTTCTTTCTTCCAAACAATGCCTCGTTACTATTCCCAAAAGTTCGTTAACAGCCAGTTATTATTGGAGAAACACTGTATGTTCTGATTAAAAACTCCAATGAATTTTCGTTTCTAGCAATTAGAAGAAAAAAATCTAATCAGAATTTGGGTAACGCTTTGATTGAACAAAGGAAGCCGTGTTTATATTTCAGCAAATTCGGAATATTCTGAAATTTGGGGCTTCACACTTATTTGGTGAAATTAGCTGGGTATAGCGTGAATAGTGGGTCAGATATTTTGAAAGGAAACTATTTGAAATAGCAAATTAATTAAGAAATACAGAGTTCAATAAAGCTGACTGTTATTATAGACTTTATTTCTATTTTATTTATTTCTAGACAGCTAACAAGATCATTCACTTAAATCTAAAACAAAGTTATGTAATTCAAGGAAACAATATAAAGTGATGCCTTAGTTATAGGCTGCCATGGCATGTGTAAATTGCTTCAATTGAATTCAATTGCAGCGCCTAAGAATCGGTTAATAAGAAGGGGAACATGCCATGGCTCGCAAATTTATCAGGAGACAAAACAAATAAATTTCTAAAAAATGGTAAATGTTCCTTTTCTTACCGTCATCATGTTAAAATTTGGTGCCCTATTACTTTTTAAACTATTATACTACATATATGTCTTGTTATGTCTGTCTTGCCATAAAAAATTGAAATCCATAAATCTTGCTAAATTAGAAAAGAGGTGACATGTTCCCTTTCTTAATACCGATTTTATTAATATATACACAAATTTTCAAAATTCGCAAACCAAGCTTATCAAATTAAAATCAACTAACAACAAGACTTCAAATTGATGATTACATAAATCTGAAAAGCGCTCCCGTAATAAATAACTTGCCATACATTACGAGATACAACGAGGCTGAGTATCAAAGGAAATAATTAATGTTTCGAATCATTAATATCTACAACGGCAATTTATCAACGCCCATTAGTTAACGGATAGTGATATCTCGTCTTGCTAATAAAGTTGGGTTGTGCGTAAATTTGCTGTAATAACTCTTGCTGGGATGTGAGTGAATTCCAGTTTGTAATTATTATTTTGAAGTTTTAATCTGTGATTAGTTAAACCTGCTATTATTGTCTATAAATCAAAGGAATGCCTAATAAATCATGAGAAGGACACCAATTTGTTTCATTCGGATATTATTGTAATTAAAACTTCATTGACGACCGCCGTGGCCGAGTGGTGTACGCACCGGCTTTCAACGTGCTTTTCAATATTTCCTCGGGTCTGGGTGTATGTAGGTAATACACGTCGTTATTTCCGAATTCCATAATACTAGTGCTTAAGCTACTATACTTTGGCATTAGAACAATGTATGTGATGGTGTCAAATATTTATTATTACTAAATAATAAATATAAATCAAATCTTATGTCAAATATTAAAGATCAATTTGACTCGTTGGATCGACTGTGTTTAGATCTTGTTAACGTTTTGTTTACTTTAACCTCGTTTGCTTTAAAAATAATTTCAATCTTAGACTATCTGGGCCCTAAATTTTGACTGCATATTAAAATATTATATAACATTGTTAAGCTGAATAAAAATGTACTAAAAAAACTGTATGTTTCACGTTTCATTTGCAATGATTTCGTAAAACTGGATTGGGTTCTTAGATTTCTTAATAAAGTATATTAATTTGCTATTTCAAATAGTTTCCTTTCAAAATATCTGACCCACTATTCACGCTATACCCAGCTAATTTCACCAAATAAGTGTGAAGCCCCAAATTTCAGAATATTCCGAATTTGCTGAAATTTGGGGCTTTTCAGATTTATGTAATCATCAATTTGTAGTCTTGTTGTTAGTTGATTTTAATTTGATAAGCTTGGTTTGCGAATTTTGAAAATTTGTGTATATATTAATAAAATCGGTATTAAGAAAGGGAACATGTCACCTCTTTTCTAATTTAGCAAGATTTATGGATTTCAATTTTTTATGGCAAGACAGACATAACAAGACATATATGTAGTATAATAGTTTAAAAAGTAATAGGGCACCAAATTTTAACATGATGACGGTAAGAAAAGGAACATTTACCATTTTTTAGAAATTTATTTGTTTTGTCTCCTGATAAATTTGCGAGCCATGGCATGTTCCCCTTCTTATTAACCGATTCTTAGGCGCTGCAATTGAATTCAATTGAAGCAATTTACACATGCCATGGCAGCCTATAACTAAGGCATCACTTTATATTGTTTCCTTGAATTACATAACTTTGTTTTAGATTTAAGTGAATGATCTTGTTAGCTGTCTAGAAATAAATAAAATAGAAATAAAGTCTATAATAACAGTCAGCTTTATTGAACTCTGTATTTCTTTCTTTTAATTTTCCCGACGAAACCATATCTAATTTTAATGGACATTGGTACTAACATAAAATAATTATTTTAAAGTGTGAGCACCCTGACACTAATTACATCGTACGTCACATATTCAGTGTTCTCCTAGTTATTTGCGACGCCGAATAAAACCTAGTGCGCTTCTCTCTTCCCTCGGGAGCGGAGGGGGCGGCGCGAGTAACAAGATTACGGATATACTCTCATGACGTTGGCGTGACATCGTAGTAAGTATGGAGACAGTGTGGGCTATTAGAAAGAGGTGTCGGTGACATAAATTGTTTCGACATCAACTTTTTTAATGGCACAGGCCTTATAATTGGCTAGAAAAGGAGAACGGACCAAGACCCACCGCGCAGTCCTATTGCAGAATATTTGGAATTCACAACTATCAATGCAGTCAACACGATAAGTTAGGGGTCACCCATCCCATAAACACAAAAGCTAAAGAGCTTTACTAACACAAACGGACTAACTTCAATTACATCGTACGTCACATGTTCAGTGTCCCCCTAGTTATTTGCGACGCCGAATAAAACCTAGTGCGCTTCTCTCTTCCCTCGGGAGCCGAGGTGGCGGCGCGAGTAACAAGATTACGGATATACTCTCCCGAAGTTGGCGTGACATCGTAGCGGGTATGAAGTAGTAGTAGGTATGTAGACGTAGAAAGAAGTCTTGGTAAGATACATTATTTCGACATCAACTTTTCAATGGTACAGGCCCTATAATTGGATAGAAAAGGAGAACGGGCTGGAGAATAGTGGGTATTTACAACTGTAAATGCAGTCAAGATGACATGTTTTGGTTCACCCATCCCGTAAACTCAAAAGCCAAAGTTGCTTATCTGACACAAACGGACTAACTATAATTACATCTTACGTCACATGTTCAGTGTTACCCCAGTCAATTGCCACGCCTCGCCGAATAAACGAGATGACAGATCAGTCAATTGTCACCAAAAATATAATTGCTGGACCGTCTCAATTCTAAGCAGAACGCGCTAATCAATCAGGTACAATATAAAACATTTATATAGTGTTAGAATTTAGACACAAATTACATCGTACGTCGCATGTTCAGTGTTCCCCTAGTTATTTGCGACGCCGAATAAAACCTAGTGCTCTCCTCTTTTCCCTCTGGAGCGGAGGTGGCGGCGCGAGTAACAAGATTAAGGATATACTCTCCCGAAGTTGGGGTGACATCGTAGAGGGTATGAAGTAGTAGTAGGTATGTAGACGTAGAAAGAAGTCTTGGTAAGATACAATCATTATTTCGACATCAACTTTTTTAATGGTACAGGCCTTATAATTGGATAGAAAAGGAGAACGGGCTGGAGAATAGTGGATATTTACAACTGTAAATGCAGTCAAGATGACATGTTTTGGTTCACCCATCCCGTAAACTCAAAAGCTAAAGTTGCTTAACTGACACAAACAGACTAACTATAATTACATCGTACGTCACATGTTCAGTGTTACCCTAGTCAATTGCCACGCCTCGCCGAATAAACGAGATAACAGATCAGTCAATTGTCACCAAAAATATAATTGCTGGACCGTCTCAATTCTAGGCAGAACGCGCTAATCAATCAGGTACGATATAAAACATTTATATAGTGTTAGAATTTAGACACAAATTACATCGTACGTCGCATGTTCATTGTTCAGTGTTCCCCTAGTTATTTGCGACGCCGAATAAAACCTAGTGCTCTTCTCTCTTCCCTCGGGAGCGGAGGTGGCGGCGCGAGTAACAAGATTACGGATATACTCTCCCGAAGTTGGCGTGACATCGTAGCGGGTATGAAGTAGTAGTAGGTATGTAGACGTAGAAAGAAGTCTTGGTAAGATACATTATTTCTACATCAACTTTATAATGGTACAGGCCTTATAATTGGATAGAAAAGGAGAACGGGCTGGAGAATAGTGGGTATTTACAACTGTAAATGCAGTCAAGATGACAAGTTTTGGTTCACCCATCCCGTAAACTGAAAAGCTAAAGTTGCTTAACTGACACAAACGTCACATATTCAGTGTTACCCTAGTTAATTGCCATGCCTCGCCGAATAAACGAGATGACAAATCAGTCAATTGTCACCAAAAGATAATTGCTGGACCGTCTCAATTCTAAGCAAAACGCGCTAATCAATAGGTAGGTACGTTATAAAGGCTCAAACGCATGAAAGCTTAACTTCATCGGCCGATCAAAAAATCGGTCAGTTACAACATAGGCATTACCATAAGAAAAAGTTTCTTATTGCTTTGGGATTACGTTGACAATTCTTATGGCATTACGCTGACACGCGCGCATGATAGCTTACTAAAGGTCACAGCACATTACATCAACTCGGAAAAGGATCGACACCGTATCAACTCGAGCGGTTCAGTATTCTTTGTATGAAACCCCCTACTGCAAAGCACACTAATCGGAATCGTAACGTAATCGCCTCGCCTCGGGACCAGCTCACGAACCGCTTTGCGGGTTGCTCAACTTGCTGTCCCCGCGCTTACCGCTAGTCGTCCACGCGCTCATGTCTCTCCGTACCCGAGCTTACGGCTCTACGCACAGTGGTCTGAAAATGAAAATGAACATCATATTATTTTTTTTATCTTTTTTTTATAATTTTTTTTCACCTTTTTTTGTTTTTTTTTTTAATCGTTTTTTTCTCTGTTTTTTTTTTAATATGGAACCACTGTGCGGCGAGCCGTAAGCGCGGCGTCACCTAGCCGTAAGCGAGCCGTAAGCGCGGCGTCGCCTAGCCGTAGCCGAGCCGAAGTACCGACGCTGATCCGGTTTGTTTACGTGCTTGCGTTAGGTTGACGCCTGGTTGACGGCGAGGCGAAAGGCGATACGGTGTCGATCTCTTTCCGAGTTGATGTAATGTGCTGTGACCTTAAATCGGCCGATTTCAATATTAAAACTGACCAATTTTTTCATCGGCCGATCAAGTCAAGCTTCCATGCGCGCCTATGCTTAATGTTAGAATCCTGACACAAATTACATCGTACGTCACATGTTCAGTGTTCCCCTAGATATTTGCGACGCCGAATAAAACCTAGTGCTCTCCTCTCTTCCCTCGGGAGACGAGGTGGCGTCGCGAGTAACAAGATTACGGATAATATACTCTCGTGATGTGGAGTGACATCGTAGTAGGTATTAAGACAATTTTGATTATTAGAAAGAGGCATAAACTTATTACCCCTAGTATAAATAAGTTTATGGAAAGAGGTTAAACAAGGTTAAACTTGCAAGACCTTCAACGACCGATTATTAAACTAACTCTGGTCTAAAATAATTGATGTGATTGTAAGAAATTTATTTAAAAAAACTGTTTTTTTTATGGTTTGTTTTTTTTTTCAATTTACAATATTGTTTTCCTCCTTTTTGGTTTTTTCCTCAGTTCCATCTTAGTAAATAACGAATTATCAGTAGGTACTTTAATTTATTAAACCCTGTCTTCAATCGCACCAGCTTATCGCTTAATCCCACCCATACCGAGGAAGTTGGCGTGAATTGTTAGTTCAGAAATCGTAGCTAACTGCGGCCCATAAGTCGCCAACTCACCAGCGTGACTGAACGCTCCTTTAAAGACACGCTGCTTGGCTCCTTAATGTATGGATTGTTTTGGCAACCCCTATCTTCTACTCGAAAAGATTTTTGCATAAGAATTCTAGGATATTTCAAAGGAATTTGCCTTAAGGCGCCAAATATAAAATGTAAAGTTGACACACAGTTATGATCCTACTATTAATATTATAAATGTGAAAGTTTAGATGTTTGGATGTTTAGATGTTTGGATGTTTGTTACTCAATCACGCCAAAACGGCTGAACGGATTTGGCTGAAATTACTAGCACAGATACTTTGTAGCCTGGAGAGGAACATAGGCTACTTTTTATTCCGAAAAAATGTCACATTCCCGCGGGATAACGTCGTGAAGTTCACGCGGGCGAAGCCGCGGGCGGAAAGCTAGTTCAAAATATTTCTTGTATACAGTTGCAGCTAAGCTATTGATCAACTTGAGGTAACACGAAACCTTTGACACTATGATAGTATACGGTAGAATATAAAAGAAAGGCCGCCACGATAATTTATTGAAATGACATAGTCAAGATGATTACAGTTATTTATTTATTAATATAACCAACAACTGAATATAAATCTGACAAAAAGAACATACTTACTTTAAATATGAATAGTGTGTACGTACAATAACATAAATTACGTTAGTTAAAAACAGTTTTACACAATTTGAGTACTTACATTAATATCATTATCATTTTCCACCGTAATGGTAAAGGCATGCGCAGACTAGGGTCTTTTGTCCGCCGACATAATTAAAATGTGGTAACTTTCGCCGCAAATTCAACGTATATCGACGGTTATTCCATTCGTGAAGGTCTAGCTAAGTCTAGAGTCGCTAGATAGCTTCATTGACAGAATAACCTTAGTTTTCGTTGAATTCACAGCGACTTTTAGGTTATATCGGCAGACAAAAGTCCCAGGCCTTAACTGAATGCCAAAGACACGCTACTTAGCTCCTTAATGTATAGATTGTTTTGGCAACCCCTATCTTCTACTCGAAAGTATTCTAGCATAAGAATTCCAGCATGAGTCACATACACTTTTGGTGAACGGTTCACTTAATTAAACCGCCTTCAAAAAAACCACATCAAAAAAGTAAGAAATAATTCCTCACCAAATAAATAACGTAAGTACTTTGAAGTCGGGCGTGAAACATGTAAGTAAAATTTCTTGTTGTTTTTGTTAAAACCCGCCCGACTTCAAAGTACTTACGTTATTTATTTGGTGAGGAATTATTTCTTACTTTTTTGATGTGGTTTTTTTGAAGGCGGTTTAATTTTTTTATAAAAATAATTTTTATTTCACTCTTTTTAGTGCATCGTGCAGGCAATTTACATGTTTTCTGGTAAATAGGTATGTGATCAAACTGAAAACCTCCTTTTTCGAAGTCGGTTAAAATACCTTGAGGTATCCCCTTTTTAACAAAACAAGAATCATCTAAATCGGTTTATAAACAAAGGAGTTATGCCTAAAGATACGTATTAAATTAACATAAAGTGGTAACGAAAACGACAGTATTTTCAAGATTTCCTGAAAACTACTGAACCGATTTCAAAATTTAAAAAAATGGGACCAACTTGGAAACCAACCTGATGTAATAACGTTTGAACCATTTCAATCGGATCAGCCGTCTTCGAGTAATCGGTGGACATACAAATACAAAAAAAAAACATACAGACGAATAGAGAACCTCCTCCTTTTTGATTTATAAGTCGGTTAAAAATAAGAATGCTTCTGAATAACCAGTGCCAAGACAGTTTGAGCGAGATATTCAAGTTACGATGGAAAATATTTCTACCGTCCCAAACCTAAACCGCAGTAAGAGCCAAAATGCGATTCCGAGAAAATGGAGCTTAAAGTTTAGAATGCGTCAAAAAATTAGTAAATAAAGGATTCTAACCAAGTTTCTTAGTCAAAGTGAGAGAATTTATATATAGCTTTATATAACCATAAAGTTAATATACCTATCGGAATAGAGGAACAACCACGAGCTGTCAAACGAAACCGAAATTGGATCGCATTTGTGTGTGTAAAATTGTTTATGTATGCGTGTATGTATGTATGTGCGTCATGTCGCTTTTCAGATTAATATCGATATCGATAATATTAAATAATTACAGTAATAAATAAATATATATTGGACACGATCACACTCATTGTTCCAATACCAAAGTATAGTAGCTTAAGCACTATTATTATGGAAATTAGAAACAACGACGGGTAATTATCACATACACCCAGACCCGAGGAAATATAGAAAAATTAGTTTTCAACATTTACCCGACCTGGGGGGCTACCGGCTAAAAAATATGGGTATGGGTATCGGCTTCAACTGTCACTTGAATTCCTTATTTTGATAGACTTTGCTACTTTGTTCTGTTGAACGTTGCTAGCTAGCTATCATTATACCCGAAGTCACAAAACAAATAACTTATAGTAGCTATTTTTTTTACAAAATTGACTTAAAGTTCAACGTATGAAGTTCATATCCATAAAGTTTGCCGGTAGCCCCCCAGGGGGGCTACCGGCAAAAAAATATGGATATGGACATGGGTTTCAACTGTCATTTGAATTTCTTATTTTGATAGATTTTTGCGGCTTTGTTCTGTTGAACGTTGCTAGCTAGCTATCGTTATACCTGAGCGCCGTCACAAAACAAGGAACTGATAGTAGCTATTTTCTTTATAAAATTGACTTAAAATTTCAAAAAACGTATGAAGTTCATATCCATAAAGTTACGCGGTACCCCCCAGGGATCGAACCCGGGATCTCTATAGATAGCGACACCTTGAAACCGGTGCGTACACCACTCGGCCACGGAGGTCATCTAATAATAATATATTAATATATAGTAATATTATTAATATAACTAAAATTCCCATCTTAGGAAGGGATTTTGCATGGCTAAAACTTCGATTCTGCGGTGAAGTATGCATATTTAAGAAAAACTCCCAGAGATTTTAAATCATTTATTATACACTAGCGACCCGGCCATGCGTCGCACAATCCTTTGAACAATTTGTTGGTGCTTCCACAGTGATAGTACGTTTCACCTCTCGCGTTTGGAAAAATTTTTCATCAAAATGCTTACTGCATAATAATCAATTTAGTCCAGTAAGTTTCTGGTATCCAAGTTAGTATGTAAAGATAAGATAAAGATAAGATAAAAATATTCTTTATTCACTTAGACATAATATATATGTACTTATGAATCGTCAATATTTTCCTACCACCCAATCAAGACTTTTTTAACTGACAAGAAGAATGGGCGCAAGAAACTTGCCAGCGTTTCTTAGTTAGGTAACGACATTTACAAAAAAAAAATCGTTAATAATACAACAATTGCTTAGTATAAAAATACATCATATTAAACAGTGATTATGTTATGTGTTACATCATGACCATGCATTGCGGTCATTCAAATAATCGTCTACTTTATAGTATCCTTTGCTCATCAGCGACTCTTTAATGTAACATTTAAATTTATGCAATGGTAGTTCAATTATTTGCTGTGGAACTTTATTAAAAAAGGCTATGCTTTTCCCCAGAAATGAGGCTCTGGATTTTTCTAGCCTAAACTTGGGAACGACAAGTTTATCTTTATTTCTTGTGTTAAAGCGATGAATATCGCTCTGCTTTACAAATGTATTATAATACTTTTTCACATAAATTATATTTTCATAGATGTAATGTCCTGCAACAGTTAAAATGTTTATTTCTTTAAATAGATCTCTTAAAGAATCTCTCGATCGGAGGTTGTAAATGGCGCGGATAGCCCTTTTTGGAGCACGAATATACTTTTGATGTTAGCGGCTGAGCCCCACAACAAAAGGCCGTAGGACAATACACACAACACAAAATACAATTTACTCTCAGATCAAACACTCTTATCAGTCTATATAACTTGTGCTCTTATCGCATCTAATGTAAAATAAGAATTGAATTGTTCTTAAAATACTAAACTTAAATACTTACTATGTAGTGAGAATATGTAAGACGTTTAATAGTACATTACATCCGAGGACAGGTAAGTAAGAAATTACATTGTCGAGGATGGTTTGAAGCACGAGCCGCAGGCGAGGGCTTTAATCATTCGAGGCAAGGTAATTTGCTTACCGTACAAGGCTTGTATAGTGCTTTTCTCAAGAAATGCGAGGAAATAAAAAAAAACTGTTTAACTAATTAATATTTATTAAAATTTATATCACACATGTTCGGGCAATTATTAAATGTAAATGTTATTGTTTTCCCGGGCACACTTATAATATTATTTTAATGATGTAGGTATCATTAAAATACGCCAACAACACAGATTCCGAAAACGTATGCGCCTTTTTTCACTTTTCCAAATCAGATCGTAGGTTTTCATATATCTTTCTTTTGATTTTGCTGGCAGTAAGTTTTCTGTTATTAATTTTGCTTCTGCTCTCAAATTTGGTGGAGTAGGTACATACAATGTCTGTATATGTTTCATTGGCAGAACTCATTTTGATAATTTATTACACAATATAAATTAAACTGTATTGATATCAAATCAACCGCTGAAAATCATTCCCGCCGTTTTTTTAATATTGGTTTGTGAGGCCAAGTGGAACGGTCATACAGCCTATTGATACTTACTACTTGCTACTAAAATGCGCAACTTCAATACCCGCTTCTGGGTGGTAGATGGCGCTGTACATATTTCCTATACAAAATTACTCGTAAAGGATATTTTGTCTATGATAAATCTCAATTTGTTTTTTCGATTGATGTTCATGCTAAGGGTACATAGCGCTTGTGGACAATACGAAGTAATATACTCTGTGCGCACCGTATTTAAAAAAAAGTTAACCTAATTATGATATAATAATTACCTATATGATAATAATAATAATGTGGCTGTATGGTGCAAATGTCCCTTTGCTTTTTCTGTTTTTATACACAAGAATAACGAAAGAAAAAATAAAGAAAAAAATTTGGTAATAATATCTTTGGGTAGTACATTTTCCGAGGTAAACATTCTAAATTTGAAAATCACTGCAGTAATGAATTTCAGTACTTACTTACTGCACTGATTTTAGTGCAGTAAGTAAGTACTGAAATTCATTACTGCAGTGATTTTCAAATTTAGAATGTTTATCTCGGAAAAGTGCCACGTACTGCATTCTTTTCTCAAATATAATATTAACGTTTCAGAGCATAAGTGTGAAAAATTAGTTTACCTGCTTGTGGTTCATTCTATCATATTTACCTGTGTCAACTTGTGTTATCAGCGGGGGGACCAGGGGCCCGATTCTACTAAATACATGGTAGTTCAATGACAAATCAATTGGTCGCCAAAGTCTCAAACGGTAGTCTACTGTCCAAGAATGTTCAATGATTGATCATTGGTCGGTCATTGGTCGGCCAATGAAATACTATCCAACTAATCGGTAGTCTATTGTTCAATGATAAATCAATGGTCAATCACTTGTCGTTAAATCGGTATGCTACTCCTTATTTGACGTTTGCAAATACCGATGATCGACCATTGATTTGTCATTGTTTTGTCATTTTGCAAAAGTAAGCTAGTCAATCAAATTGTTCGTCTGTAGAAAGGTGAAGACTACAAATAAAATTAAAAATATTGTGTTTCTTTAGGTTATTCACGTTTGTTGGTGGAATTATCGTTAAAATGAATCCACCAAACTTTATTTTACGTCGGCGATTATTAGAAATCGCTGATAGGCAAGACCAAAGAAATCAACAGCGACGAAATCGACGGCGAGATCGCGCGACATTACGTCAAAATGTTGACCCATTTTTGCTCCCTGGACGCGGAATTTGTGCGCACATTTAGACTGACGAAGGCTGGAGTCAGGGAGTTGGCGGAGGACCTCACTCCACTTATTCCGAATGAGATGAGGCGTGATGGGATACCGGTGATGTTGAAGGTATGTTATAATATATAGCTAGGTATATTTAGTTAAACTTCAATATAACCGGAGAGGAACGGATGCTTCAATCAAAAAACTGTTTTCACAAACTCGCAATATTTTTAAAATTGCTATCCAACGACACCCTATAGGGTAGACAAGAAAAAAAAAATACATCCCCACTTCGGCCACTTCACGTGTAGAGGAGGAAACCGAAAAAAAATATTTTAAAATTTTTACTTCACCACTTTGTTGGCGTGATTTATAAGTATGTTCTAGTACTAAGACTCTTAGCTAGTCTGGGGACAGACGGACAGACGGACAGACGGACATGGCGAAACTATGGTTCCTTGTTGACTACGGAACCCTAAATAGGCACAAAGCCCTTTTAGATTTTGTTCGAAATCCTGTAAAAATAATTTGAAAAAAAAATGCAATTAAAAAAACAAGTCCAGCACGTTTATTGATAGAAAAAATATTGTAAATCTTGAAGGAAGCAATGGCTGTATAAAATTTATTTCTTTGCCTTTTCCGAAAGAGAATAATGAAGCAAATAACTGACACATTTCATGTCACCTATCATGCATCTATCATGCATGCTATCATGTAACTTTAATGCAATGATCATCCAGATGTCATCCTGTCGTCATCCAGATGTCATCCTGTCGTGAAACCAAACAAATTTAGCAGAATACCAATTGACTCTGGTAGTTCGTTGGTATGACTTCTGTATGATAGTTGTCTGGTGATTTTTCCTAATTTAGCAGAATCGGGGCCCTGGTGACCTGTAATTTCAGGTTTTTAATAAATCTTTATCAGGCACCAGTCTCTCACAATGATGTCGTAAATAGTATAAGCATTGTAATAGTCTTTAAAAACATATTATTGTGAGAGAAAATAAATACATAGTTCATTATTATTTATTTATTAATTCGACCATATCGCCGTCTAGTCTAATATGAAAATCAACTTGTCTTACATTAGGTAACGAAAATTTTAAACACTTAGTTTTCTTTGAGTTTAATGATAAATTATTACTATTAAACCAATGTGACACTTTTGAAAGAGCACTATTTACTTCGTCAGAACAGTCATCACCTCTATCTATTTTAAAGACTAGAGATGTATCATCGGCAAATAGCACCGTCTCACATAAATTCTTCGCGTAGTAAGGAAGGTCATTTATGTATATTAAAAACAACAGCGGGCCCAATATTGATCCTTGGGGTACGCCCATAGTAATGGGAGCTCCGGTAGACTCAGTTTTATTAATAACTACCTTCTGAGTTCTTTCATACAGATATGAATGCATAAGCCTTACTGACATTTCAGAAACACCATAATGTTTTAACTTCCTTAATAGTGTTTGGTGATCAACACAATCGAATGCCTTGGAAAGGTCACAAAAAATTGCGATTACATCCTGCTTGTCCTCCCAGGCATCAAGTACATGCTTTAGAAATGCAACCCCAGCATCAGTTGTACTTTGACCTTTTGAAAAACCAAACTGTTCTCATGCAGTATACTATTTAATTTAAAATATTTAAATATCTATGTATTCTGAAAGATAATTATATTACTAATGATAGTATATGTAGGTACCTATTCTAACAGTCAAAAACTGATACCTATGGATCAGTTAAGTATCTTAAATGGAATTACATTCCCAGGTAATTCATATCTAAACGTCTTACAGGTACTTTAATTACGGTACCTAATACATATTCATTTTTTACCGCATAGACAGTGGACACGAAATATCGATAACTTGATGCAGCCCTAGTGTAAAACGAAAATTATTTCTTTACACAAAATATTCGTAAATACTGCATTATGTGTAATCAATATTTGCTTGTTACATAAATAAATGTTTGTTGAAGAGCATTATCACACTTCTTGCTTTAAATTCGAAGCGCATTGGCAAAAATAAACCTTAGGAAGGAAGGTGTCGGTTTGGAATAATTTACCTGTGAACTGAACATTTTGCGGGATTATTTCATTGTGTTGTACAACAATCAATAACTGAGCAAGTCACCATGTTTCCATATCAATATTGGCTAAAAATATCTAAGATTGCACGTAAAATCCGTAAAAATTAAAATACCTAAATTCTCAGCGTGCTGATAAGTGCTGACGAACTGTCAAACAGTAGCCAAAAACGGTTCTGTTACGTTGCATCACGCATCTCCTTTTATCTCACAGTGTTGTTGCTAGTGACATCCCGCTCGCTCAGCCCTTTGTTTCTCTATTCCGCTAAGGTATATTAACTTTATGTATATAACACAACATTAAGGATGAAAATATAAAACAATATATAAAATATCAAGGTTTTTAGTTTTTGACCCCTATTACTGCTTTTAATTGAGCGGTGTTTTGCAGAAAACGACCAACGCCAAAAACACAGTTTCGAGATATAAGCAGTTTAAGGTTTTTTTGTTCATGCTCGAAATTTATTGTAAAAATTGTTATAAATTGGAGCAAAATTGTTAAAATGCTATCTTAGCTATTAAATAAACTATTTTTAATACAGTAATAATTCGATAAACTATAGAAATATCGCATTTATTTATGGTCGTTTTCAACTAATTGACTGTTTCTTGCATTCACATTTTCGCAGAATGAGACCGAATGGTATGGTCTCGTTCTGCATAATAAAATTTCAAAGATCAGAAATAAACTGAATGATACCAATTCAATAATTATATTTTGCAAAATATATTATTAATCTTGAAATGATTAAATTATTCAGTTTCTAATATCAATCAATCTAATATCCAGTTCGGGAATATTGTAGCCCTCAATAAGTTCATTGGAATCAGGGCCTGCATGAAAATTTAAATAGATTTCTTGGCAATTCGTAGGTAACATCATCATCATATCAGCCGAACGACGCCCACTGCTGGGCATAGGCCTCCCCCAAGATCTTCACAACGTTCGGTCCTGCGCTGCCCGCATCCAGCGGCTTTCCGTGACCTTGACTAGATCGCCGGTCCACCATGTAGGGGGCCTGCCCACGGAGCGTCTCGTCTAGAAAGCGGTCGCCATTCGAGAACCTTTCCGACGGCTATCGGTTCTCTACGCTACCTATATGCCTACTGCCACTTCAACGATGCAATCCTTCAGTTGTTTTGGTTCTCCAGCGGATCTCATCATTTTTCTCCAGCGGATCTCATCATTTCTGATCGATCGAACAGTGAAATACCAAGCATCGGTCTCTCCATTGCTCGCTGGGTAACCTTAGCCTTCTTATGAGATCCATAGTAAAAGACCACTTTTACTATCTCTCTTCTAGCGGTCATTACTGGCAACACACACTGGTCAAAGACTTTGAGGTATTATACAGACGCGAATATATGCAGGAGCTTCCCGAACGCTGCCCATTCGAGCTTGATTCGACGAGTGATCTCTTTCTCGAAGCTGGACTTACCTAATTGGACCGTCTGTCCCAGGTAAACATAGTGGTCAACAACTTCGAGTGTATTGTATCTAACATTAACTGGAGCGGTTACAACATGGGCATTGGACATGATTTTCGTCTTATCTATGTTCATCTTAAGACACACTTTTTGAGATGGTTTACTGAGATCTTCGAGCATTGTGTTCAGGTCTTCTAAAGACTCAGCCATAAGAACTACATAATCGGTAAACCGTAGGTATGTTAGGTACTCGACATTGATGTTGATGCCGCATCCTTTCCAGTCCAGACGCTTAAAAATATCCTCCAAAGCAGCAGTGAACACTTTCGGAGAAATAACGTCTCCCCGTCTCACACCTCGATGTAGTTGGATAGGATTAGAGCTCTGGTTCTGTAATCGAATAGAAGTGGTGGCGTTTTGGTATAAGTACCTCAGCACCTCATTTTACCTTTAGTCTATTTGGCACTTCTAGAGAGACTGCAGCACAACCCGTCTCAATCGAAACAAAGGCTTTCTCATAGTCAACAAATGCCAAGCAAAGTGGCAAGTTGTACTCTTCGGTCTTCTGTATAACTAGCCGCAGCATATGAGTGTGGTCTATGGTTCTATATCCTTTCACACATTCAAAACTTTTACAAGCAAAAACAGTATGAAACTTTATCTATTACTTTACTCTATGTCTATGATCTATGTCTATGTCTATGATTCTATACAACACCACAAACAAAGCCACAGTTTTTTTTTTTTTTTTTTCTTCTCGTTTGTTTTGTCTCGTGCTGTTCTATATTCAGCCTATGCAATTGTTTTTGTGTGTTAGCTATGGACAACCTGTGGTATTATTGTATTCCGCATTTAATGTATTTTATGTAGTAAGAAGTATGATGTATTTTCTAATGTATGTCCAGATGTCACTACTGTGTTCAGCAGAATACCAGTGCAGCAGGCCTCGCTTGCTGCTTATACTGAGCTGAGCACAGTTTTGGCATCACACAACAACACATTTTATGTTATATTTTTGTTTATTTTGATTTGTTGTATTTTTTTGGTTTTGTTGTGTGTTGCTAAATAAATAATTTCTTCTTCTTCTTCTTTCTTCTTTCCAGAACCCGGCTTGTTCGGTAGGTTGGAAGTCGTCGAACCTGCGATTTGCAATGACTCTCGAAAACAACTTATAGTTATGGCTCAGAAGTGAGATAGGTTTGTAGATTTTCAAGAGTCTTATCACCTTTCTTGAAAAAAAAATACATTACATCGTTTCTGCCCCATGCCTTTGGCGTTTAGCCCACGAGGATGACTGAATTGAAAAGCTTCTGGAGAACCTTAAGTATCGGATTTCCATCCGCACTCAGAAGCTCTGTTGTGACTCCGTCATCGCCCGCAGCCTTGTTGTTTTTAAGCTGCCTGAAAGCCATGCTAATCTCGTACAGGCTGATGTCCGGGATATCTTCTGCATAGTGTCGGGTAAGCGTGGCTCTAGTCTTTAGTCTTGCTTTCAACAGGTGTTTGCGTGGAATATAAATGTCCATAGAAACTCTCAATCTCCCTCAGGATTTTAGGTGTTGACGAAATGATGCTACCTTCCTCAGTTTTCAGTATCGTCGCGAGCTTTTGTCCCTTTCAATATCCTTTTAAATACGCTCGGTACAAAATTGGCTAAGGTCGCTTGTCAAAGGCTTAATAATAATAAAGCTCTTATTCCGAACTTAAGTATCAGATACTATAGTAGACAACTACAAAAAATCTCTTAGTTCGGTGTACCTCCTAGCATAGGCCTCCTCCAACGACTTCCATTGTTGCCTGTCTTGGGCAACCCTTCTCCAGTTAGGACCTGCTGTCAACTTTAGGTCATCTTCCCACCTCGTATGTTGTCAAAGACTTAGATATCTGTATATTGAGTTGCCAATAACGATGAGCATCCGCTGAGTTCTGTAGCTTCATTTCGTGTCTCTGATCCATGAGTTTGAGAGCCTGGCTAGAGAGTTTCTTTAATTTGGGACCGTGGGTTACGTACTTGGACCCTACCGTACGGACAGTATTCACCAACATATTGTATAGATCGTTCACATCGATGCTGTTCTCAGATCTTTCAAGCTTGACGTTGATATTCAATGTGCCTCTGACCATACGGTGATCGCTTCCTGTCATAACAGTGTTAATCACAACGACATCATTGAATATGTGTTTCTTCGTCGACATGATAAAATCGATCTCATTTTGTACTTTTTTACTTCACCGTCCGGACTGATCCAGGTCAATTTGCCGCTTACGTGCTTCCTGAAGAAGGAGTTCATCATAATATAGATGTTCTTCCTCTCCATAAAGTCTGCTAGCATCTGGCCTTTTTCAATCCAAATTGCCCCACTATCAACTCATCCCCGCAGCTTTGCCCTAACCTAACCTAACTTCGCATTAAAATCCCCCATCACAACCGTGTAGTGGGTTTCATAGCTATGCATGGCTTTAGAGATCTCCTCATACATAGCCTCCACTTCTACATCGTCGTGTTTCGAGGTCCGAGCGTAGACCTGATGACATTCAGCGAATACCGTTTCGATATGCTGAGTATCAGGTACGCTACCCTGCTCGACACACTTCCGATGGTAATCACGTTGTTGACAAGGGACTTGTGGACAATGAACCTGACACCACCAATGGACTGTTGGTCGTCCTCCCGGTGGTATAGTAAGTTACCGGATTGCAGGATAATCGAGGCCTTCCCACTCTCTGCGGACTTCAGATAACCCAATGATATCCCAATGTAACTAAGGTACTAATTGCCTCTTCCAACTTCACGAGCTTCGCGTCAAGCCGCAATTTGCGCGTGTTGTAGGTTGCCGGATCGAGTCGTCTCGGTGTTGGTAGCCGGATCCTACCCGGCGATTCTTAGCACCCCCTGCCCTGCCGTTACCATAGCTTATTAAAAGCAGTTTTCCCTCTGTCGCCTTTTACGATATTCACGGGAAGAGAGGGGGTGCTATTATTTTTATGTGCCGGCACTATACGGCACCATCCGTGGGTATAACTGGTAGTAAAAAACCAAAATAAACCACACCGAATCTCGGTCTCAATCTGAAAAAAAATACTAAAAATAATTATGAATTTTCCAGAAAGCGACCACTGCAATGGTCGTTTTCTGCAAATCAGTAAGTGAGCAGTTTTGGATCATATGTTTTTGCTGAAAGCAGCTAAGTCAGTTGGTCGCTTTCTGTTTTTTAAAGAATCTGCTTAAACTTGAATTTTAGTACATCAATGGTCTGGACTTGGTCGCGTTTAACATATAAATGTGCGATACTGGTGTATGGTCTCATTTGACAAATTATTATCTCGAGTTTGACAAGTGCTAGGAGTTCGCATGTTTTTGGACATTGTAGATCAAAATAAATCTTAAGCAATGGGTATCATAACTCATTTTAGCAAAAATGGCCGTTGGTCGCTTTCTGCAAAACACCGCTCAATTGTTAAGGTAAATCGATCCTTAAACAGACTAAACTGCAGTAAAGTGGGCTTATACTGCTTATTAGAATGGTTTGTTATCGCTATTCCTGACTAAAGTGCAGTATGTCCGTTTTGATACTGCGCTTTAGTCGGTTTCTCATAACAAAAATTAAATGTTTCAATTGGCAGTAACAACAAAAAAAAATAACATTGAACAATTTATTTAAAAATTCTATAAAACTTCACGAAATATAGTTAAACAAAATCTTTTATGGTCATATTATTACCAAAAGTATTTCAAGTACTTCTAAAGCTACCTACGACATAAGAAAAAAATCAGAGTTTTATTTAAGACTAGCGGATCCTCGCGGTTTTACCCACGTGGTACCCGTTCCCGTGGGAATATAGGGATAAAATATAGCCTATGTCACTCGGGAAGACTGTAGCTTTCTGACGGTGAAAGAATTTTCGAAATCGGTCCAGTACTTTTTGAGTTTATTCGTTACATACAAAAATACAAATCTTTCCTCTTTATAATATTAGTATAGAAATGTAATTAAATTCAATATTGGTTGTTAACAATAATTAATTAACAATTTTATTCATTTATGAATTTATATCGACCTAGAAAGCTTAAACTATAAATAAAATATTCAGTGCCTCAATATAACAATTCTTATACTGAACTTAATATACTTAGGTATCGAAATGGAGAGCATAAATGTAAATGTTTTAAGTCGAACTGAGATGAGAGACTGATTATTTGTAAGGTACCTATGTAGGTACCTCGCTACCTGGAAGACCTACTTGGAGGATGGGTGGCTATTTTCTAATATTAAATTTTTATAGTAGATACATTACCTATTTAAATTCCATAATTTTAGATTTAAAAAAATTATACAAATTAAATTCATATTCATAGTCATAAAATATAATAATAATAATAAAAGACAAGTAAATTGATACTATTTGATAACTACCTAGGTACTGACAAAATATTATAGTCAAGGCCAGGTCACTTATCTATGCTTCCCGCCTCTGCCTCCGCCAGTGAATCTAATGGCATAAAATGCTAGGGATTTTTAACCGACTTCAAAAGAGGAAGTTAGCAGTTTGACCTGTATGAATGTGATGTGATATTGTTGGCATTGGATAATATTTGAATATGACGATCTATTTAGACTTCCAAACATGTGTGCTTAATTTCGAAGGTGTGTGTTTGTTTGTTTGTCCACGAATTTCTTGGAAACTGAAAGGCATATCGAGATGATTCATCGATGATGATATATCATAAGTGTAAGTATTCCAATTTAGAGAGCAGTCCAAACTTCATCAAAATCGGTTCAGCAGTTTTAAAGATATGGATATAAAGGATGGGGATTAAGTAATTTAAAAAATTGAACTCACTTCAAAAAATACCTGTTAACTAAAAAGAAACAAAACAGTGGTATTAAATAAATACTGCACATTAGCTAGGAGTTCTGGTAATGAGTATATTCAGATATTACCAACTAATAAGAGTAATAGTACTTATACTGCAGTTTAGTTGGTACCTAATAAGCAAAGCAAAGCAAATCAACCTCCCCCAAGTTAAACTGCAGTAAATGAAGATTATACTGCACTTTAATTTGTTTCTTAAATTAAAACAATGAATCTGCTGAAAAGCAGTAAAAACATTTTGTATGGGCCTGCATTATACTGCTATTTAGTTGGTTTTTGTTGAAATTTACGGACCGTAGTAACTGACTAAAGTGAAGTAAAATTGCCGAGTTACTGCTATTTAGCTGGGAGAAAGTATAATAAAATAACGTTTTTAAACGGCAGTATGGTTTTTACTGCACATTAGCTGGGAAATCGATGACTTTTTCATCAATTTTGATATTTTTTTGAATTTCTTATGTCAGAGAAAAAATCATAAAAAAATAAATATTGGTCGTGGAAATAATTAAAAACTTGGCCGGTAGGTCTTGAATTGGGCTTTCATGGTATGTATTTAACTCAAAAACGCAATTTTGGTCATTACTGCGGTTTAGGCTCGGGACGGCAGATTTGGCTTTCCCAAGATGGTATTTTAACGGATATTTCAATAGAATGTTCCAAAAATCTGATTCAATAGTATCAATGCAACACAATTGATGAAATGAAAACGAAATTGATAAAAGGTTCTCTCACATACACACTACACACATTTCCCTATTTTGTAGCTGATTTCACTTAAGCTAAGTAGAATTGCGAAAATTTAAAGATATCAAAAGTTCTTCAAATCGAATCCGGTAGATTTAATGAATTTTTATCCACATGCACTTTAATATAACTTTAAGTTTTCACGAGCCTATGTTTAGGCTAGGATAAAGCAATATGTCGGTCGTAGAAAGGCGAAGTAAATTGTTTTCTAGTTTATTTATCTTGTGGTTAAAGATCTACAACTTATTAAAGCATTGGCGACTATAGTGATAACAAATTTTTTTTAACTTACATATTTCTCGATTTAGTCTAATGTAAGAGTAATAACGCTAACACAATCAGCCTGCTTTATTGATGGGCACACGCCCACTCGCTGGGCTAAGACATAGCAATATGCCGGTCGCATAAAGGCGAACAAACACGGCCCTTGGGCAGCGATCCAAACCGACTGCATTCGCATAGCTGAATAATTGTGTTCTTGTTTGTCTAAGTCGCCACTAGATTGAGTTTCCAGATTCTGACGTTATTTGACGAATGGTTTTATTTATTACACAAGCAAAAAAAACTTATTAAACCTTACATGATAACATTACATGTTAACCTTCAAAAGTGCAGTTCTTGTAGTTAGTTGTAGTCATTTTATATCACGTAAATATAATGAACACTTTCCACAGCATGTTTGAGATATAAGAGTTTATGAAGTAATGTTTTACCGTTGGCAACGTAAACACTTGATTAAAATGTACAAGTGATTTGTGTTCGTATATTGTCACAACGTGCAAGCATTAAATTTTAATCAAATCAACGTAATCAACGGTTATCTTTACTTTGTGAACTGGGGTCTCAGAAATGCAAAGTATTCTGTTAGAATAATCAATTAACAACAATACTTAATTAACCAAAGGTCGAACAGATAAAGTATAAAATAGTATGTACCTACTCTGATTTATATTTGAATACATTTGCATAATAATTCTCGTGGCTACTGAGCTGTTTCAATATTATGTTCATTTGTTTTCAGACGTATTCATGAAATATTTTTGCATATATTAATACTTAAAAAGAAATCTTGTGGCTACATAATTTATTCGAGTGAAAATTAATTTTATTTAACTGAATGTGATCTTTGGGAACGTAAATGAAATAGGACAGAAATCATATGAATTCTATCTTATTTTAAAACAAAAGAGATCATATTATTTTATTAATTAACAAAAGATTTTGATATTAATAGGCTTGCGTAAATAATATCCGGTCCCATCACACGAAAAAGCCAATTTCACGAACGAAATTGAAGCTTATTTAATATCCCCACTAAAATATTAGTCAAACTATTATATATTAATTGAACATTTTAGTTGCTCATCATCATGCCGAACGACGCCCACTGCTGGGCATAGGCCTCCCCCAAGAATTTAGTTGCTCTTTAGTTGAAAATTTGTGTTATGAGACTATTGTGGCGCTCATATAATTTTATTCATATAAATATGAAAAGTACACTTAATTAAGAAAAAATAAAACCCCCATAAAAAATCACATAAAAAAGTAAGAAATAATCCCTCACCACATAAATAACGTAAGTACTTTGAAGTCAGGCGTGAAACATGTACAATTTTTGTTGATTTTTTTAAAACCCGCCCAACTTCAAAGTACTTACGTTATTTATGTGGTGAGGGATAATTTATTACTTTTTTGATGTGATTTTTTTGAAGGCGGTTTTATTTTTTCTTAAAAATAATTTTTATTTCACTCTTTTTAGTGCATCGTGCAGACAATTTACGTATATTCTGGTAAATAGGTATGTGATCAAACTGAAAACCTCCCTTTTTAAAGTCGGTTAAAATACCTTGAGGTATCCCCTTTTTTAAGAAAACAAGAATCATCGAAATCGGTTTATAAACAAAGGTTTTTGTCGGCAGTTTTTATTTGAAGGCGGTTTAATTTTCAGTTCGCAGTATGCACAACCCAATTATGAAAGAATGTTTTATTTTACTTCGTTTAGCTCCCAACGCCTATTTCTGACTTGAGTTACGAGTAAAGTTATTGCTTCTAACTTTCATTATATCAATCATCATCATCTCGTATCATCTTCATACTAAATTGTGAATAATAGTAAGTAAAAAATTTAAAGTCTCATTAAACTAAATCTTTATAAAACAAAATTCATATAATAACTCTAACTTTTAGAAAAATTGCAGTTCAAACTTCTCCTCAACAGAATTCTGTTATAAGAAAAGTATTGGTTTTCGACGTCCCTTTCAATGACAATATGGACACTGTTTGCAGTTGAAACCCAGGATATTGCACAGTACGAGTATTCTTGTGAATAAGTTTTAAGTCCAAATGAGTTTTCGATCCTTTGGCTGCAGCCAAAAATCTTTCTTTAGTAGCAGTAGTTCGGTTGCTAGTCTGGTTAACCGAACTAATGCAACTTTCCTACTACTAAAAAGTTGCATTAGTTCGGTCAACCGGACTAACAACCGAACTACTGCTAAAATTTTGGACTTTTATGTCAATGACATTATGAACATTACAACAAATTGTAAGCGATAACTTCCCTGGTGTAATTCAGCTGCCGCAGTTTTTTCAAGCTTTCGTTAGCTGTCTGTTGTTAATAGAAGAACAGTATTTTTATTACAGTATATTTTTTTACCAACGTTAAAAGCTAAAAGGTATAACGAAAATATAATTACGTTTTGTACAAACAAAACCGTTCGTTTGAAAAGCAGAGCCAAAACTGTTAATCGATGTACCTATTGTGTTATTACCTCGTTTAAATAAATAATATTAGGTATCATTTTGATTTTTTACATTCACAACGCTATTTTTAAATGTAATTGTTTGTTTTGACTTTTATAGTAAATAAAGTAAAAATACTTAGCTGTCATTCCTTGAAAATACCGTCTTAGAGCGAGCGGTCAGAGATTTCTTTAGCGACTTATGGGTTCGACTCTCATCTCAACTGTATTGCAGACAAGTTATTTTTTTTATAAAAATACATTTTTAACTAACTATACCTGCACTGCATTTTCTAGCTTCAAGAGAAGTAATTCATGCTTGCTTTACCAAAAGATGATCCACCAAAAATTCTCGGTGAAATAAACGTTAAAAATGACACATTACATTGCTACCAAATTACACGTATAACAGGAGTCGTCACGGGCGGTATCGCCGGAGACACAGCCGTGACGGATCGCGTCATATCTCACACATATACTTAGGGAAGTGGATTAAGTGGCGCTCTCACCGCCTGATGTATGGACGAGGATCCAGCATGATTCATGCAGCCGCTTACACTGAGACCTGGCGGTTCTCGATAGGTACATTTTCATTGATAGATATTGCCATTGTTTTCAGATGAACATCTGTTTGCTGAATTTCCGAACGCAGATTTAATCGAACGTTAGAATCGGTTTCTCTGTTTTTATTAGTGTATTTCTATCGTTCTCTCACTTTCTTGAGTCTTTCTATTTGAATTCTGATAAATAAACTATCAACTTGTGTATCAGAATTAGTAGTTTTTTTTGATAAATATGAAACTCATATCTCACACATATACTTAAGGAAGTGGTGGCGCTCTCAACGACTGATATGGACGAGAACCTAGGGTGACTTACACTGAGACCTGCGGCTATAGATAGGCACATTTTCATTGATAGATGTAGCCATTGTTTGCAGATAAACATGTATTTCCGAACACGGCTCTAGAATCGGTTTCTCTGTTGTTCTAAGTGTTCTTATTGCTATAATATATAGTTGGCAGTTTTTAAGATATAACACATTTTAAAAAACCCGCATATGTAAATTTGTCATCCACACAAACACTATGAAAAACAAAGTTATTTTTTGGTCACGAAAAATAATACTGGTATTTGGCTAAATATAGGTAATCGGTACTTTAAGGGTTGGGTACGCAACCCTTCATCTGTTAGTTCAACTTGCACTTGGCCGATATATTGATTTTATTTAATTAGTAAGAAACTCCTATTTCACACATATACTTAGGGAAGTGGATTAAGTGACGCTCTTACCGCCTGATTTAAGGACGAGGATGATTCATGTTGCCGCTTACACTGAGACCTGCGGCACTGGAGTTCTCGATTTAGTCTCGACTGGTTTATTTTTGTTAATGGATGTTGCTATTGTTTTCAAAAGAACATCTGTGTGCTGCCAGTTTGTGTTATGTTTCCAGAATACAAGAATTAATTCTCATAAATAAAAAAAATGTTAACTTTATTGCAACAAAGCGAAGAGAGGAATAATTAGGTACTAGCACTTACATAGCTGTAACATAACGTCATACTTAATTACAATTGGAGCTTAGTAAATAATACATCTAGCATCTAAAAAGGGGTCTTACCCGTTTCTTTGCTCTAATTTATTATTCAGTTTTCTTGAAAACACATTTTTATATATTACTAGTTTATATTACTAGATTTTCGCCCGCGTAGACTACACGATGTTATACCGCGGGAATGTGATATTTTTCCGGGATACAAAGTAGTTTATGTTCCTCTCCAAGCTGAAAAGTATTAAAGTAAATTTCAGCCAAATCCGTTCAGCCGTTTTGGCGTGATTTAGTAACAAACATCCAACATCCAAATATCCAAACATCTAAACTTTCACATTTATAATATTAGTAGGATTACGGAACAGAGAAAGAAAACCCAAGTAGCCATTAGCATGATCTGCTTTTTCATACTACTTATACGAATTGGCTATTTGACTGTTGTTGAAATGTAGATATTAAATTATGACATTTAGAAATATAACATTATTAAATAGCAAATGTGAAAAAAGAAATTCAATCTGTATTATAAGAAGCGAATTATGAGCTTTCGACGACTGATTTGGCGCAGGGGTAGGCTACCCACCTTCTGCGCCAGTGGTCTCGGGTTCGATTCCCGAACAAGACAAATATTTGTGTGCATGAACATGTCTATTTGTCTTGGCCTGGGTGTTTACTATGTATATTAAGTATGTATTTACAAAAAAAAAGTATTTAAGTATATATTTATCCGTTATCAAGTTTTCCATGATACAGTTTCTTAATGAAATTAAAATGGGCTTAGATAATTGGTGTGATTGTAAGAAGTTATTTATTTATTTATTTATTTACTTAATTGTGACTCTAGCTATCTCTTTCTAAAACGAAATTTTCTATGGCGAGAGTATGGCGCTATAGAAATGTGACGTCACATTTCGATAGTGCTCTCCTTGTCTAATTAGAAAGATTGATGCTCTATATTGCGGAAAGTATGAAAGATATTTGAAAATAAATACCTGTGTTGTGTTGCTACTAATTCAATAAACATTATAAGTCAATAAAATTTTTTTTGTCAAGTACCCAATTATGTAAACCAAGTATTTCTAAACAAAAGTTTAGAACATCATAGGGTGCGTCCTATTTCTTATTGAGTAGTTGATAAAATGATGATGGTACTAATGACTTCGATAAAAAAAGTCTAATAAGAGGGTCAAGTAAACAAACTACACCCATTTTCAAACGTTCAGGAAAAATCTTCCAGCATTTGCTATACAAGGTTCTTCCTAAAACATTTAAAGCCACGTACATACTACTCATATGCCCCTCGTAAAACCTTGCCCATAACGTTTTGGTAACATCACAATGGAGGTAAAGATTTATGGGCGTACAGACGAGCGGAACAACCCAGGTTGAGGGTAATTTTTCGGTATACTTTTATGGCACACTAGCTTTTAGCCGTGACGTCATTGCTCATTTACCTCTCACTTAAAGGAATTGGACAAGCTTAATTAACGTTACGTACTGTGATTCTTTGTTTTGAAAGCGTAGGTAGTCCAAATAAAATAGACAATGTCGTTTCACTGGCTCATCGTAAATTTTGTATGATGTTGAGTATGTTGAGTATGTTGCTCTTTTGAAGATCTGATTTGCTACCAAATGTAAAAAAAACATTATAAATGCCAGTTAATTGAACAAAGAGGAGTGAAACTGAGCATTTGATACTAGTAGACAAGTGTAGAGACAAATAATAGAAACGTGAAAGCACAGCTTCATTACACTTTGTTTAAAATGGTCTGTGACAAATGGGCTCCAACTATCACTACTATCACAATAAAGACATTTGTATTTATATTTAAACTACATACAAGTTAGCAATTTGAGGTAATTTTAATGGCCTAACGGCCTACTAAGGCCCGTATTCTAGAACGACTGATCGCTTCTCTAGTATAGTTAGATAGAGATGAATGTTTTCGTTGCATGTATTTGCATCCATTTCTAACTGTACTTGAGAAGAGATCAGTCGTTCTAGAATATAGGCCTAGTGACCAAAATATTGCAGAAGCTATCGAGCATCTGTAATAAAATAACTGTACAGGTAATATATGTATGTATATTGTTTTCTAATGTGTTACTTTGACGTTGCTGTTTTATTTTTATTGCCGCTAAAATGGTTCTCCTTGACACCCTTTCCGGTTGACTAGTAGCAAATGCCTTATAGCATTAAGTCCACCATTTGCTTGTAGTAATAAAGATTAAATAATAATAATAGACATATTAATGAAAACTTTTATTTTTGCAAAAATATCCAGAAACTACGATTTAAAATAAGTTTAAATCTACAGATAACAAATTATTTTGCTAATATTATCAGAGTGATATGCCTTGAAAATACTACACCTAATTAAGTCTAGCCTCAATCTTTGAATTACAAAACTCAAGTATTCTCAGTATCAGTTAAACGTAGTCGTATATAATGAATAAATTAGGGTAATCTCGGAGATTAAAATCATTAATCTCTACACTAAGCAAGGTCAATCCCACTGGGCCTGGGGTACGAATTCTATTACAAACTTAAGACGGCTGCATAATAGATATCCATTACGTATCGTATTACAGTACTTGATAATCGTAAGTTATAATTAAGAAAAATAAGTCATGGCTTTGGAGGAGCTCGTGGTGTAATGGTTAGTGCGCACATCCTGCGATTGTTGAGGTTAACCATCATTCACAACGGCCGGTCACGGGGTGGGTGACCTAAATTGAATATCTCGAGCTCTTCTGAGCTTCAAAGACCACGTTAAGCCGTTGGTCCCGGCTTCGTTTGTAGTCGTTAATATCCACCAATCCGCATTCTCCTTATTCACCCATAAGAAAAGCATGTGCCTCAGTAGGGCACATTCAATTATTGTATTAAAATTATTAAATTGTTAAAACTATCGGGTAGATCGAAAACTGTACCTACGTTTTGGCTACGAGGCACTCTTTACTTTATGATTACTATAAAAATAATAAGACTCTTCTAATTAGGTATATAAGTTATTTTACAGTTTTGGGTTTAAAATGACTTTCGACCTGTGCTTGTTAACTCCAGGTAATGCCAGTTTTATGCAAAAATGAAAGCTATAGGTACCTAGTTGGGCTATAATAATATTGCATGTAACAAGATTTTTTTATAAGCTTATTCTTTCGCCTCAATTTGTTTTATTCACTTCTATAAAATCAATACTTACTCCAGTTAACTTTGAACGTGTACAGCTTTCTGCAGAACACTTTAAGTGGAAGCACGTCAGCAAGATTTATGTAAGATGGTGGAAGCCGCGATCCATGACGAAGTAAGAAGTCTGAACGCAGAGAAATTCTGTACGTACTTAGTTTTAAGCGATTTTTACAATTAGACTTACTCTCAAGTACTCCATAGGATTTTGAGTTCCAGAAATCCAGGAAACTTGAAAATTAAACAACTTAGCATCTACTAGCAAGGCTAACGTGGTATAATAGATGGTTGTCTGATGGTATGTACGATATGATAATAATAATAATTTTATGTTCACCAACTCGCGAATAGAGGAAGCAGTATCATTTGAAGCTTAAAGCTTAAGGTGGATCTTGTCTTTAACTTTGTCTTGAAGTTAAGAAACTTGCCTTTTTTTAATGGTCAAATCATAGAAATGGACGCTATAAATCGTCTCTTGTTTTGAGTATTTTGGAGTACTTACAAGAATAACAAAAGATCTCAAAGGAGTTCTTTTTGGAGTCTGTATGAAATATAAATTATCTCGAAGTAGGTAATTCAAATGGGTCACTAAACAATTTATTTGATATTATGCAAAACATTATTAAAACACCCTATACTCAATACTCAATACTCAATACTCAATACTTTATTGCTTCAACCATATTAGTTACAAAGGTGTTAACAAAATATGAACAGTTAAATATGGACCCTGTCGGGCACAGCAACTAGAAGGGTGAGGGGGGAAGACCTTTCCTTTGGCTAATAACATTAATTGATGATGTTATAGTTTACATTTAATTTTATTATAATTGAAGTATGCATTCATTGAGAAAAAAAATAATATTTTAGTTAATTGAAGCTTTTTGTATAATTTATGATATTCATTGTAAAAATCAATCTCTTTCGAGCAATTTTCCACTAACATCATAAACTTACGACGTTTCAAAACGGATTCGGCAAATGTCAAAGTTCGTGAAATACCGTCGTATTCGAAATAATTCGATCGGACAGGGTCCCCTCCCTCGGGAACCCCCGTCAATGAACCTGACACCTTCGTGAAACAAGATTACTGCTGACACTAAGCAATCGATACCCTGGTATTAATTAATTATGGAAGTTGATATTTTCTTCGTAAACTTAGAGGTTTTGTAAAAAAGATCTGTAAATAAATGAATATAAAATATGATAAAATTTTTGAGCGACACGCATTATGGTAATTTAAAAGACAAAATAAATTATTTACTTTTATTTTGTTAAGAAGTTGTTGGTAAAAATCAGCCGGTGATATTAAATCTTTCACAATATTTGGCTAACAATAGCCGTACAGATGAGTCTCGATGTATGTCTGTGGATGAGTCTCATTAAAAAAAACATCAACAAAATTATGTATGAAAAAGCTTATTTATGCTTTTTACACTACTTATTAGCAACTACCTGTATTAGTAATGAAAAATACTTAACTGTAAGTACATCTACTAGAATTTTATTAGATATTGTGTGTATTTATCTTGAAATCTGAAATTAACTTCTAAGTACATAAGCTTTTAAATATTTTTATCCGAGTAATCAATTGTTTTTGTACAGTTGCAATTTTCGTCCTCATACTAAAATCATTAATAACATCAATCTTCTGTTGAATTCAAGTGCCAGTATTGTTCTTTTAATATTAACACAAATAACGCCACAAGAACAATGAGGGGTCGGATAAACCTCAAAAAATATATAAATCCTATTGAAGCAAAAGAGACAATTTTTCCTCTCCCAAATCCCACACGAGCTGTTTAACTTAAAACTTTTTATTATGACCGTTTTTGTTCTACTTTTGCCTTTTTACGGTATGATTTTAATGTATAACCTTATGCGGGTTGTATGCTTAAAGTATTCAATTTGGGGTCGTTACAAAAAAAATCTTGGTTGCCATATTATTATTATATTCAACAAAAATTAAACCGCATCTGTGGTCTAGTGGTACCACCGATATCAGAGCCAGATGTCCCGGGTTCAATTCCTAGTGGGATACAAATTTTATTCAGTTTGGTGGGACTTGTTTTAGTCCGCCTGGCTTTCACAATTTTAGAAGTTTTCATTAAGAAACTGTGTTATGGAAACCAGATAGCGGACAAATGTATACTTAAATACTTTTTTAAACATACTTAATATACGCGGAAAACACCCAGACCAAGACAATTAGACATGTTCATGCTCACAAATATTTTGTCTTGCTCAAAAATCGAATCCGAGACCTTTGGCGCAGAATGCAGGTATCCTATCCCTGCGCCAAATCGTTCGTCAAAAGATCTTCAGTATTTGCCAATACCGGAAGTAGCGCGACTCCTCCTGCCTTAGCATCTGTTGTGATGAAGGATAAGTGTTACTTACCTCGTTGGAAATGAAAAAAAAAACTCATTCTGGTGATTATGTAAAATACATTTTTATAATTTCTCATTTGTTTAATTTTTCTCGTTTGTTTAGTTTGTTTATCTTAACTAATTTATTTAATAAAATGTAGGTATATGTCACCGGAAAATAACAAAAACCGCAAATTTATAAATTTCCTAAAAAAATAACCACGAAATTTCTAACCTACAGTACAGTTCTACAGGACTTCCGGTTTAGGAAATTTATAAATTTGCGTTTCTTGTTATTTTCCGTTGACATATACCTACATTTTATTAAATAAATTAGGAGTTATTACTTTTAAGTACTTTTTTGCATTCACAAAGCAATTTTTAATTTTGAACATGAACTAAGTATTTAAAAAAAGAAGGGAAGGGTAAGAAGTATTGGATAATTTCGACGCTTCTCGTAACGACTCCGCAGTTCAATGGTTAGAGCAGCCGCCCGGACAGTGAAAGGTCGTGGCTTCGAGTCCTATCCGAGCTAGTTGTGAGACGGGTCGTTTTGTTGTAATAGGTAGTTAATTTTCAAGAAATTTGGAATTTCAATCATTTATGGTTTATGTAATTTTCTGTTAATATTGATTATTATTGTAGACCAGCGCCCCGATCGCGGTAATCTTATGACGCATTAGTCAAGTGTACGTGCAGTTGACGTTCACGCGACGTGCAATCAGTGCAATACCGTCTTTGATACGCGCGGCGTTTACAACGTTTTCTGTTCCGGTGATAATCTTTGGAACTAAAACAATTTTAATTCACAGTCTATTTGACTTGCAATACGAAATAGTATTGCAAGTGGCTCCTCTGTCACGGATGCCACCGGAACAGACAGGATTGTGGGACTATAGGTTTGCGTGAGCGTGTGCGTCGTGGCAATACAAAGTCAAACGTCATGTGACGCAAACGTTGTCAAGACGCGCTGCACAGAATTACCGCGATCGGGGCGCTGTTTTCTTTTTGTAATTTGCTGTGCGCGTCTGTAAAAGTTTTATGATGTTGATGTGCATTATTAAATAAATTAATAATTTAATTATATTAGTGTCCAAAGATATGAGGAAGAATCAGGTTTCCGACTCTGATGTCGAGGATCGTGCGAAGTGGAGACGTGAGACCAGGAAAGCTGATCCCACCACCATGTGGGATATATAGCTAAGGAAGAGAGAGATAATTTAATTATGACCAAGTTTTTTGATCACTCTTCCAAAACATCCACAATGCCCGCGCGCCGCGTACCTACTTACTTTGTGGCCTGATCGTATAGCGGAAATACACGGTTCACTTTTGCCTTTCAATTTGGATGAAGCAACCAAATTGAACAATGTAAACGTAAAAGTGAATCATTCAATGTCAATGTACGCCTGTATTTCTGCGCCTTTCAACCAAAGTGATTCAAGTCGGTTGAACCGTGAATATTAGCATTACGAAAAGTTGCTTAACATTTTATATCTCTTATAGTTTTGAATAATAACCCCACATTTCAGCTGTTTAGATACATTTTTAACCCCACAAGTGTATTCACACCGGTTGACCCACTTCCGTTTATTTAAAGACCTTGTGAATAAATTTAAATTCGTTTCCTACTTATTTTAACTTAGAATAGACTTAATTAAGGTTAGATCATTAAATAAATACGATTTATTCGAGTTTCAATTTTTTATATAAAAAATAAGGTTCAAGAAATACCACGATATAAAAATACTGACAAAACTGAGCAATTAATTATGTAATAATTACATGATAATGATATAATAGCTTGAACCTTTAACTATGGACGCGCGGTCTCACAGGCCGCTTGCAGTTTGTGATTCACCTCATGGGTCTGTCAGCCTCAGTAGCTTCGGTTCTAGCGGCGAAACAACTGTTGAGAGTGAATGTCACGTCGTTGGCTGTGTTTCGTGAGTAATTTCGTTTTATATTTTGAGGTCGGTCTGCGAGACCGCGCGTCCGCGTTTTTGTAATAAATTGAGCTGAAGGTGATTTTGTTTGTTTTAGATATTTTTAATTAAAAATGGCAGAAAACGATCGTCCTTGTACATCTGCATGCAAACGAACATCGAATTCATTAATTCCATACTTGTGTATGCTGTAAACAGCCAATATGCCTACAATGTTCTAAGCCATTATGCAAAGACTGCCTATAAATATGCACAAGTTGGGCCTTTATCTAAATTTTCATGTTTCATCCTAAGAACTTAGTGTAAAGTTTTTTGGATTTTTTATCCTTCATATTTTATTGTAAAAAAATTATTTTTATAAAAAAATTAAACCGCCTTCTAAAAAACCACATCAAAAAAATAAGAAATAATTCCTCACCAAATAAATAACGTAAGTACTTTGAAGTCGGGCGTGAAACATGTACAATGTTTTGTTGTTTTTGTTAAAACCCGCCCGACTTCAAAGTACTTACGTTATTTATTTGGTGAGGAATTATTTCTTACTTTTTTGATGTGGTTTTTTAGAAGGCGGTTTAATTTTTTTATAAAAATAATTTTTATTTCACTCTTTTTAGTGCATCGTGCAGGCAATTTACGTACTTTCTGGTAAATAGGTATGTGATCAAACTCAAAACCTCCTTTTTCGAAGTCGGTTAAAATACCTTGAGGTATCCCCTTTCCAACAAAACAAGAATCATCTAAATCGGTTTATAAACAAAGGAGTTATGCCTAAAGATACGTATTAAATTCACATAAAGTAATAACGAAAACGACAGTATTTTCAAGATTTCCTGAAAACTACTGAACCGATTTCGAAATTTCAAAAAATGGGACCAACTTGGGAACCAACCTGATGTAATAACGTTTGAACCATTTCAATCGGTTCAGCCGTCTTCGAGTAATCAGTGGACATACATAAAAAACAAAAAAAAAAAAAAACATACATACAGACGAATAGAGAACCTCCTCCTTTTTGATTTAGAAGTCGGTTAATTAGTGGAACAGACTAAAAAAGAAATTTTAATTAAATACTGTTTCTTTAAAAAGATCTCTATTAAAAAAGTCTGAAAAGTGCCTTTGATTGTTGGTTAGATTTCTGTTTAAAATAAATACATATTTATTAAAATTACATCTTTTATTTACATTTAGTAACTCCTAAAAGGAATAAAAACAAAAACAGGCATAATACTGACTTAAATAGATAGAATTTGGCTTTTAAAGATAACGGTCTATGAGACCGCATGTCCATAGTGGTGTAACTAAAACGTAACGTCCATAGTTAAAGGTGAAATTGAGATTGATACGTGGCATTGAAATTAAATAGTTTACATATAGGTACTATATGACATGGATGTGCGTTATATGTAATTACGTAAAATGTTATTCAGATTCTAATGTCCTAAAATTATAGGCTTGTAATGATTGTGTATTTTATTCATTGTCGTTTTTAGATCAGTGTTGATAAACATAAAGGGTTCTAAAATTAGTAAAACAATGATAAAACTATTCCTCACTTTCCTAAACTTTATTAATCGTTATTACTGAACAACATTACCACTTACATAACAACAACTTTAGGTCGACAATTAGGTTATTAGTTTAGTGTAGGCAAAATCAGCCTTTAAGGCTAGGATTCCCGACCGAAATAGGCACGCTAAGTGCGCTTGTGCACTACACTGAATTTTACCGTCCCAGAAAAAACCGGATGATTGTATTTTAATAATAAACTATTTATAATACTAAGAATTTATTTATTTCGTGTAGTTTCAATGTTTGAAACCCTAAACATGCTGAGCCCACAGAACACGAGGCAGAGGTTAAAAGGAGCAATTCCACTGTGGAAAAACTACAAACAAAAAACTCATTTTCCAAAAATCACGTAGAAGTGAAAAATAAATTGAATCATTCAATTCAAAGTACGAAAGTGCTTTTTCTAATTAATCTTGAACTTACTGATCTGATTGAAGTCGGTGTGGACCATCTATGGTCCTCATCATCAGTTCCATTCCACTACACTAAATGGTGCTTACCGAAAGCAATTGCTCGAGCTATTTAAGAAAATACAATAATCGCTATAGGTTTGCCTATAAAATTTGAAGAGTTCCCTTGATTTCACCAAGATCCCATCATCAGATCCTGACCGTATGACAATGGGACCAATTTGTAACTATATGCTTTTGAATAAAAAAATAATTTCTAAAATCGGTTTACAATTGACAAAGTTGTGAGGTAACAAACATTAAAAAAAAAAAAAAAAAAAAAAAAAAAAATTCAACCGAACTGAGAACTTCCTCCTTTTTTTGAAGTCGGTTAAAAATAAATACTTATTTAGCTTTTAACTCCGCAAAAAACACATCATGCAATATGTATCACCCGACCACCCGCAAAGAAAAGCACATGCATACAACACAACGAATCTATCATTGCACAATACCTGCATAATCGGCACCGAAATCGGGGTTGATTTCGCACGGTCTAAGGGCGTTTGTGCACTACACTGAATTTTACCGATCCGGAAAAAAAAGGGATGCTTGTATTTTAATAATTAATCATTTATAATAGTAAGAATTTATCTATTTCGTGTAGTTTAGGGTTTGAAACATTGAAAATACACGAAATAAATAAATTCTTACTATTACAGGGTTAATTTTTGAACACCATCCAAATTTTTAAGCTCGTCTCAGAATCGGTAAGTGAACAACTTTCTTCTAGAAACATGGGTCGAAATACGACAAAAAGTTTTGGACTTCCCATACTAAATCGATCGCGTAATCAGTCTGATTTGTATGAAGAGTCAAAAAGGAGATCAGTCACGCTTCATACATGTTTGGACCAAAAAAGTAAAAGTATCGACCAACGAAAAAAAATTGCATATTACTATTTTAAACAATTTAGCGATCATTTTTTGTTATGGCGTCAACAGTGTACGATTAGCGGCCAAGCAGTTATTCAAGTTTGAAAATAACATTTTTTTTCTCTTTATTTTCAAACTTGAATACAGCTTGGCCAAAGTGCGGCCAACGAAAAAAAATTGCACATTACTATTGTAATCAGTGTAACGATCATTTTTTGTTATGGCGTCAACAGTGTACGATTAGCGGCCAAGCAGTTATTCAAGTTTGAAAATAACATTTTTTTCTCTTTATTTTCAAACTTGAATACAGCTTGGCCAAAGTGCGGCCAACGAAAAAAAATTGCACGTTACTATAGTAATCAGTGTAACGATCATTTTTTGTTATGGCGTCAACAGTGTACGATTAGCGACCAAGCAGTTATTCAAGTTTGAAAATAACATTTTTTTTCTCTTTATTTTCAAACTTGAATACAGCTTGGCCAAAGTGCGGCCAACGAAAAAAAATTGCACATTACTACTGTAAACAGTGTAACGATAATTTTTTGTTATGGCGACAACAGTGTACGATTAGCGGTCAAGCAGTTATTCAAGTTTGAAAATGTAATTTTTTTTTCTCTTTATTTTCAAACTTGAATACAGCTTGGCCAAAGTGCGGCCAACAAAAAAAATTGCATATTACTATTGTAAACAGTGTAACGATCATTTTTTGTTATGGCGTCAACAGTGTACGATTAGCGGCCAAGCAGTTATTCAAGTTTGAAAATGTCATTATTTTTGGTATGAAAACGGTCGCAAAACGAATTGACTCACCACGTAAAATGTAATCGTTTATCAGAATATCAGTTATTAGTATTACATTGAGATCAGTTCTTCGTCAGCATTATGACTGACCCACGAACGTCCCACCTGCTGGGTACGTGAATAGACTAAACAATAATGCAATACTTTTAGCTAAATAGTAACTTCAACTAAGGTCTAGTACACTACAGAGCCAGAATAAGGAAATATGTCTCCCTAAAATAGATATTGACTACAACACAAAGTGACTTTGGCCAAGCTGTATTCAAGTTTGAAAATAAGGAGAAAAGAATGTCATTTTCAAACTTGAATAACTGCTTGGCCACTAATCGTACATTGTTTACAATAGTAATGTGCAATTTTTTTTTCGTTGGCCGCACTTTGGCCAAGCTATATTTCAAGTTTGAAAATGAAGAAAAAAATATGTCATTTTAAAACTTGAATAACTGCTTGGCCACTAATCGTACACTGTTAACGTCATAACAAAAAATGATCGGTACACTATTTACAATAGTAATCTGCATTTTTTTTTGTTGGTTGCATTTTGGCCACGCTATATTCAAGTTTGAAAATGAAGAAAAAATGTCATTTTCAAACTTGAATAACTGCTTGGCCGCTAATCGTACACTGTTGACGTCATAACAAAAAATTATCGTTACACTGTTTACAATAGTAATTGGCAATTTACTTTCGTTGGCCGGCACTTTTACTTTTTTGGTCCAATTTGACTGATCTCCTTTTATGTCATATTTCGACCCATGTTTCTAGGAGAAAGTTGTTCACTTACCGATTCTGAGACGAGCTTAAAAATTTGGATAGTGTTCAAAAATTAACCCTGTATAAATGATTAATTTGTCGCAGATAGAAATGGATTTCGTTGTAAAATCTCATCTCCGTCCGCCATTTTGTACGTGGTTAAATGAATCAGTGCGCACGTCCGGCGCGGTCGAGCTCCAAGAATAGAATGATAGCTTTTCACCAGCAGATTAACACTTACTGTCTCACTGACAGACGTCAACCGATATTGACAGGACTCATAGACACGCTACCACAGACTACTCACTCGAACGACTGACTCAGGGAAAGTTCGCTAACAGCCACAACAGATGGCGTTACTAATCTTATTAGATTATTCAAACTGGTAACTTCAACACCTTACCAAACCACCGAAAGGTGGCACTGCTTGTATTACCTACAGAATAGCTCCGATAACTCATAATTGCATCGATAGATGGCGCGACTAGCCTTTCCAATGAAATATCTCCGACACGGCCATTCTGACAAAGCGCGCGTTCTCGAGCGCAACTGTCAACGAGTTCTTACTTGAGTACACCCACGCAAAAGTTTCCATTACAGGCATGGATCTTCATATCGTAGCACGCGAAGCGCGGAGCTCCTAATACAAAAGCGTAGTCGCACGAAGCAGGGAGCTTCCGATACAAAACCACAGCCGCACGAAGCGCGAAGCCTTTAACACAAAACTGCAGCTGCACGAAGCGCGAAGCTTCCAATACAAAACCGTAGCTGCACGAAGCGCGAAGCTTCCAATACAAAAGCGTAGTTGCACGAAGCGCGAAGCTTCCAATACAAAACCGTACCTGCACGAAGCGCGAAGCTTCCACAATACAAAAGCGTAGTTGCACGAAGCGCGGAACTTCCGATACAAAACCGTAGCTGCACGAAGCGCGAAGCTTCCAACACAAAACCGCAGCTGCACGAAGCGCGAAGCTTCCAATACAAAACCGTAGCTGCACGAAGCGCGAAGCTTTCAATACAAAAGCGTAGTTGCACGAAGCGCGAAACTTCCAATACAAAACCGTACCTGCACGAAGCGCGAAGCTTCCACAATACAAAAGCGTAGTTGCACGAAGCGCGGAGCTTCCGATACAAAACCGTAGCTGCACAAAGCGCGGAGTTTTCAATGTAAAAACATTACTACACAAAGCGCGGAGCTTTCAATGTAAAACCATTACTGCACAAAGCGCGGAGCTTTCAATGCAAAACCGTTACCACACTCGGTACAGGGTGGCAACATAAACACCGGGTACATTACAGTACAACAGCTTGAATTCGTTATTCATTAAACGGAACAACAAAACAAGCCAATTCGCTGTTAAGAAAAAATCAAAACCAATACAAAACGTCAATCATTAAGTATTCTGTTTGCCTTGAACAGACATAATACAAAATCAAATCTTTCTTAATTTAAACAATTTTTTATAAACAAAAGCAACTACTTAGTCACATAACTAAACTAATGACACACCTTAGAGTGCGGCAACGTTCTCCGTTCCTCTGGCCAAAAACTGGGAACAGCGCGTCCTCTTTTATGTCATTCCGCTGTCAAGGTGTCCAACCATAGCACTGCTGCCGGCTGAATAGCGACGTGAGATCATCGCGCGGGACCTCAACAATGAGCCGCTACAGGACATCGTGGGCCGACTGGCACATCGAATGTTCGACTGCGCCGATCACGGCCTCCATCAGCACCTGCAAGGCATTGCGCCCGCAAGTCCATTACCACCGACCACAGAAGAACCAGCTCTTCTCGCACACGCCAACAACGACACCAGAGCCAAGAAGAAGTGGGCGCTGCCACGCGACATTGTGCCTCCGCTATCTTCCTAGCCCTTTATTTTCACTCCTTCTTTCCTACCTTATATCCACTCCTTAATTAAAACCTTATCCCGTTGGCGCGCCCGCTCGCAGGCGCCAGCTGTACCTCCCCCAATGAGGTCTCACCCGGCTGGCTGACCGCGACGAGGGACGCAAACGTCCAGTGGGGCACACCTCGCATCAGAGAACGACCGCGTAAGCGACACCAAATACCGTGGGGCGGCAGCCCCACGAGATGAAACCCGGGGAAGGAGTAAAAGCTCAAACCCGCACCCACCATCGGCGGAAGAAGTCCAGGAGATAGCGCCGCTGTCATCGAAACAGCGAAGATTGCGTCCACCGGCTATCGGGTTCACTTTGTATCTATAGTTTTGACAAACTTCAACGAACTTACACTTATACACACCTGCTCGTCCATCCTGAGTTAAACTTCAAGTCCAATATTAAAAAGATAAAACTCTGGCACTCATGATTCAAGCAAAACTTCAATCCGTGGTGAATTCTTATTAATTCACAACAGAAATTGAAAAGAATTCCCACGTGTACTTTTGGGAACCTCTAAGATGCCCATGGTCTTCCGCGACGGCTAAACACTTCATAAGAGCGGACACAAATCTTTCAACCCGTCTGTTCACACGGCCACTTCACCAACAACCCCACCACCACAGAGCTCACCACTCTATTTGAATTCTAAATCTCCTTACCAGCAAACGTCAACAGCTCTCACTGAGGCATAGCACAGTGACACGAACGTATGAAGAACACTGCAAGCTGTTCTCGCTGTTAAGTTATTAACAGGCAAGAATACTTCTCGGTAACTAGGCAACAATACTTAGTAAAAGCGTGAATAAAACGTTAAATAAAAACCTTTGCTATTGATAATCAACAACAAAAACATCCCGTACAATGAGTCAGCTAGTTTTTCAATTAATCTGAGCATACCTGATTATCACAAATACCTCAGATGACCACTTCGATCTCGTCAGCTTAGCCCAAACTCGTCACTAAGCGGCCAATGAGCGCCAACTTGTTGGTTGAGTACTTCACATAAGTCGAAGCCCGATCCCGTCTTGCAAAGCGGGTAGGAGCGAGCTTGGCCACGTAGATTGGTAAACACTAAATTTCTTGTTTCGTAATCAGTCCACAAATGCCGAGTGCGGTGATGGTTTATTTCGTCAAACCATTAACGACACACCTGCACCACTGCCGTAAATTCACAATTTATTGTCCGGATCAAACGTAGGTACTAGCTTCGGCATAGAACATTTTCTGCAAAGCCACGAAAAAACGATGCCCACATATCAAACGACACCGCCGGTACCCGATTGTAAAAACGTATTTCGGTCTTCTAAGCACGCGTTCGACTCATGATTATTTTCTTTATGTGGCGCGTCGCAAACTCCGAAATATTCGTTTTGTACGGTAGCACTATGTTGGTTATGCGTACTGGAGCCATTTTGTTCCGATCCCACCGCTGCTGTCGCAGATAGAAATGGATTTCGTTGTAAAATCTCATCTCCGTTCGCCATTTTGTACGTGGTTAAATGAATCAGTGCGCACGTCCGGCGCGGTCGAGCTCCAAGAATAGAATGATAGCTTTTCACCAGCAGATTAACACTTACTGTCTCACTGACAGACGTCAACCGATATTGACAGGTCGCATAGACACGCTACCACAGACTACTCACTCGAACTACTGACTCAGGGAAAGTTCGCTAACAGCCACAACAGATGGCGTTACTAATCTTATTAGATTATTCAAACTGGTAACTTCAACACTTTACCAAACCACCGAAAGGTGGCACTGCTTGTATTACCTACAGAATAGCTCCGATAACTCATAATTGCGTCGATAGATGGCGCGACTAGCCTTTTAAATGAAATATCTCCGACAAATTTATTAAAAAACAAGCATCCGTTTTTTCCGGATCGGTAAAATTCAGTGTAGTGCACAAATGCCCTAACAACTCCTGAGGATTCCCGGGTTGGGGCGAAATACGTGTAGTAGGGACTTCTCCCAGGTGACGCCTGGTTCAATCAAATAGAAGCAGTTCCTGCATTAAATTTAGTACTGAGCCCAACGAACCTAATAAGAACCTCTTATTGTATCCTGTTTAATTAGATAGAACATAGCTAATGCCCTTTAAACTACCTCACCACAGAGCGAGCCAACTTTTCAAAATAATTTTAAGTCCTTTTTAATTAGGTAGGTAGGTACGCAAATAATGTTAGTATCTGTTCAAAAGGCAAGGCTTAAAACTTTTAATAAGCTTACATATCAGTTACTTTAGAAGCAAAAACTCGTCGTAGAATACTTAAATGAAATTAGTTATTTGTAGCTTTAGTATACGTACACGTGTATTTCCATTTTTTTTCATGAACATATTTAAAAATTGTTATGTTACATAATAGTGAAGAGAAATTTATTTATAATAAATAAATAACTAATTATTTTGTGTAATTAGATCTCTTGGTCACTAATTAGTTCGTAATGAATAAGCAGCCATAACATGGAAAAACATTATTTTCTAATATAATTTTACAAAGAAGTTTTACTAAAACATAACATAATATTTTGGTTACAAGTTCTTTAATACGTTGGGATGGAAGCTTTATAAATGTAGGTATTATTAGGTACTTCTTTAATTTATTCTCTCTAAGATTTTTCTTGACGTCAAATCGGATTGCACTTATTTCATGTTGACATAATATAACAAATTGACGTTAGAATATTACTATTTCATAGTGAAACTTTGTGATGCCCTTATACCTCTCATTTGATAAAAGAATAGGCAGGGCAGTTAGCTTGCTTCTTGCGATTATGGCGACTAAGCAACTTTGGCTATGGTCGATCGTACGAGGGGAGGCCAAAAATGTTCTATCTTGACATCATCTGAGCTTTTAAAGGCACCATTTTGCTCTATTTGACTTGATTATGTCTTATCTGGGAATCCTGAATAAAGTTAAGCGATACTTCACGCCGGGGCAGCTTTTGATTCTTTACATAGCGCAAGTCTGGTCATGCATGGAGTATTGCTCTCACCTCTGGGATGGTTCGGCTAAATACGAGTTAGAGCACTTGACTCAGTGGAACGCAGAGCCAGAAAACTATCTGACTAGCCTAAAACCAGGAGACCATGAGCTGGTAAAAACCAAGCTCCATATTTGGTGACCTATTGACGTAAAGTGGCTTGCTTGTCGGTATTTTACAGGCTGTATTTCTGAGCTGCTTGAGGATCATTCCGCCATCCCCTTTCTACCACCGAGAATTCAGACGCACAGCGGGCTATTATCTTTATTTGGTTAACATCCCGCGAATGCGTACTAAGCGCTTATCTTCTTCCTTTGTGATGCGCACCGCCAAGGAATGGAATACCCTACCTGCGTCTGTTTTCCCGAATGACTACAACCCTAAATTTTTTAAAGCTAGAGTGAACAGGCTGCTTCTGGGTAAGCTCGCTCCATCTTAGGCTTTTTCTTAACCCTAAGGTTCAGTGTGAAGCCAAGAGCAAGCCCATAAAACATAAAAAAGTCTTTTTTTCGGCACAGACAGTTTTGTTTCGGAACGCTTCAATGTGACAAAGTTCAATGTTGTTTACATATTATTGTTCGTGACTTATCCACAGCTATGGGGATGGCTGACGGTATTGATGGTAATAGTAATGCCAAACTATATTTTTTATTTAATATTGATACCACACAACGGTGTTTACTATAAAAAGGATGTAATTAACTATAGCCTTAATGGATGATAAGAATACATATGCGTAGACAAAGTAAAAACTAACTTTTAAAAGTATTTAAAATTTAATGGCTTTTAAAATATTTATAGGCACTCTACTGTTGTAATGACCTTTGTAGACCCGCTTATTCGTAGTGAACTAAAATTTTAGCTTTTGAGCACAAACAAACTCATGGAATCTTTATAAAAACGGAATATCTGTATAATAACGTTAGCAAAATATATCTTTCTCTCACTTTCTGGAGCTTCAACATTATATGGTGTGCCTCTGTATTCAACTGATTTATGTTGTTTTTTGTTGTATCTCTGTTTGTCTATACCACTATACTAATGTTATAAAGAGGAAATATTTGTTTGTTTTTTTGCATCGAATAGGCTCCGAAACTACTGGACCGATTTAGAAAATTCTTTGGAAAGCTACATTCTTCCCGACTGATATAGGCTATATTTTATCCCGATATTCCCACGAAATGGGTATCACGCGAGTAAAACCGCGAGGATCCGCAAGTGTACTAATAAATAAGGTGGGGCACATGCTTTCCTCGTGGATATGTATGAGAGTGAGCGATGACCCACCACGCGGGCCTAAAGCGAATTAAACAGCAAATGCAGCTGGGCTTAATGACCGACGTACGTATGGCCACGACGTAGCTTCCGAACTGCAAAGGCGGTTGAGATAATAAGCTTTTGGTCACCCATCTCGTGACCAACCATTGCGAAAGTTGCTTAACACAGTTGTTACTGAATCTAATTTAGACTCGAATTTGAAAAAAAAAAAACAAACAAGCAAATAATCTCCACTCGTAACTGTGCGTGACTTTAGGGAACCTTTGATGCGTTTTTTTACTATGTAACGATACTAACGATCGATCGATGCTGTAAATATGAGTTAACCTCAACGATCGCAGGCTGAGCATGCTAATCACTACGCCACGGACTCCTCAAGGCTTTGTGGTGCTTAAAAGTAATTTAAAAAGCCCGGCCCCATCGAAGTGAGCCCGCAATCGCATTTCAGGCCAATAGACTTTTCCATTAGTAGTAATGTAATGAGATAGTGCAGTAAGTTTGTTTTGCTCTATTTTCAAGTAAAGCTTAGCGAGTTGCATGTGTACTTTGTAGCCCGGGAGTTGCAACGTAGAATTATTAAATAGATACGAAATTTATGACTTCGAGGTAAATTGAAGTTTCATTTAAAATAATAACTTGAGATCTAAAACCCAGGTTTACAAAGGTTTGTGTAGCTGGTAAACTACATATTTTATTAATATTAAAAATACAAAAGTTTGTATGTTTTCACACTTATGCTCTGAAATGTTAATATTATATTTGAGAAAAGAATGCAGTACGTGGCACTTTTCCGAGGTAAACATTCTAAATTTGAAAATCACTGCAGTAATGAATTTCAGTACTTACTTACTGCACTGATTTTAGTGCAGTAAGTAAGTACTGAAATTCATTACTGCAGTGATTTTCTATAGTACTACTAACTTTTTTTCTTTATTTTTTCTTTAGTTATTCCTGTGTATAAAAACAGAAAAAGCAAAGGGACATTTGCACCATACAGCCACATTATTATTATATCATAATTAGGTTAACTTTTTTTTTAAATACGGTGCGCACAGAGTATATTACTTCGTATTGTACCACAAGCGCTATGATGTACCCTTAGCACCATGAAGCTCGACTTAATACTGAGGTAACTGGAGAGTGCAGTACGAACAATTTTTTGTGACCACAAATTACACAGTGGCTGTCTTCCGTCTGACCCACACTTTAAAAAAATACGTATGGTCATAATTATGAGACAACTGACAGCCACTACATACTAAATGTCAAATTTGTTGGTGTTCACTTTTTTATTCAGGGTGAGAACTCCAGTTACCTCAGTATTAAGTCGAGCTTCATGCTTAGCACGAACATTAATCGAAAAAACAAAATGAGATTTATCATAGACAAAATATCCTTTACGAGTAATTTTGTATGGGAAATATATACAGCGCCATCTACCGCCTAGAAGCGGGTATTGAAGTTGCGCATTTTAGTAGCAAGTAGTAAGTATCACTAGGCTGTATGACCGTTCGACATGGCCTCACAAACCAATATTAAAAAAGCGGCGGGAATGATTTTCAGCGGTTGATTAGATATCAATACAGTTTATATTGTGTAATAAATTATCAAAATGAGTTCTGCCAATGAAACATATACAGACATTGTATGTACCTACTCCACCAAATTTGAGAGCAGAAGCAAAATTAATAACAGAAAACTTACTGCCAGCAAAATCAAAAGAAAGATAATTATATGAAAACCTACGATCTGATTTGGAAAAGTGAAAAAAAGGCGCATACGTTTTCGGAATCTGTGTTGTTGGCGTATTTTAATGATACATCATTAAAATAATATTATTATGGGCGATTTATATATAAGTGTGCCCGGGAAAACAATAACATTTACATTTAATAATTGCATGAAAAAAACATGTGTGATATAAATTTTAATAAATATTATTTAGTTAAATAGTTTTTTTTATTTCCTCGCATTTCTTGAGAAAAGCATTATACAAGCCTTGTACGGTAAGCAAATTACCTTGCCTCGAATGATTAAAGCCCTCGCCTGCGGCTCGTGCTTCAAACCATCCTCGACAATGTAATTTCTTACTTACCTGTCCTCGGCTGTAATGTACTATTAAATGTCTGTTACTCAATCACGATGAAACGGCTGAAGGGATCTGGATGACATTTGAAACGGAGCGTATCTTCGAGAAAATAGCTCTTCCTCTAAGAAAAACATCGTGCAATTCAAGCAGGTTTAGCCGCGAGCGGAAAGCTAGTTACTTGGCAGTTTCGCTACCGTCACATGGACGTAAGGTGAAAAATTTATTCACTGTTTATTACTTTTCTGATAAACAACAGTTCTTGGAGTAATGGAACTGCCAAGATACATATTTTGACTAAGGTGTAAGTAGATATTGTGAAGTGAGGTCCTGTCGAGTTAGGCACTATAGAGTTAGAAGCTTGGCTCCACATGAGATCTGATAATTTTTCGCAGTGCCTTTATGGTCTCATCCTGGTAACATTTTACATGAAAATATTTTTGGTGGGATTTAAAATTTCGGTCACCAACTCCCGGTCCACTGCTAATGGAGGGATGCATGTTTATTTCTTTGTCTTGTACCTCGTATGTGGCTAGCTTGCTATAACTGCAGCCATCGATCATGCCGCCTCTTGGTTACTTTGCAAACTGAACAACTGATAGCGTGAGAGACTAAAAATATCTACGCCTAGGCTATAACTTGAAAGAATATGATACGAGAAGAAGTATGTTCATTAAAGGCCTTTATACATAATTGTACTCATCAAACAAATTACTATTACTAACACTTACATAACAATTATTTAGTCAACAAAAAAACCGAATACTTAGTAGGATTTTTATTTTGTTTTCAGTATTAATAAGTAAGTTTTTTAAAGTATTTATATAATTTTAAAATTTTGTTTTTACCCGCATGAATATGCCAGCTCAACATGGACTGTAAAATTGCAGCTCACTGAACAAGCTGGTGCAAGTTTGAGACTACTTTTGAACTAGCCAACCTATTTAATATACCTACTAATGTTGGGTTTCTGTATTTGAAAAACCATGTCTTTTGCTTACGAATGTTTTTTTTTTATCCACAAGGGGGTAGCACTTAGCCTTCATCACACCTGATGATAAGTGGTGATAAGGCTGGAGGTGGAAGCGCACTACTCCCGGAATCCTCAATCACTGAGGAACTGGCTATCTTATCTTTAAATGCCGGAACACAATAATGCTGAAAACATCATTGTTATGGCGTCAGACTTAGATAAGATGGTGGTAGCTAGCCAGGCGGACTAAGAACAATTCCTACCACCAACCAAACCGAATACAATATGTACCCCCACTGGGAATCGAACCCGGGACCTCTGGGTCTGAAATCCGTGGTATGAACCACTAGACCACAGAGGCGGTTAAAAGTTAGGTTTAGCTACGTTAGGTAGGTTAGGTAAATGTTAGGTTTAGCTACGAGGAAAAAGCTAAAACCGTATTTAAAATTATTCATAGGATACTAGTTGACCCGGCAAACTTGTACCGCCTTTACCAACAGCAACGCCACTGAACTGGGTCCAATTGCGTTTTCAAACCATCCAATTGATATAAGACTTACATAATTTTAACCAAATTGCTCCAGCCGTTTAGAAGGAGTTTATAGGTGACAAACACACGAACAGAAGAATTAAATAATTTTTTATTATTAAAATATTGGTTCTTTAAAGTAAAATGAGCTGACTGAAGGAGTTAGGACTGTTTTATGAGCCCTGGAGGGATCCAGGGCTCATAAAATTTTTCGGGATTCGTCATCGCCCAACAAATATTCGTAGCCGCGACGACGTCACCATGACCACCAAAAGGGCCCACTTTATGCGACTCAGTGTCGTAATAGAGTCATGTAGTGGTCGTATAGAGTCTATACGACCACTAAATGGCTCTATTACTATACTATTATAGACCATTTTAGTGTCGTTTATAGGTTGTATAAAGGTAATGCTCTAAGTTGTATTAATTCTAAAATTACTTCAATACGATGTTTTTAGCACTTTTAGTCACGTAAATTACTTTAATACGATGTTTTTAGCACTTTCAGTCACGTAACTTTAACTTACGAAATTGATGGCATCTGTAGTATGGCGACGACTTATAAATTTATTGAAACCCGACAAAGTGTGATACCCGTTGACCTCTAAAAGCATGACTATTGTCGAAGTGAAAACAAAGAATACTAAAACTAAGCTCACTTCCAATGCACCTGTTGTTGAACTTTCGCGGTACCTTAGTAAAAAATTCACTGCATACGGGTGTATGATGTAGGTACATCAAGAACGCCAGGGAAATAAAATATACGTACCTACGTTCACGTTGCACGCTAAATTGCACATTTTGTCACGCTGTAGCTTTTTGAAGGGATTTGTCATCCAGACCGGTGGTGTGGTGTAATTTAGAAGATATCGACGATTTTACAAAAATTGTAAGTATATTTTCTACTGCAATATTTTTTCTTTGTTCTTGTCTTATATAAGGCTAAATATGGTAAAAGTTCGTTGTAATCTTTTTACACTTATATAAATAATATCACGTTATTGAAAGCCGTCTTCTTATAGATACACCTCAGTACTTTTTCATTAAGAAACTGTGTTACATACGGAAACTAGATAACGGATAAATATATACTTATATACTTTTTAACATTGAAAATGTTTTGTCGTTCGCTCCAGTAGATTCTTATTTTCGCTGAAAGGGCGACTCGCCCGTGATACCCTGAGGTTTGTGGCCACGAGAACGTCTAAGGGCTCAAAAGACGCAGAATTTGAAGAACTTTTAAAAAATATAAAAAAAAACTACTATTTTCGACCGAAAAATTGCGTGTGAAAATTTTCCGATATCTCGAAAACGGGGTCGAATTTCAGAAATATAAAAAAGGACCTCGGTATTGAACCAAGTAACATTTTAGGTCATTAGACTTTTTTCGATATTGGTGACGGTTGAGGCTGTAGAAGTGCCCTTAGCCGCGAGATTTGCACGGGCGGCCCGAGGTGCGATATCACGCGGCGGGCGGCTCGCGTGCGGCCACGAGCACGTATTATAGCTCAAAAGACGCGGAATTCGAAGGGCTTTAAGATGATGTAAAAGTCTTTTGCAAAAGTGTTTTTTTTTTAATACACACAAATAATTGTCTTGTTCGGGAATCGAACCCGAGACCTCTAGCGCAGAAGGCAGGTATCCTACACCTGCGCCAAATCGGCCGTAAATTATTGTGATTTGGGTACGATAACTGTTAAAAACTAAAAATCTTATTTATAAATAATAATCTAAAAATTACCAATTAAGTGAAAAATGGAAAAGGAAGTATTTAGAAAAAATCGACCCGTCTCACAACCAGCTCCGATGGGACTTGAACCCACGATCCTTCGCTATCCGGGCGACTGCTCTAACCACTGAGCTACGGAGTCGTTAGATTTTTTCTAAATACTTTATTTTCCATTTTTCAACCATAAAAATTGCATTGTGAATGCAAAAAGTAAAAATTTAAATAACTTGCCAATTAAGTGTCCAATAAACACGTAATTAAATCCGTAGTTTTATTTCAATCAACAGTTCGCGCAAAAATCTAAGATGCTTATACAATAAATAATAATAAATAAATAAATAAATAACTTCTTACATTCACACCAATTATCTAAGCCCATGTTAATTTAATTAAGAAACTGTATCATGGAAAACTTGATAACGGATAAATATATACTTAAATACTTTTTTGTTTGTAAATACATACTTAATATACATAGTAAACACCCAGACCAAGACAAATAGACATGTTCATGCACACAAATATTTGTCTTGTTCGGGAATTGAACCCGAGACCACTGGCGCAGATAGACTACCCCTGCGCCAAATCGGTCGTACAATAGTGGTGACATTAAATTAAAACACTATAAATACATGATTATTAGGTTAGAACAACAAAAAGGAGGCCCGTTCAAAAGCTTGTCCCTTGCACCTCAGCTTAGCCCGTCACTGGCAAGCGTCGACTTAAATAATAACTTCTCTAGTTCCCTCTTAGAGGAAATACGTATAGCACTCGTGCTGGAATGTCTAGGCACGGTGTGGATTAGACGGCTGCGTCTCCTTGACCTAATGTAGACCATAAATCTGGCAGGGGTTACAAATCTTGGTAATGAAGCAGTTGGAGGTTTGACTTTTTAATTTTAAGTAGAAGATATGACATGGCAGATTAAATGCTATCATTTAGGACAGTCACTGAAGTAATCAAGAATGTCTAGCCAAAGAGTGGATTAGGCGGCTGGCGTCTCCTTGGCCTAATGTAGGTCATAATTATGGCAGGGGTAACAAATCTTGGTAATGAAATTGTTAGAACTTTAACTTTTGATTTTTAAGTGGTAGATATGGCATTGTAGGATAAATAATACGGGTTTGGAGCAGTCACTGAAGTAATCAATAATGTCTAGCCAAAGAGTGAATTAGGCGGCTGGCGTCTCCTTGACCTAATGTAGGTCATAACTCTAGCAAGGGTTACAAATCTTGGTAATGAAATTGTTTGAACTTTAACTTTTGATTTTTAAGTGGTAGATATGGCGTTGTAGTATACCTAAATAATACAGGTTTGGAGCAGTCACTAAAGTAATCAGGAATGTTTAGTCTTAAAGTAGATTAGGCGGCCAGACTTATGGCTTACACTAGGTCAAAGAGACGCACTCTTTGACCTAGTGTAGGCCATAAGTCTGGCTAAGGTTACAAATCTTGATAGCAAATTGTTGCCAAATATGTATTAAATTGAAGCTTCGACTTTTAATTTCTAACATATAGTCTGGATGAATATGTACAAAAACATGTAAGAAGATTATTAAAAAAAATTAAAATAGCGTTTAAGTAAAGAGAACTGAAAACCCTTTACACAGTTCTTGCGTCATTTTCGGATTGTAATGCGGAAGTCAAGAATATGTTTTATTCCGTAGTTTTAAAATATTAAACCTACGTATAAGTAGCTATAGACATTTTTACAAGCTTTTTATTAACTTGTCATGTTAGTTAGTTAGTTAGTGGGGGACAAATCTTGCAAGCTTAATTTGACCCGCTTCCCAGTGTCCGATGACGCTGAAATTTTGTATACAGGGTGTCTACCATCAACTTTAAGACAGCGATTCAAAAATAGTGCGATGCAGAATAGGTTCCTAAAATGAATTGCTTTCTTTCGTACTATGACCTTCTAAAAACAGGATCGCAAATGAATTGCTAAATGTGAACGACCGAACGATTTGTGTCCTTATTTCTTCTACCCGTCTCTTTCACTCGATTCTGTCATGCCCGGAGAGTGAGAGGGACGGGTATAACCTGCAGGTGTCATGTTAGCTTGGCCGAGTTATAAGTGAAATAAGACTACATGACAGCTTAGCGGCTGTGAAATGTCATTGAATGATCACTGAATTGCTGTCATTGATGTTAAGCTGTCGTGGTACAAATAAGCGAAGCAGATCAGTTTAGGTCCTAAACAAAACCGCAATAAGAGTTGATGGTAGGCACCCTGGTTTGGTTTAGATGACAATACAATACTTAAGTACAGTTAGCAAAAAGCTTGTTATGAAAATGAAATTTTTACTAAAAACTTATTCCAAATATCCTCCAACGCTACATTCGTAAAAGAGCATCACAGTCACATGCAAAAAAATTATAAAGCGCCTGTTACAATAGTCGAAGTAATATTCTGTTCGAATAACCGTTACATTTCGCGCAGTGATTTCGGAATCGAACGATAATGGGTTGAGCGACGTTTGCTTGCTACAATAAAAATCAGAACACTGTAGGTATTCGGAATTGGAATTATTTTTGCACGTGCGTCTCTGAGTTTTGTCGGAAAAAGCTTTTAAGCATTATACGTGCTCGATCTCCAGATGTAGAAATGCTTGAAGATTTTTATATTTAAGCAGGATTATGTTGGAACTTCTTTCTTTTTATTTGGTTGTCTATACTGTTTATATAATAACCTTCTATGTCACTTTGTGTTGTAATGATATCAAAACGATACTTACTAAATGTACCTAAACGCTTTGCCTAATTATTTTTAGAAATGTTTATTACTTATACAACAAAGATATTATTCACATAACCATAACTGCTCATGTTGAACAACAAAGCTGACTCGGTGAACACTCAATCATTAAAAAAATCTTTCTCATGAAATCGTTTTAGATTACACTGGACATTAACAATTTTATGAGTAGGTATATACCTACAGACAACAACAAAAGGTAATTTTATTCCAAATTAAGTAGTTAGCAAGCATTGATGTAACGGACGGTCGCGTAATCCACGAGGAAAGGCTAGTAATAATTATACACGTTTATATTGCTAACTAGCGGCCGCCCGCGGTTTCACCCGCGTGGTTCTCGCTCGTGGTTCAATATAAAGTAGCCTAAGTTACTCCTTATTTCATCAGCTACCTGCCAGTGAAAGTCCCGTCAAAATCGGTCCTGCCGTTTCAGAGGATTAGCCGGAACAAACAGACAGACAGAAAAAAACATGTCATTTTGATATATGCACCTACCGTATATATAATCATATGCATGTAGTAAAATGCGGTTATTTTAAAGTTACAAACAGACACTCCAATTTTATTTATTTGGGTATTTGAAGCAGCATTTCGTTCGAAGTATTTTATTTGTAACTCAGAATATTGTAAACGAAGAATTGAATGAATGATGACTCCTCAGAGAAATTAATATAATTCAAATTACGTAACAAAATATAAACTTCCGATAAAACATATTATTCAGTCGGAATTTTTTCTCTTTATAATCATACTAGCCTTCCGCCCGCGGCTTCGCCCGCGTGTACTACACGACGTTATCCCGCGGGAAGGTGATATTTTTCAGGAATAAAAAGTAGCCTATGTCCTTTCTCAGGCTCTAGACCATCTCTGTACCAAAATTCATTCAAATCGGTACAGTAGTTTAGGTGTGATTGTGTAACACACAGACAGACAGAGACGCATTTATAATATAAGTAAGGATTTGGTAGAAATTTTATGTGGAAGAGAACGGAATTATGAATTTCCAACTTGATGAATACCTAATGAATTAAAATATCTTATGACTTTATTCATTATTATGGTCTGTTTTTCAGAATAAGTATTTGTTTTCTTTCTTATTTCTTTCCGTTTTTTACTAAACTACCAGAATCCTTAAATAGTAAATAGTTTCTTGCTAAAAACACCGAAGGTTGCCATCTTTTGGAAGGATTAATAAAACCAAAAAAACGTGATTATTTTGCTTATGTTTATCGAATGTCGGGAAAGTTATTAAAGTAAGTAATTTTAGAAAAATTGCATTGTGAATGCAAAAAACTTAAAATTAAAGTAAGTAATTTTGTTTTGCTTAGTTGATTTTTGGGTCCCCATGTATTTTTTTAAATATATGTCTAAAATAAAAATGAAACAAACAAAATAAGCTAAATTATTCGGCTTCTGTCATTACAAATTGCTGATGAACTTAAAATATCCAGGCAGTTAAGGGCACGTACTTCCAAATTATCGAAATCAACCTATTTTTGATTCAAAAGTAAACAATCAAATATTCTTTATTACGAGCAGATAAAAATATTATGTTGAAGTTTCATAAAAACGATCTTGATTATTTTGTGGCTTGAAACACGATATTCGTATCGTAACTCGACGATAAAAAAATTCAAAAACAATGAAAATTTTCATTATTTTTAATATTTTTTTGGTTTTATACTTAGAATATTAATCTCTAATTCACAAAAAATATTTAGAAAAATAGGTAATGAAATGACATATTGTAGACTATTCTCAGGCTACTTTTTCAAAACGTGAATTCATGCTCAAAATAACAACAAAAACATTGAAAAAATTAAAAAGTGAGGTTATATTCATTACTCTTCACACGTAAGGAAAAAGACAAAGACAGAGTTTTTGGAAGATCCTGCCCTTAAAATATTTGCCTGTATTTATTTAAAGTTAATTTTTTTTATCCAAAACAGGGTAGCACTTAGCCTTCATCACACATGATGTTAAGTGATGATAAGGCTGAAGGTGGAAGCACGCTACTCCCGGAATCCTCAACCACTGAGGAACTGGCTATCGTATCTCTAACTGCAGGAACACAACAATGCTGAAAACATCGTTGTTATGGCGTCAGACTTCGCTAAGATGGTGGTAGCTAGCAAGTCGGACTTAGAACAAGTCCTACCTGCCGCCAAAAAGCCCCCAGTGGGAATCGAACCCGGTAACTCTGGGTCTGATATCGGTGGTTTGTACCACTAGACTACAGAGGCGGTTAAATGACCGCCGTTATCAGTGTGATTACAATAAAAGAAAAAAAAAGTCCTTAAAAACTTAAAATATTAACATTTTACTTATATAAAACGATTCGCTGAATACAAGACCTTTCACGTTTACATAAACATGAAATATTGACAAGGTATACAAACTAACACTATTCGTTGAATGCAGGTGTACAGACTGAAAATTTATAACACATTCACGTCACTTGCACGAATGTTCGGTGTAGGAAAGTTAAGGTAATATTGCAACGTTTTTTGTGAACACAAAGCGAGGAAAATAGTGTACTTTCGACGGTAGATTAAACTTAACAGTTTTGGTACAAAAACCACTCTTGAGTCCGATTTACACAGTTCAAGTACAGGGGACTTATTTCTGAATTTCGCCACTCGCGTCAAGCGCTCGCTTAGTACCTACTCATTTAGTACTCATTTTCATGTCAAATATGAGTAAAATATGTCAAATATGAGTACTAAGCGAGCGCTCGACACGAGTGGCAAAATTCAAAAATAGACCCCCAGAATCGAATGGAAAGAAAAAGTACAGTAGCCACTGGGGAGCGCCTTACTACTCACCGATCGCTTTACACTACTATACTTACGCACTGTAGCCCTAGCTAGAATAACTGTCGTTATGGTAACCGCTATCATGCATGATCATATTATTTCGTATGAAAACCAGAGCATCGCCACTTTGGGTTGTATAAGAAACTGAAATTCTATATTTTAGTATTTCTATAATTCCATAGTTTTCAGGCTAGGGGAGTACCTACCCTTAGCATGAAAAACTATCGTTATGGTTATGTTTAGTAGTTAGTACAGTAGCACTAAACATACTACTAACTATTAAACATAAGGTCGCGTTCAAAACCCCTATTTATGGCATCATGTATTGTGATTGATGCGTAGGTGTGGGTTTGTATACGGGAAAATAACATAAAAAAATATCTTTTGATGAATATCGCAAGTCAAATAAGTTACGGTCTTTAAGGAGTTCTTGAAATAAAAAAACAAAGTCGATGCTCTACAACTACCCTTCAAATACCCAAATATCCCCTGAGCATTAGAAACAGCATTAAACTTTAAATAAACATCACATCACTGTTACGGACAGCATCAATCTGTGATAAAAGACAATTTAAAGTGACACTAAGTGCGTAAATAGTGATTAAAATCAGTGATTGTTTATATCATGTAAGTACCTAGCATAAGTAATATTTGCTAAACTTGCCTAGTAAAAGCCATAAGCTTATAACTTTGATAACTTTTTTGTATATGAATATGTAACGTTCTTTTTAGTTTAATAACGTAGATAAAATTATAAGCTTTCTAGTGATATGCTTTACGTTTGTGTGGCTTTTATAGTTTTTAAGATAATTAAGTTATAGTGTAATTAAATAAACTTAGTACTTACATAAGCCCTAATGTGACCTAACTTATAGTGTAAGGTGTTTGGTATGAAAATAAAAACTATTTGTGTTCCCTGGTTTCATTGTGCTAACCTAATTAGCTATAAGTAATTAATACTAGTTAGGTAGGTAGGGAAAGGTATCAAGGTTCTAGGTCTTACAATCCTGGGCTGGTGGAAAACCAGAGGTATCCCAATGAAGCCAGGCGAGGTGGTAGGGACTATGTAAGTATAAAGTACTGATGACGTTTTATTAGTAATACTATGAAATAATGAGACCTAAGACATAGGTCGATGACATAGGTAGCCTGAAAAAGGGTGACTGAAAACTTATCTTTAATAAATAAGTTTTCAGGCACCAGGTGGGTATTCAGTCTGTGGCCCCCCGACGGTCCCTGTAAATGAGCGGGATGGGTCAATATAATAAAAAGAGACAGACTGATAAATGTCAAAATAAATGTAGGTAGTTATTTTATAAATTCTTGGAGGGGGCAAGCCTCGCCCATGAGCAAGCGAGAGGTCGGACGTACGACAGAGAGGTGAACAGAAATGTTAGAAACCGTGTCGGTACTTCGAATGTGCCGATGGGGCGTGGCCGGTTCCGGCGCACAATGTTTTGCGCGTGCCCACCTTAGTTTTATAAAAATAAGAAATGTATTTCGTTTGTAAGGAATCGATGTATGTAGTATAAGATAAGTAGCCACTAGTTCGGGCATAGCAAAAATGTACATTAGGGGCCTTGCGGGCGCAGGCTCGGTTGTAAGCTCGCATGGCTAACTTGGAAGACAATACAAGAAATTATTGAGAAAATCTTCGTTTCAATCGACGCATTCCTATGGTATGGTAAACACTGTTGCGCATGGGTAACAATCACCATTAACAATATCCGATGTTAACGACGTAATGACGGATGTTTTCCCGTATACTCCACGCGGGAAGTTGCTCCATACAAATATTTAAAGGGTGTTCAACAACCAGCCGAAACTACATATTATTATAAAATTTTACAGTGCATCCTCTGGTATCGAAATATCAGATCTTGAGTCCATTTATATTATAACTCCATTATGTGGTTATTTTTTGCGTATGGTACATAAACTGTCAATATTAAAAGACAACACAACCGTCACATCACTATAACAATCTCCCATGTTTAGGATATAATGACGGATGTTTTCCCCCACACTCCACGAAGAAAGTTGTTCCATACAAATATTTTAAAGGGTGTTCGACGTTCGACAACCACCCGAAACTACATTATGAAATTTTACAGTGCGTGCACCCTTTGGTATCGAAATATCAGATCTTGAGTCCATTTATATTATAACCTCATTATGTGGTTATTATTTACGTATGGTACATAAACTGTCAATGTTAAAAGACAACACAACCGTCACATCACTATAACAATCTCCCATGTTTACGATATAATGACGGATGTTTTCCCGTATACTCCACGCGGAAAGTTGCTCCATACAAATATTTAAAGGGTGCTCGATATAATATCCGTCGTATCCCAATAGAATATGCGAGTGTTATATATTTCCACGACTATTTGAAGTGGCGACGGCTGGCTTGAGTTTTATTTGAATTCCAATAACTTCCTTACAGGTAGATGGAGAAAAATTGCGTAAACTGATCTATATATATTTATATGTACATTTTGGATAGTTATAGGTTATTTTTATCGAGTTATCGGGTATTGTTTTCGGGAGTATTCCGCTTTTTTTTATTAGGCGACATAATAAAGGAATAGTGTGTATTCGTAGGCGGAGAATGAATACATCGAAGTGAATTGAACGGAGAATTTTGTCATTTCGCTACTATTGTTATGATTATTTTCTTATTTTGTTTGTGTCTTTGATGTTTATTTACTTGAAAAATGGAAAATGAAGTATTTAGAAAAAATCGACCCGTCTCACAACTAGCTCCGATGGGACTCGAACCCACGACCTTTCGCTTTCCGGGCGACTGCTCTAACCACTGAGCTACGGAGTCGTTACGAGAAGCGTCGAATTTATCCAATACTTCTTACTCGCTGTATAGTCAGCGTTAATTTCATCAATGTGGAGATATTACTACCCTCACACGCGAAAGAAATACCTTTCCAGGTATTTGGCAATCGCTAAAGATGAAATTACTATTGCAAGTTATTTTAATTTTTAGTTTTTTGCATTCACAATGCAATTATTATAATAGAAAAATGGAAAATGAAGTATTTAGAAAAAATCGACCCGTCTCACAACTAGCTCCAATGGGACTCGAACCCACGATTTTATTTACTTATTGCATTTGACAGTTTGAATTTTTTATTTATAAATCGAGCATAGCGTTAACCCTTCCAGAATAAGTAATAAAATCAAGGACTCCGCTTCTCAAAGTAAAGACAATCACTCCAAGTTAAAGTACGCACTTCACGCAAATAAAAACTACTTTTATCCAAACATTTTATCAATTAGTTTTTATTGAAAGTTTGAAGAAGTGAAAGATCCGTTCCGTACCGTATCGTGTTTGAATCATGGAACTGTAGGGAAACATACAAATTTTTTGATTTGTATTTACATGAAGAACTTTTAAGTAATTAAAAATGAAGTAAAGTTTACAAAAAATTTGCCCGTCCCATAACTAGCTCCTATGGCCATGAGCATTCGCCCGGACAGTGAAAGCTCGTGGATTCGAGTCCCATCAGAACTAGTAGTGAGATAGGTCGATTTTTACGAATTGACTTTTCAATAGTAAAAATTTCATTGTGATTGCAAAAAAACTTTTAAGTTCCATAAATTATGCACGTTTAAATGCATCATTTATTGCTAAGCTGCTCAGCGTAGTCTGCACTTAAACGTCGAGCTTTTTGAATATGTGTAGGTCACACAAATTTATGAGTTATGAAGTGGCCTTAAAGCTGAACGTCGCATGACCACGTAAAGGTTTGTAGGCTTTTAATATTGTTTTAGCATGTGCATCCTTGGAATAAATAACTCGCCTTTTGTCACAGTCGGGTAAAAACAAGTTGGCTCTTGCAGACAATAGAATAAGAAAAGTATTGTAATTTGTACTGTTGAAATAAATATGTGGCCACGTTCAAAACGTTATAGTGGACATTAAAAACAAAATTCATTGCCACACAAGCTAAATACACTACATTTAAGTTTACTAATGAAAAATAGGGCAGAAGCCAAGGTTTTGGCCACTTTTTGCTCTAGAACTTTACTGAATAACTTTTCGTCATTTTTCCAATGACAATTTCAAATAGGGTATTTTAAGGTATTTACTTGTTAGAATTCCATTGAATGAAAATTTTAAGAAATTTTAGGATGATTTATAAATCCTTTCCTTTGAATCCTTTGATTTTTACAAATAAATTATTGTTTTGCAATTGAGTGGTTTCTACTATCTAGCACATTAGAATATATAGGGCAGAGGTACCCTTTGTGGCCACTTTAAGGATTTTTTGACTTTTAAGCACTAATTACTAAATAGTCTTAGGTATTTAAGACACAAATTATATCCTAAATTATAGATAATTTATCTACCTTTAAAGGTACATTTTTCAAATTTATAAAAGTGAAATAGTTTTTTTTATATTACACACAATGTGTGAGAGGTGTCAAATGTACCGGTTTTGGCCACTTACTGATAGTTAAACTTTTGTAAGTATTGCGAAAAATCAACATCAAACCCAGGTAAAATCAATATACCTATTCTAATGCGCTAGAAACCAGTCAATTGCAAAACAACAATTTAATTGTAAAAAACAAAGGTTTATAAAGTATTTCATCCGAAACAAATTTCTTAAAATTTTCATACAAAACATTTTTTCAAACAGAAAATGGAATGATGTTAAGTGGTGATAAGGCTGAAGGTGGAAGTGCACTACTCTCGGAATCCTCAATCTCTGAGGAACTGGCTATCTTATCTCTAACTGCCGGAACACAATAATGCTGAAAACATCATTGTTATGGCGGCAGACTTAGATATGATGGTGGTATCTAGCCAGGCGGACAAAGAACAAGTCCTACCACCAACCAAACCGAATACAATATGTACCTCCACTGGGAATCGAACCCGGGACCTCTTGTTCTGAAAATTGGTGGTGTGAACCACTAGACCACAGAGGCGGTTAAAATCGAATAGTAAACTATATTATCCTTCAAGAGCTGTCAAAATGCTCCCCTATCATGAAAAGCTATCATCAATATGGTACCTAATCGAATAGTAATCTATACTGTCCTTCTATCTATTTATATAGAAGCTGTAAAAGTGCTGCTGTTAAACATGTATTGAATTTCTCCTTTTGTGTGGCGTTGCTTTCATTCAAAATAATTCGATCACGACAAACGGTTACCATAACGACAGTTTTTCATGCTTTGGCTACAGGAGCTAAACTTTAAATTCTCGCAGTAAAAATTATTAATAGTGTTTAGTATGTTCCTTGAATTATTTTTTACAACAATTTTTTTTTTTCATTTTACCAACGACACATAAAAACACAGAACACTGAAAGATTTTCCCCTTCAGTTTTAATCCCAAAATTATTAGAAATCAACTTATTCTATACAAAACTCGACAAAGTGATTGTGAGCTTCTAAACGACAAAGAGCATTAATTGTCTTTTGTTTTTCCGTCTTTTTTTCGTTTGCTCCCGTTTCTTCATTTAAAACCGTTTGTCGAAATATTCCAAAATAATCTCGACCCGAAGATTCGCTCGAAATAATCTTTTCAATTCGCATTTTGTTACAATGGTCATATTTCTTGTGGCGGGTGACAGAAAAGAGAAAATATTTCCTGAGAAAACACTTTTCAAAGGCTTTTGTCTCGAATAAAAAGATTGCCCTCTGTTTGAACTAGAACAAAATAATGAAGCCAAATGAGAAAGGTCGCGATGCCTTAATAGGGATTTACGTGGTAGGTACTGTCGACGACAGCGTGATTATAACTAGGTTTCGTTGTGCTGATTTGTGTTTTTTTCCCTATTTTTATGGAGTCAAGACAGCGTCACATTGTCATGATCTTTGGAAAGAAGCAGCATGATTAAGACATAAATATTTGTATGTATTATGCATGTTAGTTTGTAGTTATTTTTTGTTTGGGCCATTAATTGTCTGAAATATTTGGAAATAAAAAATAAAAAGAGGAACAATAGGAGCTAGCATACAACAAACAAAAATGTAAGTACCTAACTCCCAATAAAGTTGGTCGCAGATGGGTAAAACTTTGAAGTTTGTAAAATCAAAACCGAAGGCCAATCAAAGTATATTATTTAATTTAAAGGAACACAATTGCTAGTATTTGATTATCACCATACAACAACAAATAATCTATGTAATTATAATTATAGCTAGTCCCGACGACATATTATTCTGTGCCGACGATTAACAATACAAGCTAATTAATTTAGACAGTTCATTACTTAATTAACATTACTAAACATGGTTAATCGATGTAATGGAAATGGAACCGTATAAAAATTGAATTCAGCTATCTATTAAAACAATAGGAAGTCATATTTAAGTGTTTAATTTTACGAAAAAATCTAACCCGTGGTTATTAATTTTATACCAAACTCTAATTATATTTTCTATTAAAGACACTGTCGTAGAAATTATACAGGGTGTTAGGGGCACCGTTGCAAAAACTTTAAACATGGCCTTAGACCATTATGCTGAATAAATTTATTAGCGGTATTAATATTTATAGAAATATCAGTAATTCGTTAGTTGATAATATAAAATACCTGAGTACCATTGCGGGCCGGATGGCGCAGTGATTACACCTAATGAGTAAGAGGCCCTGGGTTCGATGATTCGTGGGGACAAGTATTTAAGTTATGCACCTATTTAATTTACACCCTCATAATTGGGTGTTATCTATACTAATATTAAGCTGAAATTTTGTTTATTGAACGCGCTAATCTCAGAAACTACTGGATCGAATTGAAAAATTATGTTTGTTGTGGATAGTCCATTTATTAAGGACTATATTTTATCCCAATATTCCAACGGGAACGGGTACCGCGCGGGTAAAACTGCGAAATCCGCTAGTGTTTTAATAAAAGTAAATATAAAAAAGTAAGATTAATTATGAATTTATAAACGGAATCGTAGGTACACTTGTTTCTATAATACTTACAAGTTTTTACACAACAAAGATTGAAACGAGTTCGTATGGCTGTAAGATAAAAAATGTAAAATATTTTTATACTTACAGAAAATTTTAATAGAAAAATATATTACAACTACAATGCGGTGAACTACCTACTTAATTTTCTTGTAAATGATTAATTCATGTTAATTTATAAAATATGAAAGTGTGTTTGTTTGTTAGTCCGTCTTTCACTTCAAAAGGAAGCAACGGATCGACGTGATTTTTGATATGGAGACAGTTTGAGAGCTGGTTTGAGATCTGGCTTTTAACCGCCTCTGTGGTCTAGTGGTTCACACCACCGATTTCAGAACCAGAGGTCCCGGGTTCGATTCCCAGTGGGGGTACTTATAGTATTCGGTTTGGTTGGTGGTAGGACTTGTTCTTAGTCCGCCTGGCTAGCTACCACCGTCTTATCTAAGTCTGACGCCATAACAATGATGTTTTCAGCGTTATTGTGTTCCGGCAGTTAGAGATAAGATAGCCAGTTCCTCAGTGATTGAGGATTCCGGGAGTAGTGCGCTTCCACCTTCAGCCTTATCACCACTTAACATCAGGCAGGTGTGATGAAGGCTAAGTGCTACACCGTTGTGAATAAAAAAAAAAAAAAAAAAAAAGCTGGAGAGTGATTTTTTATCCCAGAAAAACATCACAATCCCGCGGGATAACGATAGGCGCCAGACACGATCACTTTTAACTGTCAGTTTTCACTTTTAACTGACAGTGAAAACTGAAAGTGAAAACTGAAAGTGTGGTGTGTACGATGAAAACTGACAGTTTTTCAGTCGTGTAGTCCACGCAGGCGAAGCCGCGGGTGGAAGGCTAGTAAGCAAATAAGAACACCAACAGTTAATACAAATGTTATGTTACCTCTGTTTCAGTAGAAAGTATGTCCATATGATGCGTGGATTAAGTGGAAGCAATACAGGAATCTCTCTGATTATTCAAATTTTTCTATTTATCGAAAAAGGTTCAAAAATAAAGCTAGTGAATGCTATAAGAGTTATATTGCCAGGGTTGAGGATGGTGTGAAGGAGAACGTGAAGTATTTCTGGGCTTATTTAAGTAACCGTAAAAGGGACAATAACATCCCTAACAGTGTACATTACTTGAACTCCAATGCGAATAGACCTGAAGACATTTGCAATCTCTTTTCGAACTTTTTTCAGTCAGTATACCAATCCTCTAATCTATCAGATTCTTATAGTTTGGATCAAATATCTGATTTGGACTCTAAAACACACTCAAGTTCTATTTTTAGTGATTTAACGTTATCATCCGATAGTATTTTGGAAGAGTTAAAATCTTTAGACGTTTCCAAAGGCCCAGGTACTGATAACTTACCGCCAATTTTTCTCAAAAATACTGCCACAACTATCTGTATACCTTTATGTATCCTGTATAACAAATGCTTGAAGGAAGGGGTATTTCCTACACTATGGAAGTCTGCTAAGGTTATTCCGGTTCATAAGGGTGGATCGAAGAGAGATGTTACAAACTATCGTCCTATCTCCATACTGCCTATCTTGGCAAAGCTACTCGAAAGACTTGTACGCAGCATCCTGTATTCTCATACATACTCCCACAACAACATGGATTTGTATCTAGACGATCAACTGTCACTAACTTGACTATTTATACAACTCAGCTTTTTGAAAATATGGATGCTAATATGCAGACGGATGCAGTGTACACGGATTTTAAGAAAGCTTTTGACCGAGTTGACCACAAAATCCTGTTACAAAAGATTGCATACAATGGCATACGTGGTAGCCTATGGAGATGGTTCAAATCATACGTTTTGAATAGAACTCAAAAGGTGGTTATTGAAGGTTATGAATCGAAAACAATAACTGTAACCTCTGGGGTTCCACAAGGCTCGATTATCGGTCCATTACTTTTCATTTTATTTATTAACGACATTGACACCTGTTTCAAAAACTGTAACTTTTTACTATATGCCGATGACCTTAAAATATACCGAAGTGTGAAAAATATATCGGACCAACATAGATTCCAAGATGACCTGAATCGATTAACTAGTTATTGCAGTGATAATAAACTCGAACTTAACTTGAATAAATGCAAGTGTATCAGCTTTACTAAGAAAAAAGAAACAAGTAAGTTTGATTATTCACTATGTGGCACTAACCTAGACAGAGTCGAAAAAATTAGGGATCTTGGAGTTTTGTTGGATAGTAAACTTACCCTTGATGAACACATTGATGATGTCTGCAGAAGGGCATTCAAAATGTATGGTTTTGTTATCAGAGCTAGTACTGAATTTAAGCGCCCTAGCACATACCTATATCTTTATAAATCACTGATACGCTCGCAGTTAGAATACGCCACCGCCATTTGGGACCCGTTTTACATAAAATATTCTGACCGCCTTGAAAAAGTCCAGAAGAAATACCTGCGATGTATGTACTATAAATGTTATCGTAGTCGCTTACCTTATTTATCACTATTAAAAAAATTTCGCTTGCTTAGTCTTAAGTCTAGAAGACTCCAGCTGGAGGTTATGTTACTGCATGATTTTTGCAATAATAAATATGATTGTAATGACATAGTTAGTAAGGTTCGTTACCAAGTACCAGTCAGGCCGCAAGTGCGTGCTTGCCGAACTCAGAAACTCTTTACAACACCAAGATACCGCACTAATGCAGGCAAACGCTCCCCCATTGCACGTCTGACTGATGCTTACAATAAGCACTTTGCTGCCTTGGATATGTTTAACACAAGCAAACCTTCTTTCAAAAAGGCTGTAGTTAATTGTTTATTGGAAGTGAAAACAACACCTTAACCGTTGCTGTTTATCATATACCTTGTTATGGATATATTATTAGTACAAATAGATATTTTTCCTTCTTCCTCTTCTTTTCCTTTCTATGTAGATTACTTTCTTGTGGGTGCACCCTCGCTCAACATAATTAGTAAATAAAGCTGTGGTTGACGGTGTTGGTCTCACAATAATTTAATATATTTTGTAAAATTAGTTTAATATTTCCTATTGTGAAACTGTTTGTTGACCCCAATAAAAAAAAAAAAAAAAAAATGAACCATGCTATTTATCAAATGCCATACTCATAATGTCAAAGTAAATTTTAGGGTATCAAAATACCGATAGATTTAAAAAAAAATAAACATTCCTGTCCCTGCCCTTTAGATAAGAAAAACTTAAACAGAAAAATAATGTTACAACTACAGCGCGGTGGAGTTAAGATGAAATTTTTCAAACGAGTTGAATAAACAACTCGGAACATCAACAGTAAATCCAATATGTCGTCGTGTACTGCAGAAATTCGCTTTCCCTGGAGAATTTTCCGCACACTATTCCAAGTTGAGTACTAAAAATAAACAAATGCAATCTAGATGTCGTTCGAAACTATATAGGCTGTCATGTTTGATGCGTGTCCGATTTTTAATACCTTAATTCAATCAATCAATCAATCAATCAGCGTGGGATGCTTCGTACCCCAATGAATGTTTCCAGACACATAACTTTAAAAAATTATTATAAGGGGGGCTAGGCGGTCAGCAAAAAATCACTATGGATTCAACGAGCTCGAAACTCAAAATCGTAAGCGAAATTCACACTTTTATCAAAGAGTTAATAAAACTGTTTAGTTTTTTTAAATCTAAAAAAGTCACGAAATAGAAAAGGTAAATACTATTCATTTGTGTAATTACTATTCTTCCTATTTATTATTTCTATTTTACACTTTAAAATAAACAAGTCTCAAGTCATAAAGTGAATCTTTATTTACTACTCCAACGATATCTTCCGTTAAATAATGTGCGGCAAATACCGCTGGCCGACGAACGGGGTCCCGTCGCAAGTTAACTTAACATGCCCCCCGAAGCACGAAGAAGCTCGAGATAATAAATGTTTGGTCACCCTTCCCGTGACCGATCATTATGAAAGTTGCTTAACAACAACTATCACAAGCCGAGCGCGGTACCAACTGCACCACAGGCTCCTCCGAATTTTCTTCCGACTGCCCATAGTGGTACAATTTTCGCATGATCCTTTATATGCTGTAGATTTCACCACCGTTATACAGAGTGATTGCAATACAGTCCCTTCATATTCACTCCCTTGGGTGGCTGGAATATTAGCATCGCATTATTGGCGTATTACGAGTCGACACTGACACGCCGCCCGTTGAATGAAGCATCAAAATATTCCCACTAAGCTTAGTGTTCAATTCCAAATAGTTCCCATTATATCTGTTTCAATAGCTTGGACTTCATTACAAATCAAAACCTCCTAGTTTTCATTTGTTTTAGTTTTCGTTCCGTAATTTTAGATAGATCAGCAAAATTGAGATACCTAATCCTAAACTTCCTTATGTTTATTTCGAAAATTAACGTTGAAGGTTAATTTTTTTAATGTTGATTCGACCTAAGTATTTTATCACTGTTTTGTAATATTAGTTTATGTGACTGTCGCATAATACCGAGTTATGTGCAGTCTCATACACTACTTTATCTACACTCATTACATTTATTATATATTTCAAAAATAAAGCAAATCAATATTAATTATAAAATGTGAATTGGTGCCAAACCCCACTCATAGGAGTCTATACGGTCTATTCCTTCTAAATTCAAAATTCTAATTTTAAAAACGTTACTGATTGTTGCCGGCTAAAGAAGAGCTTGAAAGAGTTGGAAGTCAGGGCCGGTAAATCCTACGGTTGCCTACGTTGTTACGGTAAATTTAAGAAATATAAGTGTTTTATAATGAGTGACAGCTGTATCCGGGTGTTGCATAATGGTCAGTATGAAACACCCGGATACAGCAGCTTTATTTTTTTAAGTTGACTATGGCATAAAGTGTATCAGTATACGTTCAGGCATAAGTTCATAATTCGAATATTATAACATGAGTGTAGATAAAATAAATTATAATTTCGAATGAAGATATGACAGTTTATGCTGAAGGTAATACCAATGCAATACAGCGTGATTGCAAAATAGTCAATTTATCCTTACTCCCCTGGGCGGCCGGAGTATTAGCATCGCACTATTGGCGTATTAAGACACAGCACTTATACACCGCACCCGTTGTACGACACATCAAAATATTCTCACTAAGTTAAGTGAGCAATTTCGAATTGTTCTCATTATACCTGGATCTATATTTGTTCCGCTAGTTTGGATGTTTCGACGTTTAAAATGGGTGTTACATTACAAATAAATATTGAACTATTTTATTTCATTTGAATTTCAAATCCCTAAGTATAATATAAATTTATAATTTATTTTAATTTAAAATGAATTTATTGTTACAATTACAAAGATCAAATTATAAATCCTTATTAAATAACAGCAATATTAAACAATATTACTAGTCTAATAGACCGCCCCGAGCAGTCCCCGGCGCAAATGTGCCCATGACGCTGGCTGCGTTGCCGCGTTGGATGGCAATGTACAACCTTTGCACCAGAAACGACCCAGAGCGGGGGTCACAATTTTTTTGTCTAAGCCGACGCCCCAAATCTTTAACAAATTGTATTGCCTCTGCCCCCCAACAACCCGCCGTTTCTACCGCTAGAGGGATGAAAATGTAGCCCTGTTCTAGCGGGGCATATTTCAGGTGCTTCACGACCGCCTGGTGTTCAGCTGCCGCTCCGGCCGCGCGTGAGGTGCGACAGATGTGGGTAGCAGCGAATGTGCTGACACAAGTCGCATCCCACACCAAGCACCGCCCCTTTTCCCACGGCACTAACGTTAGGCCATCAGGCCCCTTACCGTCGGTGCGGCTGAGACCCGGCGGCTCAAGGACGGAGGGGATGCCGGCTGACGTGAGAGCCCGCTGTAGGATGTCGTTGAGGGCATGATGGCGAGGATGCCTTCCTGTGCAACGACGACAACTCAACGCGTGATGGCCATCGGCCCCCACCATGGTACCGCAGATGCATATGTGCCGTTCGCATACATCGCAGCCCAAGCGGAGGGCGACCGCCACCCGCAGGGAGTCGGCGTCGAGCAAAGTACCTATGTGAGGCGAAGGTAGTGCCTGCAGCCACGCACCGGACTCTGGTTGTGACACCGCCATGAGTCTCGCGCGATCCACCGCCTCAGCCCCGTCAGTGAGCCGGTCGAGGATGGCTTTGCAGGCTACGTCGTCCCATGAGCGCTGATATTTAGGGTTTTCGGGGACGGCTGCTCCCGGGACGCGAGCCAGCCAGGTCGTGGTGGCATCAGCCACATGAGGGACAGTTGCCTTGTCGCCATTCAAGGATAATATATCAGCGACTAGGTCCGAAACCCCATGGGCCGACGCTAAGAAAGCCGGCAGGCTCACATCCCGAATGCATCGCACACCAAGTCCCCCATACCGGACTGGTAAAGTAGCTTGTGTCCAGTGCTCCCCGCTCAGAGAGACGTTTAATATCGTCTCCATTATATTCCTGATTACGGTGTCAACTGATTCAACAGCACCAGGAAACAACCAAATGGGGGCCGTCCGCAGGAGATATGTCATCTTTGGGATAGCAAAACACTTCTGCATTAGGACCAGAGCAACGTGCGGAGTAATTTCCCTAAGACGCTCACTGGCGAGTGAGAGGGCCTCCCTGCGGGCTTCTAGGGCCTCAGGGATTGCAGCTGGGAAAATTGGAGCACCAAGCAGACAAAGGGTCTGTCTGTTGTGTTCCTTGAGGCCAGGAAGCAAAGCGGTGAAGGAAAGAAAGGAGGAAGAAGACTCTGGGCTACAGGAGAAAAACTCACATTTGGTCGGATTCACCTCCAGTCCCAACTCCTTCAGGCGAGGCAATAAGACTAAAAGATCTCGTTCCACTTCTTCCGGTCTACCCCCAATGGTTCCATCATCGAGGTACCAGATGTTGAGGGGAGACCTCAGCTCGCTTATGGCCCTATGGATAGCCAGACTGAAAGTAAGAGGACCAAGGGGATCCCCCTGTTGCGCTCCAACCTGGGACTGAATCAGTTCAGACCCAAAAAACAAGTTAGAAGGTCTGTGGTAAATGGTGGAGAAAAGGGTAAAGTATAGGGATCTTCTCCAACACCTCACCCAGCATAACGTCTCGTTCTAAAGAATTAAACGCATTCTTCAAATCAAGCTTTATGACAACTCCACCCGTATTCTTCGGATCCAACGCGAAAGTGCGCAAGGCATGTATTGCTGCTTCACAACCCAACGGCGTCCCAAAACCTAACTGATGAGGCTGAAGATATGAGGCCATGTTCTCCTTTACGGCTCGGCACCCAAGCTTCGCCACCAGACGACGAAAAACACTCCCCACTGCGATGGGTCTCAAACCACCATCTTTTTTTTTTCAGGGCACATAATGTAGCACCGTATAAATATGGACATACCGAAGGGTTCACTTGCCCATCAAGCAAGAAGTTGCTGAGCTTAGTCAACGCCTTAATCAAGCGTTGTCCGTTGTCTCCCGCGGTGATGGATGTTATAATATAAATTTATATTATTGATTAAGAGTACATATTAGAAAATATCAAATTCATTTTTCCAATATGAAATGTCTATGTTATTTCTTACGGAAATCATTATTTCAAACCTACTTGTGTTTACAACCATGATTTACAATAATTATTAGTAGTCAAAGTCATGATAGGCGTTTAGCACTTACTCAAATTAGAAGCAAAAGCAATCGACCGAACAATAGCTAATATGATAAAGACATTTTGTTTGGTAACAAATTTTTTTTATTTAGTCAATTTACATGTACGATTTTATTTGGATTTCTGTTTTTCCAACGTTTTGGCACGAGGCATTATAAATAAATTCCTTCCAAAAAAATATTTTTATCACCCACCCCAAAACAAGCATTCAACAGAGGGGATGAACACGAAAACATCTTTATCAAACCAATAAATCATAAAGCACTCCGATAAACTAAATAACAAAGAGTCTCAACAAAAATGGCGAACATAAATCAGCGAATGTTGCGCCATCATTCAATTTCCCCGTTCATTTGTCCCGTCCCGGTAATCCTGCGGGCGCTAATTGTGCGACGTGTTTACAGACGTCTTCATCAATCTTTGGGGACACGTCGCGTATTGGAGATAATATCCGAAGATATTACATGTTTCAATCTACTAGCGATTTGGTGCCAATAACAGAGTTGTTTTTTTATATTTTTTTGAAAAACAAGTAATATTTAGCTGGTTGTCGCTGCAATACAGTCTCAAATTGCACAATCACTGATCAGCCTTTAGAGTTATTACACAGAAGTAAACTAAATAATTTTCTGCTTTCAAATATTTAGGTATGAACATTGGCCAGGTAAAACTTGATTCAACAGAAAAAAAGCATTTTGGTATTTGTTTTTGCTTCAAAAATGATCCGTCATGAAGTCCCGGTAATCCTGCGGGCGCTAATTGTGCGACGTGTTTACGGACGTCTTCATCAATCTTTGGGGACACGTCGCGTATTGGAGATAATATCCGAAGATATTACATGTTTCAATCTACTAGCGATTTGGTGCCAATAACAGGGTTGTTTTTTATATTTTTTTTGAAAAACAAGTAATATTTAGCTGGTTGTCGCTGCAATACAGTCTCAAATTGCACAATCACTGATCAGCCTTTAGAGTTATTACAAATAAAGTAAACTAAATAATTTTCCGCTTTCAAATATTTAGGTATGAACATTGGCCAGGTTAAACCTGATTCTACAGAAAAAAAGCATTTTGGTATTTGTTTTTGCTTCAAAAATGACCCGTCATGAAGTCCCGGTAATCCTGCGGGCGCTAATTGTGCGACGTGTTTACGGACGTCTTCATCAATCTTTGGGGACACGTCGCGTATTGGAGATAATATCCGAAGATATTACATGTTTCAATCTACTAGCGATTTGGTGCCAATAACACAGTTGTTTTTTTATATTTTTTTGAAAAACAAGTAATATTTAGCTGGTTGTCGCTGCAATACAGTCTCAAATTGCACAATCACTGATCAGCCTTTAGAGTTATTACAAAGAAAGTAAACTAAATAACTTTCTGCTTTCAAATATTTAGGTATGAACATTGGCCAGGTAAAATCTGATTCTACAGAAAAAAAGGCATTTTGGTATTTGTTTTTGCTTCAAAAATGACCCGTCATGAAGTCCCGGTAATCCTGCAGCCGCTAATTGTGCGACGTGTTTACGGACGTCTTTATCAATCTTTGGAGACACGTCGCGTATTGGAGATAATATCCGAAGATATTAGGTACATGTTTTAATCTACTAGCGATTTGGTGACAATAACAGGGTTGTTTTTTTATATTTTTTTGAAAAACAATTAATATTTAGCTAGTTGTCGCTGCAATACAGTCTCAAATTGCACAATCACTGATCAGCCTTTAGAGTTATTACAAAGAAAGTAAACTAAATAACTTTCCGCTTTCAAATATTTAGGTATGAACATTGGCCAGGTAAAACTTGATTCAACAGAAAAAAAGCATTTTGGTATTTGTTTTTGCTTCAAAAATGACCCGTCATGAAGTCCCGGTAATCCTGCGGGCGCTAATTGTGCGACGTGTTTACGGACGTCTTCATCAATCTTTGGGGGCACGTCGCGTATTGGAGATAATATCCGAAGATATTACATGTTTTAAATCTACTAGCGATTTGGTGCCAATAACAGGGTTGTTTTTTTATATTTTTTTGGAAAAACAAGTAATATTTAGCTGGTTGTCGCTGCAATACAGTCTCAAATTGCACAATCACTGATCAGCCTTTAGAGTTATTACAAAGAAAGTAAACTAAATAATTTTCTGTTTTCAAATATTTAGGTATTCACATTGGCCAGGTAAAACCTGATTCTACAGAAAAAAAGGCATTTTGGTATTTGTTTTTGCTTCAAAAATGACCCGTCATGAAGTCCCGGTAATCCTGCAGCCGCTAATTGTGCGACGTGTTTACGGACGTCTTTATCAACCTTTGGAGACACGTCGCGTATTGGAGATAATATCCGAAGATATTAGGTACATGTTTTAATCTACTAGCGATTTGGTGACAATAACAGGGTTGTTTTTTTATATTTTTTTGAAAAACATATAATATTTAGCTGGTTGTCGCTGCAATACAGTCTCAAATTGCACAATCACTGATCAGCCTTTAGAGTTATTACGAAGACAGTAAACTAAATAATTTTCCGCTTTCAAATATTTAGGTATGAACATTGGCCAGGTTAAACCTGATTCTACAGAAAAAAAGCATTTTGGTATTTGTTTTTGCTTCAAAAACTGACCCGTCATGAAGTCCCGGTAATCCTGCAGCCGCTAATTGTGCGACGTGTTTACGGACGTCTTTATCAATCTTTGGAGACACGTCGCGTATTGGAAATAATATCCGAAGATATTAGGTACATGTTTGAATCTAGTAGCGATTTGGTGTCAATAACAGGGTTGTTTTTTATATTTTTTTGAAAAACAAGTAATATTTAGCTGGTTGTCGCTGCAATACAGTCTCAAATCGCACAATCACTGATCAGGCTTTAGAGTTATTACAAAGAAAGTAAACTAAATAATTTTCGGCTTTCAAATATTTAGGTATGAACATTGGCCAGGTAAAACCTGATTCTACAGAAAAAAAAGCATTTTGGTATTTGTTTTTGCTTCAAAAATGACCCGTCATGAAGTCCCGGTAATCCTGCGGGCGCTAATTGTGCGACGTGTTTACGGACTTCTTCATCAATCTTTGGGGACACGTCGCGTATTGGAGATAATGTCCGAAGATATTAGGTACATGTTTTAATCTACTAGCGATTTGGTGCCAGATCCAATAACAGGGATGGTTTTTTTATTATTATTAAAAAAACAAGTAATATTTAGCTGGTTGTCGCTGCAACACAGTCTCAACTTGCACTCTCAATGATACACATATTTTGCCGCACATAACATAAAGCGGCCTCTTGAGTTATTACAAAGAAAGTAAACTAAATTTTCCGCTTTCATTTATTTAGGTATGAAAAATAAAATGTTTTTGCCTCAAAAATGACCCGTCATGAAGTCCCGGTAAACCTGCGGGCGCTAATTGTGCGACGTGTTTACGGACGTCTTCATCAATCTTTGGGGACACGTCGCGTATTGGAGATAATATCCGAAGATATTACATGTTTCAATCTACTAGCGATTTGGTGCCAGATCCAATAACAGGGATGGTTTTTTTTATTATTATTATTATAAAAAACAAGTAATATTTATCTGGTTGTTGCTGCAACATAGTCTTAACTTGCACTCTCGCTGATACACATATTTTGCCGCACATAAAGCAGCCTCTTCAGTTTTTACAAGGAAGTAAACTAAATAATTTTCCGCTTTCATTTATTTAGGTATGAACATTGACCAGGTAAAACCTGATTCTACAAAAAAAAAATGTTTTTGCTTTAAAAATGACCCGTCACGAAGTCCCGGTAATCCTGCGGGCGCTAATTGTGCGACATGTTTACGGACGTCTTCATCAATCTTTGGGGACACGTCGCGTATTGGAGATAATATCCGAAGATATTACATGTTTCAATCTACTAGCGATTTGGTGCCAAATCCAATAACAGGGATGGTTTTTTTATTATTATTATAAAAACAAGTAATATTTATCTGGTTGTTGCTGCAACATAGTCTTAACTTGCACTCTCGCTGATACACATATTTTGCCGCACATAAAGCAGCCTCTTCAGTTTTTACAAGGAAGTAAACTAAATAATTTTCCGCTTTCATTTATTTAGGTATGAACATTGACCAGGTAAAACCTGATTCTACAAAAAAAAATGTTTTTGCTTTAAAAATGACCCGTCATGAAGTCCCGGTAATCCTGCGGGCGCTAATTGTGTGACGTGTTTACACACGTCTTCATCAATCTTTGGGGACACGTCGCGTATTGGAGATAATTATATCCGAAGATATTTCTCGTTCCAATGATTTAGTTGCCAGATCGAATAACATGTATATTCTTTTTTACAAATGTCAAAAAAAAAAAATAAGTATTAAGATATCTTTCGCTTTCACAGTGACGCACCTTGCGCTCAATGCACACAGTGTCACTTGGACTATTCACACTGTACATGGGTGGAGCGAGTATTTTTTTTACTTTAAGATCTAAGAGTTCCTGTATTATAAATCGATGACCCATAGTTTAAGAAGTACTCACACACTCACACAGCTTGTGTGAAATGTCAGCAGATTCAGTAAATACTCGTATCTTGAGGTGGCGTATTAAGTCTAAACTTTTGAAGAAAAAACTATCCTATTTAAGATTTCGTATACTTAATAAGAATGATGATAGATTTATTTTTATTTTATTTTATTTTATTGCAAAAGATTCACCAGCAACATATCAATAACACACATTAAAATAACAAATACAAATTACACAACTAAAAGATATGCCTTTACAGGTTAATACAGCATTTATAAAGAAGAAAATAATAAATTTAATATATAAAAACCTTAACTTATATATTTTTTTTATATTATTGAAAGCAATCTCACCTCAAAGAAAGGCACATTACCGTGACAAAGTAAACGAATTTAAAATAATACAAAGTAAAATGAAGGGACTGCTTCAATACAAAAGGTAAAAATCTTCTGGTTAAGTTCAATTCCAGAAATGAAATTGTGTAGTAATTACGAGAACCAAGTAACTTTTTTATCTTCTTATGCTTACTATCATTAACCCGAAGTTTTGCAGAAGGATTGTCTTCTATCAATATTTCCTCTTCATTATATTTGCTTAGACAAAACATTCACCGTATATTTTTCCAAGTCAGAAAGAAATAAATGTATTTGCAAAACCAAGTGTTATAATCCTGAATCTTTTATAGATCCTGAATTAAAGTGAGCACTTACAACTTAGTAACCTTGTACAAGTATAGACTAAAACTTAAAAGTCAGATTGCATCTAGAAGCTGAGCTCTTTAATACTATGTTGCATCAATAAATACATAGACCTACTATAGTGATTAACAAAGAAAGTGGTATCATATAATAGGTCTTTACCTATGAAATTGTTTTCTATGGGGATATTGTAGGAAGTTGGAATTAGCATACAAAGATATTTGGGGATTTCTTGGACATGTGAACTCAGAATTCAACGAAACTTTCGAGATATGATCAGTCAAAATTAATCTAACTATTGCCTATAATCGCATTTAATAAACAGTCTTAGAATAAAAAAAAAATCTGTTCAAAGCTGTCAAATTGACGACAACCAAAGAGCGGTACTTTGAAGCAGTTATAACAATTTTAAACGCGTGTTTAATTATTCTTTACTTAGATGTTTAACATGACGACATACTCTATTTTCGAAACTGACTATTAATTTTGATATATTGATATTAATTAAAAAATTAGAGACCAATAAACATGTGAGAAAAAGACGGCAATTTCATATGTAAAGACCTATTATTTAGTGAGATAAAGTACTTCTCTATCCTACAAATACGTAGCAAGCTTTGTTTTCTGTTTCTTTTTTCAAATCCGGCAAAAGTAAAATTACGGCAGTTTTCCTTAAAGGTGACTTTCCAGTTCCCCTCCTAATTCTTTCGGGAGGGGACTATTCTAAAGGCTACGAATACGATGAGGAGTTTAATTTTAAATCCGAAACTAAAGTGACAGAAAGTATGAGCATAAATTAAACTGAGACCGGGCAATAAATTACTGGGATGAGAAATGATAAACTTCTTTAATGTATGACTGTCATAGGATAGTTGTTCTTGTTACTAAATTCTCGTAAGATATTAATAAATTAAATATGTATTGTTCTTGAAGAGATTAGGTATTTGTATAAAGTTGCTAGTTTGCCCATTTTTCCATTATATAATTTATCTTCTAATACATCGGCACCGTCGTTTTTCGTTTCTCATAATCGGTGCTAAGAAATCACAGCAGTTTTCTCTCAAGGTGACTCAAGTTGACTTCATGATTCGGGATCAGGAGGTCTATTCCGAAACCTGAACCACGTTAAATAGACGATGTTTAGCGTCGATCATGAAATTAAGGGTTCTTTTCCGTTGGGATACAATTGCGGCAATGCACTGGCATCGAATGCTCTGACTGCAGAGCATTTCAAATTTATATTAAAATATTCCTAGCTCTACCTCCAATGTCCATACATTTGACTAGGGTCGGGTCGGCCGATCGGGTCACCGGTTTATGGCCTCCCAAAGAAATAAAGCCACGATCCCTCAAGAATGAGGTAAAAAATTTAATGTCATTCACGGAACACATGAAAGTGGTTACAAGTAGTAAGTTAGCTGCGCGTCATCATCCATTTGTGCGAAACACTGAAGTAATAATATGGTTCTGAATTTCCTTATCTTGACATTGCACGTGCCTGTTTTCTTCTTTAGCAAATGCGTAACATGCTTCTTCTAACTTTCTTATCCTGTACTATGACATCGTCTTATGAGTCTTACGATAATCTCACGAAGGTCACGTTTCCTTTTTCGTAGTAAGCCCCCCAGTTTCGACTTCACTCGTAATTGTAGTAGCGCGGCTCCATTCGCAGCTCATTGAGTTTCCATTTGCTTGAACCGTTGCCAAAATGATCCGGTAAACTGTTCTCTGCACTTTTTGTAACATAAAGTCGTTTCTGTATCTGTGAGGAGAGAAATGTTTGATTCGATTACGAATGTAACCTTATTACCTGCTGTTACGGCTTTATGGGAACAATGCAGAGCAGAGCGAGAAATATTAATTTTCTAAGCACGGTTTTATTTTCATTACGAAACTCACAGATGACTGGTATACTACGCCAATCGGGGAGACGACTCATTTGTATTGTGTGATTTATTAAATAAAAAGAAAAAGAAAAAATATTTCACACACATTGGTTTGATTCCGTAGTAACAGTAGCCTTAGCACTTGTGTTACGTAAATCAGAAACAACAACGGGGGTATTACGAATATGTACTTAAATATTTATATATAACGCCCAGACACGAAACAAACACAAATGCTCATCACATAAATGTTTGTCCCGGATGGGGATCGAACCCACGACTCCTGGCTCAAGAGGTATGATTAGGAATTCACCCCGAATCTAGCTCATAAGTAGTTTTCATTAAACTGTGTTACGGAAACTAGATAACGGGTAACGATATACCTACTACTTACTTCCTACACATAGAAAACACCCAGACCAAGACAAAAGACATGTTCTTGTACACAAATATTTGTCTTGTTCGGGAATCGAACTCGAGACCTCTGGCGCAGAAGGCAGGTATCCCACCCCTGCGCCAAATCAGTCATCAAAGATTTTATGTAGGACACTAGTTGTGTAGTGTCTGAGTCACCATTCAAATGTATGGGAGAAAAGATACCCCTCGGCAACTATTCTCTGCGACTGTCCTATGATACCGGGTGCCTACCATCAACTTTTATTGCGGTTTTGTTTAGGACCTAAACTGATCTGCTTCGCTTATTCGTACCACGACAGCTTAATATCAATGACAGCGATTCAGTGATCATTCAATGACATTTCACAGCCGCTGAGCTGTCATCAACTCTTATTTGACTTATAACTCGGCCAAGCTAACATGACACCTGCAGGTTATACCCATCCCTTTCTCTCTCCGGGCATGACAGAATCGAGTGAAAGAGACGGGTAGAAGAAATAAGGACATAAATCGTTCGGTCATTCACATTTAGCAATTCATTTGCGATCCAGTTTTTAGAAGGTCATAGTACGAAAGAAAGCAATTCATTTTAGGAACCTATTCTGCATCGCGCTATTTTGGAATCGCTGTCATAAAGTTGATGGTAGGCACCCAGTAGCCCTAGCACGAAAAACTGTTGCTATGGTAACCGTTATCGTGATCGTGTTACTTATTTTGTATGAAAACCAGAGCAGCGTCTCTGCTGGTTTTCATACAAAACTAGAGATTTTCCAGTCACAGCCCATAACATTATATTTTGCATGGTTCTTTAAAAATCATCTGATTTATGTATTTAGAGTCAGATAATTATTATGAGGTTTTTGTTAAATGATAAAACTTCCAAACTAGAATATTATGAATGTTAGCAAAAACTTTGGTTTTACCCGGGAAAACAATAGTTAATAAATAAATATTGTAGAGCTATTCTGCATCAAATTAATATACTTAGGTATAGATTTTTTTTTTAAATGGCTGTTATAAATATTTTAAATAACTAAAATATGTATTTGATTTGTCATGTGTAGTGGCAATTTCTTTAAAAATACTAAGAAGAATTAGTAAATCAAATAAAATAATGTTTAATAAAAATTTTAAATTACATTTCAGCATTCTCGTGTCGCCATCTGCGATAGCCAAAAAGCTTATTAATAAATAATTACCACTGATTCGGATTTTACGCTTAGCGAATATTATGACCGCATTCGGAAACATCGTGACATTTCGAAAATGTTATATATTTCACCAGGTTTCGCGTTCAGACGAGTGGAAAAAGGTTACCAGTTTGGTGCCCAGGGGAGAAGGCTAAAATATTTTTTGTGTATTTGGATATCTTACTGGTTTATACGTAATTAAATTAAGCTCTCTTCACGGTTTGGAGAGCGGAGAAATAATTCGTGTTTTGGTTATATTTTTGATGATTTCCGTGGCCAAGTGGTATACGCAACGGTTTTCAAGGTGCCACTGTGTCTAAAGCCCCGGGTTCGATTTCTGGTTGGGTATATTGAAACGAACTTTTCAATATACATAAATTGTCATAACATATGCTAATTTTAGCTTAGGATTGGAGCAATGTATGTGATTTATTGAGGTGCTCATTATAGCAGCTGCAGACTAGCAGTAGATCGCTTGGCTTGTGATTGCGATTGTTAAGCAGCTCTCACTTTCAAATTAATTTAACTTTTTTGCATGCACAAAGCAATTTTTATTATTGAAAATGAAGTAAGTATTAGAAAAAACGATACGTCTCGCAAAAATTTTTTTTAATAGGTAGGTAGGTATTTCATTTTCAATAAGCTCTAACTTTGGTCATCAATTGGATGGGTGAACAAAACTCATGATATTAAGCTTTCTCTTAAGTTAGATTGTGCGTTATGGGTTTGTAGACAATAACACCCACATTGTTATAAAAAAAACATCACAACAGGTATATTTAATTGGATGATTGGTTATTCAGGTAGGTATCTATGACTATGACCAAATTGATCATGTACCTTTCAATTGTGAGAAGACTCTCTTATACTATTATAAATATGACTAGGTATCTTAAAATATGCTGTTTAAAATTCATATGTAAACAGTAAGTACCAAAGAGAATTCTAGTTCGCACTTAACTAGGTACCAGTATAAAAACAGACTTAAGTATACCTGCATTGTATCAAAATTTCAACAATGCAAAATCAGCACATAATAAAATTCCCGTTTATTGCACCCAACGCGGTGACAACAACGAGAGTGAACAGCCGCAGCTGCTGCAGCGAGCCAAAACAAAATGCACCAACTGAATATTTTATAAAATTGCATTTCTCTCCTTCTGCGTGCGACCGGGCGAGCGGAGTAGAAAATAAATAGGTAAATTATTCGAAAGCAAATGACATTTTCACGGCTCCGGAAAAGGTAAAATAGGTTGTTGGGAGACGTTTTGCTCGCTTTGCTGTCCGTTTAAGTTTTACTGCGCAGCGGTACGTTTTGATAAGTAGAATAAATTTGTAGTGTCACGTTATTTTTACTTCAATATCAATATAAATTCAATATCAATATTTCCAATTTTTGTTATTGAAAATAGCGGATCCTCAGAATCCGCGTGGTACCCGTTCCCGTGGGAATATCGGGATAAAATATAGCCTACGTTACGTATGTCACTCGGGAAGAATGTAGCTTTCTAATAGTCAAAGAATTTTCGAAATCGATAAAGTAGTTTCGCAACTTATTCAATGCAAATAAACAAACAAACAAATAATCAAATCTTTCCTATTTATAATATTAGTATAGATGAAGTATATCTATCTATATACATAAAAATGAATCGCTGTTCGTTAGTCTCGCTAAAAGAGAGCGGCTGAACCGATTTGGCTAATTTTGGCCTTGAAATATTCGTGGAAGTCCAGGGTGCTTACCATCAACTCTTATTACGGTTTTGTTTAGGAACCTAAACTGATCTGCTTCGCTTATTCGTACCACGACAGCTTAATATCAATGACAGCGATTCAGTGATCGATCAATGACATTTCACAGCCGCTAAGCTGTCAGAAACTCTTATTTGACTTATAACCCGGTCGATTTAACATGTCACCTGCAGGTTATACCCGTCCCTCTCACTCTCCGGGCATGACAGAATCGAGTGAAAGAGACGGGTAGAAGAAAAAGGACACAAATCGTTCGGTCATTAACATTTAGCAATTCATTTGCGATCCAGTTTTTAGAAGGTCAGAGTACGAAAGAAAGCGATTCATTTTAGGAACCTATTCTGAATCGCGCTATTTTTGAATCGCTGTCATAAAGTTGATGGTAGGCACCCAGGTAAGGTTTAAAAGGTGAGAAAATAGGGGAAAGAGGGTAAGATAGGGATAGAGTAGGGGTAGGGCCACGCGAACGAAGTCGCGCCGGGTCAGCTAGTATTGTATAAAAATCGACCCGTCTTGACCTTTGAGAGAGTCCCATCCGAGCTAGTTGTGAGACGGTTCGATTTTTTCTAATACATACTTTATTTCAAGATTTGTAGTGTTACTTTTAAGTTTTGCTGATCTAAGGTCTCTGCAGACAGCGGGTGTGGATGCCATGGCGAGCCGTCCTGCGGGCCAATCGCCGTAATTCTATGCAGCGCGTCTTCCTCGCGTTTGGGTCTTGACGTTTGACTTCGTATTGCTATAATTACATAACGGCGCACACGTCACGCAAACCTATAGTCTTACAATCCTGTCTGATCCGGTGACATCCGTGACAGAGGAACCACTTGCAATACGAAATTAGCTGTCAAAATAGACTGTTCCAAAGATTATCACGGGAACAGAAAACGTTGTCGCACTGTCAAAGCCGCGCGTTATCAAAAACGATTTTGCACGTCAACTGCACTTCAACTGCACGTATAGTGCAGCAAGCTTTTCTGTTCCGGTGATTATCTTTGGAACTAAAACAGTTTTTATACGACAGTTCATTTTGACAGCTAATTTGGTATTGCAAGTGGCTTCTCTATCACGGCTGTCACCGGAACAGGGAAGCTTGTGGCACTGTACACTTGACTAATGCGTCATAGAATTACCGCGATCGGGACCCTGCTCGACGCGTGTGGCGGCCTCCGTAATATCTAGTACCTACACTAGCGGATCCTCGTGGTTTTTCCCACGTGGCACCCGTTCCCGTGGGAATATCTAATTGGTGTGATTGTAAGAAAATTTTTATTTATTTATTTATATCGGGATAAAATAAAGCCTAGGTATGTCACTCGGGAAGAATGTAGCTTTCTATTGGTGAAAGAATTTTCTAAATCGGTCCAGTACTTTCGGAGCCTATACGATGCAAACAAACAAACAAACAATAAAAATCTTTCCTCTTTATATTATTAAGTATAAATAGTATAGATTAGAACTGCTCAGCGTCGCGTCACCGTCCCGTCCCGCCACTTCACGCCCGCTGTCAACAGATACCTTTACAAAACGATTTAGTATTACCATCGTCCTGTTTGTAGTATACGATTTCTGTCGCTCTTTTTCTGGACTCCGTCTTGCTTCGTTCTTGTCTTGCCTTGATCCACTTTGACTCGACTTTATCCTGCTTTATATTGCTCCTATACCTTCCATCAGCTGATATTGCAATATTAAAATACGGAACTATATACCAAGATCAAAGACAAAAAAATCTGCGCAGATAAAACGTATGTACTAAATATTGCAACTGCGCAGGTTTTTTTGTCTATAGCTTTGGTCAAGTTGTTTGCTTAGTTACCATAGGCGCAAAATAACTTGACGGCTCGGAAGTTAACTGCAGTGACATTTCGCGCAGCTCGAATGTGCGAGGGAACAGCATAGTGACGTATCCGTATTCCGTACGCGTCAGAGTGAGGCACGAGACATGCCGCCGTGCTTCCACCAACCCTTGGCACACATGTATTCGTCTATTCGTTCTGTATTTTGCGCCCATTGTACTTACTTTGACGGTGCTCTTTAGTAAGGTCCCTGGTCCCTGGTCATGCCTCATATTAGTTCTTTCCACAGTCCCTATTAGTATTTTGTTTTATATTTACCTACCCTTTTAACAACAAAATAATAGGGGATCGGACTGTTATTGATAAGTCAATATTTAATAGTAATGTAACATTGAAGAATAAGAAAAGTGAAAAAAAATTATCAAAAAGTTGATTAATAAGCAAGTACTTAATGAGCTGCCGAATTGTGAAAAACTGTGTCTCTAGCTATCTCTTTCTAAAACGAAATTATATATGACGGGAGTATGGCGCTAAGCACATCTGACGTCATCTGCGTCTAGCGCTTGCTTTGTCTAATAAGGAAGGTTGATGAGCTATATCTCCGAAAATATGGAAAATATTTGAAAATAAATATTTCTGATATTAATAAAAACATTTAAAACAAATAAAGCAAATCATTCCCATCCCCTGTTGTCAAAGCATTTCTTAATAAAACCATAAATATTTAGTTATAAATAAACAATCGTATAACAATAACTTTACTTGCGTACGCTAGGAGGTGAAAGAAAAGGCCAGACGTGTTGTTATTATCGTTTCATTTTAATCATTGTAAACAGTCTTATAATCGAGCGATGAGTTCACATCGGGAAATTTAAACAATACTTCAATTTTGGCGGTTCTAAGCTGATGTGGTACACAGGCAGTATGATATCTACATCGTTGCTTTTTACAATGAACATTTTCTTAAGCTAATATTTACAAGAATTGAAACATGTAATTGAATTACGTTTCCAATTTTAAAGCAATTTCGACAATTTTTTAAAAGTTTCCCTTCAGTTTATTTACAAATCGTTGGAACTACGTAAGGAATAAACAAATCGTTAGTAGCAGTAACGTCCATTTTGTTTGCAGATCGGTTGAATCGTTCCCCTTGGCCGCCTCTGTTAGACCTGTCGGTGGAAATGATAGAAGTTATTTAAGCCTTGGCTATTGTCACGTCAAGCTGTTAACAAATGTTTACAAATTAAAGTTGTAATTGATTTCACGGGAAGGTCAGTGAACTGTGAAATGGGAATTGTTAGAAGTGTTAGTTTTACGTCTTATCTCCTAATATGTTTGGTGTTCTAATATTTTCAAACGAAATAAATAGCAAGTAATTGCTCTCGAAATCTTGTATTTCATATTGTAAGACCAAATAGGCCTGTTATTAGTCATTAACGTTTTATTCCAAATAAAAACGCCAATATGAATCAGTAAGTTAAATTCTTTGACCTTTGACCCAACCACAAACATTAAACATTAATAATTCAATCAGTTCATTATTTAATACTTCAGTTCAAAGACGAAAATCGTTTAAATTTTTTCTGACCCCTGACAAAACCGTAAATTGCTAGAGGCAACGTGAAAATTCATTGCGAAATATACTTAAACATAAGTTAGTAAGTAAAAAACTTTCTTACCTCCAGCCACGCTGATTTGATTGCTAAAGTCCTCAGAGTAAGAGTTGAGTTTTATTTCTGAAAATTAAAACAGTTTGTCACAAAAATTGTAGAATGTAATTTTCACAAATTCTACGTTGAAACGGAGTATATTTTAGTTTACGCAAGAGAAAATACTGAAATAAGTTTTAAACATATAACGGGTGTCCCAAAAGTAGGTATAGGATGATTTGTCTTAATAAAACGCGAATGGATTGGAATTTCTTCGTAGTTTTATTTTATTTTAAAGAAGAAACTTGTACAATTTTATCTGAATAGAATATCTGCTAAGCGGCCGCCACGGACATTTTTGCTGCGTGCAAGTTTTTTATGACACTTTCACACATTTCGCTGCTAATTACACACATTTCGCTTCTTATTTCACCAATAACTCGGCGAATATTTTGTCTATATTGTCCATGTTTTGTAGATCGTTGGCGTAGACTTTATCTTTGACGTAGCCCCAAAGAAAGAAATCCAGTGGCATCAGATGGCAAGATCTCGGTGGCCATTTGACATCACCTCTTCTTGAAATTACGAGATTTTTCGACCTTTCGACGAGTGTTTGTAATTGATCGTAAATTTTCGTTCAATATTTGTATAATTTCTATGCGCTGTTTTATTGTGGAACGCTCCACGATAAATTTTACATGTGTCAAGATGACGTATGTCGAATTTCAACCCGCCATCTTGAATATTTCGGAAATAGCGCGAAATTCAAATCCTATACGTACTTTTGAGACACCCTTTATTTGACAAACATGTTAGGTAGCATTTGTGTCTATATCATGACATTACCTTGCCCCGTAGGTATAGAAAGGTAATATATCAAAAATTAAGTGATAAATCTGCCAGCACTATCGCGGATGGTTAAAATAGGAAATAATATAAAATGAAGCAGAAAAACAAGCTAAGATGGCATAAAAACAACGTTCAAATGATTATTTAGAGTTTTTGTAGGTAAAACACAACCGTATAAAAACCGTGAAATAATATTTTCCTGCAAACATGTTTTTAAAAACCATCATTCTTAATGTTTGTAGCACTAGGCACCTAAATTATGATATTTAGAAGATCAGTTGGGCCTACGAGTATTTTATTCTAAATGAAATATGAAATCTAGATTGATTACTTCTTATTTTTACCCGCTTTAAGCCATTGTAAATGATCGAATGATTAATCGTAAACAACATTCAACAAAACTTTAAACGAGAATTGTAGAAGACGGATTCCTAAGCAGTGAGACAGCAAATTTAAATTATTCAATTGAAAACTTAGTTTCTGAAATGGCGCCTGATATTATGAATTGAGTTGTTTATGAGAATAATATTTATGTACGGTAAACATTAATCACCAACTGGGTTATATAGAGGTTGAAAATAATGAATTATTCAACTAGTTGAAAATAAAGCACATTACGGATTGAACTAAGTAAACTGTATAAATAAAACACTTTCACGGATTTTTTCAAGCAATTTATTTAACAACTTGGTTAAACTTTAGTTATTTTTCAGTTTTCCGTGACCACGGCCCCTGGAAAGGTGCCGAAACGTCGGATAAAGCAAAAAACCTCTAAAAATGTGAAATTAATTCGAAAAGAAATTGGTAAATTTTTATAAGTAGGTACACAATATGTTAATGAAATTGCGCACATTCTAAAATTAGTTTGTTCATAATTGACTTAAGAGTAGAATCGATACCATGGATAAAAAATAACCTTACGTTTTTTTTAATAACCAATAAAATTTTCACAGAACGTGAAGACTGACTAAATATGTAATGATAATTTTATCACTTTTTTTTTGTTGTGTATATTCCAATTTACTAGCAGCAGTTGCCAATGTCTTACAGCAGAAAATATTAAAAAAAATCTTACCATAAAGTCTCAAAGTTCCTTCACTTTTCCCGAGGGAATTTGTGCTGACGCAGTTGTATGTCCCGATGTCAGTCTTGGAGAACTGTCTGATTGTCAGCCACATGGACACCTTGTAAGAAGATTTATCTTCTTTAATTGAGTATTTTGGCCTGAAATAAAATATTTTTTTAAAGACAATCTAAGTACATACTACTCATCTTCATATTTCTTTATAACCCAAATTCGAGAAATGGAAAAAGTCTGCTTATTTTTAGCAGGATGGCTTTTCATCTATAATTACTGTAACATAATTGAAAAATATTTATTTGGTAATTCAATTTCGTTACAATGAAATTTATTTATTTAGTATTCATACATACAATAGATACAGGATTATTTTGAAACCACTGGCCAAATTTTTAAGTTCGACTCAGAATCAGAATCAGAATCGGTAACTGAACCACTTTCTCCTAGAAAAATGGGTTGAAATACGACAAACATTTTTGGTCTTCCCATATAAATCGATCACGTGATTGATTTGTATGAAAAGTAAAAAAAAAATCGACCCATGTTTCTATAAGAAAGTTGTTCGCTTACCGATTGTGGGTCGAACTTAAAAATTTGGCCAGTGGTTTCAGAATAACCCAGTATAACGAGTACCACAATATTAAAATATTCGTACAATTTATTTTGCAATAAAGGTCTCACTGATTGGTATTTGCACCAGTGTAGCTGTAAAAGGACTCTGAATCCTGAAGGAAAATGTGGTTTCAGTCAAATATCCTAGAATTTTCATAAGTTATAAATTTCAGTGACCGATCAAAAATCTCTATGGGTGTTACCACTGTTTTCAAGCCCCTCAAAGTCGGGGTCCTTACAGGGGTTGTCGGGGGCCAAACTATTACCAAGAAACATTTTTATTTAAATTAAAGGAACATTCAGTTTTAGATTATTTACCTACTTATAAACGTTGAAACTGATTGATGTATGTAGTGTATACGCCCTTCTTAATGTTATTTGATTTTTGGCTTCTCTGTCCCCCAATCTAACCCTCTTATTTTTTGCAGATTTTATTAATTGCTATTTAAATATACAATTGCTTACAATTTCTAACACATTTCATGACTAATGATTCTGTCATAATAGCTATGAGAAAGATTTCGGTAAAAAAGCAGTTTTTACTACTTACTGCATTGTTTGGTGTGATTTATTAGCAGGGGACTGCAATGGCCTGCATTGGAATTCCAAAAAATCAATAGGTGATCAAAGTATACAAGTACTAGCATGTCAGCAATTCATAGTTTGAAATGACATAGGAATTCTCATTCGGTAAAATATGTTATTTCGACGACTATTCACACTCACATTTGAATAAAGTATGAATATGTCTGAAATACGAATTCAACCTATGTAGTTCAGGCAATTTAACAAAAAAAATTGAATTTAATTGTAAAATATAAGACTTTTGTAAGTACCTACCTACTTGTATTGCAACATTTGTGAAAATAAATATAACTTATTATTATTATAGTAGTTTTAGTATTAGAATTGTCGTATATACGAGCATCGTCTATCACCACTTTGTTTTAAAAACAAACATCACAAAATATCTCGTCATTCATCATCATTAACAGCCGTACGACGCCGCAGTGGGCGTCGTACGGATGAGTGAAGATAGGCCTCCCCCAAGGATCTCCACAACGATCGGTCCTGCGCTGCCTGCATCCAGCGGCTTCCTGCGATCTTGACCAGCCCCCTGATTCACGAACCGTCGGAAACGCTCCCGTCAGCGGAATGTATGCACTGTCTCTGTCACTCACTATAGAGTAGACAAAGACAAAGCATAGAATTCGAATCCGATTCCGTTTTCGACGGGTCGTGAATCAGTGGGCAGATCGTCGGACAACCTTGTAGGGGGGCCTGCCCACGGAAAGTCGAAATATTCGAGAACCTTTTCGCCCCAACGGCCATCAGTTCTCCGCGCTATATGTCCCGCCCACTGCCACTTCAACTGTGCAATCCTTCGAGAGATGTCGGTTGTTTTAGTTCTGCTGGCTGATTTCATCATTTCTGATTCGATCGAGCAGGAAAATACCATACAAAATATCTCAAGTAAAATTATTCTTTTACAAAGGACATTTCAGTACTTAAATCTTTATTTTATTCCTCGGTATTTTTACAGCATCGCAAAGTAAATTGACAGACTAAAGATTCATTTGACGGATACACACATGAAGTTTGACTTAATACCCTGAGGTAACCTCAGTATTAAGTCGAACTTCATGGATACACACGTCTAAAAGCTTTTATCTCTTTTATTCCACGACGACTGAAATAATTTTGTTAAATGCTGATTCGATGAGTTTATTTTTCCTACTTTGCTTGCTATTCGAATTTTCAACCATCGTTAAAATAATTATTTATTTTTATAGACTGTGTTTCAATTTCCATTGAAAGTTTCATGCCTGTACTTTATTTTCGCGATACAAATATTTTTTTAATTATGCGATTTAAATTTTGGCATTCCAATTTTTGTAAAGTTTTTTAAGGCAGTGATCGGAAATGATAGAGCTGTTAAGGTTAATAAAATTGACCGCTAACGTTATGTTATTTATGGTCATTCTACAATGGTTTTTTTATATGTATAAATAATCTACAATTATTTAAGTATTGGGCTGCACCCTGTCGTCCCACTATTCCGTGACTATTGTCTTTGTTGACTTGGCTGACTTGACGCACAATCTTCATGGAAACTTGCTCACTTTAATCTCCGTGATGATTTTACTTCAATGGAGAGCCTTCTAGCTTTAAGGCGATACTCGGAAAAATTATGCCGAAGCGAGATAGCAATGAGAAAACGACGCGCGCGGGAGCGAGACCGATTTTGCAGATTAGGCAAAAAAACACAAAATCACTTCGTATTAAAAAACTACAGCGATTTTAAAAAAATGCTTCTATACGATCCTAAATATTATTGGTGTCCACTAATTAAACCAATTTCCAATAGTGAAAATTACCCCATTTCAGCATAATCTTGAATTTTCGTATTTTTTAGAGGTCTTTTCGAAAAGAAAAAGTGTCGAGGCAAAATCATAAAATTGTGTTTTTGAAACTATACGATTCTAGATAAAGGTATAAAGAAATATATATATTATTACCAGATTTGTAACAACTGTAACCATTGTGAAAAACGAAATATATGTAGCTTACTTCCGCAAAAAACACAATATGCAAGATGCACCGCCCGCCCGCCCGCAAAAAATTGCACATGCACACCACGAAAACACCAGTGCACAATACCTGCATCTAGCAAGACAGCAATACATCTTGCACCGTTACCGATTAGACTACTCTACACGTGTTTCGCCCCAACCCGGGGCATCCTCAGGAGATAGTTCGTGCTAGTTCGTGCGAAAAACCACCACCAAATTTGGCGGTGCATCTTGCATATTGTGTTTTTTGCGGAAGTAAGTTACATATATTTCGTTTTTCACAATGGTTAGGGACTTCCGCCAAGTGACGCCTGATTCAATCAAATTCTTACAACTGTAACCGTCCTATAGTTTTAAATCAAAAAGTCCATACTTTTTCCGAGTAGCGCCTTAATAACAAAACACGGAACTCCGGGTTTTTTTTTAATAAATAAAATCAAGGAATGTCCATATTAGGATAACTTGTCGCAAATATACAAAAAAGCACTACCTATTTTTGTTCTGTATCTGCATTTAATTACAAGCTTTTATTTAACTTGCAGTGTATGTACCTATGCATGTAAGTCCGTTCGGGTCAAATCTGGCAAGCTTAATTTGACCAACTTCCCAGAGTCTGATTGAGCTGATATTTTGCACACAGGTTGGGTTGGGATGACAAAACACTATAATAAAGTACAGTCAGCAAAAAAGCTTGTCATAAAAATGAAATTTATACTAAAAACTTATTTAGAACCAAACTTGTAAACCACCAAATACTTTATTTTCAAAGATTCTTCAAAACTAGAGCCAATTCAAAACTATTTAAAGTCGACTTTCCTTTTTACAGCATCCGTAGGTGCTCTCATACCTTTAACGAGGAGAATCGCAAATAACTTTGCCGTTTACTCAAACGGAACAACACAAAGAGAAGAACAAACATTAACTCCTGCTTATCTTTGAACAAGTTGTATTAGACCAAGTTTACGTCGATGCCTTAACGCGAAGAGTTACATGTAGTACTAAATTTATGCGCCTCTGTGCTAACTTGCTGTTTATCATTTCAAATTCAGGCTTATTCGATTTAACAATTAGCGAACTCGTTCGAACAGATATATGGTGTAAAGGCGCGCTTACACGAGCAACTAAATTGCGCAATTCCTGCCTATACCTACCCGCCAAATATCATGTCACGACCACATCAAGCAGTTTAAGGGCGTTGGGAAAATGACAAAATTTAGCAACCTGTTGCTATGATACGGCCACACAATAACACGAAATATGGAGCAACATCGCTTCAATTTTAATTGTTCCAGATTGATTCATAGGCCAGTCACCGTAGACATAAAAATCGCGTTAGGTCGCAAATAATAAAATTGCCAAATCATGGTTTTTTGGAATGTTGTTAGGATAAGTACCAATAGTGTCAAACCAAATTTGCAGCCTCGAAAGACCTGTGCAAACTTCGTGGTGCTTCTTCGTGCTTGCACTCAAATTGTTGTTAATTCTATATTCTTTTGAAGTGATAGATGACTTTGCTGTAAAATGCATATTTAGAAGTTGTAAAAATCCCCTCTTAGTGCTCCCCCACACTCGCGAAGGAATATAAATGACAAATTTCAACTTCTTGCACCCAGTAGTGTCGGCTGTGCGTTGTCTATCAGTCAGCCAGTAACGGGAGAGTTTTAAATATATATAATATTGATGATGATGATTTAATTTGACAGAATAAAGTCTTATTTATTCATTTAATCTTTATTGCAAAAGCAGCAAATGACTGGCCTAATGCTACTAAGCATTCTCTCCCAGCCAATAAAAAAAAATATGTCTAATTTTGATTTAAACTATTAATATTGTTCTCATATCAAGGTTCTCGTTAGATTAAAAGAAATAAGGCTCAACCTCTTTCAACATAACCCCTTACCCATCAAGCAGCATTTCCCCCCTATTCTTGATCCAGTAGTTGATAGTGTTGGGGTAGGCTTCCACGTAACACTTGAGTTTGACGTCGGTGCCCAGAGGGGCTCCCAGCAACTGGTTTGGCACTTTCACCGTAGGGGCGACTGAAACAAAAGAGAAGCGTAACTATCCAGGGCCCCTAGTCTGCTAATTTAAATTTAAATAAGATTCTATTGATATTCAATTGAGACTCAATTACGATTCCATTACGATTAAAACAAATTGGGTATTCTGTAAAAACTTGTACGTCAGCTCAATAGAATCGCAATTGAATCGTAATTGAATCGTAATGGAGTCTCAGTTGGATAGTTACCTTCGGGTATGTATCATAATAACTACGGTCGTTTCGACTATGGTCGAAATAGCTACGGTCAAAAGACCTACTGTTCAAAATAACTATTGGTCGTTACACCTATTTTTAAAATAACTAATGTACGAAATCACTACTGGTCATCTCACCTACGAACAACTCACCTACGGTTATTTCACCTACGGTTGATTGAACTACTAGTCATTTCACCTACGGTCAACTCACCTACACGGTTTATTAAGTTTAAAAATAGTGACTCATGTACAGACACGAGCAATAATATTATGTATACAATACAACATAGAACTTTGTCACACTGTAGCGTTCCAAAAGAAAACGATCAGTGTCACAGTCATTCAATATTGTAATATGATATAGTCCTATGTTGTATACATATTATTGGTCGTTACTGTATTGCTGTTAGGTGCGAGGAGCGAAGCGACGAGCATGTTAGGTTTACGTGAACATACCGCGCGAGCCGAGCGAGCGAAGCGAGCGTGCCGCGCGAGTTTTAATAGAAAATGGGAATATACATATTCCCATTTCCTATTAATGGAAATTTCCTTAATAGGAAATGGGAATATACATATTCCCATTTCCTATTAAACTGAAGTAGGGGGTAGGGGGGGTGTATAATGTCGATTCTGGCGCTTCGCCGGCCGCTGCCCCGGCACGCTCGCTTCGCTCGCTCGGCTAGCGCGGCGTTTTGGTCACTGTTCTAACCTAACCTAACCTAAAACGTCTGTTACATTTTGTTGGGTGGCAGGGGGCTTCGACCCCCGAGCCCCCTTGGCGGGGGGCTTCGCCCCCTGTCCCCCCTTTTGTTTTTCCCAAAAGATATAAAAATGATTTTGAGCAAAAAAATAAAAAAATAAAAAATTATATGTCCATCGGATGCCTCCTAGGTATCTCCGGGATACCGTAGGGGATCGAAAATGTTGTTAGATTTCAGCTATGACGCACCGTTTTCGAGATATTTGCATTTTTATAAAATTCATTCTTGAAAATTTTGCAAGTCCCCGCTTCATACTAAAACAGTCAAAAATTTTATGTTTGCGACACCCTAACCAAAAAAACAATCCAACGCGCCCAAATCCATTTAATAAACTTTCCAATTCATAAGCTTGTTGTAGGCGAGTCGTTCATAGTCGAAACAACCAGTAGATGAAATGAACATTAGGCCAATCGTCCGTTAGTTGAATCAACTGTAGTTCAATCAACCGTAGGTGAAACAGTAGTTGAGTCGTTCAATAGTCATTACCAAAATATGTGAATCGATCGTAGTTATTTCGACCATAGTCGTAATGACCGTAGTTATTATGATACATACCCCATTGAGAGTACTGTCAAACAAATGTCAAATGAGAGTAGAATACGATTGTAATACGATTGAAGAGCAGACTAGCAAATATTCCGATGGCAGTTCAATGGCAGTTCAGTCGTATACCATTGGTCTTAAGTTAGTAGCAGAATACCAAAAATGTCAAAAACCGCTATTGATATCCAATTAAGATTCAATTGAACCATTTGTAAATTAGCAGACTTGGGGCCCGTAGTGCTAGTTGGAACTGGGTGCCTACCATCAACTTTAAGACAGCGATTAAAAAATAGCGCGATGCAGAATAGGCTCCTAAAATGAATTGCTTTCTTTCGTACTGTGACCTTCTAAAAACTGAATCGAAAATGAATTGCTAAATGTGAATGACCAAACGATTTGTGTCCTTATTTCTTCTACCCGTCTCTTTCACTCGATTCTGTCATATCCGGAGAGTGAAAGGGACGGGTATAACCTGCAGGTGTCATGTTAGCTTGGCCGAGTTATAAGTCAAATAAGAGTTGATGACAGCTCAGCTGCTGTGAAATGTCATTGAATGGTCACTGAATCGCTGTCATTGATATTAAGCTGTCGTGGTACGAATAAGCGAAGCAGATCACTTTAGGTCCTAAACAAAACCGCAATAAGAGTTGATGGTAGGCACCCTGGGTCGAACCGCTACTGCAAGCGACATGACGCCGCACCATACTAGTTTCTAGTGGATGTTTCTTTGTTTTGTATGAAACCGTGCGTCGACGCTTGCAGTTGTCATCAGGCGCCCGGTTCGAACCGACTTGCACGCAACTCGAGTGAGAAAGAGTCGCGGGCACTTTCGATCAATCAGATTGCTCGTAGATAGCGCGCGTGACATAAGGTGACGTGCTGATTGGTTGGAAGGAGCGCGACAAAGAGTTGTTCGCCGTAAGTTGTGCTGGAACTGCAGATATGAGCTGGAGTAAGAAGAGCTTGGCGATTCGGCGAAGTGTTTCAAGAGTTGGACTGCTGATCATCACGCTTTGATTCCCGAAAAAAAAACAATTTCCTCAACAAACGGAAATAACACTAGCCTTCCTTAGGGATGGATAAGAAGAATGGGCCATGACCCAACCACGTGGACCCAGTGCGGATAAGTGAGTATTGACGACTGCAAATGCAGCCGAGATCAACGGCTTAACGTGACTTTCGAAGCACGGAGGAGCTTGAGATGAAAAGTTTTTGGTCACCCATCCCATGAGCAACCATTTCGAAAGTTGCTTAACCTCAACGATCGCAGGCCGAGCGCGCTTACTACTGAGCCACGGGCTCCTCTACAACATAATAATGGACTACTTTAAATTTTGATTTCCTAGGTTATTGAATGACCACGCCCGACCTGCCTTCGACTTTTAACTAAGTAGGGTGAAGGACCCAATTATCAGCACTTTAAGAGTTAGTTCCAACTTAAACCCGTTCATCACCTTGAAAAATACTTTTTCACCTGTTATGACGAGTTTTCTAGTTTCAATATTCAATCAGTAAGATTAAAAAAATATATAGTTTATCTTTGTCCAATTTTTTAGATAACCGAGAGTAAAAAATGACCATTGCACCAGTTGTTAGCACCATCACCACCAATTATCAGCATAGAGTGAGCCAATTATCAGCACTGTGATAGTGGTATTGAAATTATATGAAATAAAAAAAAATTGAGTTATACCTAGTACCCTGGAAATAAACATAAAAAAAATATTTTATTTATAGTCCAACAGTATTTATAAACTTGACAAAGTTTAACATCTTTATAGTTATGTAGGTATTTAAATAATATGTTTAGACTTAGTTAAGTCTCACTAGAAAGTGTCTTACAATTCTTCTTTTCAGATTATTCTCATAAAATATCTTAGAAACCAGAGAAATCAAAAGTTTCAGTTTAAAATGTCTAAAAGATCTAATATAGTATAAAATGTAAACACATGAAATTACATTCAATCAAAAGGAACTGGCAAAAACAGGACAAACTGCAGGATACAAACGTTTGATCACAATTTTTTCGCAAGTTTGAAGTCGGAAAGTATGGTATTGCCGGGAGTAGATAACAAAAACTTCAAATTATTTATTTTTCCAAGTACTAATAAACCTTATAATTTTACTATTTATTACGGAGTGCTGATTATTTGGTGCAGTGCTAGCATTTGGGTCCGTTACCTTACTTCAAATTTTCTATTGTGAACTTTTAGATAGGGACGCAGCTGCCAAATGCTACCGATCAGATACCGAAAGTCTCTAATTAATATAATATAATGTAATTTAATATTATGTATGTTAGTCTACAAGGTATTTATTGTATGGACCATTGAAGCCTGATTTAAATAATAATAAAAAAAACTGTGAAAATTGGACTGCAAATTCTTAACAAGATTAAGATAAATAGAAATAGTAACTGATTTGGCACTTTCACCGTAGGGGTGACTCAAACAAAGGACCGTCAGCATGACTTGCTCGTTATTTAGGTACTGAGGGTACGAAGAGTTATGAGCTTTCAGTTCGGTGATTACGGGTTTATCTAAAGTATTGATAGCTAGGAAAACGCAAGTCAGTTAGTGGATTCCAATTTTAATAAAAAAAGTAAGGTTATTGTTGACACCCCTCCTATTATAATAATTCATATATCGGCGGAGACATACTTATGTTATGTGGCGCGACGCCAGAATATGTGTTTCACACAATTATTACGGACACGACAGAGACCGAGAGAGTCGCGCCACACTGTATAAGTGTGTTTTTAACCATAATGTATGAAACCGATACGCGTTGTACGGCGCGTCAACATACTGCGCTAGACAAGTGTGTTTCTAGCTTAAAGCACCCTAGGGTGCCGTTTTTAGAGGCAAACTGAAAAAGTATTGTTGTATTGTTCAAAATTTGTCACTTTATATTTAGTTTTTTTTTTATTATTGAAATTATTGAATAATATTTTTTTTTCTATTTCATTTTCAATTTGTCACCTACCAAAATTAGCCATTCGAGCAAATTGAAGGGTGCCAATAATTGGAGGGGTGCCAACAATAAGGACAGTTTACCCTAATATGAATATAGATAGGTAGTGGTTATTTGGTTCGTAACTGTTACTCATTTCGTGTTATTGCACTATTTAAGTATAATTTGTCATGTGACAAAATGTGCAGACGAAGCCAAATGTTATTCTGATACGGTAAATAACGAGTGACTTACGTCCGAATTCTCAAACGCAAATCATCTTTGGGAGCGTAAACATCATGGCATCTATTTCATAACGAATATTCGGGCATTAGTTCAGTTAGAGGGACAGCTAAAAATAGTTGATCTCTAATAAGAAGACTGCTACAAGCTCGATAGTTCAGGATTTGCATAAAAAATCATGATCAGCAAGTTCATTCGTTTTCGCTTCTGAGTTTTTGGCCCGTTTATATATTTTAGACTGTTGTGCTCTTTCAAGCATATAATTTATTTTAAAAAAACGTTGAAAATAAATCATGAAATTAAGTTAATAAGTACTAAACGGCATTCAATGACAAGGCAACTTTGAAACATCGAATTCTATTATAAATAGGTATCAGTTATAGTCAGTGCTAAAAAAAATGTTAGGTATCTACCAGAAAAGTATAACTTACTAGCGGCCGCCCGCGGTTTCACCGGCGTAATTCCCGTGGAAATATCGGGATAAAAAGTATTTCATGTTTTGATCCCGGCTAGCTACTATATGTTTGCCAAATTTTAACAAAATCCGTTTATTAGTTTTTAAGTGAAAGAGTAACAAATACCCATAGATACATACAAACTTTCGCGATTATAATATAAGTAAAGAAGTAAGGATTTTGAAGTTAAAAAGCAATGTATACTTGGCTTAGCTATGTCGTTTGAAGTCTTGTTTCAGTAAAGACAGATTTTCATTCCGGATAGCTTCGCGAGTCGTGCGAACTTCGAAGCCAAGAGGATTATATTACCATTCAGCGGACGATGCGGTGTATAATACGGAAACTCAAACAATATAACACTTCTTATCAATTATTATAACATTATGTTACTATATTAAGCTTTTATGAATAGTTTATCATACAATTAAAACTTAGATTCTGACTGGAAATTCTCAAAATATTTCTATAAAACAAATTAACAAGGGTATCGCAATTATTGTCCTTCCCAAAGCCGCAACCTTTGGCTATCAAAGCTTTCGGCTACCCACCTATATTTTTGTCGACCCGTTGTATGATCTGTAGAATTATTATTGACTGATCGTATTTCGTAGAATTACTGTTACATTTATTTAAGTAGCAGTATTACGTTGCTGACAGCGGGTGGCGCGTACACGCGCCACAGCATGTGCTCTGATTACACTGCTTTTGGCCTGGTTTACATTTGCTATTTAATGGTACTTCTTAGTACGGTTTGAGATATCTTGCTAAAAAGAACCGACTTAGCATGTGTAAACGTGCTAAATTAGCGTGCTCCAAATTCAAATCTGAGAGGTAGTGAGATTTGGTATTTCCTTATGTGCTTATCAAAATAAAATGGCAGCGGTGAAGTGGAAGGAGTCTTTGACACGCGATTTGCAAATTCGCAATCAAATTACGCACCCATACACGCTTTCTTCGTAATATTTTTGCCTATCATCTAGCTTCCAATCGTTAAGCCATTAACTGGGTTAAAATAACAACCGCCTGCAAAGTTGACTCCATTTTGACACATTCAAAATTGGCAAATTCCAATCTGCCCAAAATTTAAAAAGCATGCTAGACTAAGTCTAGTCAAAAGGATTTATATTTAAAAAGCATGCTGACTTTTGTAAGATTTTTTAGCATGCTTTAAAATCTACAAATCCAAAGCAAATGTAAACCAGGCATTACTTACAATTAACTAGCAGTATAATCCGCTCTCTTCGGACTTCAGATAACCCAATGATATCCCAATGTAACTTACTTATTGCCTCTTCCAACTCTACTAGCTTCGCGTCGAGCCTGAATGTGCGCGTGTTGTAGGTTGCCAGGTCGAGTCGTCGGTGTTGGTAGCCGGAGCCTACCCGAGGATTCTTAGCACCCCCTGCCCCGCCGTTACCATAGCCGCTTTGCACAGGAATGCTCCCATCTGTCACCGGTCCACGCGCCACAGCACGTGCTGTGATTACATTGCCTTACTTACAATTAACTAGCAGTATGATCCGCTTGCTGACGGCAGGCAGCACGTTGTTGGACGCAATGCACAAGAATGCTCCCATCTGTCACCGGTCCACGCGCCACAGTAAGTGATGTGATAACACTGCCTTACTTACAATTAACTAGCAGTATGATCCGCTTTTTGACGGCAGGCGCACGTCGTTCGACGCAATGCACAGGAATGCTCCCATCTGTCACCGGTCCACGCGCCACAGCACGTGCTATGATTACACTGCCTTACTTACAACTAACTAGCAGTATGATCCACTTGCTGACGGCAGGCGCACGTCGTTGGACGCAATGCACAGGAACGCTCCCATCTGTCACCGGTCCACGCGCCACAGCACGTGCTGTGATTACACTGCCTTACTTACAACTAACTAGCAGTATGATCCACTTGCTGACGGCAGGCGCACGTCGTTGGACGCAATGCACAGGAATGTTCCCATCTGCCGCCGGTCCACGCGCCACAGCACGTGCTCTGATTACACTGCCTTACTTACAATTAACTAGCAGTATGATCCGCTTGCTGACGGCAGGCGGAACGTCGTTGGACGCTATGCACAGGAATGCTCCCATCTGTCGCCGGTCCACGCGCCACAGCACGTGCTGTGATTACACTGCCTTACTTACAATTAACTAGCAGTATGATCCGCTTGCTGACGGCAGGCGGTACGTCGTTGGACGCAATGCACAGGAATGCTCCCATCTGTCGCCGGTCCACGCGCCACAGCACGTGCTGTGATTACACTGCCTTACTTACAATTAACTAGCAGTATGATCCGCTTGCTGACGGCAGGCGGTACGTCGTTGGACGCAATGCACAGGAATGCTCCCATCTGTCGCCGGTCCACGCGCCACAGTGGCAGCGAGCTGCCCACGTAGCTCTCCACTGTAACAATAATCACTACATAGTATAAAACAAAGTCGCTTTCTCTGTCCCTATGTCCCTTTGTATGCTTAAATCTTTGAAACTACGCAACGGATTTTGATGCGTTTTTTTTTAATAGATAGAGTGATTCAAGAGGAAGGTTTATATGTACTTTTTATCCCGATATTCCCACGGGAACGGGAACCACGCGGGTGAAACCGCGGGCGGCCGCTAGTGTCTTATACATTTCTGCTTCCCATATGCCAACACGTAAGTGTGAAGAAAATAAAACTGCCAAATTCTATGAAATCGCTTTTTACCGACTTCTAAATCAAAAAGGAGGAGGTTCTCTATTCGTCTGTATGTATGTTTTTTTTTTTTTTTTTTTTTTGTGTATGTCCACCGATTACTCGAAGACGGCTGAACCGATTGAAATGGTTCAAACGTTATTACATCAGGTTGGCTTCCAAGTTGGTCCCATTTTTTGAAATTTTGAAATCGGTTCAGTAGTTTTCAGGAAATCTTGAAAATACTGTCGTTTTTATTACCACTTTATGTGAATTTAATACGTATCTTTAGGCATAACTCCTTTGTTTATAAACCGATTTAGATGATTCTTGTTTTGTTAAAAAGAGGATACCTCAAGGTATTTTAACCAAGTTTTATCACATACCTATTTACCAGAAAACACGTAAATTGCCTGCACGATGCACTAAAAAGAGTGAAATAAAAATTATTTTTATAAAAAAATTAAACCGCCTTCAAAAAAACCACATCAAAAAAGTAAGAAATAATTCCTCACCAAATAAATAACGTAAGTACTTTGAAGTCGGGCGGGTTTTAACAAAAACAACAAAAAATTGTACATGTTTCACGCCCGACTTCAAAGTACTTACGTTATTTATTTGGTGAGGAATTATTTCTTACTTTTTTGATGTGGTTTTTTTGAAGGCGGTTTAATTTTTTTATAAAAATAATTTTTCTTCAAATATAACTAGTAGGTCAGCTATAATTTGATCTTGCAGTAGCCAAACTGTCGCTATGGTAATCGTGATAGTTAACTGAACCAAAGTGCTGCTGACAAAACATCTATTGAAATTTTGTTCCCTATATGACCGAAAAAGGCGCTTCTCTGGTTTTCATTCACAATGATACGATCACGATGACAATATTTTTTTCGTGCTAGGGGTACAGGGTTTTACATTATAAACTTTCTTAAGGAAAAAAAAATATTTTTTGTTCACTTAATCTTATACACCATGTTTTACCCTTTTTACAAAATCAACTATCAGTGATAATACTCCGACTTACATTTATCTAAACTACTTTTTATCTTTTCTTCCAACTTAATAATAAACGATCACATTCTTCTCATCTCTATCCTAATATAAATGTGACTACGTAACGACGTACCATTTGGTACGTGCCCAACATACAAAGAAGATATCACATAAATTGAGCATAACATAGCAGTGAAAACTCAAACCATTCTCGAAGCAGTAACAGCATATTAACTTTGCATAAGATTTCATATCACAAAACGATACTGTGTCATCGTAACGATCCTTGAAGTAACGATCACGAGAACATAGGTAACAAGTGGAGTAAAATTGTCAAAGCGTTATTTTTGTGAAACTGTTTTTTCTAGTGCAGCAATATTATGCATTTCTAGTTGCAAGCACGTTATAAAATGTATGGAAAACGACGGAGCGAATGAAGAGTGACATTTAGATGGAGTTCATGCAAATAGAACGACAAAGGTTGATGCTATGACACGACTGTGTAAATATCGGACTTTAAATAGTTTTAGAATGATTTATGACAGTGTTCGATGAACATTTCGTCTATATTTACTGCTTGATGTACGAGCACACGAGTATGTGCTTTAACAAAAGACAGAATAGCTATACAAACACTTCATACGAGGACATTTACTTTACATAAATACCTATATCTATAGGTACTATTTATTTATAGTATTTTCAATGCTTAATAAAATTGTATGCCGACCTTTGATATTTAAATCAAACACAGGTTTTTTACCAATAATAATATATGCTTTAGGTAAGCATCTATTTCCCTGTTGTTGGTAATTTAAAGAGAGTCAAAGTGTAAGTATTAGTTATTTAAGCTAAACCAAAACATTTTCGTTGGCTCGTAAACTGATTATCACCGTCTGATTTTCCGTTCGTTAGGTACCATCGTAATCTCGTCTGAGATTACGACGTTAATGATGAACTACTATGAACTTCAAAAAAAGATTATTCAAACTGATTTTATTTTATTTGGCTAAGTTTTTAATAACTAACGGATCCTCGCGGTTTTACCCGCGTGGTACCCGTTCCAGTGGGAATATCGGGATAAAATATAGCTTAAGTCACTCGGGAAGAATGTAGCTTTCTAATGATTAAAGAATTTTCAGAATCGGTCCAGAAGTTTCGGAGCCTATTCGATGCAAACAAACAAACAATCAAATCTTTCCTCTTTATAATATAAGTAGAGAAAACTAAGTTAATAATTTTAAGATTTATAACTATTATGTGTTTCTTGTCATAACTAAATCATTATTGTTCTATAAACCATTATGAATACGAACTGCGATTTTTTATTGTATGACTTAGTAGTAAGCCTAAGCACATAAATTCAAAAGCCTAGTGTTAATAATTTAGTACTACACTTCGTTAATAGCCCCAGGTGTCGTTTCACACACCATTTAAAGAGAAATATCTCTTAATAATTGAGCCTATTAGGTACATCGACATAACATCAAGCTTTGCAATTGTTCTACAAAAACAACTCTTATTCCGTAGGTACGTGTTAAGAGTTCGATCAAGGTAAGCTTGCTCAAAATACAGTTTTAGGTACCTACTGTCAAGTCGGAGATTTTTTAGCTGACAGTATTATAGCATTCGGTGAATTTAAATGACTGTTATATTTAAATCAAGTAAAGCCACAGGGAGGAGACACTGAGAGAGCCCGTGGCGCAGTGGTAAGCGTGGAATTTTAGTACTTTTTTTATTTATTTTTTGTCCACTACGGGGTAGCACTTAGCCTTCATCACACCTGATGTCAAGCAGTGATAAGGCTGAAGGTGGAAGCGCACTACTCCCGGAGTCCTCGTTATTTGACCTATAGAGGTGCTGCTCTGATTTTCATACAAAATAATACGATTACGATAGCCATTACTATAACGATTGTTTCTCTTACTAAACTATAAGAAACTAGCTGTGCCCGCGACTTCGTTCGCGTGGAAAAGTGACTTTCGGCAGCATTTTTAATTTTTTTAGCTAATAAGGTTTTTCGTTTTTTTGTGTATTTATTTTATATATATTAGTTTAGCGCTATGATACATATTAACACATTAAAAAATTATTTCACATAGCCTTCCGCCCGCGGTTTCGCCCGCTTGTACTACACGACGTTATCTCGAGGGAAAGTTATATTTTCCCGGGATATCAATTAGTCTTTGTCACTCTCTAGCTCCTAAAATATCCACATACTAAAAAAACACGCCGATCCGTTGCTCCGTTTTGACGTGAAAGACGGATATACAAACAATACAAACAGTATGTCAAAAGAAAGAACTTATCACGCTGAACAACTTATCTAGAGATGCTATCTCATATAGTTTAACCTGGCTGCTAGGGTTCCACATCAGCTGGCCTAGCATGAACGGCTTTTATCATGCGATATGATATAGCACGTCATGCTGTCGTGCTTACCTACCCCACTAAGGTGGAAGCAAGACAGCAAGACGTGCTATATCATATCGCGTGATATAATGATGGTAATGCTAGCCAGGCAGGTGTACCAAGACCTTCAAACTTAGTACGTCAATAGAAAATGCTCATCACATTTAACAATTTTCTCTAAGACGGTATTTTTATATCTCTCATAGTTTGGCTGGACTGCTATGGTTCCACATCGGCCATTTCGATCTTCTAAATAAATTATAGCCTACCTTTAAGTTGGCGACAACTAATAGCTATATAACAAAAAAGTTTCATTAAAATCCGTTCAGTAGTTTTTGCCTTAAACGTGGACAACAGACAGACAGACAAAAAATTCAAAAACTATATTTTTGGTATCTGTTCCGTTTAAGAAGACCCTTGGTAGTATTCTTTCTATTTCTTTTCAATGTATACAGCCCCTGTACCGGCAAAAAAATATGGATATGAACGTGGGCTTCATTTGACATTTGATGCCCATATTTTGTGCTTTTAAGGGCCATAATATGGGCTTCAAATGAAGCCCATGTCCATACCCATAATTTTTAGCCGGTAGCCCCCTGAATAGAATCGCATACAGTTTTATAATAAGTATGAATTATTTTATTTATTTACTTAATATACACGGTATTTTTTTATCACCCCGGATAAAATTAAAAGGATTATTCTGCTCATGAAAACAAACCATTTTTATTATGGGACCAACACTAAAATCGCAAAAAAAACAGCTATTCCATACAAAAGTGCAAAAATATTTAATCAAAATGTATGGAACAGCTGATATTTTTTCGCGATTTCAGTGTTGGTCCTTTAATAAAAGTTGTTTGTTTTCATGAGTAAAATAATCCCTAAAAATATCCGGGGTGATAAAAAAATACCGTGTATATTACATAAACAGTACCTACGTATTAACACATTAAAAATTTATATCACATAGCCTTCCGCCCGCGGTTTTGCCGCGTGTACTACACGACGTTTTTCCGAGGGAATGTGATATTTTTCCGGGATAAAATTAGCCTATGGGACTCTCTAGCTCCTAAACTATCCACATACTTAAAAAAACAGGTCAATCCGTTGCTCCGTTTTGATGTGAAAGACGGACATACAAACAAACACACTTTCACATTTATAATATTAGTATATATTGTATGTCAAAAGAAAATACTTATCACGCTGAACAACTTCTCATAAGATGCTGTATTTGTATCTCTTATAGTTAAGCTGGGCTGCAAGGGTTCCAAATCAGGAGTACCAGACCTTCAATATTTTTCCGTCAATAGAAAATGTCCATGACGTTAAACAACTTTTCTTAAGACGCTATGTTTGTATCTCATATAGTTTAATCTGGCTGCTAGGGTTCCACATCAGGTGTACCAGACCTTCAAACTTTGTACGTCAATAGAAAGTGCTCATCACGTTTAACAATTTTCCTTAAAACGGTATTTTTATATCTCTCATAGTTTGGCTGGACTGCTATGGTTCCACATCAGAAATTGCGATCTTCAAAATAAATTATAGCTATATGTTGGCAAGGACCAATAGCTGTATAACAAAAAAACTTTCATCAAAATCCGTTCCGTAAACTTTTTTGCCGACGTCATCACACGAAAAAATGCATCCCCTGTTTTCACCCTCTTTAGGGTAGTTTTTTTACAAACTTTGAATGTCGTATTTATTTATCTAATCAAAAGCCTATAAAATAATTTTGAAGCTTCTAGCTTTAAAAATGACGTAATTTCCATACAAACTTTCATCCCCTATTTCAACCCCTTACAGCCCTTTGTTCACATAAAAAAGTAGCCTATGTCCTTTCTCAGGCTCTAGACTATCTCTGTACCAATTTTTATTCAAATCGGTTCCGTAGTTTAGGCGTGATTGTGTAACACACAGACAGACAGATTCGCATTTTTGCATTTATAATATAAAGTAAGTAAGGATTCTTGACATAAAGACCATCTTACTTATATAATAGCACATATGCCAACGAAATGGCACCCTGTTAATTAAAGCAGTACTTTTCAACCCTCTTTAGTCCTTACGCGTCGCAGGTGTGCTTACAAATTGGTAGGCTGGGGAGCTGGGTCGCGACGGCTTTCACACCTACACGGTATGTACAAAGAGCTTTAGGTATGTGCTTTTAGATCTTTTCGTGTTTATGCTCTAGTAGTCATCGGTAATGTAAAGATTTCATATATTTTTTTTATTTCTTTTTTCATTAAATATTTGAAGAGCTATAGGTACCTACGTATTTACTTTAAGATCTTTTTATGTTTATGCTCTAGTAGTCATTGGTAAAATAAGTAAAGATTTGATGAACCTATGGTAGAAACTTATTGTTTTATACCTTTTTTTATATTCGTCGATAGTCACATAATATTATGTTTGAATATTTTATTTTAAACAAACCAACTTTTATATATGGTCAGTTTTAATAACCGAATCCGCATTTAAAGGAAACAGTTTAAAATTCAAATAATAAATAAGAGCGTACAATATAACGTTTCTTTTTCTATTGTTAGCACCAGGATAACAAAGGAGTATTGTGAGGTCACACAGATTTGCCTGTTAGAATGTTGGTTAATCTCCAAACAGCCGTCTGATTTGTTGCCGAAAGATCTGCTATGAAAACTAACGCAATCGGTCAATATATTATATTGACCGATTGCGTTAGTATAATAAAAATAAAATAGTTGGGCAAACGTCATCTAAAACTATTTAAAATTTCAAGTTCATAGCATTAGTAGTTCTCGAGATATCCAGCCGTGACAGACAGGCGACTGAGGCACAATAAGGGTTCCTTTTTAGGGTTCCGTAGTCAACAAGGAACCCTTATAGTTTCGCCATGTCCGTCTGTCTGTCTGACCCCAGTCTAGCTCATAGACTCTTAGTACTAGAAAGCTGTAATTTAGCATGTATATACATATTTATCACGCCAACAAAGTGGTAAAGTAAAATTTTGAAAAACAATTTTTTTTTAGGTTACCTCGCCTACACGTGAAGTGGGTATGTAATTTTTTTTTCTTGTCTACCCCATAGTGTGGGATGTCGTTGGATAGCAATTTCAAAAATATTGTGGGTTTGTAAAGACAGTTTTTTGATTGAGGCATCCGTTTGTGAACTATTAAGCTTTAAAGTGCAAAATTTTGTTACAGTCATGTGTCCCCCCCCCCCCCCCTGCCAGCCAAATGGTTGGTCTTAGATACGTGAAAAAAATTCACGATAGTAGTACATATGACGAAGTTAAAGGGAAAACTATCACAGCTAAGTAGGCTTTACAAGTTTTTGAGATATAACACATTTTCGCAAATATAACTTTGTCATTCATACGAATACTATAAAAAACAAAGTTATTTTTTTCTGCCAAAAAATGACAGTGGTATTTTTGCTAGGTGTACGCAACCGGTACGTTAAGTGGGTACGGAACCCTTTATGAGCGAGTTCGACTCGCACTTGGCCGATTTTTTTACTATTTTGGTACGGAACCCTAACAACAGAATTTAATTTCTAGTAAGTCTTAAATAATTAAATCCTTGCAGCGGGATGTTCGATTGTCGTTTGGATTTGGTTCGTAAACAGACCCGGCTTAAAAATTGATGTCTCCGTGTAAACGTACCATTACACGCTGATCGACTTACCTACACTACTCTAGCCCAAGCATGAAAAACTGTTGCTTCCCCGTCAACTGCAGATTTTTTTTTCAACATGGCGAATTATTATTAGCTGACATAGTAATATGTTCGCTCCGCAGTTTCGGGTTATGGTAATCGAATAGTAAACTAAAATCCGATTTCACCACTGATATTAAGGCCCGATTTCACCAATGATATTTAAACGCGATTAACGCTAAACGTGTTTAAAACGTATTTCTGTCTAATCACGTTTAAATATCCGTGGTAAAAGTCACCCTTAGTATATCATCCGTCTAGCTTTCAAAGTGCTGGTGTCAAATATCTATTGAATATTAGTTCCTCATACGACCGAAACAGGCGCTGCTCTGGTTTTCATACAAAATTGAACATTTGAACGCTCAACCTAAACATTAGCATAAAGAGCATTGCAGGAATATATTGTCATTTTTATGTATAAAGTCGCAAAGTGAGCATATGTATGAAAATAACTGGGTGGACGGTTAGATCGTTTCAGGTCATAATGTCAACCGGACAAAAAATGCACATTTTCTTTTATCGTCAACTTCTTAGAATGTCAACTTCGCAAAAAGACAACTTCTCGAAATGTCCACTTCTCACAATGACAACTTCGCATTTGGTCAACTTCTCATAAAGTCGACTCTTAAGCCCTTGGCGAGTTTCTTGCCGGTTCTTCTCGTTACAAGGCCTCCCGCCGTAGGATTTGCGAACCGATAGCGTAGCTTCATTGACGTTCACAAGTGCTGTATCAGCCTAAAATGAATAAATGATTTTGAATTTTGAATTTTGAATGATATATTTGCCGGACGACGTTCCGTGGGCAGGCCCCCTACAGGGTGGACCGACGATCTGGTCAAGGACGCGGGAAGCCACTGGATGCGGGCAGCGCAGGACCGATCGTTGTGGAGATCCTTGGGGGAGGCCTATGCCCAGCAGTGGGCGTCGTACGGCTGACATGATGATTTGCAAAATGACAACTCTTCATAATTTGTACTTTAAATGGCTAATGTGCCCCTGAGTGTACGTTTACGGTAACGATTACTATAACGATAGTATTTCGTGCTAGCGGTACAGTGTACTTACATATCTCGTCGCTAAGCCCTCAACCTATGTGTTATGTTAGTCAGCTATTACTTCAATCTAACTGAACAGCAAGCTGTGCCTAAAAGTACCCTAAATACCTATATGTATATGTAAAAAAGTTGCCACTTACGACTTGCGAGAATTCGCCTCATAACCCGCTTTTAGCCCTTTAGTAGTACCTCCGGGGGCGTAAAGATATTACCCTTTCTTAATTTAGACAGAAACGAGCCACAGTGGTACTGCAAAAGGGAATGGATAATTACTGGGCATAATGGGAGACATGCAAGTACAAAAGTTGGTAACATTAGACGTAGAATGTGTGCTCTAGTCGGTGTCCCTACAATGTCACATGAGTAGGTAGGTCAAAAGATTTATCAGTGTAACTAGTTTTTTAATATTTTCACGAGCACTTTGATGCGTTGTTTGTTGTGCTTATTCTTTAACGTTTCTAAAGTATTAATTAACATTTTTACTTTTTTTTATAATACTTACTGTTTTTTTTTAAATCGCCGGTAGGTAAGTATGTGTGAATAGATTGATGGATGTGAATCAAGCGAAAGATAAGGGTACAAGAATCGTAGCGGGTGGCGATCCATAGTCTCAGCCTACCCCCGTGGGAAACAGGCATGAGTATATGTATGTATGATATATTTCATAATATTATTGAAAATGACATACTTATTTAACAAAATCGACCCGTATCTCAAGTAGCTCCAGCGGATTTTTGAAATCATCAAAGTAATTACCAACTTTTTATAACCATACCCTTTTTTTATCCATAACGGAGTAGCACTTACGAACCCAGTAAATGAGCCACAAATGCCGCCACTTAAAGCTAGAAGAAGAAACAAGTGACGGCTAACGGTGTCGGATTTCATATAAAATGTATGTAAACTACCAGGAAAGTGGTTGGTGGCCTTCATCACACCTGAGGCTATCTTATCTCTTACTGTCGGAACACAATAATGCTGAAAACATCATTGTTATGGCGTCAGACTTAGATAATATGGGGTTAGCTAGCCCGGCAGACTAAGAACAAGTCCTACCACCAACCAAACCGAATACAATAATGTAACCCCACGGGAATCGAACCCGGGACTACGGGTTACCACGCGGGTAAAACCACGCGGAATCCCTAGAACTATAATAAGTAACATTGAATAAACCAACTGTCGATAATGTAAAAAAAATAGGTGAGTAAATAATATCAATATGTAAGTTTTTGACTACGATCAATGATAATGTTGAACATAATGTTAAAAAGGACAAGGATTCTCTATCTATATTGTTGTTGTGTGTTCTCAAGTGATTATACACGTACAGGATTACATAAAAGAGATCACGTAGAAAGGTCGCGAAATATACCCAATGTCATGAAATTTTAATCCGCGCGATGTTCACGGGTCTTATTCGGGATTATTTGAGGCAGATACATACCTCTGATCCAGACACTGGAAACATGGTGTCTACGCAATAATTCATTATTAACAGGTTCTTGCTACTTTGACTGGGTTTTTTTTTAATCCACAACGGGGTAGCACTTAGCCTCAATTCTCAATTCTTTATTGCTATTCCACAATGGTTGTTAGGTCTTAAAAATAACAAATCGTGAACATCATGGACCCTGTCGGGCACAGCAAAATTAGAAGGGAGCCTTCATCACACCTGATGTGAAGTGGGAAGCGCACTACTCCCGGAACCATCAATCACTGAGGAACTGGCTATCTTATCTCTAACTACCGGAACACAATAATGCTGAAAAAATCATTGTTATGGTATCAGACTAGATTAGATGGTGGTAGCTAGCCAGGCGGACAAAGAAGAAGCCCTACCACCAACCAAACCGAATACAATATGTACCGCCACTGGGAATCGAATCCAGGACCTCTTGGTCTGAAATTGATGGTGTGAACCACTGGACCACAGAGGTGGTTAATATAATATACTTAATTATATTGAGAAGAATGAACGGAGACTAGGGCGAGAACGCTTAGCTGTGAACGAATGGTTTTTATTATAGTTCCTCTTTACAGGGTTAATTTTTGAACACCGTCCAAATTTTTATGCTCGTCTCAAAATCGATAAGTGAACAACTTTCTCCTAGAAACATGGGTCGAAATACGACAAAAATTTTTGGACTTCCCATACTAAATCGATCGCGTAGTCAGTCTGATTTGTATGAAAAGACAAAAATTTTATGTCATATTTCGACCCATGTTTCTAGGAGAAAGTTGATCACTTACTGATTCTGATACGATCTTAAAAATTTGGATGGTGTTCAAAAATTAACCCTGTATAATGGTGATGTTGTGAAGTTCTTTAGTCAAGGTACTGTTGAAGAGAGGCATCAAATGCTTCAAAACATCAAATACTATGGGGTGAGGTGGCGTTCGCGTTGGAGTTATAATGCGATATCAAGAAACCGTGCGATATCAAGAACCAAAAAACAAGAAACGTTTGAAACTGTCACAAGCAGCCTCACTCTATAGTGTTGAAGCTTAGAAGTTTACAGGTATTATGCTCTCTGAGTGACGTTACTTTTATTATGATGGACACTTTTAAATATGACGACTCTATACAAACTGAGAGAAAAAACAACTTTGACTAGTTTTCTTCTTACAGTTCTTCTCGTTACATGGTCTCACGCGTAAGGGGTTAGAACCAATGACGTAGCTTCTTTGACATTTGTGAATGTCAGTTTGTAACGTACGTCGCTACTTTTTTTTAACCTATGGCTTTACTAAATTAAACTATGCAACCATTACCTTTTTCAAAATCCCTGGATAGGGGCTTCTTCAGGAGAATAGGCTCATGGTCCTCTCTCCTCCAGGTGATCTTGGGCGGTGGATGGCCGGTCGCCTTGCAGGTCAGCGTAGCATTTTCCAGCTCTTGAACTGACACATCGGCCGATGTATCGTCGCTTACGATGTCTGGCGGAACTGTGGACAAATGATAATGTTAAAAGTATTTGATTGAATCAGGCGTCACTTGGCGGAAGTCCCTAACCATTGTGAAAAACGAAATATATGTAGCTTACTTCCGCAAAAAACACAATATGCAAGATGCACCGCCCGCCCACCCGCAAAAAATTGCACATGCACACCACGAAAACACCAGTGCACAATACCTGCATCTAGCAAGACAGCAATACCAAAAGTTTTGGTGTTGGTTCTTCGCACGAACTAGCACGAACTATCTCCTGAGGATGCCCCGGGTTGGGGCGAAACACGTGTAGAGTAGTCTAATCGGTGACGGTGCAAGGTGTATTGCTGTCTTGCTAGATGCAGGTATTGTGCACTGGTGTTTTCGTGGTGTGCATGTGCAATTTTTTGCAAGTGGGCGGGCGGTGCATCTTGTATATTGTGTTTTTTGCGGAAGTAAGCTACATATATTTCGTTTTTCACAATGTTAAAAGTTTTGGTTGGTGGAAGGACTTTTTACAAATCCGCCTGGCTAGCAACCACCATCTTATTTAAGTCTGCCGCCATAACAATAATAATGTCTTTTTTTTTGTAAGATAAAGGCACGTTTCGCCTCCGCCGAGTTGCCCCATATAATCAGGCCATACCTTCGTAATATTAAAGTATTCTTTGCCTTAGTATAGATTCTACATCTATTACATACAAATAAATAAAATTGGAGTGTCTGTTTGTAATACTAGAATAACCGCTTTTTACTACAGCAATATGATTATATATATACGGTACATATACCAAAATAACATTTTTTACAATTTTTGTCTGTCTGTCTGTCTGTTTGTTTCCAGCTAATCTCTGAAACGGCTGGACCGATTTTGACGGGACTTTCACTGGCAGGTAGCTGATGTAATAAGGAGTAACTTAGGCTACTTTTTATCCTGATATTCCCACTGGAACGAGAACCACGCGGGTGAAACCGCGGGCGGCCGCTAGTATTCATTAAGTTAAGAAGTTAAAGATAAATAATTTCAACTTTTTTGGCTATACCCAAACAGCGCGAAAGTGAGAGGTAATTTGGCGCTTCTCCTAACGATTCCGTAGCTCAGTGGTTAGAGCATTTGCCCAGACAGTGAAAGTTCGTAGCTTTGAGTCGCATCGGAGATGGGTCGGTTTTTTCTAAAACTTCATTTTTAAGTTAGAGACAAGTTGTTTATCTTGTTTAACAAAAAGAAACCTTTTTTTATCACTAATTTTTTCACCTTAAATAAATAATAAGGACCACATTACGTGAATGCCAAGGTTAAGTAATTAGCCCGTCCTAATCCACGTAGGTGCTTTGTAAACGAGTGTCATTTCGTAACGGCTTAAAACGTCACGAGAACGCTGTGACCGCCGGCTTGGGCGGCTTAACGTAACTTAGCGGAGGCGTAGCGGAACACAACATTACCTAAACTTAAGACAACTTCCGTCCACAATGACAATAACATGTTTTTCACACAAACGACAATTATCATAATTTGTATATAGAAAAACGTGTTACTAATATTATCTATAAGTACTAATATTATTATGAGAAAAGTTTCGATCAACAATAACACCTAGTTCTAGATACATAGTTGGAGTGAAAGATAATTATGGCCGCGAGCGTATACTCCCACTTGAGAGTATAATTAAAAGTAGATTATTTTGATAGTGTCAATAATACTAAGGTATTTCAAAGGTTCCTGTCATTTATAATGTAAGATCGTAACATTTGCAACCTTTTTTCTCTGTTCAAAAAAAGTCAGTCTGTGCCATGTAGAGTTTTCATTTAGTTCGTGAGCCTTCATCTAGTACTATTGTTGATCGAAGGAGAAAAGATTAGAATTTTTGTTACTTTGTAATTTAAAGATAACCATTCAATTTAGTTTTCTGAAAATGGGTCCAGTTTGGTGAACCATTAGAAAGCTACATTCTTCCTGATTGTCATAGGCTAATATACTATATCCCAAAATTCCCACGGAAATGGGGATTCACGCAGCAAAATCCGGACGGAGCACCTTACTGTTCTACTTATATTGGTTTGATAATCCGATGGTGCAGGAGTTTCCGATTATTACTGTGTTGTGTAAGGAGTTGTGTTGTGTATATTCTGTGTTTGGGATATAATATCTGTTATATTTATAATGGTTCTGGTGCCAGTTTCACAACCCTTTAGTTCATATATTTCTGAATCAGAGTAATGTACCTAGTACCTACCTAGTACCTACCTAGTACCTACCTAGTACCTACCTAGTACCTACTTAGTACCTACCTAGTACCAATATTTTGTTGTACGAAATATCACATTAGACTCATAGATCTGATTTCGACAAGGTATCAGTAGTATTTATTTACTGTGTAGGTATATCAGTTGATTCTCTGAAACTCGATCACCGGCTCGCATATGTAATGAGTTCACTATTCTTTTTCCCTTGACTTACATTTGTTTTTTATGAATAAGACATAAAATTTGTGTTCGAAGATACGAAGTCATTGACGGCAAAATATCCCTACAGAATCACACCCCAGATTCATCAATGAATATATATAATATACTAGCTGACCCGGCAAACGTTGTTTTGCCATATAAATTTTAATGGACACGAACTTCGTATCACCTGCCTGACACAATGTCACTTATTAAAAAAAAAGAAATCCTAAGCGGCAAAAATGCGTACTCTTTGACATACCTTCTCTTTGGAAGCTGCTAAGAAATGAGAGTTGTGTGAAGTATGACAGCTCAACGGTTTTCTATACAAAATTACCATTATTATTTTATAATTTTCCTGGATAAAAAGTAGCCTATGTTACTCTCCAGCTCTCAAATTATCTCCTTACCGAAAATCTCGTCGATCCGTTGCTCCGTTTTGACGTGAAAGACGGACAAACAAACAAATAAACAAACAAACAAACACACTTTCACATTTATAATATTAGTATGGATTCATTATGTTCAAGCTGTCCTAAATAAGTGCTTTGTAAAGGCGGCTTAATAACTTAGCGGAAGCGTAACGGGACACAACATTTAACTTAAGACAACTTACGTCCAAAATGTTTACCTCATCATGGTAATATAAATACGTAAAGACGTCAAATATGTACATGGGGTAACAGTGGTAGGTACTGGTAATACATACTGAGATGGAAGTGGTTTTGAAGGTCAACTTTTTGTAATCTATATATATAAAAATGAATCCCTATTTCCCTTGGTCACGACATCACGCGTGAACGGCTGGACCGATTTGGCTAATTTTGGTCTTGAAATGTTCGTGGAAGTCCAAGGAAGGTTCTTACGGTGAGAAAATAGGGGAAGAGGGGGTAAGCGGGGGTAGAGTAGAAGTAGGGTAGGGTAAAGGTAGGGTAGGGTATAGGTAGGGTAGGGTAGGGTTAGGGGTAGGGTAGGGGTAGGGTAGGGGTAGGGTAGGGTAGGGGTAGGGGTAGGGTAGGGTAGGGGTAGGGGTAGAGTAGAGGTAGGGGTAGGGTAGGGGTAGAGTAGGGTAGGGGTAGAGTACGGGTAGGGTAGGGTGGAGTAGGGGGTAGGGCCACGGGAACGAAGTCGCGCTGGGTCAGCTAGTGAATTGATAAATCTGGGGTGTGGTTCTGTAAGGATATTTTGCCGTCACTCACTTCGTATCTTCGAACACAAATTTTTATGTCTAATTCATAAAAAACAAATGAAAGTAAAGGGAAAAAGAATAGTGAACTCGAAAAATGGAAAATGAAGTATTTTGAAAAAATCGACCCGTCTCACAATCACAACCAGCTCCGATGGGACTCGAATACGACTCCGTAGCTCAGTGGTTAGAGCAGTTGCCCGGAAAGCGAAAGGTCGTGGGTTCGAGTCCCATCAGAGCTGTTTGTGAGACAAGTCGATTTTTTCTGAATACTTCATTTTCCATTTTTCAATAATAAAAATTGCATTGTGAATGCAAAAAACTAAAATTTAAAATAAATAATAGTGAACTCATTAAATATGCGAGTTGGTGATCGAGTTTCAGAGAATCGACTGATATACCTACACAGTAAATAAATACTACTGATACCTTCTCGAAATCAGATCTATGTTAGTAGGTATGTGATATTTCGTACAACAAAACTAGTTGTCCCGATGCCCTGTGGCAATCATTGCAATATACATGGAACATAGTTTAAAACAAATAATAAAGATTTCTAAAGCTAAAGCAGTTGCCACATTTCTCCAACTAAAAAAATTTAGATCTGAGTTTGAGTTCAAAAGAAATTTAGATAATTAATTTTCAGAGTTTTAACTGTTCCCATAGTATTTACTGAGTAACGACTAACAACTCAAAAAATACAGTTTTGGCCAGCGCATTCTGCATAGTCGCAACATTAAAAGTTCGCCTAAAAACTTAATAAGGGGAACAGCTTAAAGCTCTGAATCTCCACTAGGCATTAAAAGTTAACACCGTCTAGCAATCGCCTCTACGGGCCTGCCAATTTTTAACGCGAAAACTTTCGCAAAACAGCCACCTTCGGAGGGGAAGAAAAAAAGTAAATTTTCACAATATCGTTGTGATTTATCGCTCCCACCAGGAATAACGCAGGCTTTCCGCTCTAACCGTTCTTGCACATTTACATTTCGGGTTTCGCGAACATTTTGTGTACTCCCTTTTTAGGAGTAATGTTGGAGGCTTCGAGAGTCGTTTGATATCAAAGTTGCCTGAAACAAAATTCATGTTTAATAAAGTGTTGCTTTGGGAGCGTCTTCTGGCAAGATAATGATGTTAAGTGCCGCGACGAGACTACAAAAGCAAAAAAATGAGTTAAAACTATTGTCTTGCTTCAGCTAACTGTGACGTATAAGCAATTTTTCTGAGATAATGCTCTTTTATTAAAAAAAAACCATAAATGGTGTTAATTAGATAAAGGGTTCTAGAGTAAGTACTTCATTAGGTTAAACATATTTTATTTTATTACGAATAAAATTACGTATTTGTTTAAAGAAAAACAGGTAAATTGTGTTTTTCATATTTTGTTTCAATACAGCTGATTTAACAGCTGCCAAACTAGCATAAACAAGGTTAAAATACAAAACACTCAGCTATGTTAATCCCAATTATATTATTGTATAACCGATTTCAATCGAATCGCAAATACCATTACTAGAAACATTATTTTCGTTTGCCGGTTCGGCTGTATGATTAAATTCCTTGGTCTAATATTTATTCCCGCGCTCACCGATGACAGCTGTCAATAATCGAGGTTTAAATCCAAAATGTCTCGTAGCCCCTTCAGTACCTCGTCAAAACATAAAAGGCTCTCAGTTACGTCGATCAAGCCCCGGTTTTATTTATACCCCATCTCAATCGCACCATCAAAGTGCAAATACGTGCCAATCAATCATGTTGGATTTACCAGCGTAGAGGAAGAAATTAAGCCTTTATTGACATTTTGCGACATCTCAATTTACATTCCGACCGCTATTCCTGAAGGGAAAGAGTTTATATCACAACAAAGCAAATAACTGAGCTTAATGAAGATTACAAATAATACTAATAGGTATCGAACGGATGTCTAATTTCCCGATTTCTAAATTGGAAGTGATTTTTTCTATCAAATACGTTTCTACGATAGCTCTGTTGATATGATTATTTATTTAGTGAACGATTCAATAACTTTGAGTATATTCGATCAAAACAGCAATTTAATTTAGTTTTATGATAATGATCTATGTCTATGATAATATCACCATTATTTACTTATTTATGAACAAAAGGAACAAAAATATTTTTAATTCAGTCCATTTTTTTCAACATAAAATTTATAGTAACGTTACATACTTACTTATTACAGAGAAACATAAAGTTTTTATTGAAATTAGTTTTAACCCATTCTTGCCTGCCGTGCCAATTTGGGAACATCTATAACTATTATGAAAAACGGGATTTTGCAAATTTAAACATGGTAAAATCCTGTTTTTCATAATAGTTATACCTCTTAGGTGTTTCCAAATTGGCACGGTGGACAAGAATGGGTTAATGGATATAATATTATGTAGTAGCTTTTATGAATACTAGTAGATGCGCGCGACCTCATCCGCTTGCAATCCAGTTTCATAGTCGGCTCGAATCGTAAACAATCAACTTAAAAAATATCTTGATTATTTTAAGCCTCTTGATAATAGACATATAACAACTACACGTCATTTCCTATAACAAATTCAAAATTTGAATCGCTAATTTGATTTACGAACGCTTTGAAACGGGTGCGGCTTAAAAAAAAGAATAGCGACGAAATTGGTATTACAGGAGCCATAACATTTTGCAAATAAAAAAGTAAATTGTCAAAGTTTGGCGGCTGGCGCGTGTCTATTGGAGTTGGTGAAGCCTACGGCGATACTTTGTGTGAGCGCACTGAAATAAGAAAGGGCTGCGGCGTGTTAATAATTATATTTTGAGGACGACAATGTCGCTTACATCTAAACCTCGTGAAAGAGGATATAATTCGATTTTTGGGATTAAAACGTGTTTGTTATTTTTTTATTTAATTTCTACTGAATTCATGGCGCTGATTATTTCGAAAATATACGTAGATATGAAAAAATACTAAAGATTAGGTTTAAGATTGGTTTAAGATAGTTTTTTGAATAACCCAAATTAATTATATTATTATTGCCTTGTTGCAGTGATTATTACATAATATACAGATCTAAGTGATAACTTAAAGGTTATAATAAACAAAGTACGTAAACGTACATAATATAAACAACATCAAAACAACACCTTCTACAAATAGAATCACAAAAAGAAATAATTCCAAAAGAACTTCTGTTGTCCAACTTTCATACTAGCCCAACTTGTAGGTACTTGTCCGGTGATAAATACTTTTTAAAAACTACTCCATAAATGAATAATCATTTCCGATAACCGGAACGTTCGAACGTACCGTAACAAAATACGGTACTTCAGCAAAGCGGCAACGTCTTCGCTCAAAGGAAACAGAAATAAAAATACAACATTTAACATTTCCTAGAAGTTGCAAATAAATAAAGTTTGCGTGGAACTCGAGGCCGCGCCTCTTAGGTTATGGTCGCAGTTACAGCGGTGAGCGGGACAAATTTAAAGGCACAGTTACGGTTAAATTCCAAATATTTGATATTATATTGCTCGTTATTTAAATTTTTACTTGTTTGCAGTCATAATACAATGCAATTTTTATTATTGAAAAATTGATTGAAGTAGTAATTATAGAAAAAATCGACCCGTCTCACAACCATTAACGAATCCGTAGCTCAGATAGTTGTGGTCGCCCGGATAGTTGTGGGTTCGCGTCCTATGGGAGCTGGTTGTGCGACGGGTCGACTTTTTCTAAAATACTTCATTTTCAATTTTTCAATTATATTGCTCGATATATTTTTAGCTTAAATCTCTATAAATCTATAAAACAATGTCACTTTTGAACGCTTATACTGAGGCCACTCAAAGAATTCCGTCTAGTTATTTCATTGGAGTAAAGTTCTGGTGGTGGTTCATGACCCATTCTTCTTATCCATCCCCAGCAGTGGGGACATTAAATGGCTAATGATGATTATGATGATGATGAAAGTTCAATATTGAATAAAACGGTATATTTGAGGATTCGTGGCGCTACCCTGTTGTGGAAAATAGTATTGACACGTTGGTATACTATATCCACGCTTTCCGCTGTTATTACGAATGAACCCCAAGGATAGGCAGCATAACTCGTGGTACGGCATCAACCAGTTATGTTACTTTCCTTATAATATAAAGAAGTAGTGGCAAGAGAGCTTCTTTACGGAAAGTACTTACCTATTGGAAAATGGTTATTATGTATTGATGTAAAAAAATGCTAAGAGCATTACCAAGAATTCAGTAAAAGTTAGAAATGTTTATATTTAGATATTCGAATAAAAGTTCCCCGGTACAAAGAATGTTTTGTTTTTGTTACTTTTACTTTTCAAACGTATTTCTTATTTTTGTTTATTAATGTTATGATTAAAGTACCTACTCCATCATTTTGTAGGAGTACCTACCTACAGAAACAATGTTAAATGATATTCAGATACTTACGTAATTATTTATCTAAGGTAAGTTGCAAAACTGCTGATCCTTATTTTTCAAACTCCTGTCTGTTATCGTTTGACGGAAAAAATAAAATAATTTGAAAAAATTATGCAAGTACCTACCGCTTCTGTGGTCTAGTGGTACACTCGGGGACAAATTCGGTGAACCACATCTTACTTCTTTTCGTGTGGCTGGCGTCTCACCGTTCAGTTGCAGTCCCTATCCGTAATTGCTTATGCATTGTACTACCCTAGTTTAATACATAAAACAATAGTAAAAGGGTCTGCGCTTGAATGGCGAGGCACCAGACACGCGAAAGGAAGTAAGAGGTGGTTCACCGAATTTGTCCTCGAGTGTACACACCACCGGTATCAGACCCAGAGGTCCCGAGTTTGATTCCCAGTGGGGGGTACATATTGTATTCGATTTGGTTGGTGGTGGGTTGCGTTCAAAGTCCGCCTGGCTAGCTACCAACATCTTATCTAAGTCCGACGCCATAAGAACAATGTTTTCAGCATTCAATAATCAATAATAATCAATAATAGCATGCATGGTACGTAAGTATATAGGTCTGGCCAAAGCTTAAAAAAAATATTTATTTCAGACATTTTAGTACTGATACAAAAAAAAATCTAACACTATTTTTTATTAAATCACAAGTAGCAGCTAGTCGCCCGGAAAGGTCGTGGGTTCGAATCCCATCGGAGCTAATTGTGAGACGGATGGATTTTTTCTAAAATACTTCTTTTTCTATTTTCCAATAATAAAAATTGCATTGTGAATGCAAAAAAAGGGAAAAAAAGGAAAAATTTCAATAACTTTGCAATAGCAATAATTTCATCTCTAGCGATTGTCAAATATCTGGAAAGGTATTTCGTGTGCGAGGGTAGTAATATCTTCACATTGATGAAATTAACGCTGGCTATAAGTACAGTGCGTAAAAAGTATTGGATAAATTCGACACTTCTCGTAACGACTCCGTAGCTCAGAGGTAGAGCAGTCGCCTGGATAGGGAAATTTCGTGGGTTCAATTCCCATCGGAGCCAGTTGTGAGTTGTGAGACGGGTCGATTTTTTCTAAAATGTTTCATTTTCCATTTTTCAAAGTAAAAATTTCATTGTTAATGAAAAAAAAGTATAATTTTTAATAAAATCAAGTAAAAATAAAATAAATGAAAACATGAAAAACAATGTTTCCACGCTTTGCAAAGATAATACCTCAAGTACTCGTAGGTATTGGCCATATCCCAGCCCTTTGTTTCCTTTCTCCATTTAAAACACACTCTGTGTAAAATGTTCAGTTTGACGACCGCACAATACGTGATGACGATTCGTTTTTCACGGCTGACGCAAGCGAATACATTGAATGGCACTACATCGGACAACGACTAATTGAAATGAGTAAGCGTATAATGAAAAGGAAATTCATTATTATCATGTGATAGATTTCATGACAATAGTTATGAAATAATAATTAACACTCGTTAAGCAAAAAAAGATCGTTGTGGAGATCCTTGGGGGAGGCCTATGCCCAGCAGTGGGCGTCTTACGGTTGAAATGATGATGATGAAGCAAAAAAAGCACATGATCACTTTGGATTTGTTTCTAATAATTCTTTAATGATTTTAATTTCCCCAACTCAACCATTTCAAAAATGTAAACAAACAAAATTATTTTTAATTTGTTTTAAATCTTAACTGGTGGTGGTTAAGTAACAAATTCAATTGAGTACTTTCAAGTCGTTACGTAGAAGGTCAAAGATTTATGAATATAAAGTTCCACATTAATTAGACATACCTTCTGTACGCTTATAAATTTAATGTTATGTTATCATATAAATGTTATGTTATCATAAAAATAGAAAAAAGAATTCAAAAGGACATTTAAAGTACGCGCCATATAACTTGGCACGTGTCAATATCTGAAACTAAAATTATGACACGGGAATAAATCTTATTTTCCGACCGACCACGAAGATCAGCGCCCTCTGACAAATGCCAAGTTATGTGGCGCGGACTTTAGCCTTTTTGCCTTTCCCATACAAACCTTGCTAAGTTAACAGAGGGCTTAGTATAGGAAAACTTTTTCCATATACGTTCCTTTCCTGTATTTTTTTAATGACGAAATGTAACCCATTATTGAACGTTATGGAGATTCAAAAAGAACACCTTGTGTATTAGATATTCGATAAATGTGCGTTCGATGTCAGAATTTCAAATTTAACCTTTTATCAAACATAATTTTAAGGTAACGATCAAGGTCAACCCCTCAATATTTATGTACTGTCAACCGTTTTAATCTTGTAGATCGGTCCACTTATCCCAACAAAATTCATAACCTTAAGGGCCCTCGCCCACGGCGACTTTCTGCGCGCGTTAGTCGCATTTGCAACGCGCTATTACTAAGGCGCGACAGCATCGCTACTAACGCGCAATAACATCGCTAGTAACGCGCGACAGCATCGCTACTAACGCGCTACAGCATCGCTAGAAAATGTCGCCGTGGGCGAGGGCTTTTACTCTTTCAATGGCATTTTTGTGCCGTTACTGAATCGTGTTTGCATCGCGACAGTATCGCGTTTGCATCGCGACTGAATCGTGGTCATGTGGGCGAAGGCTCACAGCTAGCAACCGCATCGCGACAGCATCGCTACTGACGCGCTACAGCATCGCTACTGCATCGCTACAAAAAGTCGCCGTGGGCTAGGGCTCTAAGACCTTTATTAAGTTCGCCGGCCGTATTTGCATGCGGCGTCCAAGATTTCTTTTTCAATTTCGAACTTAGGACAAGTTTATTGGAACTGGGTGTCACACGGCGGGACAAGTTGGCAGGGTTGGCGGTTACTGGGTTTGGGCGATCACCCAGGGAGGCCAGGGCCCCGATTGTGATAATCCTATGACGCATTAGTCAAGTGTACGTGCAGTTGACGTGCAAAACCGTTTATGATAACGCGCGGCTTTGACAGTGCCACAACGTTTTCTGTTCCGGTGATAATCTTTGGAACTAAAACAGTTTTCATACGACAGTCTATTTTGACAGCTAATTTCGTTTTGCAAGTGGTTCCTCTATCACGGATGTCACCGGATCAGACAGGATTGTGGGACTATAGGTTTGCGTGACGTGCGCGTCGTTATGGCATTACGGTAATACGAAGTCAAACGTTAAGACGCAAACGTGATCACGACGCGCTGCATAGAATTACGGCGATCCGCCCGCTGGTTGATTACTGGAAAAGGCCTAGAAAACAATAGGGGATCGGACTGGTATTGATATGTAAATATTCAATAGTAACATTTAAAAATATGACATTGAAGAATAACAAAAGTGAAAAAAACTATTCAAAATGTTGATTATTAAGCAAGTAATGAGCTGCTGAATTGTGAAAAACTCTATCTATCTCTTTCTAAAACGAAATCTTATATGGCGGGAGAATGGCTCTAGGCACATCTGACGTCACATGTGTTTAGCGCTGTCCTTGTCTAATAAGGAAGTTTGATGAGCTATATCTCCGAAAATTTGGAAAAGATATGAAAAAAAAACCTGTGTCGTGTTTCTGATATTAATAAAAACATTTTAAACGAATAAAAATCAGCAGTCCGATCCGTTATATAAGCTAGACAGTGTTTGAGAATCGAACCCCCAACCCATGACAAAGTAGGAATTGAAAATAATTATATCAAAACAATAGAGACAACTAGTTAATAAATTCGTTTCAAATCAATGATATCGAGTTTGTCATCCATAATTATTTAATTTCATGACGGCAACATTGAACGTCACGGATATCCGATGACGTCAGAGTTGACGTGCCTAAGTTCAATAAAGGTTAAACCGCCTTTTCATTATTTTTAGATGATCTTTAAAATATCAATTAGGAAGAACAGAACAATTTAAAAGATTAATACAACTTTGCGAGTAACGAATAACTTTGAAGTTCATTTCTTTCCTTTGTGACGTATATTATTTTCGATTATAGCAGGTGGGCGGAAGTATCTCTGCGTAGGTATGAAACGTCGTGATTACAGGCAGTTACCGAATCAATTCAATGCCAATAATACACCACTCTCGAAGGATATGCTCGAAGCTATACGCTCGAAGGATTGCATCATTGAAGTGGCAGTAGGCGGGACACATAGCGCGGAGAACCGATGGCCGTTGGGGCGGAAAGGTTCTTGAATGGCGACCGCGTACCGGACGACGTTCCGTGGGCAGGCCCCCTACAAGGTGGACCGCGACGATCTGAACCTACACAATACGGTATTTTACTGGTTTTTTTTTATTTCTTTAAAATGTTTTTCGAAATATAAGCTACACAAAACAAGTTTTCATTTTGAATTATCTTGAATATTTTCAAAGATATAGGACTTCAAACTTTATAATTAGACAAGGACAGGACGCTATCTTAGTGACGTCAGTGAGTTAGTAGCGTCATAGTCACGCCATAGAAGATTTCGTTTTAGAAAGAGACAGCTACAGTCAAAATCAAACAGACTATAATTCTTTTATTATAAAACAGATTCAAATATTTTTTCACATTTGGTATTCTTAATTGCAATATTTTTTAACGTCATCATTAAATATCTTCATTTCAACAACAGTAAAATACCCTATTGTTTGCCAAATATACTATATTTTATATCGAGGGACTAAACGAAGCCATAGTTTACCAGACCAATGAAACCAAGGGTATATTAATTAATTTGGCGTTTAGTCTCGAGGTGCAAACTGTACTTTTCACTTTGAGAGCGAGAAAAATAGTCCATTTAGTACAAAAGCATTTATTAGATTCTGAAATTTCCGCGGAGTAAAAGAATTAGCACTTTTGTAGGACAGGCGAAGACATTTAGCCATACTGCCAAATCTTGAGTATTATTAAATTATTATAGCTTCTTATGTTTTCATAAGAATGTAGGTGTGTTACATTTATTTATTTATTCCGATAGAGCCTTCTCGATAATTCTTGCTGAGGTAGTCACCACTACAATAAAACACTCGGCATCACTTTACCGAGATAGCGCCTATTTTAATCATTCCACATATCGTCCAGTTGCGTAGACACTTGGGGCATAAAACCACATCTATCTTGAGTCACAAAGTCCACTATGAAACCAATTGCGATATATTAAAATATCCACATATGCTAACCCGCCAAATTGGCGCCAAAATCTCGCGGTCAGTTTTTCCTTCAAATTAACAATTTAAATCACATGACGCCACCTTCCTTGCGGAAAAACCATGAAACAAAAAGACTTCGCTATGAAGATGGTCCACACTTCACAAATAATAGTATATTTACTGACTGTTTGAGTTTGTCTAATGTCACATGAAGAAAATTAAAAACCTAATTACTTTTTACTGCCTAGGGACTAAAGTGGTTACTTTAGTCCCGCTTCGTAGGGCTATATCAGTGTACTTTTAGAGCATGAGAAGTGAAAACAAAATCAGAACATCGCCAAAAATAAAAATATCAATAAAGCAGCCACGTCAAAGTCTGAGCAGCGTAGCCTTAATAACTCGTACACCTGAAGATCTTATCACAGTTATTATTAGATTGGTTTTAGTGCATCTGTAATTCTTGGTGTGTCGCGGACAGGGCACAATCGTGTCGCAACCTTTATCGCTAAATCAAAAGTGCGGCTAAGAGCCAGCGCGCACTTGTGGTTTTTAATCGGGCGATAGTTTGATCGTTCTCGGATTCAGTATAGAGTTAAATGGCAGTGAGCGCACTGACGATAAAAAACCGACCGATCTAACTATCGGCCGATAGTTGTTCGATCAAACTATCACACAGCACAACTATCGGCCGGTCGGTAATGTGCATGAAGGACTATGTGAGCGCGCGTACTGCATTCAACTAAACTATCGCCCAACTATCGGCCGACAGTTTGATCACGATCGTCTTACGATTACATACGTAAAACAGGGCTTTTCAGTTAAGCAAAGAAAACCATATTTATGTCACTTGACATGTGTTTTCTTTTTTTGCAGAAAAAACTCACTTGACTTGTTTTGTTTTACATGACTTCTGTTGTTTTTGGTGGAATCAAACAAACTTTGAAGTAGTATAACTTTGTACATGTGTTGTTTTTGTGGAAACGCAACACACAGAGAGAAAGCTTAGCAATATCCCTGCTAGATGGCATCAAAATCGCAATGGAACACAAAAATTGACATTTGCTGTTTTTGTAAAGAGTTCTTCAATTACGCGGCTGAATTTTTTCGTATGCAACTACGCGAGGTCATGGTATATCGTCAATAATTCAAATAGTAATGCGGGCCCGGATATAGATTTACATAGATAACGCAAGTATCACAATTTGTATTGAAACCAAGCGTGCCGACTTTTTAACACATACGGTGACGTCACAGCCGAAATTTAGTGACGGGAAATCCAAACTGATACCATTTTGGGCTATGGCAGCTGTTAATTATTACGCAACGAGGCTTTTTTTAGTTTTCGCGGCCGTCCGGCTGCGACAGCAGACGTGCACGGATTGTAAGTTAGCGGCGACAAACCTTGACGTTTGGTCGGGGTTTGGACATGCAAAGTACCTACTTAGATGCATTTGCGTTATGCTAATATTACACGGTTCAACTAAATTGATTAACTTTGGTTGAAAGGCGCAGAAATACAGGCGCACATTGTCATTGAATGATTTACTTTTACGTTTACATTTTTCAATTGACGATCTCCGTGGCCGGGTGGTGTACGCACCGGTTTCAAGGTGCCGCTATCTCTAGAGGTCCCAGGTTTGATCTCCGGTCGGGTAAATGTTGTAGTAAAACGAACTTTTCAATATTTCCTCGGGTCTGGGTGTATGTGGTAATACCCGTCGTTGTTTCCAGTTTCCAGTTTATAATACTAGTGCTTAAGCTACTATACCTTGGTATTGGAACTGTGATGGGTGTCCAATATTAATTAATTTGATTGCTTCATCCAAATTGAAAGGCAAAAGTCAACCGTGTATTATCGCCAATATCATGTAAATCTATATCTGTGATTGCGGGTGTGATAACGCCGAACCTCGGACGTGTATTTTTGGTATGATGTGTACCTACTATAACTTAAAATTTCAATACCGACGAGATATCAAAGGCCGATTCTCCTGTGCAGCAGCGTGGTATTGATAACACGCCTGGAGCACTCATAGTTAATTGTTTTTTACTTCTCATGCTCTAAAAGTACGCCAATATAGCCCTACGAAGCGGGACTAAAAAACCACTTTAGTCCCTAGGGAGTAAAAAGTAATTACTTTTTAATTTCCTTCATGTGACATTAGACAAACTCAAACAGTCAGTGAATATACTATTATTTGTGAAGTGTGGACCATCTTCATTGCGAAAATGTTAAAATGTTTTTTGTTTCATGGTTTTCCGCAAGGAAGGTGGCGCCACGTGTTTTAAATTGTTAATTTGTGACTGGTTTATAAGAAAAAACTGACCGCGAGTTTTTGGCGCCATTTTAATTATTATTTTAATTAATCGCAATTTGTTTCATAGTGGACTTTGTGGTGACTCAAGATAGGTGTGGTATTGTGCCCAAGTGTCTGTCTACGCAACTGGACGATTATGTGGAATGATTTAAATAGGCGCTAACTCGGTAAAGTGATGCCGAGTGTTTTATTATAGTGGTGACAACCTCTGCAAGAATTATCGAGAAGGCTGGCTTGACACACTTGACGCCAAACACTCCAAGGAGCATTGGAATGTAACACACCTACATTCTTATGAAAACATAAAAAACTATAATAATTTAATAATACTCAAGAATTGGCAATGTCTTCGCCTGACCTACTAAAGGGCGAATATTTTTACTAAATATTACTACTACAGACCGCGAAAAGTTTCAGAATTTGTTTTATGTTTTTGTACTAAATAGACTATTTTTCTCGCACTCAAAGTGAAAAGTACAGTTTGCACCTCGAGACTAAACGCCAACTTAATATACCCTCGGTTTCATTGACTCCCTCGCACGCTCGGGAGCCAAACCACCTCTGGTATATAATGGCTTCGTTTAGTCCCTCGTTATAAATATACTATTGTGCTTCAGAAATTGTATTTTTATTTACAACTAGTTTTCCGCCCGCGGCTTCGTTCGCGTGGACTACACGACGTTATCCCGCCGGAATGTGATATTTTTCCGGGATGAAAAGTAGCCTATGTTTCTCTCCAGTCTACAAAGTATCATTCCCAAATTCAAGCCAAATCCGTTCAGCCGCTTTGGCGTGATTGAGCAACAAACATTCAAACGTGTAAACATCCAAACATCTAAACTTTCACAATTTATAATATTAGTAGGAAACCTGCGGCTTCGTCCTCGAGAAATGCCGCTTTAAATGGGATCCTATCACTTCATATTTTCGTGATCAAAACCAGCTTACATCCTACTCCAAGATCTCATCCATCTCCATGCCAAGTTTGAACGAGACATTTTCGCATTTATTTTTACAATTTGTATGGATCGCCGATAATGGTGGTACAGAGAAAAATTTCAATAACACAATCCAATCACTTGTACAGCGTGGCATCGATAACTCGTACACCTGGCGGCACCAGTCGTGACCGACGGCCGATCGATCACCGTCTTACATACCCAGGAAATGTAGGAAGTGTACACACGGGGGCTAGCATTCTGTAAAGTGTAACGTAGTGTAATCTATTACCAATATGATGGTTTCAATAACACAGCCCTGTTACAAACTCGAAAGTAAAATTAACGTCAAATGAATGTCAAAGTCAAAGTAAAAAAAAACTTTTATGGCTGTAACACACTTATGAACCCGGTCACCAGTGCAGCGTGGCATCGATAACTGGTACAACTGGCACCAGACGTGACCGACGGCCGATCGATCACCGTCTTATACATACCCAGAAAAATATATACATACATACATACACTGGGGTTAGCATTCTGTGTAGTGTGACGTAGTGTTATCTACTTGCTATTATGATTTTTTATAGTAAACTAAGCAAACATTTGACCACCATCTTGTTTAGTAACATGATGTGGTCTAAGATGTTGCATGCTTGCCCAGGTAATGCTTGTTCACTCTTACCTTGAACCCTCAGTTTTCGGGGACAGAAGCAGGCAGCGCATACCATTCCTTCATCATCATCATTTCAGCCGTACGACGCCCACTGCTGGGCATAGGCCTCCCCCAAGGATCTCCACAACGATCGGTCCTGCGCTGCCCGCATCCAGCGGCTTCCCGCGAACTTGACCAGATCTACCTTGTAGGGGGCTTGCCCACGGAACGTCGTCCGGTTCGCGGTCACGATTCGAGAACCTTTCCGCCCCAACGGCCATCGGTTCCCCGCGCTATGTGTCCCGCCCTCTGCCACTTCAACTGAGCAATCCTTCGAGCGATGTCAGTCGTTTTAGTTCTCCTGCGGATCTCATCATTTCTGATTCGATCGAGCAGGGAAATACCAAGCATCGCTCTCTCCATTGCTCGCTGGGTGACCTTGAGCCTTCTTATGAGACCCATAGTAAAAGACCACGTCTCGCTTCCATAAGTCATACCATTCGTTAGCGGTACGCATTAGAAAATAATCTGCGAAGCGCTTGGTGCGGACAAGGTGGAGTGTCTTTTTTATCCATAACGGGGTAGCACTAGCCTTCCTCACTCCTGATGTTAAGTGGTGATAAGGCTGAAGGTGGAAGCGCACTACTCCCGGAATCCCCAATCACTGAAGAACTGGCTATCTTATCTCTAACTGCCGACACAATAATGCTGAAAATATCAATGTTATGGCGTCAGACTTAGATAAGATGGCGGTAGCTAGCCAGGCGGACTAAGAACCAGTCCTACCACCAACCAAACCGAATACAATATGTACCCCCACTGGAAATCGAACCCGGGACCTCTGAGTCTGAAATCGGTGGTGTGAACCACTAGACCACAGAGGCGGTTAAAACGTAGGGGTGGTATGCTAGCCTGCGTGCATCTGGTACCTCGATGGTGGAAAGAGGCTGCAGGAACAAGGTTGTGCAGTTCTCTCGCACACTCTCCAAAGTGTATTCAGTAAAATGAATTTCAATCACGCCGTCTTGTCGAAGTCCTATAAAGCGCAGGAAATGTGAGGTGTATACACACTGAACCGAGTATTATTTATAGTGTAACGTAGTGTAATGTATTACAAAAGTGTCGATTTCAATAACGCCGCCCTGCGACAAAGACAAAAGTTCACGTCAAAGTTAAAAGTGCATATTAGACGATTGAGTCATATCTATAGATAAAATGGTGAGGTCTAGCTCACACCTTTACCTTTTCCCTAAGTTTATGGAGATAGCTTTTCATGGTAATCATCTTATCCATATCCCAATTATATTTGGGGACAGGGCAGTACGTACTCCTCGTCACTCACTCCTCTTTCATTTAAATTACACACACAACCTATCAGTTTAATAACCAACTAGCTTTCCACCCGCGGCTTCACCAGCGTGGACTACACGACGTTATCCCGCGGGAATGTGATATTTTTCCGGGATCAAAAGTAGCCTACGTTCCTCTACAGGCTACAAAGTATTTGTGTCCCAAATTTCAGCCAAATCCGTTCAGCCGTTTTGGCGTGATTGAGCAACAAACATCTAAACTTCCATATTTATAATATTAGTAGGATATTCAATTTCCCTTAGAGAAGCTTAGTAGGTAGCTCAATTCCTTAGCTAATTTGACGTGAGATGTTCGACTAAAAATGTATTATCAGTGCTTCAGAAGGCACGTTAAAGCCAATAGACTCCGCTGCATTTACAGTCTTATACATCCTTCAAGTGGGCAAAAAAAGGGCTTAACAAAGGTATTGGCGTTACTAGTGACTTTGAGATCGATAGTGCGAATCTCTTGAAATCCATATTGTGTTAAGTATCCGGGATTCAGACATTTTAATAGGGAGTAGGTGCGGCGCACAAACTTTGATACCTCTCGCAACTAGTGCTTCAACCATAACAAAAATACCGTTCAATCCACTAAAAACGCCATGTGTGAAAACGTTCAGGAGACGTATTTCCGTAGCGATAGAGTTTGAATTCGCATTAGAAATTGAAAAAAAACATCACATGCAAATTCCTAAAAATTTTTGAATAATCACAACTATGAATTCCGCAATGAGTGGGTCTGACCACTCGTTGCAGAATCCATGGTTGTCTCTATTTCTACTAGTAGAATTCATCATCTTTATTGGCCTGTGTCAGCAAAATTTCGTCACTGACAATCATACGACAAGTGTTTGTGTTTGCATTTTGCTATATTTCTAAAGTTTCTCTGTGATTTTGAAACAGTTAAAGAATATTAATTTATTGGCAACACAGATTTCGAATGCTACAAAAATGCATGAAAACGGGTGTAGTAGAATTCAAATTTCATAGAATCAAATACGAATTGAAATCGTATACGTCAACCAGTCGGTTGACGTATACGATTTAAATTCGTATTTGATTTTCATTTCGAGTGCTACGGATCCTAACCTAAATGAATCACTAGTTGCAAAAAGGGCACGCTTGCAGGAATGTAAACTGTAACTGTTACTGTCGTTTTGTTTTCCTATAAATTTATATACTTTTTATGAATCTATTGTGACACAAATAAAGGTATGTACTGTTACAATCTACAATTTATTGACTGTTAAAATTCATGGACTTGTGCCCCTTATGCAAAAAACTGCACACATGAGCCCTTTTTACACTTAACTCAGTAAATTCAAACAATTTATTTATGAAAGAAACAATAATATTTATTAGAATAATATTTTATTAAATACAATACAAAAACTTAAAATATTAATTTTGCACTCTTTCGTCTCGCTGAGCTCTATTTTCTGTCGGCCACCCAAATATTTCCTCCCAGAATGAAAAAAATAATAATGAAAAAAAACGTCCTACTGACGTAATTTAGACATTGACAGAACTAAGATATTACCATAGACAAGATGTTATACTTTTTTATCTTTGGAGACATAAACCGACCGGCCATACACACCCGTAATAAAGCAGATAGTTTAGTATGGCAAACTTACAAATTTGAGCAAAAAGGGCACGTGAGAATGCTTGCATGCCCTTTTTGCGATGAACAGTGAAGATGGCACCCACATAACTCGGAAAATATACAAAGTAAATGTGCCGTTTTTGCAGAGAACGTAGATAAAACCTTGGAGAAGTTAATAACGTCAAAAAATCATTTTTGGCCGAAAGTATGAAATGTGCCCTTTTTGCAATTAGTGATTCAATAGTACATTACAGCCGAGGACAGGTAAGTAAGAAATTACATTGTCGAGGATGGTTTGAAGAACGAGCCGCAGGCGAGGGCTTTAATCATTCGAGGCAAGGTAATTTGCTTACCGTACAAGGCTTGTATAGTGCTTTTCTCAAGAAATGCGAGGAAATAAAAAAAACTGTTTAACTAAATAATATTTATTAAAATTTATATCACACATGTTCGGGCAATTATTAAATGTAAATGTTATTGTTTTCCCGGGCACAATCCTTACTTATATTATAAATGCGTCTCTGTCTGTCTGTGTGTTACACAATCACGCCTAAACTACGAAACATATTTGAATGAATTTTGGTACAGAGATAGTCTAGAGCCTGAGAAAGGACATAGGCTACTTTTTATTCCTGAAAAATATTACCTTCCCGCGGGATAACGTCGTGTAGTACACGCGGGCGAAGCCGCGGGCGGAAGGCTAGTTATGTATAAATCGCCATTATCATTAAAATACGCCAACAACACATATTCCGAAAACGTATGCGCCGTTTTTCACTTTTCCAAATCAGATCGTAGGTTTTCATATATTTTTCTTTTGATTTTGCTGGCAGTAAGTTTTCTGTTATTCATTTTGCTTCTGCTCTCAAATTTGGTGGAGTAGGTACATACAATGTCTGTATATGTTTCATTGGCAGAACTCATTTTGATAATTTATTACACAATATAAATAAACTGTATTGATATCAAATCAACCGCTGAAAATCATTCCCGCCGTTTTTTTAATATTGGTTTGTGAGGCCAAGTGGAACGGTCATACAGCCTATTGATACTTACTACTTGCTACTAAAATGCGCAACTTCAATACCCGCTTCTGGGTGGTAGATGGCGCTGTACATATTTCCCATACAAAATTACTCGTAAAGGATATTTTGTCTATGATAAATCTCATTTTGTTTTTTCGATTGATGTTCGTGCTAAGGGTACATAGCGCTTGTGGTACAATACGAAGTAATATACTCTGTGCGCACCGTATTTAAAAAAAAGTTAACCTAATTATGATATAATAATTACCTATATAATAATAATAATAATGTGGCTGTATGGTGCAAATGTCCCTTTGCTTTTTCTGTTTTTATACACAGGAATAACGAAAGAAAAAAGTTGGTAATAATATCTTTGGGGAGTACCTTTTCCGAGGTAAACATTCTAAATTTGAAAATCACTGCAGTAATGAATTTTAGTACTTACTTACTGCACTGATTTTAGTGCAGTAAGTAAGTACTGAAATTCATTACTGCAGTGATTTTCAAATTTAGAATGTTTACCTCGGAAAAGTGCCACGTACTGCATTCTTTTCTCAAATATAATATTAACATTTCAGAGCATAAGTGTGAAAATACTTTTAAGTACTAATTTAGTCATTAAAATATCATAATATGTGACTCCAATTAACACACTTTTTCTAATATTGGCCTCATATATTATGCAATATCGAGCATTCGGTTCGGGTTTGCAGTTCGACTCGTAACAAGGTGAAAAGAGGTTCTAACAGGTAAAGCAGTATTGTATACCCACCTCAACGGAAATAAAGGGCGCGGTTCGGAAATATACTGACATGTGGCTATGTCGTGAGAAAGGCTACTTTATTGTCCAGGTGGTGTTAAAAAGGCTTTTGTATAATAAACTCAGAACGCCTCTTAAAGTGGTTTCTTTTTTTGAGGCTTTAATGGCTAAGATGCAGCCTTTCGTGGATAGTTCGGTCGTTTGTCACAATAAAGGTTGCTTGGTTTCAATCATACTTCATTATTCTAACTAGCTAGTTGTTCTTACATTACGAAACTTACACATGACCGAGATGTCATGCGTAAGTTTGACATTGTCATTAACAACCGAGTCATTGTTAATGACTATTTTGGTTGATCCAAGTATTTGGTGATCTTGAATGCTATCCACTTTATGACGTGGTTTATACTAGTCATCTGTTTAGTATCATTATGACAGACTAACATTAGCATAAGGATAAAATGATCAATCGTTTCTGGCCAAAGAAATTGATTCAGTAAATAAGAAATGGTTGGTTGGTGGTTAAATAAGATTGTTAAGTTATTAAAAATAATGACTCATCAATGTCAATTAAATATCACCCAGTAATAAACATGAAGTTCGAAGTTGACACTAATAGGGAACCATATTAATCATTCATGTGGCAATCGTACTTCCTATGAAGTTTGTCAAGGCGTTTACAAAGACAAGAAGTATCAATAAAATTTTCTTAGTCCAATGCTACTTAAAATAATATATATTATGTTTTTCATCTCTGATATTTTTTACTCTACTCTTCCGATTATTTACATAAACAGATTTAAACTAAAGTACTTTATACATAACTTAAAGAAAAAACTTCTTAGTATTACAACACTAGAATAAGGCCATATCTAAAATTCTTGTGTAAAAGCATCCTTATAATATTAACAAAGATTAAAGTAAAATAAAACAGAATGTTGAATCTTTAATAGAGTTCTGATTGGACGAAGTGGAACTCAAAAGCAACACAGCTGATGCAAATTTAGCCTGACCACATAACCACAGCCTAGCCACTTGACCAATCGATAAAATGTCCCAGAAAATGGAATGGAAATAAGGTGCGGCTTAGTAAACCTATCATGCCGTGAGAACCCCCACTGTAACTTAAGTTGAAGTAGAAATAACATGTTGTGTAGGAAAAGTAACTTTTAAACTGTTTTCAGCGGAAAAAACGTTAATTATAGTATTAAAATATGTAATTGGCGTCCATTGTCATTGACATAATAATACAGTAGACAAAACTGGTGATATAAAACATGTGGAGACTTCGGAACATGACATTATTCTAGCCTGTCCATAAGGACAGAGACTTTCTTATAAAAGAAACGACTGCGAAGTAGACGTAAAAAAATCGCTTTTATATTACAACGTTATTTCCATTATATCCTATGTTGATGTTACCTGTTTGTAAAGGGGATACCTTAAAATTAATTAAAATTTTCATTGCTAGATCCTCCAAAAAAACATGTGATTGATCCTTCATGAAGTTACTATATTTAAATTGAATCGAATTTATTAAGCAATGTACTTAAAAAAATGATATTAAGATCCCTTTTTTGAGTCTTCAGTTTATCATAACATTTATTTGAGTAATCAAGCCCATTTTTTTGTGGAAGTAGTTACTTAGGGAGTTTACTAGAATTTTACCGCTCTTAGCACCCTCTCGCTTGCGTAAGCTACTCCCATTGACGACTATTTTTGACCTATGTAATATAACATAAGTAGTTGCAAAAAAAACTTGATATTATTAGGTACCGGTAGTTGTAAAGATAATAGCGTTCAGCGTTTCACAAGCAACGGTTTCTTTCCATCAAACGAAATCATGGTAGACGAAGTCACGAGAAGCCTAGAGCAAATCATTATTTAACATGTGGTTACAATTTAACAATTTACAATATAATCAAACCAATTCATTGAAATTGCAATACGGTTACAAGTGATAAAAGTAACTATGTCATTTGTCGTCGTTACAATAAAAAGGTCACAAAATATTGTAAGTAATTCTAGAAAGGTGACATTTCAAAATTGTCTTGAACTTGACTTCAGTCCAATTGTCCAGCAAAGTCAAAGTTATTTTTGTTCAAAGAAATCTATCACTTATGCCCGAATTCTCGAACGCAAATCATCTTTGGGAGCGTCTCAAACATCATGGCATCTCTTTCATACGTTTGACATTTAAAAAGACAGGGCGATGTTTGAGACGCTCCCAAAGATAAGTAGCGTACGAGTATTCGGGCATTAGAGCGATTAAGTCGTATTTTTTCCCCACCTTGAATGGGTGACTTGTAGGTGATTCATAATTTAACTGTGAAGAATAATAGGCCAAGAATTGTCTACACCGTCTTTCCGGTCATTAATATACTGACACATTTTATTTGGACCTAGGTCACTGAGACAAAATCCTACTTATCCATGACCCATGGATATAATTAGATAATTTACCTAATAAAGGCGGTTTACCTGTCTCTTTGAAGACATAGCAAATAACTCCCATATTTACTAACCATAGACATCGATATAATCTATCTATGGCTATTGCCACTTCATGCTAAGCGGTGTGTTGATTTGGCATTTGTAACAGCTTCTGTCTTCCACTCTCAAGAGCCTGATCCTTAATTTCCAGGTCCTAAGGGTATCCAGGTTGCATGCAAGACTACCCACAGCCTTATGCTGGCCATACACCATCCTTCCTATCGTCCAATCGGCATGACGCTGCAGATTGGATCAAGTAGAATTGACCGTGGGTGGACATGGATTGGCATGACAGTTATCAAATTATGGTGTAATATGGACGAACTGCAGATTGGATCATGCCTGTGGATCAAGCCTGCCGTCATGCCGAATGGACGATAGGCAGGATGGTGTATGGCCAGCATTAGACCACAATTAGACTGCCCGGTCGTGCATCATGAGGATGAGGACGGTCTGTTGTGCGATCTTCTAAAATTAGATCGACAACTCGACGTTCTTTCGCTTGACTTTTACTTGTTTGTTATGAATAAGACATAAAGATTTGTTTTTGTATGCTGAGTAGACTGACAGTGAAATTTCCATACATAATCGCACTCGGAGCCAACCAAGCTAGGAAAGAGAAAAGGTCACACAATACTGACTTACCATAGACATCTATACAGCCTATCTGCCACTTCATGCTAGGCTGCGTGTTGATCTGGCACATGTAACACCCCCTGTCTTCTGCCCTCAAGGGCCTGATCCTCAACTGCCAGGTCCTGGGGGCGTCCAGGTTGACGGAGTACCGGGCGCCCAGGACTGCCCGGTCGTGCATCGTGAGGACGGTCTGATCCTCTGCTCTGAGCCAGCCAAGCTAGGGATGAGAAAAAGATTTGGTTGAATAATGGCAGAACTACATGAATGGAGTAGAGAACCAATTTAGGCGCCAGAAAACGGGGCCAGCAATTTGGCAGTAGTTTTGCTTCATAGAGGAGCCAGTAGCGCAGTGGTTAGCGCGCTCACGATCGTTGCAGTTAAGCAACTTTCGCAATGGTTGGTCACGGGGATGGCTGACCAAAAACTTTTCATCTGGAGCTCCTCCTTGTTTCGGAAGGCAAGTTAAGGCGTTGGTCACGGCTGCGTTTGCAGTCGTTAATACACCCACTAATTCGCATGGAGCCTGCGGTGTGGGTCATGGGCCATGGCCCAATCTCTTTAATCTATCCATAAGGAAGGTCCGTGTCCCAGCAGTGGGGACTTATAATGTCTGATGATGATGAAATACGGTGCCAGTTATTTGGCAGCTGTTTTACTCCATATCAGGGCTGGCGCTAGCGCTGGATCGGTACCGACATTAGCGCCAGCTACTGGGTCAATGTAAATATGCCATTATATTAAAGTTGAAGCGCAATTTAGCTTAAATATTTACTTCTTGTAAATCTCTATATCTTACTAAATATACATTTTGAATCTTCTTAACGCAGGGTTAACCATGCCGTGCGTCGTCATACTCATCGATATAATTTGTGTTAAATCATCAGGTTTTTTTTTTACATCTGCGATAGTAAGGCACTGGCCTTTATTATTTAAAGGATAAAAAGGTGCGCAGTGTGAGTACAATGCGGACTTGCTGGTGTTATCATCATCAGCCATTTAATGTCCCCACTGCTGGAGTACCGGCCTCGTTGAGTGTTCCGAAATATTTGAGTACCTACCTCGCCCAATATATCTGATGGCGACTCTATCTAAGACAAAAATTATAGGAATATCTTGAATTATCCAGAATTTTAAACCTAACCTTTGTGAGTCCAGGGTCTTTTTTAATGGCCCATGTTTTATGTAAACAAAGCACTTGAGTGCGTGGCTATCGCTATCCCGAACATCTGGTTATACTTAGGCCGTCTTTGGTTATATTTATGATAAGCTGAATAAGGAAGGCGATAAACTACTGTTTGACAGTTTTACGATATGTTTTGTTTTTATAATGGTCGTTCGAACTCGACCTTTGACTAAACAAAAAACAATAGTGCGGTCCATGCGATATATTTTTTTTTTCACATAGCTATCGATAAAATAACATATAAGAAGTATATATATATATTTTGAATCTACTTAAAAAAACCTATCGGATAAGAATATAATATAAGGAAAAACAATTTTTTAATTATTTATTTGATATTTTCAAAAACTAATTAAGTTCCGATTTGAAAAAAAAACTAAATTAAATGTTTTTTATTTATTTTTTCTTTTTAACGACGAAATTATCTCTGTTTTAACCCACGTTGACCCACAATTACATGCCAAACCATCCTCAAATACACGTACACGCTCATACACACATAAACATAAATATGGAGCACTTTGTGTAATGATAATAAAATCTACTTTAACAAAATAAAAGACTTTAGTGAAATATAACTTTAGAAAAAGAAGTTGGTACTAGAAGTTACCAGTTAAAGATCTATTGCTTATAAGTAATAAGTATATGTGTAGCAAACGGTCTTCATACAAAGGCCGATAACGTTTTTCACATGAATTTTCGGTATGTTGTTGAAATGCATAAGATCAAGTAGGATGTCCGGAAAAAACTTAAACCCAATTTTAAAAACCTCGATAAACATTCCATCCATGCTTTTGTATCGAGGTTGGCGACGGAGTATTCTGCTAGCACGCCATCGCTTCTCGCTCGCTACCTGATTTTGCTCGAAGCCTAGCGCAGCATAACAATGCTTGGATTCTAGGGGGATTGAATATTAAGACTAACAATACATAAACGAAGATATACAACATACAACGTTGAAATTTATGGTACGTTTTTGCAATTTTAACAATTTTGACCTTATCTTGCTGAATTTCAGACAGATCATACTTATGATACAGAAAATTAATTTGCATTATCTATTTGTGATACCTCAATAGTAGGTATTATCTTGGAATTAGAAATCATTATCATCATAGCCATTTAATGTCCCTACTGCTGGGGCACTTTCCTTCCTTATGGATGGATAAGAAGAAAGAGAATGGGCCATGACCCACCACGCGGGCCCAATGGGTTGGTGGGGATTAACGACTGCAAATGCAGCCGGGACCAACGGCTTAACGTAACTTCCAAAGCACGGAGGAGCTCGAGATGAAAAGTTTTTGGTCACCCATCCCGTGACCGACCATTGCGAAAGTTGCTTAACCTCAACGATCGCAGACCGATCGCGGTAACCACTGCGTCATTGGCTCCTCAAACCTTGCTGATTTTCAGCCAGATCTTCGATGTCGCTACTATGATACAGATAATTAATAGTAGATTATACACCGTGGGGATAAAGCAATCCTGAGCAAATGAGGGAGTCCAGATTTTACTCCCGAGCGTAGCGAGGGTTTCGCTCAGGAATTAAAACGGAGTCCTGAGTGCAGCGAGGGATTCAAGCTCGGCCAAGACGAAAACAGCTTTATCCCAAAGGAGAATACTCTACTTTTCTCACCTTTTGCGAGATAATAAAAAGCAAGGCTACTTACTAGAAACAACGTTTTATTCAAACTTAAAATAGGTAGGTGGTTAATAATGACTTACTTTAGATGGGGTTTGCATGATATATAATAGGGCATTATCTAGCATGTGGTGTGAAAAGTGTATTATCTGTGAGGTACTCAATATTATTATCGTGGCATTTGAAATAGGTGTTGATAAATAATGTTTCCACACATTATAAAGCTTCTCCTTGCCGAAAACTAAAGAAAAGTCTTTAGCAAAAAATCCTGAGTTCGTATTTCTAAAATTGCAACTTGCAATCGTCAATGTAGTTTGGCTACCTGCCGGCGGAATAACAATGCACAAAAATCAGGCTGCCTTCAGTGCTACGTGAATTTTAATACCTAACAACAAAGAATATTGAAAAAGCTGCGATTCGTTTAGGTACCCCGGACTTTTTAGTTCTGTTTCGTTGTTTACCGCACTTGGAACTATTTTGTTCGATTTTGTTGTAACGTGGTCGTAGCAAATTTATGTCAGCTATATCGTTAACGAAATTGCATTGTTTTAGTTTTTATAGATGGTATTACACGTTTTCTTAATTTACCAAATTTCTTTTGTATGTGTCTGTGTTTTGATGTTTTAATCTAAAAAGTCCTTTTCTTATAATTTCGTAAGTTGAAAAAACACTTTTATAAAGCGACTGTTTTCATAAAATTCAAACGCCAATGTTATATTTGTCTGATGGGTAGGTACGTGGCATAAAACTGACAAGGTCTCATTCCAAACATTGACAAGATCGTCAGTAAAATACCAAAAACCAAATTCAACCAACAAACTTCAGTATTCGCCACAGGGTGGTACCGACCGCATCGTTCATGAGAATTTATTCGGCATATCAGTGGCAATTATTACAGCCGACTTCCTCCGTCACGTTCTAATGTCTAACACGCAATAAGTTGCAAGTAATATTGCCGAGACAAATTTACGTTGTCACACGAACTCTCTAGCTCGTATTTCAGTTTACTTAGAACCTTATAAAAAATATTACACTTCTATGACTATAAACTCTTTTAAATGGTACTAAAATCATATTCTTTTCAATTCCTAGTCATGATGACACAGGCTACCAAGCAAATTTCGAGCTTCTACATATTATAATAGATACCTAGATATCAATGGCAATTATTACAGCCGACTTCGTCCGTCACGTTCTAATGTCTAACACGCAATAAGCTGCAAGTAATATTGCCGAGACAAAGTTAGGTCGGCACACGAACTGCTCTAGCTCGTATATCAGTTTACTTAATGCCTTATTAAAAAAAAATGCACTTCTATGGCTAGATCCTTTTTATATGGTACAAAATCACATTCATTTCTACTCCTAGACATGACGGCACAGGCTACCAAGCAAATTTCGAGCTTCCACAAATAATAGATTGATATCAATGGCAATTATTACAGCCTGCTTCGTCCGTCACGTTCTAATGTCTAACACGCAATAAGTTGCAAGTAATATTGCCGAGACAAAGTTAGGTCATCACACGAACTGCTCCAGCTCGTATATCAACTAAAGTGTTTAAGTTAGCGACTTGTGCCCAAACTTGGAGAAGTCTTTGGTAAAATAAACCGAATTATGTTGGGGGAACTGTGTAATTATCCTGTATTCCTATCCGATCAGCACTTCGATTGTTAAATCGGATTAGTACAATTAGTGTAACGTTGTCTTTCATTGTGCTGTTTAAAATAAATAATGGCAATAGATATTTTGATTGCTTCGTTTCATATTTTTTGAAAGTTATTGTTGACATTGGACTTCACAAAATGTACCTATATTCTTCTTTTATTTACATTTTAGTTAGTAAGTAATAAGCTCCGTTGTTATCTTATAGAATTACATACATTACCTACATTGTTGGCATTCAGCGCTAAAACGAGTACCGGTTAACCCGTTGTAGATAAAAAAAAAAACATAAATTGGGATCAAGCTATGATTATACGAAATCTAAAGAGAATGTATTAAATATGTTTTTATTTAAAACAATTACTAACCAATTAACAATTAACCATACTATAAAAGTTTTATATAAGTAACCATCAAACATTATTAAATGACCACTTAACCCCTTTAATACCCACCCTATTAAACGGTTTTGTGACAAAAGAAAGGCATAATGAAAGGAGCTATGATTTTATTACATTAGTTAGATTAGATTCGCCATTAACGTTCGAAATACTTCGATTTCTAATGGCCGGTCGGGGATCGGTTTCGAATACGAACCCTGTAATGGCCGATATGGGTCGTTAGACAACACTAATAGTCACTATCGTTAATTATAAATTGTTGTAATGTTATGGTGAGTATCAACGAATGCTTTTTGAAGAATATTTTTATAGACAAAGACGCAAAAGGTTACAGAAGCACGTCTTTTTCCGGAATAAAGAGTAGCCTATGTTCTTTTCCAGGCTACAAAGTATCTGTGTCCCAAATTTCACTCAAATCCGTTTAGCCGTTTTGGCGTGATTGAGTAACAAACATCCAAACTTCTAAACTTTCACATTAAATAATATTATAGGAAACGATAAGTAGGATAGTAGGATAATCACTACATAGTATAAAACAAAGTCGCTTTCTCTGTCCCTATGTCCCTTTGTATGCTTAAATCTTTGAAACTACGCAACGGATTTTGATGTATTTTTTTAATAGATAGAGTGATTCAAAAGGAAGGTTTATATGTACTTTTTATCCCGATATTCCCACGGAAACGGGAACCACGCGGGTGAAACCGCGGGCGGCCGCTAGTAAAATATAAATAAGAGATATAATTTCCCATTCTTTCATGGACTTTTATAGTTAGTAGTTTCACGTCTTTGGATACTTTTTCCGTACTCATTATTATTTCTGTAATGGTTTTGTTTTTTATCTACGAACGATTTGGGGAAATAATTTACATGGACATATCCAAACACGTGAATCCCGTAGCGCAGTGGCTATTGAACTGGGGCCCAATTCTGTTAATCTTTACCTACTTTACTACTTAATCTACTTCCTACTAATATTATAAATGCGAAAGTTTCGATGTTTGGATGTTTAGATGTTTGGATGTTTGAATGTTTGTTACGCAATCACGCCAAAACGGTTGAACGGATTTAGCTGAAACTTGGGACACAGATACTTTCTAGCCTGGAGAGGAACATAAGCTACATTTTATCCCAGAAAAATATCACATTCCCGCGGGATAACGTCGTGTAGTACACGCGGGCGGAGCCGCGGGCCGAAAGCTAGTAATATTATAAAGCTGAAGAGTTTGTTTGTTTGTTTGGACGCGTTAATCTCAGAAACTATTGGACCGAATTGAAAAAATATTTTTGTATTGGATAGTCCATTTATCGAGGGAAGCTTTAAGCTATATTTTATCCCGATACTCCCACGAAAACGGGTGCCACGCGGGTAAAACCGCGAAGATCCGCTAGCTTAAAATATAAATCGTTCGGTTCCGATGCAGTAGCGACTACGTTTAGGTTCGATTTTAAACGTATCATAACTGTGATTGTGGTGGTCATGCATGTTCTGCCATGGTCGGTCGGAAGGGCGATCAAATATTTATAATCTCTGGTGGTGGTTTGAAAGCCTAACGACGCATTTAGATTGATCAATAACTTACCTGTTGTGTTGCGGATATTGGCCCCTAGACGCAGGCAGGTGAGAAATCAATCAAATGTACCGATAACTGGTTTTTGCAGAGACAACAATTTTTTTTCTTCATTGTTGAGTGGTTGAAACTGTCTTTGAAAAGAATGAAACAAATCAATGTGCAACTTTTCATAACGGGCCCACATGGTAAATCATGACACATTCCATCAATCTCCTTATCCATCCATAAGACTGCGTAAACCTGGCAGTAAAGTGAGGACATTCAAATGGCTGTTGGATTTTACATCTACTGAAGTTGGAAGCGCGCTACTCCCGGAACTCTCAGCGCTTGAGGAATTGGCTAAGTTATTTCAGCTGCTGGAACAGACTAATGCCGAAAATATTTATGCTATGACGACGTGCTAAGATAAGATGGTGGTAGCTAGCAAGGCGGACTTAGAGTAGCTAGCCAGGCCGATTAAGGACAAGATCTAACATCAAACGAACCGAATGCAATGTACCCCCACTTGGAATCGAGCCCGGGACGCCAGGGTTTGATATCGGTGGTGGTGTGTACCACTAGATTCTAGTGACATGACCAAAGGGGTGTTTAAGACAGGGTGACATCGAAGTCGTTAGCATTCTTTTAAAATAAGAACATACTGATGATATAGAGTCTCCAATTATGAGGCAAATCCAAGATGTAAAATTATTTTTTTAAAACCCTGAAAATCGCCTAAATTACTCAGTCATTGATCACTATAGCAAATAAAAATTAAAATAACAAAAAATAACAATATGATAAAAAAATATTGATTAATTAATATTCAAATAACATACAAGCCTTAAACTACTTCATTGGCCTCTCGACAAAAGCAGGCTCTACTATAACATGAATTTATTCAAGTTCGCGCACGGAATTCACCGAAACAAACAATCTCATCCATGTTTTATGCCCGCTTCCCTGCGCCCGCGCTGACGCCGGGCAAAACATAGCTTCATATGAGTACATTAATGGGCCGAATGGATGCGAATGACTTCAAAAACACTATGTATAAGAACCTACCTTATGCTTTCCTAAGTTGATCACCGCACACCCAAGCACCGCTTCTCGCCCAAGAAAAAATGTGTGGTTTCCGATAGGTCTTTCAAATTCAGGGTCGTCAGAAAACTTCTTGGTCGTCATTTGCGAGTCTGAAACAAAAGATAAATAAGAATTTAAGTCAAACTTCATGTGCCATATAACGATATATGGAGCGTTGATTTCGGTTTATTGTTTTTCCTTTTTGAGAATATTGAACGGTTATTGGCAATTTTTGAAAACGAGATTTGACAATTGGACGTTTGGTCTCTCTATTGACGTAAATATCATTGCAGAGATGCAAAAAGATACTCATCTATGAGACGCTAAAGTGAGCACGGCTGTATGAAAAAGGCCCAGTGGCCCCTATTTTGTTTTGAGTAGTATACTCGTATAATATATAAAAAGATATAGGTAGATACTAGACATCACTGCAGCTAACTGTGCTTATTTATATATTTTATTTCCAAATACGTACAGTAGGTAAATGTACATGGAAAGAAGGAGGAGCCCGTGACGCACTGGTTACCGCGTTTGGCATGCGATCATTGAGGTTAAGCCCCTTTCGCAAAGGTCGGACATGGGATGGGTGACCAAAATAGATTTTCTTTAAAAAACTCCTCTTCCAGAACTCTGCTTCGAGAAATCTGCCTCTGGCTGTGTTTGCAGTCGTTAATACACACCAATCCACATTGGGCCCGCATGGTAGGTCTGTCACGTTTCGTGCTGGACCTTTATTGTAAGCGAGATGGCTCTATACGCAGTGTATAGCTCCGTCCTGCAATCAACATTACTATAACATTGTTTGACAGCTCGCAGTTAGGCCCCGGTCATCAGAAGATGGGGATTAAATATTCACGGTCATCCATTGGATTTGCAGCGAACTTTTCGATGGCCAACTTTGATAAAACGTCAAAGATTTGAAGGTAAATTAGCACAAGTTATATTCTCGTTTTAATCCTGGGCGGCTTTAAAAGTTTGCGAGTGTTTAGGGAGATTGAGTTTTTAAGTGTTTTAAAATAACGCTTTGGATAATAATTTCACATTTAAAGAAGCTAAAACACTAGTCATTTCACCTGTAAGTAAATCAGCGTCACCCTAGGGGCACATTGAACTCTAAATAAAATAAAAAAACATATAAATAATAATACCAATCACACCAATTAACTAACCTATAATAAATTTAACTATAATCTGTATCATGGAAATTTGATAATAGATAAAAAGCTACTTGTATACCTACCTACTTTTTTGTTTGTATATATATACTTAACAAGGTTCGTAGAAAACACCTAGAGAACAAATAGACATGTTCATGCACACAAATATTTGTATTGTTCGGGAATCGAACCTGAGACCTCTGGCACAGAAGACAGGTATTCGTACGCTTGCGCCGTATAAAAAATCCTATAAAATCCATCGTCAATTAATCGTCTTTGAACTGTACGTGTTATTAATTTCAATAATGTATTAAAAATAGAACCGTAGGTTCGTATAAAGCTCACAGCATATATATCAACTCGTAAACGGAACGTAAACGTATCAACTCGAGCGGTTGTATTCTCTGTATGAAACTCCCTATTGCAAAGCACACTAATCGGAATCGTAACGTAATCGCCTCGCCTCGGGGCCAGCGAGCGGTAAGCGCGGCGTCGCCTACCCGTACAGACGCTGCTGATCTGTGCCCCTAGTATGAGTTGATTTTAACTGTCAACGTTTACGAAAACTATCGGATGAACTGCTCATGTCGGTAAGCAGTCAAAGGACATGAAAGAGATAGAGCGATAATTTTCGATTACGAATACAGTTTGCCAAACTCATACTAGGGGTACCGGTTTGGTTACGTCATACGTGCTTTGTGCTTACGTTAGGTTGACGCCTGGTTGACCGCGAGGCGAAGACGATACGGTGTCGATCCCTTTCCGAGTTGATGTAATGTGCTGTGTCCTTTAATAGTCAAATTTTTCATAACTGGCTGGTAAAATCATGTTTAGACTACAAATAAAAGTGTCACAAGAAAATACTTTATACTAGTACACATTTCGAGTTTCAATAGCTCACCCTGTTTATGTTATAAATACAAGACAAGCTCACCCGGCTATGTTTTGACAGCCCTCGTGAAAATCTAAACTAGATTTGCATAATTTTCAGCTTTAAATTCAAAGTTTGAAACACATTATAATGTTTGAGCAACTACTATTTTGCATTCTTCCTGGCTTAATTAAAATTTTGTATTTATGTTACAACAGAAGGCTGCCGCATTCGCACCGTTACGGGAAGTGAAAGACCGTATGCGAATAAAAGCAATGCAATTAAATTTTTGTTATTTCGCGTGGTGTGTTACGATAACAGTTACAAAAATATCTTTTGAAATAATTTTCTTCATTTAGGAATTTAAAATAATGTAAAAGTTTTTGACAACAAATAAAAAAAGTGCTTAAGGTTTTACGTCATTATTTTTGTGTTATCTTACTAATATTTTAAATGTGAAAAATCAGATGTCTGTTACTCAATCACGCCGAAACGGCTGAACGGATTTGGCTGAAATTTGGGACACAGATACTTTGTAGCCTGGAGAAAAACAAAGATTACTTTTTATTCCGGAAATATATCACATTCCTGCGGGATAACGTCGTGTAGTCCTCGCGGGCGAAGCTGCGGGCGGAAAGCTAATGTCATGTATTTTTTCTTTTTGTTACCTACAAATGCAACTTATTGTTACCGTGTTTTTATTCTCATATAAAATATTATTAAGTAAGCTGTACCTAATATGCAGTAAAATTGCCATGTAACGCCACTGAGAAAGCAGTAGGTACGTGTGGTGCAGTATTGGGCTGAACGGATTTGAAGCCAAGTTGATCGACACGCTAAGAAGAAGAAGACCATGGGCAACAGCGTTCCAAATTATCGAAATAAACCTTCATTTTCCTTTAATTTTTGATTCAAAAGTAAACAATCAAATATTCTTTATTAAAAATATATGTTGAAGTTTCATAAACGATCTTGATTATTTTGTGGCTAGAAACAAGATTTTCGAGCTTCACTCGAATATAAAAATTCTCAAAAACAAAGAAAATTTTTATTGTTTTTATATTTTTTTGGTTTTATACTTAGATTATTAATCTTTTATTCATGAATATTATATAGAAAAATAGGTAATGACATACAGTAGATTATTCTCAGGCTACTTTTTCAAAAAGTGAATTTATGCTCAAAATAACCACAAAAACACTGAAAAAATTTAAAAGTGAGGTTATTTTCATTTCTCTTCACACATAAAGAAAAAAACAAAGACACAGTTTTTGGAAAATCCTGCCCTTAACCACTCCTAAAGTTACAATGGCCTGCACGCCGCGCCGTTACCATCACCACATAGGTACGTTTAGTTCGTGCAAGGGCGATACGCGCGCACACGAATTTTGTTGCTAAGTTGTTAAGGCGCTTAGAATAATAACGCCTAGAAACCGAGTAGGCCTAAGAAAATAAAGCAAATCAAACTGAGCCAATTTGGCTCAGTCGGCCCCGACTTTACACGAACGTCCCGTTTTGTTAACATCAAAGTTTTGTTTGTGTGCGTGTCGGGGCTGGTCGGCGCACGTAGGCACGTAATGCTCGCACACACATAAATCTGATTTTTTGCTTCACTTTTGACGAAGCTTTAGTATGAAGACTATCGATCTAGCGTAAGCGAAGCGAAGAGTTATTAATCTATTAAAAATTATCTACTAAAAATCTATAAAAATTATGCTGAAGCGAGATAGCAATGAGAAAACGACGCGCGCGGGAGCGAGACCGATTTTGCAGATTAGGCAAAAAAACCACAAAATCGCTTCGTATTAAAAAACTACAGCGGTTTTAAAAAAATGCTTCTATACGATCCTATATATTATTGGTGTCCACTAATAAAACCAATTTCCAATAGTGTAAGTAACCCCATTTAAGAATAATCTTGAATTTTCGTATTTTTAGAGGTCTTTTCGAAAAGAAAAAGTGTCGAGGCAAAATCATAAAATCGTGTTTTTGAAACTATACGAATCTAGATAAAGGTATGAAGAAACATATATCTTTTTACTAGATTTGTAACAACTGTAACCGTTCTATAGTTTTAAATCAAAAAGTCCATACTTTTTCCGAGTAGCGCCTTAAGCGACGCTGTTGGCCATAGTACATACTAATAAATAATAATAATAATAAATAATAAATATTTTCTTACAATCACACCAATTATCTAAGCCCATAGTAAATTTCGTAAGAAACTGTGTCTACGTGAACTTGATAACGGATAAATATATACTTAAATACTTTTTTTTGTAAATACATACTTAATATACATTGAAAACACCCAGACCAAGACAAATAGACATGTTCATGCACACAAATATTTGTCTTGTTCGGGAATCGAACGCGAGACCTCTGGCGCAGAAGGCAGGTAGCTGACCCCTGCGCCAAATCGGTACATATAATAATACATATTATTATTATTCTGTGCTAATACCCTTTATATTATTCTGTGCTGATACCCAAAAACTAACTCACCTCTCGATCAATTAATTGATTTAGTATTAGTTATTCACCCAATATTCGTCTTTACTTAGTTTAGCCAAGGTTCAAAGTTGGGCCGAAATAGCGATATCTACTCTAACTTTGCGCGGAATTCTCTTTGTTATTACTGCTATGAAGTTTAAAACTTCAGAGTTGTAAGGTACTTGGCAGGTATTTTGTGAGCTTGGAAATTACTTTAGCCTTCAGTAAAGGCTAGGTGGACTTGAAGCCTGGGAAGCATAAATTATGCTAATGAAGGGACTCAATACTTAAATATGTGATGAATTAGATGTATTTTAGATATTGGTAGGTCGATTCCTTATAATTCTATCACTGTTATTGATATGTAAATATTTAAAAGTAACATAAAAATTATAACATTGATGAATAACAAAGGTGAACAAATGACAATCTATAGGAAAAATGTGATAGTAAAAAACCACGAGCCCTATAAGTAGCTTTCAGGCGGGATTCGAACCCGCGCCTCCGGGAATCCGGCCCGATGCTCTGACCAACTAAGCTACCGAAAGGCTTACACGACTCGTCGAATTTAGCTATCACTTGTTACGCTGTAGGCCAGCGTTGCTTCATCAATGTGAGGAAACCCTCGCATCCGAAAGAAACATTTTTACAAATGTTTAACAATCGATTAAGATGAAACAGCCATATTGAGATTTTATATTATTTTTACTTATAGGTCTCGTCTCGTGGTTTTTTACTATCACACTTTTCCTATAAGTACTTACAAAATTGCATTGTGAATGCATAAAAATAATATAAAATCTCAAAATGACAATCTGTTTAATAACAAGCAAGTAATGAGTTTTTTTTGTGACCAGCTGTGTCTCTAGTTATTTCCTTCTAAAACGAAATTTCATATGGCGGGAGTATGGTGTCGCAAGTTGGTAGCGCTGTCCTTGCCTAATAAGAAAGTCTAATGCTCTCTACCTTTGAAAATATGTGTTTAAGGTTACGTACCCAATGGGTAAAAACAAGACCCTAATACAAAGACTCCGCCGTCCGTCTGTCTGTTCGTCTGTGTCTGTCACCATCACCAGGCCGTATCCAATGAACCGTGATAGCTCGACAGTTGAAATTTTCACACATGATGTAATTCTGTTGCCGCTATAACAACAAATAACAAACTAAAAACAGAATTAAATAAATATTTAAAGGGGGCTCCCATACAACAAACGTGTTTAAAATAAACATACACAACAACGTGTTGTCGATATTTCTAAAAACATTATAATAAATTGAAAAGAAACAGTGTGATATTTTTACCCGACTGTGGCGAAGCCTAAAAAGGGTTATCTATTAATCTATTTGATTGACCTGAATGAATGTGAGTGTGTCTGTTCTTGTGATCCTGTGTTCGTAACTACTAAACGGATGAACCGATTTTGATAATTAATACGTCGACGTCGTTAGATTAATCTTGATAGCGAGAGTGACACTGGATAATATTTTAAATTATAAAGTGTTTCAACGAATGGTCCCCTGACTGCAACGAGAAATTATAGAGATTGTTTTTTCTTCTTCCTGAGTGCTTTTCCCACGGGAACGGAAACCACGCGGGTAAAACCGCGTTGAGCCACCAGTATAAGGTAAATGACTGTGAAACATGTTTTTTTTTTGTTTTTTGTGTTTTATGTTAAAACCCACCTGACTTCAAAGTACCTACTAACGTTATTTGGTGTGAATACAATGTTCGAGGTTCTATTTCTTACTTTTTGATGGCGTTTTTTTTAAAAGCGGTTATATTTTTAGCAAAATAATTTTTATTTCACACTTTTAGTGCATCATGATGAACCTCCTTTTTTGAAGTCGGTTAATATACTAAAACCTTCTCCTAAATGTAACAAAAACCGCATCAAAATCGGTTCAGCCAAACGCGAGATAATCGCGGCCAAACATACATACATTATAATATATAGGTCATGTATAGGTCAAACTGACAACCTCCTTTTTTTAAGTCGGTTAATAAATGACTGCATCCAACGCGCGACTGACGTACAATCAATCGCCGTGACGCGTGGTCGCGTCTGTCTCTTTAGTAAGAGCATAAAAGTGTTATGCAACAGAAACTTATCACATTATTTTCTTTCATGAATTTTGCTTAAATTATGACCAACATTTGTTCGATTTGCTTTGCTCCATTAGCCATTTGGATTTTCAGGTCGACTTTCAGCTGAAATTCGTCGATTCAGCACCACCCAAATTCATGTAACTCCATAATGGTTCTCATAAGGGATTTCAGTAGGCATTTCAAAAAGTTATTTCAAGAAATCGGTGGTCCATAAATTCTGTTTGCCTAATGGAAATGAAGGGGCGTGATAATTGAGCTTTTAACCTTATTGGGAAGGTATAAGTCGATTGAAGTAGCGTGCTTGTGTTAAGAACAAGGTCGTACTTTTAATGTTTGTTTATTTGATTGTAGCATTTGGTGAGCTACATTATTCATTTGTAACTCACCAAACAAATCTGAGTAGCCTACGATCAGCGAGGTTAAGCAACTTAAGCAGTGGTTGGTCGCGGGATGGGTGACCAAACTTTAATTATCTCGTGCTCCTCCGTGCTTTATTCGAGCGAGTCATTGCCCACTCTCCTTATCCATCTACAAGTAAACACTGTGCCTAACTAGTTTCAGCATTGGAACAGACTAAAGACTGACATCAGACGGACTGGGGGCTGATCGCCGTAATTCTATATATCAGCGCGTCTTGACCACGTTTGCGTCATGACGTTTTGACTTCGTATTGCCATAATGACATAACGACGCACACGTCACGCAAGCCTATAGTCCCACACTCCTGTCTGTTCCGCTGACATCCGTGACAGAGGAGCCACTTCCAATACGAAATTAGCTGTCAAAATAGACTGTCGTAAGAAAACTGTTTTAGTTGCAAAGATTATCACCGGAACAAACGTCGCACTGTAAACGCTACGCATATAAAAAACGGTATTGCACGTCGCTTGGACGTCAACTGCACGTACACCTGACTAATGCATCATAATATTACCGCGATCGGGGCGCTGCACCACAGCAACCGCGCGAAGTCGCATCGGCAACCGCGCAGAGTCGCTATATTCAACTGCATGCAGTTGTACGTTCCACTTAGATCGGTTAGATGCAGTTAATATCGAATCCACACGACTGCAGGCAGCAACCGTGAGAAGTTAACATCACACCTGAACGAAGACGAACGTCAAACTGCATGCAGTTGAATATATCGACTACGTGCGATACAGTCCGTCTGATGTCAGCCTAAGGACACAAGTCGGCCGATGAAAGGTCGCTAATTATGTGTCGCTGGAACTATGTACTCTAGCGACGATAAATGTCACACCTCCTACGTTGCCCTGGGTGTCCAAACAGTTGTTGCATGTACACATGACGACCTGTGGACCACTGCTGAGCCCGCGATTTGAGGGGCCGAGTTCCGGACAGGGAAGAATACTACCACAGACACGATAGAAGTTCCTTTCATAAACCTGTGATGAGCTTTTATGTTTGCGTTTTCTCTGATAATCGCAACACTTGTGTTATCTAAAATAACCTAACTGTTTTTTTATTTATTTATCACTTCAATAATAAACCCCATTTTTTAAGCTCATACAATGTGGTCGACTTAAGTTATACTTTAACTTAACCTAGTCAATTCACATAATCCATTTATCGCTAATCTAGCGTACCTAATACAAAACGTATTCGTTTTAAAGCAGCTATCGAATACCGTTACTCACGGCACGCAGAATCATAAAACTTGTCAGTGTCAGAAGTGTGAGTCATTTTGCGATATGCCTTTCCCACATTTTTTGATTAACGCAATATGGAACAGACGGATGGCGATTGTTATTATAAAAATTATAATCTGTTAAAAATCGTTCAATGCTAAGTATAGTGCGCGTCAGATAAAGGTCAACTCGTAAACGGATCGTAAACGTATCAACACGAGCGGTTCAGTATTCTTTGTATGAAACCCCCTACTGCAACGTACACTAATCGGAATCGTAACGTAATCGCCTCGCCTCGGGACCAGCTCACGAACTGCTTTGCGAGTGGCTCAACTTGCTATCCCCGCGCTTACCGCTAGTCGTCCACGCGCTCACGTCTCTCCGTACCCGAGCTTACGGCTCTACGCACAGTGGTCTGAAAGTGAAAATAAACTAACCATTTTCAAAAATCAGACTGAAATTCCGAGATTTGATCCCATGTCCACCTTTTTTCGATATGGAACCACTCTGCGGCGAGGCGTAAGCGCGGCGTCGCGTCGCCTAGCCGTAGCCGAGCCGACGTACCGACGCTGATCCGGTTTGTTTACGTGCTTGCGTTAGGTTGACGCCTGGTTGACGGTGAGTTCTCCTCGCCGTCAACCAGGCGATACGGTGTCGATCCCTTTCCGAGTTGATATATCTGCTGTGACCTTGAGAGCTTATGCATAGGTACCGCGTTAATCTCATGCGTCGTCGAGTCGGTCTATGCGTGACTTTAGAGCTATACACTTCGATCAACAATAACACCTAGGTCTAGATACATAGTTGGAGTGACAAACACGACTGAGAAAATATGCGCCCGCTGAGCCGCTTGAGCGTAAAAGTATTTATAAATAGTTCCTGTCATTTATGAATGACATAAGATCGTACATTATTGACCTTTTTTCTGAGCCATAAAAAGTTTTGATTTAGTTCGTGAGCCTTCATCTAGTACTATTGTTGATCGAAGGCTATACAAGCAAAAGTTGGTACGCTGCGTCTGACTTTCGTGCGTATCGCGTCTGTATCGAAACAAATGCACTACAACGCCGTATGAAAAGAAAGGCAGTGTGCATAAGGTAATTTTATTTTTATTAATTTTATTTGCCACACAAAACAGATTTACAGCAAATACAATATGATAAAAGATATCTTAACAATTATTATTAAAGAAGGTAAGTAAGTAAATAGAACTGCACTTCCAAACATGTGTAAACAGCATGATTAAACAGGATAAGTCAAACATACAAACGGTGAATTAGGATAATAGAATATTCTTTAAAAAGTTTAAATATATAATTAGCAAGTAGATAACCGTGCTTGTATACGCTAAATTATTTCCCTCAAGGATAAAAGATTTGGATAGGATAGTTTGAATAGATAGATAGTTAGTTTAAAAGACAAATGTCTACGCTGACCAAAATAATGTACCTATTTGCTTAGTTTTCGGCAGTAGAAATGAGTTTAAAAGGATAAATAAAAATTTAATTGTTTCAAGCTTCATTTGACTCGACGCGTAAAAACTTTAAACAGCTTTGAAAGTTTAATTGGAGCGTCCCCAACTATTTCAAGCAAACCAAATTAAAATTTCGTTTCACAAACTTTGTAATTATCTTTTGTGTTGGCTAGACGACTTAATAAAAATAACTTAGAAATAAAAGTTTCTCTATAAATTTGTTTTTATGAACGATTGCAATATAAAGAAATTATATCGAAAGATATTTTGCTGATTGCAGAGGCGGTTAGCCTCTGTGGTCTAGTGGTTCTCACCCCGCACCGATTTTAGACCAAGAGATCCCGGGTTCAATTCCCAGTGGGGGTACATATTGTATTCGGTTAAGTTGGTGGTAGGACTTGTTCTTAGTCCGCCTGGCTACCACAATCTTATCTAAGTGTGACGCCATAACAATGATCTTTTCAGCATTATTGCGTTCCGGCAGTTAGAGATAAGATAGCCAGTTCCTCAGTGGTTGAGGATTCCGGGAGAAGTGCGCTTCCACCTTCAGCCTTCTTAACATCAGGTGTGATGAAAAGGCTAAGTGCTACCCCGTTGTAAATAAAAAAAAAATGTTTTGTATCGCTTTCTTAAAGTTGATGGTAGGCAATCTGATGGCGTAGCTTCTTTGACGTTCTTAGGTGTTGTTACCTCAACCTAAATTGAATAAGAAAAAATGATATTGAATTTTTTTATGGGGCCAACTGACAGGTTGCCTGCAAGTGGACTGAAAGTCTGTGGGGCCCTTAAGAATTATATAAATCCATTCAAGATTTCATCATCATTTGTTTTTTTTCCTCACTGCTAGGACACAGGACTTCCTTATAGATGGATAAATTGATTGGTATTTAAAGAACTACAAAGGAACTCGAGATTATAAATTTTTGATCACCCATCCCGTGACTGATCATTTTTAAAACGTCAACTATCGCAGGCCGAGCGCGCATACTACTGAGCCACTCCTCATCCAAGATTTATTTTATGTATTTTTGTCTGTAACGGGTCATTGCCCTCTAACGCCGCTTTTATTCGCACTCACTCGGCCGTCCACGCCAATTTAAGACTTTTTAAAGGGAAAAACGTTTTTCTTTATACTTCTTTCTACATCGCTGGGGTAATACTCAACTAAAAGAGGTACTTTGGAAAGATTAGATTGTATAAAAGCGAAGTGCGTCTGTGTTAGTTCACTTTATTCGCGGCCATTTTGGTGTGAAGATTTGTGATCATTTTGGGTATGATTTTGTTGTAATGCTGGGCCTTCACCTGCGTTTAATGCCATTAATTAGCGCGCTATTTTAATATAGTACGCAGGTGCACCCGGGTCTTAGGGCGCTAATTGGGTTGTACGTTGGGCGTCGGTAACTTTCGACACATCAAAGGGATTTAGCGGGCCTCTAGTGCGTTGTTGTGGCTACACCTAGCGCAACTAGCAAAATCAGTTCTTAAAGCTATCTTCAAGACTACTTCTAACCTCTCTTATAAGAAACTTGTAGTATGCTACAAACCTGGATTTGGGCGCAGTTATAGGAGCTATTATTTCTGTAATTATCTTATAACCAGCTTAAAGAATGTCGCTAAGCCCTATAACATATTTGAAGAAGCGTTTGCGAAAAGCAATTGCTTCTATAATAATCTAAGTCGAAACAATTACAAGCACAAACGCTCTTATTATTATATTACACAAGTATCTTACTAATTCAATATTGTTTATAATGTAATTAGCTAATGTGTTTAGAGGTAAATTTTATAAGTTAATATTGTTCCTAGTTATTTTGTGATTAAAGTTAAATTGTATACGTAAATACACTTGCTTTTATTATAGAAATAATAATACATTGTAGTAAGTATTCGTAATTAAGTATGTGAGTTAATGGGAGGATGGGGAACTCATTTTTACTGTAAATATGTACAGTAATTTGGTTAGTTTCACCAATGCCCCTCGGAAATAAGCACATAGTACAATGTTGTAAAAATTTTATTTAATCAAATTCTTATGTTTATTCGCCATGTTTTAAAATTGCTCTGCATTAAGTACTTTGTAGAACCATTATAGGTAAATTAGTGCTTGTAGTAGTTTTAGTCCAGATAACTCTTCTCCATTTTGAAACAAATTAGTGTTCCCTGAAATCTATTTACGCTAATTGGGTAATAGGTGGTTACTAGGTAATGTTTTTATTCACTTTTTTAGAACTCATTTATTAGAATTTATTCATTCATTTGAAATGGTGTTTTTCTTTCCAATGTTGAACTTCTTCACCGTCTGAGTGGTGAGATAAAGAAAAAAAATATTGCTAATAGAATAATATGCAGAACCCTCTGTCAGTTCACTTGAATTCGCATTGGAAGAGCTTTGTTTGCTTTCTGATCTTGTCGGATTTATTCTCCAAATGACCACCTATTCACTAACTCATCATACGTTTTTGTCACTTTTCTTTTGTAACCACCGCTCCTTTTGAATCGTTTCCAATAATTTAAATTTATATTTAAACTTATTTCCTCAAGAGAATGGAGAAATCAACAAAATGGCAGATGTTTACTAGTTAAGTGCTTGACCTAGTGGCTCGTAAGCTTTTTTGATCTCATAACGTTCTTATTGAGTATAATAAGATTTAAAAAAGTCTCAAATAAAACTATAGCAGTTCAAACTTATAGTAATCTCAGTGAAGTGTGTTATAAATCTTGTTCTACTTACAAAATGCTACTATTAGATCAAAATATTATTCAGGACTATATAGTCTTACCAAAAACAATTATACGAGACTTATTCTTTAAAGTGTCCTATAACATACTCTTGCAGCTAACTACAAGACTGAGATATAAAAGCAAAAGCTCTTAAGAATATCTATGCTTGTGAAATGCTATTACTAGTAAAAGTGTCCTATAAATGCTTTAAACTTTAGTCTTGTAGCAAGCTATAAGATAGTTATATAAAAACTGATGCCCTTGAGTATATTACGACTTGTCAAATGTTATTATAAGTAAAAGAGTCTACAACAAATCCTTTACAAGAACGTTATTAGTAGAGGCAGACTTATAATCAATCCTTATAGGATTACTTTGCTTGTTGGAGGTATACGAACTTGTCAAAACACGGTTACACTCATTCTCCTTTTTTCTCTTGGTTTTCGTTTGACATGGTGATATAATTAAATTAAATAATATATTTTCACACTCTTAAATAAACCAAAGCCACAAATTATATAGACTAGATTAGCATCCACAGATTGCACGCTAACTAAGCCGCTAGACGCTAGAATCAAACATTAAATGAGTGTGGCCACAATTTAATGTACGCTATTCAAGCCGTCACGCAGGTGAAGCCCCAGCATAATAAGTATTATAGAACATAAACCTGCTTTTTCGCAAGTGTAACTTTAACAAACAGTATATAATAATAATTATTGTTATTATTTGGTATTTATTATTTTATAAAACATAATAAAACGGGTATAAACCCAATTACATAATTATTATCCTAAACCAGAAATACTGTAGGTACACAACTTGCATTTAAAAACTAAAAAAAAACAATTTGTTAGTTAAATTAGATTAGTAAATCCTTTTTATAAAAAAATCAAATTAGATTATCAAAAAATATATCGATTTCTGGAAAAGTTACCAGATATAAACTTCGACCATAATTAAATTGTAAATAGATAGTTTAAACATAACATTCGTAGACGACAAATACATCTACTCACACTGCCGCGCCGGTCAAGCTCGCAACATTTGAGCAGAAAGCGGCTAGTTACCTCTTTGTCATATAGGTCGTCGTCATAATTAAATACATATTGAAAAAAATCATTAAAATTTACAAAAAAATATCTTACCTTTCATCGCCATAGTTGGTAGTAGAACCAAAGCTTGCAATAACGACAAGAAACAAGTCCTTTCGATCCACATTTTAAAAGTTTTATTCACCCAAAACAGTGCATTGTCAAACACGATCACCCAACATTTTAATGTCCTTAACACTTAACTGTTTTTTCTTAATTATTTTCATGAATAATTCAAGTTATTGTTAACCGACTACATCCTCTTTTTCTGTTAAAATAATTAATTCAATTATGGGTTGTGACAAATAATTATTAAAATAATTTTATAATGATGTTTCTTATGTTATTAAACCGTTTTGATAGATTATCTCATAGAAGCATAAACAATACCTAATGTAAGACTGAAAAAATCTAAAATAACTTAAATTTACTTATTGAAAATGAAGTATTAGAAAAAAACAACCCGTCTCATACTAGCTCCAATGGAGCTTGAGCTTGAGTTTTCACTAAGTGTAAGGTAACTTCTTTATTGGTGTAACTTCGTTTTCAATATTAAAAATTTCATTGTGGATAAGGTAAAAATAGTTACAATTTACTTATATAAAATATCGTTTCGTGTGATTTTCTGAGAACATAGGTACTAGGATCTTTTTAAATTTATGTATTCAACGGAATGTTTTAATGGCATAATTTCAACGAATACAATCCAATTGCTTCTATAATATTTTGATATTGAAAAAAGAAAGTAACCAAAAAATACAGCTATAAGTAACAAACATGAGATAAAATTATTATAAAACTGAATAAAACGATAAGTAGCTTTTAAATAAATCTAATCAAGGGCTTGAAGACCCTTGGTTAGGTATAACCATTTACTTAACGCGATCGGGTGCAAATAATTCTTCGATAATAAAACTCAGTCATGTAGACAGATGTAAAAAAAAGCATAATCAAAGAATTTCAGATAAACTACACGTATATAACTTAAAAAAAACACATTCTACCATCCGAAAAAGTAAACAGGAAACCAGCAAAGGTTGTATTGAAATTACGCAAGTACCCAAACGTAAATATATATTTTTACCACCCTCACTGATCCTAGGGTTGAGAAGGTATTGTTGACAATTCAACGCCTCGGAAACCTAAGCAAATAAATATTTAACGCCTATTGTTATACATCCCAGTTTGTGGTAAGGAGTGAAAACAAACTAAGAAATTTTCGGCATTCTAAATGTTTAAAACTTACAACCTATTTTCATGTTTTTCTTTAATATTAATTTATAGGAAATCACAAGGTCAATTGAAATTCAATTGAGTGAAAATTCATGAAACGAAATAAAGTGGTATACTTATTCTTATTTTCTTTTAAGTAATTGTTTTTTGTTTATATTTTGAAAAATAAAAGTCTGGGGTAGGTTAGTGGGAGCTAAGCTACTGTAACCCTGATAAGGAATGAAAAGGAATGAGTTGAAATTAAGTGTATCGTGTCAACTATCATAAGATATGTACGGTATGTATACATTTGTAAAAATAACTACTGATTCTTGCTTGAACCTATTACAGAAAACCTGACTCGTATTACTCATTGTTACAAAAGTTCTATGTTGTCCTTACAATGTTCTTTGTAAGAAAAAAACATTTAAAACCAACATGTTACTATTGATGAAACAAAGAATTTCGAAGCACAGGTCAAAGTCTAACTTTAAGATCGAGATATATGTATATTCCAACTCATACCTCAACGGTTAAATACCGTAATTAGACGGGAATTCCCCCATTAGCCGACCACATTTGCTAAACCCGCGGGATTTGCGGGGTCGTCCAGATTTGCGAGCACATAATTGACAGACTTGTTGAGAAGCTCTTGTAATTAGGACCTTTTTAGAAGTTTGATGTCAATTAGGTTGTCAATAGGTCGATCAAATTCGCATATGAATCCGATGTTCTTTTACGCTTGACTCACACTTGTTTGTTTGTGAATTTGGCATAAAGATTCATATTGAATGCGGAGTCAAGGTGAAGTGACTGAGGAAAATTTTTACAGAATTGTACCCCAAGAGTAGGTCGAAACAAGTCAAAGGTGGATAATTATAAACTGGATTAATCTCAGTTTTATAACGCTGATATATTTTGAACCCTGTTATAGATTAAACAGATTTAAGTATTATTTTTCATTTAATTAAATTTTTCAAAATCATTATTTACACAAAAACAACATCAACAGACATCTAGGACGATGATTATTTATGAGTAATATACTCATTTTGATTGCAAATCCATGCCTACAACCGATAACCATATCTTGGTCCGGATTCCGGAAATGCCACTTTCATGAAAATCTATAAGTTATCTTTGTAGTTTAAGCCACGCTATGAGAAGCCATATTGATCCTAAAGCGAAAATTACCAGAAACACAAAATAACACCGCCTAAAGTAACTAACAATTCCATTTACCAAAATCGGTTCAAAGAGTTTAGTTTAAAAGTAAAGTTATAATAAATAACGTCCTACAATCGTATTTTATTCACGAAAGAGGAAATGTAAAATCGAAATGTATTATTAAACAAAGCTCCGTTCACTGAATTGAACTTTCAAATCACATCGAAACAATATTTTAATGGAATAAACAGCACTACAGCCATTAATACCATAAGAATAATAAAACGTGTTTTATCAAAATCGAAAACAGTTAAAGCAAGCACTATTTCAACTCGAGATATTATTAAAGTCGCGTAAATTCTCGGCACCTCTACGACGCGCCGCGCGTCCGTGCCGTAACGGGTTTCGTAGCGCACTGACACTGTCCGTAGCCGTAGCACACAGTTTCGCCGTAGACACACATTCTGTAAACACACTGCTACAACTACAAGGCGGTACGGCTCGCTCGCGTTACGTGAAAAGGTCGCTTCAAACGTTTAAGCCTGCGCTTTTTGTGTGAATAGAAATGCGAATGTGTTTTGTTTCATTTTTAAATGGGCACAAAACGCAACACCATGTTGCTGTGGGGTTTTTAATTATTGCTTTAAAAGAGGGTTTTTGTGTTTAGCATTCGGAATCGGAACATACATAAAGGTGTAAATGGTATCACTTACAAATGATAGAACTTCTATTACACATAAGTACTTTACATTATAATGTTAATATATTTTTTACGAGACGCTGGCGTTTCCGTATAACAGTCATATCATATTATATAGTATAAAGGAATAACAGTAACATTAAATACACATTTAATCTACAGTAATGCATATGATGTGATTGGCGTACTTGGTAACTTGTTTTGCAGTATTTTTATAAGCTACACTAAGTTATCAAATATTTTTCGTGTAAAAGCCAAATACATCAATCTATATTTTTATGAAAGCCCCTATATTATGGCGTATTTAATGACGAGTAGTGAATACTGATTTAAATAGAACTTTACATTCAGGTAGACCATGATCCGGAATAGGACAAAGGATTTCCTCGTGAATGGAAATCTGGCGAGTATTATCGAGAGCAGCACTTGTCAATAGTATATACCACTGTGGTAACTTGCCTATTGATTGACTAATAGCTTAAAAAACTTAAACTATAGCCATCTGTCATATGGTTGCATACTTATGATATATGGTACCTAACGAATCTGTTATGATTCAAAAATAAAACTCCAGTTACTAACCAATAAAAATGTTTTGGTTTTGTTTCAAATTATAATGTTGGTACATATTTTTTGCTTTTTTTATTATGAATCAGATGATTTCGTGTGGAGGCTCCCACACAAAATCATCTGAATCCCTTAAATATATACTTACACTTACCTATTTTAGAAAAAATCTACCCGTCTCACAACCAGCTCCGATGGGATAGGAACCCTTTCGCTTTTCGGGCGACTGCTCTAACGTCTGAGCTACGGAGTAATTACGAGAAGCGTCGAATTTATCCAATACTTCTTACGCGCTGTATAGCCAGCGTTAATTTCATCAATGTGAAGATATTACTACCCTCACACGCGAAAGAAATACCTTTCCAGATATTTGACAATCGATAAAGATAAAATTACTATCGCAAGTATTTTTTTTTCTTCCTGTCGGAGCTGATTGTGAAACTGGTCGATTTTTTCTAAAATACTTCATTTTCAATTTTTCAATAATAAAAATTGCTTTGTGAATGCAAAAAAGTTAAAAATTTAATTGTTTATTTTATTTTAATTTAATAATTTATTTTTGAACTAAACATTCTGTGAATATTTCATGCGTCTAGTTACCTGCTGCCGTTATTAATATCGAGCAAAAATCAGCAAAAAAATCTAATTGTTGTACGTGAGCCCCCCTTTAATATTTATTTTATTTTGATTTTAATTTGTTGTTTGTTATTTGTTGTTATAGCGGCAACAAAAATACATCATCTGTGAGAATTTCAACTGACTAGCTATCGCGGTTCATGAGATACAGCCCGGTGAACCACAGACAGACAGACAGACAGACAGTAGAGTCTTAGTAATAGTCTTAGTAATATAATTAGTAATCTCCCCTTTGGGTACGGAACCCTATAAAAACTAACTTCCAGAAAACTGTAGACTGAGCTTCTTCATGAAATTACTTGTCAGATATGAATATCTCGCTAAAATTCTCTGAAGAGCTCATAATGTAAAACTTAATGCGTGCATCTTACATCGTCGCTGGAAGCGCTACCGTGGGAACATACACGCTTGTACGTACGAGTTACATTCTCACGTCACGAGTAACACTGGTGTGAACGAATGAGTTTACATAAACATAAAGTGTTCTATTTTGAGCGTTAATTATTTCTAAGAACATCGTAATGTGTCGCACGGGCTGTGGAGCTAAAGAATTTAAGTGTTTATTTATTAAAATATTATTCATTTAAGAAAACAGTTACTTATACGAAACAAGAAATTCTACTAGTAGTGTATTTTGAAAAGAACTCATAACACGCTTTGAACAGACGGACGCGACCACACAAATGCGAAGCAACCACGTCTCGAAAGCTTTGCGTTTGCCGCGAACCCAAGACGCTTCCAATTCGTACATGCTAGGTTGCGTCAGTTTGGTCAGAGCTTAAAACTATTGAAAATATAATCGTACTCGCTAGTATCTGAGGAAAATCAGGACTAGACAATATTGACATGAATGAATTGAATTAACATTGACATTGATATTTTCCTTACCTTTAGTTATTTTATTTGCTTATGTCAGTCTGTAATACTTGTAGTCACGAACAATAATATGTATAGTCCGTTCGGTTAGATAGTGTCGGTACACCCGCACGGCATTGTGGCAGAGCGACACTATGTAAGCGAATATACTATACCTAACCTACACATCCAATGATTGAACTTTGTCACATTGAAGCATTTCGAATCAAAACTTTAATGTGACGGAAAAGTCATCCAATATTTTATTTTGTTTACATATTATTGCTCGTGAGTCATGTTTGATTAAAAACACGAAGTATTTAACACCAATACTGATACTTAACACCAAAAATACCGTTTCTCTCGCTAGTATTAATCATACAACTTAAATTGATCTTGTCTCAATAGTTTCGGTAACGGTAACGGGAGCCATTTCGTATGTAACTTGGCGGAAACTTTGGTCATTAGGCGGCCAATAGTTGGCCATACGTGGCCCAGGTGCCGCTATTTTGGGTTTTTGGCAAGTATTAACGTGAACCTACGTCACTTTGTTATTAAAAGTATGGAGAGACCTTCGTTGCTTCTGTTATCTTTAGAAATAAATAAAATTGGAGTGTCTGTTTGTAACATTAAAATAACCGCTTTTTAATACATGCATATGATTATATTTACGGTACACATACCAAAATGACATTTTTTACAATTTTTGTCTGTTTGTCTGTCTATTTGTTCCGGCTAATCTCTGAAACGGCTGGACCGATTTTGACGGGACTTTCACTGGCAGGTAGCTAATATAATAAGGAGTAACTTAGGCTACTTTTTATCCCGGAAAAATAGCACATTCCCTCGGGATAGCGTCGTGTAGTTTATTATTTAAATTCGAAAGTTTGTGAGTATGGATGTTTGTTACTCTTTCACGCAAAAACTACTGAAAGGATCTGGGTGAAATTTGCAACAGATATAGATTATAGTCTGGAATGACACATAGGGTACTTTTTATCCCGATATTCCCACGGGAACGGGAACCACGCGGGTAAAACCGCGGGCGGCCGCTAGTAAATAATATAAATGTCGAAAAACGTCACACCTATATTAGTACCTACATAAATAAATAGCTTAGGTAGGTACTTGTATTCAGAACCATTGAATATTTGTCCTGTTTAGGGTTTGAAATAAAATAAAACTGAGAATAGGTAACTTATTTTAATTTTTAGTTATTTTCATTCACAATGCAATTTTTATTACAGAAAAATGGAAAAAGAAGTATTTAGAAAGTGTGAGACGGGTCGATTTTTTCTAAATACTTCTTTTTCCATTTTTCTGAGAATAGGTACTTAAAATGTTCAAAATTTTCAATTTCGAAAATTGTTTCTACAACGTGGTTCACAGCTGCACACTGCTAAAACAAAAACACTGCGAACTACAATTAAAATAAGTGCTCAAAATAATTGATTAAAATGTATATTCGGTGAAATATTACTCTTTGATTGTTTTGTTTCTTTGTCTAACTGAAAATATCATAATGCGGGACACATACCTGTCCCAGCGGGACATTGTAAAAATCGGCTATTTTGCGGGACGTCCCGCTAAAATCGGGACACTTGGCAACGCTAGTTGATGCCCTATTTGAGTTTTGTAGAATGTTATAACCGTGTTTGTGGTTTAGTGGTACACACCACCAGTTTCAGAACAAGATGTCCCGGGTTCGATTCCCAGGGGGGTATCTACGTATTGTATTTAGTGTAGGACTTGTTATAGAAGTCCTGTTATAGAAGTCCGCCTGGCCAGCTACCACCATCTTATCTAAGTCTGACGCTATAACAACGATGTTTTCAGCATTGTTGTGTTCCGGCAGTTTGAGATAAGATAGCGAGGTCCTTAGTGATGGGGATTCCGGAAGTACTGCGTTTCTATCTTCAGCCCTATCTTCACTTAACACCGTAAGGCTAAGTCCTACCCAGTTTATGGATAAAAGACTATAAGGGAGGTTTCAGATTAGCGTTTTATAGCTCGTTTTTGGAAGTGCATGTATGTAAACGACCGTATACGCGCAGAAAAATACGCTAATCTGAAAGCGCGAGCTGCGCGAGGTTCGAGCGGAACCGCCGAAATACCAGGCCTGTCTCACTTCCATACAAGCTGCGCAAAATCCCCGAGATATTTACCTACTATTCTGGAAAACAACCTAATTTCAACCTTTTGCATTGAGTATAGCGTTCATAGTACAATAACTGTCTGCCGTCTCGCTTTAATCTGCTAGGGCTGTCAGAGGTACTACTTTATCTGTGAAAGTAATACACGCGAAGCGAGACAGATGGCGACACATGCGGATGCGTGCGCTGCGTGTGCGACAAGTCGAGCGAGTGCCAGCCTATTGAGACTAGTCCGGTGACCGGACGCTTGCGTTTATCATACCTAAACTCGAGAGTGAAATTTCTGTACCGTAAGGTACTAATATATATTCTGTGGAAATACGCCCGTTTACGCGCGTCCAGTTTTTTGAAGCGCGTATGCCGAAACGACCGTAGGTATACGCGCAAAAAAAACGCTAGGCTGCCACCGCCCTAAGCAATTAACGTTTACGTCACTTATTTTGGTAAGTAAGTATAATAAGTTGATCGTCCTGCCTTTATTACTGTTTGACGATAAACCAAAAAATAATGGCAATTTGTATGCTAATGAACATTTTATCTGAGATAAAGCAAATTCAATTAAAATAATAAAATGAAAACATGATAAGTCGAGCAATTTGTCATTAATTTCAACAATTAATGTTAAATTTATCTTCATTATGGCTTAATAACTAACAACAGAATTTAATTCGGTTTTTCATCAATAAAGGCAGAAGATTTAGAAATTTAAACATTTTATCAATTAACTGACTTCAAAAAGAAGAAGGTTACCAGTTTGATCTGATGTCAATTGTTGGAATTGGGTAATATTTGAGTAGGTATAACATTATACTTAGGCTTCCTAAAGCACGTATACTAAATTTCGTAAGTGTATATAATTATGTTTGTCCATGAATTTCTTGAAAACTAAAATTATTTTTGACTCATGTTAGTTGTATTCCAACTTAAGGAACAGTCCAAGTTTCATCAAAATCAGTTCAGTAGCTTTTGAGATATGACAATGTGTATATTATAGTACAATTTACACCAAAAATTAAGAAATATAAAAAATATAACGCATTTCAAAAAATACCTGTCAACTGAAAAGGTGCCAGCCAGGAGCATGCATAATGAAAAGGCATACCGACCGTAAATGGTACTTTAAAGATATATTTTTTTCCTTTTCAGTTGACAGGTATTTTCTGAAGTCGGTTTAATTTGTTAATTTACTTTTTTATTTTTATTTTCTTGACGCCCTTGGTGCCCTGGGTGCCCTGGGTGCCCTGGGTGCCGGGGTACCATCAAAAAATAGCGCGATGCAGAATAGGTTCCTAAAATGAATTGCTTTCTTTCGTACTATGACCTTCTAAAAACTAGATCGCAAATGAATTGCTAAATGTGAATGACCGAACGATTTGTGTCCTTTTTTCTTCTACCCGTCTCTTTCACTCGAATCTGTCATGCTCGGAGAGTGAGAGGGACGAGTATATCCTGCTGGTGTCATGTTAGCTTGGCCGTCCTATAAGTCAAATAAGAGTACATGACAGCTTAGCGGCTGTCAAATGTCATTGAATGATCACTGAATCGCTGTCATTGATATTATAGTGCAGCAAGCTTTTCTGTTCCGGTGATTATCTTTGGAACTAAAACAGTTTTCATACGACAGTTCATTTTGACAGCTAATTTGGTATTGCAAGTGGCTCCTCTGTCACGGCTGTCACCGGAACAGGAAAGCTTTTGGCACTGTAAGCTGTCGTGGTACGAATAAGCGAAGCAAATCAGTTTAGGTCCTAAACAAAACTGTAATAAGAGTTGATGGTAGGCACACTGGATCTGAAATTGCAAGCTGCATAAGTTAACACTTATTACACCAAACAAGATTCATGCCTCGTTTTCATTGGATCTGCTTTGTCTCGCCTCTTTTATAAGGCTGTAAAAGAAAGTTACTGTTATTTATTACTTTATTACGCTTAGGCTTGGTGCAGACTTACCGCCAGCACTGGGGCCTTACTGCGAGCTGTCAAACATTCACGTGTTTATACTTTTAACGAAACGGAGAAAATAGTTTGTTCAGAATCGAGAGTAGAATCGATTCCACACATTTATGATAAGGGTTCAATTTCTCAAACAAAATTATTTTATTTTTTGCCGCTTTTAAAATTTTTTGTGTCCACTGCCTATTCATTCAGTGCGCGCGCGACCTGAGGGCCTACTCTGAAACGCAAAACCCGAAACTTTGGAATACCCATCCCTCTCACTCTCTAGTCGGGACAGAATCCAGTGAAAGGGGTGGGGCTAACCGAAGTTTCGGATTAGCGTTTCAGAGTACGGTCCCTGTCACGTACTTTCTTACGTCATAGTAGAGTTTAAAATCTCTCAGAAAGTAACGGAGACCTGTGAGCACGAATGTCTTGGAAGTTTCTTTAAAAAAATTGTTCTCATTGTAATTCAGTTTAAATAAATTAGTTCGGGTGAATGGGCTTTTCGGTTATTGCATTAACACGTTGTATATTTCTATAACATTGTTTCACAGCTCGCGGTAAAGCCCCTGGAGCCGTACTGTGAGCTCGTTCTTTAGCCCCGTCCTATTCACTCGATTCTGTCACAACTGGAGAGTGAGCGGGACCGGTGTACCTTCGTTATAACGAAGTTTCGGGTTTTTCGTTTCGGAGTAGGCCCTCTCCCTCTGGTTACAAGCGCGGTTCTAATCTGTTCAATTAACAGATCACAATAAAGAGGTAAAAAGGAGTATATCACGCATTTAGTACTTGATGGTGTAATCTAAGCTAGTATGTCATGAAAACCCTTGCTTTACACCCCACCTACTCATTTCTTCTATCGTCTTTTTTGTGCTCTGTGGTCCGATCACTTTCAGCACGCGAAGTGATCTAACATTAGCTATCATCATCTTTAAGTGGTATAATAGCGTCATCTCGTTTACAATGATATATAAATAAGTATATTTTTATAGACATTTTATAGAAACTAGCTGCGCCCCAGGGGTTCGCTCCTGTGGAATTTCGGGATAAAAAATTGAGAACAACATATTCTTAGACCTACCAAATATACAATAAAATATCATCAAAATCAATCAAGACGTTTCGGAGGAGTGTGGCAAGTAAGACTGTGCCACGAAAATTTTATATATTAGATATACTTAAATTGCCATAACTCAATTACATAATATGTAGCATAAAATATTCTCCCCGTACCAGGAAAGTACCCAGAGCCTTCTAGGCAACACCTTGAAAACCGGTGTACAGACCACTCTACCACGGAGGCCGTTAAACTTTATTGATACCTTTCACAGACGTTTAGTTTTTTATCAAATTTGTGGCCTACTTCGTCTACTATCCGCGTCGCAACCGCGATTGTGTAACCAGCCTTATCTTTGTTATAATGAAAATGTATGTTGAGGATTGTCTTAAGAACCGACGAAGTTTGTGTTACTATGCATTCATTATGCATTAATTTACATTGTATTTTATACCAAAGTTATTACAAACTCAATTTTATCTCATTTAGTGTTAATTCCCCTACACTTTGATGGCTACTATAAATATATAATGAGTTTATAAATCTATGCTTTCAAAGTGTAAAAGTGTACAGACAATAAAATCATAATTATTTTGAAAGTTTTTACTCTTCATACTAACTGCAAATGCTAACTACAAATAATGTATTATTATTATCCACAACAGAGTAGCACTTAGCCTTCATCACACTGATGTTAAGTGATGATATAAGGTTTGAGGGTGGAAGCGTACTACTCCCGGAATACTCAACCACTCTGAGGAACTGGCTATCATATCTCTACCTGCCGGAACATAATAATGCTGAAAACATCATCGTCAGACTTAGATAAGATGGTGGCAGCAACTCAGGTGGACCACGAAAAAGTCCTACCACAAACCAAACAGAATACAATATGTACCCCCACTGAGAATCGAACCCAGGACCTCTGGCTCTGAAATCGGTGGTATGAACAGTGGAACTAAAAAACTACGGCCTCTGTGGTATAGTGATATCACAGAGGCAGTAGTTTTTTAGTGGGTAAAAATCGGTTATTATGTGGGGATAGCACCTTCTCTTATGGGTTGTTTACATGTATTAAGTGACGAAGTAATTAACTAAATTTTATGTTAATTTTAACTAAATTCACGCGTGTAAACAGTCACTTAACAGCTCTTTAGTCACAAGTGTTAAGTAAACGATTTAGTGAATAAGTGAGGCGTAGAATAGAATCGAGTCTATTTTTGCTTAAGTAACCCCCCCTCCCGCACCGCGCGTATTTCCCGGTAGGCGTGGTCTTTACTAAATTTGCTTTTAGTTCGCATGTGAACGCACTAATTTAGCGAAGTAGGAAAGTACCTTCGTTCATTGTGACCAAACTAAATTGAATTTAACTTATAACACGTGTAAACACTTTACTACTAAAAATTAACTTAAAACTAAGTTTATCACTTGCTTACTTAATACGTGTAAACTAGGCATACGATCTATAATAATGAAGCATACTTCTGATACCGACTACTTACATTACACGTCTTATTATACCTAATAATCATGTGCATAGTTGTCGCAGTGAGCTCTAGAAGTGCGGCGAAAGCGACGATAGGAACAAATAGATTACGCTTATCGTTTTTGCAGTGCGGCCGGCCACTGACATAATGTTTGTAAAAGTTTGTTATCACGAAATAGCTGCCACCGTCGCGTCGCATCACCGTTGTCTATACAACGCGACTACGCGATACACTAACTAAACGATAGGACAATCGCGTTTTAGTACCGAACAAATAGTCGCGCGACCTCATCACGCTATGCCAATTAAGACACCTATTCTACTTGTGAATGTTTTGATCACGATTTCTATCGACGAAAATTCGCGTTTATAATGATCTCGTATTTTATATTTTATATTTTTATATTTATATAAATATAAATATAGTAGTAGTAGTAGTTGCGTTCAGTAAAGACAACACCCAAGTTTAAGGCGACAGGTTAGGCGAAATGTTGCCGAGGTGAATTTTATTTGATAGTTTAATTGTAATACACAATTTTAATAAAACTCAACATGGAATTTTTAGAGCCCATAGTCTATTATTTTAGACGGTATCACTACATTCCCTCGTAGTCACTGCTAGAAGTAGATAGCAAAACTGCTAAAAGTGGCCGTTTTTGACACATTTGCTATCTACTTCTGAAACGAATGATTATAAGAGAATGTAGCGATACCTTATAAAAATACTAGATTATGGGCCCTAAACATTCCATGTTGAGTTTCTAAATAGAAACCTTTGAGGGCGCCACTTACGCCTAACCTATCGCCTTAATGAGTCGCGCGATTTTAAATGTTAGGGTTCACACACAAAACACCGCAAAAAATTCAGCGCGCCATGCTTGACACGCGTTGAAGATTTTTGCGATACGATGCGAATTCGCAGTCTTGTGTGCAAGCTTTTACGCATAGTCACAGATTTTACTATGAGCGTGTGTAGTGTTGGAGGTACTGGGGGCTTAGACAAAGTAACATCGTTATGTGGCGAAACGACAATCGCTATCGCTATCGTCTTTATGCTCCAATCAACTTGCGGCAAGACCACGTGATTTAGCGCAGCTTATACCAATCCGCCAATCCTATACCTTGAATTTCTTTCGAACTTCGTTATCGCTTCGCTATCGTTTTTCAAATGTTACTTTGTCTAAGCCCCCAGTAGTTTTGAGTTTAAAGGCTAAGCTGAACCTACTGTTTGACCTAATCCAATATTTACTGTGCCACCGCCTGCCATCGGTAAAAATTCCGCTTTATATTTCATCAATTTACCGACAACGAACGATGCCGAGTGAATGAGGGTTTCGGAAGTCGATCTCGTTTACACAAATTTTCTTATACGCGTGATGAGATGGTGAGATGGATTCGGTAGAAACGTCAAATCACCTTCGTGTAGAATCCTGTTATGCTAAACCTGCATGTTATTATTATTTTTGAAGTAAAATCTTCTTTAGCGGCGTTGTGCACTTTTTGTGATGGGTAAAAAATGTTAAACTGGCGTCAGGACACGTGACCGTCAGATCGTCAGATCGAAAATTCGTAAGACAGACACGTGACCTGATCGAAAAACTGTTACAATGTCATTAGAATATCTAGGCAAATTTCGCCACCGTTTCCAAAGTCGTGATAGCTCAGCTTAGAAAACGGGCGGCATTGAAGCCAGAGAAGACCTCGGTTCAAATCTAGGCCGTATTTTTTTTTTCTTAAATTCCTTTTTTTTCGAATTTGGTATTTTTAAATGATTTTTTTTAACTTCATCATTAAATATCTACATTTCAGCAACATTGAAATACCCTAATTGTATACCTAGGTACTTCATTTTGTGGAATATTTCAAACGGATATTGCTTATAGAAATAAAATGTTATAGAAATATTGCTATTAAAGAAAAATATTAGTATATACTCCTATATCGGCTGTGTGATTGAGATAATTTTCTTTATTAATCTAGACCTCGACACTGTTACTTCAAAAGATTTAGCCAAAACGGATAATAAATAATCCAATTAAAATGTTCCAAATCCGTCTAAAGAAAAGCAATCATTCTTTAAAACAATCCACCGTGAGATTTAACACCGCAGTCTCTCAGGAAATATAAATATCGTATTGAAATATCGTATAATGTATTGGGATCCATTTTCCTCGGTAATGTACATAACGGCTAGTTGTTGTTGACCTGCGTTCAGTATATTTGTTAGGGGGTTCGAGTATAACGAGTTTTGTTGGATAGAGTACCAGGGGTCTGAGTATGCTGGCCCAGTCGTAAACGCTCGATATCTTGGAGCTACTTATGATCATGAATATTTATAACGTATTAGTCGAACGTCGCCTCTGCTACCATCGGTGTTAAGGCTACATTTGTCTGAAATAAATGAGATATTCTTCTTTATTTGTATATTTAATATTCATGATCCTAAACTTTACAGTGTTTGATATTCAAGAAGAAAATTTTGATGATTTGCACAATATTTTCAGAATTATCATTATGATAATAATTTTGAAAATATTTTGTAGTTTTTGAAGTAAAAAAACTTCTTGAAGTGGCGTTGTGCACTTTTTGTGATGGGTAAAAAAATGATAAATTTGCGTCAGGGCACGTGACCGGCAGATTGAAAATTCGTAAGACGGACACGTGACCAGGGGGCCAAGTCTGCTAACGTTAAGTCACAATCGTGTCTTAATCGTGTTTCGATTGTAGTTCAGTTGTAGTGCTTTTTTCCACTCTGACAAGTTCCTCTCTCTCAACTCTACCTAAACTAATCCACTTCGGATATCAGCGTTAATACATACAAAGGACGCTATTAAGTTGTGTTATTTATTACGTAGATTAAGATTCAAAATTCAGATGAGATCATGGTATTACATTAATTTCTTTTGTAGTTCAAAACTAAAGTAAGTATTTCAAGTTTCCTTTAGACAGTGTATCTAAAGTGTAGCCCCATCCAAGACTATATTCGCCTTAAATGCAAATTATAAATGTTTATATAAAGAGTTCAATTTATATTCTAATTCAATGGCTTCCCGCTAGAGGGCTAACTGTCGCGGATGATAGCTCCTTCTAAATAAGCGGTTACGAGACAGCTTTTACTAAAATAACATACATAAATGTATACTACCGTATTCAAAGTCAGAGTTAAATAGTTCCTTCTTTGTAGTAAGTTAAAACAACTTAAGCAGAGTGTCCTGTATTTCAACTAAGTAGTCGGTAGTTGGTTTACAGCCACTTATTACATTGAAATATTATGTAAATATTTTGCGTAAGCCTGATCCGAAGAAATATGGTCGTAAGTAATATTGTATATTTTCTGCCTTAATTTTATAGTACCTAAAGAAATTTCTTTTTGTAACCAATCAGTACCCCTAGCATAAAAAATGCATAATATATTTATATCGCACGTACTAATACTTACCTAAGTTATAGATAAGCAACGTTTATAGATAAAAGTTATCATGTAGATAAGCTTTGTAGATATATTGATAAGATGCATGTCGTATATACAGGGTGATCCATCAGGATGGGTCAGTATGGGAAAGTTTGAAACTATAAGAGATAGAGATATTTGTTCTAAGGAACCGTATCGTTGATTTTAGAGTTAATAAAACTGCATTCAAAGATTTTTAAAAAACCATGCACGACCCGGGAATTGAAGCTTGTCAGTATTCAAAACAAAAATGTTGTTATTTTATTGCGAAAGTTGATTATGTAGGTTATTAGGAAAACATTTTACTTTAGAACCCTATGTCTCAATCAAATCAAATATCATAAGAAAATGCTTTGGGGTATCGATTGTAATTCATAGTTATAACAAAACAGATGTTAAAGAGTGCTTTAGTGAGTAAAAATAAATCTAAATCTGCTTTTAAAAGACTTTTAAATTACCTAAACTCACGTAGCCAATCATTGTCGTTATAGTAACTAAAAATTATTATTTTTTTCCGCTTAATACTAGAAAAGCTTAAAAAATAAACTTTAAATAATCCAAAGTCTTATACTTAGTCTCTATTTTCAAGATCAAAACTTTTTCTTCTTTCATGTCGATGGTTTCGTAGTGAATGATATGCGACACTTTTTAATTGGTGTAGATAAATGTCGTCTGCAGTGCTGGGCCTGTAGCCAAAGTAACATCGTTATGTGGCGAAACGACAAATATATTCGCTATCGTCTTTATGCTCCAATCAACTTGCGGCAAGACCACGTGATTTAGCGCAGCTTATACCAATCCGCCAATCCTATACCTTGAATTTCTTTCGAATTTCGTTATCGTTTTTGAATTGTTACTTTGGCTAAGGCCCCTGTTATCACACTTTCGCTTTCTCATATCCTCACACGGGCCACTTACCATAACCATAAAACGCCGAAACCGACCTAGACATATTTCCTGTAGTTTTCGTTCATAATGAACTCTCCGCAATCGGCTCACGGTTGACGCCGGGAGTCGTCACTTGTTTCTTCTTCTAGCTTCAATACGGTATTTTACTGATTTTTTTTATTTCTTTAAAATGTTTTTCGAAATATTAGCTACACAAAACAAGTTTTCATTTTGAATTATCTTGAATATTTTCAAAGAAATAGGACTTCAAACTTTATAATTAGACAAGGACAGGACGCTATCTTAGTGACGTCAGTGGGTTAGTAGCGTCATAGTCACGCCATAGAAGATTTCGTTTTAGAAAGAGACAGCTATAGTCAAAATCAAACAGACTATAACTCTTTTATTATAAAACAGATTCAAATTATTTTTTCACATTTGGTATTCTTAATTGCAATATTTTTTAACGTCATCATTAAATATCTACATTTCAACAACAGTAAAATACCCTATTAGCGGTGTTTGTGGCTGTCTAGGTCACAGCAGATATTATTATATCAACTCGGAAAGGGATCGACACCGTATCGCCTTTCGCCTCGCCGTCAACCAGGCGTCAACATAACGCAAGCACGTAACCAAATCGGATCAACGCCGGTACGTCGTCGGCTCGGCTACGGCTAGGCGAGACGCCGCGCTTACGGCTCGCCGCACATTGGTTCCATATCGAAAAAAGATGGCCATATAATAAAAAATAATAATAAAAAATAACAATAAAAAAATAAAAAACATGGGACATGGGATCTAATCTCGAAATTTCAGTCTGATTTTTTGAAATAAAAAAAAAAATCAAAATTCAATATCGTTTATTCAATTTAGGTTTGTTTAACAACACTTATGAACGTCAATGAAGCTACGCCATCGGTTCGCAAATCCTACGGCAGGAGACCTTGTAGCGAGAAGAACCGGCAAGAAACTCGCCAAGGGCTATTTTTTTCTCCCTGTTTTAACTTATACAGAGTCGTCGGATTTGAAAAATGACCTTCACATAATAGTAAGGTTACTTTCCATCACAATACAGAATACCGCTTAAATTAAGTACAAAACAAGGAATTTTCAACTAAACAAGGAATCAAATAGTTTAATGGACACACTAATCTTAATCGTATTCAAATTATATTATAGGATTAATGAAAAGGAAATTGCAAGCTGCGCTGTATATTCAAATTTATAAGTATTAACAAATAAAAGGATTTTTTGAATAAATAAAACAGTTATTAGAAAAATTGCTGTAACTGTAAGACACGGATACCAAAATTACTATGAGACACACCAGCTCGCTCATAAATCTATATAATACTATTATAAACCATATCCCGAACACCTTTAACACAAGTAGACATGAGCAAACCCACCCCACTGGCAGCACCCGTTCACGAGCATGACGCAGTTTGAAATTTGGTTAGTTCATTTTCATTTTCAGAACACTGTGCGTAGAGCCGTTAGCTCGGGTACGGAGAGACGTGAGTGCGTGGACGACTAGCGGTAAGCGCGGGGATAGCAAGTGGAGCGACCCGCAAAGCGGTTCGTGAGCTGGTCCCGAGGCGAGGCGATTACGTTACGATTCCGGTTAGCGTGCGTTGCAGTAGGGGGTTTTTCATACAAAGAATTCTGAACCGCTCGAGTTGATACGTTTACGATCCGTTTACGAGTTGATAAGTCCGCTGTGACCTTTGTGTGGCTTGGCTTGTGTGCGGTGACGACGGTACTATCAGTCATTGATATAGTAAATCAATGACACCTTTAGGTAGCGGCGAAGGTAGCGGAATTACGTGCCGCTACCTTCGCCGCTACCGTGACGTGGACGGGAAAGCTGCGCAAGTTCTAAAATACCTTATTTTTTGACTTCTGCGCAATAACGGTCAGCGCTAGAGATTCGAGCCGCTACTTGTACGTCGTACGTTCTGAATGGTTGAATGCTCAAAAATTATTCGATAGGTATTTATTATTTGTTTGTTGAGCTTATCAATGATACGTCAATCGATTTAAAATGTTAGGACCAGAGTAATAAATAAATTATATTTAAAAAACCTTTTATTTAAAATCAAGCTTTTATTCGAATGTCCTAAAACGAATAAAATAAACTTTGTATCAAGTCAAATCCCACAAATTTATTACATTAAACAAATTATATGTTTTAAAAGCTTGTCGCTTTAATTTCATATGTCAAATATAAGTTAAAGCAGTGTTTAGTGCAAGCCCAGTAACAATAAAATCTCGCGACAAGCTTTCAAAACATATAATTTGTTTAATGTAATAAATTTGTGGGATTTGACTTGATACAAAGTTTATTTTTGTATTTTTAGTTATTATTGGACGTGTTTCTAAGTCGCTTCATTTCATTTAATGCATCATTATTGCATAGTCGATTGCTAGTTAATTTATTACAGTTTAGCTCTTCAACTGCATCAAGTCTGCAAGCACAAATATATTTTACCACCAAATCGACCCCCCCCGCGAATAATCCGGTAACCGAAAAAGTCAAAATGTTCAGGAAAAATAAAAGAAGCATTTTTGTTAATAACTCGACAAAAAAATAAGTATCAGAGACTTTTTATATCACATATGGAAGCTATTTTTTTCAGCTATCTTGTTATTTCAACCAAATTTAATTAGTAGCAAGGTATTCGTTTCAAATTAACTAAATGCATTTTACTATACTAGTATAGGTTAAGCTCTGATCAGTAGTGTCTCTTACGATATTATTCGTGTAAATTTCTAGTGCCGTCTGCAACAGTAATATCGTGTTGCAATATTATTCGTGTAGTTTATATTTTCGACTACAAACAGTAATATCGTGTTGCGATATTATTCTTGCAAATAGTTTTGTTTATTGTACATTTGTAGAAGCCAATTACTATAATATTCGCCTGTCATGAAATAAATGATATTCTAGTAAATGAAACAACTTTGGTTAGTTTATGATTGGTTGGTTAATTAATGATTGTTATGATTAACATAAAAAAATTACACTTTGGCTTAAAGATAGAACATAATGAATGAGATTATATTTAAGTTGAAAATTATTTTCTATTCCTATTCCTTCGTTAGGATTACTGATTGCTCAATTATGTTTACAATTAAACAAGAAGTAAGACAGAGCTGCATCTTGTTCCCTGCACTGTTTAACATAATATGGTGAGCAAATCATACGGAGGACCATTGAAGATTGGGAGAAGGGTTTCCCTGTAGGCGGAAAGAGACTTCCAATTTTCGATATGCTGACGACACCGTACTATCTATGGATGATAGGAGTGAGCTATTCCATAGACTCGAGGTGGAGAGTGGCAACGTTGGTCTTGCAGTGAACAGAAAAATAACTAAAGTGATGATAGAGGATCGAGTCGGAACGTTATCAAATGTCACCTGCAACATTCCTGGCGTAGGCATCGTCGACCACTACATTTATCTGGGCTCCCAAATCTGCAAAGACTGCAGCTGTGTACCGGAGATAAAAAGGCGTACGGGATGGCCAAGGACGCTAAGACCCGTTTAATATTATATGGAGTTGAAACATGGACAATTCTGGCCTGCGAAAGGTAAAGGATGTGGTGCTGAAGGCGAATGCTAAGAATACCTTGGATAGCGTAACGCACTAATGCATCAACCCTAACCTAACCCAGCTCCAAATTAAAACTCACCTATCGACCACATTCCAGCAATGCATTCTTTCATATTTCGGTCATACGGTACGCAAAGGTGACGACATCCTAAAACAACTAATTGTAGTCGGGAGCATCGAAGGCAAGAGATCGCGCGGTCGCTCACCTACAAGATAAAATACCGATCAAGTAAAAGACTCATCATCCTTCATACACACGGTCGTAAGAGAGGTGCTGGACCGGAACCGGTGAACCCTGATGCTGACCACGATCCTTAGACATGAGGGACTGACTCCAGAAAGAGAGATTCTTTACTTGTGTAATGGGAATCGACTTTGGGAAATAGACTAATAGAGTTTCCTATCCTGTCTTCTGTATCTAGCTTCATCTAATGTGGTCTATTCAGATGTTTTCCTCTTTTATCAATCAAACTATCATCTCTTTTGATTTTTTCTAAGGGTGTGTAATAATTTGTTCAAGGATAGAAAGCGTGTTTAAGATAAACACTTTGCATACCTGGGTTTCTTCATTGTTGAGGGGAAAATAATATTTTAATGTTTGAGATCGGTTTTCTTTTCCTATTAACTGTTACTTTTTTAATATTACTGGATGTCACATGACGTAAAATGTATTACCATTGAAGTTCACGATTGACAAGTTTATAAAAATCACTGTGTAGTGGTAATCTGTCTTCTGCGATGAACTTTAACCAGCAACTTTTTTAACAGGCACAATTAGGTAAATTATATTAATAGACCAATTAGATTTGATTGAATCAATTTGGTGTTGGTTTTCGCACGAACTATCTTCTGAGGATGCAACGGGTTGGGACGAAACACGTGTAGAGTGGTCTAATCGGTGAAGGTGCAAGGTGTATTGCTGTCTTGCTAAATGTAGGTATTGTGTACTGGTATTTTCGTGGTGTGCATGTGCATTTTATTGCGGGCGGGCGGTGCATCTTGCATGTTGTGTTTTTGTGGAAGTAAGCTAGGTACATATATTTCGTTTTTCACAATGGATTGGGACTTCCGCAAAGTGACGCCTGATTCAATCAAATAAAAAAAACCTGTATTACTTATTACATAATTACGGTAATAAATTGTTTACACGAATAATATCGTAAAAGTGTTTACTGTCAAATGCTTTTGGTATTTTTTTTTCGTAAAGATCTAAAACAATATTATTCGTTCAAAATACTTTTTAAGGCATTTTAATGGAACAGACACGCAAGTTTTCATATCTTTGTAAATATCAATAGAAAAATTCTGAAAAAAAATCACATGATTCATTTTAGTTTCTAGATACCTAAAAACACATAACATGAAAAACCCCGTAATAGCTCATTACCGGATTATTCGCGGGGGGGGTCGAAATAGAGATTGTAGATTCTTACTACTGACACACACATATTTATTAAATACAAGGCATATTCACATAGGTATAAGAGAAGGTAGCACTGTATTACGAACAAGAATAGAAAAAACAAAATTAGACCCAATAAGACAAAAGTTCCAAATAAAAATGTGTGTGTGCCGTGCCGCAGCAGTACTCAATGGTCGCAGTTCAGCGTCATATTACTTGTCTTACAACGCAAGCAAACGCTGATTTTCAGTTTAGTAAGTATTTCAAAAATAAATATTAAAGAACAAGACACATTTAAGTTTCTATCAAAGTTGATAAACATAATACATAAAGAAAAAAAGGATTTTTCTTTTCTGTAGGTAGACTATGGTTGTATTACCTAACTTGGAGCCATCTGTCGTTGACTTTAGTAAACTATTTATGTTCAAAGTGACATCTAGTATAGTGTGCCAATCTTTTCTGTTTCGGTGACTATCTTAGGAACTAAAACAGTTTTCATACGACAGTCAATTTTGACAGCTAATTTCGCATTGCAAGTGGCTCATCTGTCACGACTGTCACCGGAACAGAAAAGCTTGTGGCACTGTAGGGTCTGAATCATGAAGCTCGACTTAATACTGGTATTAAGTCGAACTTCATGGTCTGAATATAGCAACTTCGCGTTTTTTGCTTCTTTTTATAGTTCGTTCGTTATAGTCCCACACTCCTGTCTGTTCCGGTAACAGCCGTGACAGAGGAGCCACTTGCAATACGAAATTAGCTGTCAAAATGGACTGTCGATGTCGTATGAAAACTGTTTTAGTTCCAAAGATTATCACCGGAACAGAAAAGCTTGTTGCACTATAGTTCTTGTAGCCGCTACACACGTCCAGACCAGACCTAACCGCCGATTTGGTGCGGATGAACTTTGCTGTAAAGCAAATATAATCCGTGCTACACACGTTCGTACCAAATCAAAATCAAATCAAATCAAAAAAGCTACACCAAATCTGGCCTTGGCCAAGGCTTTGTATCACATCACTGGACAAGGCCTTGTATCACATCACTTTTTCTTATCAAATAGGTACTTACAGAAATCACCTGGATTTGCCAATGCAACGGGCTTGTAAAGAAAAAGACCTATTGACAAAAAAAGGTCTTGGATTTGTAAAAAATTGAACGGTACCTGTCACAAAAGAATGACGAAAAATTCTTCAAAACCATTTCGAGTGGCCTGTAACTGACAGGGAAACTTCATTTTTAATTAAATGTATTTTTTTTTTAAGTAAGTAATTGAGAAGAAGCCTAAGTCCAGGGGCTTTAAATTAATGTCTTAATAGAAATAATAATAATTTTCACTTCTCATGCTCTAAAAGTACGCAAATATAGCCCTCCGAAGCGGGACTAAATAACCACTTTAGTCCCTAGGGAGTAAAATGTAACTACTTTTTTAATTTCCTTCATGTGACATTAGATAAACTCAAACAGCCAGTGAATATACTATTAATTGTGAAATGTGGACCATTTTCATTGCGAAAATGTTAAGACGTTTTTTGTTTCATGGTATTTCCGCAAGGAAGGTGCTTTGTGCAAAAGTTTTGTGACTGGTTTAGCAGAAAAAACTGACTGAGACTTTTTGGCGCCATTTTGGCGGGTTAGGTTGAGTGGATATTTTAATTTACCGCAATTTGTTTTATAGTGGACTTTGTGACTAAAGATAGGTGTGGTTTTGTGCCCCAAGTGTCTACGCAACTGGAAGATATGTGGAATGATTAAAACAGGCGCTATCTCGGTAAAGTAATGCCGAGTGTTTTATTATAGTGGTGACTACCTCAGCAAGAATTATCGAAAAGGCTGGCTTGACACACTTGACGCCAAATACTCCAAGGAGCATTGGAATATAACACACCTACATTCCTATGAAAACTTAAGAAACTATAATAAATTAATAATACTCAAGAATTGGCAGTATGGGCCTGTCCTACAAAAGGGCGAATATTTTTACTACTACTACTACTACTGACCGCGAAAATTTCTGAATTTGTTAAATGTTTTTGTACTAAATTGACTAGTTTTCTCGCACTCGAAGTGAAAAGTTCAGTTTGCACCTCGAGACTAAACGCCAACTTAATATACCCTCGGTTTCATTGACTCCCTCGCACGCTCGGACGCCAAAACTTAGTTTAAGATCTCAAATGTACCACATGAAATGCAATTAATAAATATTCTATTCTATTCTATTCCAAACCACCTCTGGTATATAATGGCTTTGTTTAGTCCCTCGTTATAAAATCTACTATTGATAATCTCAAATTTATGTAAATAGTATATTATTGCATACTTTTCAAAACTGCATCAAACATTTTTACTGCTTGGTATGTTTTTTTAACAGACAGTTTTTTTGTCTCCTGACTCTCCTGAGCAATTATGTGACATGGACTCATGTTCTTTATCAAATTACCAATTCAAATCGGCTGTCGGGTTGGGACGTGTGTTCGATTACTAGTTGAATTTAGAGTGTGCGCTAGATAAGTCTGCGCGGGGTCAAAATCGAATACTAATATTTTCCATAAGCTTAGAACAAAATAATGTACTGTAACTAGCGCCATAAACGCCCCAGTCGCAGAGTTATCTGACACGCGCTCTGAAGATTGCGCTCACTGAATGCTCGCTGATTATAACTTTATGCTATACATTGACAATGTGTCAAGCCATGGCCCGCTATCATTTCTCGGCTGCTTGCGCTCCTACAGGCCATGCCATAGATGTATTATTATTGTAGATGGAGCATAAGAAAATGAACAATTCCTTCTATAATCGACTCTTGTCTCTCAAATAGCGACATGTCGTGTGTTAAAAAGAGATACAAATAGCCCAACGTGTGCGTCTTAATGAGCTGCGCGCCACTTGAAAGTAAACGTCTTATTTGTTTGTTAACCAGCTGGTTAACAAATGCTTCAGAAAGAAAAGCTTTTTTTGTACAAAAATATAGAAATATTTGATGGTGTGGTGCGGTAAATCTGTTGTTTGTTAAGAATGGCCTGTACTGTTCCCGGTTATTCAAGCAGAGTGAGTGTTTTGAAAGAGAATAATGAAAACATATCATTTCAGAGGTAAGTCACACTCATTGTTTTGTGTTTTTGCGAACACATTTTTATTGCTTATTTGCAAAAACTAAATCGCTGTACGTGTATATACAGTTTAACATTGACTTGGTTGAAGAAAATCGGGTGTTTTTAGGCTAAAAATATATAATTTACAGCCAATTGGGATTTTTTGACATTTGACCAAGCTGATAGTGTTGTAGTCCGATTTTATTATGTAATATCGATAAAAAAATGTATTGTGAACAATTTGGTATTGAAACTTAATTTTTCTCAATTCTAAACAGATTTCCCACCGTTGCGCCGCCGTCGATGTAAAGGAAACGTGAATAAGAAACGTAAGAAAAGGAGACGATTGGAGACCTTCGCAACAAACAAGAATATGCTCGATGTACTTATTAAAGCAAATTGTGCATTTATACTTAAAAAATGTATAATTATAGTATAATTAGTATAATTATAGTACCTACTTCATATTTGGCACTGATTCAAAATTAAAGGGCTTGCTTAGACCATGAAACTGAACAACTTTCTCTTTGGACCATAGCATACGTCGAAATATAAAAAAAATATTCTACCACACTAGATCGATCAGCTGAGCGTGTGCTTTTGTCTGGAGGAAAGACATTCTTGCCATATTCGACCTATGCTGAAGTTTCATAGCATAAACAAAATTCTAAGGCCGTGAGCACTTTGGACACAATTAGTACTAAAAACTGACAGAAAAGCGGATTATGAACCGCCCAATTACATTAAGTCTAGCCGCAGTGAAAATCGTGAAGCGCTCTATTCAATGCGGCGTACTTTCGATCAGCCGTATTGAATACGGCGTATCTTGAATCCGCCGCATTACAATGCGGTGCTGTTTTCCAATACAGCTAGTTGCTATGTAATACGGTGAAATATACAATACGCCTGCGATATATATATATACATTGTAATTTTATGTATCGTATTGCATTCAAATTATTTTTACATCTTTTATCGATAACTTGTTATAAAAAAAAAACCACAGCACTATCATTGCATCATCATCATCTAGCATTGCATAGTCAAAATGGAGACATTCACTAATGACGACGCAACAGATTAACATGTATGTCTCTTTCTATCTTATGACAATTTGATAGTGTTAGAAGGGGTAAAGGATGGGTGAGTTATAGCTTATTTTTGTGATCCATCTACAGGAATAATATATCTATGGGCTATGCTGCTCGGATTGGCAACGTCATAAATGTCAATGTCGCACCACTAAGCATGAGATGAGATGAATTCCTGATTATAGCGCCTTAAAATCAAATAATACGCGTACATAACTAAGGGTTGTTTTATTTTAACTATATCACAGTCACGAAAATGTTTATTAAACACTCCTACTGATGTTGTAAGCTCCCAGTCGGCTCGAGGTATCGCACGAATCCATCGCTGACGCAGTGTTCCTCCTTCGGGAATCCAAATCTTTCGAGATCCAAGGTTTCATAAGTAATTTCCAACAATGATCACGTATTTATATGCACTAATTCATCATCATCATTTCAGCCGTACGACGCCCACTGCTGGGCACTAATTATACAGTAGATATTGTATTAAAACACCCAAACAGCAATCAAGAAAATCAAACAGCAACGTTTCTTGACATGACCAAAGAGTATTCCGACTTGCCATATCCAGATAAAAAAATTATCCAAAATGTGCAAAAATAATAGATTTTTCTTTTTATTTTGTAACAAGCAAATTTAACCAAGTTGTTAAATAAATGCGTGCAAAATCCGAGAAAGTGTTTTATTTAAATGAACAGTTCGCGCAGAAATCTAAGATGTGAATTGAATTACGGCGAAAGTTATTCTTTTTTTATTATATTATATCAAGTTTAGCCTAGTCAACGAAGAGATATAGAGGGAAATGTTTGGATCATAATTTTTGACTTTGGAACTTTGTTTGGGCTAAAAGTTTTGTATAATCTATATATATAAAAATGAATCCCTATTTCCCTTGGTCACGGCATCACGCGTGAACGGCTGGACCGATTTGGCTAATTTTGGTCTTGAATTGTTCGTGGAAGTCCAAGGAAGGTTTTAGCGGTGAGAAAATAGGGGAAGGTGGGGTAAGTAGGGGTAGAGTAGAAGTAGGGTAGGGGTAGAGTAGGGGTAGGGTAAGGTAGGGGTAGGGGTAGGGTAGGGGTAGGATAGGGGTAGGGTAGGGGTAGGGTAGGGGTAGGGTAGGGTAGGGGTAGGGTAGAGGTAGGGTAGGGTAGGGTAGGGGTAGGGGTAGGGTAGGGTAGGGGTAGGGTAGGGTAGGGGTAGGGTAGGGTAGGGGTGGGGTAGGGTAGGGTGGAGTAGGGGGTAGGGCCACGGGAACGAAGTCGCGCTGGGTCAGCTAGTACTGTATATATTTTACCGGCCAAACCCGATTTCAGGACAAACTAGTTTTTCCTAGGCCAAACTAGTTCATCGCGTTGACATTTCAGAGAGCGAGTTTGCCTCGGAAGTCCTGTAGAACACGTGATTGGTTAAAATGGTGGTTATTTTTTTTGTGTCATGTTCTACATCTACAGGTCTTTCGAGGCAAAGTCGCTCTCTGAAATGTCAACGCGATGAACTAGTTTGGCCTAGGAAAAACTAGTTTGTCCTAAAATCGGGTTGAAAAAAAATGAGACCTTCAAACCGCCCCCCCCCTCCCCCCCCGGATTAAGGGCTACGGGCGGGGACTTATGCTATGTTTACCTCCTTATTAGCCCAAACAAAGTTACAAAGTCAAAAATTGTGTTCCAAGCATTTACCTCTATACTGTTTTTCGAGTGTTCGTTGATTTTTACTTCCACATAATTTGAGAGTTATCGCCTAACCTGGCAACACTACACGATTGTTGATTTATATCCCTTATGAGCGCGACGTCTAAAACGCAAAATGTCTAAGACTCATAATGCCTAAAATCAATGTCTAAAGTGCAATTTGCCTTGATAGCAAAATGCCTAAAACTCAAATTTCCTAGGATGCACAACACCCAAAAAGTAGTTGGTCTAAATAGCCGAATGTCTAAAACTTAGGTTACCTAAACAACACAACGCCTTAAATGCAAAGTGTCTATAGGGATTTAAATTTTTCTAAACATTGTTATCCCGGACACCCTGTATACATTTTTTATATTTGGCGGAGAAAATTGGTAGAGTCCGCGCCACATAACTTGGCATTTGTCAGAGGGTGCTGATCGTAGTGGTCGGTCGGAAAATCATGCCTTATTTTCATGTCATAATTTTAGTTCTAGATCTTGACACGTGCCGTGCCAAGTTATGTGGCGCGTACTCTACTCACTTCCCGAGTTTTTAAAAGGTTGGTTCTCTTTTATCTGTAAACATAATGCTGGCTGTTGAAACTTTAGTGTCATTTTGGCGACAACGATTCAAACTCAGAACAATAACATTGTTCTGAGAATTCAAATGTATTTTGTTTTTGAATTGTCAAATCAAGTCATATCTATAAATATCTGTACGATGATATCGACGACCGATTTGACGCAGGGGTAAGGCTACCCACCTTCTGCGCCAGTGGTCTCGGGTTCGATTCCCGAACAAGACAAATATTTGTGTGCATGAACATGTCTATTTGTCTTGGTCTGGGTGTTTACTATGTATATTAAGTATGCATTTACAAACAAAAAGTAATTTAAGTATATATTTATGTTCACGCGCGCTTGCGAGCGGGCAGTTGTCATTGTCAAGGTCACGGGACAACGCGCTCGGGCCGGTGTAGGATCGCGCGCAGTTCGCCGCCAACAGCCGTCCGCGCAACATCGCGCTCAGTTACCTACCCGTATTGTGACCGAGATTGCGAGTTTTTGCACCTACTAGTGCCCGGTCGGGGTACGGACTTGTGACCCGTGTGTGTTCGCTTTGAAAAGCGCCGGGAAAGTTTTAGCTGTCTATTAGGGCATTGTGTAGTTATAAGAGTGTTAGCTATAAGAGTTTCCCATCGGGGTTGGGTGAAGACCTACTTGTCAGGCGCGCGCGCCGGCGAGACAGCGATCAGCCCCCCTGGATTATGAACAGTATCTTCTCGTGAAGGTAGGCCTAGCTTTTAAGTAACTTAATTTTGCATGAGAAACATTCGTTTCAATAAACTGTGGAACACAGTAGATGGTCATCACAATTAAGCGTGATCATAGTTTTTTGGTAGCAGAGCGTACCTAGAAATACCTAAAAAGCGTACCTAAAAATAAAATTTTTTTTTTGTTGAAATCTCGAGGGTATTCCGAGACGATTTGAAGTACTAAGAAATTGTTCTAGTAAATTCTCGAAGCGAATGTTTCTCACTTGGTGGATCCGATAATAGATAGACACTTATATAATTGTGTTTATTAGTACCACATACTAGTGATTTGATACGAGTTTACTCGCCTAGATGTGTATATTTTTTTTGTGTGTCCGGATTTATTTGACGAATAGTTTCGTTCGAAAGTGTTGTTTATTAGTACCACATACTAGTGTTTGTTCCGAGTCCGCTTGCCTAGTTAAAAAAGTGGAACTAGTTTTAATTATTAGTAGTATTAAATTACGAGTATTATTATTAAAAATAGTTTTGTTTTTGTTTGTTGATAACGGTTTAGTAGTTGATTTGCGAGGTTGACTTGGCCGTGCCGTGTATGCCATACCGTTAATCCTATACGTTTTGTTTATACCGTTATATTGTTAGCCCTTGAAATTGGTAAGTTGTTAATAATTTATGAAAATAGTAGGGTCCGTGTATGTCGTCCGAATTTTAATTGTGTTTTATATTATCGCGACGCGACCTATTTCTATTGTTTTTTTTTTGTTGATGTTTACCACTTTTATAATTCTTTGTTTGCTTTGTTTATTAAACGGATTATAAATGGCTCCTACGAATCCGCTCGCCGTATCCAGGGCTGGCATCCAAGGAGTTTTGCGTTGGCTTGCTTGTGCGGTCACATTAATAGACCGAGCCGACCGGGTAGGCGCGTTGCTAGCTCGGTATGGCGGGCTGGCAGCTCGGCTGCAAGACCTGGAGCGCCACGCCATGGAGTGTCGCGCGTATTATTTAGAGAACCCCCCAGCTGATGATGCCGTGTCGGAACAGCTGGAGCAGGATGTAGCCCAGGCCTATGAGCTGGCTGACCAGTTCACGGAGGCGGCTGAGAGGGCTCTGGCTGTTCGGAAGGGGGAGCCGGTTTTGAGCGGGGAGGTCAAACCTACCCCGACGGCGTTGCTAGGCCGATTGCCTACCTTGGAGATTCCCACTTTTAATGGGGATCTGTCAGCCTGGATGGGCTTCATTAACCTGTTTGACAGCTTAGTGGATTCACGACGGGACTTATCCCCTAGTGAGAAGTTGGCCTATTTGCGCTCCTCCCTGCGAGGAGAGGCCAGCGCGGTAATCCAGCACCTGCTCATCAGCGACGACAACTACCAGGTGGCTCGCCAGCTTCTGGTTAGTAGGTACCAGAATGTCCGGTTACTGGCGGACACCCACGTGGCCACGATTTTGGCCCTCCCGCGAATCACGCGGGTACACCTGTTACGGAGGGAGTTGCTGAACCCGCTACTGTCAGCGGTCAACTCCCTAAGACGATTGGACCTGCCGGTGGATCAGTGGTCCTTTGTACTGCTGCACATAGTCCTCGCCAAATTGCCCGCTGAAATGAAGGGGCGTTTCGAGCAGAGGTACGGAGGCGACAGCGCCTCGTATCTCCCGCCCTTCGCGGACCTCCTTCGTTTTTTGGAGGACGAATGTAGGGTGACGGACCACCTGGAGCCCGCCCCGGTTCCAGGTGTTGGTCGTATGGTGGCGGCGAGGGAACAGCCCCGTCGCCCGACCAATCGCTATGCTGCCTTCCAGCAGTCCCCTCCCCCCGCACCGAGTGAGCGGTGCAGGTATTGCAGGGGAGATAGGCACGTGGTGCACGAATGTGCCAAATTTAGAGGCCTCCGCCCAGAGGGACGGAGGGCCGTCGCAAGACAGCGCCAATGGTGCTATAGGTGTTTGGGGGGACACATGCAGTCGGCGTGTCCCCAGACAGAGGATTGTCGTCTTTGCGGAGGGAGGCATCACCCCCTCCTTTGTTTGGACCGCAAGGACGCCGGGAGCGACCGGGGTTCGAATTCCTCGCGCACGGGCGGGGGCCCGGCAGCCCGGAACCGGTCCCCTAGAGATTCGGCGGGGCTTAGCCCCCCCGTTCAGTCCCCCCCGGAGAGGGGGAACTATAGGAGAGACGCCCCCGCCACGGGCGGGGGTAGGGGGGTACCACAAGAGTACGCCACGGTGGCGATGGGCACGGGCCCTATTTGCTACTCCCCCCCCCCCTAATGGAGAGGCCTCGATTGGGGTACTATGCACCGAGGCACGCCCCACACGGGTATTACCCTGCACCTAGGAGTGCTGTTGGTCGGGGCCAGTATGTACCCGATTGGGACCCGTTCGCCCGGTACGAGCGTCCCACATTTGGCGCGCCGACTCAGGCGCGAGGGGGACAAGTACCCCCCCAAAATTTTTAATGGCGCCCCTGTCGGACCCAACCACCCCTCCGGAGCTTGTGCTGTTGCCAACAGCCTCCGTGAATGTTTGGGGACCTAAGGGCAATGTTGTCACGGTGCGTGCCCTTTTGGACTCAGGTGCCCAGGGGTGCATAATGTCCAGGTGGCTTGTCCGACAGCTGGGTCTTTTGCTTGTGCCGCATCACGAAGCGGTACGGGGGGTGGGAGACTCGCGGATCCCTGATCCGATTGGTCGAGTTGAGTTCTCCTTCTCCCCCCACTTCACGCCAAGGCCGAAGATCGGTGCTTCGGCGATAGTTTTGATAAGGTGGTTGGACCACTCCCGCAAGTGCGAGTGCCGCCATCCACGATTGAGCTGACGTCTGGACTGGCCTTGGCTGATCCTTCCTTTCACCGACCGGGCCCAATACACTTGTTGATTGGTGCGGATGTCCTCGGTCGTGTACTGTGTGGAAGCAAGCGAGTTTTGCAGACAGCCGATCTTGTCGCCTTGTCCTCGTCGCTGGGTCATGTGGTGATGGGAAAGGTACCACAGACACCAGAGACCCCGTCGGTAGACCGCCAGACCATTGTCGGTTCTACTTTGTCCGACGTTCTCCAAAAGTTTTGGGAGGTGGAGGAACCCCCCACTGCCAAGCGGTTGGATCCGTTAGCCGAGGAGTGCGAATTGTTCTACCAGAACAACACTGGGCGCCTCCTCTCGGGTCGCTTGATTACCCGCTTGCCCTTCTTGGCGGTTCGCCCTCCTTTAGGGAGCTCCCGACCGATGGCCGAGAAGAGATTGTTGTCCATGGAGCGTAGGATGGCCAGGGATCCCGCATTCAAGGAGAAGTATATAGACTTCATGCGGGAGTATTTGGACCTTGGGCACATGTCCATCTCGCAGTTGGACTGGCGTAATGTGGAACATTACTTCCTGCCACACCACGCTGTTTTGAAGACTTCCAATGGGAAGATCCGCGTGGTCTTTGATGGTTCAGCGCCCACGTCAACCGGAGTGTCGTTGAATCAGTGTCTGCATGCGGGGCCGAAGTTGCATCACGATGTCTGTGATGTTTTGACCAACTTCCGCCGGCACGCTGTCGCCTTTGTGGCCGATATCCGCATGATGTTCAGACAGACCGTGATTCACCCGGAGGATAGACGATACCAGCTCATCCTTTGGCGTGAGGATCCCCAGGATCCGATGTTGGCTTACGAGCTGAACACCAACACTTATGGTTTGCGGTCGAGCCCCTTTGTGGCGATCCGTTTGCTTTTGGAGCTCGCAGAGCGCGAACGGCTACGCTATCCCCGGGCATCTGCTCTTATTGAGGGGGGGGCCTTATTTGTCGACGATATCTGCACGGGGGCCTCGAGCTTAGATGAGGCTCTCGTCTTACGTGATGAGCTGATTGCGCTCTTGAGGGCTGGTGGCTATGAGTTGCGGAAGTGGCTGTCTAACTCACCGGACCTATTGGCGGATTTGCCTAAGGACCACCAGCAAGAGCCGCTCCTCTTTGAAAATCCGGAGACTCCAGACATGCTGTCTGTTTTGGGAGTCCAGTATCGACCAGTCCCGGATTTGTTCACATATAGATTAGAACTGCCAGACCCAAAGGTCTGGACTAAACGCACGGTGCTGTCCACGGTAGCCCGTACCTTTGATCCGAACGGTTGGCTCAGCCCTGTAGTGTTTTCGATGAAGTGCTTCCTACAGGAGCTCTGGGCTGCGGAATTGTCATGGGATGAGCCCCTCTCTGGTAGCCTCCTACGAGAGTGGGTGAGGTTCGTGTCATCCCTACCCGACGTCAATCGGGTTTGTATACCGAGGCAAATGCTGCCTTCGGGAAAGTTTAAAGCCTCCCTGCACGGCTTTTGTGACGCGTCCGAAAGCGGATACGCGGCAGCCGTTTACATCCGAACGGTGGATGCAGCAGGCGTTGTCGCCGTACACTTAGTTACGGCCAAGAGTAAGGTCGCCCGCCTTCGGACTAGGCTAACCATTCCGAAGTTGGAGTTGTCCGGCGCCACTCTCTTAGTACGGCTACTCAATCATGTTGCCGACACCTTGGGAAACGGTGTCGACTTGGAGTCGATATTTGCGTGGTCTGACAGCCAGGTCGTCCTTTGTTGGCTGAAGAGTTCAGTCCACACCCTTGAGGTTTTTGTGGCCAACCGGGTCTCACAAATTCAGACTTCAAAGGCCCCGTTGATTTGGCGCCACGTACCGGGCGAATTGAACCCCGCAGATTGTGCCTCCCGCGGCTGCGAGGCGCCTTAGTTAGTGGACCACCACCTATGGTGGAGTCCATCATGGTTGTTACGGCCTGAGCGCTCATGGCCTGCCACCCCGGCTGTGGCCAGAGTCCCAGACCTAGGCATGCGTGTTCACGCCGTGGAGACGGTGGCGGCTCCGCAGATGGAGTTTTTGTTAGACCGCTACAGTTCTCTTGATAAGTTGCTCGGCGTGACTGCTTGGATGAGGCGCTTTGTGCGAAATTGTCGCCAGCCTCAGGAGAAATCGTTGTCTCCGGTCCTCGCCCCACAAGAGCGGCAAGACGCTCTGTTGCATTGGTTGCGAGTGACGCAACAGCGAGAGTTTGAACCGGAGCTGAAAGCCCTGCGCTCAAGTAAGTCCAAGTTGAAGGGACCCTTGGTGCGGTTGAATCCCTTCTTGGACAGTACCGGATTGCTGCGTGTCGGAGGTAGGCTCAGACATGCCAACCTGCCGTACGGATCACGCCACCCTTTGTTGCTCCCCAAGGATGGACCGTTAGTTAGACTGTTGATTACAGACCGACATGTAAAGAATGCTCATGCCGGTTGTAATGCTTTGACCGCGCTCCTCCAACGAGAGTTCTGGATTTTGTCAGCGCGGAGAATAATCCGATCCGTTATTTTTCGTTGTCTCCCGTGTTATCGTTTGCGCGCCGATACGATGCAGCCCCAGATGGGTGATTTGCCTGCCGATCGAGTGAACGAATCGATGCCCTTCTCAGGAGTTGGAACGGATTTTGCGGGGCCATTTACCGTTAAGACATCGCGGCTTCGTAATGCTAGAACGGAAAAGGCTTACTTGTGTGTATTTGTTTGTTTGGCCACTAAAGCGGTCCACCTGGAGGTGGTTAGTGCCCTCACCACAGAAGCCTTTGTAGCCACGTTGAATCGTTTTGTGTCTCGCCGCGGAATGCCGTCGTTAATCAGGTCCGATTGTGGAACCAATTTCAAGGGCACCGATAGGTATTTAAAGGAAGTTTGTGAATTTTTGGATAGGAATAATTTTGAGATCGGATCCACACTCTCTCGCAGAGGGGTACGATGGCAGTACTCCCCGCCATCCTGCCCCCACTGGGGAGGGATTTTTGAAGCAACTGTAAAGGCCGCTAAGACTCACCTTCGTCGCGTTATTGGGGAGACGGTCCTCACGTTTGAGGAACTCGCGACCGTATTTTGTAAGGTTGAGGCGGTCCTCAACTCGCGTCCGTTGTGTCCGTTGTCTTCGGACGCGAATGATTTAGAGGCCCTTACGCCGGGCCATTTTTTGATTGGCAGACCGCTTAACGCCTTGCCGGAATATCCTTATTCCGAAGTGCCCTCCGGACGGCTCTCGCGATTTGAATTGCTCCAGCAGCTTACGCAGAGTTTTTGGCGCCGTTGGCATCTGGAGTATTTGCACATTTTGCAGCAACGCGTTAAGTGGTCGGATAGGACGACCCCACCCAAGACCGGAGACCTCGTGTTGGTAAAGGATCCAAACCTGCCGCCCCTCCGCTGGCGTTTAGGACGCATTGTTCAGCTTCATCCGGGGTCGGATGGTGTGCCCAGGTTTGCCGAGGTCCTGGTGGGGGACTCTGTTTTGAAGCGAGCGATCGCTACCCTCTCTCGCCTACCCTTAGATTGAGTTGGCGGACAGTTTGCTACTGTCCGGGACGGGGGGATGTTCACGCGCGCTTGCGAGCGGGCAGTTGTCATTGTCAAGGTCACGGGACAACGCGCTCGGGCCGGTGTAGGATCGCGCGCAGTTCGCCGCCAACAGCCGTCCGCGCAACATCGCGCTCAGTTACCTACCCGTATTGTGACCGAGATTGCGAGTTTTTGCACCTACTAGTGCCCGGTCGGGGTACGGACTTGTGACCCGTGTGTGTTCGCTTTGAAAAGCGCCGGGAAAGTTTTAGCTGTCTATTAGGGCATTGTGTAGTTATAAGAGTGTTAGCTATAAGAGTTTCCCATCGGGGTTGGGTGAAGACCTACTTGTCAGGCGCGCGCGCCGGCGAGACAGCGATCAGCCCCCCTGGATTATGAACAGTATCCCCTCCCTCCTCGGATCCTACCCAGTGTAGACGTGTTTAAAGTGCTCCGTATTAATTATTTATTAAAATATATTCGTAAAAATTCATACGTAATAATTAACTGCAAGTACTGGGAGTGTATAAACACCAAGGAGTTATTGTAGTGCACGAGTGCGACCGAAGACGGCTACTAGAAAAAGACGAACTTAATCCGTGAGTGCACCTCAAGTTTAGTCTATTGCTATTAGCCAGCGCGCGCGCATCCAGTGCGTAGCCACGCCCACTTCCCCCGTTGAGCGCTCGCTCCAGTCTCCGCTTCTAGATATCGGTCAACTGTCGCGTCGGCAAATTTAGGCGTACACTACAACGTTATTACAATATTCAATCATGGCAACGGCACACTCTCCGCCAGCGCGGCCTGCATTAAGTAAACAACTTTTAATCCCGGCAAAGTCGAATACTGTTCACTACAACTCGGACTCTGCGCTCAATACGTCAAATAACACTACTATGGAGGATAATAATTCATCATCATCATCATCATGTCAGCCGAACGACGCCCACTGCTGGGCATAGGCCTCCCCCAAGGATCTCCACAACGATCGGTCCTGCGCTGCCCGCATCCAGCGGCTTCCCGCGACCTTGACCAGATCGTCGGTCCACCTTGTAGGGGGCCTGCCCACGGAACGTCGTCCGGTACGCGGTCGCCATTCGAGAACCTTTCCGCCCCAACGGCCATCGGTTCTCCGCGCTATGTGTCCCGCCCACTGCCACTTCAATGATGCAATCCTTCGAGCTATGTCGGTTGTTTTAGTTCTCCTGCGGATCTCATCATTTCTGATTCGATCGAGCAGGGAAATACCAAGCATCGCTCTCTCCATTGCTCGCTGGGTGACTTTGAGCCTTCTTATGAGACCCATAGTAAAAGACCACGTCTCACTTCCATAGGTCATTACTGGCAACACACACTGGTCAAAGACTTTCGTCTTGAGACATTGAGGTATTTCGGACGCGAATATATGCCGGAGCTTCCCAAACGCTGCCCATCCGAGCTGGATTCGACGAGAGATCTCTTTCTCAAAGTTGGACTTACCTAACTGGACCGTCTGTCCTAGGTAAACATAGTGGTCAACAACTTCGAGTGTAATGTTCCCAACATTAACTGGAGCGGGTGCAACATGGGCATTGAACATGATTTTCGTCTTGTCCATGTTCATCTTAAGACCCACTCTTTGCGAAGCATTACCGAGATCTTCGAGCATTGTGTTCAGGTCTTCCAAGGTCTCAGCCATAAGAACTACATCATCAGCAAACCGTAGGTGCGTTAGGTACTCGCCATTAATGTTGATGCCGCATCCTTTCCAATCCAGCAGCTTAAAAATATCCTCCAACGCAGCTGTGAACAGTTTGGGAGAGATGACATCTCCCTGTCTCACACCTCGCTGTAGTTGGATAGGATTAGAGCTCTGGTTCTGTAATCGGACCGACATGGTGGCGTTTTGGTATAAGTACCTCAGCACCTCGATGTACCTGTAGTCTATTTGGCACCTCTGGAGAGACTGCAGCACCGCCCAAGTCTCAATCGAATCAAAGGCTTTCTCATAGTCCACGAACGCCAAGCAAAGTGGCAAATTATACTCTTCGGTCTTCTGTATAACTTGCCGCAGCGTATGAATGTGGTCTATGGTACTGTAGCCTTTCCGGAACCCGGCTTGTTCGGGAGGTTGGAAGTCGTCGAACCTGCGAGCGAGACGATTCGTAATGACTCTCGAAAACAACTTATAGATATGGCTCAGAAGCGAGATGGGTCTATAGTTCTTCAAGAGAGTTTTATCACCCTTCTTGAAAAACAGCATCACATCGCTTCTGCCCCATGCCTTTGGCGTTTTGCCCTCAAGGATGACTGAGTTGAAAAGCTTCTGGAGGACCTTAAGTATCGGCTTACCGCCCGCTCTCAGAAGCTCTGTTGTGATTCCGTCATCGCCCGCCGCCTTGTTGTTTTTAAGCTGCTTGAGAGCCATTCTAATCTCGTACAGGCTGACGTCCGGGATATCTAACTATGCTGCTGCCGCGAAAAGAGCGCCTGCGCCCTATGTTGCCGTACCGGGCCAAGATGACCAAGGTTTTACCGAGGTTCGGAACAAAAAGCGACATCGTCAGCGACCGACGCAAAACCAGTATGGTACCGCACCGACAGGGCCCAACTTCCTGCTGCGAGCTGCCATACCGACGACCGCCGTATACTTGTCCCGTCTCCACCACACCATCACTGCGGGGGACGTGACAGAGTATATCAAGAAGAAGAGCAACTTTTGCTTGAGAGTGCAGGCTTTGGAATCGCGCCACAATACTAATTTCAAGTCGTTTGTGGTGCGCGTCCCGACAGCGAAGCTGGAAACTTTCTTGAAGGAGGATTTCTGGCCGCAGGGGGTGGTTTACCGGCGCTTCCGGGGGACGTTGCCATATGCCACCGATTCAACACCGAGAGCTGTTACTTAATTTTATCTTACTAACCTAGTGCTACATTTATATACTAACAAAATTGTGTTATATAATCTATATATGTTAGTCTATAAGGTATTTATTATATGGGCCTGATATTGTGAAATATTGTAAGTTGCCTGAAATAAATGATTTATTTATTTATTATTTATATCTTCGGTATGGTGTCGGGTAAGCTTGGCTCTAGGGTCTGTAGCCTTGCTTTCAACAGGTGTTTGTGTGGAATATAGCTGTCCATAGAAACTCTCAATCTCCCTCAGGATTTCAGGTGTTGACGAAACGATGCTACCTTCCTCAGTTTTCAGCCTCGTCAATTGACTTTGCCCGATAGACAGATCTCTCGCGAACACTTTGGAGCCTTTGTTCCGCTCAATGGCTTCTTTAATACGCTCGGTATTAAATTGGCGAAGGTCGCGTGTCAAAGACTTAGATATCTGTCTATTGAGCTGTCGATAACGATGGGCATCCGCTGAGTTCTGCAGCTTCATTTCGTGTCTCTGATCCATGAGTAGGAGAGTCTGACTGGAGAGTTTCTTCAATTTGGGACGGCGGGTTTTATAGTACTTAGACCCTACCGTGCGGACAGTATCCACCACCATGTTGTATAGATCGTCCACGTCTATGCTGTTCTCAAGGGCTTCGAAGCGGTTTTGAAGCTCGAGCTGAAAGCTTTTGGGGTTTTGAATTTGAGCTGGTATTGGTCGGAGCGTGGATTTTATCAGTCGCGATCTTTCGAGCTTGACATCGATATTCAATGTGCCTCTCACCATACGGTGATCGCTTCCTGTCTTAACAGCGTTGATCACACTGACATCATTGAATATGTGCTTCTTCGTCGACATGATAAAATCGATCTCGTTTTTGACTTTACCGTCCGGACTGATCCAGGTCCATTTGCGGCTTACGGGCTTCCTAAAGAAGGAGTTCATCATATAGAGGCTCTCCCTCTCCATGAAGTCTGCCAGCATCTGGCCTCTATCGTTCCGTTGCCCAAATCCAAATTGCCCCACTCTCAGTTCATCACCGCAACGTTGCCCCAACTTTGCATTGAAATCCCCCATCACAACCGTGTAGTGGGTTTTATAGCTATGCATGGCTTTAGCGATCTCCTCATACATAGCCTCCACTTCGACATCGTCGTGTTTCGAGGTCGGAGCGTAGACCTGGATAACATTCAGCGAATATCGTTTCGATAATCTGAGTATCAGGTACGCTACCCTGCTCGAGACACTTCCGATGGTGATCACGTTGTTGACAAGGGATTTATGGACGATGAACCCGACACCACCAAGGGACTGTTGGTCGCCCTCCCGGTGGTAAAGTAAGTTACCGGATTGCAGGGTTATCGAGTCCTCCCCCTCTCTTCGGACTTCAGATAACCCAATGATATCCCAATGTAACTTACTTATTGCCTCTTCCAACTCTACGAGCTTCTCGTCGAGCCTCAATGTGCGCGTGTTGTAGGTTGCCAGGTCGAGTCGTCGGTAATAATTACTACATTACAAAACGGCAAAAACGTTCTTTCAACGAAATTACGAATCAGTCGGAAGCAAGTAACGAAGAAATTAGAGACATGTTTTTAGAGATAAAGTCTCAGCAAGACAGCAAGTTTGAAATGTTGAATAATGCTCTGCTCACTTTAATAGCACAAAATAAAGACATACAAAACTCAGTTGAGATGATGTCTACCAAACATGAGCAACTGTTGGAAAAAATAAATACTCTCGAAAAAGAAAACTCTCAATTCAAAAATCGAGTTATGGCATTAGAAAGCCAGGTTGAGATTCTCGAAAAGAACGCTCGAAATTCGGTCATAGAAATTCGTAACTTACCAAAGCAAAAGGATGAAGATAAGCGAGTCCTGGCTGACCTTGTAAACAAACTAAGCAATACATTGGGGCTTGATATTCCTGTCAAATTATCTGATATCAGAAATATTTATCGCAATAAGTCTGAGACTATAGTTGTGGATTTTACGACGGTTCACTATAAAGAATCTTTTTTATATAACTATAAAAAATACAACAAGGCCAAGCGTGAGAGCAAGGAAGCCTTATTACATTCGGAACATTTACAGTTGCCTGGTCTACGCCGTCCTATATATATAGCTGAGTACCTATCATCGAAACCAAGACGTGTATTTTTTGTAGCACGGGAGTATGTGAAGAATGGAAAGCTTGCTGCTGCCTGGACATCAATTGGCAAGGTGTTTGTGAAGAAAGAAGAGGGTTCGACTCCCATTCGTGTCAACGAGGAGTCTGAAATACATAATCTTTTTACGTGACTAGTACTACTGCGACTGCACTTCGTACTACTTTTTTTGTCTTTGTTTACATTTTTAATCACGTCAGTTCATAACAAACTTTACTTTTATTTTTTATTATTTTTGCATGTACAATTTTTCTTTAACGAATATTTATATCTATCGCTGTTAACAAACTGCAGAATCACACACTCACACTTTACAAAAAACACTTTAACAAACTATGATAAAATTATAATAAAAATTATTAAAAAATATGTCAAGTTTAATATAATTTTGTACACAATATTACACGCCAATATTATATGCCATACTGTGAAGACTTCCGGATCCAACTTAAATTTAACCTATTTCTATTACTTAGTCTGTCACGTTTTTATCGTGGCACCAAGTACTAAAACAAAGAAGGGTACTAATGCAAACTAACGAAAGTTTATGCTTGGATCTGGATTCTTTATCAAAAGCTCGGGTGGTTGACTGTAGCGTCGACGATGTTAAAAGGACGATTACCTCTAATAGCCGTACTCTAAATATAATTACACAGAATATACGCAGTGTTAACTGTAATATGCCTAATTTTACCACCTTGCTTATGAGATCCAAAGTTGTCTGGGATATTATAGTCCTGAGTGAATGCTGGCTCTCTTCTAATAATAACGTAACCGACCTTGAACACTATACTTATGCCACTACAACTAGGCACCCGACGCAAAATGAAGGCGTAATTATTTATCTAAATAAATCTCTAAAAGGTACTTTTGAGGAGCCACAGGTAAATGATGCAAACTGCCTTACTTTAAAATTAAATGAAGAGACTTGCATCATCGCAATTTATCGATCACCGAGTTGTAAAAATATAAGTAATTTTATTGATTCAATAGATTCACTCTTATCTAAACTAACTAGCTTTAAAAATATTATTTTATGTGGTGATATTAATATTGATATTGTCCCCAACAGTCCAGATAAACGTGCCTATGAGTACTTAAACGTGTTAGCTAGCCATTCAATGCTGCCCGGTCATACCAGACCCACGCATGGGCGTACGTGTATTGACCACGTAATGATAAAATCCAAGTTGGATGCCACATGTTTTGTGTTCGACTCATCAATTACAGATCATGACTGTGTTGCTCTAAGCCTAAGCTTAAATACTGCCTTGTCCAAAATAAATAAAATGACTTACCGCATCAACTTTGATCAGCTAGATGATATCATGCAAAATGTAGATCTCAATCCTATTCTTATGTGTAAAGACTCCAACCTCGCAGCGGACCTCTTAGTTAACTTGTTATCCTCAGCTATTAAAGATTGCTCAAAACCCGCTTCTACTCCCAAGCGTAAACTCATTTACAAGCCTTGGATAACGCCAGGTTTGTTACGCTGTATGAGAAACAGAGATAGCCTACACAAAAAAATCAAAAGAGATCCAGATAATGAAATCTTAAAATTAACATACAAACGCTACAGGAATTTCTGTACTTCTGTTCTTAAAAAGGCAAAGAGGAGCTATGAGAGTCGAGAGATAGAGAGAGCCGGAAACAATAAAAAGAAACTTTGGGAAGTAGTCAAAGGCATTAGCGGCCAAAACAAAACTGTTGACCACTCTTTGTCTCTTGTGTCACATAACCACCAGCAGAGCGTTAACAATGTGAATACCTACTTTGTGAACATTGGCACAAAACTAACGGAGAAATTTACTTCTGCAAACCCCTGCGCAGCTGTACCCAATGCTCTCCTGCAACCATCCCCGTCTAATTCCTTAGTTGTAATGCCGGTCGACGAAGAGGAAGTGGCTAGTCTTATCCGAGGGCTAAAGGATAGCTGTGCTGCTGGTGTTGACCAAATCTCAAGTAGGGTTGTCAAGAGATATCTCCATTTGCTAACTGCTCCCATCGCACACATTTGCAACCTTGCTATTTCTACTGGGATGTTTCCAACTGCGTTTAAAACTGGTCTTATTAAACCTGTTCATAAGGGTGGAGAGAGAGATCGTGTCGATAATTACAGGCCTATTTCCATCCTGCCTACGCTTTCCAAGATCTTGGAGCGCATAATGAACGACAGTCTCATCAAGTTTTTAGAGTGTAACAATCTGCTCGCATCTTCTCAATATGGTTTTCGTCGCGGTAAATCCACCAATGATGCGGTTCTCGATCTTGTCGACTCAGTTATTACTACGCTAGATGATAAGAGAAGATGTGTAACTGTTTTCCTCGATCTTGCGAAAGCATTCGACACGGTCTCCATCTCACACCTTTTGGGGAAATTGGAAAATCTGGGAGTTAGAGGTACTCCGTTAATGTTGTTCAAGGATTACCTTACCAATAGAACTCAGAGAGTCAGAATAGGTGAATGGTTGAGCGATGAGGCAACGGTCTCAATCGGAGTGCCCCAAGGTAGTATAGTTGGCCCAACCCTTTTTCTAGCCTATATAAATGACCTGTGTGATCTGCAGCTTTGTGGGGGCAAGGTTTATACTTTTGCCGACGATACTGCTCTCTTTTTTAGCGGATCTACCTGGAATGAAGCATTTCAAAACGCTCAAAAGGGTCTTGACAAGGTTGCTGATTGGCTAAAGCAAAATATGTTGACTTTAAATGTCACTAAAACTAAATATATCGCGTTCGCATTAAAATCTTCTCAGCTTCCATCAGATAGTTTTCAATTAACTGCTCATGAATGCATCCAAGATCACGCGCTGTGCTCCTGTCCTACTCTTGAAAGGACCAGTAGCGTAAAACATTTGGGTGTCATTATTGACCAAACACTCACCTTCAGACAGCATATAAACTCCCTCGTACCCAGATTACGGAAGCTTATCTATATTTTTAAAACCCTTAAGCACGTAGCGGACCGCAAAGTCATCAAGACGGTATATTTTGCGCTTTGCCAGTCACTGTTGGAGTACTGTATTGTGGTATGGGGTGGCGTTGCAAAAACCGATCTCCTCGAGGTGGAGAGGGCACAACGTGCTATTCTTAAAGTGGCCGCTGGTCTTCCTTTCCGGCACCCTACAGTAGACCTCTACAGAGAGTGGAAAGTACTCACAGTCAGACAGACCTATATTCTGAACACCATCTTAAAAAAACACACTCAGTTATACTATGATCCTGATTTGTTAAAGGACAAGCGTAGAAAGGGCACCGTTTGTCCAACATTTTCTCTAAGGACAGCTACCTCGCACAACTTTTTTGTTTTTATGGGTAACTACCTTTATAATAAGTTAAATGGGATTCTTAATATCTATCCCCTCCCCAGAGCCAGGTGTAAAGTAACGCTCAAAAACTACCTAAAGGAACATGACTACCAAAAGACTGAAAATTTACTTATTCCTCTAATATAAAAAATTAAATTACCTACCTACACAAAAAAAAAGTAATAAATGTGTATATAAAAAAGAAATTATAAATAAAAACTTACTGAATAACATTGGCTTCTCCTTTCGACTCGAGTTAAAAATCGGCAAATATAATAAAATTGGTTCATACACAATCACACATCACACTCACTCACACACACAAGCACTCATACACAACCACAAAATTCTGCTAATATTTAAATTGTTTAGTATTTACTAGTTCTATATTTATCTTTGTTAAGTTTTCATTTTAAGCAATAATTAATACCACCTTTGCTAGCTCTTCACATAGGTCTACAAATTCGTTTAGTTAGAAACTCAATTGTATCCTTTTGCGGGGGTGGCCTGGTGACCTGTGTAACCGGTTTTCTTTTAAAACCTATTGCGGGCACCAGCTTCTCACACTTCAGGTGATAGGTTAACTAGTATTACACTCAAATAAATGTTCTAGAGTTACGTAACCTATTGTGTGATAAGGAAATAAATGATTTATTTATTATTATTATTATAGTATCTTCTCGTGAAGGTAGGCCTAGCTTTTAAGTAACTTAATTTTGCATGAGAAACATTCGTTTCAATAAACTGTGGAACACAGTAGATGGTCATCACAATTGTGCGTGATCAATTTATCCGTTATCAAGTTTTCCATATGATACAGTTTCTTAATGAAATTAAAATGGGCTTAGATAATTGGTGTGGATGTAAGAAGTTATTTATTTATTTATTATTTATTTATTATCTGTGCTTAACTACCATGCTATTTTAAATACATTAACAAAATGCTACAGTCCAGCACGTCTGAAGAATCTGAGGATAATGGAATACGTTTTGTTCAGCTTTTTTTAAGGCGGGCATTCCCCAAAATAGGGTATTTTAAATTATGGATTACTCTCAAACCACAAGTACTTAAAACTTGGAAAAAATATATGTTATTTTACAGCTATTTATCTAGTGCTTCCGGCCGTTTTTTTTTCGATTGGTGATATTTTACTGTGTCAAATAAAATCCCAAACATCCGTCTAATCGTAATCCAAATATCGTATTATTTGCAAAATACTTGGTTTTAGTTAATGAAAAATATACGAAAATAATTGTCTTTGAATAGCCGAGGGATTCCGGCCGTCATAAGTCAATTTTTTTTTAAGGCATTGTTTATTTTCGAAAAAAACCTATTTTGCTACGTTGACGGTCGTAATTTCAATCAATCAGTCCCCTGCCGAATGAGTTAGAGGTCGGACGCGTGCCAATTTTTGCGGCGCAGTTACTTGCGACGAGCGAAATTAAAAACAATTCAAATATTTGATTGTGTAGAGAGTTCAGTGAGCTATATATAAATAATTATCTGTGGGGTCGTGTAATGTACCTAGTTATAGTTTGTACAAATATATAATAATAGTTTGTAGGAAAATATGTATTTTAAATTTATTAACTAGGTTTATTCAAGAATAATTCTGTAAATATTTTATAGTGATTACGATAAAATGGCCAATAAAAATAATTAAAAAAAATAAGATTTCGTCGCAGTCTCTGCGAAGGATAAACAAACATAAAAGGTAACTTAGTGATTTGATTTTTTTTATTCATTTGGAACGAATCAGATATTAATCTACATAGATTTCTAAATAGTAAGTAGTGTCACAGTGTATAGAGATAAGTGAGGCAGTGTACGAAATTAACCTAGTGGACCCCCACAGTAAGTCCTTAGTCAGGGAAAACTTTACAGCATGATGATATATGTAGTAGCAATAGATTAAAAGTATTGTATAACTTTCCAAAGATTAGGTATTTTTAATAAAGTTTTATTTCATTGATCTTTTTCAGGAAATATTATCCGTTTAAACTTTCTTCACCGGACATATTTATATAACGTATAAAACAATTTAGGCAATATCCAAAAAAATATCCCAACAGAAAACCAAATTTTAATCAAATATGAATTTTTGGTGTTACTTGAAATGGAAAATTTCTATGTCGAACTTTCGATGTTATTCCTTTTGGATATTTAAGGCGCTACTCGGAAAAATATGGACTTTTTGATTTGAAACTATAGGACGGTTACAGTTGTAACAAATTTGGTAATAAGATATATATTTCTTCATACCTTTATCTAGATTCGCATAGTTTCAAAAACACGATTTTATGATTTTGCCTCGACACTTTTTCTTTTCGAAAAGACCTCTAAAAATACGAAAAGTCAAGATTATTCTTAAATGGGGTTACTTACACTATTGGAAATTGGTTTAATTAGTGGACACCAATAATATTTAGGATCGTATAGAAGCATTTTTTTTATCGCTGTAGTTTTTTTAATGCGAAGTGAATTTGTGTTTTTTTTGCCTAATCTGCAAAATCGATCTCGCTCCCGCGCGCGTCGTTTTCTCATTGCTATCTCGCTTCAGCACACTTTTTCCGAGTATCGCCTTAAGATTTGTGTTTATGTGACTACACATAATTTTAAAAAGCAATAATGCTGCAAAGCAGGGTACTCATCTAGCTTGTAGCTCGTAACCTAACTGATACTGTATAAACCTGAAAGTGAGTTCGGCTCGTCCACGGTCACCGCGTAACCAGCTACGAGTTCCCGGATCCGCAGTGCTTGTGACGAAATCACGCCGACAACATTCTGCTCACTCCATGATTGCGTTCGTTTGAAGTTCGCGTCGCGCCTACGTACTCACTGCACAAGAGGTCTTGTCGTAGTCCACGCGCACACTGCGAGCCGCCTTTGTGTTCGTAGCGATACCGCCACTCGGCGGGTCACTGCGAGCTTACTGCGAACCACGCGCGAGCGGCTCGCACGCAGCGAGCTCGTGCCTCCTATGGACTCACTTGACAGTAGCAGTTACGTTACGTTACGTGTTACGCGGGCGGTATGATTTGCGGTGGTATGCTATAATAGCCCGACTAGTTGCAACCGCGGCGGCCTCAGCGGTGGACGTTTTAAGAGAATTTGGAATGGCACTATCAAAAATGGGACGATATTGCCTTGACACAAGTGCGTTCTCAGCTCAAGATATCATTGAGTCCAGATTCTAGATTTAAGCGAATTTTAATAAATGTTTTACCATTATTATTGACATACTTATTTATTTTAATTTTACTCCTATTCACTTACTCCGATCTCCACAATGATTTCCTCTACGATCCTCTCTTCCATTTCCAGTCCCACTGTAATCCCCACTCTGACACCCTTTCCGATTCCCACGCACTATCCATACCTACAAAAAGTAACTCTATCTGCCTATTTGTTCGTCCATATGTTACTTTTTGGGCCTATGCCCAGCGGTGGGCGTCGTTCGGCTGCCATGATGATGTTACTTTTTACGCCAAAACGTCTGAACCGATTTCGATGAATTTTGGTACAGAGATTACAAATCTTGGAGAAGGACAAAGGCTACTTTTTTACGCGATATAACCGCAATTCCAATACAAATGCAATGTCCAAAGTTCATGCAGACGAAGTTACGGGCCACAGTTAGTATATCAAATTACTAGATGCAGCCCGCGACTTCGCCCACGTGGATTTCGGTTATCGCATGAACAATATTATATGACTATCTATGATTTCAAAATTCCAAAATTCATCATCATTCAGCGTTTTGGCGTGATAAAGTAACAGACAGGCAAAGTGACATTTGCATTTATCTACGGATTAAGCTAGTGCTATAAATGCGAAAGTATAGTCCATTCGCTTAGATAGTGTCGCTCTGCCACAATGCCGTGCGGGTGTACCGACACTATCTAACCGAACGGACTATAACTCTGTCTGTCTGTTAGGTTTCATCCCAAAACCGATAAACCAAGTTTGAATAATTTTAGCATAGAGATAAATAGGACGATCGAGAATGATATAGGGTACTTTTTAACTGAAACTCATGTTTTAACTGAAATACAAGCGCACGAAGTCGAGGGCAACAGCTTGTTTACTATAATTCTATTCTAGAATCGATCATTTCGCTTGAGATTCATAATAACACCCTCACCGTAACAATATCGTAATACATTCAATGTAATATTATAGTATGGTATACAGTGGTAGGAAATAATATTATTTGTACTACAGTTATCTACCTATTTCGTTTTAAAATAATAAACATATTACATTAAAAATGAAACTTGAGTGGTTCTGCTGAATATCGGTTACTTCTGTCTTGCTGCTACACTGTGGCACGATAGCGGCCGCCGGCCAGGGCCGCGCAAGTATACTGAGACGCGCGGGGTGTCCCTCCGATGGGCGGAGCGTATGCGACGTTCTTCACCCCCTCAAATTATTTCTGCGCTCGGGATTCCTAGCCTTAAGCTGAATATTGTGTTAAAGTTTAAAAAACTAAACTGTTATTTTTTTTAACAACTTATTAAATACATTTTTATAATCACTGTGTTTTAGAGATATTATGTAGTTACCTCATCGACCCTTTAACCATTTTTCATTTTAGTTATTTTATTATAGACGTTACGAGTTTTAAGTCGTTTTGGATCGTAGTCTTTTGGCGTTTTAGGCGTTATGCGTTTTATGCATTTAGCGTTTTAGACATTATACGTTCTAGGCATTATGCACTTCAGGAATTGCGCTACATAGGCTTTTTGAGTTTTAGGTATTATACGTTCTAGGCATTATGTACTTCAGGTATTGTGCTACTTTGGCTTTTTGACAGTAAAATGACATTATGAACAAAACACGTTAGTTCCAGTTTTGGCCACCGGAACAGAACACGTTGACGTAATCGACTGCAACGTTGCCGCTTTTCCAAGGAGCATGGCTTGTTACAAGTGCAACGAGTGAGATAGAAGATGGCTTTGGTCAAGCACGTGTCAAGTAACCATCACAACAAAACAAGAATATAGTACTTGAAAATTTGCAAGAATTCTGAATTGGTAACTGTACTGTTTAAATATTTAATTGCATTGTCATCGGAACTAAAGGTGAATTCCAAATTTCAGCTCAATCGGACATTGGAAAGTGGGTCAAATTTAGCTCGCAAGATTTGACGAACGGACATACATGCATACATGCATACACTGCAAGTTAAATAAAAGCTTGTAAAATAGAGGAGCCCATGGAGCAGTGACTAGCGTGCTACTTTCGCAATAGTCAGTCACAGGATGGATAACTAAAAATTTTTAAATATAGAGCTCCTTTCGTGTTTCGGCAGGCAAGTTAAGCCGTTGGTCCCGGCTCTATTTGCCACCCACCGATCCGCATTGGGAACGCATGGTGGGTCACGGCCCATTCTCCTTATCCATCCATAAGGAAGACCTGTGCCACTATTTAGTTATCTGTGCCTATGCCCCTGCACTGGGGACAATAAATGACTGATGATGAATTAATAAAAACCATATTTTGTTGTTTTTTCGTAAGTAAGGCAGAGAAGTTGAGTAATATAAAACTATCTATCTTGGTAACACGATGGCGATTGGCCAGCCAGTCTAACGAAAGGACTGATAACGAAATGATAGATAGATATATCACCGGAAAATAATAAAATCTGTAAATTTATAAATTTTCTAGGAAATTTATAAATTTGCGGTTCATGTTATTTTCCGGTGACATATATACAGCTGAATTTGAAAAACGTATTTTATCGTTTTAAATCTGAAGGATTTCATAATTTAAATAAACTTTTTTGTTTTATTCCGCTAAATAATAAATCTTGGGGTTTTTGTTATCCTTCAGAATACTCACAATAATTATATAGGATCCAATAAAACAATAGGTGTTACAATCACCTTTTTATTTATTTATAAAATTAGCTTTCACAGATTATAAACGGACAATTAAATAAACAGTGTTTTGATTCAGTCCAAGGTTAGGGTCCAAGAGACCTAAGCATGAGCTGTATTTTTTATAGAAATATTATAAGCGAGACCGTGCTATAAGCTATATAAAGTTCCGTTCTCTACTTATTGGATTATCATGGATTGAGGGTATAGGCCTCTTCGGTTCAGGAGAACCGAACTGAAAGGACCGCTACCAGAACAGGAATAAATTAAAGAAATATAGATAAAGAAAAAATAAAGATAAACTTGATCCAGGCTATTAACACTGATATGGTAAACAAAATGGCAGTCAGCTTTATCTTTTACTCTAATAATTTTTATATAATATGCACAAAAGTATAAAGACACATACATTTTGTACTATAGCAACAATTAACTTATCTGACATAATTATAAATAATCTAAGCTTATAACTAAACTTTTGACACTTTTATAGATGTGTACGTGTATGTACAATGATTTTTTGCCACTGTTACGTCACCACTGTAAAACACACTTAATTTACATGTCTTTAGTTTTGCATGAAGCAATAGTAGAATATTACTGTCCGTATACTAACATTTTTCTGTTTCTCACATTATATAAAGGTTGTTTGTTTGTTTCATCACCTTCATCATTATTTCCACCACCATCATTATTCACACTATTGTCATTAGTTTCGTTACTATTATTCTCATTTTCGTTATCATCACCATTATTACTTGAATCGTCATCTTTAGACCCTGGAGTAGTTCCATCATTAGGCCCTGGAGTAGATGCATCAGTTTCAGGGCTCACTTCAGTTGTAGAAGGTTCCTCCTCAGTTGTTGCACTGCTATCAAGTTCTGTAGGACCTGTAGTTGAGGGCTCCTCCTCAGTTGTTATACTGCTATCAGGTTCCGTAGTATCTGTAGTTGGGGCTTCTGTACTAGTCGTGCTTGTCCTTAGATCGTTCAGTTCCGCTCGCAATTCATTCCTTTGTCCTGCCAACACCAACGTCGACACGAAAGTAGAAAATGAGAACAATATCAAAATGACGATTAGTTTGTTATTGAAACACCAACCAAGAAATCTCTCAGTGTAATATTTACAACGTAATTTACAGAGATTAGACATTATTATTAGAGTTTCGATTTAGTCTCACAAACACGATTATTTCGGCCCGCTATGTGCAGACGAGTGGTTTATTTTCGATGATTTGAGTAAATCGTGTTGATAGAATTTATCAGCTTCTGATAGCTTATCAATAGAATTATCGTAGTATGTAAGTCTTTACTGGTATTAGCAGAAGGTTTACTATGGCAGAACTCAAAATTTATCTATGGATAAAACAAAAATATAAGGATAAGCCGGATGGATGCGTCATTGAATGTCTATGATATAAGATAATAAATATGATTTTTAATGAGTTTATGTCACATTAAATAAATAAATAAAGGACACACACTTACTTTGTTCCAAGCTAAGAAGGTAAGTAAGTTTGAGCCCTGTGTTATGGCAAACGGAAACAACGGCGGAAACATATATCTTGATACGAAAAAACATTGAAAAGTTAGTTTTCCATATTTCGTCGACAGGAAATCGAAACCCGGGCCGCAAAGATAGCATGCCTAGAAAACCGGAGCGTACACCACACGGCCACGGAGATCGTCATTTGTCATAACACAATATGATGCAACTGCGTAAGATTTTACCTTCACTTGTATGGTGGCCATACAAAATATCTACTCACGTCAGAGGTTAATAATGTCGTAAAAATAACAAATCGAATGAATTTGTATGAGAGCCCACGAACTTCAACCCTATGTCCTCAAATGAAGTAATTTCTAAGAATAATCGGCCACAGACCTACCAATCTGGTAGACATTTTAGTATAATTAAACGGTTTTAAAAACAATCTGAAATATCATTTAGAAAATGTTCACTAAAATGTGTTGAGAGATGATGATAGCTAAACGAGTTTGCTAATTGTTTTGAAATATTTATATTCTTAACACTACAAGGTTACCAAATGCATTGGCATTTTTGTAATTAAATAAATCAATATTTCAAACATACCCATCAGAAAGCATTGCCCCAAAGCAAGCACTGTAGAAGTTTGTGTTTATAGGAATAAGTACATATTATATTTAAACAACAGTGACTCGGGTACAAATGCTCTTAGCCAAACTACCCATACTAATATTTTAAATAAATGTGAAAGTGAAAGTGTGTTTGTTTGTCCGTCTTTCACGTCAAAACGAAGCAATGGATCGATGTGATTTTTGGTATGGGGATAGTTTGAGAGCTAGAGAGTGACATAGGCAACTTTTTAACTCTGAAAAACATCACATTCCCGCGAGATAACGTCGTAAAGTCCACGCGGGCGAAACAGCGGGCGGAAGGCTAGCTTATAAAAAGAATGCGTCTACCATGATTTGAACCCTGGGCCCCGATCGCGGTAGTCCTATGATGCATTAGTCAAGTGTACAGTGCCACAAACTTTTCTGTTCCGGTGGCCAAAATGTGAAACTAACGTGTTTTTTTTTTATGTCATTCTGCTGTCAAGTTGATGTCCAACCATAGCGCTGCTGGCGGCTGAAGGTCTTAGGAGTCAGGGCTGGGTAAATTGCTACAAAAAAAAAAGAAAACTGTACGTAGCGCCGCTGTCACCGGAACAGAAAAGGTTGTGGCACTGTACGTGCAGTTGACGTGCAAAACCGTTTTTAACGGCTAACGCGCGGCTTTGACAGTACGACAACGTTTTCTGTTCCGGTGATAATCTTTGGAACTAAAACAGTTTTCATATGACAGTCTATTTTGACAGCTAATCTCTTATTGCAAGTGGTTCCTCTGTCACGGATGTCACCGGATCAGACAGGATTGTGGGACTATAGATTCAAGATTCAAGATTCAAATTTGTTTATTCAATTTAGATTGTTATTTACAATACTTGTGAACGTCATAGAAGCTACGCCATCGGTTCGCAAACCCTACAGCGGGAGGCCTTGGAGAAGAACCGGCAAGAAACTCCAAGGGTTGTTTTTTTCTCCCTGTCTTATTTCATACAGAGTCGTCAAATTGAAAAATGACCTTAACATGGTATGACTAAGGTCAGTTTCCATCACAATTACACAATGGGTTATGATAAATACAGTTAAGTATAGGCGAACTAATGATCATAGCGGTGAACAATTTTCAGTTACTTAGGCACTCTACTTAAAGCTTTAATATTAGTTAAAAACAAAAGACAATTCTACTATATACTGCAAGTTGCGCCATACATGTTTCAAATGTAATCCATACTAATATTATAAATGTGAAAGTGTGTTTGTTTGTTTGTTTATTTGTTTGTTTGTTTGTTTGTTTGTTTGTCCGTCTTTCACGTCAAAACGGAGCAACGGATCGACGAGATTTTCGGTAAGGAGATAATTTGAGAGCTGGAGAGTAACATAGGCTACTTTTTATCCAGGAAAATTATAAAATAATAATGGTAATTTTGTATAGAAAACCGTTGAGCTGTCATACTTCACACAACTCTCATTTCTTAGCAGCTTCCAAAGAGAAGGTATGTCAAAGAGTATGTAATCACTGACATTTTTGCCGCTTAGGATTTCTTTTTTTTTAATAAGTGACATTGTGTCAGGCAGGTGATACGAAGTTCGTGTTCATTAAATGATGATGATTAAAATTTATATGGCAAAACAACGTTTGCCGGGTCAGCTAGTTCTTAATAAAATGAATAAAAACAAAAGAAGGTTAGGTATAGGTTTGCGTGACGTGTGCGTTGTTATGTCATTACGGCAATACGAAGTCAAACGTCAAGACCCAAACGCGATGAAGACGCGCTGCATAGAATTACGGCGATTGGCCCGCTGGCTTAAAAACCGCTCTTTCACGAGAGCCAGCAAAAATTGCAACCAACAAAACCCATTTTCTTTTCTATAAGTTTCCACGTCTACCCCGCGAGTGTGCCGCCGTACTATTCCCTTATCTAACGACCCCCATCCCTTACACCGGACCCGCGACAGGAGGCATTTGTCTACCGACTGCGGAACCCTAATGAAACTTCCGTCGGAACAGAAAATTGTGACTACGAATCTATATGGATCGCTGATTCACGGCGAAGTGAACCTTTTGAACTCGCATGGTTCATTTATTTTTGGATTAAACAATTTTTTCGTTAGGTAGATATAATTTTGTATTTCCGAGCACCATTCAAGAGGTATAAAAACTTTTTTTTTTTTTTTTATTTATTTATTCACAACGGGGTAGCACTTAGCCTTCATCACACCTGATGATAAGTGATAAAGCTGAAGGTGGAAGCGCACTACTCCCGGAATCCTCAATAACTGAGGAACTGGCTATCTTATCTCTAACTGCCGGAACACAATAATGCTGAAAACATCATTGTTATGGCGTCAGACTTAGATAAGATGGTGGTAGCTAGCCAGGCGGACTAAGAACAAGTCCTACCACCAACCAAACCGAATACAATATGTACCCCCACTGGGAATCGAACCTGGGACCTCTGGGTCTAAAATCGGTGGTATGAACCACTAGACCACAGAGGCGGTTAAATTAAACTAATACTAAAACAAAAAATGCAAAACTACGAATAGAATTAATGAAACATAAGTTTTTGGTCTCAACGTCAAAGGATCTGTGACTTACGTCGAAATGAACCTTTACCCCTTTATTACAAAACGTGGACTAAAGTTAGACCTGGTTTAAAATTGATGCTAATTCTGTCTTTCATTTGGAAAATAAAAGTGACAGCACCAGTTTAGTACCAAACTCAAACTCAAACTCAAACATTTTATTTGCTTCAAAAATTGTGTTTCACATTGAGGTGGTCAACAATGGTATAGATGGATCAACAATTATTTACCCTAATTTAGTAGGCATGCAAATGTCAATTTTAAACCAGTTTTAAACCAGGACTATTTAAGTCCACGTTTTGTAATAAGGTGGTTAAACTTTAACCTCCTTATTAATAAAAGTAGAGCAAAGTTGGGCCCATAAACTTATTTATACTAATGGTTGGGCCTCGTTTTAAACTGATGCTGTCGCTTTTATTCGCTCAAAAGAAGTAAGAGAGAAAAACAGATTTACATCAGGTATAACTTTATGTCAAGTTTATTTTATAAGGGGGATAATATAGTTTTTTTTTTCTAAAAACATAGTTTTGGTTAGTATCGTAGTAAGTTGTAAGCAAAATAATAAAGTCGGACCAATAACACTAACACCAAACTCTAAGAAAAGGAAAATCTAACTTTATGACAGACAAAGAGAGACAGAAAACACCTTCATCTTGAGACATCATCATCATCATCAGCCTCTTTAATGTCCCCACTGCTGGGGCACAGACTTTTCCTTAAAGAATAATTTTTCATTATTTTTACTGAAGAATCCGTTCAAATAAATCACGCACTACCAAAACCTTTCGCCATTTCCCAGAAAGTAGCATTAAACAAAAAAAAGGAAAACTCAACCATAAACGAAATATCTCGAAAAGCACTCGTGAAACACGGTTTCCCGAAGCGGAGCATGTTTTCAATACATTTGTAATCAATACAAAACAATCATAAAAAAATAGAATGGATTGAGTTCCGGGCTCGAGGGAAATTATCAAGCCCCGTTATCCAGCCACGGTGTTTGACGCTTCTTCCGTATGTACTCTATACTTTGATATTGTTCATTCATAATATGACATTATTGAATAATTCCTTTAGTTACAAAATGAAGTACCTATTTAGAAAAAGTTGATCCGACTCACAACCAGCTCCGATGGGACTCAACCCACGACCTTTCACGGTCCGGGCGAATGCTTTTTAATGGTCTAAATCACGATATGACTAAATGTAGGTTAAATTTTCTTTCATGTCAATGATTGATTTAGACCTGGGATTTTGATGTGGAAACCTTTTTTGGATCACAATCCCAATACAGGACCCAGTCTTTGCACATATTTTCTATTCGCAAAAATTCTTTTTCCTCCTTTTTATTAACTAGGTCATGAAGTGGTTTCGATTAGTGTTCAGCTATACCTAGCAAGAACTATTTCTTCGAACATAATCCTTGAGGATATTTTATAACTTAGTTGCAGAGCAGCGATATAAAACTTCATTGTGTTCTTTTCATCAAGGATATTGCCTTTAAACCAAATTACTATTGCGAAAAGCTCTGGCTTGCGAGGATTACAGTACTCTTATACAATCTGTAAAACTACAGCGAATATCTTTACAATAGGTTTCTCTTTTTGGCACTCCTGTGCCAAATTATCTAAGAATATTTATATATTGTAATATTACTTTCATATTTCCTGAAAAATGGAAAATGAAGTATTTTGAAATAATCGACCCGTCTCACAATCAGCTCCGATGGGACTACTTCATTTTCCATTTTTCAGTAATAAAAATTGCATTGTGAATGCAAAAAACTAAAAATTAAAATAACTTCATATTTCCTGTTAAAACTATTTCAAATCACTTTTGATAAAAGAGTAGTAAGCGTAGTATGAGACACTTAACCATAACACAATATTTACACAGCTTTCGCACACCTTCACACCTACAGCAAACCGAAGTATCTTATCTAGATTTCCATAAATAAAACTATATGTCATGATTATGACTAACTACGATAAAAAAGAAATGGCATTTACTATAATAGTCGCACGTGCCAAAACATCACCTTGAAAATCAACAAGCAGAGATAAAACCACAGTATAACATATAGAGGTGAATGACATCACTTAGTTATTAAAATTAAGGCGCTACTCGGAAAAATATGGACTATTTGATATAAAACTATAAGACGGTTAGAGTTGTTACAAATCTGGTAATAAGATATATATTTCTTCATACCTTTATCTAGATTCGTATAGTTTCAGAAACACGATTTTATGATTTTGCCTCGACACTTTTCATTTTCGAAAAGACCTCTAAAAAATTCGAAAATTCAAGATTATTCATAAATGGGGTTACAAATACTATTGGAAATTGGTTTAATTAGTGGACACAAATAATATTTAGGATCGTGTAGAAGCATTTTTTTTAAATCGCTATAGTTTTTTAATACGAAGTGATTTTGTGTTTTTTTTGTCTAATCTACAAAATCGGTCTCGCTCCCGCGCGCGTCGGTTTCTCATTGCTATCTCGCTTCAGCACGATTTTTCCGAGTATCGCCTTAATCAGTTGAATAAATTAAATATTGGACACCATCACATACATTGTTCCAATGTCAAACTATAGAAGCTTAATCACTAGTAGGTATTATGGTAATTGGAAACTACGACGGGTATTACCATATACACCCAGACCCGAGGAGATATTAAAAAGTGCCTTTCAATTTTTACCCGACCGGGAATCGAACCCGGGACCGGTAGAGAAAGCGGCACCTTGAAAACCGGTGTTTGATGCAAAATGTAAAAAATAAATGCAGTGATGCAAGGTATCAGATGCAGGTTTATATGCAGATGCAGATGAGTGCTAAGAAAAGAAACGCATGAGTTGTTGTCAAAGAATCTAATCGAACACTAATAAATAAAAATACATTTTGTCTTAAAGTGCACTGTCATCCCGGTAGTGGACGTGTAGTAAAGGAGGTCAATGCTACGCCGCGTCAGTTATAATTTTATCTGCTAACAAAATAAACCGCATGTACGTGCATCGTCAACCGGCCCGTACACCACTCGGCCATGGAGGTCGGCAATCGCCTCTGTGGTCTAGCCACCGGTATCAGGCTCAGAGGTCCCGATTTCGATGTGCAGTGGGGGTACATATTTTATTTTATTTGTTTGGACTTGTTAAGGCGATACTCGAAAAAAATATGCTGAAGCGAGATAGCTATGAGAAAACGACGCGCGCGGGAGCGAGACCGATTTTGCAGATTAGGCAAGAAAAATACTGTCGTTTTCGTTACCACTTTTTGTGAATTTATTACGAATCTTTAGGCATAACTCCTTTCTTTATAATCCGATTTAGATGATTCTTGTTTTGTTGGAAAGGGGATACCTCAAGGTATTTTAACCGACTTCAAAAAAGGAGGTTCTTAGTTTGATCACATACCTATTTACCAGAATACACGTAAATTGCCTGCATGATGAACTAAAAAGAGTGAAATTAAATAATTTGTATGAAAAAATAAAACCGCCTTCGAAAAAATTACATCAAAAAAGTAAGAAATAATCCCTCTCCAAATAACGTAAGTACTTTGAAGTCGGGCGGGTTTTAACAAAAATAACAAAATATTGTACTTACATGTTTCACGCCCGACTTCAAAGTACTTACGTTATTTGGTGAGGGATTATTTCTTACTTTTTGATGTAATTTTTTTGAAGGCGGTTTTATTTTTTCATCTTCTATCGAGAAAACTTCTAGCTATCATGTTTCTGTCAACCACATAACTGAGTACTATAATCTACTTTCTACATTATTTTTTGGGGCCGATATATCTAGTAATACTATGTGAAATCCTTACTTAGAAATTTGTATTTGGCTTTGGCTTTAAGTCCTCCAGCGTTTAGAACTCCAGTAGGCCTAGAATGCGCGCCACGAAAAAAATTGTCGACAATTTTGCCCCGTTTACTTAGCAATACGCGCTGGAGACGACATAATTATTTCGTGGTGCGCATGCTAGACCTACTGGAGTAGCTCGATTCTACCTTCCATTTTATCGACACTGTTACCACGTTGTGGTTAAAAAACGTAAGTAACTATTGTATCTTTATCGACGGTCAAATATTTGCGCAAAATGATTGTTATATACACTGTCAAACATTGACTGCCAGCGTTTAGAACTCCAGTAGGCCTAGCATTCGCGCCACGAAAAAAATTGTCGACAATTTTGCCCCTTTTACTTAGCAATACGCGCTGGAGACGACATAATTATTTCGTGGTGCGCATGCTAGACCTACTGAAGTAGCTCGATTCTACCTTCCATTTTATCGACACTGTTACCACGTTGTGGTTAAAAAACGTAAGTAACTATTGTATCTTTATCGACGGTCAAATATTTGCGCAAAATGATTGTTATATACACTGTCAAACATTGACTGCCAGCGTTTAGAACTCCAGTAGGCCTAGCATTCGCGCCACGAAAAAAATTGTCGACAATTTTGCCCCGTTTACTTAGCAATACGCGCTGGAGACGACATAATTATTTCGTGGTGCGCATGCTAGACCTACTGGAGTAGCTCGATTCTACGTTCCATTTTATCGACACTGTTACCACGTTGTGGTTAAAAAACGTAAGTAACTATTGTATCTTTATCGACGGTCAAATATTTGCGCAAAATGATTGTTATATACACTGTCAAACATTGACTGCCAGCGTTTAGAACTCCAGTCGGCCTAGCATTCGCGCCACGAAAAAATTTGTCGACAATTTTGCCCCGTTTACTTAGCAATACGCGCTGGAGACGACATAATTATTTCGTGGTGCGCATGCTAGACCTACTGGAGTAGCTCGATTCTACCTTCCATTTTATCGACACTGTTACCACGTTGTGGTTAAAAAACGTAAGTAACTATTGTATCTTTATCGACGGGCAAATATTTGCGCAAAATTATATACACTGTCAAACATTGACTTGCAGCGATAACGTTAATAGTTGTAGAAAATTTTATAATGTCTTTTAATCATCATCATCATCATCATCATCATGTCAGCCGAACGACGCCAACTGCTGAGCATAGGCCTCCCCCGCGCGGTCCTGTGCTGCCCGAATCCAATCCATTCCACAATGTCTTATAATAATTAAATTGATTTTGTTTTTTATAAAGTAAATCTTTCCTGACCCTGAGCCATAGCCATCGGTAAAACGAAAGTGACACAAACGATGAACGAGAGATAAAACAACAAAATAGCACGAAATTGCAATAAATATTTTAATTAATATACCAATTCAATCAAAAATTATTCTTTAATAGTTTTAACAACATATTAGACCTCTCTTTCTTTTATACTTATTTTATGGCAAAAGCATCACAAATTTAATAAAGTGAGCAGTATTACCTATCTGCTCAATCGAGCAATACGTGGGGCCACTAATTAAGCGTTTGAAACAGCAATCGCGAGTGGTCTGCTCCGAGCGATAGCGCCGGGCTTAAGTTTTCCACTGAAAAGGCAGCCTTCCGAGCGGAACTCACTTAAGCTCACACAATGTAACCGGCAACTTGTTAAATTTGGATTACAGACGTGAAATGAATAATATTTTGCAGGAACTGGTTATGAAAAATGTGAAAATACATTTATAGTTTTACTTCATGATTAAATTTCATTTTAGAAAAACTAACTAATTGTCTACAAATCGACGACTGATCTGGCGCAGGGGTAGGATACCTGCCTTCTGCGCCAGAGGTCTCGGGTTCGATCCCCGAACAAGACAAATATTTGTGTGCATGAACGTGTCTATTTGTCTTGGTCTGGGTGTTTTCTATGTATATTAAGTATGCATTTACAAGCAAAAAGTATTTAAGTATATATTTATCCGTTATCAAGTTTCCCATGACACAGTTTCTTAATGAAATGAAATGAAAAAATGAAATGAAATTGGTGTGATTGTAAAAAGTTATTTATTTATTTATTATTTACAAATGCTCGGACGGCAGTAAAACAATGTTAGGGTCACCCTTACAATAGAAAGTAATTTTGAATTTTTCTTGAACTATTTAAGATTTTGTCACCAAGTTTTATTTCTTTAAAGTTTGGCAATCGATGAAGAAAAAATAGCTATCTGATAATAAATAAAGCTTTTGTAATCTAGTAAATGTGAAAACTAAAAAGTTACTAAATACCATCATGTGTTTCACAGTAAAGGCATAACAAATTAATAAAGCGAGTAGTATTATCTGTTCAATCGAGCAATGCGTTTGGTCTAACAATCGCGAGTGGTCTGATCCGAGCGATAACGCCGGATTAAAGGTCATAGCTCACTAAGACCGCTCCGCTCCCACCCAACCAAAGTATGAACAGCCAAATATGGATTTAATGTCGTTCACTGTAGATGCATTTTACAGTAACAATATAAAATAGCGGACAGCGCGCGGTCCGCGAGCTTACCGCCGTCAGACTGCTCGGTAGTTGACGCCTCGCTGACGCCGCGCTGACTGCTAAGGGCGTTTGTGCACTACCACTGAATTTTACCGATCCGGAAAAAAACGGATGCTTGTATTTAATTAATTACTATTATAAATGATTAATTATTAAAATACAAGCATCCGTTTTTTTCCGGATCGGCAAAATTCAGTGGTAGTGCACAAACGCCCTAACGGTCGCCGCGCCGTCGCCGCCGCGCACCTATAGAGGGAATAGCAGTCGACGCGTGGACAGCTGGGAGTCTGCTAGCTGTCGCCGCGTGGACTGCTGGGTGCCTGCTAGCTGTCGCCTTCGTTTAGAGTTGTGTTGGGTTGGAGCGGTGTGTTGGAGCGGTGTTGGAGCGGTGCGGTATAAGTGGGCTATGACCTTAAGTCTTCTACGGAAAAGGCAGCCTTTGGTGTGGAGCCCACACAATGTAACAGGCATCTCTTTAAAATCGGATTACAGACGTGAAATGAATGATATTTCTATAGAAGTTTTTAACTTAACAAAATAAAAAAGTATGAAGAAGTAAAACGTGGTATATATACCAGTGTATACCAGAATCATTTTAACTTTCGTATGTCCAAACCACAGTTATTACTTATTTGCTAAAAACAGTTTATAACTTGGATACCTTTTGTATAAAATTTAATGTTTGCTCACCATAAATTAACTGCGGTCTGTATGAACCATAAGATATTAATTAAATTAAATAATGGACACCATCACATACATTGTTCCAATACCAAACTTTAGTAGCCCTTAACACTACCACATACACCCAGACCCGAGGACATATTGGAAAGTTTGTTTTCAATATTTACGCGACCGGGAATCGAACCCTCCAGAGATATAGCAGCACCTTGAAAACCGGTGCGTACTGCACTCGGCCACGGAGGTCGTCATATAAAAAAAATGTCTTAACCATCTTTATTTAAATTTTAAGTTTTTTGTATATTGTGAATAATGGTAATTCTTTTTATTATTAAAAAATTGAAAATGAAGTATTAGAAATCTACCCGTCTCACAACCAGATCAGCCCGGATAGCGAAAGGTCGTGGGTTCGTGTCCCATAGGAGCTGGTTGTGAGACACATTGATTTTTTCTAATTACCTACTTCATTTTCAATTTAACCGTTTTTATTTATTTAAAGAGGTATTTATTTTGAACATTATTCAATATTCGATACCTAACTTCCTTTTCAGACAGGGTCTTGCTATCTATTTGTGATGGCCGAGTCACTTTCTCTGCTCATACGTCACACTATAATTTATCATGCTTATCACGAGTCAAGTCTATCAACCTCTACAATACTTTATCTGGGGTTAATGTAGGATGACTGGCATACGTATTATAGGATAATAGTTACTAAAAGGTAAGTGGAATAGGCTATTTGACCAATTAAATTATGAAATTTGATACATCAAATGAATATTTCCTTTAGTACTTGGCTTAGGAAAATGTAATATAGCAATATCATGAAATAAAAGTACAAGATGGATAAGTAAAAATTATTTAAAAATATATATTTTTATTTGAACTGATGAAAACACTATCATCCATTTTGTGACGTCATTGGATTTCTAAATTTGTAAACAAATAAACGTCACTTTCACTTTTGCCACATATTAGTAAGGGTGTATTCCACTTATCTTTGTACAATATACATTTGATCAAAGAATTTGAATGTCGAATGTATAAAATTGAACGTCAAAGTCGTCCAATTTCTTTGATCAAATGCATATTGGACAAAGATCTTTGATAATTTGGAACTACTCTAAGGTAAGTAAACAACCAGTTGACACTGTCAACACTGTCAAGTGGTTAGTTACAAAGTTTACAAATTGTATGACGTCAGAACATGGCGAAGAGCATATTTACCGCTTAATAACAAGCGAAATTTTAAAATACAGTTTTGTAGGTTTTTATGTTTTAAAATATTAAAAAATATATTTTTTTGGAGTAATAGGACAATTATTAATCGTTTAGGACACCAATAAAAAAGGGTCAAGTAGCCTAGTTACTTTAAAATATGTCGAAGGTAGTAATATCTTCACATTGATAAAATAAACGCTGGCTCACAGCGAGAGGTTTTGGAGAAATTTGCCTATAACGAATCCGTAGCGCAGCGGTCAGAGCATTCGCCCGGACAGTGAAAGATCCCGGGTTCGATTCCCAGCGGAGATACTTGACGGATGGGTCATTTTTTTTAATTTCATTGCATCCACTATGCAATTTTTATTATTAAAAATGAAATATTAGAATTAGAACCTATTGACCTGATTTCGGGCCAGACAATACCTTACCCTCTCACCCGGGGAGGTATTATCTCGCCCGAATACTACTGGCCCGCATTTTAGTTTTTATTTTTATAGGACACAGTTCTAACCTAACCTAACCTTTTTTGTAGTAATTATTTAAAATCCAAATTACTATAAACTTATGTTCATTTGGTTAGGTTAGGTTAGAACTGTGATCTATAAAAACAAAAACAAAAATGCGGGCCAGTTGATTTCGGGCCAGATAATACCTTACCCGTCTCACCACTAGCTCTGATGGGACTCGAACCCACAATCACCACGTGAGTGAATGCATAAAAGTAAAAATAATTAGTTCAAAATATCTCGCAATTGATAAAATGTAAGCTGTTTGGATCAGCTTCTAGCTGCAAATACTAATTATATTGCTGTACTTTTGACGTGACACGGTAACAAACAAAATTTATCGAAATAAGTTCCCGACCCCCGCATTCATATCAAAACTGTGTTCTGTCGTTTAAATGCTACATTGGTTGGTTCAAAAAAATATGTCATAAACTTTTAAACTTGCCATTACAGGAATAAATTGAGCAAGAGACTACAAAATAAAATAAGACTATTATTTCTGTCGCGCAGAGTGAAAAACCTGATTCGCCAGCAGCTCTTGAACGCCTCTGAGTGAGTGAGCCTTACTTTTAAACTTATTTCCTCCGATAGTTCCTAGTTTAAAACCAACTGGTACGACAGAACTGCGCACAATATAAATCTTTGTTTCCTAGGGCAAGGTAACTCCCTCGTTCCGCGCCATAAAAACCTTGAAGGAGTCCTGACAAATACCGCCCCGCGGTTGCACTGACGTGAAAAATGATCCTCTCAGATAAGGGCCGGGGGCAATTGTTATGTATAGCGCGCCCAGTTTAACTTGATCCCCCACGCACCCTTCCAAGACCTACAAAAACGGATTCTACTAAACTCCAACGAGGGTCAAAGGATTCTTGAAGGAGTATTCCCTAAGGATGTCAATTGCTATATGGTCCAGCGTTGCTTGACCTTCCGTGTCCCCCGGAAAATTAAGTGTTTAAGAGTTAAAAAGGGACGATAAAAGGTATAATGCGAATGTAATGAAATTGATGTAATGAAATGCGGACAGAGTTCGCAATAGGTTTTTGTAATACATGTGAAATTGTAAGCTAACAATTGAATTATCATCTTTTATCTCAATTTTATCGGTAGCCATAACACGAAAAACTATCGTTAAGGTACCTAATCGAATAGTACCTAAGCTATTATCGTCCTTCAAGAGCTGTCAAGTGCGACCTCAGATCATATAAAGTATATATGATCTGAGAGTGCGGCTGTCTAACATGTATTGATTCTTATACGGTTGAAAGTGTCTGGTTTACATAAAAAATAATACTATCACGATAACGGTTACCAAAACGACAGATTTTCGTGCTAGCTGCCAATATATCTATTGAATTTTAGTTCCTTATACGACCGATAGAGGTGCTGCTCTGTACCATTAGTGACCCCTAATATGAGTTGATTTTAACTGCCAACGTTTACGAAAACTATCGGATGAAGTTTGCTCATGTCGGTGAAGCAGTCAAAGGGCATGAAAGTGATAGAGCGACAGTTTTCGCTTACGAATAGTTTTCCAAACTCATGATAATGGCAGTTACACAGTTACACGGTTCACTTTTGCCTTTCAATTTGTATGAAGCAACCAAATTGAACAATGTAAACGTCAAAGTGAATCATTCAATGTCAATGTGCGCCTGTATTTCTGCTCCTTTGAACCAAAGTGAATCAATTTGGTTGAACCGTGTAATATTAGCTTAAGGGTACTGGTATTGATACAAAAACGATAACGATAGTTCGTGCTTGGGGTACTGAACACTATAAAAGCATTTCCCCCACTCATCACGTCTCGCATAGTATACCTACTCCATATAATGTATCTAATCTTCTAAAATGTCTTGTCTTTATAAGTTTCCTAAAAAAACCCAATATTATATCTTCTTATACGCGACCTTAGCAAGCTTTTAATAAATTACTAAAAGCGTTTCTGCAGCAGACATGAAAAAAATTCTCGTAAATTTGTGAGAAACCAAAATTACATCGCATTAGGAGATTGTATCTACGAAGGGGAACATCATTTTGTTAAAGTGATCATGTATGCTGTGCTCGTATAATGCAGTGGGTATGTTTTTTTACAACATGTGGTGCGCACCCTTAGTTTGAAGAACTTGTAAGTAAGTTTTCAAAGGACTTCGTAAGAAATAAATATTGGACACTATCACACACACACTCACACATTGTTCCTAGACCAAAAACTGCTGTAGCTTGAGCACTAGTAATTACGGAAATTGGAAACAACGACGGGTATTACCACACACACCCAGACCCGAGGAAATATTGAAAAGTTCTTTTTTAATATTTTCTCGACCGGGCATCAAACCCAGGACCTAAAGAGATAGCGGCATCTTGAAAACCGTTGTGTACACCACTCAGCGATGGAGGTCGAAAGAAATGAGGGTATTAAATTGACCTGCAAATAACTTGTAGAGTACTCGATAGCTCTATGTGTGTTGAGTTATTAGTACAATACTTTATTAAACCAACTAATTGATGTTCCATAAAAAGTATCAGTAACTCCCAGAAAAAAGTATTTTTATCGTAACCGTATTATTTTGTAAGAAAACCAAAGCAGCGCCTCTTTTCGTGCTTGGACTACTTTTAACCCAAGCATAAAAACTGTCGTTATTTTAAGTTCCATAAACGACCGACAGAGGCGCTGCTCTGGTTTTCATACAAACTACACGATAACGGTTACCATGACGATAGTTATTCGTGCTAGGGTCACAGATTATTAAAGATGATACTTTACCTATTCCAAACTCTATAGCATAATTTTTAGTCACTTTGAACACTCTGACTATGAACTAGGTATATTTCATACATAGTTCATCTCAAGGTTTGACAAGATCAAATCCGATCTGTAGATACTAGTACAGTCGCGCAATTTGAATGTTAAGCATGTGGCGAGCCAATCATGAAAAATATGAGACAATAGTTATTTTCTCATTCTTCATGCAATATTTTTATTAACATGTTTTTTTTAATTCACAACGTGGTAGCATTTAGCCTTCATTACACCTGATGTTAAGTGGTTATAAGTCTGAAGGTGGAAGCGCACTACTCCCGGAATCCTCAATCACTGAGAAACTGGCTATCTTATCTCTAACTGCCGGAACACAATAATGTTGAAAACATCATCGTTATGGCGTCAGACTTAGATAAGATGGTGGTAGCTATTAGCCAGCACCAAAACCAAACCGAATACAATATGTACACCCCACAGGGAACCGAACCCGGGATCTCTGGATCTGATACCGGTGGAGTATATCACTAGACCACAGAGGCGGTTAAAAGTTTCATAGGTAAAGAAATAGAGGCTACTGTGTTATATTTTAGTCTGTGAAACTTGCCAAGACGAAGTTAACAATGGTTATGCTAAAACTTTAATCAACAGATTCGAGTTAATGTAGTTCTGAGCATGAACCGAGGGAACTTCAGCTATTTTAATATACAACTTATAATATAATATGTATTATAAAATTGCTGGGCGTGTTGCAGTTCTTGTAAGCTTATAGAAGCTCGAGATACGAAGGAAAAGTAATCATTTGTAAGCTTGTAGGTACTTAGGTAATTGAAAAATATGCATAATAACGGCCAGTGTCTCTTTGTACGAGTATCAATGGAAATATTGAAATAAAATAAGTTTTTTTAAAAAAGCTTCATCGGACACTAGCAAGTGGGTCAAATTAAGCTTGCAAGATTTGTCCCCCACTAACTAACAAACTAACTAACTTACAGGGCAAGTAAATAAAATAAGTTTTTAGTAAAAAAAATATTTTCATGACAAAGCTTCTTTGCTGACTGTACTTAAATATTGTATTGTCATCTAAACTGTATACAAAATTTTAGCTCCATCGATCACTGGGAAGTGGGTCAAATTAAGCTTGCAAGATTTGTCCGCCACTAAATAACTAACCAACTAACTAGCAAGTTAAATAAAAGCTTGTAAAAATCACTCGTGACTGTCTATTTCGAGCAGATGGAGTCTAGATTTTCTTCTAGAATATATATGTAAAAAATAAATTGTATGTTAAACAAGTAGCTGTTTGAAATTAAATGAAAATCTTTTATTAATTGTTCAGTTACTTAAATTAGAAGAACTAGAAATTGAATTTTCCACTTTTTATAAAGCTTCTTCAATTACATACATTACATTTGAAACTCAGTAGGTACTTGAGACCAGACGATGTCAAATCTAGGGCTGTAGAACAATAAAGATTTTCTGACGTTATTACTTTAATGATTTTTCAGTCTTATATACTAACTAGCTTTCCGCCCGCGGCATCGTCTGCGTGGACTACACGACTTCTTAACTTAAGTCTTAGTTAAGGCGAGCTGTAACATTAGGTCATTTCTAAAAAAAAATACGAATAAAGTTGTAACATTTGTAGAATATTATACCACAATAAAATTGCGTTAAATATTAAGAACGCAATAACAATGATGTTTTCAAAATGATTGTGTTCCGGCAATTGGAGATAAGATAGCCAGTTTCTCAGTGATTGAGGAATCCGGGTGTAGTGCGCTTCCACCTTCAGGCTTTAAAAAAAGAAGTAGATAAGTATTAGAAACATCGAACCGTCTCTTTAACGATTGTCAAATATCTGAAAAGGTATTTGTTTCGAATGTGAGGTAGTAATATCTTCACATTTATGAAATAAACGCTAGCTTAACAGCGCGTAAGAGATATTGCATAATTTCGACGCTTCTCCTAAAAACTTAGTAGCTCAGTGGTTAGAGCATTCGCCCGGACAGTAAGGTAGTGGGTACGAGTCCCATTGGAGCTAGTTGTGAGACGGGTCGATGTTTTCCTATACTTTCAATATTTTCAATAATAAAAATTGCATTGTGAATGTAAAAAAGTCAAATTAATTGTGTAAGGCATTTCATATTTTTTTATTTAGCATATATGGTAGCCCTGAGTGAGTCGTCGTCGTTATATTAGTCGCTCTCTTGAGACGGGATTATCTTTGTCGGAGTATTATATGAACAACAGACCTGTTCAGAATCACTATAATCGGATTGTTTAAAGTGGGTTGTTCTCTGATTCTAAGAAAATTGACATTTAAATTACAATAGTATGATCACCATTACCACTGAAGTCTTTACGTTTCATGTGCTCGCAAAATATATATAAATTACTTTTTATATACCTTTTTATTTTTCGAACCACTCGGGTGAAACTGCTGGGTGCAGCTACTAAGGGCTTAAGCACATCAAATGCGGGTCAGAAGCAGAGCAGCAGCGCCCCGATCGCGGTAATCTTATGATGCATTAGTCAGGTGTACATACGTGCAGTTGACGTTCACGCGAAGTGCTATACCGTTTTTGATACGCGCGGCGGCGTTTACAGTGCGCCAATGTTTTCTTTTCCGGTGATAATCTTTGGAAGTAAAACAGTTTTCATACGACAGTCTATTTTGACAGTTTGGTATGCTCAAGCCTTAAGAAATATGTTTTAAGGCTCCCACACGACGATGCTTTTCCGCAGTTTTGTGTGGGAGCCCTTACTCCGTTCGTCTTACTTTTTTAGATCATCACAATTTCGCAGTAGCAGGTGGGATACGAAAAGAAATCAAAGTACACTCAGGGACAAACTCGGTGAGGCACATCTTACTTCTTTTCGCGTGGCTGGTGTATTGCCATTTAGGTACGTGCAGACTCTTTTACTATTTAGTTTTGTATATAACTAGATTGGTAAGAATTGTTCTGTCGACGTAAATAGTGCTGTTTCTAAAGTTGCTCATTGGTTCAACATTAATAACATGGCTTTAAATTCTAAGAAAACGAAATGTGTTTAATTCTCACTACCTAATGTAAGGCTGGTTGATTTTGATATTAAGTTAAATGCAGATGTAGTCGAGTTAATTAAAAGCACGGAAAAGTCACGAAGTTAGTTAAAAAAATCTTGAATAAATAGAAACAGGAAAATATTGGCGATTCTAAAGTACACGTTTTATTTTGACTATGTGAATAAATAAATATTTGATTGATTGATTGATAGCACAATCCATAAGCAATTACGGACAGTGACTGCAAGTGAACGGTGAGACGCCAGCCACATGAAAAGAAGAAAGAGGTGGTTCCCCGAATAGGTCCCTGGTTATCATCTGGTTACATCCAACAAACTCCCATTTTGGAAGTACGCAACACTGACCACTTTGCAGAACTTTTCAAATCAAAGCATTGATCACTGCTATCTTGTGACCGTACTCTTCGAGCTCGTTACGTGACACGTGCCCTAAAGGCTGCTAATACTGGAAGATTCAGGTTTAATCTGGTAACGGGTAAATTACGCACCGTAATCCCCTTCGAGAAGTAATCGACATTAAATACCTATCGACCAGGCCCGGAGCGAGGGCAGACATTTTTTATTTATGCCGAATTCCAGTTGTGACGGTGTTTTGTTTGGGTTTGATACAATGGTGGATGAATCTTCATCACAAGCCTTCACTGTGAGTGAAGATTGATACTAATTACAAGGGACTCGAAAACCAAACTTCAAAAAAGGGTATGGTATGAAATAACATAAACTTATTCAATGTAGGTAAAGGTTACAAAATTCAGTGCTCTAAAACCTTATTTGCGTTTTTAAATCTATTACTTTTGTCAAACATTGCACTAAACAAATATTCTAATTGGATTGTCACCATGAAACTTACAGACAGGATCGTGGGGTAAAGGGAACATAATTAAGCTAGACAGGAAAAAAATCAGCCTAATCTTTATTGCGCCACAAGGCACGTCAAAATATTTAATGACACTTAAATTGTACGAGTATACGGTTGGAATAGAACCACTTTTTAAGGATTTAGTCACGCGTTTATTGCACATCTATTTGGTAATTTTTTGTTGTGTTTTAAAGGAGTTTAGTTTAGTTTAGTTTAATTTTAGTTTTTCCGACGTTTCGGAAACTCGACAAAAAATACCAATAATGTATGCAATATACGAGTCATCAAATTCGTAAAAAGTGGTTTTATTTTAATGACGAGTTTGCGCAGAAACCTAAGATGTGCCTATTGTAGGTTATTTGTGATTGCTTAGCTTATTCAGGTAGTGTAAGATACTTTACCTGCATATTCATAGCTTTATCAAAACTATACAACCCCATAAAATCATCTATCTACAAAAACAGTATATCAGTATACCCACCCCTCTGAGTAATAATGTGGAGGGTGCTTTGAATCAGGGGAAGACTAAATGCAACGGTACCAAACCAAACCATTCATAAATACACAATATTCTCATAAATATTTGAAGACTTGAGTGCCAAGATGTGGATGGAAGAGCATTTCTATATTCTGAAGCAGTTTCGATCAAAATTTGAGATCGCTTAGAATATTGTATGTTTACAAGATATAAAAGATGCAACGGCTTGCATCAAAACGCGTTGTTATTTAAAAGTTAAAACATCCCTGCATGATTTAATAAAGATGTTAGAATAGCTCTATATAAACAATATATTATCTAGTTTTAATTTCGTACTTATGATCCCAGTATACAACAAGGAATTACAGGAAACTAAAGAAAGGCTTTTCCTAACAACAACAAATAAATTATAGGAAAAATGTGATAGTAAAAAACCACGAGCCCTATAAGTAGCTTTCAGGTGGGATTCGAACCCGCGCCTCCGGGAATCCGGCCCGATGCTCAACAAATAAATTTATTCTCATTAAATGAACGATTACTTATCGATATGTTTAAACATTGTTATGGCGTCAGACTTAGATAATAAGATGGTGGTAGCTAGCTCGTAGGCGGATTATGAACAACTCCTATCACCAACCAAACCGAATACAATTTGTACCCCCACTGGGAATCGAACCTGGGACCTCTGGGTCTAAAGTCGGTGGTGTGAAGGACTAGACCAAAGAGGCGGTTCATCATTTTATCATCATTTCAGCCGTACGACGCCCACTGCTGGGCATAGGCCTCCCCCAAGGATCTCCACAACGATCGGTCCTGCGCTGCCCGCATCCAGCGGCTTCCCGCGACCTTGACCAGATCGTCGGTCCACCTTGTAGGGGGCCTGCCCACGGAACGTCGTCCGGTTTGCGGTCGCCATTCGAGAACCTTTCCACCCCAACGGCCATCGGTTCTCCGCGCTATGTGTCCCGCCCACTGCCACTTCAACTGAGCAATCCTTCGAGCGATGTCGGTCGTTTTAGTTCTCCTGCGGATCTCATCATTTCTGATTCCATCGAGCAGGGAAATACCAAGCATCGCTCTCTCCATTGCTCGCTGGGTGACCTTGAGCCTTCTTATGAGACCCATAGTAAAAGACCACGTCTCGACCGTCAGAGGCGGTTAAATAAAAATAAATAAATATTATTTTATTATATGACGACCTTCGTGGCCGAATGGTCTAGGTACCGGTTTTCAAGGTGTTGCTATCTCTGAGATCTCGGGTTTGATTTCCGGTCGGGTAAATGTTAAAAACGAACTTTTTATTTTTCACTTCTCATGCTCGTAAAGTTCGTGTTTATGTTGGGTATAGGCTGCATAAAATCGCTTTTTATGCTCTAGTGCATAAAGTAAAATCTTCGTCTAAGTCTCAGACTCTAAGACAAAGGTCGTCAGGTAAACAGTCACACACGCAATTAAACTTTGTTAAATAAACTTGTTACTTATTTCGTTCTGTTTCTTCAATTTTGTACATAATCCATGTTAAATTACTAAACTAATAAAACTAGGCAGAATTAATGAGTTTTTTAAGAAATAAGTATTTCAAGAGCATTATGGACTACGATCTATGCTAAAGTCACTGTGCTGCCACTGCCACGTATAAAAAAAAAGAAAAAGAAAGTCTTTCCGCCAATATGGCGAAGTCTTTATTTTTTCTTTTTTGCAATATTGTTATTTATTTTCCTCACACTCGAAGTGAACAGCAGAGTGTATAACTCGTACATAAAACCAATTTTACCCTCGAATTGACTATCCACCCTTGCCTACGGCTCGGGTGGATATATACGTCTCGGGTAAAATGGTATGTTTTATGCACTTGTTGTACAATCTACTATTTGTTGTTTCCGGTTGGACGACGCACAGGTACGTAAGCTACATAATGTGGAAATAGAGTAATGTATGTGATGGTATCCAATATTTTTATTAAGAAATATTAAAGTGATCCACAAAAAAATACTAAGTTACCACCTTAAATACTTAAATGTATACATTTATTTATTTTAAATGTAGATAAATGTCCATTTCAGTATTTCTAAGTGCTATATTAGTATTTGTGTGGGTAAGTTTAGGTTAGTTTGGTGATTATTCTGATTCCAAGTCAATGTACTTATCCTTTAAAGTTTTGAGTTGGTTTATTATTATCCAACTTCTTGTTTCGGAAAATCACTCAACCCTAGCTACGGCCCTGCCCTCAGGTATCGGGACCAAAAGCAATCGTGGGAACCTTTCCCCAAATCTGGTGGGGAACGAGTTTTCCTTGGTTTTAATTAAAATTTGAGAAGCAGTGTTGTTGTCCTTTCTCATTTCGGTGGACATTTTAAGACAAGACACAAGACGCTTGCAGTTGCAGTGTAAGCGTGAGACAGGTCGTTACCGGTAATTGATTTAAAAGTTACAGTGAACATTATATCTGTACCCCGAGTGTAAGTTTTTATGTCAAGCAAACGCAAACTATTTCGAATGCGTATTAATGTCAATTTGTATGAAAACTGCATAAGCGCGCTACTCGCCGCTAGAGGCGCTGATACAGTTTTCATACAAATTGACATAAATACGCACTCACGATAGTTTGCGTTTTTTGACATAAAAACTTACACTAGGGGTACAGTACAACTTTTTCTTCGAAAATGCTTATAAACTCTTTTTATTTTTACCGCTTTTGAGCTTTTTCTGTTTTCCCGAAGGTTGGCTGGTCGAGAATGCTTTTAGCGTTAAGCCCTTTTGTACCTTACTTTGTATTTTGTACAATAAAGCAATAAATAAAATCGCTAATAGATTTTCTTTGTCATACTTTGAAATGGTAAAAAGAAAAGTCAAGTCCAAAAAATGTTTGACCAAATAGTATGTGTAAAATTAATCGCTGTAACATGTAGTTCGATTCTTTAACCACGTTCTTAAATATTATTATTTAAAGCATGTTGTTTTTTTAATTATCTATAGGTACTAATATTATAAGAGTTTGTTTGTTTGGTTGGTTTAACGCGCTAATCTCAGGAACAACTGGACCGATTTAGAAAATTCTTTGAAAGCTACATTTCTTCCGAGTGACATAGGCTGTTTTATCCTGATATTCCCACGGGAACGGGTACCACGTGGGTAAAACCGCGAGGATCCGCTATAGTCGGGGCGTAGGAGTCGTAAATAACCATTTAGTTGTAATAATATTAGAGTTGATGTTAAGTCAACAATATGTATCAGGTATATGTTAATATACATATTTATAAAAAGTTATAACAGTTTCGAACTTATGGTAGGTATACTTTAGGTATTCTCATAAATTCATAATATTATTGATCTAAAATGGAATATTCTGCTTTCAGCTGTCATTATGTGTTGGTAGCTTCATATTAAACAGTTGTTATAAATGTTAGATATCGGCGAACCAGGTAAACAAAAAGATGATCTTAATTTTTCGAGTATAGAATTAAAATGCTTTTTAATTTATAAAATTAGCACTATGATGTTATATATTTATCATAATTTTACAATCTCTATAGCAATCGTAGAATTCACCTACTCGGGGTCTAGGCCCTGGCTGACGACTAGAAATATTAAAATTAGACCCTCCGCCTTTTTTTGAAGTCGGTTAAAAATAGGTTAGGTTTCAAAATATTCTTTTGCATAATAAGTGTGATTTTTGTTTTATATTTGAAGTTTTTAATTTGCATATGAGTGTAGATAAATAAGTGTATGAGACTGCACATAACTCGGTATTAAAACACTTGTGTGATGCCATTAAACTCCCGCTCGTGTATTAATACCCCTAATAAAGTTATCTGACAGCCACGTGAATACTATTTTATTTAAACAAAATAGGTTACATAAACGTCAAAACAGTTTACAGCAACCTTCTACTTTGTTGTGAACATGAAGCTCGACTTAATACTGAGGTAACTGGAGAGTGCAGTACGAACAATTTTTTGTCCACCAAAAATTACACAGTGGCTGTCTTCCGTCTCACCTACACCTTAAAAATATACGTATGGTCATATGAGACAGCTGACAGCCACTACATACATAAATGTCAAATTTGCTGGCGACACTTTTTTATTCAGGGTGAGAGCTCCAGTTACCTCAGAGTATTAAGTCAAACTTCATGGTTGTGAAGATACCACCGCTGAGAATAAAAAAATATGGTAATAGTCTGCCTGTGACATCAGCACTAGACTCTTTCTGTATAGTTGTTATTATTCCATTATTATCACAATCAACCTCATTTCACGGTCTACGTGAAAAAAGACAGACATGAGATTGCTACAAGGTGGTTAAAAAAACATTCACTTCTTCCTCGGACCGGGAGAAAAGTTGACGACTCCTGATTTCCCTGGAGCTTAACGCCTCAAAAATCATAACGCAAAAAATATTATTAGCTTTCTCTTTTCTTATAATGGCCGTAAAACAAAATCTTATTATGTTTGTTTATATGTTTTAATTCAGATGGGATTCTATGATAAAGTGATATAAGGATGAAAATCGGATAGATATCTGAATCAGCTAGAATAGGTAGGTATACAGTGTGACACTGTTTCATGATACCTGGAGAACTCGAAAAATAAAAATACTTTCTTTGTAATTTGTTTTATCTATTGTGTGCAATAAAGTGTTTAATTTTTATTTATTATTACGTCAGCTTTCATACAATGGAGACGCTGATCCCAATACAAAGGTTCTTACTCTATTACACCCCTTTAAGATTTATTTTCGCTACAAAAACAACAAAGAAACTTTTCAACGTTATTATATTCTTATAGTTGAGAACATAATAATATGTTGTCTTAAACAAAATATGGATTGTTCTAATATGTTACTTCTGAAATATATCATTTTTTATTTAAATTTTTACTTTTTTGCATTCACAATGCAATTTTTATGGTTGAAAATCATCATCTATCTATCTATTATTTTTGCTTGGAGATGATAGAAAAACCTTAAAAATATTGAATTTGTTCCAAAACATTAACATTAATTACGAATTTCTATAAAAGTCATCAACGTTGATATTTCCGCCAGACAAATGATAAATGAATCATTTATTTAGTTTCATTGATTTAGTCGTTGCACAGACGCTGTGAAAATAGCGCTCTTCAAAACATATGGCACATCTTTTTACTCGAGCAGCCTATGGACCAGCTTTACCAAAAAAGCCTACAGTGCCCTACGTGTTCAGTACAATAATGCCTTCAGGTCGTTGTTGCGGCTGCCGCGGTTTTGTAGCGCATCTGCGATGTTTGCTATAGCGGGCGTGGATAGTTTTGAAACTATCATGCGCAAAAAGACCGCGTCACTGTTGCACAGAATGCGCGGCAGCAGCCACAGCGTCCTGAAGGAGATAGTCGACAGTGGAGATTGTCCGCTGGTTGATTTTATGATAAGAAAAATAACATCCTTCATTGAAATTAAATACTAACATAGTTAATAGGCTCTTTATTTACTAACACATTATGGATTTATGTTGTCCGAAATAAATAGTTTTTATTTTTATTTTTATTTTTTATTTTTTATTTCATAAAAGTTAATATGCAATTTATTATAATTAAAATAGTACTTTGCTCAGTAGCTTTCATATTCACATGGAAATGCAAATATTCACGTTATTACATGAAAAAGATTAACAATGCATAAATTGTACGCATCGCTACTCGCGATTCATGAGCAATGAGAATATCTAGACAGAAGTGTTGCATTAAAATTTTATTTAAACAAATAACAATAAATACTTTCTTTACACGATATTTCTTCCCTTGGTGATTCTACGTTTTATTAACGTAGACCCGATCGTTGTGTTAGTCCTACTTCCTACTAATATAACAAATGTGCAAAGTTTAGATGTTTGGATGTTTAGTTGGTTGGCTGAACGGATTTGGCTGAAATTCGGGACACAGATACTTTGTAGCCTTTTTTATAGTGTGGGGAATGCTTTTACGCATACCCCGTCCACGTTGGTGTGAGGACGGTGGTTATGTGGGACTCGCCTAGCCGCTTCCTGACCCTCAATCAAGTCGCGGGGACTCGATGGGGGGTCAGAAAGGAGGAATACCCACTAAACCCCTCACTACTTGATCTCACCGCCGTCAGTGGGAGTCGTAATGTGGAGAGCCCGGTGTGACAAGCTCCCCCTACGACTCAACGGCCGGCCCAGCTTCCCAGGCCCCCATGCGGTGGGAGGTGGCCGATCAAGTGTGACCATCTCCCCAGGCTGGTGGGAGGGGGCAGTGCGGTCCGGGCCACAGCATAGCAGCCGTCGCCCGCATCGCACCACCTCGAGATACTTTGTAGCCTGGAGAAGAACTTAGGCTACTTTTTATCCCGGAAAAATATCACATTCCCGCGGGATATTGTCGTGTAGTCCACGCGGGTGAAGGCGCGGGCGGAAAGCTAGTGTATAACATATAAGACTTCTTAATTAATTAGGGCTTTATCATTATAATGAAGAAGTTCGATGCTCTGAATCTTCGAAACTGTGTAAAATATTTGAAATTAAATACCTGTGTCGTGTTTCAGATATTTCTAAAAACATTTACAAATAATAAAAAAAAACAGTCCAATCCATTTACAAATAATAAAAAAACAGTCCAATCCCGTCTTAAACATTATTAAAAAAACATAGTTACACCTGTACTTAATTATTGCCACCGGCACAATGTTAATATAACATCGGCAGTTTAATTAAGCTAAAACAGTGCTTTCAATATTAAAAAGAGCAACATTGTCGAGGCCGAGAAGCTTAGAACTTCACCCTTTGCCCTCGCGGAATTAAATTTAATTAAAACAATAAATACTGAGACGGTCACTGAATGCAAATGGGAAATGTTGGGATTTACAATTTTTAGAAATATTTTAGTTAAATTGGGTTTGCGAATGAATCTTTAGAATGTTCCACTTTCTACGCTATTTTCATTGCGATTAAGGATATTAGCAGAATGCTATTTTTTGGTGGATGATGTTTTAGGATTACAGAGTTTGGTTGACATTATCAAAACTGGAACGACCATTTCAGTATTATTTCGATGTATAGGAAAATAAGCCATCACCCGGGCTCAATGCGGGTTGGTGGGTAAATATACTGTATGTAAGTTGATAATGGTGTTTTAAATTGAATTTTAAATTAACGGCAAACAATTTTGTTTCAAATAGTTTTAATTTAATTAGACCAAAGTTACAACTTTCATTTAGGTATAAATAAGATATTATTATGTTTGTCAAATCAAATAAACTCTTGCTTTTTCACTGATTGTTTTTGACAACATTAAATAATAATAGTAATGGTATTGAGGATAATATCGACGAGTAATCTTTATTGAAGAAACTAATCGAAATCCCAAAGGGGTGGTTGTAATGGGGTCATGGTGACGCCTTAGTGGGTCGAATGTTTTTTCAGTCAATTCTAAATCAATGCTTCTATGTGGTTATAGGAAGATTGTGAAAATCCCTGCCTAGTATTAGGGAATATATAAACCCTAACAGTTGTTCAACGAAATTAATAAGTGTGGTATAAACCATAATATGATAGGGCTGTGGGAGTTATCCACCAATTAAAGGAGATATTAAGTCGACTCTAAATTGTTAAAATATTGATGGTATGACCAATTATATATATTTACATTTTAAACTTAAAATGTAAGTCTGCTTAATATTGCATAAAGCACGAAGTTGACACACAATTATTATTACGTGTCTTTAACACAACCAATTCCACGAAAAAAATCTGAAAGTGACGTCGCGGGCAGCCTCTAGTTGCTTTTACAAGTGGAAACATCAAGATGGACGGTAACTAGCCAAAAAAATAGTTAGCTATGCACACAAAGCAATTAAAAATACAAAAAAATTACATACACCAGTATAATCTTTTTCATAAATATGTAGTTTATAAAACAATAAAATACACTTTTATTTTTATTCCCTCATAACAGGATCGTGATCACCGGCTGCTTTTATGATTTGCCTCCATCGTTTTATTTTTATTAGTAACAGACTAAAAAGTACAAAATAACCGTCCATTCAGTGACTGAAATTAAAAAGCGTGGTAAATTTAACCGCCTTTGTGGTCTAGTGGTTCACACCACCGATTTCAGACCAAGAGGTCCCGGGTTCGATTCCCAGTGGGGGTACATATTGTATTCGGTTTGGTTGGTGGTAGGACTTGTTCTTAGTCCGCCTGGCTAGCTACCACCAACTTATCTAAGTCTGACGCCATAACAATGATGTTTTCAGCATTATTGTGTTCCGGCAGTTAAAGATAAGATAGCCAGTTCCTCAGTGATTGAGGATTCCGGGAGTAGTGCGCTTCCACCTTCAGCCTTATCACCACTTAACATCCGGTGTGATGAAGGCTAAGTGCTACCCCGTTGTGGATAAAAAAAAAGAGTACCACTGGCTTCCTTCCTGCTCCATCATCAGACCCTCACCAACAAGTGTAGCGAATTGGTCTCATCAGAACGAAACAAATAAGCCCCAAACTCAAAAGGTTTCCTAGTGGTCATTAAGGACTGCCACTGGCTTCTTCTCAGCTCCATCATCAGACCCTCACCACCAAGTGTAGCGAATAGGTCTCATTAGAACGAAACAAATGAGCTAGAACTCGAAGAGTTTCCTATTGGCCATTAAGGAGTGCCACTGGCTTTCTCCCTGCTCCATCATCAGACCCTCACCACCAACTACCAAGTGTAGCGAATAGGTCTCATCAGAACGAAACAAATGAGCCAGAACTCGAGGTGTTTCCTATTGCTCATTAAGGAGTGCCACTGGCTTCCTCTATGCTCCTTCATCAGACCCCTCACCACCAAGTGTAGTGAATAAGTCTCATCAGAACAAAACAACGAAGCCCAAACTCGAGGGGTTTTTTTTTTTTTTTTTTTATTAATATTATTTGATTCTATGTTTTGTTTGTTTTTATTTTCATTGTGTTTTATGTGTTTCAGGAGGTGAGATGTCAGCGATTTGATACTGACCATCGGTTTTATTACAGTAAGTGTAATTTTTATATAAGTTTATTAATATTTAGATAAATATATACTTAGAATAATATAATATGTTTTATGTTTCTCTGTTTTAATGTTTTTCGATTTAGGTTTTGTTAAACTGTTTGAGATTGTTAACAATATGCGTCACAAATTTTAGAAAGCTACGTCTAGCAGATTCTTTTTCAATAATATTGCTAATCTCAAATGGGTCGATCTTCAGTGACCGACATATATACTCATGCTCCAATCGCAAAGCACCGAAGCGTGGACAGGTCTGGAGAAAGTGGCTAATACTCTGCACTGAGGTGTCGTCGCAGGGGCACAGATTGTTTTCAGTTATTTTGAATCGGTGTAGATATTCCTTGTGGTACCCGTGGTTAGTCAGGATTTGGGTGACTGCGAACGACACTCCAAGCGCTTGCATGACATTCCGACAGCCATCCAAGGTGGGCATTAGTGATTTGGTATGACTTGCCTGAGGAGCTTGTTCATATCGCTCGCTCCATAGAGTTTGGCTCTTAAGTCGAGCGCATGATTTAGCGTATAAAATGGCAAACTGATCGTAGGCCAGGCTGCGTCGGAGTCCAGCAGCCTGTCCCGCCGCCTGATCAGCCGCTTCATTTCCCGCAATACCGACGTGGGCTTTGACCCATACAAACTCCACGCGGCCAGAGTGCCCGGCCAGAATGTCGTGAATTTCGGCAACAAGGTGGTGTTTGCTACTCCGGTCGCGTAGAGCTTGCAAAGACGACATGGAGTCCGAAAGTACAAATGTTCGTGGGTAGTTCCTTTGCTCGATGAGCCTGCAGACCTGGTTCAGGGCGAAAAGTTCCGCCTGAAAAACGCTGCAGACGCCATGCAATTTATATTTCCTGGTGATAGTGGGTCGCTCCCCTCCAGGAGCGAAACAGACGAGAGCAGCGCCGACGGTTCCGTCTTCTTGCTTGCTCCCGTCTGTATAAATGGTATGTGCTCCGCTGTGGATAATGCGATCCGCCTGTTCTTGGCTGCTAGCACAAGTGAAGTCGGGTGAAATTCTGGCACTGGGGTGTCTAAGTTGGTCCGACGAAATGCGTTGTTCCAGCCGGATGTCGCTAGGGAGCTCGGGAATAGTTCCGGAGATGCGCGTTTTTTCCACAGAGTGTACCTCCAAGACCTTTAAATCGAGAGGTGTGAAGCCCGCCAGTGCCACCGCGGCCGTAGTTGATATGGTCCTAAACCCTCTAATTGCCTTGATGGCGAAGCCCCTCTGGATACCATTCAGGAGTTTTTTCACATAAGCCATGTTGGCCGCATTGCCCCATATGCCCGCAGCATATGTAATTATGGGCTCCACTACGTGTTTGTAGATAATAGAGATGTTTTCAGGGTGTGCCCCCCATGTGGGTCTCGAAAAAAGGCACAGCCGTTGAAAGACCCTGAGCGCCTTTGCAGCAATGTATTTTGCATGTGGACCAAATCTGAGTTCCTTATCTATAATCACTCCTAACAGTTTTATCTCATTAGTTAAATTGATATGTTGGCCTGCCATGACAATATTGGCCGCCGCCGCCTTCTTGTTGAATGCAATGGCTTGCGTTTTGTCAGGGCCGAAGATCAGTTTAGCCTCGATGCCCCATTTGGTAATTCGTTCTAATGTGTCGTTAATTTTTTGTTCCAGGAGCAGTGTGGAGTCGGCAGCAGCCACCAGGAAGACGTCGTCGGCAAACGCTTGAAGGTGACAGCCGGCTGGGAGCTGTACGTCAAACAGGTCATCTAGAATTATGTTCCACAGAACAGGTCCGCAGGCAGAGCCCTGAATGCAGCCTTTGGTCATTTGTTTTGTGACGCGGTGGTCAGCGTAGTCCAATATGGCGACTCGGTCCTGAACATAACTATGTAATAGGCCATAGATGTTATTTGGGCATCTCTTTATGCGAAGCTGATGGAACATAATTGGCCACCAAGCATTGTTGAATGCGGATTTTATGTCCAGGGAGACGGCCATGACGGCTTTTCCCTGAGATTTGGCTTTTTTGATTTCGGTAATGGCCGTATGAAGAGCATCGATGGTACTGCGCTGTTCGGTGAAACCAAATTGAAGCGGGTTACTCATTCCAGCTTTGGCTGCTGCGTAGTTGACTCGGCGGATGAACAATTTTTCAAGCAGTTTTCCAAAAACTGGAATGAGTCCGATCGGTCGTAGTGAGCCAAGCGATGTGTAATCTTGCTTTCCAGGTTTGGGGATAATCTTGATATAGGCTTCTTTCCACTTTTTAGGGAAGTGTTTTAGTGTGAGACATCTGTTGAGTAAGGTGGTCAATAATCCAGGGTATGCAATCGCTGCTTGTTTACAAATGTCCGAGGTCAGCCCATCGAGTCCTGGTGCTTTCTTCGGGTTCATGTGGTCGAGACACTCCAACACCTCCTCGGCAGTGAAGGGTGGATCGTCAGGAGTGTCAGGTGTGGTGTGCTCCTTCGCTCTGAGTTGGTGATGGCGCGGCTCTGTATCATCGTCATCCGAAGGGAAAAAGTGTTCCAGTATTGCCTCAGCTGTTTCAAGGGCGTCTTTTGTGTATGTATTATTGACCTTGATGGTGGTCGGCGGTTGCCTGGGAGAAGATTCCTTTAGCAGCCTATTTGTCAAAGACCAGACGTTCTCTTTATTTTGTAGTTCACAGAACTCCCGAAAGTGCTTAGTAGATAGGGCTTTTACCTCTGCCGCGTAGGCTTCCTTGGCAGCAGTCTTCCTAGTGGTCATTAGGAAGTGCCACTGGCTTCCTCCATGCTCCATCATCAGACCCTCACCATCAAGTGTAGCGAATAGGTCTCATCAGAACAAAACAAATGAGCCTAAGCACGAGGGGTTTTCTAGCAGCCATTGAAGAGTTCTATTGCCCACCTCTTGACTCCATCATCAGATCAGCTCGATGGTAGCAAATTATTGTATTGTCATCAAATTCATATAGACTTGCAAAGTTTCAAATCAATACGACAAATTAGAAGTAGGTTAAAATTGAATTCCAAGATTTTCTTACATTGTGACTTAGTTACAGGTGAAGCTAATAAAAGTGTGGTAAAAAGACCCACAGCGTTCAAAAAACAAAACAAAACACACGCGCAACACAAAATGGCAGCAATTGTATTACTTTCAAATCTCATGGTGCCGAGATAGACAACAAAACTAATTAAAACAGGGACGGAACAAAAAGACTACAGAGCTTAAACAACCAAGATAAATTACTAAGTTTCTTTTTTAAAAAGAGACGTTTTTTCTACGCCAGTGTCCCGCGTTACGAACTGAAAAAAGGTGTGTTAATACGTTTTTTTCTCGTTTTGTTTTTCGAATGCAGTTCCCGACTTTAGTTTCGGGAGCGATAACTTTGGGAGCCGAGGATTGTCACAAACTTCGTCAATACAGGGACAAGGTAAATCGACCTTTTTGTGCTCCAGAAAGTTTATGGGATAGATGGGTGCGGAATCACTGGAGTGTTTTGTTAAACTCGAATTTGTGCTCGGAATATATTAATGTATCTAGGTAGTAGATTGTTTCATTTTATTCCCATAAAATGAATTTTGCTTAGAACCTTAACCTAAGTGAGCTTGGTAGCACTGTTAAGCATCTTTCGCATCGGTCTGTTACGTGATGCATGACCAAAAACATATATTTTCTCAAGCTCCTCCGTGCTTCTGATGGCACTAAGCAGCTGAGTGCGGCAGGTTTTGTACTATTTATCACATACAAATCTTAGTCGATTTCTTTAGGATCGGGCCGAGGATTGTCACTAGTAGGTATAATTAAACGTAGGTATATCTATTAGATTGTTTGTTCTCATAATAAATTAATTTTATTCGCTTGTACTAACCTCAGCCATTTATGTAAACGAATTGAATTATTATTTGTGTGAGACGAATGTGATTTAAAGATTCAAGTTCTACTACAAATCATGGAACGGCTATCAATATTTCGCTCAGTCTGGATATTTTTTCCTGTGTCGATGGCCCAAAAAAGTATGAATTTACAAATTTTTTATAGAAATATCGTCCGCAAAACGAAAGAACTATTCTATCCGCTATCTAGTTTCTATACTATTCAAGCTTTGTTTAGTTTGGTACTAGGATATGTTTTAAGAAGTGACTTTAATAATCATTATTGTCCACAACTATAACTACTTGTAGGTACTAAGTAAGTAGAAGTTATCCGTAAATAAACCAGAGACTGCCAGACTAGCCTAGACTTTTCCTTCCCTTGTCACGAGTTACATAAATATTTATGTCGAATCCACCTATACACAATACTCATTGTTATTTCATCTGAAGGACACGACGACACCGTTATTTATTCCGTCAATATTGTTATGTCAAATCCAATCGTATACACTTCACGGAGCACTGCTTCCATTACGGTTAAACCACAATAGTCTATCGGGCAGTACAGGTGTTAAAAGGAGTGTTTTTAAATCTATATTTGTTACACAATGCTGAGAGTACATTTAGTTTTGACTTTTAGGAGCTCTTCAACCTTTGCTGGGCCACCTTCCGCCGCGTAGGGGCCCGGAAGGCCAGGCCAGGCCGTCTCGACGTCGGGCTCTCCACATTGCGACCCAACTGACGGCGGAGAGAGCAAGAAGTGAGGGGTTTAGTGGGTATTCCCCATTTTTGACCCCCCATCGAGTACCTGACACTAAATTTAGGATATGGAAGTGGCCAGGTGAGTCCCAAATAACCAGCGTTCGTGCATCACACGCGGATGGGGTATGCGTAAACGCATACTCCCCTCACTATAAAATAGAAGCTCTTGGACCTGCTGGTACACAAGAAGAGTGAGCGGTAGAGTAAAGTGCAAAAAATTTATCTGACGCGGTGTTAAATTTTGGATTCTCGGGGGGAACCTTATCTCTAGTGGGCGCGTCCCCAGTTGGCGAATAGTGGAATGCTTACTGACACTCTGTAAAGATCGTTGGAGGGTAGGGAGGAATGAAAATACTCCCCTCAACAGGTACCCCGTCACCGGGCCGCTCAGACATATTCCGATCCCGGGCGGGCGGTGGACAACGGCGTTGGGCAGGACGTTGTGTAGAGGATGGCGGCAGAAGAGTTAGCCTAGCAAGCCAACGGCGTTATCCTACGCCCTAGTTACCAGGAAGGGTTATTGATCTTGGCGTCAGGAGACAACCGGTCTTAAAACTTAAAGCCTAACTTACCACTCCTTACTCTACTTATCTTATGTAACCTAATATAAAATTCAAAGTCCTGACTGACTGACTGACTGACTGACTGACTGACTGACTGACTGACTGACTGAGATATCAACGCACAGCCCAAACCGCTAAACCTAGAGACTTCAAATTTTGCACATAGATACGTTATACAGTGTAGGCATCCACTAAGAAAAGATTTTTGGAAATTCCACCCCTAAGAGGGTGAAATAGGGGATAAATGTTTGTATGAAAGTCCGTCAGTTTTGAAGTTAGGATCTTCAAATTTTGTATTTAGGCTGGCAATTGAAAATTAATATTTACCTGTGTCAGCGTTTTTGACAATTCCACCCCCGAAGGGGTGAAAAGGGGGATAAATGTTGTATCTGGAAAGTCCTTTATTTAATTTATTATTTAGGCTTATAGTTGGAAAGTAAAACAAATAAGCAACCACATATTTCGTATTTTTTCGAAAATCAACCCCTTAGAGGTTAAATGGGATAAATAAACCTAAAAATCGATATGGATGTCGTTATTGAGGTTTTGTGGGATGACGATTGCAAAAATGGCATTTATTTTGATGTTTAACACCCTGAACATGATTCAACCTCTAAAAGGTTGAAATAGGGGTGAAATTTTGAATGAAAAATCAGGGGTAAAATAGACATTTCAACTTGAAACTTTGTAGGCTTACTCTTTAAACAAATAGGCAACCCATTTCGTAATTTTCCCATAATCAAACCCAGGGGGTAAAATAGGGGATGAATATGTGTATGAAAGTCCGTCAGTTTTGAAGTTAGGATCTTCTAATTTTGTATTTAGGCTGGCAATTGAAAATTAATATTTTCCTGTGTCAGCGTTTTTGACAATTCCACCCCCGAAGGGGTGAAAAAGGGGATGAAATGTTGTATCTGGAAAGTCCTCCATTAAATTTATTATTTAGGCTTATGGTCGGAAAGTAAAACAAATAAGCAAACACATATTTCGTATTTTTTCGAAAATCAACCCCTTAGAGGTTAAATGGGATAAATAAACCTAAAAATCGATATGGATGTCGTTATTGAGGTTTTGTGGGATGACGATTGCAAAAATGGCATTTATTTTGATGTTTAACACCCTGAACATTATTCAACCTCTAAAAGGTTCAAATAGGGGTGAAATTTTGAATGAAAAATCAGGGGGTAAAATAGACATTTTAACTTGAAACTTAGTAGGCTTACTTCTTAAAACAAATAGGCAACCCATTTCGTAGTTTTTGGAAAATCAAACCCAGGGGGTAAATATAGGGTAGGTATAGAAACCTAAATCATCTTAAGTACCTACCCTAAAAGTTCTTGGTACCTAACAAGTTCTTGGTACCTAAGCTACTCAGTACTAACTTTTTGGTTGTGAAACAGACATTCACTATTTACTAGCTTCCGCCCGCGACTTCGTCCGCGTGGACATTCGAGAAAATACTTAGGGGACCAATAACCAGGATAAAAAGTATTGTATGTTTTAATTTCATAAAAATCCGATCAGCCGTTTTTACGTGATTAGGCGGGTCCTCCCTCACCAAGCGAGCAGCCTCGCGCGAGGCAGAACGCTTGCCACGTGCGGCGGGCCTCGCACGAGGCTGCTCGCTTGGTAAGGGAGGACCCGCCTAATCACGTAAAAACGACTGATCGGATTTTTATGAAATTAAAACATACAATACTTTTTATCCTGGTTATTGGTCCCCTAAGTATTTTCTCGAATGTCCACGCGGACGAAGTCGCGGGCGGAAGCTAGTGTAACGTAAACTATGCGAAACTACGCCATCGGTTCGCAAACCTTACGGAATTTTTCCCTGTTTTATTTCATACAGATTCGTCAAATTGAAAAATGACCTTAATACAGTATGATTAAGGTCAGGCTTTAATGTACAACTAGCCTTTACTCACCCAAATACAGGCTCAACTGTTTATCTTTTCACGGCTTTTATTATCGTGCACATTTGTCGGTCGTTTTGTCGGCCGCCCGTCGTACACAATGCTTGGTGAAATTATCGCATCCGACCGGATCCGAGCGGGTACGGAAACCCACAAGAGGAACACATGTATGTATCCCTTTTTGGAAGGTTTAACTTAAGTGTTTTGTTCTGGTGCCTTGAGGTAATTACGGGGAACAGGCTGTATATCAGGAGTAGGTAGCAGAGATTGGTATAATGTTTTGGAATAAGTATGCTCTTTTGTTTAAAAAATAAGATGCTTTGTCTAAATTTTTCAAGGTTCATAAAATTTTGAGTTACAATATTGGACAGCAAAGAAATTATTTACCAACCAACGACCGCAGCCCTAAATATTCAAACTTCTGTTAGGCTGTCAGATGATAGTTGGAACTCCAAGCTTACTATACATATACATTACATACATATACATTTATATACATTTAAAATAAAATAAATAATAAATTTTCATTTAATTTAAATGTGTAGGTACTTTTATGTTAACATTATAATTATAGAACTGTTTTTTTTTATGAATGCTGTGCATGTCTATAATAGTCATAAACACTAGTTTTAATAGATATAATGATATGTTTAAAATGTTTTGTGTTTATGATGTTGATATGCCTTTATTTATAAATAATATAATAATAAAATAAAAAAATTAATATTAATTATAAATTTAATTTAAATTACTACTACTACCACAGCTACCATGATGGCGCGGTGACCCCGAAGTGAATCTTGGTCTCGGACAACAAGAGGCACCACTGCTTCACTGCTTCATCCCTATTGCGATCTCCCAGTCGGACAGCAGCAACTCCCGTGGATCTTCGGTAGTTTCGTCAACCCAGCGGTACACAGGTTGACCGACTGGCCCGTGGCCTACTGGCCGGCTCAGATACACTCCAAGGATTGATTAAAGTATAACACCCGTATGATTTGAGCCTTCATTCACTCTATAGGCTTAGATTCTGTAAGCCGCTGGACTGATAGTAAGTGAACGGGCGAGAAACATAGACTTACGGCCAGAATTAATAACCTATCCACAGATAGGGATAGGTGCAATCCAGATTAGTTGCTATGCAACGCTTGATATTAACATAGAATTAACGACAGTTGCCAGGGTGTTTCTAGGTGTTGCTTAGCAACTAATCTGGATTGCACCTATCCATATCTGTAGATAGGTTATTAATTCTGGCCGTTAATCAAATATTTTTATATATTGGTAGCTCGATCATAACTGTTGGTCTTTACATAGTATCCAACCTACTTATATTGACACTAGCTTCCGCCCGCGACTTCGTCCGCGTGGACATTCGAGAAAATACTTAGGGGACCAATAACCAGGATAAAAAGTATTCCATGTTTTAATTTCATAAAAATCCTTACAGCCGTTTTTACGTGATTAAGTGGGTCCTCCCTCACCAAGCGAGCAGCCTCGCGCGAGGCAGAACGACTAACCGCGACAGACCCGCCTAATCACGTAAAAACGGCTGATCGTATTTTTATGAAATTAAAACATAGAATACTTTTTATCCTGGTTATTGGTCCCCTAAGTATTTTCTCGAATGTCCACGCGGACGAAGTCGCGGGCGGAAGCTAGTAAATAATAAGTGTCTGTTTCACAATCAAAAAGTTAGTTCTGAGTAGCTTAGGTACCAAGAACTTTTAGGGTACTTAACTTAAGATGATTTAGGTTTCTATACCCTATTTACCCCCTGAGTTTGATTTTCGGAAAACTACGAAATGGGTTGCCTATTTGGTTTAAGAAGTAGGTAAGCCTACAAAGTTTCAAGTTGAAATGTCTATTTTAATGAATGAAAAATCAAGGGATTTTTCATTCAAAACTTCTCCCCTATTTCAACCTTTTAGGGGTTGAATCATGTTCAGCGTGTTAAGCATCAAAATAAAGCCTCCATAACTGTCATATAGATATGGATGTCATATAGATTTTTAGGTTTATTTATCCCATTTAACCTCTAAGGGGTTGATTTTCGAAAAAATACGGAACATGTTTTTGCTTATTTGCTTTACTTTCCGACCATAATAATAAGCCCGAATAATAAATTAAGTGAAGGACTTTCCAGATACCACATTTCATCTCCCTTTTCACCCCTTCAGGGGTAGAATTGTCAAAAACGCTGACACAGGTAAATATTAATTTTCAATTGTCAGCCTAAATACAATGTTTGAAGATCCTAACTTCAAAACTGACGGACTTTCATACAAACATTCATCCTCTATTTCACCCCCTTAGGGGTGGAATTTCCAAAAATCCTTTCTTAGTGGATGCCTACACTGTATAACGTATCTATGTGTAAAATTTGAAGTCTCTAGGTTCAGCGGTTTGGGCTGTGCGTTGATATCTCAGTCAGTCAGTCAGTCAGTCAGTCAGTCAGTCAGTCAGGACTTTGAATTTTATATATATAGATAGCTCTATTATTTTTACAATAGGTTTTTTCCTAGTTTACTTAATTAAATAACCAAAGACTCATTAGGCTGGTTAATAACTTAGCTTCTAGTATATTTGTCTTGTTTGAAAGCGATCTAATTATCTTAGCTTTGGTGGTTGCATTAGGCAGTCGGCAACAAAGGAGTCTCCTTTGATGTACATTATTGTAGTCGGGGTTTACCCGACATATGCTGTGACGACGTTTGAAAGACATGACGTCAGTGATATGTTTTAGCTAGAGATAAATTTGTAGTTTCAGATTAGATTTTAATAGTTACATGAAACTTGAATACTCAAATAATACACTCGTGCCTATGCTGACGTGACATGACTTTAGGTAATTATTAAGCAACTAGCTTTCCACCCGCGGCTTCGCCCGTGTAGACTACACGACGTATATCCCGCGGGAATATAATATCTTACCGGCATAAAAAGTAGTTTCTCTCCAGGCTACAAGTATATGTGTCCCAAATTTCAGCCAAATCCGTTCAGCCGTTTTGGCGTGATTGAGTAACAAACATCCAAACATCTAAACATCTAAACATCCAAACATCCAAACATCCAAACTTTCACATTTATAATATTAGTACGACAAAAACAATCGGATTGGTAATGAATTCGTCTTAACCCGACTGTTAGGTTCTGAGATTAGCGCGAAACAAAGCTACTATTTAACTTTACTATATTAGTACCCACATGAAGTTTGTGTATAAAAACTTAATAGTAATTTATTATTACTAAAATAAACATTTGCTTCTTTAAATAAATATTTGTCCATAGATTTATGATAAGTCTACGCTTTCGCAAAGCGATGACTTATCATAAATCTCTGTATTTGTCTTAACTTTTCATTATCAGCTAGATATTGAAACATATTATCAGCCGGAGAAACCCCGTTGCAAGTGTCTAGTTTTTATCAAAATTAAGATATCGGCCGTTTTTTCTTGGAATGTCTTTGAATATTTTTCCTCATTTTTAAATCCAATGACTGACATCAATACAGTGAAAGGTAAAAATTCTTAGCACATCTAATGGATCAAACTTGGAAAGCATGTGATTCTTTTTATGCAAGTAACATAAAAGTCTAATGATCTCGAAGCCCTCATTAAACACACATACCTACACAACTTAAATCTCATTTTAGGATATTTGTTAAATAGCAGGATAGAGTCTGAAAAATCAGAAACCTCTTTTATTTTTCATCACATTTTTGCGTAATACTTCACTACAGGTGATATACCAAGGTGTTCTCAAAATTGGAACAATTTAAAAAGCTACCTTATAAAGACGCCATGCCTACGCCGCTATCACCGAATGAAATTGAACGCATCGATACAGAACGAATTCGTAAATAAGCCAAATGGGTGGAAAGAAAAGGGCAACCGAAATAAACCGGGCAGGTCACGATAGTGCTGATCAAGGGTAATATGATCCGATTCGGACGGGCTGTCCGGCCGGCGTCCGGATTTACTGCGGCCGGTGTTGTCACGATTTACGTGGAATTGAGGGATTGGGACTAGGGTTGCCAAGTGGACGAGACCTACAGGAATAACCCCGATTTTAGAAATATCCAAAAAGTTTCTAAGAATGTGGCATCGAAAATTGAACTCATCTAAAGAACACTAGCCTCACAAGCGAATTCGAGGGTAATAATGACCCAATTCGGACAGCCATAGTTCAGCTGGCAGCGTACGGATTACGGATTGACTGCGGCCGGTGTTGTCGCAATTTAAATGGAATTGAGGGATTGGAATAGGGTTGCCAAGAGGACAAGATTATTATTATTATTGTCCTGATTAAAATATTGGCATCGAATATTGCACTAGGTACTTACTCGAAATGCAAAAGTTGGGAATAAGCACGTGTGATTGGTGATGGGTCTATATCCGGATAAATACTCAAAATGGATAAACACTCATAAATATCCATTTTTACTCGAGTATTTATCCAAAAAGGCGGATAAATACTCTTTGAACATTTTTATTTCTATTTAACGTAAATTTTGAAATTAGAATGTAGGTAATTAGTATTTTTAAGATAAAATATGTGTTTCTGCGTTTTTAAATTACAAATAATGAATTAGAGCAAAAGAACTATCTAATATTTCAAGTTATTTATATTTTTTCTTCTTGCATTCACAATGCAATTTTTATTATTGAAAAATTGAAAATGAAGGACACTACGAAAAACAAAGTTATTTTTCGCTGGTTAAAAAAAATAGTGGTATACCCGACTCTATTACGACAAGATTTTGGTACTTTGGTTTTGGATTTTGTATTAACGCAATGTCAAAAATATAAAAAAATCCAAGATGGCAGCCAAATTCTCTGTTTGTGGGCAGATTTTGATGAAACTCGACTTTTTGTCAGTTTTGACATTGCGTTGCTGTTTTCTTGTCAAAATAGTAGCTAAAACCGAGTTTCATCAAAATCAGCCCACTAACAAAAAAGTTGACCACCATCTTGTATTATTTAATATTTTTGACATTGCGTTGCTATTTTCTTGTCAAAATAGTTCCAAAACCGAGTTCCATAAAAAGCGGCCCACATTCGTCAAATCTAGTCCAGCAAAACAAAAGTTGTGCGTGGATACAGCTAAAAAGATATTTATACGTGATTTTGAGTAAATATCAGATAAAAACGGATAAAAACGAGTATTTATCCATTTTCGATAAATATCCGAGTATTTACTCTTTGGGTATTTATCCACTGCCCATCACTACGTGTGATAGCTTGATAACGGTTTCTGATTCTGATTCTGCCTCCTTTAACTAAATAAATAAAAAGTATCTTACATATATTCTAATTCTTATTCTAATTCTAATGCTAATACTAATTAATGTAAATAATAATAATAACTAACAACAGTGAATGCTTTTATATTGATAATAATAATTATATAAAGTAACCAATAATAATTGTAATAATAATGCAATTTTTAATTAATGTTTAATATTTACATTTTTTTTTCTATTTTCTAATATTTACATACACGTCTGTGTCGTCACATGAGACCACGCGCTTACTGGGCAAAAACTGAAAATCAGTGCTTTGCTTTAATTCAAAGCAAAGGCATCACTGAGTTTTTGCCTTTTTTGTCTCGATGCGGCACTTAGTTCAGTTTTTTTTTGTATGTTTCTCTATGAAGTCATTTATCATCTGTGTGTTGTATATGATGGAAATAAACAACTTATCTATCTATCTATCTACTTATCATGTTGTTTCTAACTCGTAAATTTCTAGTAAATCTGACCAGCTTCCTGGTTTACGCTCCCGAAAGTGGAATGTTGCATACATTCCACTGTCGGGAGTCACTCTCTGTCACTCACTGTAGAATTGACATAGACAAAGCTCAGAATTTGAATCTGATTCCGTTGCCAACGGTTTATGAATCAGGGGGCTAGTGCTGTATGTGAAAATGTGAATGTTCCTTCTTCAATCGTCACGTATAGATTTTACCTCTCATACATACCTACAATGACAATACACTTATTCACTGTTTCGCTCTTTCTATCCCTCTACGCGTGTTTTATATACCTAGTCAACTAGTGAACCCGTTGAACTTCGTATCACCTACAACTAAAAAAAATTTCATTCGCCAGCGAAGTTTTCCTGCTGTGCTTCCTTCCAGGCAGATATCACATATTAAAAGTAATCCAAAGCGACTTAAACGTCAGTGATTACAAACTCTTTGGAAGCGGCCATGGAATTAATGTCAGTCTTGTTAGCACGTCAGTTGTAACGATTTTCCATACAATCCCGTCGGATTATGATATTTTTACGGGATAAAAAGTAGCCTATGTCAATCTTCAGCTACCAAACTACTTATCCTCATATCAAAAATCACGTTGGTCTGTTACTCTGTCAAACAAACACACTTTCATATTTATAATATTAGTATGGATTGTAAACAACGATGGGTATTGCGCATTACATAATTATACACCCAGAAGCGAAAAAATATATAAAAATCGTTTTCAATATTTACTTGACCGGGAATCGTACTAGAGACCTCAGAGATAGCGGCACCTTGAAATCCGCTGCATACACCACTCGGTCACGAAGGTTGTCGAAGATTGTAAGATGTAGATACAAGCTGTCCAGAAAACTACGCATGAAATCTGGCTACCCTTCTTAGGACGGAAGGTGGGGTAAACGATACCGGTATGAGATGTTCAATGTAAGCTGTCATTAAATATCGAACGATCACTGTGAATTAAAGATGATACTTTATTTTGATACTAATAATGATTTTATTTTATTCATTAGGAAAACTTACTGCTACTTAATACATACTCAGAAATATATCACAAGCTAATAACAAGTTTCCACAGATAATGATATGAAAATGATACAGAAACATGTAAAATTGATCAATGAATAAAATGAATGTATGAAATGAAAATAAAATTAATGTCGCTATGGTAATCGAATAGTAAACGTGTGTGTCAGATAACTCTGCGCGTGACTGGCACGTTTTTGGCGCTTGTTACAGTGTATTTTTCGTTCTAATGTTATAGAAAAGATTAGTACCTATAAGATTTTTACCGCGCGCAGACTTATCTGACGAGCACTCTTTATGTATACTTTCCTTCAAGAACTGCCAAAGTGCCGTTGTCAAAAATCTATGGAATTTTAGTTCATTGTACGACCAAAAGAGGCGCTGCTCTGGTTTTCATACAAAATCATACAATCACGATAATCATTATGCTAAGTAATGAATGATAGTTAATCTTGCTACGGCTATAGACCAATAGATAAAGTATAAAAATAATTTTTTTCCGCCTATGAGATAATCTGTTCTAAAAAAACTTGATAATTAATGATTGGGGTTAAAGCACGTTTTTTTTCTTTTGTACATAAATAACATAACAACTTTATTAGAAATATATTATTTCTTTAATATTGTGTCCGTATCCAGCCGAGCAACCACGATATTTTGATTATCTACATAGAAAAAACTTATCTTGAAAGTTGCGGCTAAGTATTTTAGTTTCCAGAATTTCGTACTTTATTAGTTGTAACTTAATGAAATTTATTTATTTGCTCTTAACGAATGTGTCATTTAGTAGTTAAAATGATTAGAAATACGTGTGTAAAATTGTGTAAAGTTAAACAATATTAACCGTTAAATAAAAGAAAAAAAATAATATGAGATAAACTATATTTTCATATTATTATCGATAAGAAAGTAGACCACTAAGTAAAGGAAACGGGCGTTTTGATTTGTAAATGTCGTTTTATAGATATATAACATAAAAATTATATATATTTAATATAACATAAAAAAATCGTATCTGAGTGTATGTGGTAATGTAATACTGGGAATCGGCGGAAATATTTGCTTTAACATAATGGTTATTTCCGAAAATAAACTCAACATTTATGTTCCCGACACATTAAACAAACACGCCTAATTAACTGACATATTTATTTGGTGATCAAAGCGATCGCGAATCTTCAAATCAATCAGTGTATGTTCAAACTTGACTTGTGTTTACATCACCGAATTGATGTTCGCGAAATTACTACCTCAGGATGAAAGGCCTTAGTTATGAGGAAATTGAAAACATGCTTAAAAGAACAATAATTATGATAATTCACTTGCAACACGCACAAACACACAGAGCAAATGCAGATACACACACGAACATGCACACACACATACAAGTACATACACACACGCACACACACACAGACATGCTTACTAACCCATTTCTAGTTTTATTAGATTTATTTGTATTTTTTAGTTTTTGTTTGAAATCATTAAATTGTATCCGAATGGGATTCGAGACGTCCCAATACAGGTCTCTATAACACTTAAAGGGAAGTCTCGACATTATTATTGTAATTAAGATTTCAGAAATAAAGAACTTTTTATTCATTTTAATTTGGAATTCGAGAAATCGCCTCAGTGCAAATGAACGAGTACCATAAAAGGACCTGTCGTCAACCTCGTGAATAGTACTTTTCCTACCACACAACCACCTCTGTGGTCTAGTGGTACACACCACCGTTATCAGACCCAGAGGTCTCGGATTCGATTTCCAGTAGAGGGGTACATTATTGTATTCGGTTTGGTTGGTGGTAGGACTTGTTCTAAGTCCGCCTGGCTAGTTACCTCTATCTTATCTAACCCTGATGCCATAACAATAATTTTTCCAGCAATGTTTTGTTCCGGCAGTTAGAGATAAGATAGCCAGTTCCTCAGCGGTTGAGGATTCCGAAAGTAGTGCGTTTCCACCTTCAGCCTTATCTTCACTTAAGGCGCTACTCGGAAAAAGTATGGACTCTTTGATATAAAACTATAGGAGGGTAAGATTTGTTATAAATCTGGTAATAAGATATATATTTCTTCATACCTTTATCTGGAATCGTATAGTTTCAGAAACACGATTTTATGATTTTGGCTCGACACTTTTTATTTTCGAAAATACCTCTAAAAAATAAGAAATATCAAGATTATTCTTAAATGGGGATACATATACTATACATATAAAATTGGTTTAATTAATGGACACCAATAATATTAAGGATCGTATAGAAGCATTTTTTAAAAATCGCTATAGTTTTTTAATACGAAGTGATTTTGTGTTTTTTTTGTGTAATCGGCAAAATCGGTCTCGCTCCCGCGCGCGTCGTTTTCTCATTGCTATCTCGCTTTAGCATAATTTTTCCGAGTATCGCCTTAACATGAGGTGCGATGTAGGCTAAGTGCTACCCCGTTGTGGAAGATCAAAAAATGTAGCAACAATTTTTGTTTGTGGTGAGCCGCACATAACAACCACACGGCGCACATACAGCATGAAGACTCTGCTCGTAATTAAGAAACATATCGATAAGTAATCGTTTTAGTAAGTATAGTACAAAATTAAAACTAAAATAAAATAAAGTTTATCTGATTACTTACAAATAGAGTTATAAATACTAAATTATGAATCTTTTACTCAGAAGAATATGTTGGCTTTGTTTTGGGTACGGTAAAAAAACCTTTTTGAGTTTTCCATTGATATGACTGTTCCCGTTTTCAAGCAAAGTCCGGATACCCGAAAACTGCAATAAAAACAAAAATTGATGTTTTCTTCCATAGAATAAAATCTGAAAAAAACGTGTAGAGAATTGGTGAATATGTGTCACTATGCTTGCACGTGCAAGCATTTACTTAATTGCAAAAGATTGGAATCTCGGAATACGAGTAGTACATACAAACGTTATGTTATTATAGGCATTCTACAAGATTTCGCTTTGAAATAAACTTCGGTTTTTTTTATAATAAATAATCTTTAATTATTTAAGTAGGTATATACCTATAAGGACACACCCCCTCGTTCCCTCACTATTCTATGACTATTTTCATTGTTGGCATAGCTGAACTGACACACAATTTTCATAAAAACTTGCTCACCTTAGTGGTCTCATAGATGGGAAATTATTTATTTGCATCTCGGCGATGATTTTCACGACAATGGAAAGGCCTTTTAGCTTAAATTTCAAATCGCGGAGCTCCGGTTTTTTTTTAAATAATAGAAAAGTCTGGGAATGCATATATTCATAAAAATTACCGCAAGTACACAAATTAGTGCTTCCTATTCAAAGCTCTGGTAATAAATCTTTTTTTTTTCCTATTTTTTGTAAAAAACTTCCGCCTGTTAACGATATCTTATCTTTTTTACATACATATTTCTTGGAATTTTCAGATTAGCTCTACTCATAAAAGATAATCTCAATTGAGATAAAATCATATTAAATAAAACACTTGTTTATCAAATTCGATAATAAACAACACGTCAACAAAATACACTAGGACAAAGAAATCGGGTCGTAGCTTTAATTTAATGATAGCGATTGATAGCGATGTCAGATCTTTTACAAACTAATTAGCATTAAACAAATGAAAAACAATTATTTTTGAATCATTCTCTATTTAAACCTTGTCAGACACGTGTATGATAAACGCTCTTTGAAAACAAATGAAAACCGATTAAATTCAAATTCAATTAATTCCAAATGGTCAGTAGAAAAAGGTTACCAATCGACGATTGAAATAAAGCCGTGCACACAATATCACTAAACACAGTGTGCCCCAGGGAAATCAGTGGGCAACACGACAAATCTTTCCGGTGATCGTATAAAAATACCTGGGACGGTGATAAATTCCGTTTATTGCGATCGTCCGGTCCGTGACCGTTATTGTGACGTGGCGCATACGTTTTTGAGCCGTGAGTTATGTGTTCGGGGCTTTAAATGGAGATAGTTCCGAATTACTGGGCCACGGTTTCAGTAGTGGATTTGTTTTTTGGGTTGTCGAAGGTTTCAATTTTTATGATCGGTTTTTTTGCAGCTAGAATATTCAATTGGTTTTAATTTACTTATGCATGTATGTATGCAAATACGAGTGGGTACTACTTTACATACTCGTATTACATTCAAAAGCAATTTCTACTAACTGCCTTCATACGTCCATCCCTACACATTGTAGGCAGTAAAACAGTATTAATTTAAAATTTAAATAACATGAAAAATTTAAGTATTTAGATAAAATCTAATCATTTCACACAACCAGCTCCGATGGGACTCGAAACCACGACCTTAGCGACTCCGTAGCTCAGTGGTTAGAGCAGTCGCCCGGATAGCGAAAGGTCGTGGGTTCGAGTCCCACCGGAGCTAGTGGTGTGAGACGGGTCGATTTTTCTTAATACTTCATTTTCAATTGTTCAATAATAAAAATTGCATTGTGAATGCAAAAAAGTAAAAATTTAAATAACTTAAATAACATTTTTTTCGGAATTTTATTTGTAAGAATAAAATCATTTAAATTGTTTTAATGAGAATGAAAAAATCACCACATGCATTAACATCTGCACTTTACCAAATAAACAGTTTGCCCGCACTGGTTTAATTTGCTTTGGTACTGCGGTAATGAGGCTTGGTGGGTTAATTCGGACTAAATATCGGTCCTCTTAATAAGCCACTGGATAATTAATCGTTTAAAACGCTGATTTCAATTTTGTAAACTATTTCTTCTTCAATAGGTAAGCCGCCTAAGTATAACCAGATGTTCGGGAGAGCGATAGCTCGCGCTCATGTGCTTTGTTTACATAAAAAAATGTGCCATAAAAAAGACCCTGGCTTCTGAAGGGTTAAGATACATAATAATATAAAGTTACAAAGTTTCAATTCACAATAATTAATCTCAGTATATGCTAAAACAATCTTAAGGCAACAGTTAAAAGCTAAAGGGTTAAGTATGAGTTGATTTAAACTGTCAACGTTTACGACAACTATCGTATGAACTGCTCATGACGTCAGTCAAAGGACATGAAAGATAGAGCGATGGTTTTCCATCCGAATACAGTTTGCCAAACTCATAGTAGGGGTATAGTTATTGGCAATGCATACATATCAAGTGCTCAGGTTTCTATGAAATGTTTGCTTGGTCAAACCAAGAGTACAGAGTGGAACTTTCTGATTGATCAATTATTATGGGCGATATTTGCTCCAATAGGTTTTGCACGAACGTTAGGTACTTTATGTATATGCCGCAGGCGGATGGTTGAATCCGCCGGATGGTTAAGTATGGCAGCATGTACCCCTCGGAAGTCCTGTAGAACACGTAATAGGTTAGTCGATCGCGAAGCGTAGCGAAGCGATCGTCTTAAATTTTGTTTTTTTTTTTGTGACTCCGTCAACTTATGGGAAGTTAAAATAGCTTACGGAAAAAATGATAAGCTTAATTGAATGGCGGATTCAACCATTTGGCTGCGACATATATACGATACAATTTGACGAACAGTAGCCCTAGAACGGAAAACTGTTGCTATGGTAACCGTTATCGTGATCGTATCATTTTGTATGAAAACCAGAGCAGCGCCTCTTTCGGTTGTATAAGGAACTAAAATTCAATACAAGTTGACAGCAGTACGTTGACAGTAACTTTTGAAGGACGACATAGTTTACTTGTCGATTACCTTATCGATAGTATTTTATGCTACGGCTAATATGTAGCCCTAAAATGAAATTGTCCTCTAACGTTAAACGAATTTTTGTGACCTTAATATTTTATGTGATTCAGTTTTCGATCAACAATAGTACTAGATGAAGGCTCACGAAGTAAATGAAAACTTTACATGGCACAGACTGACTTTTTTTAAACGGAGAAAAAAGGTTACGAATGTTACGCTCTTACATTATAAATGACAGGAACCGTTCAAAGTTTGAAATACCCAAGGAATTTATAATACAACAGGAAGGTGCACTGCTGCTAAAAAACGGTCCTAATGAGATAGTAAGAACGAGGTCAGTTTATCTCACTCCATCCCATTACGGCGGCCACGAACATGCGCGACGGGCGGCGGGCGGCGACGAGCGAATTGCGAACTTGACACAACGAAGACGGAAAACGTCAGAAAACGTCATTCGGCTTGTAATGTTGCTACTTTAACATTCTGAAATCTATCATTCAAATTCTTTTCTAGGATAAGCCATAAAAAACTTAGACGACCTGATACATTTTTATGCTTAATACGGTAATACCTAAATTAAAATGCGATGTTTTCTATTGACTAAAAGTAATACGAAGCGGAAATTTTACGAAATGTAATTTTTATAACGATAGTTGTGAACCATAAATCTACTAAACCTGTTATTTAATAGTGCTGGCAATTTCAGAGAAAGGGACACCCTCACCTCGTTCTTGCGGTCTCAGCTGGACCGTTGACATTTTGTATTGAAATATAAACCTTATCTCTTAAAATTAAAGTGTATTTTTAAATACACAAAAATACGGAGTGCACCTTCCTGTTGTACGTAGTACTTATAAATTCCTTGGAAATACCTTAGTATTATTGACACTGTCTGTGACTTGAAAATAATCTACTAATAATTTATACTCTCAAGTGGGAGTATACGCTCGGCCATATCTGTCACTCCAACTATGTATCTAGAACTAGGTGTTATTGTGGATCGAAGGATTCAGTATTATTTATTTATTTATTCCGTGATTATTCATATCTAGGATTAGTTAATTAAAACCGTTTTTTCGTAAAATATAACTAGAAAAAAAAACGACTCTGACAAGTGCCTTTCATGATAATTTACTAATCACACAAATAAAGCAAAAGTGACACAAACTAGTGTAACAAAACTATTAAGTTTGCCAGTAGAATCAGGAAAATCGTAGTGGTAAAATTTTTGACACACAACATTACTAACAATGTACACAATTTTTCATCTAATAAAACAATATAAATTCCCCCCATTCCTTCACAAAAATGCCTGTAAACCAGCAACTCAGCCGTAAAGACCCGCTCACCTGCGCCGGGCATTAAGTGGCGCAAAATAATGAACCATTAATTTGGTCTTGGAAGAAGGTTACTGCATCCGGCACGTATAAATGCTGGGCCCGAGACCATAAAACGGCGATATGGATAGGGATGTGCATATTAAAGTGGAGTATTATTAGGGTAATGTTGGCATTCGACGTTATAAGGGAGCAATTGTCACACGTTTATTAGAGTTTTGCATAGGTACAAGACATCAATATAATAATCGCTGACTTAACCAATTTTTACCAAAAATGTCTACAGTAAAAATCATCAACAATATCATCTATATAGGCATAAGAACAATTAAAACATAATAAATTGTCTAATTCCCTCACAAATATGCCTGCAAGCCCGCTCACTTGCGCCAGGCATTAAATGGCGCAAAATACCTTTACCTTTGTTCTTGGAGGATAGTTACTGCACCTGGCACGTATAAATGCTGGGTTCGAGACCATAAAATGGCGATGTGGATACTGATGCGCTTATACGAGTAGTAAAGAGTAATATAATGATAATGTACTTGTCATTTATAGGGTTTTTTTTTTATTTTTGACACCATCATACAAATTGATCTAATATCAAAGGTAGTTTAAGGAGTTGCCTTGAGCCAACCAGAGACGCAAATCGATTTGATTGTATTTCTTCTAAATTTTCAAAAAAAGGAATCATCCGATTGCTTTTGAATAACGTCTAATATTTTTTGAATAACTTAATAGCGGAGCAGCGCGCAGCGGTCTAAAAATGATTACGAGTACCCCTAGCATGAAAAACTATCATTATGATAATCGAATAATTAACTATACCGCCCTTCAAAAGCTGTAAAAAGCTGCTGTCAAATATGTATTGAATTTCAGTTCCTTAGACGACCAAAAGAGGCGTTGTTCTGGTTTTTATACAAAGTAATACCAATACGGTCTTGATTACCATAACGACAGCTTTTCGTGCTAGGAATACAGTTTTTAAATAAATTAATTACTTATCACCAAAAAATTTTCATAATTCCAGACAGCAGAAGAGGAGTTTAGTAGTCTTACCACGTCTTACTCTGCTTTCAAACAAATTCATTAAATTGAAGTTAATAACGAAATTTTTATCAACAGTTTATAAGTACATAGAAAACTCGCAATTTAGTAAAACAAGAAACCTAATTTACTGTCACCATTCTGCTCAAAATCACTAAAACATCACCTACAAAAATACGCCTATAAACTTATAGCATACGAACAGCGTATCCGTATTAGAGCAACTGCAGCAGCATAAATAAGTTAGTTTTAACCTACTTTTAAAATAAACGCTCCGTAAAAGCCCGTTATTTGGTTCGAACTTTAATTAATTAACTATTAGTTCGACTCATATAAATGCTGCGCGCAGAGACGACAAATCGGGAACCTGGAATAAGGATGTGCCGAGTTTCCGACAGAATTTTAATGTTTAATTGTGATTGTTGTTTTAATGCCCTGTTAGTGTTGCTTAATAAATAAATAAATAAATAAATAAATAATTGTTTTAACCGCCTCTGTGGTCTAGTGTAGTGTACACACCACCGGTATCAGACCCAGCGGCCCCGGGTTCGATTCCCAGTGGGTGTACATATTGTACTCGGTTTAGTTGGTGGTAGAGCTTGTTCCAAGTTCGCCTGGCTAGTTACTACTATCCTATCTAAGCCTAACGCCATAACAACGATGTTTTCAGCATTGTTGTGTTCCAGGAGTTAGAGATTAGATAGCCAGTTCCTTAGTCTTTGCAGCGTCCTTTCGCGTGCTTTTTTCTGTGTGCTAATGTAGGTGAACTACTATCTTGTGTGCGTGCGTTTCGGACCTCTTCTATGGAGCTGCCGCACTCTTGTTCACTCTGGAACACAGATTACTAAATAGTTACTGCTCTGGTATCACCTTCATGTTTTTCAGATGTTACTAGGTACAGTCGGCCAAATATGTGGTCTACCACCGTAAGGGTGAAGTTCGTTTGTTCGTCAACTAACAACAAGGTTGATTTTCCTTTGCTTGAATTTTATGACACTTTGCCAATTCGTTTTTCGAATTTCGAATCGTCGAATATTGATTCTCATCAACAACATACAAATTTCTTGATTCTAATATTGCGGTATAAGGGTGGTTTCAAACTGGCGTTTTTTTTCAGCGCGTATACGGTCGTTTCGGCATACGCGCTTTCACGCGAGCCAAAATACGGACTTCAAAAAACTGAATGCGCGTAAACGGGCATATTTCGGCGTTATCGCTCGAACCTTGCGCTTGATTAGCGTATGGCTCGCGCTTATACAAGCATACAAGCACGTCAACGCTCGTACGAATCGCGCGTGTGGCAAAAGGCGCGCCTATACTATACGCGCCTTCATTGCGCTTCCGAAAACGAGCTTATACGCGCGTATAAAACGCTAATCTGAAACCGCCCTAATGTTCCTTGGGAAAGTTGTTCAGTTATCGATAACGAATTACCAATTTCAGTGTTTAGGGGTATTTTTGTAAGGATAGTAATTAACCGATCGACTAGAAAACATTTTAGGGTACCAAAATTACTAGGTGAGCGACTTAGTCGCCAATATAACCTAACCTAAACCTATTTTTCCGCTGCTCACTTAGTATTTTTAGTCGCTCAACCTAGTAATTTTTAGTCGCCTGGTTTAACACCTTGCATAAATGGATGTCCACTGCTAAACGTAGGCCTCTCCCAATGATATCCACTTTGCTCGATTAGAAAAGGACGGGACAAGGGTTGTAACAAGTAGCGGTAGTGAAAATGCTAATTATTTGGTTGTTAAAAATATTATTTTTCACATGGAATAAGTCACTTAAAAAAAATAAATGTTTTTTTTCATGTGTAGCCGCCATCTGCCTCTATAACTTCTCGGAGTCGGTCCCTCATTGAACCCACCAGCCTCGAGCAGATATCAGACTCACGGGTTTCCTCCCATACCTCATTGCAGTGCCCTTGCAGTGCTTCTGCTGTTCTTTAGTTGCGGTTCCATCATCTCTGAACCATAAGACACATTTAGATCTCTAGAAATCTCACTAATATTGAAACCATCATTGTGAAGTGCGATTATTAAAATTTGAGCTCTCTTGGCTATGGATAAATTTCGAGCCATTGTAGTAAAATAATGAATAAATTTTACTTTAGTTTAGGGAGTATAGGAAAATACCTGTGACATTAATTTGTCAGTGATATATAATGTTCTTTTCCAGTGAAAGAGTTTTCTTCTTTAAAAAACCTCCTTAGTTCTGAAGTTTATGAAAAACTGTGAGGGTTATGCATAGGTCACAAAGGCGAAAATAACATTGTGTGTTTGCTCTATGATTTCATGTCAGTTTTCTCAGTTAACAAACAATTTTAAAGATTCGCCTTTAGCGATATTTTGTTGACACGGGAACTATTGTCAAAACTGGTAGACCACTTTCTTGGCCGGTTGTTCCTACTACTTACAAAATTTTATGATTTTAATTAGGTAATATTTCTGTAAACACATTCGACTGTTGGTACTTGCCACAACCCTACTAAACTTACGGTTAGTTAAACCGCTTGTAAATGCGAACAGCGACGGTATAACTCGCTCAGTACCTCAAAATCTGTCTGTTTGGGAGTGAGCTCAGTTAAATTTCAAATTTACAATTCTTAAATAGACGGAAGTAAATCAGGGTATCTTAATATGAATAAGATAAACATACTTCGTCAATTATTTGGGACTGTATTCAAGTCTATGATGATAAGGTAGTAAAATGCTGAATGTTTTCAAATTTCCGAAAAGAAAATGTTGGAACGCATAACCTTCTCCTCCTCCTTTTTGAAATTGGAAGTCGGTTAAAAGACTGAAAAACAAAAGCTACTTTTTTAATAACACCTCTTAAATAATCAAAGATTTGAGTATTACCGGCGTACCTACTGTCATTGTGTTTTTTTCACGGTCTCAGGTTTTGGAGAAAAGTCCTCCTTTTTCATAATATGAACTCAAAACACACAAATCCAATTAAGAATAATTCGAGCCAATTCACAAAATGTTTCCTAATTGTAAATTTAATTTAATTTTCCTTTCTACCTAAAAGCTTGACCTCGTTGCATTGCAAGCCAAAGAAAAGCAGTGGTGTCATGAATAGGAAAAGCAAACTTATTCCAGTAGTAAAATACTATTACTGTCACTGAATTACCAGTGACTTGAATGTTTCGTCGATAGTAAAAGATGTTTTTTTTACATCAGTAATTTCGTTGAATACTAAAAGTAAGGAGTTAAACTCTTTGCGCTACTGGTTAAATAGTAGATTGTACAACAAGTGCATAAAACGTATCATTTTAAAAATGGTAAAATGGCTTTTATGTACGAGTTATACACTCTGCTTTTCACTTTGAATGTGAGGAAAATAAGTAGCAATATTGCAAAAAAGAAAAAATAAAGACTTCGCCATATTGGCGGGAAGGCATTCTTTTTCTTTTTTTTTTATACGTGGCCTTGGCAGCACAGTGACTTTAGCATAGATCGTAGTCCATAATGCTCTTGAAATACTTATTTCTTTGAAATCTCATTAATTTTGCCTAGTTTTATTAATTTAGTAATTTAACATGGATTATGTACAAAATTGAAGAAACAGAATGAAATAACAAGTTTATTTAACGAAGTTTAACTTGCGTTTGTGACTGTTTACCTGACGACCTTTGTCTTAGAGTCTGAGACTTTAGACTAAGATTTTACTTTATACACCTGAGCATAAAAAGCGATTTTATGCAGCCTATACCCAACATAAACACGAACTTTACGAGCATGAGAAGTGAAAAATACTTTTTACATTGTTAAGCTGTCGAACTTCTTTATGTTAAAAATATAAATCTATATAAATAAAAATAAAAAGCCGCCATGTATGTAAGCGCATAACTTTAGAGCGACTGCACCAAATTAGATTTTTTGTTGTGTTTGGTATTATCAGCACAAGGTTTGTATAAAAGAAAATTTATAGAATGCACCACCAGTGCGAAGCCGAGGCTGGGCAGCTAGTATTATATAAAAAATATATCATTTAGATGCCAACCATCTGTTAATTTAGCTATGACTTCTTTGTAACAAATAAATAGGTAGGAATATTTTAGAAGACAAAATGTGCTGTTAAGCTTTAATTTCTTATTAAAAAAATCTTAACGATCGCCAGCCACGCGCGATAACCACTCCACCACGGGCTCCTCGACTTGTAATAATAATAATGACAAACAATTTTAAAACCACAACAAAGAATTTAATCGAATTCAAATTGCGAAAAATGTTTTCATCGTTACTTAAATAAGGCTTTACAATACACTTTTTTTTATTAAAAATGAGGGAGAAAAAGTGACATTTGGGTCAAAGAGTTGAAGGGTGGGAAACAAAAGAGCGTGTGACAAAAAGCTTGATTGATAGTTCCAGTCTGGGGGTGACGCGGCCGATCGAGTGTTAATATCGCTTATTATTTGTGACGGTCGATCTGGGCCTGTCAATTAGTTTTTGCTGGCAGCAAGGAAGATAACTGATGGGCTGGTTTATTAAGCTGAAGGTGCTGTAGTAATAGATGTATGTGGCATAACAGTTTTTTTGTTTTGTTATGACATGGCAGTAAAATAATAAATTTCCATTAATTTTTAGGCTTATACAACGTGTTGATACTTTTAGCAAAACTAAGATAATAGTTAGTTTAGAATCGAGAGTACAATCGAATCGACATATATTTTATATGGTTTAAATTTAAAAAAAAAATTTTTTTGCCGCTTCTAAAAATGTTTGTGTCTACTTGCCTATTCATTCAATACGCGCGCGACCCGTCACGTGCTCTCTTAAGTCATAGTGAAGCATAAAATCTGTCAGAAAGTCACGAAATCTGTGAGCTCAAATATCTTGAAAGTTTGTTTAAAAACATTTTTTTTTTTCAATGGAATTCAATTTAATATAAAATAAATTAGTTAGGGTGTATGAGCTATTCGGTTATTGCATTAACACGTTGTATACAGTAGAACCAATGGTATCCTGTCCCACCAGTTTTATCCAACAGATATTGAAATTCAATAAAGTCGATATTCAAACTTGTTGACACTGAAAAATGGAAAATGAAGTACCGACCTTTCGCTTACCGCCCGGTCGCCCGGAAAGCGAAAAGTCGTGGGTTCGAGTTCCATCGGAGCTAGTTGTGAGACGGGTCGATTGTTTCTAAATACTTCATTTTCCATTTTTCTATCATAAAAATTGCATTGTGAATGCAAAAAACTAAAAATTAAAATAACTTGTTGACACTGACCTAGTTTTTATGATTTTAAACAAATTGTTAGCAAAATGGGCCATGATGCAATGAGTTCGAATGTATATAACGTGTTAATGCAATAACCTAAATGCCCATACACCCCAACTAATTGATTTTATATTAAGTATATTGAATTCCAATAAAATAAAATATTTGAAAAACTTCTCTTTAATTTAAGCTCTACTATGACGTAAGAGAACAAGTGATGGGTCGCGCGCGTAATGAACGAATATTATGCATTAGCGCCAAATTTTTAGAAGCAGCAAAAAAAAATTTAATTCCTTTCAAAAATATGTGGAATCTATTCTACTTTCGATTCTAAACAAACTATTTGCTCAGTTTCGGTTAAAGTATTAACACGTTGTATAACTATGCCTTAAAATAAGTACTCAATTAAGTAAGTATCGGCCGAATACAGAAACGTCTCTCAAATATTTAACGGCTACTTAAATGTTTGAGCAGCTCTTAAACACAAAATCTTGCAGCCAGCGCCATAGTTTAAGTTCATAGAAGTACTTGAGAAAATAATTGTAAAATCTACAACCACACAATCACATTTCGAATTTGTATCCCTCAACACAAAATAGACCGTTAAGAAAACGATGTCACTAATGTTAAAAAAATAAACGAGAATTCCCCGGCCAATAAGAATTAACCAGTTTGGAAACTTTTAATGTCCCCAGTCACCCGCTGGGGAGCATCTTGACGATAAACTGGAACCTTTGATTAATTTGATCCGAGCACCGGCAACAGATAAGAGTCGCTAATGGCAACAACTTGAGAGGCCTAATATCCATCAGGTTGAAGGACCAAAACGGAGTCCTTAAAGAATAGTTAACATGTGTCAAAGGAAATGTATGAAATCTAGGAAATGTGTACCTACTGTTCCTAGGAAGAGTATTCATTTCCGAATACTAATTAGGAACTGTATAAATAATATCCTACGAAATGTCCCAATTATAAAATAAATCATTCATTTTCTATAAATTCTAGGAATTGTATAAAAGTACGGAATAAACAAAAAAAACAAATTAAACATAGATGTTTCGAAATCCATGACCCACGGCCGAAGATTCGTTTTTTTAATCATCAAATTTCATTAATTTAGTTGTTTGTTTTTGGTATTTGTAAAAATCTTTGTTTAGACCACGACTCATGTACGTGGCAGAGACATGACGTGCACAGTCGTAATGGGCCTACTAGTTAAATCGCTGGTAGATAACTATAGCTTTACTCCTTTTTTCATAACGGGTTAGCACTTACGGCTTTATTTACACCTAGCGTTAAGTGTATATAAGGCTGAAGGTGTTTCTACTAAAAATAGATGGCGCTGCATTGTTGTAAGCAAGTTGTATGTAAGTTTTTTCATGATACCTCAAGATCATATAATAGATGTTAAGTATTATCATTGTTTTCTGAGGTGGTAGCATGTCAGCAACACCGACCAATATTGTATTTTAAATTTTTGCAGTGGTAACACTAACCTCTTCCTTTTTGGCTGCTGCGATCAAAATTGCATGTGGTGTATATGTGCTCTATAATTAAATATACCAATTTATCAGTGAAAACGGTGTTTCAGTGCATTAGACCATTAATCCAAATCAAGCATCCCTAGGAATGCTACACGCACTACTCATGGAATCGACAGCCAATCTGCAACTAGCCATCTTATCTCTAACTGCTGGAACATAACAATGCTTAAAACATCGTTATCAAGGCCTCAAACTTTGGTAAAGTGGTGGTAGCTAGCCAGGCTGACCTCACGCGGTTAAATCTACATAATAAGCTAGTTTATGTCACTATCATATCAACTCAACCGCTTCTATGGTCTAGTGGTAATACAACCGATTTCAGACCCAGAGATCCCGGGTTCGATTCCCAGCGGGTACATTTTGTATTCGGTTTGGCTAGTGGTAGGACTTGTTCTTAGTTCGCCTGGCTAGCTACCAACATCTTATCTAAGTCTGACTCCATAACAATGATGTTTTCAGCATTATTGTGTTCCGGCAGTTAGAGTTAAGATAGCCAGTTCCTCATTTATTGACTATTCCGGGAGTAGTGCGCTTCCACTTTAAGTCTTATCATCGCTAAACATCAGGTGTGATAAAGGCTAAGTGCTACTCCGTTGTTGATAAAAAAAACTATTCTTGTTATATTTACAAAATGTTCACACTGTTTTATCTTTACCAAAAGGACTCTTAGCCAAATGATAGTGTCGTCAAAGCTCTGGTCGTTAGTATCAAACATAGGCACAGACAACTTGTATTCTACTTATATGTTGAGCCTCTGCCAGTCTCTATTTGTGTTACGTAGGGTAACCAAGTATTAATGCTATTTGTGATTGAAATAGAATGAAATTTCAATGTAATTTCATTTCATTTTGATATATACAATTACAAGCAGCTAAAAAGATTAAAGATTGATATTTGTTCAAATATTTGTAGTTATTTTTATAATATTCAATATTATAATATAGTTATAAGATATCCTCTTACTTTCGACTAAGCGGTTACTTAAGTAGCGAAGGTGGAGCAACAATTTCAGCTCCATACCGGTATAACTCCTAGTTATGGCCCATCATTCACTACCCCTGAAAGTTTCTTGTAAGAGCATGAAACAAGAATCCACATACCCAGTAGGTACCTAGTAGTACTGGCGTATTACATTTTGCCATAAAGTAATAGTTAACAAAAGAACGGGATTGTTTTTATTGTCGCTATAAGCATGCGATATCCATAAATCCTACTAATATTATAAATGAGAAAGTTTGTGTAAATAGATGTATTGATGTTTGTTACTGTTTCACGCAAAACTACTAAACAAATTTGTTTGAAACTCGGCACACAGATAGTAGATAGCCTGGATAAAAACATAGGATACTTTTTATCCCGATATTCCCACGGGAACGGGAACCACGCAGGTGAAATTGCGGGCGGCCGCTAGTTTCATTAATATAAGAAATACTGTGAAAGTAACTTGCGAATTTTGGACAATCACAATACAAGAAGATTCTTTCTTAGAATTTTTTTAAGCTTGGTGATCCTAGTCTTAAAGACCTTATTCAAAATCCAATAGAGAATTCTGCACAAATGTTGATACTTTTACTGTAATAAATATAAAGATACTACTACTACTACTACTTTATATAGGGCAGGCGTACCGGTTTTGGCCACTGTACCGGTTTTGGCCACTTTTTGCTCTAAAAGTTTTCTAAACAACTTTTAGCCATTTTTGATAAAGGCAATTAAAATAAGGTATTTTAAGGTAATAATAACAACCGTTAGAATTCCTTATGTCATAAGTTTTTTTTTTCAATATATTCCATTTCATGTTTCATTCATCATTCCATTTTCTGTTTAAAAAAATGTTTTGTATGAAAATTTTAAATTTGTTTTGGATGAAATACTTTATAAACCTTTGTTTTTTACAATTAAATACTTAGTTGTTTTGCAAATGACTGGTTTCTAGCGCATTAGAATATATTGATTTTACCTGGGTTTGGTTTCGATTTTTTGCAATACTTACAAAACTATCAGTAAGTAGCCAAAACCGGTACATTTGGCACCTCTCACACATTGTGTGTAATATATAAAAAAACTATTTTGCTTTTATAAATTTGAAAAATATTTATACCTTAAAGGTAGATAAATTATCTATAATTTAAGATATAATTTGTATCTTAAATACCTAAGACCATTTAGTACTTAGTGCTTAAAAGTCAAAAAATCCTTAAAGTGGCCACAAAGGGTACCTCTGCCCTACATTACTATTTCATTACGAATTACATTACCTACTAAATGTTTATTACAATTACATTTATTTGGTGTTTTTACGTTGTTGTATTTACCTATTGGTTTACTACTTTCTTATATATCTAACGAGAATGTCGGGTAGTTAATCTATCTCTGTGCCAAATTACATCCATATCCGTTCAGCCGTTTTAGCGCGATTGAGTAACTACCATCCATCATTTGTACATTGAGTAGGTATCTATAATTTCTCATTGATTTTCATTCCATATTACCGCCTCTGTGGTCTAGTGGTTCACACCACCGCCAGTAACAGACCCAGAGGTACCGGGTTCGATTCGCAGTAGGGCTACATAATTATTGTTTTTGTTTATTTTAATTTTGAGTTTTTTGCATTCACAATGCAATTTTATTACTGAAAAATGGAAAATGAAGTATTTAGAAAAAATCGACCCGTCTCACAACCAGCTCCGATGGGACTCGAACCCACGACCTTTCACTTTCTCGTAACGACTCCGTAGCTCAGTGGTTAGAGCAGTCGCCCGGAAAGCGAAAGGTCGTGGGTTCAAGTCCCATCGGAGCTGGTTGTGAGACGGGTCGATTTTTTCTAAATACTTCATTTTCCATTTTTCAGTATTGTTTTTGATTTGAATTGTGGTAAGAGTTTTTCAAAGTTCGCCTGATTAGCTACCACCATCTTATCTAAGTCTGACACCATAACAAAAATGTTTTCACCAGTATTGTGTTACGGCAGTCAGAGATAAGATAACCAGTTCCTCAGTGATTGAGGATTACGGGGGTAGTGTGCTACCACCTTCAACCTTAACACCACTTAACAGCAGTTGTGATGAAGGCTAAGTGCACCCGACAGTGTATTACCCTAGAAAGATAATCATATTTTGTAGTACAGAAAAGATAATCATGCGTAAAATTGGCGCATGCATTTGAATTAACTGTAGTTCTTAGGTTTATTGCTTTATTTCAATGAATTGTATGTTGATATATATACACATATATAAGAATAAATTAATACTGCACATAAGTTATTTATACTTATTTATTTATATTTAAAAAAACAAAACTTTAAACTTCTTATAAAAATCAATGAAATTTTATAACATTTACTTCTTCAAAATCAAAACTTATTTTTTTATTCTAATAATCAGTCTTTTTAGTATGAAATCAACAATTAGTTTATCTTATAATATATAGGAACATAAAGTTATATAAAAATAGGTTAGAAACAGCTTTGACATATATCAACGTTATGCTCACGACATATAACTTTTTTACATTTTTTGCAGGACGCATTTGACTTTCGCCTTATTTTAGAAGGACAAAAAGAACAATAAATACGTTTTTTTGCTACTGGTTGTCGCTCTGCACGTCATCTTCACTTTCGTGGTCCGCTACTTCACTATCGATGTCCTCACACGGAAGCTCGTCGTCACTTTGCATAAGAGCGGCCTGGATATGGTCTTCTTCTAAATTTCTACTCTCCATTGTGTTATATATTTGCCTCAATATCTATAAAAATAAAATTATAGTATTAGTTATGATATAAAGTACTAAAAGATACTAAACACAATAAAACTGTCATATATGCCAAAATCATAAAAGTCACGTTAAAGATAATCATGCGTGATTTTGACTCACGCGGTCGTTATAATTTAAAATCGGTAGCACTTACCTCATTGACACGTACGCCACGCGGCAGGTCCCAGCGTCGAATGAAATGTCCTAAACGCACAGCTATGGATTCGCGCTAGTTAGAAAGATAGAGCAATTTTTCTAAAACCCATGCGTAATTTTTACGCAGATTATCTTTCTAGGGTTACAAAACAATTTGTCAAATTAAATTCTACAATGTGCCACATAAGACTCGTAGCGAGTAGACAGCGAACTCCAAAATAAATAAGGGTTGTCTCAACACAAACAAAACAGGGAGGGTGGAAGCTGAATGTAGCCGTATTGCTTTGTTCGAGTTTCGGTGCAACTTAAGAACTAATCTTAGCATGAAGCTTGTTTGTTAACACTAGATTGTACGGTCCTAGACGTATAATTAGTAATTTGGGGTGTGCAGACCCTGTCTTGTATCACCTTCAGTACTTGTTTAGAAGCACTACTTAAACTAATTTAAAAAAAATTGTTGTCCATTTTGTAGAAATGTTTTAGAGACGCTTGCCAGATTAGTTAAGCGCAACGTATTTTAGAGACAATATTAACTTATATATATTTAGATAATAATGCTTTTATGTAACCTTATTTCCACAGGTACACAATAAAGTATTTCTATTTCTAAAATCTAACAACTGATCACTAATATAAAAAATATATTTAAACCACCATTTCCTTCTAAGTGTGGCATAAATAGGTAGGTATAGTCACGTAACTTGGTACTAGAAAAGGGTACTAACTATAAAGAACGTCTCAATAAATAGAGATTTCTTGGCCTTAAGCCCTCGTAAAGCTATCGCAACCGCGACTTTATGTTCTAAGTTATAGAGGCTATATTTCTTTTATAACTTTTCTTTGTTATCTTGATCGATATTAACTTTGTTTTATTGTACAATTGATTAAAAATCAAATAATCATATTGAAAATTAAATTATTATGCCACTTTATTAAAATACCACGTTATAATAACTAAGAAGTACCTAGGTAGGTACTGAAAAATAATTAAAAATTAAATAGGTCATAAATTTATAAATGGAGAAAAATAAAACAGATCTATTACTAAACTAAGATGAACATGGACAAGACGAAAATCATGTTCAATGTCCATGTTGCACCCGCTCCAGTTAATGTAGGGAACATTACACTCGAAGTTGTTGACCACTATGTTTACCTAGGACAGACGGTCCAGTTAGGTAAGTCCAACTTTGAGAAAGAGATCTCTCGTCGAATCCAACTCGGATGGGCAGCGTTTGGGAAGCTCTGGCATATATTCGCGTCCGAAATACCTCAATGTCTCAAGACGAAAGTCTTTGACCAGTGTGTGTTGCCAGTAATGACCTATGGAAGTGAGACGTGGTCTTTTACTATGGGTCTCATAAGAAGGCTCAAACTCACCCAGCTAGCAATGGAGTGAGCGATGCTTGGTATTTCCCTGCTCGATCGAATCAGAAATGATGAGATCCGCAGGAGAACTAAAACGACCGACATCGCTCGAAGGATTGCACACATAGCGCGGAGAACTGATGGCCGTTGGGGCGGAAAGGTTCTCGAATGGCGACCGCGTACCGGACGACGTTCCGTGGGCATGCCCCCTACAAGGTGGACCGACGATCTGGTCAAGGTCGCGGGAAGCCGCTGGATGCGGGCAGCGCAGGACCGATCGTTGTGGAGATCCTTGGGGGAGCCCTATGCCCAGCAGTGGGCGTCGTTCGGCTGACATGATGATGATAATGATTACTAAACTTTAAAGTAGCTTTTGATTAATAATTAATTATTCATTCTTTTTTTAAGTCAAACAAGTGTTATCATTGAAAGAACAAAATACCTATAAATTTCTTGTATAAAAGATAAACAATACAATACTCACATAATATTGTCTTGTGCAAATCAACGACTTCTGGACATTTGGCAGGTAGGTACTTCTCCTCTAAGCTATAAAACTGGTCATAACTGAAACCACATACACTCGTAAAATTTGAATTGCGAAAAGGCTGATTTTTAAGCTCGTTCACGTTCAACATCCTCCGAGGTATGTTTTAATTTTTCCACAAAGCCTCAGCCGCAGTGGCGCCCTCTGCACTTCTAATTAAAACCGTGTGTTTAGGGGGTTTATTTCGGAAACGGCACCGCGATTGCAAAATGTTCGTTTCGCTTTGCGTTATACATAATAATAATAATAACTACTTTATGCACACAAACAAATGAATACAGAAAGAAAACAATCACAAAAAGAGAGGTATACAAAGGGCGGCCTTATTGCTAAGCAGCAATCTCTTCCAGGCAACCTTGGGTGAAAGAATAAATAAAGATATAAGGACAAAAGGGGGTCGGTGCGTTTTTAAAGTACAAATGTAATACTATACTTAAAAAATATATGAATACAAAGATATGAAAGATAAGGTAAGATAGAATTAGGAAATTAAAAGGATAAAAATAAATAAATAGCTATAAATCAGTGGAAAGGTAATGATTTCGAGCTCTATCGCTAAAGGACCTTAAGGATTGGGCCTTCCTGATATCCTCAGGTAGAGAGTTCCACAAACGGACAGCGTTGTACATAAAAGGAATAAGAGATAAAGTCGGTCGAATGGCGTGGAACAAGAGAGAGGTTAGTTGCAGAGCGTAAAGTGCACTACGAAGAAGAGGAATGAAAGGAGAAACAGGTTTCGAGGTATTGTGGAGAGGTTGGTAAAAAAAGAATGGAGTAGAGGAGCGTAAGAGTGTGTAAGTCCTTACATCGTCAAAGTCAAAGTAATTTTTTTTTTAATTATATAGATCTACAAAATAAAATACTTTTGAATCGTACAACATTAGTTTCCTATCATCATCATCATCATCATCATCATCATCATCAGCCATTTAATGTCCCCACTGCTGGGGCACTGGCCTTCCTTATGGATGAATAAGGAGAATGAGCCATGACCCACCACGCGGGCTCAGTGCGGATTGGTGGGTATTAAACGACTGCAAGTGCAGCCGGGACCAACGGCTTAACGTGCCTTCCGAAGCACGGAGGAGCTCGAGATGAAAAGTTTTTGGTCACAGTTTCCTATACCACCCATTAATTTCACTTCATCAGGCACTTAAATTTTGCTTTCTGATGTAAAGTTTTCCCTAAATAGGTAAAAAAGAATCTTAACATGGATTGAAATGTTAACATCTGCAAATGCAATTTAATAGAAACCATCTCAAGCACGGAGAAGCTTGAAATAGCACATTTTCTAGTTATTTATTAGTTAATTTATACGCGCCATATAAAATGTTGAAAAAATGGAAAATTAAGTATTTAGAAAAAATCGACCCGTCTCACAACCAGGGGGGCTACCGCGTAACTTTATGGGTATGAACTTCATACGTTTTTGGAAACTTTAAGTCAATTTTATAAAGAAAATAGCCTCTATCAGTTTATTGTTTTGTGACGTCGGGTATAACGATAGCTAGTTAGAAACGTTCAACAGAACAAAGCAGCAAAAATCTATCAAGATAAGGAATTCAAGTGACAGTTGAAGACCATACCCATATCCATATTTCTTAGCCGGTAGCCCCCTAGCTCCGATGGGACTTTGGGATGGTTGTGAGACGGGTCGACTTTTTCTAAATACTTCATTTTCCATTTTTTCAACCATAAAAATTGCATTGTGAATGCAAGAAAGTAAAAATTTATATAAAATATTGCCAAACCGCCACAATTATAGACCAAAAATGCTAAACATGCGTCATCAAACTCCTCAATTTTGACACTGAGCTCTCTAGAGCTATTTGAAAGGTCTAATAAATAAAACCACGCTCATCGTCCGTTAATCGTGATTTTGTAACGTAGTAGGCCCCATTTCTGGCCAAAGGAAATTACATAAAAGGAAATGTTTAAGCAATAAACTTGTATTGTTTACGGTTGGTTAACCCGATGTTTTGATACAATAATAACTTGTGAAAACATTTTCATCTTTGTGTAGTATCACAACTTATTACTCAACTCTAGCAATGCAAAACGTTTAACTATGTAAAACCACTACCTACTTACTTTTCTTTATTATTGGGGAAGATTTTATCCATCAACATTTATTTATTCTTCATGCGAACTGTCAAAAAGAATGTCAGCGGTATTCAAGTGAGATGGCGCTATACGCAGTGTATAGCTCCGTCCTGCAATCAACATTACTTATTACATTGTATAACAGCTCGCAGTAAAGCCCATAAAAGTCAAAGAGAATAATCAGAGTTAGACAAATTCACTTTTATTTAGACAGTTTTTCGTATTGCGTATTATTTCCTATAACATTTTTTTTTAATAGTATCAATTTCAATCACTTACCATCCTACTTTAATATTATAAATGTGAAAGTTTAGATGTTTGGATGTTTGTTACTCAATCACACCAAAACGGCTGAACGGATTTGGCTGAAATTTGGGACACAAATACTTTATAACCTGGAGAGGGACATAAGTTACTTTTTATCCCGGAAAAATAACGCATTAACGCGGTATATCGTCGTGTAGCCCACGGCGGCGAAGCCGCAGATGAGAAGTTAGTATTTTATCAATCGATTGAGCTAGTCCTTTTATATAAGCGGTAAATACGTATAATAAATATATTAAAATTGATTAATTTAAATACAAAATAATATTATTACCTTGCAAAAAAAATTCTATAGATTTATTACCACTCGATAGTTCATAGTTAAATGGAACTCTCATATAATTTTAGTATAATATTTCATGCTGTTAAACTAAGATATTAAAGCTTTTACGATAATGCTCCCCACGCGTTCGACGGATAGCTTTTCACTTATAATAAAAGCAAGATTTATACTTTTATAATTGTATTTCAGTGGTGCATAGGAACTGTACATTGAATATTTTCGACAAACGAAAAAAAATAGCACTCATATGCGTATAACAGCCATTTGAACCAATGTAACAAAAAAAATAAACAAGTACTTTGAGCAAGTACTAGTAGGATTGAAGTGAAGCAACTTTCGCAATGGTCAGTCACGAGACGGGTGACCCAAAATTTATTATCTCGAGCTCCTCCGTGCTACGGAAGGCCCGTTGGTTCCAGCTGCGTTTGCAGTCTTTAATACCAACCAATCTGAATTGGGCCTGTTTGGTGGGTCATGATGGCCCTTTCTCCTTATCCATCCACAAGGAAGGCCTGTGCCCCATGTGTCAATACTTTGGCACTTACTTCATACGAAATCAAAAAATCTAATTCGCAGAACCACCTTGCTGCGCTTGGAATACGTACACCAATACATTATTTATTCTGTGCCAATATTTAAAGCAGGACAAAGTAGCTTTACGTACCATAACCCTATAATCTGGAAAAGTTATTGCTCTGTTCAGTCATCCTGTACCCAATTCCGACTTAAGCATTTGTCGGGAAATCTCGTGGTACTGTAGGTAGAAGAAGTAATAAATTCTGGTTGAAAAATTCTCGGGTCTCACGCGCTGTTTAACAAAGATATTCTTCGTCTAACAGGAGTCGTGAAATTTAATAATTCGCCCTACGAAGTGAGGCAGCGGTTATAATTTTTGCTTGAGGAACTCTTTCCCTAATAAATGCTATTGACATTTTATTATTATAACCCAAGAGCGAAATGAGGTTTTTACTGCCCGAATTTTGCGGTGGAACGTTCAAGAGATTGCTCTTTTCAAAAGAAATTGCTTAATTTTATAAGGTTTTCCTGTAAGGTATAGTCCAATTATTAATTTAAATCAAAGATGTTTCATATAGTTAAACTATTTTAGTGAGGGTGTTTTAATTTCTAATATTCATTGTTTCTAATGAATAAAACATACAACTTAACACTATGATTAGCAATAAAACAAGAGTCTTGGTTCGTAAAAACTAATTATTTTGATAACGAATATTTAAAAAAAAACATCAAAATACCACAATCTTTTATATTTTATTCAAAAGCTATTACAAAATACATCAAAGACATTTTACCATTACTTTGACAAAGCAACACCGCAAATTTGATAATAAATAACATTTTCAAGTGGAAGGCGTTGTTTAAAAAACGATTCCAACATCAATATCCGTTCTTTTGAACAAAACTTCGTGCTGCCGAGAGTTTGTAATTAACTTTAAACAACGTAATTTTAATTCAGGAATTAACCGTCAAACAGCCCTGGCAGACTTTACACAATTATCTTGTCGGACATTTACGAACATAATGCTTCTAGAAACTCGGTAAATAATTTGTTAGTAAGGTTCAAAGTGGCAAAATGATTTAAGTTTCACGACCGCGGTGACGAGGCTTATTTCTGTTCAATTTAAACAAAAATGTCTCAAGTAAACACGTCGAATGTCAAACACGTAATAAGGAACGCATACTTTATTCTATTTGTGTTTTCTTTCCATAATTTAGTTTTTCGCTACTTCCCATTAATATTTGCAAGAACAATTTCATTGTTGCATTATGTAAATAATTTACATCACGATTTAAACATGGGCTTAGACAATTGGTGTGATTGTAAAATGTAATTTATTTATTATTTATCTAATGGCTAAACGTTTCTAAAAATGTAAATATACAGAAGAAAGAAGAAAATGTAATACTTAGAATCGACAATTCCTAAAATCGTTAAACAAGATTTAATCAAAGCTTATTACTTTTTTGTTAGAATGTAGATATATAAAATCTTTCTGGCAAGGATTATTTCAAACTAAAACTTTTTAAATTCTAGTTAACAATTCAATGTATTCGTTATAACTTTTCGAATCTCTTTCAAAACTATAACTGCAAAACTAAGTCGGTTGTTACATTTAATTTTTGGAAAGTGGTGGGATAGGGTAGGGTAGGGTATACTTACTTGCTTGCTTACTTCGCTGGCTCAGCGACCCGAAGTGGATCTTGGCCTCCGATGTTAAAGCACGACATTTTGCAAACAAAGTGGTGTGTACAGACCAAAGTCTTGCGCCACTCAGCTACGTTGATTTTTCTGACCACTCATCAACGTTGATTTTTCTGGCCACTCAGCTACGTTGATTTTTCTGACCACTCAGCTACGTTGATTTTTCTGGCTACTCAGCTACGTTGATTTTTCTGGCCACTCAGCTACGTTGATTTTTCTGGCCACTCAGCTACGTTGAATTTTCTGACCACTCAGCTACGTTGATTTTTCTGACCACTCAGCAACGTTGATTTTTCTGGCCACTCAGCTACGTTGATTTTTCTGACCACTCAGCTACGTTGATAGGTTGTTTAGGATATGGTATGATAATAATAATCTAACTTTAAGAGAAATCATAATTTTTCAAGCGTAGGCATTTAGGCGGATTCCAATTTTTTTATGCACAATGTTTTAGGCAGTCATAATAACTATCTACGTTATTTAAATTTATGCATTCAGTATGCAATTTTTATTAATGAAAAAAAAAATATTTTTTCTAAAATACTTCATTTTCCATTTTCAACTATCTACGTTCAAAGTTTTAGCGCAATCCGTTCAGTAGTCCTAGCACGAAAAACTGTCGTTATGGTGACCATTATCGTAATCTTATTACTTTGTATGAAAACCAGAACAGCGCCTCTTTCGATTGTAAAAGGAACTGAAATTCAATATATATTTGACAGCAGCACTTTGACAGCTTTTGAAGGATGGTAATGTTTACTATTCGATTACTATAACGATAGCTTTTCATGCTAGGGGTTAGGGTACAGTAGTTTTAAATGTGTTTTCGTAGATCAGTCAGTCAGTGACTGCTGCCTGTATACACCACTAAATTTTAATGAGTACTTACAAAGATTTTAGGGAATGATAGTGTCCATCAATACAAAAAAAATGCTATTGGGCCAACGACGGAATCACGAACAAATTCCATACCATACCATATATAGTACAGTCAGCATCAAAAGTAGCTTAGCATATGAAATTTTCAAATTATTGTTACGGTTGAAATGACCAGAGTGGTCTGACATAGCTTTTGAGTCAAAAGTACATGACCGTCACTAACTTCTAAATAAACTAAAACTTAAATTTCAAAAATAGATAATTTCAGAAAGTTATAATTATTTGATTGTGTGTCATTTCATAAATATCTGACATGTTACTGTTTCATAAGTAACTGAAATACATTTGTGAAAACTCTTTGGAATGTATCCTAATAAATGATTGTTCTGAAATTAAAAGATTTTTTTTTTCAATTAGATTTTCTTGCGGTGACATAGTTGACATCCACGCATAAGTTCCAAAATATATACCTTTATGAGGAGGGCTACCATGAAAATAGAACTTCGAATAAGCTGTCTTCAAAAGATATCGTATCGCCGTCTTTGTTCATACGTATTTGAGCGTCAGAGATGGCGACATGAACGTCAGATCAAGCCGTATTTTCGACGTTTGATTTTCGTGATAAAATCCCTTAAATCTAAGTATGGATTTCTGTCTAGCCACACATGATAATATCTGCAAGGCGTCAAATACGTTCATTCTCTTGTGAGTTTTTGCACTTTCCGTTAATTTTGAAATTATATTGTTTACGATTCTTTTGGAAAATTTAAGGTAATATACTTTTGCATTATTGCCTTAACCATCTAATATGAACACAAAAAAAATCATATAATTCTGAAATGTTAAATGATGAGTATGTTTAGACACTTACACGTGACTATTACTTTTGCCACCTTGTTTTTGTTCAGTTACTTTTGATACTGACTGTACAACATCGACTCGACTGAAATGTATGGAACAGCTGCTTTTGTTTCGTGATACCGTGGTTGGCCCCAGATTAAAAAAAAATCCTAAGCCCTATGCCCTATCATCCCCTAAAATCTTTGTACTAATTAGAATTTAGTGGTGTATACAGATATAACTATTATTAAACTTGTGATACTTTTTCACTAAGACGTTATTAAACACAAAAGACCCACGAGACGAAACGTCTAGTTAGAAATAACCTTTAACAATTATAATTAATTATTAAATGATAATTGCTTGTTAAGGCGCCGATTCCCGAAAATAGGGTATTTTAAATTATGGATTACTCGCAAGCCACAAGTAGGGCAGAGGTACCGTTTGTGGCTTCTTTAAGGATATTTTGACTTTTAAGCACTAAGTACTAAAATATGATCTTAAGTATTTAAGACACAAATTATATCTTAAATTATAGATAAATTATCTACCTTTAAAAGTACATTTTTAAAATTTAAAAAGGGTGTAAGAATTTTTTTATATAACACAAAACGTGTGAGAGGTGCCAAATGTACCGGTTTTGGCCACTTATTGATAGTTAAACTTTTGTAAGTATAGCGAAAAATCAAAACCAAACCCAGGTTAAATCAATATATTCTAATGCGCTAGAAACCAATCAATTGCAAAACAACAATTTAATTGTACAAATTTCTTAAAATTTTCATACAAAATATTTTTTAAAACAGAAAATGGAATTTATTGAAAAAAATCGTATGACTTATGGAATTCTAACGGTTGTTATTATTTATTACCTTAAAATACCTCATTTTAATTGCCTTTAGCAAAAATGGCGAAAAGTTGTTTAGAAAACTTTTAGAGCAAAAAGTGGCCAAAACCGGTACAGTGGCCAAAACCGGAGCTTATGCCCTACTCAAAATTCGGAAAAAATATATGTTATTTTACAGTTATTTATCTAGTGCTTCCGGCCGTTTTTTTTCGATTGGTGATATTTAACTGTGTCAAATAAAATCCCAAACATCCGTCTAATCGTAATCCAAATATACTATTACTTGCAGTATACTTGGTTTTAGTTAATGAAAAATATTCGAAAATATTTTTTTTTGAATAGCCAAGGGATTCCGGCCGTCAAAAGTTGAAAGTTATTTTTATTTAATTTTTTATTGAATTTTGAGTAATTTTCGATTCGCGGGGCGCTCGCGAGTTCACAGTTCACTGCCGGCTGCCGCTGCGTACGCGTGAAGTGTATCGTGCGCGGCCGAGCAAGCGTTAGCGTGCCTATTTCGGTCTGAAATCATCGCCTTAAACACAGAAATTAATTAAGTGAAGTAGAAATTACTAAGCAATGTCTGCCGACGCGATACATTCATTTTAAAATCTCACATAGAAAATAGGATTATATTCATTAAATGAGTAATTTAATTCAATGTTAAATTAATGTCACTAGGGAAAAATATAATTATTACTTTTTAATATGTTTCTTTTGAATTAAGGCTTTCTATAAAACGATAAAAAACCCTTAGATTGGATTTTTCACTACTATTTGCCACCAAATGGAAATGATTTTTCTAGTAATAATATGAATTTGTGTTTTAATTTACAATTATTATGGGTTATCAAGTATGTTTCGTATTTGTGTGTGCAAATAAAAAGTTTTCTTATCTTATTTACACTAATATTGGGCTTAAATTTAGTACTATCCCAAAAAGTTCAAGAAAAGGAGTCGAGTGAGTTCGACTACGACGTAGAAGCGGTGACTACGAGACTACGAGACTACGATGGCTACGGTCGCTATGGGCGCACGCGGCATCTACGTCACAGTAAATATACATTATGCTATCTACGTCTCGTAAATACATGGCGATGATAGCGACTTGATTACCATTGGTTTTAACATTGGTTATGCGTTTAACTTTCAACGAAGACAATTATTATCAATTCCTTGTTTTAAATAATGGTATAAAACATCTATGCAACCGCACAATGCTTTTTATATTTTAGAATTTAATGGCAAGTGCGTGTATATTATGTATCACTAATTTGAGTTTAGAAAGCGCAATAAATAAAACTATGTGTGTCTAAAAGTAATTAATTAATAAAGACATTTCTACGTAACCCTTAAAAGTCTGCGCTGTAGTATTTCAATAGTTAGTTATTTCACCTTTCGAAAAAATAAGTTGGCAATTAGCTCTATGACAAAAAAAATGTCCAGACGTCTAATTAAAATTCGCAGTGACTAAAAGTTTTAATTTCGCAAGCATTTTTTTCATTTTCTCAGAACTTGCCAGTTGCATTTGATTTATATTGAAGAAATGTTATACAAAACATTGGAAATTAAAAACTTTTTTTCACTTGTCATTAAAAGGTTTTTACGCAATGTTCATGGAAGCAAGATTAATTTCTTAGTACCTTCTTAATTAATCCAAGCTGACATAAATTGGCTTGGAATTGCTTAACCAGTAAAAAATATTGTTGTTACTTTACGAAACAAAAGAAGGTTTGGGCTCTTGCATAAATTCTGGAATTTCCTACTTAATTTCAGCTATTTCTTTTACTATTTAAGCTAGCAACAACACTACATTAGGAATCCTGAAGTTTAAAGTTTAAATTATTTGATAGCGTTTTGGTTTGTGGAAAAGGGATAAGTTTGAGCTTAATATGTTTAGTCGCCATTAATCAATAAACGTTGAACAAAAACTGGTAATTTTAATTGTAAATTTTTCAATGACTTAGCACAATGAATTCGTAAAATGAAACACCCGAAACCACAGCAATAACAAAAACGTAGTTACAAGACATAATCTTAAATTTTCCTTATAATTATCACGTAAGTTTACTTTAGCATGAAGCGTACAAAATGAATTGGTCACCTTTAGCAATTAACTTAGGAAACCTTAAGGTGGAAGACAACGTCCTGCTGTGCTGTGCTGTGTAGAAATTCGAATGATAAAATTTAACTGAATTATTGTCCTTTCGGTAACCATTATCATCGATCCAAAGATCTTTGGATGATCTTAGACTGCCTAGATTGAACACTAACGGCTAGAATTAATAACCTATCCACAGATAGGGGTAGGTGCGATCCGGATTAGTTGCTAGGCAACACCTAGCAACACCCTGGCAACTGTCGTTAATTCTATGTTAATATCAAGCGTTGCATAGCAACTAATCTGGATCGCAATAGCTATCCCTATCTGTGGATACGTTATTAGTTCTGGCCGTAAATCGATACATTATGTAACATCTTGAAGTACTTTATGGAATGCAATTAACTATTTAACTTGACTTGACGTAAGATTTTAAGTTTTGTCTAAGCATTCTAAAATTATTAATAATGGGAAATCAGAGTCGGTCTTCATATCCTTCGTTTCCTCGTCTTTTTTGACGAAATTGTGGGTTCAATTAAATCTCTTCGCAAACAGAGTGAAATATATGCAAAAAAACTTTGGTCAGAGCATCAGGCCTCCTAGTGGTTCACACCACCGATTTCAGACCAAGAGGTCCCGGGTTCGATTCCCAGTGGGGGTACATATTGCATTCGGTTTGGTTGGTAGTAGGACTTGTTCTTAGTCCGCCTGGCCAGCTACCACCATCCTATCTAAGTCTGACGCCATAACAATGATGTTTTCAGCATTAGTGTGTTCCGGCAGTTACAGATAAGATAGCCAGTTCCTCAGTGATTGAGGATTCCGGGAGTAGTGCGCTTCCACCTTCAGCCTTATCACCACTTAACATCAGGTGTGATGAAGGCTAAGTGCTACCCCGATGTAGATAAAAAAATCAGGCCGGATTCCTGGAGGCGCGGGCTCGAATCCCGCCTGAAAGCTACTTATAGGGCTCGTGGTTTTTTACTATCACATTTTTCCTATACTTACAGAATTGCATTGTGAATGCATTAAAATAATTTAAAATCTTATCATATTTTTCCTAAACTTACAGAATTTCATAATTAATACATTAAAATTCTTTAAAATCTTAAGACAGATTTATTTATTTTAACTAATAAATAACTTTTTACAATCACACCAATTATATAAGCCCATGTAAATTTCATTAAGAATCTGTGTCACTGAAAACTTGATAACGGATAAAAAATATACATATACTCAAATACTTTTTGTTTGTAAATACATACTTAATATACATAGAAAACACCCAGACCAAGACAAATATACATCCCAACTAGCATTTTGGTAATAAGAATTGGTGTTAAAAGAGTTATTTAAAAGTGATTTTGGCAAGCAAGAGTTACACAAAGGTTTTAGCAATTGGTATTAGAGTACGCTCTAACCCCTTACAACCTCTTATTTGGGCCCACGTCTTATAGCGCTATAAGTAATAGAATGGTTATAATGCTCACTCTTTTAACACTGAGAGTTACATTACAGTAATAGAGTGGTGTTAGTGGCAAATCTTGCTACCTGAAGCACTTTAGAGTCTGTATTATGGTTATAATAAAAACTATAGGTGGTACACAAATTCTAAAGTCTGCCTGTCTATTTCTTATAGTAATTATAATAGTTCTTCATTAGGTCCAGTCTTTTCTTGGGTTTGCTTTATGTATCTAGATTAGTGTTGGTTAGCAACTCAGAGCTGTAGCGTGTTTTCTTTTTCTGTCAGTTTTCATTATTTTATTTCCAAAAGTGTTTCGATGGCCGCAACTAAGGAAGTGAAATTGTGAATAACAAGTTACGGATTTTATATTATTTTTATGCATTCACAATGCAATTTTGTAAGTAGGTATAGGAAAAATGTGATAGTAAAAAACCACAAGCCCTATAAGTAGCTTGAATCCGACTGAAAGCTACTTATAGGGCTCGAGGTTTTTTACTATCACATTTTTCCTATAAGTTTGAGAGAATAATATATGTTTAGCATCTCAATTTAGCAGGGCCTTGATAATAAGTGATATTTGAAGAAAAAAATAATTTGCATTTTCTCGTGCGGGACATGCACTCAATATGAGTGATTTTGTAGTGTCCATATTGTGAGACTGAATAAAGTTATTTGTATTTGTATTTGTAAAATATAGCACAGCACAGCTTAGCAAAATTTGTCAAACACCCTTAACACCGCATTGCGGACAACAGGTACCTACTAAGATTTAAGTAATGACCACTTTTAAATGTTCCTTTAAGAATGTTTCTCAGCAGTTTTATTTTGGTCGTTATCTTTCTAACATTGCTCAAAGATAATAATTTCTACTAGAAGAAGTTTATGAGATCATTGAATTTTTATTTTCTTCTCTTTGGCGAGTCTACAAAAAAATAACATTTTTAGTTTTTTAAATTTACAACAACTCATGCAAAAGACCAGGGTGCATACCATCAACTTTAAGACAGCGATTCAAAAATAGCGCGATGCAGAATAGGTTCCTAAAATGAATCGCTTTCTTTCGTACTACGACCTTATAAAAACTGGATCGCAAATGAATTGCTAAATGTGAATGACCGAACGATTTGTGTCCTTATTTTTTCTACCCGTCTCTTTCACTCGATTCTGTCATGTCCGGAGAGTGAGAGGGACGGGTATAACCTGCAGGTGTCATGTTAGCTTGGCCGAGTTATAAGTCAAATAAGAGTATGTGACAGCTTAGCGGCTGTGAAATGTCATTGAATGATCACTGAATCGCTGTCATTGATATTAAGCTGTCGTGGTACGAATAAGCGAAGCAGATCAGTTTAGGTCCTAAACAAAACCACAATAAGAGTTGATGGTACGCACCCAGTTTTCCTTCAGTTCACTTTATATAACTATATAAAAAAAAACATGGAAAATCACTAACTATATTAATTTGCATTGCACTATTCAAGGCTTATAAACAACAAAAGTGCCTGCCAACTAGACACATGCTACTGTTCGGGGTTACAAAAATGATTAAAGCTCATCGAACCTTATAACCGTAGGAATCAAAGCAACATACAAACAGAGAGACAGCCTTATGTAATTTGTCGAGTGCACGCACCGTAGTGCGCGCGTCACACGCCTGAATTAAATATTTCACGCGCTGAGAACTCAGAAAGTGAGGAGGCACGAATATTAAACCGGGTGACGATTTTCCTCGAAAATCGTGTTTGTTATTAAGATTGGGATAAGATTTATGATTTTTTATATTTAACGAAAAGGAGATAAGTGGCCAGTTGTGAAAGATCTCGGAGAATAACTCGGAGATCATTTCCGTGTGATTACATGTCAATAATTTTCATTCAGTAATTCATCATTTTTATCTGATACCAACTTTGATGGCAAGATTGTATTTGTGCCTACCAATTCCGTTTTTAGCCTAGCTCTTAGAAATGAATTAAAGTGTACTTTTTTACGTTTGCACTGAGAGCTACGAGTCAGTAAACTAATTTTAATTTTGTACAAGTTTTTATATGTGCCAGAAATAGTTACCATTCATAAATTAATGTAAAATAAAATTAACCACTAACGATAAAGATAGTTACAAATAGAAAAGCTTAAATAACGAATTCGAAAAACGAAAACAAGAGAAAAATTATTTCAACAAATTTTATAATATTCTTGCAAAGTTAATTGTTTTATTCTACGGTAATGGTCGCATATCTATTGTTTCTTTGCTCCTCAGCAGCGGTGGCTCCTGGGAAGTCATAAACGCAGCGCGGGGCGTTCAATCTCACGATAGGTGTACGGAGCGCAGCGCGAGATGTCGACCCAGGAATCTGAGGCCCTACCGGCTAACTTTCCGAACTTAGGCAAATCTGCCGGGCTTCAATATAAAACAGGTAAATCGAAGTTCAAAATTTGCGGAAATTATTTGGAAGATATCTATGTTCCTGTGACATCATGAATCGGGGTTCGCCATTTTGGCCTGATGGGGCTCGATTTATCTGTATTAATTTGAAGCCCGGCAGATTTGCCGAAGTTGGAGCGTGTACGACCCCTGCGGGCTGTGGTTGGGTTGGAAGTTTACTTGACACTAGCTAAAAGCAACAAAAACTAAAGATAGTATCACTATTATTGCTTAATTATTTATTTAACCTATGATTATGACCGCATATCTATCGCTTTTTCGCTCCTCAGCAGTGGCGGCTCCTGGGAAATCATCGTCGCAGCGTGGGGTGTTAAATCTCATGATAGTTGTGCAGAGCGCAGCGCGAGATGTCGACACAGGAATCTGGTGGGCCGTTATTTGGTTGGAAGTTTAGAACGAGAATAGCAAAAATGAACAAACGTTTGATAATAGCACTATTCTTGCTAAATTAATTCATTCAAAATTCTAAATTCAAAATCGTTTATTCAATTTAGGTTTGTTTAACAACACTTATGAACGTCAATGAAGCTACGCCATCGGTTCGCAAATCCTACGGCAGGAGACCTTGTAGCGAGAAGAACCGGCAAGAAACTCGCCAAGGGCTATTTTTTTCTCCGTTTTATCTTATACAGAGTCGTCAAATTTGAAAAATGACCTTCACATAATAGTAAGGTTACTTTCCATCACAATACAGAATACCGCTTAAATTAAGTACAATTTTGCTTATTACCTAACAAAGTACTTACGTTATTTATTTGGTGAGGAATTATTTCTTACTTTTTTGATGTGGTTTTTTAGAAGGCGGTTTTATTTTTTTATAAAAATAATTTTTATCTTTTTAGTGCATCGTGCAGGCAATTTGCGTGTTTTCTGGTAATTAGGTATGTGATCAAACTCAAAACCTCCTTTTTCGAAGTCGGTTAAAATACCTTGAGGTATCCCCTTTTTAACAAAACAAGAATCATCTAAATCGGTTTATAAACAAAGGAGTTATGCCTAATGATAAGTATTAAATTCACATAAAGTGGTAACGAAAACGACAGTCTTTTCAAGATTTCCTGAAAACTACTGAACCGATTTCAAAATTTCAAAAAATGGAAACCAACCTGATGTAATAACGTTTGAACCATTTCAATCGGTTCAGCCGTCTTCGAGTAATCGGTGGACATACACAAAAAAAAAAAAAAAAAAAAAACATACATACAGAAGAATAGAGAACCTCCTCCTTTTTGATTTAGAAGTCGGTTAAACAGTAAACAATTTTCAACCAAACAAGGAATCAAATAGTTTAATGAACACACTAATCTTAATCTTATTCACATAATATTATAGGATTAATAAAAAGGAAACTGCAAGCTGCGCCGCATATTCAAATCTATAAGTATTAACAACGGAATTTTCGAATAAATAATACAATTATTAGAAAAATTGCTGTAACTGTAAGACACGGGTACCAAATTTACCATGAGACACACCAGCTCGCTCATAAAACTATATAATACTATTATAAACCATATCCCGAACACCTTTAACACAAGTAGACATGAGCAGACCCACCCCACTGGCAGCACCCGTTCACGAGCATGACACATGAGCCAGCCATCGCTTCGCTCAACCATATTTTAGGGAACGTAACGACCCTAATTATTTTACTATGTGATAATGGATCTATCGATTCATTGCTTCTCAGCAGCGGTGGCCCCTGAAAATCATCGGCGCAGCGCGGGGCGTTCAATCTTACGATGGGTGTGCGGAGTGCAGTGCGAAATGTCGACACAGGAATCTGGTGAGCTGATATTTGGTTGAAAGATTACAGCGACAAGCAGTCATTTATACCTACCAAACCGGCAAGTGGGTCATAGCCAATTCCCATATAAATCCATGAGGAAAGCCTGGGCCCCAGCAATGGTCAGTAACTACTGATGATTATGTTAGAGTGACATTACCTAAAATTGAAATAAAGACATAAGTAATAATACTATTCTTGTTAACGAATTGCTTTATTTGATACCTAATAGTTGCATATCTATTTCTTCTTCGCTCCCCAGTAGCGGCGGCTCTTGGGAAATCATCGGCGCAGCGCGGGGCGTTAAATCTCACGATGGGTGTGCGGACTGCGGTGTGCAGCGCGCGAGATGTCGACACAGGAATCTTGTGGGCTATTATTTGGTTGGAAGTTTAGAGTGACAATAAATAAAATGAACAAAAATATATAAAGATAATAATAAATCACTATTCTTGCTAGTTTGTTTTTTTATTATATGATATTATTTTGACGACCTCCGTGGCGGAGTGGTGTACGCACCGGTTTCAAGGTGCCGCTATCTCTAGAGGTCCCGGGTCGGGTAAATGTTGAAAACGAACTTTTCAATACCTACCCGTCGCTGTTTCCAATTTTCCATAGTACTAGTACTTAAGCTACTATACCTTGGTATTGGAACAATGTATGTAATGGTGTCCAATGATCGCATATCTATTGCTTTTTTGCTCCTCAACAGCGGCGACCCCTGGGAAATCAGAGGCGCAGCGTAGGGCGTTAAATCTCATGATGGGTGTGCAATGCGCAGCGCGACATGTCGAGACAGGAATCTGATGGGCTGATATTTGGTTGGAAGTGTAAACTTCACTGTAAAGTGACAATAGCTTAAATGAAAAAAAATATAAAGGCAATATCACTACCTATTTTTGATAAAATAATTGTTTTTTTTTATATATTATGGACTTGGTCGTATACCACTTGCAGATTCATAGCCGTTCTGGCGTTAGTAACAAATAATTACCGGCATCCATCAGTCTAAACTTTCTCATTTATAATAGGCAAAGTAGATTAGTAGATTCAGAAGGATATTTTAATATCTGCACTTCATACCTCTGGCTTAAAATTACTAAAACTCTTTTTTACCCGACTACGGAGAGTTTATGATTGTGTCCGCTATTTATATATTCTTCATAGATTTAAACTTCATCATGTCAGCCGAACGACGCCCACTGCTGGGCATAGGCCTCCCCCAAGGATCTCCACAACGATCGGTCCTGCGCATCGAGCATCAAATTTCCATAATAGGCAAGGAAAGCGGCAGCAGCTCATTTCTTGTTTGTTATTTGAAAACAAATTAAACTTTTTTACACTTACTTTTAAATATTGCCATATCGATAACAGTCCAATTCCACGAGTTTATTTTGTTAATTTGGGTTTTAATAATTAAAGCTAGGAAGCTAATTAGAATTTACCTTTCGGTTAGTGTTATAAACTTATTTAATTTATTTTATTTTATTTTTATCCACAACGGGGTAGCACTTAGCCTTCATCACACCTGATGTTAAGTGGTGATAAGGCTGAAGATGGAAGCGCACTACTCCCGGAATCCTCAATATTAACCATTAATTTCAGTCAACTAATGGTCTACCACAGTATACGAGTATACCTTTTTGAGTTATATATACCTATGTACTATAATTCGTATAACTGCAAATATTTAATCAACCCAAAGGCTGTGCCATCCATCGCTAGTCGCCGCCTTGAAAGTCAAGCACCATCTATATGCTCATTGAGTTCAAATTAGCTCAGCAACTCGATCCGAGATGTCACTGCTAAAACCATTCGGGTTTCACTCAAGTCGGTGCGTTGGCACCACAGAGTTATGATTTGCAAGAATGGCTGATACGTACGCGTAAAAAACCTGTGGAATATAGAGGTCGCAGAACTTATTAAAATACAATAATGTAATACATGAACCATACTCTAAATAACGTAAGTATTGATAAATATTAAAAAAAACTTTTCTTAATTAGTTACTTTTTATAAAAAAAACCTCACTATTATTTGACTTTTTTGCAATAACGATGTAATTTATATTTTTGAAAATGAAGTATTAGAAAAAAAATAAAGAGCATTCGCCCGGACAGTGAAAGGTCGTGTGTTCGAGTCCCATCGGAGCTGGTTGTGAGACCGGTCGATTTTTTCCTTCCGGTTCATTTATACCTAATGTCATTATCCTCTACTTAGACTTAGGTGCTTCATTTTCAATAAAACATTACTACCTACCCTTATAGTTACAGAGCGTCCCAAAACTATGTCACATGGACGGAAAGTACCTTAAATACTAAGGATATCCAGTTTTAGTGAAAGGAGACTTCATTTTTATTTTAAAAAGAAAACGAACTGCATTGTAATAATTTTTATTAGTCGACTGTCTGAACTGGGAATCGAACCCGCTGAATGTATAAAAAAAATATTGCTTTAATTTTATTAAACCGATCGAAAGGCTCGATTATACCTAAGCGTTTCTTCTAAGTAACATAACATCTTAAATAAAAGGAAGACTACGAAATTTTACATTTAATGTTGAATAAAAAGTTTGAGCAACATTATTGATAGCCTTATCTGCGACTGTCGTGCTCATTCAACTAATTCAACTAATGAGTGAAGATTGGAGCAATTTATACCTAATTTCCCTGTCATAAGTGTTCCCTATAATGTGTTAAGTAACACCACCTCACATCACCTCACCTCGATTGGTTTAAAAATGTTTGAATAATTTGGTGCGGTCTATTCCACCATGTGGCATAGTTGTGGGACGCCCCCAGGTGTCCTGTCCAATGACTATGCCACACCGTGGCATAGATTGCACCAAATACTGTAGATAGAAAATTTATTGAAATAGGACTTTATTTTTATTTAAAAAACAATACGAACTGCATTCAGAGATTTTTTAAATAATAGCATGTCCAAACCGAAAATCGACCTCGCACCAAATTATTCAAACTTTTTTAAACCATTTGAAGTGGTGTTACGTTACTTATCATATTATCGGACACTTATGTTAGTGAAATTACATACATGTTAGTACATTGAAATGTTAAAGTTTTGAGCACGACAGTCACAGAAAAGGTCAGTCAAAGTCAAACTATCCATAACGTTGCACAAACTTGTTATTCTACATTAAATGTTAAATTTCGTAGTATTCCTTTTATCTAAGATACTATGTTACTTAGAGGAAATGCCTAGGTATAGTCGAGCCTTTCGATCGGTACAATAAAATTAATGAAATATTTTTTTTACATTCAGCTGGTTCGATTCCCAGTTTAGACAGGTGATTATTCAAACTTGTTTGAATGCAGTTCGTTTTCTTTTTAAAATAAAAATGAAGTTTCCTTTCACAAAAATTTTATATTTTCAGTATTTAAGGTACTTTCCCTCCATGTGGCATTGTTTTGGGACGCCCTGAATAAATATTCTGCTGTACTTGTAATACTTTTTTTTTTATTTTTTTTTTAAGTTTTTAAGTAAGGTAATAAGTTTTTTGTTAGAAATTCTACAATTTAGTTAAAAATATATTTGATATACTAATTTTAACTAAAATTTTTACCTATTCTATTGACATAGTTAAGTTACAGGTTGAATTTATGAAACATAGTTTTTGAGCACAATAACCACAAAACAGTAACACAAAGCAATCAAAGTGATGGAACACTAGAACACTATTTGGCTCAAACAAAAAAAAAACAGAATTAAGTCAAAGAATCAAAGTGTTTACTCCACTCCAAAAAGTTCAAGTTAGCAGAATCCTATCTAAAACATTAAAGCTCTATGGCCTACACCAATTTGAATTCGGTGAAATGACGTTTTCGACGCAAGCCCTGCGCGTTCGAGTGTAAATGATGTGCGAACTCGGAATAAACGTCACTCCGACTACCGAGTGGGAGGGCGCGACCACGAATATATTTGTTCGAAACGTCTCACTGTGTAAACTCAGCACTGTTTCTCACGATTTGTTTTTACACCCACTTTGTATATATGTCGCAGGCGGATGGTTGAATCCGCCATTCAATTAAACGCCTAGGTCGATCATTTTTTCCGTAAACTATTTTATCTTCCCATAAGTTGACGGAGTCACAAAAAAATAGGTAATCACGAAATTTCGGCCTAGGCGTTTAATTGAATGGCGGATTTAACCATTTGGCTGCGACATATATACCTAGCTATCTTAGTAACAGAAAATTGTTTTTATGTGCCTTGTTAATCAACTTACTGATGTCAATGTGATCGATGCGCATTTGTATCGATACAAATGCGCGTAAACGGCGCATTCAGAAAACGACTGTGCATAGGCTCTTATTGTAATTAAAACCAGCTCATGACAACATTGTGTGAATTTAGTTCAAATTTTTCTTAGAAAATACTATACTTAGGTATTTTTATCGACTTCTGTATTTATTTTCGTAATAAATAGCCAAATTGTATAGTAGGTAAACGTTTTAACAAAACTTCTGTAGCTAGCTTATTAGTAGTGTGCAGTGCAAAGGAAACAGACAGACATATTAAACCCGCATTGACTATAATATTACGAATACAGCATATATATATTTTAGAATACCTTGTCAGAAGAGAAGATAGACTAGCCCCCTGATATACAAACCATCGGAATCGCTCCCGAAAGCGGAATGTATAACCTGTCTTTGTCACTCACTATAGAAAAGACAAAGTCAAAGCACAGAATTCGAATCCTATTCCGCTTCTGACGGTTCGTGAATCAGGGGGCTGACCTCTTAACTAAAAGAAGACGCAACGCTTACAGCGTAAAGGCCCACCATATCGACTAAACGAAGTTAAGTCTCCAAGAGCGATCAAAACAATCTTCGCAAAAAGCTTTTCTTTTAAAAGGTTTCAATAAAACCTCTTAGCAAAGACATTCCTTAAACATTCATTAGGACTTTGGTCAAGATTCTCCAAAACAGTGTGGAACTGAAAGTGTGTCGTTATTAAGAATGACTTAAACTGTCTCTAATCTGGTTTAGGGAAGTCTTAAGTCTGCATAAAGCCCTTAATCCTCCCTTCTATAGCAATTAGGTGGCGTTAAGCCTTCGTAAATGGATTGTCTATGAGCGAAGGAAAAAGTAAGAAGCTTTATGTTACAAGAAAGGCGGTAAATCTACTATCAATTGGAGTGGTTTGTGCCTTCCTTGCGAGCTCTATATACGAGCAACAGATTGTTATCTTATTTTATGTTTGGTTGTTATACTTCTGTTGCTAATATTATGATTTTAAATTAATTTCATGCTTTACAATGCAATTATGTATCTTAACTACCTCTGTAAGAAAAATTTCAATACTTAAAAGAAACACAACCAGCCGGCCTAGCATGAGTGGCTTTTATCACGCGATATGATATAGCACCTCATGCTGTCTTGCTTACCATGCTAGGCAGGCAGTCTCGCAATTTTCGGACGGGATTTGACCCTACCTACACCCTTGGAAACCCTGTCCAATTGGTTGGTTAGAATAGGTTCTCCTTATCCTTATCCTTATGGATATAAGGAAGGCCAGTGCCCCAGCAATGACATTAAATGGCTGATGATGATTAAGATTTTGTCGCAATTATTAGATTAAGGCTGGATTTCACCAAACTTTTATTCCAAGAGTAACGCTTACTCTCGGATACTAATGTCAAACTAGTATGGGGTTTCGACATTACTATCCTAGGGTAAGCGTTATTGTTGGAATAAAAGTTTGGTGAAATCCAGCCTAAGTATAAGTAAATAAAGCAAACAAACTGAGGAACAAACCAAATAGACATTTTTTTACAAATCGTTCTAGAACTAAAAAGAGGTTTTACGCGTTTCAGCTTTCTATGTACCTAAACCTATTTAGTTTTTTTCACCAACAACATCTTTCTACAATTACTATGCATGCCCAAACCGTTCGTTCCGAATTCAAAAGGTGAAGTGACAAGGGTCCCGTTTGATCTCCCCGCGACATGATCTCCAAAATCGGCTTTGTTCTAGAGATCGGGGAGAAGGAATTTCAAAGATTACCTTTGACATCACACGTCCCCACCGCTGACGTAATGTAACATGACGGTTTTGAAGGAATATCGTAAAAATGTTGCCGTAAAGGAAGTATGACATGGTTTGGTAATTGATGAAGGTGAACACGAGTTACTAATTTGTGTTTTGTTTGAAAACATCAATAAATGGAGTTCTAATCTGAAACATGAGATGAAATAAAAGAAACAACTGCATTTGTTACAATTAATCAACCCCTGACAGAAAAACAACTTCAAAAATAAACTCCTCTCTCGCTCGGAGGACCTCCAACATACACCCCTATTTTTGCGGTCCCTCGTGCGAGAGAGGAGTTTAATTTTATTATTTTTAAATTAAACACATAATTTTGCAAATACTTAAATACACATTATACGTGTAAGATCCCTACCGCAGCTTAGAAAAAGAGCTGATGACCTTGAAATGTCTAAACAGATCTTCACAAATTGTAGCTAAGAAACATCTCAATCATGTCAGCTTTCAAACAAAAAAGCGGGCCGATCGCCGTAATTCTATGCAGCGCGTCTTCGTCGCGTTTGGGTCTTGACATTTGACTTCGTATTGCCGTAATGACATAACGACGCACACGTCACGCAAACCTATAGTATATACTTTTACGTGCTTTTACTATGCTATAGTCCTACAATCCTGTCTGATCCGGTGACATCCGTGACAGAGGAACCACATGCAATACGAAATTAGCTGTCAAAATAGACTGTCGTATTAAAACTGTTTTAGTTCCAAAGATTATCACCGGAACAGAAAACGTTGTCGCACTGTCAAAGCCGCGCGTTATCAAAAACGGTTTTGCACGTCAACTGCACTTTAACTGCACGTACACTTGACTAATGCGTCATAGAAATACCGCGATCGGGGCCCTGTCAGCATTAAAATCGGTTCATTCTTTCAAAAGCCACAATGCCACAGACAGACACACATCCTTCTGTTTCCAGTTGGCGGTTAAAAACCTGATTAAAATTGCTGTGCAGGAAATGACGAAGTATCTTCTTACGAATGACTTGCTTTATGTTTATTTACGATTCCGCCAATGTCACGTAGGTAGCTTTTACACGGTCGCCGGTCGGGATGCGATTGCGAAGTTATTCGAAGTATCATAATATACGAAAGATTTTACCATTGGCATCACACATCTTCCTTGACGTAATGCGACATGGCAGTTTTAAAGGAACGACTCAAAAGAGTTACCGAAAAAATATTTTTTTTTCCTTATTAAACAAAAAGCGGCGTTTCTTTTGTTTTTGTAATTAATGATCACACATCTTCCTTGACGTAATGCGACATGGCAGTTTTAAAGGAACGACTCAAAAGAGTTACCGAAAAAATATTTTTTTTTCCTTATTAAACAAAAAGCGGCGTTTCTTTTGTTTTTGTAATTAATGAAGGTTCGAAACAGCCGTAGCAGAAATCTATCAATTTTTAGTTTCAATTGTACTTTTTGTTGGTTAATAGTCTTGAGTAAAAGAAAAATACGAGGCAAAAATCGTAGACAGAACTGCTTTCTGTCCGCAATTAAAATCTAAAGAGAGCTAATAAATAAATACATATTTTTCATTCCAACAAAACAATACTTTACACAAGCTTATAAATTAAAGCAGGGTTAAATAAAATAGGCATGCAAACTTACTTCTTTATTTATAGGTTTTTTGAAAGATAAAATATACTGAGTAAGTATTAGATTTTATTAGCTTAGTAATCTTTATTATTTATTTCCAACATTTATCAATTAATCTCCTACAAAAATACTTGTTGTTTGAACTGCAGGATTCCGTTAGCCTCTCCAGCACGTCCATAGCCGGGAAGACTTGGAGTGCCCCAAGTAATTTAAAGTTGACTCAATTGGACACAGTTGTCTCCCCAAACTTCCACTTTTGAGTAGTCGCGTAGTGCCAAGACGTATGACGTTAGCAAAGAATATTATAACGTTAGCGAGTTACGGGTCATTGTAATCATTGCACTTTTTTATCCAAGAGTTTTAATTGGAAAAAATATACATACTTTAATCCTTATAGTGTTCCGTTTTGTATATAATTTTCTTGGTGGATGGATGGGTGTAGGAATTAGGTAGAAGAACCTCGATCGAAATGCGATGTAAAGGATAAGACAAAATAAGTTTTTTCGTTCTAAAAATGCGCTTTAATACTTTAATTTACTTATACAAAGTTCTATTTTGCTTCATGTTATAATGCTATTTTGGTTTGATTAGATATAGGACATAAAAAGAAACTTAAAATTTTCAGAAATCATTTCCCATTTCGTATCTACAAAAATTTAAGACCAAAATGTCTTTTATTCCTTCTAAATATCTGTCGGTCTTTTATTTTATCCTATATTTTCTATCGCAAGAATACGAGACACGCCTCTATAATACATTCAATATCATTGAAGTCGACTGCAATAAAACAAGGATTCCCATATAAACCTCAGCCAGATACTTTTATTTTATTTTCTCACTGACACAATATTTCGGACGAGAACATCAAATAAAATTATAGAATCAGAGTCTCAGTAAATATATTTGGGGGTAGAGACTCCTCAATGTTTTCCTGTTGTCTGCGACATGTCTCATTTACCCTTTTTTATTAACTGAACCCGATTTCTTCAAATAGACGTGTAAAGTTATTTGCGTGCTAAGCGTTTCGGACGCGCGTTAGCAAAGAACATTCTTCAAAGTGCCCAGTCCCTTTAGTATACTCATATCATAATACTCTATGTGCAGTCGAGTCGAGCCAGTGGTAGGTCTATCTACGGCAAAATGTTGGATAATTTTCACTTATCTCTGCTTTTTACTTATTTGTTACACTTATCTTAGCATATCTCCTATTATGAATTCAACACATATACCTAATAGAGTATTGGAATATTTGAAGTTAATTTTGAGATACCCAGTAATTTCAAGCATGAATAAATTGGTCATCACGCCATACTGACAGCCTGCCATACTTCAACTTGCAAAATTTAATTCGCGTGTTTCTTTTTTTATTCCAAAACACGTGACTCGTCAATCACGCAATTCGTAAGCCTTACACATCTTTCCAGGTACTGATTTCAATGATTATTTTTAGGAATTTTAGGTCCGCTTATAATTACCAATAGGTACTTAGGCAGACATTATCATGGCCCCATACTAATCGACTACTACGACTGCAATTTTTTTTTCAGCGTTCGACACGCTACATGAGTGCCGCCCCTAAGCTCGTACGTCCCAAATACGGGACAAAGGGGCACTCGGCAATCACGCTGTTTGTAAATCTTTCACGTCCTCACGTGAGCGAATATTGAGTATTGGGCGGCGTTGCGGAATACTAAATAATGAGTCTGTCTCCGAATACATGCTACTGGAGCAATACTAATACTGAAGTCCCGGGACGAAGGAAAATCGGGATACTTAAGGTGTGTTGCGGCAGCCATTTTTGTATACAATCTTACAGCATACACGTTAGGGAAAATGTCATAAATGTAATGTATTATGAAAGTGTCTTATATGTATGTATTTAAAATGTCACAGACTTGGAAAATTTATTGCCGAATGACGAATGGACGAACGAACAATAAAAACATCTTACTGATCGTCGAATTATGGCTTCAAGAACAATGTTTTTATTTTATTGATGAGTATATAAATGGTAAAAAATGAAAATAAGTCGGTCTCCGATTACATGGTACTGAAGCAATACCAATACTGGAGTCCCGGGACAAAGGATAATATGGATACAATAAGTGTGGTGCGACAGCGTTTTCCATAATAATAATTATACATTCTTCCAGTACTTACACACTTTACGTGTGTATTATGTGTTTGTCTATTTGTTTTAATAGTGGTATGTTATGAAAGTTTAATTAATTTTCTCTACTGAAATAAATACACAACATAAATACGTAACAAAAACAAGAGGTTGTTTTATTTTCTACAAAATGCTTTGTATGACGTCCGCTTAGTATGACGTGTTTGTAATTTCCCTTCGATGTCATAAGATGTTTTTTGTTATTTGGAGAATCTATTCAGTTAATTAATCTATTTTGTCTATTTTCTCCTTCGATCAATAATCACAAAGATTTTCTCACCTAATATATTTTTAAACTTAATTGGTTTTTATCAAAAGCCGCGAAATGAGCGACTTGAAAAGGCTTTTTAGCGCGTTTATAACACTACCCAGGCTCGAAAACAATTATTACCTCTGAAGGAAAACTTAAGGAAACTGACTTATTTAAGACACAGCGTCTACCACAGACGATGCTAAGGAACTTTAATTAAAAATTAATTAGATTATTTAGTTTAAAAATAGCTACTCAATTAAAATAGGAATGTTCCCGCTAAGAAGTTATTGCGAAACAAATTAATTGTTTTCGTCTCCAATAAATGTTTCCGTGAATCGGCTCGAAGTTAGAGTTAGCAATTTTCGTCGACTTTCAATCGAGTTGGGTGAATCGTTTGAGTTTCAATTCTTAATGAGTAACCCTCGTTAAGAGACTTTACAATGATATAATTTGCAAACTCTTTGCGAGTTCTATTTACCATTTCGAAGTCACTATTACTTACCTTGTTTAACACTTCCGAAAGTTTCATTGGGAAGAGTTTAATTTTTAAAGAAAGAGAAAAGAAGCCGAAGTGCAGTGTTGAAAGTAACGCAGAAGACCCTTTAAAAAAATTAACAATCGGCTGTAAGCAGTATGTTTTTTTAGTTCCAAACATGACTGTTTGTAGCACTCTATTCTTCCATGGGTTATAGTATGACCAAAAGCGCTGTACCTACCGCTTTCCACATAGTCGCGCCTTCGTTATGTGCGGTACAGAGGTAACGGTCAAACTGTAGTTATAAGAGCGTTGCGACGACAGTAAATACCAAGAAAAAAATCTTTCCGTGTTCTGTGGTAAATACTAATTGTACTGTGTGTCGAGACTGAAACTGTACGGACTCACAAACAACGCAGCAAACCTAAAAATCTACGAAATACTGCCATGATACGATTTCAACATAAATAACAAAGCTAATACAAGGGAAATCCATACCAATAGTATGTTCAAACAAAACCGTGCTATTTGCCCAGTCTGGCCGAAATATGTGCGCGTCAACTTTGATTTATTAGAACCAGAACTTCAAAAAATAAATCGGCCGAGTGCGAGTCAGACTCGCTCATGAAGGGTTCCGTACCCACTTAACGTACCGATTACGTGCAGTGCACCTAGCAAAAATACCACTGTCATTTTAAGCCAGAAAAAAATTACATGTAGGTACTACTATCGTGAATTTTTTCACATCCAGAAACAACCATTTGGCTGGTAGGGGGGGGGGGATACTAATTGACTCTAACAAAATTTTGCACTTTAAAGCTTAATGATTCACAAACAGATGCAATCAATCAAAAAACTGTCTTTACGAACCCACAACGTTTTTAAAATTGCTATCCAACGTCATCCCACACTATGGGGTAGACAAGAAAAAAAAATTACATAACCACTTCACGTGTAGGGAAGGTAACCTAAAAAAAATATTTTTCAAAATTTTACTTTACCACTTTGATGGTGTGATAAATATGTATATTCATGCCAAATAACAGCTTTCTAATAGTACTAAAAGTCTATGAGCTAGACTGGGATCAGATGGACAGACGGGCAGACGGACATGGCGAAACTATAAGGGTTCCTTGTTGACTACAGAACCCTAAAAAGGAAAAAAATATACGCGTCAGTCACACAGAGATATACCTACTTGATTTGGCCGTTGCCTTCGAGCAACGCGGGCCTTCCGCGTTGCTCGAAGGGCCGTTGCATTGGTGAACAGTTTTTTTCTTTTCTATGCAAAGCGACATCGTTCAAAAAGGTTTTTTTAGTGCGATTCATCCTAGATCGCATCATCGCTTACCATCAGGCGAGATAGCGGGCAAGCGCTTGCCTATCAACAACAAAAAAAAAAAAAAAAAGGTTTTTCTGTTCGTCTATTTATAACGTAAAGTTGGTAGCATTTTAATGGAAAAGGTACAAACCAAAAATACTCAAAAAGACTAAAATAAAATTATTGCCGCTCAAACGCAGCAATAAAAAATAAAAAAATTTAGATATAAAAAAACTCCCTTCTACGAAAAAGGTATTTGAAACTGAAAGATGTTTGGCATGAGAGATCTTATTTTTCCTGTAGGTACGCAGAGCAGCAAGTATAATTATGTACTTTTTTTACTGCGACGATGGCGCGGAGACTCCCAAAAGAATCTTGGCCTCCGGCAACAAAAGCTCTCTCTGTAGCCCTACTCTAATTCTACGAAAATTGAAACTTCGTTAGCCCCGCCACTTTCACTCGATTCTGTCATGCCCGAAGAGTGAGAGAGGAGAGGACGAGTATAACGAAGTTTCATTTTTCGTTGAATTAGAGGTAGGCCCGCTGTATAACGCGTCCTCCATCTAGTGAGACAGCGGAAGCTCCTGTGGATTTTTGGCCACTTCTTCTGCCCAGCAGTACCTAGGTAGCCACATAGATACCCTCCTCCTCCTCCTCAGTCGGTCCCACATTGCTGAGGATCGTGACCCCTGTCACTTGGTCGTATTCCGGATCGCTGATCGCCAGGACTGGCGGTCGTCCGCCAGATGCTGTGCCTTGTTTACCAACATTTTCATCGTCCTGGTAATAAGGTCGGACCAACGAGCTGGTCTGCGACCACGCGGTCTGCCCCCTTATGCCTTTCCTAGAAGAATGCATCTTTCTAGACTTTCAGGGTTTTTCCGCGCCACATGGCCGAAGAACTGAAGAGATCTGCGGATAACGGTAGAACACAGCCGCTCCTTAATTTTAAGCTCTTCCAGTATAGAGTCATTGGTCCGAAACTCTGTCCAGCTTACGCGCAGCATCCGCCGCCAGCACCACATCTCAAAAGCATCAATGCGTGACATGTCTTTCGCTTTCAAGGTCCATGTTTCAGAGCCATAAAAGAAAATTGAGAATGAAGAATAGATACCTAGTAAATTTATACCCAATATTCCGCATTGGGCCTTTGGTGGTAGGTCGTCCTTATCCATCTAATTGATGGCCTGTGAATCACCAGTGGAGACATTAAATGGTGATGAAACGATGTTACACGGAGAAATAGGAGTAGTCGATTTGGACGTAAAGGACGACGTTTGGCGCAAAGCGCCCGAAAACGCTTCGCAAGCGTCTACCGTAGGATTGCACTTTTCAACCCGTCCAAATGTGCTTTATCTCATTTCTAGTGGAATATAAAAATGCTTTTGGAACTGGCTTCAAGTGGTGAACAGTGATCATAGCTACTGCGCTAGCAGTCGCTCGTTCGATTCCCGCTTGAGACAAACATTCGTAAGAGGAACTTTATGTTTTATTCCGTGACTAGCTGTTTTTTTTACTGTAATAACATCGTTGGTGGCCAATAAATTCTAATCGGATACAAATGAATAGGCGATATGTGACCTGAAAAAAAGCTATGAAGAAGTGGACATGATTTATAGCTATAACAAAATGGGTCTAAAGTGTTTAGAAAATATTAGTTTACTAATCATCAAAATTGGGGCTCAGTAAAAATAAACTACTATTTATTTTAAGTTTTTTTCATTCAAAATGAAATTTTTAATATTGAAAATTTGTATTCGCAAGTCGGTTAATAATTAGCTACAAATAATGTTTTACCGAGTGCTTAGGTAATTATTATAAAATATTTAGGTGTTTATTAGCAGACAAAGCAGATTTTTGTTCATTTTAAAAATAAATCTCTTTTGTTCCATTATTCAATACATCACTCTGTAATTAGACCAACCTAATAGTTACATTACATTTATCTTAAAGCCAGTTTAACTAACTATAAACTAATTATGGAGCTTTATAATCATTTATTATAAATATTTTTATATACCTAATGTTATAGATAATGTATTTATTAACTACGAAATTTTATACGCTTAAAGTTTCCTTTCTTTTGTGAATATCCATGCTACATATAGTAACTTTTAATGACGTTGTTAAGATACAAATCTTTGTACATGAATAGGTAAATAAAATAAATAAATAAATATTAGACGCCATCACATAAGTACATTGTTCCAATACAAAATTATAGTAGCTTGAGCACTTGTGATAAGGTAATTGGAAACAACGACGGGTATTACCACATACACCCAAACCCGAGGAAATATAGTAAAGTTCGTTTGGCATCTTGGAAACCGTTGCGTACAGTCGGGGACAAATTCTGTGAACCACATCTTACTTCTTTTCGTGTGGCTGGCGTCTCACCGTTCAGTTGCAGTCCCTATCCGTAATTGCTTATGCATTGTACTACCCTAGTTTAATACATAAAAAAATAGTAAAAGGGTCTGCGCGCGAATGGCGAGGCACCAGCCACGTAAAAAGAAGTGAGAGGTGGTTCACCGAATTTGTCCTCGAGTGTACACCACTTAGCCACGGAGGTCGTCAAACATCTCCATGCACGAAGTCATTCATTTACATCACCTAATCCACATTAAAGTAAAGGTAGTGTTTATGCATTGCGTCCTGCGAGCTCGCAGACTTTTGCGATGCGATGTGATTTCGCGGTGTTTTCTGGGGGGGGGGGGGGGGGGGGGCTTATTTAGTTTCTAATAAGTGCCCACTGCTGGGGTCTGCCCCAGGCCTTCCTTATGGATGGATAAGGAGAATGGACCATGACCCAATGCGGATAGGTGGGTAACGACGGTCACGACAATAGGTAACGACTGCAAACCCAGCCGGAACCAACGGCTTATCGTGTCTCCCAAAGCACGGAAAAGCTCGAGATAAGAAATTTTGTCACCCATCCCGTGACCGACCATTGCGAAAGTTGCTTCACTTCAACGATCTCAGGCCGAACGCGCAATCCACTGTGCCATGGGCTCCTCAATTCGGGCTTGTAGTACGTTAGTACTATTTATACACCACAATTTTTTTATTAATACAAAGATTTTAGAGGATGATAATGTCCATCAATACAAACATTAGACGACCGATTTGGCGCAGGGGTAGGCTACCCACTTTCTGCGCCAGTGGTCTCGGGTTCGATTCCCGAACAAGACAAATATTTGTGTGCATGAACATGTCTATTTGTCTTAGTCTGGGTGTTTACTATGTATCAATTTCACGCATTATGACACATTTTGATTACGTAAAATGACACATACGCAAAATGACATATACGCGAAATGACACATACGCAAAATGACATACGCAAAATGACACATACGCAAAAATGGCATACGCAAAATGACACATACGCAAAATGACACATACGCGAAATGACAAATACGCGAAATGACAAATACGTGAAATGACATATACGCGAATTGACACATACGCGAAATGACATGAATTAAAGACGTAAAATTTTGTTGCGCGTAGATTTGTAATAAATACCTACGTATCAGTGTCATAAAGGTTGTGGTATGTGGCATGAGATCCCCTTTTTGCATAATGTCTTTATTCCTAATTTGCTTTGGCAGCATAACATATTTTCCCTATTTTATTTGTCGTATTAATACACTTTGCCATTTTTTTTGGCATAGTATTTATATTGGCATAATTATCATTTGGGCTAATTTGATTTTGCATAATGTTATTAGGCATATTGTATATTCGCCTAATATTATTTAGACATAAATAAATATCAAAAACAATGAGAACGAATGATGTCATTATGCGTATGTCATTCTGCGTAGTCACAATATGTAATTTTGCGTCAGAGTCATAGATATGTCATTATGCGTATGTCATTCTGCGTGGTCACAATATGTCAAGTCCAAGATATGTCATTATGCGTATGTCATTCTGCGTAGTCACAATATGTCATTTTGCGTCAGAGACATAGATATGTCATTATGCGTGTAAATTCGTATTTACAAACAAAAAGTATTTAAGTAAGTATATATTTATCCGTTATCAAGTTTTCCATGATACAGTTTCTTAATGAAATTAAAATGGGCTTAAATAATTGGTGTGAATGTAAGAAGTTATTTATTTATTTAAACAATTATTACTAGCAGCTGTTCCATACAAAAGTACAACATCGACTCAATTGAAATGTATCTAGAACAGCTGATTTATTTTTCGCGATTCCGTGGTTGGCCCTGTATTAAAAATTTATCGTATTGATGGACACTATCATTACCTAAAATCATTGCAAGTACTAATTAAAATTTAGAGGTGTAAATTCTGTGCTTGTAGTAAATATCTGTTGTGAAAAATAAATATATGTAGCTTTCTTCCGCAAATAATCCCTCTCCTATCCTATCATACTCTATCCCACCCTATACTACCCTCTCCTACCCTCTCCTATCATATCATCCTATCCTATCCTATCATACACTATCCTATTCTATCCTACCCTATCCTATCCTCTATCCTATTATTTTGAGTTTTATTTTAGTGTACTGTAGGATATTCCGGATCTGCGATCTAAGTGAATTCATAAATACAGTGTAATAAAGATTTATAAATACTGTGTAATTAAGGGCAACTTAGGTCACGGCTAAGGTTACCTTTTTTTTTTTTTTTTTGCAATCCAGCACCGATTCGGTGCTGGATTGCATACGGACAAACATCTCCTGAGGATGCTCCGGGTTGGGGCGAAACACGTGTAGAGTAGTGTGATCGGTGAAGGTGCAAGTTTTGCGATTATTTGCGGAAGAAAGCTACATATATTTATTTTTCACAATGGTTAGGGACTTCCGCCAAGTGACGCCTGATTCAATCAAATACGTAAATATCTGTAACTACATAACCGACAGAGGAAATTCTTTGTGCATTAATTAAAACTGAAGCTTTATTATTTCTGAGCGACCAAGGCAAAATTTTATCCGATATTCCCACGAAGACGGGTACCAAGTTAATAAAACCTGAAAGCGCTGCTAGTAACGAAATATACTTACTTAATGCTTTATTTGGTGAAATCATATTAGTTTACACTGTATAAAAACATTATAACAATATACCTCTACCCACTCGATTTCTTAAAAAAAATGATCAATCATAAATTACTTAACTTTTAATTTAAAAGATAATAAATAACAAAGCTGAAATCACGCGTCCAATTTCTATTGTGACTAAGAATAATGTTGTGTGGAACTACAAGGGTGGTGCGATTGTACGTGTCACTTGCTAATTGATGTATCGTTCTGTCAGATGTGCCTCGGACCTCCAACCCTTTATTAAGGCAGAATTAAGCCGAGAATTCATTGGATTAATTCACGATATGAATGTGTTTTTAAAGGTCAATGTTACATTTTGTTTTGTTTTGGGTTATTTTTTGCATAGTGCTGTAACGCCGCTAGGTATATTACAAATAAATTTTAACTTTACCGTAATATTTTGATGTAGGCTATTGGTTTTGTTGCACATTTATTCAAAAAAAAAAGGGTTAGTTATGGCTTAATTACTTTAGGTCTCAAACAAGTAATGGAGCGGTTAAAACTCAGGAAATGGGAAACTATTGTTAGATATTTCAATGGTCATGCAACATGTTGGATGCTTGCATTGAATTTAAAACAATTGTGAATAGAACCAAGAGGTAGATGTTGTAAAGACAAAAGGCCACGTGTCGGGGAAGCAATTCTTGGGATGCACCCAACATGCGCTTACTAATAACCATTAAAACCATAGAATTTGAGAAAGTTGAGTATAAACAAAGGCTCCAACAAACAAAGAGGCGGTAAAGGAAGGGATGGCTAATACGAAAAGGAAATGGTTGGCAAGGCTCGAGATACGTGAGTACGCTACGGTAGGAGGCAGACGTGCCAAACGAGAGTGTCAAAGTTCTGCTAAAGCATTGAATAGAGTCGTGCGGTGTGTGGTAAAATTGAGTGTTATTTCCTTGTGCACAATGTGAAGGACATACGTTGTAACTTTTGGGTTATGTAAGTTGAAATAATACTTCGGTGAGTTCTTTATAATTTATTATTGCTTAAATGATCTGCCTGGTGTTAATTCTGGCATTCAAGGTATGTCTATAGATAGGGCCAGCTGAGCAGAATAGGCCGGAATGACGGATGAAGTCTTTCATTAGGGAGCGATACTCTAACATCGTTCAAATAGGGCTTTCGCTAGGCCACTCCACAATGCCTCGAACATACATCCACCTCACCTACTTCACACAGACATATTCTTGGTGTCAAATTGTCATACAGAGAGACCATTTGAGCCCTAATCACTTCGCGAATATTTCTTTCATTTATCTAATAAAATATTACAAAAGTCAGTGGGGGAACTAGTGTTTGCGGTCGAGTTCCACAGGAATGATGCGGTGAGAATTAGGAGACTAAATCATTTTAGTTTTCTAGTGGGTGGAGCATCGATCCCCCCCCCCCCCCCCCAAAGAGGAGGGGCTGGCTAGAAATAAAACTCTAAAGTATTAAATTAATTAAATTTATAGACGACTTACAAAACCTGGGTTTTGGGCGTTGAGTCACAGTGCGACAAGGTTTTCTGTTCAGGTGATAATCTTTGGAACTAAAACAGTTTTCATACAACAGTCCATTTTGACAGCTAATTTCGTATTGCAAGTGGCTCCTCTGTCACGGCTGTCACCGGAACAGACAGGAGTGTGGGACTATACACTCTCTAACGCGTCGTTGTCAAGTCAAATTCACGTTTTGTCGCAAAGTCAAATATGAGTTCATGACAGCTAAGCGGCTGTGACATGTCGCTGGAATATCGATCGCAAGCTGTCATGGTACGAATAAGCGAAGCAGATCAGTTTAGGTCCTAAACAAAACCGCAATAAGAGTTTATTGTGCCTACCCAGGATTTAGTAGTAACAGAGTACCTAGTCTAAAGAGGTTAGGATCCTAATTTAGCATACATTGCTTGTTTTGATTCCATCATTTGCTAAAACTGAGCTCAAAGAAAGCAATGTAAGCTTAATTAGGATCCTAACTATCCGATATTTCGGATGGTGTAATAACCTCTATCTGTGAAGGTGCAAGGTGTGTCGCTGTCTTGCTAGCTACAGGGTGCCTACCATCAACTCTTATTGCGGTTTTGTTTAGGACCTAAAATGATCTGATTCGCTTATTCGTACCACGACAGCTTAATATTGATATCAATGACAGCGATTCAGTGATCATTCAATGACATTTCACAGCCGCTAAGCTGTCATGTACTCTTATTTGACTTATAACTCGGCCAAGCTAACATGACACCTGCAGGTTATACCCGTCCCTCTCACTCTCCGGGCATGACAGAATCGAGAAAGAGACGGGTAGAAGAAATAAGGACACAAATAGTTCGGTCATTCACATTTAGCAATTCATTTTCGATCCAGTTTTTAGAAGGTCGTAGTACGAAAGAAAGCAATTCATTTTAGGAACCTATTCTACATCGCGCTATTTTTGAATCGCTGTCTTAAAGTTGATGGTAGGCACTCCAGGTATTGTGCACTGATAGTTTTGTAGAGCAGCGGCGGGGACCTCGAGGCCCCCAGCGGGCCCAGCGATATCTCTATTCTCCACTGCCAATCGGCACCAGGTATGATTGAGAGGTTGTGGTTTTGTGGTGCGTAATTTGTTGCGGGCGCGGACGGTGCATCTTGCATATTGTGTTTTTTTGCGAAAATAAGCATATATTTCTTTTTTCACAATAAAGAGCAGGTAATTATTCTGTGGTATAGTCCTTTCTTTAATTTCATGACGAGGTTTTTGCTCCACAGTGGCTAGGTATACATCGGCCACAGCCAGGCATAGTGGACGAGTTTATCAAAATGCTATTCAAGCGTTGCATTTGCTGTGCACTTTGCTAAGTGAACAATGACAGTCATGCTTCATTGCGAAGGATGAACCCGAGCATATTATGGTGGCATTATTGTTTCGAAAGCAAGCCATTTGTTAAATTGCACGCCGGGCTCGCAAAGACTGTTTCTGCCGTTAATAGCAATTATACAATTAAACGTTGCAATTCGGCGATGAAAATATCGTAAAATGAACCTATTTTTAACAATTTTTAACCAGCGGAATTATAATAAAGTTAAATAATTTAATTGAAGTTACATTGTTTTCGGGTTTGGTTTTACCCATTATCAAGCGAGATCAAGTCACAGTTGTGAAACTGATTAGGTATACTTCGGAAAATGCTTTAGGTTTCCAATGGGTTGCGATGAAATTATATTTCGCGTTACATCTGCTCGCAATACTTGTATTTTTACTTTTTCTCTGATGCTGCATTTTCCTTGTTCAGAAATGCTTACGTGGGTTTACGAAACGATATGATTCCGTCGCAACAATAAAAATAAAAGAGAAAATGCTGTTAATATTGACATTGGTACTTCAGCTTTCTTGCTGAAATGCCTCAAAGATATGGAATTACAAAACAGTCCTGTCTTTTTTCAGAGCTCCGCTTTATTTTTGAAAGTGGTCTCCAGTCTAGTAACAAAGTACAGAAATCGGTACGTACTTACTGATTAGATAGACAGAAACGTGAATTTGCATTATAAACACACAATAAGGCTAAAACTGCAGCCAGCAATATGACCATGAAGCTCGACTTAATACTGTTACCTCAGTATTAAGTCGAGCTTCATGAATATGACAATAATGCTTATAAACACATATACCGGTGATAATATTTGGAACTAAAACAGTTTTCATACGACAGTCTATTTTGACAGCTAATTTCGTATTGCTACTTTGCAAGTGGCTCTTCTGTCACGGATGTCACCGGAACAGACAGGATTGGTGGACTCATGAAGCTCGACTTAATACTGAGGTAACCTCAGAGTATTAAGTCAAACTTCATGGGTGGACTATTAGGTTTGCGTGACGTGTGCGTCGTTATGTCATTACGGCAATACGAAGTCAAACGTCAAGACGCAAACGTGGTCAAGACGCGCTGCATAGAATTACCGCGATCGGGGCGCTGCTCACGCGGGCAAAAAGTTGTGAATTAAAAGCTAGTTTTTCATAAATTAAAAATACATTAAAGCTAAAGTTCTGAGCTTTGCTGTCTTGACTGTACATGTACAATAAAATTTGATTTAAAATTACTCTAGTAGTATCATTCATTTGGCAACGGCACTACTACAAGTAGTACGGCTAATAGTGCCGTTGCCAATAAATGGCAATCATCATCATCAACAGCCATTTAATGTCCCCACTGCTGGGGTACTGGCCTTCCTTATGAACGGATAAGGAGAATGGGCCATGAAGGACCCTCCACGCGGGCCTATTGCGAATTGGTGGGTATAAACGACTGCAAAATGCAGACGGGACCAAAGGCTTAACGTGCCTTCCAAAGCATGGAGGAGTTCGAGATGAGACGTTTTTGATCACCCATCCCGTGATCGACCATTGCGAAAGTTGCTTAACCTCAACGATCAAAGGCCGAGCGCGATAACCACTGCGCCATGGGCTCCCGTGGCAGTAAATGTCAATATTCAGTGGAAAAAACTTCAATTTTTTTTTTACATTCTAACAAAAACAAAACCGCCTTTAATAGGACTGGAGGCAGAGTTGTGTTTTCCGATCTCCCCCGTGTCCCAAGGGGACAATTTATCAATTCACCGTCGACACCGTTTATGCCTACTTAGCATTGGGGCTTTTTGCATTGGTAATGTTTAAATGATCTATTAGAATCATGGATACATGATTTATTAGTTACAGCCAGGTTACAGCCCATATTTACAGAGTTTACTAAATAAATATTTATTAAAAAAAATGGGTTTTGACAAAAAAAGACGAAACACATATGGATCACTCGCGCGTCTGTCTTTCCGGTGTTACAGGCAATTTGCTCCAAAACTGAATATCATACGTACCAAATGAGTTGTACTCGTTTGCTTTTCTGTGACCCAAAGACGAAGGTATCACGTAGGTATACAACTGAAGTTTGAATTAGGTTACAAAATAAGAAAAATTTAAAAATTAAATTCATGAGTGACATAGTGTTGCCAGGTCCCATTTGTTTGAAATCGGGGCATGAGGTAAAACAAATCGGGATTAAGGGTTGAAAATCGGGACAAACATAATAGTAGATTGTTTAGCAAGGGATGTATGGCACCCATAACAGTCGAGTGTTTTGGCGCACGAACGAAGTGAGGGCGCCGATAGTTCGAGACTGTTATGGGTCCATACGCCCGAAGTAAACACTCTAGTTTTCATTTTGAATATGAGGAAAGTAAAAATAAACAGAAATAATCTAAAAAATATTTTTCCTATGGCCGCGGAATTTTCAAAAGACTATAACTTTTTTGTTCATTTTCTCTGTTTCAAGGAAGGCAAGGGAAACTAAGTCCTTTCAGTCTTGTTTGGTGTTTGACCCGTACTCTATGCAATTCCATGAAATTAATAGCCTGATTTTTTATGTTACAAATAACTTATTTGGTTTAATCTGTTTCTAAAAACGCATTCTTTAAAAAAACAATGTTTTAGATATTAAAATAATAATTCTACGATATTAATTATTTTATATAATAGCAAAACATGGCTGTATAGTCTTCTGTACCATTGCCTGTATGTACCTTTGGTATTTAAATGTCCAAAGAGATAAGACTCTACACACGTTCCTATCCGACCTCCGATCCGATTCGGTCTGCTCCCAGACCAAATCGGAACGTGTGTAGCGTAAATTTGGTCTGGGAGCAGACCAAATCGGCTGTCGGATCGGAACGTGTGTAGATGCTATTACAGATTTTGACATGACCCCTCCTATTCCTTTTTTAAATTTCATAACGGCCCTAGGGCCGCCACATACCATTTTCAACCCGCATTTTAGGCAAGTTAGGAGTTACTTTCAGAATATGAGACATGAAAAATAATGTATTTTTAATTAAGGTGGGCAGGCAGGTATTGCGTTTTGCAACTACTACGGGTGGGCATTAAAAACCCGCGGCATTATTATGTATGTAATGTATGCTTTAATCTACCGGATGACTTTGAAGTCGTTAGTATCCTTTTAAAACAAGAACGTACGCATGATATAGAGTCGTATCCCCAAATAATACCTATGTCGAGGCAAATCCAAGATGTAAATAGGTATATTTTTTAATCCCTGAAAAATCATGTAAAATTTCGGTAATTGATCGGTAATATTCGGTAATTGATCACTATAACAGATAAAAAGAAAGATAACCAAAAATAAGATTGAATTGAATAAAAAATACAATTCAAATGTCCTAAAATCTAAATCATAATCTAGTTGCTTTTAACGCGAAAATGCGTAGTCTTTGGAAAACAGAAATTTTAGTTTTTGAGGTTATTTCCAAAAAAAAATAGGAGTGGTGAGTTGTTTCATTTTGACATCTTATTGTATGCGACCATATGACTACGTATACAGGTAAATATACCTACCTTCTACGAACAGGGATTGGTAGGTTGGAGGAGCAAAGTGACGAGCATGTTAGGTTTACATGAACAAATCGCGCAAGCCGAGCAAGCGTAGCGAGCGTGCAGCGGTAGCGGCCAGCGAAGTATAAGTAAAGGCTCCAAGATCGCCACAAAATCGATGCACTTGAGATGTGGTGTTGGAGACGACTGTTAAAAATACCCTGGACAGCGTTCCGCACCAACTTATCCATCCTCAAAGAACTTGACATAAGAAATAGGTTATCGTCGATTGTGCATCTGCGAATACTCAAGTTCTTTGGGCACATATCTCTAGAAAGGAGAAATCGATGGAGAGGCTCGTTGTACAAGGTCACACAGAGGGGAAGAGACCACGAGGTCGACCGCAGTACAATGTTTTCGCAGAGCTGAATGTCGAACAAAATGGAGAAACATCGCTCCTCGACGTGCGGCCGGCCGCCCTGGGAGCGAGTTGCGACGGCGAGCCGCAACCCTGTCCATCCACAGCCACGACCACTCTATCAAGAGTGCGACTAAGGAGAAGTAGAAGAATAACATTAACAACAATCAGACTTGCTGGACTAGTGGAAATAATGAAATAAAATCGTAGCTCTATTAATAAATTGACACGGTTGAGAAGTTGTTACATTTTGCCCCCATTTTTTAATTGAAACAGTTATAAAATTTACTGCTAGCCATGCAATTGATTTATCGGGACATTTAGTGTCCCAATCAGGTTCAAATCGGGACGCGTCCCCAGACCCCTGAAAATCGGGACGTCCCGCGCAAATCGGGACACCTGGCAACTGACATGTGACATATATTATTGAAGACATCAGTTGATAAAAACACTATGTAACAAAAATTCTTGATCATCTGGTTAAAAGTTTAATGTTACGACCGATTTGGCGCAAGGGTAAACTACCTACCTTCTGCGCCAGAGGTCTCGGGTTCGATTCCCGAACAAGATAAATATTTGTGTGCATGAACATGTTTATTTGTCTTGGTTTGGGTGTTTTCTATATATAATAAGTATGCATTTACAAACAAAAAAGTATTTAAGTATACCTATATTTATCCGTTATCAAGCACACATAGACACAGTTTCTTGAGAAATTTACTATGGGCTTAGATAATTGGTGTGATTGTACGAAAATATTTATTTATTATTTATTAATGTGCTTTTAAAACATTCATATTATGAACTTAAACAAATAAAAAAGATATAAATCTAACTTTAAAATAAAAAATTAATCTTAATTCAATATTTTTTATTATACCTTTATCATCTGATGTCTTAAAATTTATCCCGATATTCCTACAAGAACGGTTACCACGCGGGTGTAACCACGCAGAGCCTCTAGTTTTTGATAAAACAACTGTTCTTGATTCAATCAAAGCAATATAATGTGGCCTAAATGTAGTTCGTTGATATTCAAGCAATATATTGTTCCGCGGTTGCGTAAATTGTAGCGATCCTCTTCCATTGAAGTTGCAACTCCAATTAATACAACCCCCAAGCTGTCGATAAACAGATATAGATATCGATATCCCTCGAACAACACTAGTGTGCTTCATAGCGAGAAATTCTAATATCGATATATGACAACTCTGCTAGTGGTGTCTCGCGTCCCGTGGTTGCGCGCATCACATCGTATGTTTGTCCACGAATTTCTCGAAAACTAAGAGAAATAACGAGATGATTTTTTATTTAAAACACACCTGTTTTAAATTCCAATTTCAATTCCAATTCAACTTACGGAACAGTTTCATTAAAATAACCAATTTTAATGAAGTTTTTTAAGGTATCTATGGGTATCTTATGGAACAATCTACACAAAAAATTAAGGAATAAAAAAGGGAATGAAAAATATTAAACCAACTTCAAAAAGTAGGGCAGAGGTACCCTTTGTGGTCACTTTAAGGATTTTTTTACTTACTACACTACTACTTAGTCACGCACTAAGTACTAAATGGTATTAGGTATTTTAGACACAAATTATATCTTAAATTATAGATAATTTATCTACCTTTAAAGGTACTTACATTTTTCAAATTTATAATAGTAAAATAGTTTTTTTTATATTACACACAATGTGTGAGAGGTGCCAAATGTACCGGTTTTGGCCACTTACTGAAAGTTAAACTTTTGTAAGTATTGCGAAAAATCAAAACCAAACCCAGGCAAAATCAATATATTCTAATGCGCTAGAAACCAGTCAATTGCAAAACAAAAATTTGATTGTTAAAAACTAAGGTTTATAAAGTATTTCATCCAAAACAAATATCTTAAAATTTTCATACAAAACATTTTTTCAAAGAGAAAATGGAATTTATTGAAAAATAATCCTATGGCATAAGTAATTCTAACGGTTGTTATTATTACCTTAAAATACCTTATTTTAATTGCCTGTATCAAAAATGGCTAAAAGTTGTTTAGAAAACTTTTAGAGCAATAAGTGGCCAAAACCGGTACGCCTGCCCTACCTCTCAACTAAAAAGGAAAAAATAGTAAAAAAATAAGACCTTTTTGAGGTCAGTGCCAGCAGGGCAGCAAGAAAAAGCCAGAAAAAGGCATGGAACTCAAAAAGGTAGTTAATTAATTGAAAGATATTTTTTTCCGTTGACAGGTACTTTTTGAGTCGGTTTAGTTTTTTTTTAAATTAGGTACTTTTTTATGTACTAAGCAAGGCGACCTTATCGACATCTGTCTTGTCCCAACCCCGCTTGCGGTGTCCCGCGGTTGCGCGCATCACATCGGGACAATTTATCAGTTCCTCGGCGACACATACAATTGACTCGTTCGTCCGTGCTCTGTGCCACACAAGGCTCTGTTAAGATTTTGATTAATTGGAAAAGGGTTCCGGTTTCTATTGGCGAATGTGTTATGTGTATATTCATATGTGCTTCTTATGTATCAATGTGTGAGATGCGCAATTATCTTATCACGCCCTAAAACAGCATTTTAATAATAAGTTTTGCCTATGTAATTGCCGTTTTCTATGGGGAAATTGTAGGAAGTTGGAATTATCATACAAAGATATTTGGGGATTTCGTGGACATGACATGTGAACTCCGAATTCAACGAAACTTTAAAGATATGATCAAATAACATGAATCTAACTATTGCCTATAACCTCATTCTTAATAATCTCATTAAAAAAACTGTTCGAAGAATTGACGACAACCAAAGAGGGGTACTTTGAAGCATTTATAAAAATGTCAGATGTTACTAGCTTTCCGCCCGCGGCTTCGCCCGCGTGGACTTCACGACGTTATCCCGCGGGAATGTGATATTTTTTCGGGATAAAAAGTAGCCTATGTTCCTCTCCAGGCTACAAAGTATCTGTGTCCTAAATTTCAGCCAGATCCGTTCAGCCGTTTTGGCGTGATTGAGTAACAAACATACAAACATCCAAACATCTGAACATCCAAACATCTAAACTTTCAAAGTAGGATTTTAAAGTAGGATAGGATTTAGACGCGTGTTTAATTATTCTCTTTTTAAATGTTTAACATTATGACATAGGTACTCTATTTTCGAAACTGACTATTATATTGATATATTGGTAAAAATTCAAAAATTAGAAATCAATGAACATGTGAGAAAAAACGGCAATTTCGTAAGTAAAATTATATTCCAACTCAAACTTAGTTCTAGTTTTCTATACTTCTATGCTAATATTATAAACAGGAAAGATTTGTTTGTTTAATTGTTTGTATGTTTGTTTGATTGCATCGAATAGGCTCCGAAACTACTGGACCGATTTCGAAAATTCTTTGACAATTAGAAAGCTACATTCTTCCCGAGTGACATAGGCTATATTTTATCCCGATATTCCCGCGGGAACGGGTGTCACGCGGGTAAAACCGTGAAGATCTGCTAGTTTTTTATAAACTATAGATGCAAAAAAAAGTTTTGTTGTTTTTTTTAAATATCAGCAAAAACTTGTGACGAAGTTCAAAACCTATCCGGCAAACAAAATGCTCATTAGAGCAGGGATTTTAACTGACTTCATTTATTATACAACATCACATACACAAACACAAATCCTAAGAAAAGACAATCAAATTCACTAAATACATAAAACAATGCTATTTATAAAGTTCCCATCGAACTTAAACCAACAATTTCTAAATCCGAGTATCAAGAAAATAAATCCGACTAATGGAGTTTCAAGTAACTGCCGCAAAAATTATGTATGAACATTAACGTCAAAAACAAAATTGCACTATTAAGCCCCCAGTACTAACCATAAGCTTTTATGTAGCACATTTGAGAAGGCCGATTTAATTAATACCCATATGGCCTGCCCCGTAAATCTCGCAATAAACGTCTAGTGTAGAGAAAATGGGGAACAAATTGCAGAAGAAAATAATAACTGGGCACTAGCAATTGTATTTATCCCGTATTACGTGTATATAATCACAGAATAAATACTAGGTACTAGTATTCCACCTTCATATAAAAATGTTGGAACGCAAGTCACGACTCATATTTATCGAGAATAATTAAACAGATCCACAAAAAAATACGAAAAAATTGAAATGCACAAGAATTATAGTTTAATTTCCATTTCAATATTTTTAGATGTTAACTTAGTTTTTTGGTGGGTAACCTAACCTAACCTAAGGTTAGTTTGGGGAACAATTAAATACAACCCATATTTATTTCTCCCTCTCTCGCTCTCTCTCTCGCTCTCTCTCTCGCCCTCTCCTTATATATCTCTCTCTATCTCTTGCTCTCTCTTTCGGTATGATCTGGAAGGATCTCGGTAATCGCTCCATACCAAGAGGACATGGAGATGAGTACATAATAGGAGTCCTAACTGGCGTTACGACCGGGAGCGATTCTCAGATCTATCGATATATCTCTAATTCGAAATCGTCAAATTCCAATACTAATCTTTTCTATAAACTTTGAACAAAAAAGTGTACTGCTACTAACGCCAAAAACGTCCCAGGCGCGCACGGAGTTTTCTGATACTGAAAATGTCACAAAAATGTCTATAGTTTTTAAAAATACAGCTTTACGCGCGACATTCTAATAAATATATTTTTCATTTTTTTTTTCATTCAAATCGAATGACATTGACCACTCGTTGCAAGCAACATACAAATTTCTTGGTTGCAAGTCGAGCGCTGGGCAAAGACATTTCTTTAGTGTGATACGAAAATTCTTTTTCCATCGACATCCGCCATTATGTTTTGACAGTACGCGCCATATAACTTGGCCTGTGCTGTGTGCCAAGTTAAGTGGCGCGGAATATCGCTATTCCACATAATATTATCTATTGCGCGGGTTTATATGATCGAAGATTGCGCGAGAATCGGCCCCCTGAATACTTTGAATAATTATTCTGTGTTAAAATCGTGCGTACGTACGGTACAGGCGGGGATAACGAGCAACAATAACGACCTACTGTGATTTAGTGGCGGAGGCACAACCAAATAAAATTGTTTAGCTCTGTATTTGTGTTCTTAGCTTATCGTAAATGTGGCGAGTATTGTAAACTCCGCGAGCACGGATCAGACAAAAAACTGACGGGTCTGATTTCAGCTATGTGACTCTGATCGCAAGTGACCTTCAAGATGAAGGTGTGTAGGTAATTTTTCGTTTTTACGACTGTATAAAATGCAAGAGGGAGAAAAAATAGCCCTTGTCGGATTTCTTGCCAGTTCTTCTCGTTTCAAAGTCTCCCGTTGTAGGATTTCCGAACAAAATGGCGTAACTTATTTGAAATTCATAAGTGTTGTCACATCACAACTATAGATGTAAATTTGGTTTAAAACCAATTTAACCAGACGGTTTAAGCAATTTTTCTCGTTTAAAACATTTTTTTTATTATTTGAAGCTGTTCATCGCTAACATTGCATGTGTAGATAATGGATAAGTATATTTTATTCCTTAGTAATATTAATTATTTTTCGAAAAAAAAAAATTGTGCCTTAGTTGGGTATTCAACCATTTGAAACGGTTGTTTTGAGGTTTTAAACCGTTTACTTTCCTTACGCTTTATTTTGCGAAGCAAAAAAATGATATTTGGTCGGCCATTGATATATTTCTACCTTTGAGTATATTTGTACGAACGACGTTGGTCAACCATCAATAGATCAATTGCTAAGGTAGAAACTATCGATCGACAATCGATAAGTTGGTGGGGTACTCATAGTAATATTCTCATATTTGACTTGATACTTAGTAGTGAGCATAAGAGACTTGACCATTGTAAACCTACTAAAATTAGAAATATAGAAATATATTAACTTCCTCATACCAATTTTTCTCTTGACTTCTTCTTTCTGACATGAACCAGTACCAAAGGTTAATTTCTGCAAAACACGCAAATGAAACTCTTTAACATTCAACTTTAAGTAGGAATCCGTGTTAATCTATCAGAGCGATATCAGGTTACGGGTTGCTTTGCTACAGGGTGTAGCGTTGCGCACTAAGCTTTGTCGCTGAAGTTAAAGGTAGGGTCTCGCTACTAGCGATTTCCATAAATTTTACAATTATATAAAATGTAACAAAATAGCATTGTAAAAGCAAAAAAAAATATTTTTTTGAAAAAATCTGTTTATTTTTTCCATTTTTAGTATAAGAAATCTACCTTGAAACCAAATAATGAGCAAGTGTACCGTAAAGTGCAACGATAAAACTGTTGTCACATGGTGGTCCATATCTAAATTAGAACACCAAGACAAGCTCCGCCTTCCAAATAAACATGCCCTTACTCCTAAGCGTTAAGGAGTTTTACCTTCCATCATCAGCTCACCTAAATAACCTGTAATATGACAACTAAAAATCTTTACATATTAACGATATTTAAAAAATTACCCTCCAACTCCTAACCATTGAGGAGTTGTACCTTCCATCACTAGCTCATTATCATGATATCATAACTAGCAGATGCAAATACTTGAAAAATATATAAAACACGTAAAATACCTATAAAATTTGCGAGTTTTCCTCAATTTGCCCTGGATTCCACCATCAGCTCTTAACTTGGTTACAATGGAACCAACTCAAGAATATACTCTTTCGAATAAAAGAAGAATTATCAAAATTGGTTAATAGTTCCCGAAGATATTGAAGCGTAAAGCAAGAACTACCAGACGAAAACAATGTGTTTTTTCAGGATTCTGAAGAAACTTCTGAACCGACTACTGTAAATTTTTCATGGGCTCAATTTGAAACTTTGGTCTATCAGATAAAAAAAGAATTATCAGAATCGGTTCACTATTGGCAGAGTTATCGTGGAACATACATAAAAAAAGAATCCTCCTTTTTTTTAAGTTGGTTAAAAATTAAATATCAACTTACAATTTACATCTTTAGAGAGGTGTAGTTTTTATGTAGATATTTCTGGAGCTAATTTGAAAATAATTCTAGCTACATAATTCTAGTGTAACATAGGCTATTTTATTACAAAATACACTCAAATTTAAATTTGTAATTCTTTTCACAAAATTTCACTAAAATCATCCTTTAATGAAAACCAAACAAGAGCATACCTACCTACCCATGGCATGCTATTCCAGTCTAATAAAAATTGCTGTTTTAATCGAATTCTCAATAGGGTATTTCTATGTTGTTGAAATGTAGATGTTAAATCATGAAGTTTAAAAATATAACATTTAAGATCAACAAATGTAAAAAAGAATTTGTGTTTATAACAAGGTAACTATGAGCTGTTTAATTTTGAACAACATAAGTGCAATAAATGTTTTGAATCTTTGATGTCTCTTTCTTGAATGAAATCTTCTATGGCGAGACTATGAAGCTGCTGACTTGGTGACGTCACAAAGACAGTCGTTCTCTCCTTGTCTAATTAGAAAGTTTGATGCCCCATAAATAACAAAATATTCAAAATAATTCAAAATAAAAACTTGTTTTGTGTTGCTAATATTTCAAAATACATAAGAAAACAGTAAAATACCCTATTGCACGCTGATATCGGCACCTCACCCTTAGATAATAATAGTGTGTGAAAATAAAAATCTGACGCCTTTATGCATGCCCTAACGAATTTTTTTCTTTATGTCTTTGCTTAATACTAGTTGTGAGACTTTTTTTTGTACAAACCCTCATAACTTTCAAGGAATGACATAAAGCTGGTCGCTAACACATACTTTCAAATTTCTTTTGTCTGTTTCGCTATTCCAAAATTCTATAAAATTTTGCATACTTACCTTTAAAAATAACCTTGCACTTCTCGAGACGTCATAAAGACGGTTCTCATAACGGAGCGGGGACAAGTGTCCCAAGAGAAATATATTACGTTATGACTAAGGAGCGAAACATGAAACGCTTCCGGCCCTTTCAGATGTTAATGAAACCTTCATTTGTGGGAACACTGGTCAAAACACAATCGGGGCACCTTTCCAGGCTCTTGAAAAATAAAAAAACTGAGACATAAACAACGAAGAATTTCATTCTTGTTTTGTTTTGATACTTAGGACTAAATTACAGTGTTGTATTTGTTCTTTTACCTTATTTTATCACCTCTGTGGTTTTCTCTTAGTAGTGCACACCACCGATTAAGACCCAGAGGTCCCGGGTTCGATTAAAATAAAAATAAAATGAAAATTCTCTTTATTCCACTTAATAAATAAGGTCTTTTGAATTGTCAATAATTCCCAGTGGAGGTACATATTGTATTCGGTTTGGTTAGGAGTAGGGCTTGTTCTAAGTCCGCCTGGCTAGCTACCACCATCTTATCTAAGTCTGCGCCATAACTACGATGTTTTCATCATTGTTGCGGTTTGGCAGTTAAAAGATAAATAGCCAGTTTCTCAGTGGTTGAGGATTCAGGGAGTAGTGTGCTTCTACCTTCAGTATTATCTTCACTTAGCATCAGGGGGCCAAGTCTGCTAACGTTAAGTCACAATCGTGTCTCAATCGTGTTTCAATTGTAGTTCAGTTGTAGTGCTTTTTTACACACTAGTTACAAGAAATATGTACTTTTTTTACAATACTATTGATGGTCACACAACCCAATACATTCACATCAAATCATAGGTACTGTCCTAATTCTTTTAACTAGTGTTGAAAAAAGCACTACCACTGAACTACAATTGAAACACGATTGAGACACGATTGTGACTTAACGTTAGCAGACTTGGCCCCCTGGGTGTGATGAAACCTAAGAGCTTCCCCGTTGTGAATAAAAAAAATACCTTCATCAGTCGCAACGGAATTTTATGTGATTGTCATCAATAGACAGAGTGATTTAAGAGGAAAATTTATACATTTTTATTATTGTGTATTCACAATGCAATTTTATTATTGAAAATATTGAAAATTCCATCCCATCGGAGCTAAGTTGTGAGACGGGCTTCGATCAACAATTACATCATGGAAAGTTTATATTATTACCTATGCATTATTATAAGTCATTACACTATGCCAAGGTGGGGATAAATGGGGAACTGTTTCAACAACAAAAGTCTTTTAAACCGATTATTCGAAACGGTTGCTCACATATTTTGTTAAAGTTTTGGTGTAACAATTACAACGGTAGCAAGAACATTTTTTATCATAAAAAATAAACGTTTTACATTGCCGTCATGTAAATATCGAAATAGCTCTTGTATATTCTTGTTATGAATTCGAGCATTGCATCAGTAAGGTAGGAGAACCGAGCATTAAAGTGCGCAACCTATATGATACAATTCGAGCATTACCTACATCATGCATCAGTGAGGGAGAAGAATATCCGAGCATTGCAGTGTACAACCAGTAATGATTTAATTCATACTATGTATACCTACCTATACTAATTTGTTAAACCTAAGTTGTTCCGGAACTCGTTCGTCATCGCGTCCCGTCCCACAGTTGTTTAAACTATTCCGCATTCTAAACGCTCCTGTATTTTCACCGCACTTTAGTTAGTTGTTCGTAAACTGTCCACGTACAGCCGTGTTGCCACAGTTACACTGAATTTAACCGAAAAAAAAACATGTAGTGATAAATGGGAAACACTGTTTCAACAATAAAAGTCTTTTAAAACGATTGACGTACGTTTCGAATACGGAACGGTTGCTCACGTAATTTGTTTAGGTTTTGGACTAACATTCACAACGGTAGTGAGCAACAACATTTTTTTTATTCAAAAAGGTATGTTTTATAATAAAATTGAGTAAGTACCAAAATAGCTCCCTGTATTTTTGTTATGGACTGGATTTTGATGATGGCTAACTGTAGTAATGGATCGAGAGAGAGAACTTTAATATTTCTTATTCACTTTATAATTTATTATGGTCGGTTCATCGGGGTTTAGTTGCATTTGCAATGGCTAATAGAGGCGTTTAGTAGTCGTGTGCGCGAGCACTAAACAAACTTTTTATTCAAAGAATTCTGAAGAAATCCCTGTTAACCCCTGGTGGTGCCTGACCTCCTGGCCCCCGAATGAAAACTCAGTGCCGTGAGTAATTACCATTCCTACATTTCAACTGCAGGGCAATATACAATTTGTGGTAAGTATAAACTAGACCATTTCCTTGTAATGTACCATTCTTGCGAATGTTCGGTGCTATGTTCCTCTGGCTCCGCACGTTGGCACAATCATTGGCCAGTGCATCGTACATTGCCATTTTTGAAAGAATCTTTTTAGACTTGTTCTTTCACGAACGTTCTTGTACGATGTATTGGCTAATGTTTGGGCCAACTTGTGGAGCCGGCATTCGACAATATTCACGGCGATGGAGCATTTTATTCACTCTTTGTTGAATGAAATGTCTCAACACCGCGCTCGTGTCTATGATCGTTAAAATGTTATAACAAACCGCTCGTTTGTTTTAAAAATCATGTTGTAACAAAACAGCGAGCGCTAGATGTTCGATGTGTTTGATTTTTGCCGAAAAAAATGTATTGCAAAGTTTGAACAAACAGCAGAATAACGACCTAAGCATCATTAAGAACATTGTAAAAGATTACAAAACCAAAGTCCATTTAAAACGGTCACCTGGAGCAGCAATAAATAAACAGCCATTTCCTCCACGTACAACGATAAAAAATAATGAAAACGATAGAATCGAGAGTACAAGGGCGATTAAACGTTTTCATTCGATTAAAACAACCGTCACCGACATTCGCAAATAAAACGAATCGACTAAACGCGACCTTTTACGGGATTAAGTTTGATATCCAGCAATTACAAATAGGGGGGAATTAAAGGGGAAACGAAGTCTCCTCGTCCCCTTTTCAGTCGTAATTCTTAGCATTCCCCCGTTAATTTAAAACTAAACTGCCGCCAGTCGCAACAATAGATTGTCGCATAAATAACTTAAAGAAAAAAAGGTTTTTACAATTTATGTTCTTCCAAACCCAAATGCTAGATTTTAGGCGGAATTTGAAAATTTACTCAAGCAGCATTGTTACGATTAATTGCAATTTGTATTTGTCGTTCCGTTTGTTGGATTTAGGAGGCAAAAACTTTTAACTGGATTGTTGTCATTGGTTGTTTCTGTCGCTTTGTTTTGTTTAATTTTGATCAAGACATTCAATATTAAGTACCTACCCTATTTGCAAATATTGTGATTGTGCATCCAAATCTAAGGCGGCGCGCGTGAAACCAGCGGTCAGCGTGACGGCGGAAGGTGCGCGAATTGTGCATAAGTTGGTCCGTCACTATGACTTATTTGAAGAGACGTCTGTCGAGAGCGCGCAATGAATGAACAATTTGCCCACGCGCCGCCGCCACCGCCCCGCTGGTTTCGTGTGCCAGAGCATTTTCAGAATTGTGTTTTATAAGCTCGTTTTTGGAAACACATGTACTTACACGCGTATACTGTATGTTTAGGCGCACCTTTTGCCACACGCACAACTTTATCACGCCTGGTGATTATAAGACTGATGGTTAAAGCGCACTACTCTCCGAGGAACTGGCTATCTTTTCTAACTGCCGGAATACAAAAATACTAAAAACATCGTTGTTAACAACCGCGTCAGACTTAGATAAGATACCTAGTGGTAGCTAACCAGGCGCACGTTGATCAAGCCCTACCACCAACGAAACCGAATACAATTGAACCCGGGACGCTAGATCTGTCGACAGTTCATATTGTATCATAATAAATAATAGGTCTTTACCTATGAAATTGCCGTTTTCTATGGGGAAATTGTAGGAAGTTGGAATCGGCATACAAAGATATTTGGGGATTTCTTGGACATGTGAACTCCGAATTCAACGAAACTTTCGAGATATGATCAGACAAAATTATTCTAACTAGTTATTGCCTATAATCTCTTTTGATTAACTGTATTAGAATAAAAAAAATCTGTTCAAATCTGTCAAATTGACGACAACCAAAAAGGGGTACTTTGGAGCATTTATAAAAATTTTAGAAGCATGTTTAATTATTCTTTTCTTAGATGTTTAACATGACGATATACTCTATTTTCGAAACTGACTATTAATTTTGATATATTAATATTAATAAAAAAATTAGAGACCTATAAACATGTGAGAAAAAGACGGCAATTTCATATGTAAAGACCTATTATCATTCTATGCAAATTTCAGCCGATTGAATACGATATGAACTTATTTAAATTTTTACTTTTTTGCATTCACAATGCAATTTTTATTATTGAAAAATGGAAAATGAAGTTTTTTGAAAAAATCGACCCGTCTCACAACCAGCTCCGATGGGACTCGAACCCACGACCTTTCTCTATCCGGGTGACTGCTCTAACCACTGAGCTACGGAGTCGTTCGTTTCGCCCGGATAGCGAAAGGTCGTGGGTTCGAGTCCCATCGGAGCTGGTTGTGAGAAGATATGAACTGTCAAATTTATACGATTACCTTACGCAATCGCACCCCTCCTGTCTCCCTCGTGTAGCGACGCACTCACATCGCAACATAAGCAAGACGCCGAGTATTGAAGAAATGCAGGATCAGCGAAAAGTACGAATGTAAAACATCGACGCGCACGCCTGTCGTCACACACTACATCAAGACAGAGCTGAAGAATTGTATGGAAACATGAATCGCGCTAACAGAGTTTATCAGATGCGTCGCATAGATACAATTTCCAACAACTAACAGTTGGGCCGCGGTCCCCGAGCACATACACCTAGCTCGGAGGAAGTAAGTACCTCCCTTTTCGCTGAATATCTGGCAAAATATCCTGCCTCAACACCTCGCATGAAAAACTATCCTTATGGTAATCGAATAGTAAACTAAACCGTTTTTCAGAAGCTGGCAAACTGCTGCTGACAAATATGAATTGAATTTCAGTTTCACCACCGAAAGTTCATACAAAATAATACGATCACGATAACGTTGACCAAAACGACAGTTTTTCGTTACTGTACGTACCGTTTCGTCTGAAAAAGTTGACAAGTTCCTTGCGCCCATTTTTCTTGATAACGATTTGGAGTCGTTAAAACTGAAACTTTTGCATTTAAAGCGTAATATTTCTAACTAAGATCACTTTTATTATCGTTTTAACGATTAATCGATCACTTTTAAAAACAACTGTGCCCGTAGTGTAAGTTTTTATGTCAAAAAACGCAAACTATTTCGAATGCGTATTAATGTCAATTTGTATGAAAACTATATTAGCGCGCTACTCGCCGCTAGAGGCGCTAATACAGTTTTCATACAAATTGACATAAATACGGAATCGAAATAGTTTGCGTTTTTTGACATAAAAACTTACACTACGGGCACTGATAGGTATGAAAATGTGATAGTAAAAAACCACGAGCACTATATGTATAGCTTTCAGGCGGGAAAGCTACTTATAGGGCTCGTGGTTTTTTGCTATCAATTTTTTCCTATACTTACAGAATCGCATTGTAAATGCATAAAAATAATTTAAAATCTCAACTGATAGCTAAGTATATTCAAAAGCGTTTTGACTTTGATATATCTCAGACTAAGTACAGACTAACATCAATATCAAGTGTATGTACCTAACATTAATAATCACGAGAAAAACACTGGTCTCCCCACGAAAACTGTTAGCCAGCAATAAATATGTGGTAATCGCCAGTTATGCCTGTCTACAGAGGTTTTCACATTGTGTGAATAGCAGTAACCACTCGCATTATTGTTATAGAGCCCAAATTACGTACAAAGGCATGCCGTAAAGACCATTCCAAGGACAGCGGTACAATACATCGAGCGAATGTACCGAAACCTTTTTCCTAGTAGTAGTAATAGGTATTTATGGTTCACACACAATAACCCATTATAGTGGGACGCCATATGTTGGCCGGTAGTGAGGGGAAAATATACAAGGTGTACGATATATAAACTTCTAAGTAGACTGTACGTAATTGAAAAAGGTGTAGGTAATTGAGAATTGCTTACTGCTATGATCATTAGTTCACACACCTTATTGTATTTATCATGATTTATTATGTAACTGCGATGGAAACTGATCCTATATACTATTTTTAACCCCCGAGACGCAGCGCAAAGAGGGGGTTTATAAGTTGGAGGCCTATGTATGTCTGTCTGTCTGTACGTATATTTCATTGCGGTTTTTTTTAATTGAAAGCTATATTAATCGAGATGGTTTTTAGCCGTGTTTGATGAAAATCCATCCGGCCATTTATGGAGATGGTCAACTGCCTGCCGAAAAGGAAAAAGATTCAGACGACGTGGTGCTCTGACTAAAATAATGTACACCTTGGCAAATTTAGGTGGCTTTAAAAAACAAAATGGCGGCCAAAAAATGCCCGCAAAAAATTAAGTTGCTCCGATTTGTTTGGCTGAAATTAGCGATTTCAATGCTGTCTATTTAATTTTATGTCTAATTTAAAAAGGAAGAAATAAAAATAAAAATTTAAATTTTTATGACTTTTTGAAGGTTTTTTTTTGTGTCGGGGGTTTTAATAATTTTAACATTTTATTTTTTATGGTCTTTTTTCATTTGACAACTCTGTATGAAATAAGGGAGAAAATAATTAACTTTTACGAGTTTCTTGTCGGTTCTTTTTCAAGGTCTGCCTCCGTAGGGTTTGCGAACCGATGGAGTAGCTTCTTCGACGTTCACAAGTGCTGATATTCATTTCCATATTCTCATTTGAATTTTTTCATTTTCATTTTTTTATTTGTTTTCATATTCATTTTTTCATTTTCATTTTTTCATGTTCATTTTTTCTTTTTAATTTTTTCGTTTCCATTTTTTTTATTTTCATTATCATTATAATACTGTCATATCCGATAGCAAGCTAATATTCGAAGTTTATCGTGGCACAAATTGTCGATGCTTCATCCTCTCTACTATTTGCGAGCTGTCCATTCAAGGAATCCATTATGTGTCATCTAATTACTTCCTGTAAGTAAGGGAATGTCGAAAAAATGAATACTTATGTTATAAATCATATTCGTGCAAATTTCAATGAAACATAAATGGCAATGTCAGTAGCACATCAAGTTTAATACACTCACCGGCATCGAATCTTGGCCAATGTAAACGGGCGATCCATGAAGTCCGATTAATGTTTTGCTTTTTTGAGAACATTGAGCGGTTTTATTTTATTTTCTAAGAATAAGAATAATAAAAACAAGAATTATTTGATTTTAAAAACTGTGATTCGACTATTAGGGCCTTGGTGTCTGCATTGACTGCATACTCATTGCAGAAAAATGTATATAATAAGCATTAGTACAGTCGCCAGCACGTCAGGTTACTACAAACTGTCGAATTTCTTTAAATAATATTCAACCGTTATGTCCAACAGATAGAGTTCAGTTCCAATTAATCGGTTTAATCGACATTTTGTAGTAACCCGACGTGCTGGCGACCGTACATTATAACTCAATGTTACTGTGAATAATATATAAACTATATAGAACTTTGTCACATTGCAGCGTTTTGAAACAAAACCATATTATTTATTCTGTGACAAAACTATCTGTGTCACTAAAGTCATTCAATAGGTACCCACTTATGTTAAAACGACATAGACTCTACTTATTGCTTTTGATTAAACAAAAAACGATTAGAAAAAACGACCCGTCACACAACTAGCTCCGATTCCCATCGGAACTAGTAAACGGATGGTTTATTTTCTAATACTTCCTTCATTTTTAACCGACTTCTAAATCAAAAAGGAGGAGGTTCTCTATTCGTCTGTATGTATGTTTTTTTTTTGTGTATGTCCACCGATTACTCGAAGACGGCTGAACCGATCGAAATGGTTCAAACGTTATTACATCAGGATGGTTTCCAAGCTGGTCCCATTTTTTGAAATTTTGATATCGGTTTAGTAGTTTTCAGGAAATCTTGAAAATACTGTCGTTTTCGTTACCACTTTATGTGAATTTAATACGTATCTTTAGGCATAACTCCTTTGTTTATAAACCGATTTAGATGATTCTTGTTTTGTTAAAATGGGGATACCTCAAAATATTTTAACCGACTTCAAAAAAGGAGGTTTTCAGTTTGATCACATACCTATTTACCAGAAAACACGTAAATTGCCTGCACGATGCACTAAAAAGAGTGAAATAAAAATTATTTTTATAAAAAAAAATAATTGCCTTCAAAAAAACCACATCAAAAAAGTAAGAAATAATTCCTCACCAAATAAATAACGTAAGTACTTTGAAGTCGGGCGGGTTTTAACAAAAACAACAAAAAATTGTACATGTTTCACGCCCGACTTCAAAGTACTTACGTTATTTATTTGGTGAGGAATTATTTCTTACTTTTTTTATGTGGTTTTTTTGAAGGCGGTTTAATTTTTTTATAAAAATAATTTTTAATAATAAAAATTGCATTGTGAATGCAAAAAAGTAAACGTCAGTAACATTCTCGAGCAACATAACCTAAAAATCCGCATAAAAATACGTCAGTGTTTATTTAAACAAACGTAGAAGAAAATAATCACAACCTCCTTTTGAAATCGATTAAACTTCATTCAATACTTCAACAACCATGCACCGTTCATCCGACTACAAAGTCGACGCTAAGTGCAAGCTAATCCCACATAATGAAAGCCTGCTCCTGAACATGACAAGTTGCTAAGTCAATTTGTGTCGATATCAGACCTCATGCGCATTTCCTTCGATCATATAGGCTAATTATAGTGGGATTATCGCAGTAGAGAAAGCCATATTTTTACATAGGTAATAATTTTGTTTTTTTATTCTATATCGGCCGCATATCGAAAAGGGTTCGCTTCAATCGCGTAAATCAAAACAAGCTTTTTTTTAAATCAAATATAACAAAAGTATTTAAAAAGTAATAAACACAAAAGAGGTTTAAATCTGCTACAGTATCTTTACATACAAGAATGAATAACTTCAAATTCAAAAATAGAGCGCATCAAAAAGAGCGCGAAACAATCGCTCAGTTTTTCTCCTTTTCAAAGACGAACAAAGAAGGTTTGCTTGCTTGGGGCTAGACATGTCTTGAGTACCGCTTTATCCAGAAACTAGAATAAGCTGAACTCGCACTCCCGCCTTGGCACTTCATTTCCTGAGGCTAGCGACGATTTATATCGGATTCACAGAGGTCTCATTCTGTGGTCACTTTACACATGTCTTGCTGGGAGACATAAAATACGGACCGTTTTGAAACAAGAACTTTGCCGTGGCGTCATGTATCCGTCTGCGGGTTGTCACTCCAAACTCCTTTGATCGTTGTTTGTGCTTTTTTTGTTAATTCAAGTTGGTGTGCGGTGCAAATAAAATTGAAATAATAAACAAATATTATAACATTCGACATCGATATCATGGATACGTTAATAAACAATACCTCATGTGACAATCTACATTACCATTTCTTCGAGAATTCTTTCGTCCTAAGACTAACGACTCAAATGAAAGTCGTTCAGCCCTACTTATGTAGATCTCTCTCCACTCTAATTCTATATCATAGTCGAATTTCATCGGAATTAATTCAGTATTTATGTGAAATGGAAAGAGGAAGATACAATTTAGTATGACATTAGTATGTATAAAATGGTAAGTAGGTATATCCATTAATTACATTAATTAAAAAACTCTTGCCATTCTATGTCATTCTAATAGCTAAAGATCATAATTAATATTTGTTTCTATTAATTGATAAAAAAAAACAAATTTTCAGGCTTTCGAAGTGCCAATTTATCATGATGTCGAAACATTCGATTTTATGCACCATTTTTAATCCATACTAATATATAAAAAAATTGTGAAAGTGTTTTTGTACGTTTGTACAAATTTCACGCCAAAACGAAGCAACGGATCGACGTGTTTTTGGTTGTGGGCATAGTTTGGAAGCTAGAGAGTCACATAAGCAACTTTTTATCCATTTTTTATCCCTAAAAAAATATCACATTCCCGGGGGATAACGTCGTGTAGTCCACGCGGGCGAAGCCACTGGTGGAAGGCTAGTAAGTCCATAGAATGACAAATAAAATACATAACCCGCTACATTTTATAACTGGCGCCACAAAAGGAAGTTTCTTCAAGAACCGCGAAATAAATCAAACGTGAGAAATGGTCAGAACTATCGCCGGGAACACATGGTGCAACTTGTGACAGTCCCATTCCCACAGGGGTTTTAAACACTCATACAACTTTTTTTTTATAGGTAGTAGTATAACTGTAGATGGTTTTCAGAGATTTAACGGGTTTAATAGCGTAGTGGTACTAATAATTATACTGTGCCAGTTTGATTTAAAATTAACATTTTAGTGATTACTTATGTTATTGTGTTTGATATGTGTCTGTACTTTATTACCCATATGACGTATATTTTTCACTACATTTAACATCTTATCTCTGATACAGACATCGTCTGGGGCTTGGCTACGCATATAAACTAATTTCGACCACTCGACCAACACAATATTAATTTTATTCACCAATCCATACTCTACACCTTGGCACATGGTACATTTACCATAAGCTATGTGCCCTATTGTGTCCGTAGTCCGTACACCAGCAGCTCCGAGAGGGACCTGCGAGATGTGACGGCCGGGGCCCTTTGTGAGAAACCACGACTACCTGTACGCTCGGAGATGTGTCAAGTTGCATCAACAACTTGTCACCCGTCAGTCTCGAACTTGTGGTGGCGGAAATCGAAATTTAAACTTTATTAATTAGTGTTTGTTTGTTTGTTAGTCCGTATTTCACGTGAAAATGGTAACGGATTGACGTGATTTTTAGCATGGAGATAGTTGGGAGCTGTAGAGGAAAATATCACATTTCCGCTTTACAGCATATTATTCTGTGGTACAACGTTGTGTAGTCCATGCGAACGAAGACGCGAGCGGAAGGCTAATCTGCAAATAATATTTGTTTTCGTTGAAGATTATTTGACTCTTAGGATAGGTATGCCTTCATCTCAAACCATAGGAATATATTAGCCAAAAAAAAAACTCAAAATCACTTGGTATGAAAAAAACTACAGCGATTTAAAAAAAAACGCTTCTCTACGATCCTAAATATTATTGGTGTCCACTAATTAAACATATTTCCAATAGTGTAAGGAACCCCATTTAAGAATAATCTTGAATTTTCGTATTTTTTTGAGGTCTTTTCGAAAAGAAAAAGTGTCGAGGCAATATCAATAAATCGTGTTTTTGAAATTATACGAATCTAGATAAAGGTATGAAGAAATATATATCTTATTACCAGATTTGTAACAACTAAAACCGTCCTATAGTTTTAAATCAATAAGTCCATACTTTTTCCGAGTAGCGCCTTAAGAACAAGGATAATATTGGTATATTAGTTAGTTTTTGTCGATCTTACTTAAATACGTAGGTATAAAAGAATAACATTTGGAATGCCACCAGTATTTATAAGTTCTTCCGGCAAAAGTGTTGCCATATCAACGTTTTATGGGGTCATTAAATTGTTATGTTAGTGGAAAAAGTGGCTGGCTCCCTACCAAAGATATTATAATATAACAAGATTGCGCACTCATGAGCTACAGCCGAGCCGAGCGAGATAGCCCTATTATGGTGTGCATCCCTCTCTAATGAGAGAGACGTGAGTGACTACACGATTTGGTTTTTTCGAGGACAATTTATAGTTAACCAGACTTGGCTCACGTAGGATTCGAACACCACGCTTCCTAGGGAGCTCTTGTAGCTAAAACAAACATACATTTAAACATCCGAACTCACTTTCTATTTATAATATTAGTTAAGATGAGGACTCCGCGAGGCAAAGCATAGAGGGTACTTTGCAGTTGCATTACTTATGAGGCAATAATGTGACAATCGACACATACACATATTATGCTTTATAAGCATACTTACTTTTGAACCGACTTCAAAAAAGGAGGTTGTCAATTTGACCTGTATGTAGGTACTTATATGAAATGTATGTCTGTATTTCTGATAGGCGTATTTTGCTTAAATGGATAGAAATAAAAAGTCCACGTACAGTAATAAAAATCTGTTTATTAATTAGACTATACATTGCTAAACAAAATTGTCTTTCGGATCTTTTGACGCATGGAGGCTTTGTGTCCAATTAATTTTAAAGATTCGTTTTTTGCGTACCTACCTACTTTTTTAACCTTAAATTAAAATACAGATTTTATAATACATTTAATAAGTTCTGTTTCATGCCTATTTTCTGATAAAGTTCTTCTTTTTCTTCTTCTGCTGAGTATTGTGTAATTTTTTCAGGTATGACGTTAAGCCAACCTTTTTTAATTTCTTCATCTTTAGGAAATCTGAAACAATGAAAATTAATGTTTGGGTTAAGTAAGAAAGTAAATTCCAGTCTATAGATTACAAACGAAATGGACACCCTACTATACGCAAGAATAAAACTTTGGCTAAATACTTACCTATGAAAAGATACACCGCTACGTTTATATGATGCGCTTTTGCATCCTTTTACACATCAAGTGAGAACCATTTTTATTGATTTAAACGTAATTTTAAAATGATAATTAAGATCCACACACTAACTTTACACATATAAATTAATTTGCCGTCGCCATATTGATGATGTTTTTATTTTTATTAAAATTGTCCAGACGCAAAGTGTTGCAAATTTATTATAATTAAAACTACCATAACACCGACTCTTACATTAAACAAGTAGTTTTTCATGGTTTTTAATAATAAAAATGATATGGACTTTATTATTATCAGCTTAACATTCCTTTTAATTAATTAATATTTTGAAAATTCTCGCGAACAGGAAATATGAATTTGAATTAAGTTCTACTACAACCAAAAATATTTCATGGTGGCAGCCCAGTAGACAGGGATGCAATCCTATTTAGGAGCCTCTCGCTCGGCTCGTTTTTCCGTTTATCGTAATGTCATACGAAAATAAACCTTATTGTAACTGCATAGAATCGAATTGACATTGCTTTTATTTTCATAGTGCACAATCTTGTTATATTATAATATCTTTGCTCCCTACCAAATTACGTTCCGTTTATCTGAATTGTGGTGATGGCATTATTAGCTCTGCGTTATTATCTGTGACAGAGTCCAGAAGAGGTACAGTATCAACAGCATGAAAAACTATCGTTATGGTAATCAAAAGTAAACTATACCGTCCGTCAAAGTGCTGCTGTCAAATATGTATTGAATTTCAGTTTCATATACCTACGACCAAAAGAGGCGCTGTTTTGGTTTTCATAGAAAATAATACGATCACAATAACGTTTACTATAACGATAGTTTTTCGGGCTACAGAAGTGACGTTGAATTTTAAAGACTCTACTAGCTTTCCACCTGCGGATTTGCCCACGTGAACTACACGATGCTTTGGGAATGAGACATTTTCTCGGGGTCTAATGTAGCCTATACCCTATTCGAGGCCAGAATCTATCAAAAATCATCCAGGGGCCCGATTCTCAGGCATTCGAACTTTTTCAGTGTGGTAATTCGTATGTCGAACATTTTGTTTGTGGTTTCTATTGAAACATATCACTATATACAATCTATTGAAGAATGTTTCAAACAAACTAAGCTGTCTCACATGTCAATAAATTCATTTTGACAGCTAAGTTCGTATACGAACCAAATACGAACATCTATTGGTTTTTACCACTCGTAGCGTTCGACTGGTTTTCGATCGAACTTTTGAAATTCTGACAATACAAAAACTGTGTTATATTTGAATTTCGAGCTATAAATGTGAACTTTTCTCAATTGCCTGAGAATCGGCCCCCAGATCCTTTTCGCCATTACGGAGTAACAAACATCGCAACTTTCGTATTAATATTATAAGTAGGTAAGTTAGAAATGTTATAATGCTTCTAAAGAGAGGGCAGATTGATTTATCTTTTTTTGGAGTGATCAGTTTTGAATAATAAACCAAAACCAGACACATTGTCATTTTTCTGGTTATTTTGGTGAAAAAATTTACGTATTGTTGTTTATATTAAAATTCTGTGCGCATAGTTCAAATACAGTAGCCTAATTTTAACTAAAACTTTGTAATCTTAAACGGATAATTAAAATATTTTACGGTACTTAAGAGATAATTTAAAACTGCGTTTTTTTAAGATTTTTAAAAAACACAGTTTTAAACTATTCCGTAACTTTACTCATAATGATGCTTCGTAAGTTAGAGTATAAATTATTACTATTACCAGCAGAAACAACAAAACATCAAAGTTCGCAATTTACAGGAAATCAGCAGTAAATATACTTACTTACTTACTCCGATGGCGCGATGACCCCGAAGTAGATCTTGGCCTCCGACAACAAAAGACGCCACTGCTCCCTGCATAGCGTGACCTCTTCCCAGTCTGGCAGCAGCAGCTCCCGTAGGTCTTTGGCCACTTCGTCATCCCAGCGATACCTAGGTTGACCGACTGGCCTGCGCCATACTGGCCGGCTCAGGTATGCTCGTTTGACTGCGCGACAGTCCTCCATTCGCACGACACGTGGCCTAACCATCGAAGCCTATGCGCTTTGACCTCACCAAGGATATTAAGTTCGGCGTACAGCTCATCCACTTCTGCGTTCTTTCGGATCCTCCAACTGCCGCCATCGGTGTGGACCGGTCCGAAAATCTTACGGAGTACCTTTCTCTCAGTAACGAGAAGTTTTGTTTCTTCCTGCTGGGTAAGAGTCCAGGCTTCGCAACCGTACATTACTTACGTATGGAAATTTCGTCCTAACATTGAATCCTCAACATCTCCTTAACATTGAATGAAACAGTTCCTCAGTGATTGAGGATTCCGGGAGTAGTGCGCTTCCACCTTCTGCCTTATCACTACTTAACATCAGGTGTGATGAAGGCTAAAGGTCACAGCACATTACATCAACTCGGAAAGGGATCGACACGGCTCGGCTACGTCTAGGCGACGCCGCGCATACGGCTCGCCGCACAGTGGTTCCATATAAAAAAAAATTAGAGAAAAAAAAGATAAAAAAAGATTAAGTATAAAAAAAAATTCAAAAAAAATTTGGTGCTCATTTTGATTTTCAGACCACTGTGCGTAGAAAAAAAATGAGAGAAAAAAAAGATAAAAAAAAACAAAAAAAAATAAAAAAAAGATTTTAAAAAAAAATGTGATGTTTTGAGATTTAAAAATTGTCATTTTCATTTTCAGACCACTGTGCGTAGAGCCGTAAGCTCGGGTACGGAGAGACGTGAGCGCGTGGACGACTAGCGGTAAGCGCGTGGATAGCAAGTTGAGCGACCCGCAAGGTCCCGAGGCGAGGCGATTAGGTTACGATTCCGATTAGTGTGCTTTGCAGTAGGGGGTTTCATACAAAGAATACTGAACCGCTCGAGTTGATACGTTTACGATCCCTTTCCGAGTTGATGTATGTGCTGTGACCTTTAGTATGGCTAAATGCTGCCCCGTTGTAGATAAAAAAATTAAATAAAAGAAAAAGAATCGATGTCACTTCGAGTCACACCAACACATCAAAATATGACTAAAAGTTACTGCATTTAATGCGCGAACTCGTGCAAGTACTAATAGTTTTTGTTTCATCGAAATCTGGCCAGGATTTCCAAAGATACAGCGTTGTAAAGTTTCACCAGCTTTTGAAAATTTGCTTTCCTTGCGCGCTATTGCGATGACGTCATGTCGCACTGACATCTCCGTTTGCGGCTGTTGCGGGTGATTTCCGTCTAACTGTACCTACATAGAGTTCGTCTGTGCGCAATCTTCGCGCAACTCGTGCGTTTTTGACGCTAGTTACAGTACATTTTCTTCGTTCTAAGATTATGGTAAATGATTAGAATCCAATTTCGACCGCGCGCAGGCGCACTCTAAAACTGTCACCTACTGTCGATACCGAAAGACATTTAGCCCACAAACTTATCTGACCCAGTGGTGGAGGCGCCACTAGCAGTGTAAAATTATCGAAATGGCTGTCAGTTTTTAGGGTGCATATTTAACTACCAAGTCAGTTAAGGTTGTAAGTACATTTTGTTTTGACGGTTGCTATATGTATTGACAGAATCCCGCCCGCCATTACGGAAGTTGATTTAATTTATTATTCACGAAAATAAAACATTATTTGAAGGTGTTTTTTCACATGGGCTCAATACAAAATAACTTAAACATTTCATTGATCGACTATAAGAAAAATAAATAAATTTATTACGAAACCGTGAGAGCGCAACTATATAGCCAAAGGACTCTATGTAGATATACGGAAGTGCGACGTGACGTCACACGTTAATGCCATTGGTTCACCCAAATTTTCCTCGGAGGCCGTACTTTAACGTTTAATATCTCAGTCATTTTTGAAGATAGGAAAAAAATAAAAACAGATTATTTTTTCTCGAGTTACATATTTTTTAGATACGCTGATAACAAAAATCATTGGTGTGACTCATTATATTCACCATCGCATACTTTACGCCAAGTTCTTTCCGCCGGCCGGCGCGCCTCTGCGCACGCAGACGTATTTTGTACAAAGTTTCAATTTATCAATAGAATTTGTGATAGGACATAAAATAAAATGTCAGTCACTTAAAGGTTCAAAGTTGAAATAAACAGTCTTACAGGATTGATATTATTTAATAATAATTTGCAACTTCAGATTTCAATGTAGGTAGGTACAAACAATGTTTACAGAAATGCTCATTCAGAAGAGACAGACAGAAATGAGAAATCGAGTTGGCACTACATAGGTAATTAAATGATAGAAAATTACTTAACTACTGGCCAGAAACTTATTAAACCCCTGTTAAACCAGTAAGGATGTATGTACCCTACAACATTTAGGTACATAAACATATTTATTAGAAAAGTTTTCATTAGGATGGCATTGTATTCCATGTCTAGTTTATGTATTTCTCAGTACCTACCGTCCATTTTACATTATATTTTCAGATTATGAATATTTTGGATTTGAAAATCTTACTAATTAAAAACACCATCTAATCCCTTCTAAAGATTTTTCCAGCAAAATAAATGCTTGAAAGAATGGTACAAAATTAAAAAGCCAGGCGCTAAAGTCATTTCCGCAATCCAAGTCTTTTAATTCTTAACTACTCTAACTCTGGCAGGTTCTACACTTCTAGAGGAAAGCAATAAATACTTTGTTTCAACTTAAAAATAATTCCCTTTAAAAAGGATGTAACCAGGTACAGTAGAGGAAAATTCCAGATCCACATTACGGTGAAAATTGCATGCGCTCTACTCCTAACTTGAGTACGAGCAGGGTGCCTACCATCAACTTTAAGACAGCGATTCAAAAATAGCGCGATGCAGAATAGGTTCCTAAAATGAATTGCTTTCTTTCGTACTCTGACCTTCTAAAAACTGGATCGCAAATGAATCGCTAAATGTGAATGACCGAACGATTTGTGTCCTTATTTCTTCTACCCGTCTCTTTCACTCGATTCTGTCATGCCCGGAGAGTGAAAGGGACGGGTATAACCTGCAGGTGGCATGTTAACTTGGCCGAGTTATAAGTCAAATAAGAGTTGATGACAGCTCAGCGGCTGTGAAATGTCATTGAATGATCACTGAATCGCTGTCATTGATATTAAGCTGTCGTGGTACGAATAAGCGAAGCAGATCAGTTTAGGTTCCTAAACAAAACCGCAATAAGAGTTGATGGTAGGCACCCAGAACTTTGTAATTTCAGTTATAGATGTAAAGATGGTTACAACTTACAATGCTATGTGAACCAAGTCTTTTTTGAATTGAAAACTTCTTTAGTGTTGTGCACTTTTTGTGATTGGTAAAAAATGTTAAACTCGCGTCAGGGACACGTGACCGTCAGATCGAAATTTCGTTAGACGGACACGTGACCAAAACTGTTACAATGTCAATAGAATACGAAGGAAAATTTCGCCACCGTTTCCAAAGTTGTAATAGCTCAGTTAGAAAATTGCGACATTTAATTGCTTAAATGATTTAAGCCAACCCCCCTAGCATGACCAACAAAACGCGATATGATATGATAAGTTATCCCGTTTAACTGTCAAAAGACTAACCCCCTTATTACAAAACGTGGACTAAAATAGTCCTGGTTTAAAACTGGTACTAAACTGGTGCTGTCACTTTCATTTTTCAAATGAAAGTAATAAGGGGATAAGGGTTTTAAGTTTGAATTTCGTTAAGGTTATATCACCGATCGAAAAAAGCGACCGGAAGCACTAGATAAATAACTGTTAAATAACATATATTTTTTCCAAATTTTAAGTATGGTCCGTTCGGTTAGATAGTGTCGGTACACCCGCACGGCATTGTGGCAGAGCGACACTATCTAAGCGAATGGACTTTACTTGTGATTTGCGAGTAATCCATAATTTAAAATACCCTATTTTGGGGAATGGGCGCCTTAAGTCGCTTCATCATGCGATACATTATCACGTTTTGGGTGGTGATGCTAGGCTTACTGAAGACCGCGGTTCAAATCCAGCCCGTATTTTTTCTTTTTTTTTTGTCAAATTCCTTTTTTGTGGAGCCCTTTTCACTTCTGCCGGCACTCCCGAAGTGCAACACGTTGTTTTTTTATTAAAGAAACGGTAAAAAAAGGCTTTTTTTTTCATCTAAACTCAGCGTGTAAAGCTTAACACTGACATAAGTAACTGTTATGCAACTGCTACAAAAGCACTAAATATCCATAAATTAATCGTTAATTGATCACATAAACATCATCATCATCAGCCGTTATAAGTCCCCACTGCTGGAGTAGGTACAGGCCTTCTTCTTCTTCGATAAGAAGAATGGGGACTTAGAAAGTAAATACATATTCTGAATGAACAAAAATAACTTTTGGATATTGTGTAAGTATAAACTATGTAAGAGATACTTTTGACTATTAAGCTTGAAATAAAAAAAATAAAGTCAAAAAAATAGTATAGGTTTTATAAGTTCATAAATAACTATCAAAACATTTTTTGTTACATACAATATGTACATGCTAGGTCATAATAGCTAGCTCTTATGAGTAGGCACCAAAAAAATTGTGTAAGTATAAAATAATTAGGAAAATATTTGAGAATCCCTATAGCATCTATGAACAAATTTTTCTGGTAAATAAATAAAATCAATAAAATTATTATTATTATATAATGTCCCAGTCGTCACCACTTTGCCACCACTGGTGTCGAACGGGAAATTTTTAAACAAACATCCCAGTCGCCCCCAGTGGTGGCGAAACTGGTGGTGGCGACCGGGAATGACCGAAAAACGGCTTTTTTTTTTACAAAAGTAACTATACGAGCGTGCAGATCGTGTGCAAGCGAATATCACTGAAGATTGGTCGCCCGGGGTTTCCTGGATCGCCCCTAAAGTTGCTGCCGAGAAAGGTTCTTAATGTAATGGACGTTAGAAAGTTTTAATATACGCCACACTAATAGAACAGGGGAAACTTTACTCAGAACAAACTTAAGCGGTTAACACATGGCAAGGTGGTTCGGCGATCAGACCATAAATAACCATGTTATAAGGATTTATAGATACAAAAGGCTGACAAACTTCTGAAAATGACGAACTTCTTACTGATATTAATAATAACTTCTTTTTCATCGAGTCAGTGGTTCAATTAATTATATCTGCCCTTCCCAGTATCGGGCGACGGCAACTGCATTATCAGTCGACAAGTTGACTACGGACTCGCTGTCACACCGTTTTGTCACACTGGTGTGACTACGAAGATTTTTTTTCAAATTTTTTACACTGGTGTGACTACGAAGATTTTTTTTCCTATTTTTCACACTGGTGTGACTACGAACTTTACGTAACCCACTTGATAATTTGATAGCAGTTTGATACAATAAACGTAATATCAAAAATGCGTTACATAAATACTGCTTCGAAAGTTATGAATTTATGATCCTCTGACATGACATTTGTTGTAAGGACGTTGAGCTCGTCCCTGCTGCATACGGTTGGCGACAGAGGTCATTCTAATAAGTGCGCCATAGTTTGAGACGGGGCTCCACAGTTGCATGGCGTATGCGTGTTGTCGATGAAGCCATATTATACTTACAGCGCCCGACCTGAGTTCGCAGTCTGCTTAAGGATTTCCACGTTTGCCACGGTAACTTATATCTTATATCCCTGTGGCATAACATCGATTGGTGGAATAAACTGAGGAGGGACTGACTTACCCTAAGGGTTTCCCAAAGTTGCGTTCTGGCATGTTCTGGTGACGGTAAGGTGTCTGACGCAGCTGTACACCTCAGAAAGCTATTACGGCTTTTAAGTATAATAATAATTATCTAATCTGTATATCTATGGTCTTGCATAAAACAAACGAAGAAAAGTGTGGAAATGTGAAGAAATCTTTACATCAAAGCAAAGAAAAATCTAATCTAATGAAGCCAAAAACTTTTACTGTAAAACTTACATTCTATTTTGAAAAGGGTTTGATCTTTATAGAGGAGAGTGTATATAATATCAGATTAAGATAGCCAACAGTTCCTCAGAGGATTCCGGAAGTAGTGCGCTTGCACCTTCAGCCTTAGCTCCCACTTAACATCAGGTATGATGAAGGCTAAGTGCTACCCCGTTGTGGATAAAAAAAAGTAAATAAGTCGTTACAAGGATTTAAAAGACTACAAACTGTACATTCCAAACACTTGCTTCACTTAGCAGCCGTGTGTATTAAGTTAAAGAAAGTACCTTTAACTCCACCACGTGTTCACTCGTTCGGAAATTAAAAACATGGCTTTTGAAGTTTAAAAGGAAAGTTTCCCACTGCCTACTTCTCAACGTCTTTACGACTGTGTAATCCGAACTTGATTTTGAAATTTATTTATTAGAAAGAACCAGAAACGTATTTACAACTGGTGCTCTCATTAAATAGGATAAACGAGTTTAATGTCTTAGCGCAAACGGTCGATGAGTATTTTTATTATTTATACTAGTGGCCGCTCGCGCCTTCACTAAAATTTCATTCATATCCGTCCAGCCGTTCTTTAGTTTGCGCTTAGTAACACATTTGGCGATTTATTTTTATTCGCGTATATAAACATCAGGGATCAGGTAAGGTTAGCGTCGGTCGCCTTCCGGTCTATAACTTTTTATAAATAGAGAGATTTTATTTGACATAACGCGGCGGCAGACGCGACGGCAAACCCGCGGCCGCGTGAAGCGCCGCGCGTCCTTGTGGCTAGTCCCCTAGTTAGTGCGCTAATCAAGTTTTTTCTAAAAACTAAATTTTTACGTATATTTATGATTAGGAGAATATATATCTACCAGGTTATCAAAATGTGGCCGTTAATATTTTGAATTAAATAATTGTTAATTGTTTTTTTCGCAAATAAATCATTCACTTGTTTTTAAAGTAAAATATCATACACTTCACAAAACACGAAAAAATAACGTTTCTTCAAAACGATGACGATAGTTTTTCAATATACAATACTTATTATGATATTAAACTTTATGATAAGCGGTATTTACCTGTTTTTGTCTGAAGCGTTTAGTTTAAAATCATAGACATAAGGTTAATGTTGAAATAATGTATGCAAACATTGGTAAATCCGAAATAAAGTGAAATAAAAAATATAAAAATCGGCACAGGAATCAAACTGGATAACACGAGGACGAAGTCACGGTACATAATAATATACTAGTTACAATAACTATTCTAATATTGTAACACGAATTACTTTGTCTTACCTTCTCAGTGAGGTGTGCTGTGCAACTTCAAAACCGTTTGAAAACAATTTCAGCGGTTAATAAAGGTGGGTTTCCTGGTAACGAGCAGTTGGGTTTCCGGGAAAGACGCGAGTTTCTGTCCAACAAACTTATGGGAGAGGTTGTGTTATATCATACGGCTACTATGTCTAAAATATAATAAGAGTACGTCAATACGGTATTTTACTGTGTTTTTTTATTTCTTTAAAATGTTTTTCGAAATATTAGCTACACAAAACAAGTTTTCATTTTGAATTATCTTGAATATTTTCAAAGATATAGGACTTCAAACTTTATAATTAGACAAGGACAGGACGCTATCTTAGTGACGTCAGTGGGTTAGTAGCGTCATAGTCTCGCTATAGAAGATTTCGTTTTAGAAAGAGACAGCTATAGTCAAAATCAAACAGACTATAATTCTTTTATTATAAAACAGATTCAAATTATTTTTTCACATTTGGTATTCTTAATTGCAATATTTTTTTCACGTCATCATTAAATATCTACATTTCAACAACAGTAAAATACCCTATTACAATGTATATTTGTTGTGATACAACCTACCGCCCAAATTTATTTTCTTCGGAAATAATGAAAGATTTGGAGAAACAAATCCAGTAAGTATAAGCCTTCAAAACAAATTTTACCTGAACTTTTGGGCGTTCATAAATATTGTAAAAGTAAAGAAAATATTTTTATAGAAACCTTGCAAACATTTCAACAAACTTGTAAGGCTTACTGAAAATCATTTCCTCGAACAAGTTTTATGAAATTTCCGCACACTATTTTTCGTTCAATGCTATCTCGTTCTGACTTGCTCACCCTTCTTCTAATATTGCGCTGGATGAAACAACAAGCTTTTCAACCATGCTCGCGTTGAAGATAGACGGACAGGGAAGGGCCCTGTTAAGTGTAGACTTCCTGTTATTTGTATTGATGTAGACATCAGAGCCAACGAAAACACAAACAAATTGTTAATAGCATAGCTCCCCCAAGCCAGTCAAAATTCCGATGGTAACAGATTAATTTTCACATTTATTATATTGCATTAAGTAGCTGTCTTCCTGGATGCGGTCGGTATAAATCGCAAATATTATCATTATCATCCATGTAATGTGCCAATGCCTTCCTTATGGATGGATAAGGAGAGTGGGCCATGACCCACCACGCGGACCCACTGCGGGTTGGTGGGTATTAACGACTGCAAATGCAGCCGAGACCAACGGCTTAACGTGCCTTCCGAAGCACGGAAGAGCTCAAGCTGAAAAGTTTTTGATCACCCATCCCGTGACCGACCATTGCGAAAGTTGCTTAATCTCAACGATCGCAGGCCGGGCGCGCTAACCACTACGCTACGGGACTCATCTATATCTATAGGTACATATATTCTATACATAACTTACAATATTATAAAGAGGAAAGATTTGATTGTTTGTTTGTTTGTATGTTTGTTTATTTGTTTGTTTGCATCGAATAGGCTCCGAAACTACTGGACCGATTATGAAAATTCTTTGACCATTAGAAAGCTACATTCTTCCCGAGTGACATAGGCTATATTTTATCCCGATATTCCCAGTCGTAACTTTATACACAAAACTATTTACCTCGGATGCGCGCAGCTAAAGGATTTTATGATACGTGCGGAGAATACTTGTGTTTACAGGGACTCCCTGTAAATTATACAAACTTACAGCCCTCGCTTTAGGACGCAATTTACGAACTTAAATACCTTAAACCACTCCACTGCAAGTTCACATAAGAACCAATGAGAAAAATCTAACTTGAGAAAAGAACAAATTTTTACAAACTTTACTTAGGATAGTGGATCCCCGCGGTTTTACCCGTGTGGTACCCTTTCCTTGCTTTCTAAAGATGAAAGTTAGGTTCCATCATCAAGTCATCATTATGTCACTGCCATATGTGTCCATATCAGTGACAAACATTTGTCAAAACTTTCGTTTCAACCATGAAGCTCGACTTAATATTGAGAAGCTCGACTTAATATTGAGGTAACTGGAGTTCTCACCCTGAATAAAAAAGTGTACCCAGCCAATTTGACATTTATGTATCTATGTAGTGGCTGTCAGTTGTCTCACATGACCATACGTATTTTTTTAAAGTGTAGGTGAGACGGAAGACAGCCACTGTGTAATTTTTGGAGATAAAAAGTGTTAGTACTGCACTCTCCAGTTACCTCAGTATTAATTTGAGCTTCATGGTTTCAACAATAATAGAGAAGGCTATGTTTCAAGATAATAAGAAAAGCATAGATTTATGCTAGCAAAGACTTATCATAAATCTCGGTACCTATGAAGAAAAGTTACCAACTGTTGTAAAAATTTCTTTTTCAAAAAGAATATTTAGATTTTTGTGATCGGCATTATCATAAAAGTAGTAATCATTTCAATGCTATGTGGCTTTCCAGTAACAATCACTATTCACATTTCGTCTGAATATACCAATGTAAGTTACTGTTGTAACACAGCAGTGCTCTTATAAATCGGTAACATTATATCTCTAGGAAGAGGAAAGGATGCAAAGCAGTCTCTAAGAACACTAGAGTACTTATTCACTACAGCGAATGATATTTATTTATTTAGTTATAATAAGCACTAAGAGAATCTGAAGAGGCTCAAGACTCTTGGCGAGCTAACGATCGGTGTGGGACGATAAACATCTTACATTTTTCAAGGAAAACAGCTACTTTTCAAAGATATTAGTGTTTACATAAAGAAAATGAGGCTAATATGAATATACTTAGAGCACGCCTGTGTTGAGCAAAATGTACGGTTTTGCACGTGGGAGTAAGGGAATGGGGCGTGTTTTGTTTTTGAAAATATTAATTGCCTTGGTTCAAACCAGGGACTAAAATATCGATAAAAAAATATATCGATATAAAAAAATATCGTAAAAATTTTTCGATATTTCTATTATCGATAATTATATCGAAAAAAATATCGATAATTAATAATCGATAAGGCCTTGCTGCGTCATATCATGTATGCATGTTGCCAACTTTAAGTCCGTCTGGATATTATCTGGTGTGGTGTAGTGTGTGTGGCTCACACACTCACACGCCACACACATGGGGCGCGCCGTAGCTGTTATTTATCTTTTACTTATATTCTTTTAGCGCACTATCGTTATGATTAATAATTATGTTAATATTATTTTATAATAAGTGATTGAAATGCGTTAGAAAATGAATCCTTAAAACTGAATAAAAAAATTAGGATAGTCAACCATTTTTTTAAATTTTTTGATGTCGTTTTTTTATTTTACTTAGTGCTACTTTTGGCGGCGCATCAGATATTGAAGATGACCATATATTATGATATGACGTGCCAGATTCTTTGGTGGTAGATTTTTATTGATGATATCCACCATATTCCATCCAATCATCCTTAGAACGTATGAATCTGCTTGAGAGTGAAGCTGATTGCGAAAACTGAATAAAAAAATTACCGGATTGTCAACCATTTTTTTTACTTTTTGATGTCGGATTTTTTTTATTTTACTTAGTGCTACTTTTGGCAGCGCATCAGTTATGCCCGAGCTTCACCTGCGTCTAATGCCATTAATTAGCGTGCTATTTGATATATTACGCAGTTGCAGTTGCCGGGTCTTAGCGCACTAATTAAATACAATTAACGCGCTAGATTCTGCATTCTGCTAGACGCGCATGCCGTTATTATGCACGCAGGTGAAGCCCCAGCATGATTGAAGATGACCATATAATATTGGGAGTAAAGCTGATTGCGAAAGTGATGTTTATGATAACGGTGTCCCCTTCACTCCTGTGTGATGCAAACTGTATCTATAGTCGTAAACGAAACCTATTATAATGCTTTACTATACATAAATCAGGTACATACAAGTACATACATATCGCGAATTTATGCGATACCGCGTTGTCGGTACGCGATATCGCTGTCATCCTCGGTAGCCTCACCGCTATACTGTAAAAACGTACTAAATGACATTTTACCGAAATGTCTGAATTTATTTTTTTTTTCTCTTTCGTCTGGTAAAATGGATTGTAATTTTTATGATCGAAATTAAAACGATAGTTTAGAAGTTATGTTGAGGAAATAGGTACTTTACCTCACAATGTAGGGTATACTGTTCAGCAAAAACGTACAAAACAGAATTAATAGCATGATTGCCTTATTCCTAACAATGAGTAGGGGAAGCCTAGTGTGGGTAAGACGAATACTCAATTTTATTAAAAACCTACAATAGATGGCACTATTTGACGAGCTCGGGTCGGTAAAACAGTAACTCTAAAGCGCCATGACAACTAAACAATAGTTGCGGTAATTAGTTGTCAAAGAAAAATAAAGGTTTTTTGCTGTTTTATTACGATTTTTTTGCAAGGGTTGAGCATTGATTTTTTGTATTATGTTATGTATTATGTGTTAACGAATATACTCTGTATAATCGATTGCGTGTTGTTTGAAGTTTGATTTGTGTTTGTAATTTTTCATTCGTCGGTCGAACTTTTACAGTAGTTTAATGCAACTTTTGAATACTAGTGCTTTGGGCAAGACGGATATGGGCAAAACGGATAGCCATCCGCCTTTCTTCCCATCCAGTCACACCAAACGAGTTACACTGTGACTGGTTAGGACAAAAAATTCCCATCCAGTAACTCTGTTATTCGTTGGGACAAGTTTGAAAGAAAAGAAATCCCTACCAGTCACACTGTGACTCGTTGGGACAAGTTTGAAAGAAAAACAATCCCAACCAGTCGTTGAGTTGAGTTGAGTTAACAGACATTAGAACTTTATTGACTATGCATGCCGGCCAGGGTCTATACAAAAGTGCCCATCATTCTTTGGTTGGGAGATTAAAATTAAAATATGTTTTATTTTAATTAATAATGTCACGGAAGTATTACTTTAAACTTCGTGTCCTAAACGATTAATAATTGTCCTATTACACCAAAAAATGCATTTAAATTAATATTTTAAAACATAAAAACCTACAAAACTTTATTTTAAAATTTCGCTTTTTATTAAGCGGTAAAAACGCTCTTCGCCATGTTCTGACCTCATAAAATTTGTAACCAACCACTTGACAGTGTTAACAGTGTCAAGTGGTTGTTTACTTACCATAAGGTAGTTCCACTTAACAAAGATCATTCTCCAATATGCATTTGATTAAAGAAATTGGACGACTTTGACGTTCAAATTTATACATTCAACGTCCATCTTTGATAAGTGGTACACCCTTACTTATATGTAGAAAAAGTGAAAGTGACGTTTATTTGTTTACAAATTTAGAAATCCAATGACGTCACACCATGGATGATAGTGTTTTCATCAGTTCAAATAAAAAATAAAAAAATATATTTTTAAAATTATTTTTACTTATTAGTAGGTATTGTAAAGTCCGTTCGGTTAGATAGTGTCGGTACACCCGCACGGCATTGTGGCTCTTGCTATAAAATGCAGATATAAAATAATACACTCAAGTTGAGTACCAAAGTCAATTTTAATGAAAATTTGGATATTTTTATATAAAAGGAAGTTAAATAAGTGATTAACAAATAATAATTATTATTATAAATTATTTATATGATTATTATGATTACTTATCATCGCTCGAATTGTCACAAGTCATAACCCTCGTTACCACCTGTATTTATAATAAACATAGATTATTTAAGAAAATATAATTTAATAAATGCCGAGTCCCAAAATCCAATTCCATTTTCGGGTGTACATCGCACGCGGCTTCTTTTGTTTATGCGGCGGCATCCTTTGACAAGCAGCGACACGTGCCAAGGCGGCGCGATCAAAGGGCGACACTATCTAAGCGAATGGACTTTATTTTTATTTCATGATATCGCTATATTACGTTTTCCCAAGCCAAGTACTAAAGGAAATATTCATTCGATGTATCAAATTAAGTACCTATGAGTCAAGTAGCCTATTAATAAATTATTTTTTGTTTTAAGTATTAATGATGACATTGAAGTATTCATTTAAATTGTAATAGCATTTATTTATTAGATTTTTTTTAATTGGTTAGTAAACAAAGAATATTTATTTTCTTTTATTTTTTTATATATTTATTTGAAAAGTGAAGGTCACTTTTCAAATTTGACGACTCTGTATAAGTTAAAACAGGGAGAAAAAAATAGCCCTTGGCGAGTTTCTTGCCGGTTCTTCTCGCTACAAGGTCTCCTGTCGTAGGATTTGCGAACCGATGGCGTAGCTTCATTGACGTTCATAAGTGTTGTTAAACAAACCTAAATTGAATAAACGATATTGAATTGAATTGAATTGAATTGAATTCATTAATTATTGAAGGAGGTAATTTATTATGTAGGTTATATATTAGTTATATTAGTTAGGTAGGTTATATATTTTAATAGATGAATGTTATGTACTATTAGTTGTTAGTTTTAATCTGCAACTTGGCAACATTAATTTATTTTTGTATCGTGATGGATATTTCAATGGAATATCTTGTCATTTTGTGTAAAATTCGCTATGTTTGCGTACAAATTTCCAAACTTCGTAAATATACAAACACGGCAGGGGCAGTATTAAATAAATAAATAAATATTTTCTTACAAACACACCAATTATCTAAGCCCATAGTAAATTTCTTGAGAAACTGTGTCTATGTGAACTTGATGTGAACGGATAAATATATTCTTAAATATTTTTTGTTTGTAAATACATACTTATTATACATAGAAAACACCCAGACCAAGACAAATAGACATGTTCATGCACACAAATATTTGTCTTGTTCGGAAATCGAACCCGAGACCTCTGGCGCGGAAGGAAGGTAGTTTACTCCTGCGCCAAATCGGTCGTCAGGTATCGTCAGGTAAATATATTTTAAAATACTGTTTGCAGCTTTCAGTTTCTTCGATGTTAGCTATAATGCGGATCAATTTCTTTTGCACGGTGAGTAGCACCGCCGCGTCGGTACTTTGGCCCTACAGCACCACTCGATTCAGGCATGTATTTAACAATTTTTCGGTAAATTGTCATTTAGTACGTTTTTGCAGTAGGTATAGCGGCGATATGTCGTACCGAGGATGACAGCGATATCGCGTACCGACTCGGTATCGCTACCGAGCTCGAGAGCGATATCGCTTGTATTTGAGCAAGGCTTTAAAAGGGTTAAAAGTAAGGATATAACGATACCGTAGAAAACCTTTACCTACCGTATAGTAAATTTTTACGATCATTAGCTATCGTCAACATTACGATACGATATGTGTACGATTCATTCCTTTTCCATATTTTTTATCAGTTTCGAGTGAAACAACGTGGTACCTATTTGTTTTCTCAATAACAATTTTTGATCACAAAATTGCTAAAGTAAATGATACAAATTAGTTTTACTTTCACATGCTAAATAGACCTTTTTTAAAAAAAAAACGTTATTATACAATTAAATAAATAAATTAATCAATTTAGCTTTTGTTTTACTTAGTCTTCATATTGATATAAAAACATATATTCAAACAAAGCTTCAAATAAATTCAACAAAATGCTATCAAAAAGAAGTCGTAATGCATTCGTATCGTAATTTGTTTTCGTATTGGGTCATCATTACGATGTATTCGTCATTCGTATTGGTATCGTAATAGTCACAAATAAGGTAAATTACTAAAATACGCAAAGAACGCATTTTAGTTGGCAGCTATCTGCCGCTTGCCAAAACGCAAAACATAATCAAACGCTTGTCGTCGTGCCGTCGCGTCGTTGTCGCTCCGACGGTAATCCCCCGATCCGATCATCTCGCCCTGCTAAGTTTGGCAACGTCGCACTCGCACGTTTCGTACATTATCGATATTAAAATATCGATAAAATTATCGATATTTTAATCGCTATTTCGTATCGATATCCAACTATCGAAATTTTATGCTTATATCGATATTTTTCAAATATCGATATAAGTCCCTGGTTCAAACACGTATAGCTTTATCAAATACTAGCGGCCGCCCGCGGTTCCCATTCCCGTGGGACTATCGGGATAAAAGTACCCTAAGTGTTATTCCAGCTTATAATCTATCTCTGTTGTAAATTTCATCCAGATCCGTTCAGTAGTTTTTGCGTGAAAGTGTAACAAATATACATAATACTTACAAAATTTTGCATTTATATTATTAGTAGGATTTGTGTAGTTATAGCGCTCTCAGTAAATATGTGTCTTTTATAGAAAACTGATGCAAAAATCTCATGGAAATAATATGTGAAACATTTTCTCATGTCAATAGTTTATTTAGGAGAGAGTACCGCAACTATTTGATAGTAAGTATTAATAAAATGGCGGTCGGATAGCCCCTACGAATTGTTTCGACAAATTGGGAGTAAGGAATTTAATATAAATCCGGGGTGAGAAGGGGTTGCCCTTCTCATGATTACTGGCTTGAGAAGGCTAAAATATACGCTTTGTAAGTTTTAATAAGCGCCCAAGAGGGTCTGGTTTAACACTGCCCTTAAAAACATTAGTACTTAAAGAGGATCAACCATTGTGTACAAAGGTTTATTTGATTTTTTTATGATTCATCTAAGAGTTTTATAGCTCACACTTTTGCTGAAGAAAAAAGTATGAAGTGGATGTTAAAAATAATGTGTTATGTCGACTTTCAAATGACGAAATCTAAGTAAGCCAACAAAATATTTTAATATGAAGTGATTATTTTAGCATTCAACGAGAGTTTAGAATTCACACTACACTTCACACCACAGCCTCACCATCATACTTCATTATTATCAGTTGCAATACCAGCTCAGTGGTTGTGCAATTTCCTAAATCTAATTTTGCGAATATATTATTCTGACTTTTGTCCCGGAAAAATATCATATAGGCTACTGCCTATTATGTCACTCTCCAGCCCCCGAACTATTAGCCCATACCAAAAATTACATCTCTCCGTTTCTCTCTTTTGACGTAAAAGGCGGACAAACAAATAAACAAACAAGCGCATGCTTTCACATTTATAATATTAGTATGGATATCAACTTGATTAAATATTCCTTAAACTTTGTAACACATTGAATGCCGTGGTGATCACCGGTGTCCACCACTATTTTTGTTTGTATTTAATAATTAAATTAAATAAATTCTCAATTCTCTCGAAGATGATTTTATGAAGCGTTCATATCAATTCACATTGTTGTAATTATTACTTTGTTATAAATACCTACTGTTAGTATTTATTTTATTTAAAATATTTTTGATAGTACTTTGGCGGTTAAAGATTTAGGTAAGTATCGAAAACAATACTCCCTGTCAGTACCAGAGTCAACAACTCACAATATTCATAAAGTGAAATTGTAAACAAGCAAATAAACACATAACCATTAAAACAACTGTAATTGCGTTATTGCGGCGACAACGGGACAAACAAACAATCATTGTAAATGTTAATTTTCACGTTTTATTTAGATGTTATACAGACGCCCTTTCATTGCTTTAATCTGAAATTTATTGACTGTAAATATATTTTATATGAGTTTGGTAAACAATAATGGGATAGTTTTTTTTTTTTGTAATGGTTGTTTTTGCTAAAGGGAGTTTATCACATCAGAAAATATAAAATGTGGTTTGAAATATACCGTGAATTTTTTTTTCAATCCAAACTTAAGGGATAGGTAATTTTACGTATTTAGAATAAATTCCCGAACTGTTTTAATATATTTTTTTTACTGTAGGTAGTATGACATATACATAGTATACATAATGTAGAATGGGATGTAGTTGTGCAAGATGCACGTACAGCTTGGTGGTACGTGTGTGGTTGTATGAGACGGTCAGCGCACGGATCGCGCGGGGTCATCAATCGTGACGGAGCGATCAGCTGTTTTAATAGAAAATATTATATTATTTTCTTTGTTTTTATTTTTTAAATTGTTAGAAACGTTTTGTTTTAATATCCAAAACATCGCCAATAGAAATACAGTAAAAAGTATATAAAAATAAAAAATAAATAAAAACCAAATCACCGAAATTTATTCTAAAGGCGTAAAATTACCTTACCCAACTAGTTGCCTACTGAAGCTGTCATATTTAGACACAGAAAATCTCTTAAAATGAAATACCTGATTAAGAAAATAATTCAAGTTAAACGTGTTTCTGATTGTGATCACAGTACACTACAGGCCAATTTCTTTTGTCAATATAGGTATAGGATTGCGCGCTCGTACACATATACTCATGTGCACACGCTCACACATGCATTTATACACACACCCACACACACACACACTCACACACACACAAACACACACACAACAAGCATCCTTACTTTCTCACAACACTCATTAATGTATGTAAACAATTTTCATCCCTCATTTCAACTTCCCGTGCAGATTTTGTTAGTGCATGTCCATATTACACACCTGTGTTTTACTGTAAAATTATATAAAATTATCGAGGAATCACTGACCCTGAAAATACACCACAACTAGTTTCAGGGTCAGGGGTCTACTAATTCTGTCTCGACTTATGTAAAACCCTAGATTTAATTTGTGTTTTGTACTAATTATGTACCTATTGTACTGTCGGGTTGTGAATAAATGATTATTTATTTATTTATTTATTTATAGTCTTTCTATAGTATCTAATCAATAATAAGTGTAGAAGACTGTACAAATAACTAAGTAGGTACACTAAGCGTTAGCCTTTAGCTTTAAAAAGGTTTTGCGACACCTTTTTATAATAATGCTGTACTTTTTGATATTTCTAGCATAAATACATTATATAGGTAAGTATATTTAAAAAATCAGTTGCCGCCCCAACTTCGTCGAATAATATAGGGCATCATATAAGTATATCGGAATAACGCTCTTATCCTTATTATATAGATTTAGTAGGTACTAGCGTGCTAAGGTCTAGTACCTATACTGGGTGAAATTATTTCATGATATCTGAAAGGATAGAACTCGAAATAATAGATACTTATAGCAAATTTCACTCAAAAGAAACATTGCTTTATTTTTAAAAAGAAACAAAACTTTATTAGATAAAGATAGACAGAGTTATCAATTTAACTAAAACACTAAATAGTATCCGTAATTACAAATTAAACTTTAAAGCAATATCTGAATTTTATGTCTGGCTACAGCTGCTGCTGCTGGTACCAACATTATTAAAATAATTGTAATTACCGACAGACATTAGCAATATTCTATTCATAACTGACAAAAACACTAAAATCTCCCTTTCATTGGATTTGTAATAGCAATAATCTAGAAAAGCTTGAAGCACCCGTCATTTGAACTTTTATTACCATAACCCAACGTTAGTTACAAATTCTTTATCTGCGGTTTTTTTATATTTAAAATGCAACGCTTGATCAAAAATGTCGTCCCTTCCAATGTATTATTTGTTAATTGTTAGTAGAGAAGAGTCTACCTAAGATTAAATCCATTAAAAGGCATAAATGTTTTATAGCTACCCTTAAATCTTTTATCCGGTTAAAGCTGAGGGATAAACTAGTCACTTGATAAATTTTAATCAAAATCTGTTGGTCGTATTTGCATAGCTGTCTAAAGATCATGAGACCCTGAAATTTGCATTGGAATGACCAAGAAATGACCAAAACCCTCATTACGGGGACGATGAGAGCGGACCTTTATTCTTTTGTCTATGCCTTTGTGTCGGCCATTTTGCATCGCCGCCATTTGCTCTTACAGAGATTTGTTTATGAAAAAAGTACTTTGTGTTATCTTTTAATAAAGAGGCTCGCTATGTGGGCTTATCTGAGTATTTGTATAAGTATTCTGACTTTATAAAAATGTTTATTAGCTAATGTAGTGTAAAATTTTTCATCGTCATCGCCAAAACCATAACAGGTTTTTATTTAAATCTTGAAATATTTTTAAGTTCTTTTTCGCTGTTTCACGCTAATATTTTTATGGGAATTTGTTGAATGAAACTTCGTTTAAATATCTGGAGCAATGCCTACTTGCAATTCCTAAGTAAGTACCTTAATTTATGATCGACAGCCAATTAAACAGACCTATCTTTTACAATTTTACTTGACAAAGTCTAATCCCAACTGCTATAAACTCTCCAAAGTATTATCAAATTAAGTTACTAAAAGCTCTTATATGACCAATTAATAAAATGTACCTTTTCACTGCACTATTTCACACAGTGTTATGATACCATAAAATAGTTTCAACATAATTAAATTATACGACTAGAAAATTATGAGAGAGACATTTTACGACTGCAGCAACATTTGAAACTAGATTATCCAAACAAATTAAGGCGCTACTCGGAAAAATATGGACTTTTTGATTTAAAACTATAGGACGGTTACAGTTGTTACAAATCTGGTAATAAGATATATATTTCTTCTTACCTTTATCTAGAATCGTATAGTTTCAAAAACACGATTTTATGATTTTGCCTCGACACTTTTTATTTTCGAAAAGACCTCTAAAAAATACGAAAAGTGAAGATTATTCTTCAATGGGGTTACTTACACTATTGGAAATTGGTTTAATTAGTGGACACCAATAATATTGAGGATCGTATAGAAGCTTTTTTTTTAAATCGCTGTAGTTTTTTAATACGAAGTGTATTTGTGTTTTTTTTGCCTAATCTGCAAAATCGGTCTCGCTCCCGCGCGCGTCGTTTTCTCATTGCTATCTCGCTTCAGCACATTTTTTCCGAGTATCGCCTTAAGCTTACAGCGTTGCAAATTCTACTATGAAATAATGAATTCAACTGAAAACCACAGGGCAAAAGTTTGAGCTTCGCACAGAGTCACATTTCATTTGACAAGAGTGCAAGTTCCTCTGCTCAGTTAGATTGAGCAGTTTTAATGAGATGCGCGGAGAACTTTGAGCAATTAACCAGCAAAGTATCCGGACAGCCCTTCTTAATGACGTTGTATTAACTATATTAAAAATACTTCAGATGGAAGCATGAAGAATGCCTAGACCACGTTTTAATGAGAACGTTTCAAAATTAATATCGTGTTGTGCTTTGAGGGGAGTAAAAATGTTGCTGGCTGTTTACAAAGAACACATTTGTGTGGTATAGCAAAAAAGACAAATAGTTTTTGAGTTACTGCAAAAAAAATACGCGTCTTATCGGGTCTTGTCGGGTGGGTGGGTACCTACGTAAGAATCGTTATTATAGTTACAGTGCATTTTTTTGTTCTAATGTTATAGAAAAGATTAGTATTCGATTTTTACCGCGCGCAGACTTATCTGACGAGCACTCTAGACGTAACTAGAAAGTTTTTATTTTTTAACGACTTTAAAAAGGAGTTTGTCAATTTGACCTGTTTGCATGAAGGTATGTGATATTGTTAAAAAGAGGATAATATTTGAGTACCTACTATGCGATTATTATAAGAATAGGACTGTCAAAACGGCCATATTTGTTTGCGTTTCGCTTCCACTTCTGCCGGCCTAGCATGAGCGGCTTATAACGCGCGATATGATATGGTACGGCATGCCGTCTTGCTTACACCTTAGTGGGGTAAGCAAGACAACTTGCCGTACCATATCATATCGCTCGTTATAAGCCGCTCATGCTAGGCCGGCAGGGTGTAGGATGTGCAAGAAAAGGAACAAAGATGAAGAATGCCGTTTGACAGTCCTATTCTTATAATAATCGCATAGTACAACGTTACATTTAGGCTTCCCAGCACGTGCGCTAAATTTCGTAAGTGTATGTAGTATGTTTATATGTTCCTCCACGAATTTCTCGAAAACTGTCATATCGAGGTGATTCTTTTTGATTTATAACAAGTAGATTCCAATGCAAGGAACAGTCCAAGTTTAAATCAGTTCAGTAGTTTTTGAGATATGGGCACAGAATATACAATAGTAGGTACTGGGTATCTTATGGTACAATCTACACTAAAAATTAGGAAACAAAAAAAACACGTGTCGCACTCGGGGACTGCCGCGGTAAAGCTATTGCATAAGTAAATAGTGTAATTACATACCAAAACAATTATTCATTCAAAAAAATTTGAACAAAAAGAACGATATTAAGAGCTTGATCATCGAATTTCGCGCGATGAACATTTATATAGATATAATATCGGATATAGATAGGTACTTTCTCTGCGCGGCATTAATGTGTATTACCTATACCACTATTATATATATATTATGTGCCTATTTATACACAAAAAACAAAGGTACCTGAACTAGGTGTTTTGTTGATCGAAGGGTACCTACTAAATAGTACACCTAGCGGATCCTCGCGGTTTCGGTCGTACGATACCAAACTGTCATTTATTCCATGGCCGCCTCCGCGTCTGCGCGCGGTCAAAATCGAATAGGTACTAATCTTTTCCATAAGATTAGAACAAAAAAAATTTACTGTAACTAGCGCCAAAAATGCCCCAGACGCACATGCGCGCAGACTTATCTGTCACGTAAGTCTATGTACTTTACTTCGTGATTATTTATTTTCATCTGTCTAATAATGGTGATACGAAGTAATCTTTCCTACTAATATTATAAATGTGAAAGTTTAGATGTTTGGATGTTTGTTACTCAATCACGCAAAAACGGTTGAAAGGATTTGGCTGAAACTTGGGACACAGATACTTTATAGCTTGGAGAGGATCAAGGGTTCTTTTTATCCCGGCAAATTATATCATTCCCGCGGTATAGCGTGGTGTAGTCCACGCGGGCGAAGCCGCGGGCGGAAATCTAGTAATTTATATGGCAAAGCAACGTTTGCCGGGTCAGCTAGTGAATAGGTATATATAGGTATACAAGGTATTAGGGGCACCGTTGCAAGAACTTTAAACATGGCTTCAGGCTATCAGGAAATGAAAAAAATCTTTCGACTCTCCATACAAAATGTCCCGATTAGTTGCTAAATTTTTATGAAAAGTCGAATTTTTGACTGTCCGCCATCTTGTCGACAGTGCTGCTCTCTGTAAATTGGTGTCATCATAATAGCCTGTACTAAAGCCACCCAGCTGCCAGCTGGCCCTATGGCCCTATTCGCTAGCTCAAATGAAAAGTGCATGTAATTTCCACATTCATTTGAGTTAGCGAAAAGACAGTCATCGTAGTTCTAGTGATTTTAAGAAGTTGGCGATAAAAATAAAACACCCAGTTTTGATTTGGATTTTTATTACATATTGTATATATAATTATATATGTTTGTATTTATTATATACATCTTCTTTCTAAGCCTAAGGTTGACGAAGTGGTTGTGGTCATGGTCCGCTAAGTTGGAAGCGGCTTTTGCGGCGATGCTTCTATATCTCTCTATTTGTAAGGGCACACTTGGTTGTGGACTTGATAAGGACTTGATCATCTTGTGGGTGATCAGCCGCGAAAACGTTGACTCTTCCTTATTTCTTCAATCGAATCGTTCCAAGGAGCTTGCATTATGGATGATAAGTCCAAACATTCTTAAAATTCGCACTCGAACAATCGTCGAAAGCCTTTGTTTGATCCGAAGCTCCTTTTTAGTGGAAACATTTGTGTGACGAGCAGTCCGTTTGATCATCATACACCACATCTCAATCTTCTTGTGGTACTTTTGTTGGAGCGTCCATGTTTCAGCTCCATATAAGAAGATAGGAAATAGAGCTTTTTGTGTATCGAACCTTGGTGTTATTGATTATGCGGCGATCTTTCCATATAATTATCTTCGTTAGCTTTTCAAAGGCTGATCTGGTTAGGTTAGGCCAGCTCGTCTTTTGAGATCAACAATAACACCTAGGTCAGTGCAACTTCCAGAATTTGTGATTTTAAATCATCGTCATCAGTAATATGTGTCACTATTGTAGGTACTTAATTATTACACGGATTCACCATCACACTCTTGCCTCAACAATGTTTTCAACATATTATCGCACTGCTTTTACAAAAATATATTATTTTAGCAGCTAACTTTTTCATAAAAAATCGAGATTGACAGATGACATTAATTTAACATAATTTTGAGATTACTGCTTTTTCTTCTTTTTTTTATTATTTCTGTTTTATTCAGTGCTTCACGTTTTAGGCGCTAGTTACAGTACATTTTTTTTGTTTAAAAACTTATGGAAAAGATTAGTATTCGAATTTGACCTATATAAAAATAAACACATTCTCTTTTTGATTACCAAAAAGAGAAAAATACGTTTATCTCTTTTTAACAACAGGTTTTTTGTATATTCATCTCTTTTTACCAAAACAACGTTAGTAAGAGACATATGAAATTGCCGTCTTTTTCTCACATGTTTATTGGTGTCTAATTTTTTAATTAATATCAATATATCAAAATTAATAGTCAGTTTCGAAAATAGAGTATGTCGTCATGTTAAACATCTAAGAAAAGAATAATTAAACACGCGTCTAAAATTTTTATAACTGCTTCAAAGTACCGCTGTTTGTTTGTCGTCAATTTGACAGCTTTGAACAGATTTTTTTTATTCTAAGACAGTTTATTAAATGAGATTATAGGCAATAGTTAGATTAATTTTGTCTGAACATATCTCGAAAGTTTCGTTGAATTCGGAGTTCACATGTCCAAGAAATCCCCAAATATCTTTGTATGCTAATTCCAACTTCCTACAATATCCCCATAGAAAACGGCAATTTCATAGGTAAAGACCTATTATTAATATATACCTAGTAATATCATTAATATAACTAAAATAGGATGGGAAGGGATTTTGCATGGCAAAACTACGATTCTGCGGTGAAGTGTGCATATTAATTTAAGAAAAACTCCGAAGAGATTTTAAATCATTTATTATACACTAGCGACCCGGCCATGCTTCGCACAATCCTTTGAACAATTTGTTGGTGCTTCCACAGTCATAGTAAGTTTCACTTCTCGTGCCTGGAAATATTTTTCATCAAAATGTCCAATTTAGTCCATGTGTTTCTGGTATCCAAGGTAGTATGAAATCTGAATGATACTTATATTACTAATGATAGTATAGGTACCTATTCTAAGAGTCAAAAACTGATACCTATGGATCAGTTAAGTATCTGAAATGGGATTACATTCATATCTAAACGTAATATAGGTACTTTAGTAACAGTACCTAATACATATTCGTTTACCGCGTGATAGACACTGGACACGAAATATCGATAACTTGATGCAGCCCTAGTGTAAAACGAAAATTATTTCTTTACACAAAATATTCGTAAATTCTGCATTATGTGTAATCAATATTTGCTTGTTACATAAATAAATGTTTATTGAAGAGCATTATCACACTTTGTGCTTTAAATTCGAAGCGCATTAGCAAAAATAAACCTTAGGAAGGGACGTGTCGGTTTAGAATAATTTACCTGAGAAATGAACATTTTGCGGGATTATTTCATTGTGTTGTACAACAATCAATAACTGAAAAAGTCACCATGTTTCCATACCAATATTGGCTAAAAATATCTAAGATTGCACGTAAAATCCGTAAAATTTACAATACCTAAATTCTCAGCGTGATGATAAATGCTAACGAACTGTCAAACAGTAGCCAAAAACGGTTCTGTTACGTCGTATCACGCATCTCCTTTTATCTTACAGTGTTGTTGCTAGTGACATCCCGCTCGCTCAGCCCTTTGTTGCTCTATTCCGATAGGTATATTAACTTTATGGTTTACATCATACTGCTCGGTAACTAGGATTTACTAGTATGGTAAGAGGCTGTGTATGTTGGCATGTGCAACACAGTGTATGGTTTAGACTGAACGTTCCATTTTCAAATTACTTTGCAATTCAAGCAGGTGAATGCTTTAATTGTAAAGTAACTTTACCATTCAAGCTTTACAATTCAATATACGTTAACCCCTATTGTCAAAAAGAGATAAACAATGTTTTGTTAACCTCCTAGGGTGTTAGGTTTTTTCGTTACGGAATTTCTTGATTCGGTCGCCGCGCTCAAAGCTATGCAATAGCTTAAAAGTAAATTAAAAATATTATAATTTCTTTTTCAGTAGACAGGTCTGTAAGTACCTACTTTCTGGAGTAGGTTTAATTTTTAAAATTACTATTTTTACAAAAAACAGTTTTCTGAATCGTCGTTAAATCTCAGTACTTACTAATTTTATAAATAAGTACTACGATTTAAAATGCAAATGTCAATTTCAAACACGTAATTCGTTAAGTATAGAAGTCAGACAATAGGTAAGAGTTAAAATTCGTGTGGTTTTTTCGAATCTTAAAGATAAAATAGAAACAAGAGGAATGAATAGGTAATTATTTTACCACATTAGGTACCTACTCAAGACACACTTTAAATGACAAAGTACAAAATTGACAGTAATCACCCAAACATCAGCTGTCCAATCAAAAGAATTTGGTATTTAAATACATTGGTGATGTCGACCAAAAGTTGGTGTTTTAATTCGTCGCGACACAATCTCTAGTGGAAGTTGTCAAGGCGGAAATCCCGCGTTTTGCCGCTTCCTTTGTTAACATTCGGGAAGTCTGAGTTCACTGTTGTTCGGGTACATTCCCGTTATGGAGACTGCATTAGCTACATGCCTTTAGTTGAAACATTTTAATTCGTCGAGACACAATCTGTAATTTAAGTTATCAAGGCGAAAATCCCGCGATTTGCCGCTTCCTTTGTTAACATTCAGGAAGTGTAAGTTCACTGTTGTCTGGGGGCATTCCTGGTTAGGTGAATACGGTGGACACTAGGTGGAACTGTTGTATTTTAATACAACTTTGCCTTCTTATTATAATTTCTTGGGAAACACACCATAACTCATGATTTGTGAAGTTGTTATACAAACACCTATTTGAGTCTGTAATAGTAGATTGTTTAGCAAGGGATGATGGCACCCATAACAGTCGAGTGTTTTGGCGCACGAACGAAGTGAGGGCGCCGATAGTTCGAGACTGTTATGGGTCCATACGCCCGAATTAAACACTCTACTTTTCATTTTGAATATGAGGAAAGTAAAAATAAAGAAATAATCTTAAAAATATTTTTCCTATGGAATTTTCGAAAGACTAACTTTTTGTTCATTTTCTCTATTTTAGGGAAGGCAAGAGAAACTAAGTCCATACAGCCTAGTTCCTAGTTTGGTGTTAGACACTTTGACCCGTAGGTACTCTATGCAATTCTCATAATAATATTCATATGGTATTTCAATAACTCATTTGGTTTAATCTATTTCTAATATCGCATTCTTTAAAAAAACAATGTTTTAGATATTAAATTAATAATTCTACGATATTAAATATTTTTTTATAATAGCAAAACAGGCTGTAAAGGCTATGTGACTTTGCCTGCATACCTTTGGTAAATAAATGTCCAAAGAGATACTTACAGATTTTGGCAGAACCCCTTCTATCCCTTTTTTAAATTTCATAACGGCCCTAGGGCCGCCACATACCACTTTCAACCCGCATTTTAGGCAAGTTAGGAGTTACTTTCAGAATATGAGACATGAAAAAATTATAGTAATATAATTTTATTTGATTTAGACGCCGCAGCGTTTGATTAAGTTATCAAGAAGGCAGAAGTAATGTAGACATTTAAATAGTCATCATTTTAATAAAAAAAAACTTAATAACACTTTCCTACCAAACAACGAACATTTTGAAGACGCATAATGTGCAGTACTGTAACACTTTGGTACAGTTCTTAACTAAGCTAGTAACAAATGTATCTGATAACATTAAATAGTAGTTTGTTAGACAAGGGACGTAAGCGAGCTATTACAGAACAAGATCTAATTTGGCGACCGTGCGAGCACAGCTCGCAAAGGGAGCTAATGGATCGAGTGCACCCGAGATATGTAGACGCCCGAGCGAGCATAGCGAGCGAGGGCGAATATAGTTCGAGGGTGTGATAGCTACTTACAACCGAGGTAAGCATTCTACTTTACATCATTCATGCGAGGTAAATAAAACATTTATATTGGTATGACAAAATGATTATTTTATAAGAGAGAAAATATTTGTTCAAATTTATTTCTAAAAACTTGTAAATGTACTTACTTATTTTAAATTTTAATACAGTCGTCGCAAGTGAACAACCATTTTATTCGATAAAATGCCGCCATTTTCATTGTTTTCTACAGTAAATAGTTTTCTTATCATTTTATGATTAAATAATGTTTGACCAAGAAGTTTTGCATAGCTTGAATGGTAAAGTTACTTTACAATTAAAGCATTCACCTGCTTGAATTGCAAAGTAATTTGAAAATGGAACGTTCAGTCTAAACCATACACTGTGTTGCACATGCCAACATACACAGCCTCTTACCATACTAGTAAATCCTAGTTACCGAGCAGTATGATGTAAACCATAAAGTTAATATACCTATCGGAATAGAGCAACAAAGGGCTGAGCGAGCGGGATGTCACTAGCAACAACACTGTAAGATAAAAGGAGATGCGTGATACGACGTAACAGAACCGTTTTGGCTACTGTTTGACAGTTCGTTAGCATTTATCATCACGCTGAGAATTTAGGTATTGTAAATTTTACGGATTTTACGTGCAATCTTAGATATTTTTAGCCAATATTGGTATGGAAACATGGTGACTTTTTCAGTTATTGATTGTTGTACAACACAATGAAATAATCCCGCAAAATGTTCATTTCTCAGGTAAATTATTCTAAACCGACACGTCCCTTCCTAAGGTTTATTTTTGCTAATGCGCTTCGAATTTAAAGCACAAAGTGTGATAATGCTCTTCAATAAACATTTATTTATGTAACAAGCAAATATTGATTACACATAATGCAGAATTTACGAATATTTTGTGTAAAGAAATAATTTTCGTTTTACACTAGTGTTACAAGTTCCGCTTCCTGTCCCCCGCTAGTTGGCCCCAAATCCCCAAGTTAATTATTATTGATTAGATTATTGCTGATTAATATCTTATTTTAATTGATTATTGTTATTTGATTATTAAGTAATTAAAATACATTAGTTACTAATTTATTGATACTTAAAATGGTTGTTAATTATAATTTAATTCTCACTTCCGTTCCATACAATATGTTTATTATATTTTACAAGGACCCTAAAATCTATTTCACTATTTTAAATATTCTAGTAATTGATAACATTAATTTAGGAAATGTATTTGTAGTAAGTTTGTGCAGTATTATTAATTTGATTGAATTCCGTTGTAATGTATAAAAGACGGGCGTCGTCCATTTTGAATCACTTTGATTAAAACGGCCTTCGAGCCAACACTTCTACTTACGTCGTATTATTTCTCCACTTGAACTGCTCCTTTTACACTAGGGCTGCATCAAGTTATCGATATTTCGTGTCCAGTGTCTATCACGCGGTAAACGAATATGTATTAGGTACTGTTACTAAAGTACCTATATTACGTTTAGATATGAATGTAATCCCATTTCAGATACTTAACTGATCCATAGGTATCAGTTTTTGACTCTTAGAATAGGTACCTATACTATCATTAGTAATATAAGTATCATTCAGATTTCATACTACCTTGGATACCAGAAACACATGGACTAAATTGGACATTTTGATGAAAAATATTTCCAGGCACGAGAAGTGAAACTTACTATGACTGTGGAAGCACCAACAAATTGTTCAAAGGATTGTGCGAAGCATGGCCGGGTCGCTAGTGTATAATAAATGATTTAAAATCTCTTCGGAGTTTTTCTTAAATTAATATGCACACTTCACCGCAGAATCGTAGTTTTGCCATGCAAAATCCCTTCCCATCCTATTTTAGTTATATTAATGATATTACTAGGTATATATTAATAATAGGTCTTTACCTATGAAATTGCCGTTTTCTATGGGGATATTGTAGGAAGTTGGAATTAGCATACAAAGATATTTGGGGATTTCTTGGACATGTGAACTCCGAATTCAACGAAACTTTCGAGATATGTTCAGACAAAATTAATCTAACTATTGCCTATAATCTCATTTAATAAACTGTCTTAGAATAAAAAAAATCTGTTCAAAGCTGTCAAATTGACGACAAACAAACAGCGGTACTTTGAAGCAGTTATAAAAATTTTAGACGCGTGTTTAATTATTCTTTTCTTAGATGTTTAACATGACGACATACTCTATTTTCGAAACTGACTATTAATTTTGATATATTGATATTAATTAAAAAGTTAGAGACCAATAAACATGTGAGAAAAAGACGGCAATTTCATATGTAAAGACCTATTATATTATTATTAGACGACCTCCGTGGCCGAATGGTGTACGCGCCGGTTTCAAGGTGCCGCTATCTCTAGAGGTCCCGGGTTCGATCCCTGGAGGGCTACCGCGTAACTTTATGTATATGAACTTCATACGTTTTTTGGAACTTTAAATCAATTTTAAAAAACAAATAGCCGCTTTCAGTTCCCTGTTTAGTGACCTCGGGTATAACGATAGCTAGCTAGCAACGTTCAACAGAACAAAGCCGCAAAAATCTATCAAAATAAGAAATTCAAATGACAGTTGAAACCCATGTCCATATCCATATTTTTTAGCCGGTAGCCCCCCAGGTCGGGTAAATGTTGCAAACGAATTTTTCAATATTTCCTTGGGTCTGGGTATATGTGGTTATTTCCAATTTCCATAATACTAGTGCTTAAGCTACTATACCTTTGGTATTGGAACAATTAATGTGATCGTGTCCAATATATATTTATTTATTACTTCTATTTAATATTATCGATATCGATATTAATCTGAAAAGCGACATGACGTACATCACTGACACGCAAACATAAACTATTTTACACACACAAATGCGATCAAATTTTGGTTTCGTTTGGCAGCTCGTGGTTGTTTCTCTATTCCGATAGGTATATTAACTTTATGATGTAAACATAATTATCTCTCTCTCTTTCTCAAAGAGTATTTTTCTTCATGCGAAGCTAATAATGAAACTTCAAAACTTCCATTCTATGTTACCCTAAATGAACACAAAACAAAAACAAATCAATCGTCAAAATATCTCTCGTCGACAGATTGAAATCTACTTGATTATGAAAGCAGTCCCGTAAGCCACCGATACCTACAGCTTACAACAAAATGCTATTACCTACTGCATCTAATCCAATCTGCTTACCGGGAAAACGTTGCTAAGCAGGCCAGAAGTCGAAGTGAAATAATTTCGCGGGAAAGTTAACGAACGCGCGGAATTTTGATGAAGCACACACTCAGCCTGTTATTTTTGTAATGAGAACGTTAAATACTCGGCTGCTCTTTCAAAGGATATTTTGGATGTCAAAGGATAATGTATGGTTATTATAAGAATAAATTGTGTGAAAAAAAATCTATTGATTCAATTCTTCTTTTGGTATACGCTAATAGTCTATTATAGTTTAAAAACGCAATAAATAATGCAAAATTGAATGTGTGATTTTAAACAAAACGTGTTCATAACAAACAATGCCATTAAAATATTGAAACCCAGTGACTGAACCGATAGACTCAAAGCAGGCATTAAAAAGATTCATCAGAAAACTCAAAAAAAAACTTTATTTACAAAACTTGAATAAATAATAATTAAATAAAATGACTCGCACATTAACCGAAACAATATCTAAAAACGAATTTCCCATCCATTAAGAAAAAAGACATAAAAATTTGTCATCCACGCTCGATTCGAAATTTGAAATTACATTTTTCTGCAATGAATCCTAACATCTGGCCGGGTCGGAACATTTCAGTTAATATCGTTAACAGTAAACCAATTAAAAATGATAGAGGAACCTTTTTCGGGGGCTTAATCGCATCAGGGCGCCATTACACGGGCCTGCCAGACAAAATGGATTTTATTTGACGTCTCTTAATAACCTTCTTGGGGAATTATTCCTCTTTAGGTAACGAATACGGTTCTTAGAACGTCGCATCGTGATAATTATGACAAATTTTGAAGTGCATTATTTATTTTTTTACATGTAAAAAGCAGTAAAAATTATATCCTTTATAAAAAAAATATTTTTTTATGTTTAATGTAAAAAATCAAGTAAAAAAATACTGAAACAGACTTAATTAAAGCATATCAATTTATTTTTTAAATATGTAACTTTATCCCATTCGGAATTCATCAAACTTATTACTATAACGTTCTGTTATTTTGATAAAATTATAAATCATGCTATTAGTTTAAAAATTCATTTTTATGAGGTACAAACCACCAATCAAATAAATTTTAAATAATTTACCGTTTTGGTAGAAATTCAATCTAATCAAAGGATAAAAATACTCATGATTGTATTCCGGATATGGTAACATTTAAATATTGTTGTGATCCCCAGAACAATCGAGGGTGCTCGACTTGAAAAGCGGAAAAAGCGGAATGTTTTGCGGGAAAAGCGGAAAAGATAAACAAACCTGCTTAGGAAAATTTCCATGCATTAAAATTCGACGTCTCATCACAAATTGTTAACGTTGTTGAAAACGTAATGACGTATTTGCATATAAAAAGAATTCCATTCGAAAACGGTGGGAATATCAGTTTTGTGTATTAAGGTTCGTAAATGGGTAAGAATAGAATTTATCCGATCGTCATACCTACTGTTTAAAATAATTTGACCACAGTGTTTCTTTTCGTAAGGGCTGCCGCACATTGAACCGCTAGTGGCCGCCACTAGCCGCATTCACAAACTGCGGACGCGTTTTTCATACATTTTGTAAAGCATTCGGCACAAAACCAAGCGTTTGAGTTGCCGCATTCAAAATGTATGAGAAACTCAGTGGCTCCATTTGGTGGCAGCCACTAGTGGCTAAATGTGCGACATTATTAAGGCGCTACTCGGAAAATATGGACTTTTTGATTTAAAACTGTAGGACGGTTACAGTTGTTAAAAATCTGGTAATAAGATATATATTTCTTCATACCTTTATTTTCAAAAACACGATTTTATGATTTTGCCTCGACACTTTTTATTTTCGAAAAGACCTCTAAAAAATACGAAAAGTGAAGATTATTCTTAAATGGGGTCACTTACACTATTGGATATTGGTTTAATAAGTGGACACCAATAATATTGAGAATCGTATTGAAGCATTTTTTTAAATCGCTGTAGTTTTTTAATACGAAGTGATTTTGTGTTTTTTTTGCCTAATCTGCAAAATCGGTCTCGCTCCCGCGCGCGTCGTTTTCTCATTGCTATCTCGCTTCAGCACATTTTTTCCGAGTATCGCCTTAATAATCGTCTACAAAAAGTGTTTTAAGATTACTTAAAAGAGTTATCTTTTTGACTCTTAAGTAAATATCATTAAGAGGCCGGCGACCAGTCAGCTCCTCATTCTAACGTAATACAAAAAGATTTGATATTAGAGCATAGTTTTCTGTACCTACTTGTGATGGTATTCGGATTAAGACAGTAAGTATTTATCTAGGTTTCTATTAAAAAAATATTCCTAAATACTTACCCAATTAAAAATAAATGCGAATCGCAGTTTTGTATAAAAAAATGTAATTGGCATTATTTTTTTACTGGTTAGAGATTTTGACGACCGATTTGGCGCAGGGGTAGGCTACCCACCTTCTGCGCCAGTGGTCTTGGGTTCGATTCCCGAACAAGACAAATATTTGTGTGCATGAACATGTCTATTTGTCTTGGTCTGGGTGTTTACTATGTATATTAAGTGTATTTACAAACAAAAAGTATTTAAGTATATATTTATCCGTTATCAAGTTTTCCATGATACAGTTTCTTAATGAAATTAAAATGGTCTTAGATAATTGGTGTGAAAGTAAGAAGTTATTTAAAATTTATTTACTTTGTTTCTTTTAATAGAAACCTAGATAATCACTGTCTTAATCCAAATAACATCACAATTACAAGGCAATCATGCTCAAAATTTAAATTATTTTTGTATTTGGTACGTTTGTATAGGAGACTGACGCGTCGCGGGCCACATAAGATCTTATACATTTATTAGCCTTGTATGCTAATTTAATATGATTAAAGCCATTGATTAGGTCAGTACTTATCTAAATTTGAGAGTTTGATTTAAAATCTTGAAAAATCTTCAAAAGTATTAGGACTGAAACATTTATTAATAAACCTGTCCGTGCTCACTAGAGTTGTGGTTTTGTCCGAGTAACTCTAAAACACAATGCACTGCGCCTTGGGAACATTTTATCTATGACAGTAACTGCCGCAGTGCTGCGGCTGAGTGCACTGAAATGCGGACGTTTTGAACAGGTGGGGTTTCCACCTTTGGGGCAACTCGTCCCTACTTAAGTACCTCGTCCCACTACAAGGGAGGTACGAGGTCCAAACGAAATTGTACTTACATTGTTCTTTGACGTAGACTGAGACGTATTTCTAGTCATACTTTGAACCTTACAAATCTTTTCAGACTAAGTTACTCTTAAGTTTGAAATTCTATTGAACGCGAATCTGCAGTATTCACGTGGCCAGTATACGAGTAAGGTAGAGACACCAAAGAGTACGCGGTACCAAAGAGTACGCAGTGTTTAGTCTTAGTCAGATTGACAAGAATCAATTGACACTTGGATGACATTTGACAGGAGCGATAGTTGACTGATTAAATCAAGATTAAATAGCTAGAGGAGGGTTAGTTTCGATTTCGACAGCTTGCCAAAAGATCCTTGCACTGTAAAACTGCTCAACGCACTGCGTACTCTTTGGTAGCGCGTACTCTTTGGTGTCTCTACTATTTAGGCTATTATTATAGGCCTTTGTAACGGGTTTGGATTTAAGGATCGTTGCTTTTTTTTTATTTTGTAAAATTTGTCGCTTTTTGGCTATGAGTGCCTAGAACTACGCGCTTTGACATACATCGTCCACTTGGTATTGATGGTCCGCGTCTTATCTGCCTTTAGATAGTGATGTAATCAAAATCACTGTTAAAATCGCGGCAAATGCACCCTTTTTGGACAAGCGCTTAAGTTCTGGACAATGTACTGCGCCTTAGGAACATCTTATCTATGCTGTAACTGCCGCGATGCTGCTGCAGCTGAGCGCACTGAAATGCGGACGTTTTGACCACGGTAGGGTTTTCACTTTTGGGACAACTCGTCCCAACGTAGATACATATCTCGTCCCACTACAAAGCAGGTACGAGGTCCATACAAAATTTGCCATTGTTCTTTGAAGACGTATTTCATATTAAAGTATTATTAGGTGGAGCGACGACCTGAATAGATGACAGGCGTGGACTGGATGCGAAGAGCTGAAGACCGGGCTCAGTGGCGCGAATCAGGAGAGGCCTATGTCCAGCAGTGGACGAATACGGGCTGATGAAGATGATGATTATAATGTCGTGTATCTTTATATTGTAAAACCTATAATAAGTAGGATTATTTTAAAGCAACGCAAGTGGTCACATGTTTATGCTCTCCACCTGGGTGCCTACTATCAACTTTAAGACAGCGATTCAAAACTAGCGCGATGCAGAATAGGTTCCTAAAATGTTTATTCACAACGGGGTAGCACTTAGCCTTCATCACACCTGGTGTTAAGTGGTGATAAGGCTGAAGGTGGAAGCGCACTACTCCCGGAATCCTCAATCACTGAGGAACTGGCTATCTTATCTCTAACTTTAATTGCTTTCTTTCGTACTATGACCTTCTAAAAACTGAATGACCGAACGATTTGTGTCCTTATTTCTTCTACCCGTCTCTTTCACTCGATTCTGTTATGCCCGGAGAGTGAGAGGGACGGGTATAACCTGCAGGTGTCATGTTAGCTTGGCAGAGTTATAAGTCAAATAAGAATTCATGACAGCTTAGCGGCTTTGAATGATCACTGAATCGCTGTCATTGATATTAAGCTGTCGTGGTACGAATAAGCGAAGCAGATCAGTTAAGGTCCTAAACAAAACCGCAATAAGAGTTGATGGTAGGCACCCTGATCCTATTGCCATTATAAGTGTAAACCACTAGCTATCAGCTGACCGCTTTCCGTCTCGTTTCGTTTACATAGTTTATACATACAAGAATAAATATATATACCTTTAAAACAAAAGGTCTACGCACACCAGGCATAAACTATAATATAAGTAGGTATAGGTATATTCCCCTAGCTAGACGGAATCGCAAAAGGTATTAAGATCGCATTACATCAATTCATAAGAGATTCTTCTCAGTATTCCAGAAACATTCTTATCATAAATCTTCCTCAGTCCTACGAAATGAATGTGGAAGCAGTAATACTATGAAGATTGACAGGAAGACGTGGCGTAGGGTGAATATATCAACATTAATGCGACTTCGCAAACACTTCACGATATCGAATGATCGATTAAATTATGTGAATCAACACTTAAAACGTTCCGAAAGAAACTGCAGCAATTTAATCAGAACAAAATTAGACCGTTCCGCTTTAAGATTCGATTGTATAAGTACCATCTCAGTTTGGTGGCTTTGGCGACTTTGAACAAAATACAAAGGACATTTTTCATTTTCGGCTAGGACTTTGTACACTATTCGTACTAATAGTAAAAAATATAGTAAAGTCATATAAAATATTAAAATTCTCATTGTCTTTCTGGATAAATGGTACAAAAATAAACTTTAAAATAAAAATTCTTTGCCATCCATGGTCAAACTGGCAACCATATTTAAATCACGTTCGGAAACATTGATGTTTCTGAACGAAAAAACGATGACATTGACGACTGATGATTATAGCTGTCAATGTTAACCTTTTTTTTATGGTGAGTGTGACGTTTTACCGCCATATTGAATCGGGGTTGCATAAAATTAAGACTGGATAATGCTTTTGTACCATCAAACGCGTTAGCTTATAGCGATATAATTAGTTTTCAGTTATTATATTTATCTTTTGCTTGCCTATGGTATAGTGTACAAAGTCCTAGCCGAGGCTCCATACAAAACTGAAAAATATCCTTTTAATGGTAAAAGATAGCCAGTTCCTTAGTAATGAAGGATTTTGGGAGTAGTGCGCTTCCACCTTCAGCCTTATCACCACTTATCATTAGGTGTGATAAAGGCTAACTGCCGTTGTGGATAAAAAATAATATAAAAAACTTGAAATGAAACAAGACAACCAACTTCCTTTCTATAAAATATTACCTTTAAGGTTCGTCATCTGATTACCGACTTGGAGAATTAAATAAGTTCAGTTAATTCTGTAACGCTGTTAATTGTAGATAACTTGTTGAAAGTTTCTTGTGTTGATTGTTACTTGATGAAAACTCGTTTGCAAGTTTATCACTCTTTGACTTAGGCGCTGGTATAAGTGATAAGCGATAATTTGTGTAATTATCTATCTTTTATCTTTCTATATCTATATTATTTAGCCGGTTGGTTTCATTCCACTAATATCAACTATCTTAGATCTGGAACTGTAAAGAAGTATCATCTGCAAACAACACAATATCACAGAAGCTTTTTGCAAAGAAAAGCAAATCATTTATATTTACCAAAAATAGATAAGGGCCTAAAATAGAGCCTTGAAGTACGCCTAGTTTAATTTGAGAGCCGGTTGATTACATTCCATTAATATCAACTATCCAAGATTCGGAACTGAGATACGATAGTATTAGTTTCTGGGCATTATTTTTTACACCGTTATATGACTTAGCTTCAAAATCAGCGTCTGGTGATCAACACAATCAAAAGCCTTGGATAAATCGCAAAATATTCCAAGACCATTTCGCGACTTCTTCCAGGCATCAAAGACATGCTTTAAAAGTGCAACCCCAGCATCTGGGTAGACTGACCCTTCGTTAATCCGAATTGATTGCTATGCAGGAAGGAGATTGTCAAATGTAAAATGTGACAATAAATTGCTCAAGTATTTTTTTTTATTTTGCTTACGGCGGGTAAAATTGTATTATACATTAATGCTTGCGTCTTCTATGTTTCCTGGAAAGGAGAGTTTTAAAAGCTTTACCTTTATAAAACACGGCCAACAAAATAATATTTTTAGAAACCGAAATGAAAAACGCTCTTTTGATAATGTACGTAGTTTCTTGCGAACCTGGGGAGCTACCGCGTAACTTTATGTATACTTTATGGAACTTCATACGTTTTTGGAAATTTAAGTCAAGTTTATAAAGAAAATAGCCGCTATCAGTTCCTTGTTTGGTGACGTTGAGTATCGACAACGACATCTAGCTAGCAACGTTCAACAGATTATAGCAGCAAAAATCTATCAGAATAAGGAATTCAAATGACAGTTGAAGCCCATACCCATATTTCTTAGCCGATAGCCCACCAGGGTTCTGAGCCCTGCTATTTAGGCATACTGTAGTCTGCGAAGCTAGGTATACAAAAACATTTATTCAAGTCAACAAACAAAAATGTTTTTACTAATGCATACTTCCTCTACTACCAAAGGCCTGTACTCCCAAGCGACAACGATAGAAAAAAAAACAATGTCCATATTACAACAACAAAATGTCGTGGTCATTACGTGAGTAGAATAAACGTAACAATAAAAGTGAAATGGAGTGCAAGATGCCCGCGGGAGGGGCGTCATTTTTAGCGTAATTAAAACTGTTATTGCTTCGAACCTTTCTCCTTTGGTTATGGCTTATTTCATTAGCTGCCGAGCAAAATGGGAAAAGGAAGTTTGGCTGGTTTTATTTTTCATCTTTTTTTGTGTATAGATAGGTACTAAAAATTGTTAGGTACTTTTAAAAAGTTGCTTTTTGATTTTTTCTCTGGTGAGTTTATAAAACGACTAGTTTTGGCGAAATTCCACTTACTTCAGGAAGTTAGTAATAGAAAAAAAATACAGAAATAATGAAGTTTTGAAATCAAAGACTTTTACACACACTTACTTTTTAGATTTTATAATTGTTACTTTAATACTAAGTCATCATCATCATCTTAATCGTATCACTCTTGTCAGAGTGGTCGTGGTCAACAAAAAGTGCTATATAGCCGATGCAGCTTGCTTTACATCTTCCGCCATCTCTCCCTATTAGTGGTCAATCTGCTGCACTCATGGAGAGGCCCACCCACCAGCGTCTTTATTTGGTCGGCCCTCCACTCTGCCCTGGACGACGAGACGTTCTATGGAAGCATTGTCCCGCCTTGAAATGTGACCGAAAAGTTTTAGAATGCGAGTTTGGACTAATATTCGATAGACATCTCTTAATCCCGAGCTCTTGTAGGATGGAGATGTTGGTGCGGAATTGCGTCCTGCGTGCCTACCATCAACTTTAAGACAGCGATTCAAAAATAGCGCGATGCAGAATAGGTTCCTAAAATGAATTGCATTCTTTTGTACTATGACCTTCTAAAAACTGGATCGCAAATGAATTGCTAAATGTGAATGACCGAATGATTTGTGTCCTTATTTCTTCTACCTGTCTCTTTCACTCGATTCTGTCATGCCCGGAGAGTTAGACTTAGAGGGGCGGGTATAACCTGCTGGTGTCATGTTAGCTTGGCCGAGTTATAAGTCAAATAAGAGTTCATGACAGCTTAGCGGCTGTGAAATGTCATTGAATGATGACTGAATCGCTGTCATTGATATTAAGCTGTCGTGGTACGAATAAGCGAAGCAGATCAGTTTAGGTCCTAAACAAAATCGCAATAAGAGTTGATGGTAGGCACCCAGGAGACTAATACTAATACTAAGTAGCATTAGTATTATTACTTATTATAGCGTAATTTAAACTGTTATTGCTTCGGAACCTGTTCCCTTTGGTTAGGGTCTTGTTTCATTAGTTTATTATTTTACTCTTTATTGCACTTAAAAATAACCTAACAATATACTTAGAAAATAATTAAAAAAACATATTTGAGAAACGAAGAACTTATCTCCAAAGAGATCTCTTCCAGCCTACCCAAGACATGTCTAGGGTACAGCCTAGTAAAAATAAACAGAAATTAGCTGCTGAGTAAAATGCAGGTTCGGCTGGAACCTATTAGGTTTTTCTCTGGCGAATTTTTAGAAAGGATTAGGAAACGTGGAATTCGACTTATTTAAGGCAGTTTGGAAGTAGAACAAAACATACAGACAGACATAATTTATTGGGATACTTCTTCCAAACTGAAAAACTCGGCTTGCTCTACTTGCATACACACATTTAAAAAATCGCCGCCAAGTTTGAAACTTTTATCATAATATCATTGTAAGTCACAGCAATTTGGAGAGGTATTCATAATATTTTCTTTAATTAATGACTAGTTTAATAATTCTGACTATCGTTCAATTTATATAATTGTTATTACATTGGGTATGTCATAGTATAGGCCTACTAAATTTAACATTAAATATTTTAAAATTATTTCGGGCTCTAGCGCTGGTAATACATAAAGTTACATGACTCTTGATGATCTCGATCCTTAGTCAACGCAGACGCGGACGAATCCACGGGTTCTAAACCGAGAAACCACTCGTCCCCACGGCCCACAAACAAAACACGAGCATTACAAAACAAAGCTCGAATGTTGGCAGAACATTTTTGAACTACTTTCTCAACAGTGCGCGGTGGGGCCGCCGCGAAGCACATGCCATCAATCACAGAAGCGGTGCAAAGTAAATCTCTCTCTTTTTTACCCGTGATCCGACATGCATCAACATAAAAGGGAATACACAGGATTTCGCTCTAACGCTGAAAGGTGGTTCGCGATACGTATAATATTTTTTCGCGGTGAAATGTAAGATAATAACTGTACAAAAGTGTGTTGTTTAGTTTTTGTGCGCTTCTCGTTTTTCGAGAAGTGAGGGAGAAAATAGGAAACGTGCAAATGGTTAGTGCAAAGGATTGTTAGAATTTGTGTGTTATTTTAGAAATATAGTTTGGCTTGAATGTTTTGAAAATTGGACGCTTAGTAAGAAAGTTGTGTAGATAGTAACATAAGCGACGAAACTTTGTAATGACAATACTTAATTATTGTAAAATTGAAAATGAAGTATTTAGAAAAAATTTACCCGTCTCACAACCGGCTCCGATGTGGCTCGAACCCACGACCTTTCGCTATCTGGGCGACTGATCTAACCACTAAGCTACGGAGTCGTTGGTTAGAGCAGTCGCCCGGATAGCGAAAGGTCGTGGGTTGGAGTTGGAGTTCCATAGGAGCTGGTTGTGAGACGAGTCTAAAGACTTCATTTTAAATTTTTCAATAGTAAAAATTGCATTGTGAATGCAAAAAAGTAAATATCTAAATAATGACAATAATTAATTATAATAATCAAACTATAGAGCTAGTGGTGAACGTTCGAGACATGTCTTGTTGTGAACATTGCTTATTATGTTAGGCTTAGGTACTTAGAGACGTAGGGAGGCCAAAGATTGCGCCAAACGGGACACGATCGCCTTTAAAAAGCGATCCGAGTGGCGTAAGCGTGTTGCAGAGGGTCGGACGGACGTTGTGCGATGAGACCTGGTTCAGTACACTGGCTGACAGGAGGGAGAAACGACACCAGGGCGGCGCCAATACATCAGCCGCAAACTTCCCCTGCCAGGCCTGCGGAAAAATCTGTCGCTCTCGCATCGGTTTATTTAGCCACCAAAAAAGTTGCCTCCGCGGCACTGAGTAGATTGTCTGCATTACACGTAAAGGCCTGTATATAGGTACTTATATTGAAAATTATAGCTCCGAGTTTATTAATCTTACCTCAATACGATCCAAAATGTATAGGTAATCTAAAGTTGCCATCATCTACAATTTGAATATGGTACTGAAAAATCGTTGAAAGAACTTGGATACGGCCATTTTTGGATATTTACATTATTTGAATTTCGACGTTTTATATTTTTGGTAAGTTCTGTCGACCATTGTGTACCTACGTCTCTACTCTTCCAAGATAGATTTTTAAGTGAAGTTTAGAGAAAATACTTACTTTATGTATACGACGACCAGTCATAAAAATATTATTTTGATGGCCGTGTTTTTTAAAAGGAACCTTTCCTTACATTTAAACTAACTACACAACTTTTACAGATCTAAATGCGAATAATATATTTAACAGACTAGAAATATATGTTTTTATGTGTTTTATAATGTTTCTGGATTTTCTCGACGTTTCGGCAACTGTTTTAGTAACGTAGGTCGTGGTGTGTACCTTCATGAAATAGTCTTGCAAAACATTAAATATACCTAACTAAATTCATTACATTAAATAAAGTAAAAAAAACACAACATACAATCTCAAATAAATAAAATTGAAGTGTCTGTTTGTAATATTAAAATAACCGCTTTTTACTACATGCATATTATATACGGTACATATACTTACCAAAATATTTTTTTTTTATTTTTGTCTGTCTGTCTGTCTGTTTGTTCCGGCTAATCTCTCAAACGGCTGGCCCGATTTTGACGGGACTTTCACTGGCAGATAGCTGATGTAATAAGGAGTAAGTTAGGCTAGGCGATATTCCCACGGGAACGAAAACCACGCGGGTGAAACCTCGGGCGGCCGCTAGTTCGTCATAATTATAATTGAGCGATGCGATAAGAGAGCGATAAGAGTGACTTTTGAATAAATCACAGAGTATCGACGCAGACAGGCTGATCATAAAATTCTAAACATTAAAGGGAAATATAGTCTAGGCAAAGACATAGGCCAAGACAAACCACACAGTTTCAATTACAATAAATTATGTACTTACGAGTTTAATGCAAACCACAAAATAGTTCTCATAATCGTTTTTGACAACATGTTGTGTGACAGACATAGTATATTTTCCACAAATTTTTAGATATTTATGATCACCCTGACTGCGTCGACCTTTGGCGATCTTGGCTTTCTGATATTTTAACCTCGTTGATTGTTCCGAATTTATTGAAATTTGCTCCGAAATATTTAAGAGGTACCTTGCCCGCTTCGATAAATCTGATGGCTACTAAATGTACAGATAAAGTAAGATCACGGACTTAGTGCAAACGTAATAAACAAGCTCATAATGCCATATCCTTGAAATCATTGTGGCTGCCTTGTTACCGAACGAACTTAATTATGGCGAGCCCACGTTTTGGCGCGAAAATGTGACAGTTCGTTAGCCGTCCGCACCATAGATGTATTATTCCTGTAGATGGATCACAAAAATAAGCTATAACTCACCCATCCTTTACCCCTTCTAACACTATCAAATTGTCATAAGATAGAAAGAGACATACATTTTAATCTGTTGCGTCGACATTAGAGAATGTCTCCATTTTGACTATGCAATGCTAGATGATGATGATGCAATGATAGTGCTGTAGTTTTTTTTATAACAAGTTATCGATAAAAGATGTAAAAATAATTTGAATGCAATGCGATACATAAAATTACAATGTATATGTATATATCGCAGGCGTATTGTATATTTCACCGTATTACATAGCAACTAGCTGTATTGGAAAACAGCACCGCATTGTAATGCGGCGGATTCAAGATACGCCGTATTCAATACGGCTGATCGAAAGTACGCCGCATTGAATAGAGCGCTTCGCGATTTTCAATGCGGCTAGACTTAATGTAATTAGGCGGTTCATAATCCGCTTTTCTGTCAATTTTTAGTACTAATCGTGTCCAAAGTGTTCACGGCCTTAGAATTTTGTTTATGCAATGAAACTTCAGCATAGGTCGAAATATGGCAAAAATTTCTTCCCTCCAGACAAAAGCGCACGCTCAGCTGATCGATCTAGTATGGCAGAATATTTTTTTATATTTCGACGTATGCTATGGTCGAAAGAGAAAGTTGTTCAGTTTTATGGTCTAAGCAAGCCCTTTAATGCCAAAGTGCCAAATATGAAGTAGGTACTATAATTATACTTGAGGAGATTGATGGCTCATTGGTACGCGCATTCTGCATCCGGTCGTTGATGATAAGCAACATTCGTTGCGGTTGGACATCTGAATGGTGACCAAAACTTTATTATCTCGGTCTCCTCTGTGCTTCGGAAGGCACGTTAAGCGGTTAAGCCGTTGGTCCTGGTTGCATTAGCAGTCGTTGGCACCCTCACCCACCAATCCGCATTGGCTTCGCGTGGTGGGTTATGGCACTTATGGCCCGTTCTACCTGTGGTGTTTTCTTGCACAGGGAAGGCCCAGCAGTGAGGACATTAATATGATAATGATGATAATTATACTATTTATACTAGGAGGTATAGTCGTAAAACTGAACGAGATTTCTAATCAATTTATTAAATTAAATGATCTGCTGAATAATATCAAGTAAAAAAATACAGATTTCACGCTAATTTTTATACTTTTAATGTATTCAATTTTTTTAATATAAATCCACAATTTGCATTAATAAGTGCATCGAGCATATTCTTGTTTGTTGCGAAGGTCTCCAATCGTCGCCTTTTCTTACGTTTCTTATTCACGTTTCCTTTACATCGACGGCGGTGCGGCGGTGGAAAATCTGTTTAGAATTGAGAAAAATTAATTTTAAATACAAAATTGTTAACACTATAATTTTTTATCGATATTACATAATAAAATCGGACTACAACACTATAAGGTTGATCAAATGTCAAAAAATCCCAATTGGCTTTAAATTAATATATTTTTAGCCTAAAAACACCCGATTTTCTTCAACCAAGTCAATGTTAAACTGTATATACACGTACAGCGATTTAGTTTTTGCAAATACGGACCAGTAAGCTATAAAAATGTGTTCGCAAAAACACTAAAAAATGAGTGTGACTTACCTCTGAAATGATATGTGTTCATTATTCTCTTTCAAAACACTCACTCTGCTTGAATAACCGGGAACAGTACAGGCCATTCTTAACAAACAACAGATTTACCGCACCACACCATCAAATCTTTCTTTATTTTTGTACAAAAAAAGCTTTTCTTTCTGAAGCATTTGTTAACCAGCTGGTTAACAAACAAATATGACGTTTACTTTCAAGTGGCGCGCAGCTTATTAAGACGCACACGTTGGGCTATTGTTATCTCTTTTTAACACACGACATGTCGCCATTTGAGAGACGAGAGGCGATTATAAAAGGAACTGTTCATTTTCTTATGCTCCATCTACAGGAATAATACATCTATGGTCCGCACATAGACGCAATAACTGTGTTGCCAGATACAACAACAGGAAAATAAGCTGCTAAAGGTTTGGTCTCTGTATCTGTAAGTAGTAGCATACTTAATTCATATTTTGTTGATCAATTTATTTTAAATTGACAAATCTACATAATGTATTTTGATTCTATAAAAAACATTATTGCTGTTGGATGTAACTTATTGATTACCTACATTTTTTAAGCTATTAGTAGACCAAATTGATTCCGAACCAGAATGTTTCATCGATTTTCAACCATGTAATGATGAAAACATAACTTGCTATAAGAAAAAACATCTTCTAAAATTGGAACACGAAAAAGGGGAAGATGCTATTTATGTTGCCCAAAAAAGGATAATAAACAGTCACAAAAGTGAGTCAGATGTTCTAAATACATCTGCAAACATCACGCTCATAAAAAAGTGTTTTCCCTAAGTGTCATACATAGATATTTTCAAAGACTGATTGACGATTTTTGATGTTTTTAGATGGAATGTCATTTATGAAATGTTGCAAAAATTTCTTACAAAATGTGTGTTTTTGAAAAGGGAAAGATATGACAAACTCAGTGAAAAAGTATTTTTTTAAATTTTATGTACTTTTATAGAATTATATAATATCAAAGTGAGATATTCAGAAATCTCTATCAAATATAGGGCCTAAGTGTTAATTTTGAACAAGATGTTAATTTTAATTACTTTATTAAAAAATATTAATTAATATTCTTTATTAGACCTGTTTCATTATTATACTGACACATCTAAGTTGTTATCTCAAATAATTTATGAAATACATAGCTTTTAATTTCTGGGTCCAAAATGACCCACGATTCCAGTTACGTTGATCAAAATAGCGATTCCGGTTACGGGTTAAAATGTATTTCTGTCCCTGTCACATTCAAACAGATGACAGAGACAGAACTATGTATTAAACACGTTTAGCGATAATCACGTTTAAATATCAGTGATGAAAGTCGCCCTTAAAGTGACAGGGCGATGTTTGAGACGCTCCCAAAGATAAGTAGCGTACGAGTATTCGGGCATGAATCTATATAATATAAAATCCTTTGTCCTGAATCACTGACGGATAAACGCACAGCCTAAGCCGCTGATCGTAGAGACCTGAAACTTGGAGGATGTGTTCCTTGTATGATGTAGGCATCCGATAAGAAGGGATTTTTCGAAATTCTACCCCTAAGGGGGTGAAAAACGGGGGTAAAGTTTGTATGGGACAACGTGATTCCTTTGTCCAATCTTCTTCAAATTTTGCATAAACATTCTTTACCAGAATTAATCGAAGATGTGTTTCATATTTCATTGAAACTCATCGCCTAACAGGGTTAAAAAGGGATAGAATATTATTTTGGGGGTGATTTGCATCGAAGTTGATATCAATACTCCTTGCTTTTGATTTTTAGTTTCATTTTGTTTTGACACATGTATTGTTTGAAAACTCAATCCGTTTTTACAGTGCGACGTAGAGCGCTCGCCAGATAAGTCTACGCGCGGTCTAATTTAGAACTAATTTCAAATTTGGCAGGTCGCTATGTTATTTGTTGTGACAGGCGAAGTGAGTGTGTCAAGTGTCATTGTCAAGAAATTTGTATGTAATGTTTTAATATTTTATTTGGTAATCGTCATACGAAAAGTCATCAAAAGTGCTGGAAGAGAGATTGTTATTTATGTGAAATGTGCTTGCGAAATAGAACGGGGCAATAACAGGCTACTTAGACCATTTGCTAAAGTGCGGGCGCCGACTGCTTTTTGACAGGTAATTTTTAGGGTGACCATTATGTGATATTTTGCTTTCGCTTGGGGTATTTTGGTTTTCTGAGCATGTTGTCTGATAATTATGCATTTGTTTATTTAAGGTTTGTTTTTGTTTATTTATCATTATTCTCTACTCTATAGTTACTTAATAAAAGTTTTCGAAATATATTTATTTTGGTACTCGTGATGTGAGAATTATTTACAACTACCTACTGGCAACATTAAATACGCCACCAGTCGCGCGCAGACTTATCTGGCGCGCACTCTACCACAGAATAATATACCTACTCTACCTTATTGCCATCTTATTACTTAGTAGAGTAGTTATGTATCAACTAGCGTATTGCCACTATAGAAAAAAAGATTTTCTTTAAAATTGGAATGTCAAATAAAAAAGCATAAGTTATTATCGGATTATAATTCGTTACTAATATTATAAATGCGAAAATATATTTATGTTTGTTTGTTTCTTTGTTTGTTTGTCTGTATGTTCCGTTTTCACGTCAAAATGGCTATACCGATTTTGATAAAATTTGGAATGGAGATAGTTTGAGACCCTAGGAATAGGAAGGACATAAGCTACTTTTACCGCGGCTCATTCCCATGGAAAATAAATTTTAGCGCGGGCAAAGCCGTGGAATGGAATTGGTATTTAAGGTGACAGTTTGAGGCCCTGGAAAGGATATAACTTACTTTTTACTGCGGGAAAAATATCATTCCCACGGGAAAATCACTTTAAGCGCGGGCAAATTTGCGGGCAGACATTGGTATTTGAGAAAATAATTTGAACCCTACTGGAAAGGATTATAATAGGCTACTTTTACTTTTTACCACAGGAAAGTATCATATTCCTATGGGAAAATCAGTAGGTATTAATTGTTAATCGTCTTTCACGTCGAAACTGAGCCGTTGCTCAGGACGGATCAATCTGATTTTTGGTAGGTACGGGGGTAGATTGGGAGATGGAGAGTGATATAGACTACTGTTTATCTCCGGAAAAATATCACATTCCCTCAGGATAATGTCGTGTAGTTCACGCGGGCGAAGCCGCGGGCGAAAAGTTAGTCACTTAAATAAAAATACTTATAAATCTCGGAGTAAAACGTTAGTGATTACTTTCTCTGTGTCGGAGTACCTGGCACTAGGCCGGCATATCAAAGACTACGTCAAAACATAATGGCGTAGGCCTTCTTTTTAACCGACTTCAAAAAAAGGAGGAGGTTATCAATTCGACTGTATATTTTTTTTTTTATTTTTTTTTTTATTTTTTATGTGTGTTACCTCAGAACTTTTTAGTTAATGAACCGATTTGAATAATTATTTTTTTATTTAAAAGGTGACGGTTCTCGTGTGGTCCCATTCAAATTTCATCAAGAACTGACGAGAAGTTCAGGAGTTATCCTGAATAATGTGTATTGAGAGTTTATTTGGTTACATGGACGATTTCATATTTTCATCAAATTGGGGATCATTTTCAAAATTATTTTTTTTTCGAAAGATGGTACTTCTGACCTGATCTTATTTTCACCAAGTCAGGACCAGAAGATAAAATCCCAAGAAAATTGAGAGAAATTCTCAAATATAGGCAAGCCTGTTATGCGTTACATTTATTTTTGAAGTTAGTCAAGTATTTGCATCTGGTAGTCATCATCTCATAGTGATGAGCTGGTGATAGAAGCTACAACTCCTAAACGGTTAGGAGCTGGAGAATATTTCATTAAGTATTAATCGTACGTATGGACCAATAGTTATATTATTTCAGGTTATTAGGGTGAGCTGATGATGAGAGGTGAAACTCCTCAACAGTTAGGAGTTATATGATGTTTTATAAATACCATATGCACGAATGGACCTTCAGATGTATTCCTTCAAGTTATCTAAGTAGCTGAAGATGGAAAGCTGAATTCCATAACGGATAGGATATTTTCAACAATTTATCATAATCACCATGTAGTTTCTTTAGCTACGATTATTTACACTAAAAATTAAAAAATAAAACGTTTTAAAAAAAAAATGTAACCTCCTTCAAAAAGGATCTTCAAACGAAAATTAACTAACACTAAAAAACGAAAAAAATAATAAGATTTTTTAATTCAAAGGACGTTGATATGTGCCTTTTTCTAATTTATCTTGGTACTTACTGAACTGTTTGAAGTCGGTGCCAAGCCAAAAATAATAAGAACGAAATATACTGAGTGAAATAACAAACATATTTAAAAAAAACCCGGTCTCAAGCGTGAGGTTTAGGACGTTTTTACCTCAATACCTATTAGACGGCACCGACTTCAAACAGTTCAGTAAGTACCAAGATAAATTAGAAAAAGGCACATATCAACGTCCTTTGAATTAAAAAATCTTATTATTTTTTTCGTTTTTTAGTGTTAGTTAATTTTCGTTTGAAGATCCTTTTTGAAGGAGGTTACATTTTTTTTTAAAAACGTTTTTTTATTTTACTTTTTATATCTCGATTATTTGAAATAACCATCCACTCTAAAAAGACTTACATTGATACAGAGTAAACATTTAATACTACTAGCAGATTACAGACTACAAACTAACCATCATTACACTACTTATCCAATCGATATACAGGAAAAGCTGCAAAATTGAGCCATCCGAAAGGGAAGAAAGAGCGGCCCAACGTCCGGAATGGAGACATCGAACGAAGTGGCACGCCGCGCTGATTTGGATCAAAAGCGATATGCGATAAAGGACAGACCACGCGGCCATATCGGAGAAACAGTGTGTTGACGTGTGCGGTATGTGCACGAACGTTCGCAAAAATCGGGTACATTAGCCACGATAGAGCGCAAAGCCTATGAGCAGAACAACCCAGCTCTGTTTTGCATAAGTGTGCCGTTTTGAGTGTGCCATAAACAGGCGCCGAGACCAAAATTGGTTAGGAAGACATCATTATCATCATAGAGGAACATTATACTGAGTTATTGAATGGTTCAATTTGATTGGCTGACTGAAATAGTCATGACTGACTGCTAAACCTATCGTCTAATGGGCACCTTTAAGTGACAATCCACCAGCTTTTCACAAAGTGATAATACTGATATGAAGCAAACGTCATTGTATGAAGCGTGTTATGCAACAATATACAGCTATTGCTTATAGGTAATTGAATAATATACGACATTGTATGCAACATAAAAAGCACGTTAACTAGGCTTTTACCTTTTTGTTGGATAGATAAATAAATCAGGATTAGATTTGGCTTTAAGGCGATACTCGGAAAAAATGTGCTGAAGCGAGATAGCAATGAGAAAACTACGCGCGCGGGAGCGAGACCGATTTTGCAGATTAGGCAAAAAAAACACAAAATCACTTCGTATTAAAAAACTACAGCGATTTAAAAAAAATGCTTCTATACGATCCTCAATATTATTGGTGTCCACTAATTAAACCAATTTCCAATAGTGTAAGTAACCCCATTTAAGAATAATCTTCACTTTTCGTATTTTTTAGAGGTATTTTCGAAAATAAAAAGTGTCGAGGCAAAATCATAAAATCGTGTTTTGGAAACTATACGATTCTAGATAAAGGTATGAAGAAATATATATCTTATTACCAGATTTTTAACAACTGTAACCGTCCTATAGTTTTAAATCAAAAAGTCCATATTTTTCCGAGTAGCGCCTTAAAAACAACTTGTTTCCAATTAATCAGATGGGAAACGAACCAGTAAACTTTTGGGCGATTGCTCTCGTATTTGAACTATTACTGTGTCTCTTTTTTAATAAAACTAAGTATCTTATTTATTGTTTATTTGATAAGTCACGTGCGTTCAGATAACTTCTATGTAGACGGCAGACTATTTTTCACAACTAAGTACGCTCGAAACAAAACACTGTAAGAATTTTGCTGTACAAAGAGTTTTTTAGAGAGAACTACTGAAACTATTTTTTTCTTTAAAAATTACTAATACAGAGAAACATAGTTTATATCGTTTCTCCTTTCGCCCTTCTTCTGTACATTGCACCTTGCGGTCTTCCTTTAACCTTGCACTTGATATCCCACGTCACTCCTCTGACTTTTTTTCCTACTCCTTCACAGTAACATGCAGTTCGTCTGTGGAACGCACTTCCTGAGGGTATCAGAAGGGCTCAGACTCTAAAATCCTTTGGAGATCAAGTTAGGAGTCATTTCCTGTCCTTATCTATGTAATTATATATATAAACATATATATATATTTTAAATGTTTAAATTTTATTTTATTTTATTCCTTTATTACATTTTAAATACTTACAAAATTATATTTCTAAACATTAAATTTTTACAATGTATAACACTAAAAAATATAACATATTATTATTATTATTAATATTATTTTATTTATTATTATTATTTTTTCCACCTATAGTATAAACCTTCTTTATCCTATCTTGTTTTTGCACCCATTCCCCTTTTCTCCTAGCTATTTATTTCTTCTTTCACCCAAGGTTGCCTGGAAGAGATTGCCATTAGGCAATAAGGCCGCCTATTGTCTGTTTTCTATATTTTATTTTGTCTTCTTGTAATTGTATTTCTTTCGTTGTGTGCAATAAAGCTTTTTTTATTATTTATTTATTATTTATCGTTACCTATTTTACTAATTTGAAGAAAGAACGACCTCGACATTCGAAAGAGTTATTTTAGCCGAATAACGATATAATCCAGATGAATGCTAAAAATCCTTGCAACGATAAAATACCTAACCCTGTGTCTATGTCCTCAGTGTCTCGAAATAATCAAAACAAGGTTGTGCTAATCCAATTGTTTTAATGGTTTAAGTATGTTTAGACCTATTTAATATTCATCACTTAAGTTTAAGCTTTACTTTGAATCGTGTTAGTCAGATGTCGGCTTTGTAACTTTAGCCAAGTGTTCTGTGATGATACTAGACACGGCTCCTAACTTATCGGTGTAGACTAAAAGCTTTTTGATAGTTATATCACGTCAAAATGTTCTAAAATAATATATTTAATCCATTTACGTCATCAAAACTTGAGAGAAAATAATAGTTTCACGCAGTGATGCAGTTTCTGCTTGTTTTGTCTGTCATAAAAGTGACAGGGTTGGTTTTTTCGTTTGACTTGTACATTTAGTGCAAAGTACATTTAGTTAATAGCGATAGGTACGTATAAAGATTCTTATTGTACCCGTCCCCGTGGGAATATCGAGCTACCTATGTAGCCTTTGTTACTCAGGAAGAATTGTAGCTTTTAAGGCGAGGAATCCCGACCGAAGTAGGCACGCAAAAGCCCCCAGTACAGGTTGGCTGACCATGGTCGGCGACCATGACCAATACATCGTACATTGACACTTTTGAACGAACTAGTTTAAAAAGGTTCTTTCAAAAGTGTCAATGTACGATGACGATGCTGACCATGATCGGCCATCGTGTACTGGGGGCTTAACGCTTGCTCGGGCCGCACTCTATACACTTCGCGTGGACCCAGCGGCAGCCGGCAGTGAACTGTGAACTCGCGAGCGCCCCGCGAATCGAAAATCACTTAAAATTCAATTAAAAATTAAATAATAAAAAATTAAATTTATGACGGCCGGAATCCCTCAGCTATTCAAAGACAATTATTTTCATATGTTTTTCATTAACTAAAACCAAGTATACTGCAAGTAATATGATATTTGAATTATTATTAGACGGATGTTTGGGATTTTATTTGACACAGTTAAATGTCACCAATCGAAAAAAAACGGCCGGAAGCACTAGATGAATAACTGTAAAATAACATATATTTTTTCCAAATTTTAAGCACTTGTGAATTAATTAAGAGTAATCCATAATTTAAAATACCCTATTTTGGGGAATCGGCGCCTTAACGGTGAAAGAATTTTTAAAATCCGTCCATTAGTTTTTGAGTTTATTTTTAGTTACCAAACAAACAGACAAAAAATCAAATCTTGTTTCTTTATGATATTAGTAAAGATATAGAAGACAGACAGAACTTTTTCCATGTACCGAACCGTTAAACCGAATTGGTCCATTTCTAGATGATTTACTTACTTATTTGGGTGTAGGTATACCTATGTAGTAACCCGTCGTTGTTTCCAATTTCTATATTTTTTGATCCACCAGGGTGTAGCACTTAGCCTTCATCACACCTGATGATAAGTGGCGATAAGGCTCAAGGTGGAAGCGCACTACTCCCGGAATCCTCAATCACTGAGGAACTGGCTATCTTATCTCTAACTGCCGAAACACAATAATGATGAAAATATCGTTATTATGGCGTCTGACTTAGATAAGATGGTGGTAGCTAGCCAGGCGGACTTAGAACAAGTCCTACCACCAACCAAACCAAATACAATATGTACCCCCACTGGGAATTTAAACCCGTGACCTCTAGGTCTGATACCATAACATACTTCTCTATGATGTGAACCAATAGACCCAGCTTAGACTAAATACTGAGGTAACTGGAGAGTGCAGTACTAACACTTTTTTGTGGCACTGTGGCTGTCTTCCGTCTCACCTACACTTTGAAAAAATACGTATGGTCATGTGAAACAACTGACAGCCACTACGTACTAAATGTCAAATTTGCGGGTTACACTTTTTTATTCAGGCTGAAAACTCCAGTTTCCTTGTAAAAACTCCTTGAATAGACCACAGGGGCGGTTACAATACGGCAATGTTAGAAGCACTTGCAAACGTCCAATACGTCAAATGTCAGTGTTACATTTACTGACATAGACGATTCGATCAATAATTGTTATTGTTGATCGAAGCATAGACGGAACCAAAAATAAGTCAAGCTCAGGGTGCCTACCATCAACTTTAAGACAGCGATTCAAAAATATCGCGATGCAGAATAGGTTCCTAAAATGAATATTTGCTTTTTTTCTTTTAAAAACTGGATCGCAAATGAATTGCTAATGTGAATGACCGAACGATTTGTGTCCTTATTTCTTCTACCCGTCTCTTTCACTCGATTCTGTCATGCCCGGAGAGTGAGAGAGACGGGTATAACCTGCAGGTGTCATGTTAGCTTGGCCGAGTTTTAAGTCAAATAAGAGTTCATGACAGCTTAGCAGCTGTGAAATGTCAGTGGCCGCATTCAGCAGAACACATCGATTACAAATTATCTGCTGAACGCACACAAAAACGCGATGACTGACAGCGATTAACAACAATCGGACGCCATCTTTTCCGTCGCTTTTCATTTTCGATGAGAAGCAGCGATTAGCCGATTAGTTGCAAGTTGTTGTCAAATGTAGTGATTTGGTTATTTGTCATTTCAAAACAAAACAAACGCTAAAAAGTGTGTTCAGCAGATCCATCTAAAATAGTAATTGGATGCGTAATCGATGACTTAGCGATTAGTTCTGCTGAATGTGGCCATTGAATGATCACTGAATCGCTGTCATTGATATTATGCTGTCGTGGTACGAATAAGCAAAGCAGATCAGTTTAAGTCCTAAACAAAACCGCAATAAGAGTTGATGGTAGGAACCCAGGTATGGCAGCCAGAGCATAAATACTGGTTGGTTTTTCAACTGACACGTTGTATCGGCCTGTGTTTTACGTTTTTTTATAGCCAATCTGTGACAGCCAGTCTCAACGTATATTTTTAGAGGTGCAATTTCGAAGTATGGGTTGTATTTTTTTTTATCAGGCGTAATGATACAAAGGATTGCTTATGTAATGCTACAAATATTATTCTGTGTGTAATGTACGGTTTTTTATGAACTTTGTCAGGATCAGCGAATGGTTTTTTTTTAATTATTGCTTGTTAATTGCAAAATCCTAATAATCTTTTCTCCGAATCGTCGTCTCACATAAGATATAAGGCTATTAATTAATGTTTCGACGCCGACCCGGCCAAATGGGGTCACATCACAATGGTAAATCTCTTGTGTGGAGGATTAAAAGGGAAAACAGTTTTTTCCCATGAGATTAATAACAAACCAAATATTTTATATTCCTTTGTGGTGGTCGAAGCGTAGGTAATCAATACCCCTAAGATTAAAAAAATAAGTTTCCTTTTGATAACTTCGACGTCCTCGACGTCCCCGTGGCCGAGTGGTGTACGCACCGGTTTCAAGGTGCCACTATCTCTAGATGTACTGGGTTCGATTGCCTGTTGGTTAAATATTGAAAACTAAATTTTCAATATTTCCTCGGGTCTGTGTGTATGTGGTAGTACACGCAGGCCCGAGGACTAAGTTACTATGTAGTTTGGTATAGAACAAATGTATGTGATGGTGGTGTCCAATATTTATTTAAGTATTTACTAAAAAAAAAACATTCTGTCAAAACTGTTTATTATTATAATTTAAGCGAAAATATAGACGTCGTATTTGAGTTCATCACCTCTGGAGCTCTTCATTCGGAGGTTCACGAACTTGTATCCAATACCACCACTGGTGATGTTAGCTGATGCGTCGGAGTTCGTCAGATCGTAAGCCAAGATACCCTGTAAAAAACATAACATAAATTAACAATAATGTTCCTACAATTACATGTAGATCACACAGACACAGGCCATGTATCTAGGCCTAATAAGTTTCCAACAACAGATATATAATCAAACATAATTATAGCGTAACGTTAAGTAGGTATTTGGGAACTGTGTTTAGTTACGAAAATAGATAAAAATACAGCATAATCACTTATATAAATTATGTTCAAAGAATCTGCAGTTCAGAGGCCAGAGATTTAGCTAGATAAATGTCATGACTTCATTTGGTAAAAACCTACCTACATTCAGTTCAGATAAAGCGAATGTTTGCAAGTAGGTAAAAATAAGAATTTAAGATTTTAGAGCCAGTATCTCAGTGGTTGAGGATTCCGGAACTGGTGCGCTTCCACCTTCAGCCTTATCACCTCTTAACATCAGGTGTGATGAAGGCTTAGTTCTAACCCGTTGTGGATTTTAAAAAAATGCGAAATAAATTAATTTACATTACAAATACATTAGAGTTTTTGGCGGGTTAGGTTAAGTGGATATTTTAATTAATCGCAATTTGTTTCATAGTGGACTTTGTGACTCAAGATAGGTGTGGTTTTGTGCCCCAAGTATTTACGCAACTGGACGATGTGTGGAATGATTAAAATATGCGCTATCTCGGTAACGTGATGCCGAGTGTTTTATTGTAGTGGTGACTACCTCAGCAAGAATTACCGAGAAGACCGACTCGACATACTTGACGCCAAATACTCCAAGAAGCATTGGAATGTAACACACCTACATTCTAATGAAAACATAAGAAACTATAATAACATACATAATACTCAAGAATTGGCAGTATGGCTTGATGTCCTCGCCTGTCCAAAAGGACGAACTTTTTTACAATACAATACAATACAACAATTACATTGAAAAGGAAAAATTAGAAAAACGGAAAAGAGAAAAATCATTTCCAATATGACTGTGAAATAAATTTTTATTAATATAACTATTGCTCACTGGCTTGAAGACAAGCCAATATAGTGGACAGTTTCTATTTACACGATGCCAATATTGGACTGGCCTAGTGGATTGTGTCAAACATTGGCACCGTGTGAACCGGGGAGTCTACCGGCTATAAATTATGGGCATGGATTCATTTGACATTTGAAGCCCATATTATGCCCATATAATGTCAAAACGGATCAACGACTCTGTAGCTCAGTGGTTAGAGCAGGCGCTCTGACAGTGAAAGGTCGTGGGCACGAGTCCCATCGGAGCAGAGTTGTGAGACAGGTCGTTTTTCTTCTAATACTACATTTTCAATAATAAAAATTGCATTGTGTATACAGTATATTGAAAACAGTTAAAAAAAATAACGGATATTAGAAAAACCAAACATCCAATGCACTGATATCTAAATAATTGACAAATGCATTTGCGTACGAAAAAAAATGACAAAACCACAGAATATATTAGTACTAAAGCTGAGACGTACAATCTTGAACTCGGAAACAAATTCGTGAACAAAATTATCCACCAATAATAATTAGTCTAGAGGTAAAGCAAGCACTGTAAAGGCTCGTGTTATGGGATACTAGGTAACAGATAGAATAGATAGGTACTAATATTATAAATTAATGTAAAAGTGTGTTTATTTGTTTGTTTGTCCGCCTATGACGTCAAAACAGAGCAACGGATTGTCGTGATTTTTGGTATGGTAATAGTTTGGGGCGGGAGAGTGACAAAGGCTACTTTTTATCCAGGAAAAAAATCTCATTCGCGTGGGATAACGTCTTGTAGTCCACGCGGGCGAAGCCGCGGAAAACTAGTACCTACATGATAACGTTTCATAGATAAGTATATTTTTAGAGAAATACAAATACTGTTTGCAGAAAAAATGGGCACCTGCGCTTGAAATAAACAAACACATTTATAATTTTAGTTAGATTAGGGTTTTTAATTCACCTGTCTAGAAATAGTAAAAACATAATTAGCTTTGTTTACGGCTTCACAGGTCGCTTAGACGTACTTACGTACGTCTTTTTTCACGATTCGTCTTTTTTTACGGCGGTAATGCTTTGTCATCAATGCCTATGTTATGTCTGGTTCACACAATTCACACCATCACGAAACGAGGTAGGTACCTGTAGGTGAGCATATTTTCTTTTTTGTGCGAACTCATTTTTCGGTATTTTTTATATTTTAAGGTAAACTTAATCATATATTTATAACGGCTATACTATCTTATAATGGAAATATAGTAGAAAACGCCAAAATATTCGCTTTATTTAAAGATATACGTAAACAAAATGGAACAAGTCGTGTAGTGCTATCCGTTATGTGACTAATCAAAAAAATATTTATTTATATTAAAATATATGACATATATATAAACAGAAAAACTCCAAAACAGATCTCTTATTTGCAGAATCCTAAAAAAATGTACTTTGTTTATCAGTTTTGTGACTTTTGGTACTTTTTCTTGTATAGTTTTTTAATATTTATTAAAAATATTCAATTTTATTTATTTGTATAGATCATATTATGTAAGTATTATATAAACATTACGTGAAAAAATATCTTAATGATTGTGAAAACTGCATTATAATCGTTTGCGTAGTTTACGAGGAATTAGCGGGTAAACGTACAGACAAACAGACGCGGAAAGCGATTTTATTTTATACTATTTAGAGATTTTATATTTGCCGGTGCTAATCTTTACTGTCGTTATAGCTACTATTCGCTGCTAATGGAGTGGTGGACAGTTTCCACTTCTTTGACATGAAACTTAGAAAGTACCTACTTAACGTCTTTGTGAACGAACCTTTATGAGGTCAGTCATATAGTGACTTTTAGTTCAGCCCGTATGTGACCAGCAAAATAGTCACAAAACGGAAGTCACATATTTTTACCCACATGCATTAAAAATTAAATAAAAAATTATGTATCGTGCCTGGCCTTTGAAATTTATAACTACCGAATACTAAATTGAATTTACAATAACGTGTAAAATTATTAGAAATGTAGAACAATTCAAAAACAATGAATTAAAGACACAAACCTGAATTAAAAATCCGTTCGTCCGTAACGTTTACTTCAACACGTCTTGTTTCGAGCTGCACTAATTTGACACTAAATTCAAAATAGCGTTTTTGGGTAAAGAAGCATTAAATGTTACCATTTTAAATATAATTATTCATATTAGGGGAGTTTTTGTAGTTAAAATACGGTGACAAAACTGAAAGTTCCGGATTGAGCAGAATTTTAAACTCGTCAAACTTTTTAATTTTAATGAAATATCTCTAAACAATTGAGAAAACTTGAGCATGTATATCTGCTGTTGATATTTAAGCATAAAATGAGCCAAACACATTATGTGATTTCTACCAAAAACATTATTTTTTTCATAATAGTAAAGCATAGTATTGATGAGGGGACATACGAAATCAGACCATATGGATCACTTCAATGGTCGTTAATTTAATTATGCTTGATAAAATGGAAAAAAATACTTTTTAATCTATACATATAATAAAACAGAAACGGACAAAAAGTCTGTACATGAAATATTAAAAAAAAAAATTACTGCTATGTGATGTGTACAGGATATAGACCCCAAAACGATTGATATTAAATTTTTTGTCTGTTTGTCTGTTTGTCTGTTTGTCTGTTTGTCTGTTTGTCTGTTTGTCTGTTTGTCTGTTTGTCTGTTTGTATGTTCGCTTTTCACGCAAAAACTACTGGACGGATTTTTACCAAATTTTGTGTAGTAATAGCTTATAACCCGGGTCAACATATAGAGTACCTTTTATTGCGGGAAATTTAATTATTCCTACGGGAAAATACAAAAACTGATTCTTACTAAAATAGATGGCGCCACATGATTATGAAAATACGTTATATTTAATCGCTGTCTCAATTAATAATGAATCATGTTATTTTTTTTTACCTGCTTCAAAACATAATATAAATTAAAACCCATCCACGCTCATATAAAATCATAAAAATAATTTCATGTTATTTACGTCATTATATCTACTAAGCAATAGATGGCGCAGGAAGTCAGTTAGATTACGATTTACCTCTCACAAAAGAACATTCGAATGATTATATTAATTAGGGTGAAAGCCCCCTCTGTTGCCACTTTAAGATGTTTTTTACTTCTTTTGCATCATAACTACTAAGCAATAGATGGCGCGGGAAGTCAGTAAGATTACGATATACCTCTCACAAAAGAACATTCGAATGATTATATTAATTAGGGAAGCCCCCTCTGTTGCCACTTTAAGATGCTTTTCACTTCTTTCGCATCATAACTACTAAACAAAAGATGGCGCGGGAAGTCAGTAAGATTACGATATACCTTTCACAAAAGTACATTCGAATGATTATCTATATTAAGTAGGGTGAAAGCCCCCGCTGTTGCCACTTTAATTTTTTTTCACTTCTTTCGCCTATGGTCTTAAGTAGGTATCTAAAATTGTCAAGAATGTATCTTATACTTTTCTTTAACTTTTTAAATTTACAATACAAAAAAACTACTTAAAAAATTTAACCGACTCCATAAAGTATTTGTCAACTGAAAAGGAAAAATATAATTTATATTATAATTAAGGTACTGTGGTATCATATTGTTAGGATATGATACCTCCTTGCATTGTCTATGGTTGATTTATGTTTAAATCAGTATTCAAAATATCGAATGGATTGTCATTACCTACGCGAGTAGTTTGTTTTTAGTCCAGACGATTCCGCGGTCGCGTGTTATAGTAGATATAGAATATATCGGCCATGGTGCCGCAGTAAAGATTTATATCGAAATTACATTTATTACTCAATAGAATCCCAGTGCAGGGCTTCTTATGGTGTTAGGCGCGAACGAATTACGTAGAACGCAATTATACGGTGTTTATGTGTTGCAGATTCCCAAGATAAACTAGGAAGACCATGGAGGTCTTATTGTTCGACGGCATCCACGGAGATGTCGAAGTTTTTTTTCGGAGCTACGAAATAATGACGGCTCTGCAAGGCTACGAAGGCGAGGCCAAGAAAATCGTCGTCGGAGCTTTCTGCACGGGCGCAGCCCGATATTTCTACGATAAGATCGTCGATATGGCGAAAGACTACGACGAAATGAAGAAGGAGTTTATCAGGGAGTTTGGTCTTGTATCGGACCCACTTGCTGATTTTTTTGCGAGAAAGCAGTATTTCAACGAAAATTCGTTGGAATATCTGTATGCGTTGGAGATATTAGCCGCTCGTGCTGGGAACGCAATTACAGAACAGTTGTTTATACAACAATTCCTGCGGACAACCGACGTTGTCACACGCAGCAAATTGATCTCGCAAATCTACGTCGACAAAACGCATTTAAAAAAAGTAGTGAGACAGTTGTATAACCTTGAGTGCTTCGAGGAATGTGCCCCTAATATGTGTGATTCTAGCAGTGGTGATAAATCTAATCAATGTGTTTATTTTGTGCCGGAGTTAGAGAATGTGCCAACTCCCAATCAATGTGCCTCTCGCACGCCAAACGAGAAACCCCATGATTGTTGTGAAAATTGTTTTATTAATTGTAGAGCTCAAGCCCCGATGATGCCCATCACGACATCATCTTGGAGGACGACTGAGACGTCCCCACAATCTAATAATAATATTGTTGTAAGTAAAGAAGAGGATTGTATGCAGCTGACGTTGGTGCAGGACAATCACAACACAAGTAAGCGTACGCCGTCTTTACCTATTGAGTGTCATGGTCAGAAAATAGACGCCTTGGTGGACACCGGTGCGAGTGTGTCGGTAATATCACAGACGGTAGTAGACAGTCTAGGTCTCAGTGTGGACATGGTGAACGCTGAACTACGAAATGTGAGTGGTGGAAAACTTTCAATAGTAGGGAAAACTAATGTATGTTTCTTGATAGATAACGTGTTGTTTACACAGCGATTCGTTGTTGTAAGGGACATTGTACCAAACATAGTGTTGGGTTGTGATTTTATTAGCAGGAATAGCATAATTTTGAATTTTGAAAAATTTTGTATAATTTACAAAAAATTTAATTTTGAATTTAATGTTGACATGAATTTTATGTTGACATCGATTGACATTGATGACAATGAGTCACAACAGTCACAAGTGATAGATGTCTCGAATGACGGATGTCAAAGTAAATTTCGAAAAAGTAATATGTCAGAAAAAAGTTCGCATGTCATTCCTAGATTAAAAAGTTTTTTTATGAATAAAAATAGGAATGACAGTAAAATGAAGAAAGGCGCGAAAAAGTTTGAAAAGTCAAATATGAATAGGATTTCGAAATCCAATATAAGTTCGTTATGTAATATTAGTTCTTTACGAAATAAGAAACGAATGAAATTTGTTTCATATAAAATTAAATGTAAAAACAAATTTTCTTTTATAGATTCATTTTATAATAGGGATAGAAATAGGATAGGATTTTAGGATGTTTTATAATAGTGATTGTTAGATAGTTGAAATGTATAATTGTGTGATTTGTATTAATATGTGTTTCTTTTTCATGTACGGAAATACTGCACCTGAAGCCCACGAAGTGTCCTGTGGTCCATTTATGATGTACTTATTTAATTTTTTTTTAATGTTTAATTTAATAAAACAATTATTTTTTTGCATTTTTACTAATTAGTAGACATCGTGTCGTGTCTCTTTACCTTCATGGGATAGGGCAGGAGGATGACCTATTATCTAATTAGGTGTGAGAATCCTCTGACCTTAACTTATGTTGATATTGACATCACGTTTCGTTAATGATTTGGACCACAAAAGTAACACTTCTGTGTTTCATTTTATTTCCGTTTTAGTTAGTTTGTAAGTTTTTTCGATGTCACTTAAGGAACGAGGTGACGTCAACATTTGTTGGTGAGGGGGGAGGAAACCCTGATGGTCCAATAAGGACCAGGGTCATATCCTGTTTGTTGCAGGATCCCTCTAACCCTGACTGGCAATGTTGTCGACACCACGCTACATAAACTGTGTTGGCCCCTAGTAGACAGTCTGCTTGAGGTTACCACAGGTTTATGAAGTTCCAAGCTTGTTGTCGGGCACCTTTTGAGATGAGGGTTATTTTTGGGTAATTTCGTAGTCAATATATTATTGGTGCTTGTCCGACATATTTGATCTTGGAATTTCGACTTAGTTAATGCTTAAATGAGCTAGGGTTAGCTTTGATTGTAACTACATATGATGTATTAAGGTTAGGTTTAAGGCTGGGCAGACCTTTTCCCTTGGTTTTGGTATGTCAAGCCAATGCAATGGTTGGTTTGTGTTGATTACAGGAAATTAATAATTATATCAACCATTGTCCTGGCTGTCCGTTAGTGAGGACCAGTCTTATTGATGTGATATCGTTCCAAGGTAGGCAGGGCCTTCGCTTTAGGGTAATCCATGTAGGAAAAAACATTTCTTTAGTAAGAAAGGTTTTTTTGTTGCGGCGGCGGCATGTGGTATCATATTGTTAGGATATGATACCTCCTTGCATTGTCTATGGTTGATTTATGTTTAAATCAGTATTCAAAATATCGAATGGATTGTCATTACCTACGCGAGTAGTTTGTTTTTAGTCCAGACGATTCCGCGGTCGCGTGTTATAGTAGATATAGAATATATCGGCCATGGTGCCGCAGTAAAGATTTATATCGAAATTACATTTATTATTTAATAGAATCCCAGTGCAGGGCTTCTTAGTACCTTTTTGAGGTCGGTGCCAGTCAGTTTATTTTTTTAAATTACTATTTATTTCCTAAGTTTTAGTGTATATTGTACAATAACATACCCACGAAAACTACTAAACCGATTTTGATGAATCTTAGACTGTTCCCAAAGTTAGAATACACCTAATTTAAATCAAATAGAATCATCTCGATATGCCTTTAGATTTCGAGAAATTCGTGGACATACATAGTAAAAACATATAACTAAGTATTCATATACTTACGAAATTTAGTTTTATTTTAGTCAATTAAAAACCTATTTTTGAAACTTAAAATGTGCGAAGGGTGCCGATTGATGTGTTTTTGTCAATCAAATTTTAAAAGATACATAGAGAAATCAATACTTAACTAACTTAGATAAAATAAAAGAAACATCTAATTCGATGTAAACTGAAAAGCGTTTATTGAATAATATTCCTATGTCATAAAGAATTATTACTATTGTTATTATGACTTAAAAGTCATAGATAAAAAGTATATTATCAAGCAAAAGTTATTAACGAAATGTTTTAAGCTAAGTAAGCACTCGGGGCAGTGGCCAAAACTAAAGTTCTTACCCTATTGATGTAAAATTTTTATTTCGCATTGCCACTCGACGCTAGATGTCGCTACAGTAAGTATAGTGCCACAAATATATCTGAACCAGTGACAGTGGTCCTGGAGGAGCCACTAGCAATACAAAATTAACTGTCAAAATGGACTGTCGTATGAAAACTGTTTTAGTTCCTAAGATAATCACCGGAACAGAAAAGATTGCACTATACCTACCATTTTTTATGTCATTTAACCGGCTCTGGCTACTTAGGCCTTCAGCCGTAGGTACCATCCAATAAAATAAAGGAATATTAAAAATAGTTTTCTATCTAACTTATTTATTCATTTATTTACTAGGAAAGCTTACATAAGTGATAATTGATTAAAATGAAATAATTAAATGGTACCTATATCATTACATTTTATACCTGTTACTTGAAGAAGAAATATCTCCATATCAAAATACTAGCCTTCCGTCCGCGACTTCGCCCGCTCGGACTAAACGACGACGTTATCCCACGGGAATGTGATATTTTTCAGGGATAAAAAGTAGCCAAAGGCAGCCATTACATCCAGATCGCGATCACTGATCGTGATCTTGATCGCGATCGAGATTTACTTTGTAGATATTTTGCGATCAAGATCGCGAGCGGTCAATCACCTTCGTACACAGTCAATCTGCATCGCGATCATTGATCATTGATCATTGATCCAGATTGACTGTCTAATGGCTGCCTAAGTATGTCACTTTTCAGCTGCCAAACTATTCCCATATTCATATATATTCCCAAAAGTCACGTCGATCCGTTGCACCAATTTTGACGTGAAAGACGGACAAACAAACAAAACCCACTTTCACATTTATAATATTAGTATGGATACACACAATCTCTTTTACATTTTATAGTAAAAATATGATTGGCCTGATATTATGCATCACTAAGTAAGAACTTCTGTTTGAATCGTGAAAGCGCGCATATGCGCAAAACGATAATACGCGCTCTAATCGCGCGCGGCAAGAGTGCGCTTCACCACTGGAGCTCCATAGTAGTGGTCGGAGTGGACGTGCCTCGTGCGATCCAAGAGCACCAAGAGAACAAATTAGATTCACGATCCATGATCCCCAATCTTAGATCGTGGTTGGCCAATCCAAGATGGATCGTTTGGTGTGGTTCAGTCTTATGAACCTCGCGTAGAATAGATCTATTGCCCGCTAGCAAGCAACGTCGAAGAACAAAGAACGGCTGTTCAAAATAATCGTTATCATTATACACTGTTATGTGTGATACATGCATTTTTGCGTATAAAAACCATATGAAAATATAGATAAGTTATCACAACTTACTGTAAATCGAGATTTGACAGCCTAAACCGACCTAGATAGCGGTTTAAATTTAAATCGGGATCGGTAACAACAAGTAGCTAAATGGGATTTAAAAGAAAATCGAGATCCAAGTGGCCTTTTTGAGTTATGAAGAAGAGAAGAGAAGTTTGTTTTTTTGTCGCCTCTAAGGGATTGCAGACTTCAGTATTTAATTTGACATACATTTTAGCTTGATACCTCCCACGCATACTTGAGAAAAAGTTTCTTGACAGACGGACAGATCTTTGAATGAGGGCTCAACTATGTTCATGCAGCATATGATAACAACATACCATGTTCATACCCTAGCCTGCATATTCGATATTCTTTAGACCCTTTTAGTAGAGAATAGGACTTCAAGAAGAGCGTTATGAAATCTGAGCAACAAACACACATAAACTAAACTAACACAAAAGTCACTACACCGCGCGTACGAAGTCGCGGGCAACAGCTAGTTACAAAATAAAACATGTGTGAATGCATTTTAGAACAATGAATGTTAAAATATATTTTTTCTTGTAGGAGAAAAATTAAGTCAAACCTGGGGGACAGCCATTAAAAGGGGCTGGCACAAAAAAAAAATACGCTCAGGTACTACGTCTTTCCATTTTTCGTGTTTTTCAGCGAATCGTCACAGACGGATCCCGTATGAAGCGTAACTTAATCCATAAACAGAACAAAAAAAGTAAATACCTGAATCGCTCGCATTTCGTTACCAGGCAGGTTCGGCATAGCATAGTACAAGTTCTCTACCCTCTTCCTGAAAACTTTGGAACTGTAACGAACATTGTTATGGTATATCTGAGGCCTCAACACACTAGTACCCACGAACGTGTGACCACATTCCACCACCACAACAGCCAACGCAACCAAAACTACCGCGATATACAACTTCATTTTACAATCACTAAATTTTAAATGAGAAAAAAAGGCGATTTGACGAAAATTTATACTATGTTATCGAGCGAAGATGAACTTAAAGTCATCAGCTTGTCTTTAGGTAATTGTGAGTGTTATCAGTTTTGTGGTTAAAAAAAATGTTGATCATTCCTGTTTCTAGACGCTTATCGAGCGACTCACATTATTGTGTACCTTCGAATTCGTTTATGTAACATAAAATATGCACATATAATATCAGTCATCACCATCAACCATTTTTATCTCCCAACTGCTATGGCTCACGGCTTCCGGCCTTCTCGAGTCGTAGAGGGAGCTTGTCACACCGCGGGCACTCTACATTGCGACTCCTACTGATGTTAGTGCGGTGAGAGCAAGTTAGTCTTGAAAGGCTTAGTGGGTATACTCCCTTCATGACCCCTCAACGAATCCTTGTGACTGGATGGGAGATCAGGAAGCGGCTAGGCGAGTCCCCATAACCACCACGCACACTGTAAGTACGCGGGCACGGTATGCTTAATGCATTTCCCCCACTAAAAAAGGCTTTTTTATGAATTGGAGAGCATCACTCATTACATCATATTATACCTACTTGAAATGCTAAGTATAATCCCAACGATCCGTCGTGTACGGATATGCACTAGAGTAATACATAAACTCAATTACGTACGTATCTAAGAATAAACCAAAAACTAATTCAATAGAACAAAATCAGTAACATACTTACGCAGTGTTATGTTTTTGCATCACATAACACTGCGTAATAGTGTTATGTGATGCAAAAACTGGCCTCAGCTCTTAAAAGTTAGGAAAGCGTTATAGAAAGTTCATTTGTGCACTACACTGAATTTTACCGATCCGGAAAAAACGGATGCTTGTATTTTAATAATTAATTATTATAAATAATAGAATTTATTTATTTCATGTAGTTTAGGGTTCGAAACATTGAAACTACACGAAAAAAATAAATTTTACTATTATAAATGATTAAATTATTAAAATATAAGCATCCGTTTTTTTCCGGATCGGTAAAATTCAGTGTAGTGCACAAACGCCCAAAGGATAAGTTTTTGATTGTCCATCCCGTGAGCGACTATTTCCAGGTTACCTAATCGCTTACCTACAGCGTTGTAGAGTTCTCTATAATAGCTAACTAGCAAGATATATTTTATCTAGGCACTTAGTTATATTCAGTGATCGGATAATCGGATGCATATTTGCCTAAAGTTGAGGTGTTAGCTGTTATGGAATGCACTTTTGTATCGATTTTTTTTAAATAATAGCTCATGCTAAAGACGTCTTTTCCACACCATGCTACTGACTAATTTTGCATTCGCGAATTTTCTGGATCCCGGGTTTTTTTACTAAAAAAAAACATGTTTTAAGAAGCCGCTTCCATAATTTCCTAGCCAAATATCCGATTATCCGATCTATAGTTATATTACGCAGAAATTATTCTTTGAACAGCTGCAGTCCACGTGCATTATTCGGAGAAAATATTTTCCACGAATCATTTCGACAACATTCAATCAGTTGTAGGAATGCATTGCACATGTAAAAATGTTGTTGTTTTTGTTAAAACCCGCCCGACTTCAAAGTACTTACGTTATTTATTTGGTGAGGGATTATTTCTTACTTTTTTGATGTGATTTTTTTGAAGGCAGTTTTATTTTTTTATAAAAATAATCTATATTTCACACCTTTTAGTGCATCGTGCAGGCAATTTACGTGTAAGTATTTTGGTAAATAGGTATGTGATCAAAATGAAAACCTCCTTTTTTGAAGTCGGTTAAAATACCTTGAGGTATCCCCTATTTAACAAAACAAGAATCATCTAAATCGGTTCATAAACAAAGGAGTTATGCCTAAAGATACGTATTAAATTCAAAAAAGTGGTAACGAAAACGACAGTATTTTCAAGATTTCCTGAAAACTACTGAACCGATTTCAAAATAAATTATATTTAAAAAAACTTTTATTTAAAATCAAGCTTTTATTCAAATGTCCTAAAAAGAATAAAATAAACTTTGTATCAAGTCAAATCCAACAAATTTATTACATTAAACAATTTATATGTTTTAAAAGCTTGTCGCTTTAATTTCATATGTCAAATATAAGTTAAAGCATTTGTATTTCGTTCAAGCCCAGTAACAATAAAATCGCGCGACAAGCTTTTAAAACATATAAATTGTTTAATGTAATAAATTTGTTGGATTTGACTTGATACAAAGTTTATTTTATTCTTTTTAGGACATTTGAATAAAAGCTTGATTTTAAATAAAAGTTTTTTTTAAATATAATTTATTTTTTGTATTTTTAGTTATTATTGGACGTGTTTCTAAGTCGCTTCATTTCATTTAAGCCTCATTATTGCATGGTCGTTTGCCAGTTAATTTACTACAGTCTAGCTAGCTCTTCAACTGCATCAAGTCTGCAAACACACAAATGTATTTTACCACCAAATAGAGATTGTAGATTCTTACTACAGACACACACATATTCATTAAATACAAGGCATATTCACATAGGTACTTATAAGAGAAGGTAGCACTGTATTACGAACAAGAATAGAAAACACAAATTAGACCCAATAAGACAAAAAGATCCAAATAAAAATGTGTGTGTGCCGTGCTGCAGCAGTACTCAATGGTCGCAACTCAGCGTCATATTACTTGTCTTGCAACGCAAGCAAACGCTGATTTTCAGTTGTAAATTTTAAGTATTTCAAAAATAAATACTAAAGAACAAGACACATTTAAGTTTATATCAAAGTTGATAAACATAGTACATAAAGAAAAAAAGGATTTTTCTTTTCTGTAGGTAGACTACGGTTGTATAGGGTTGTATTAACTTGGAGCCATCTGCCGTTGACTTTAGTGAACTATTTATGTGCAAAGTGACACCTACCTATAGGGTCTGAATATAGCAACTTCGCGTTTTTTGCTTCTTTTGATAGTTCGTTAGTTAGTTTTTATGGCCGCTACACACGTCCAGACCAGACCTAACCGCCGATTTGGTGCGGACGAACTTTGCTGTAAAGCAAATATAATCCGTGATACACACGTTCGTACCAAATTAAAATGAAATCAAATCAAAAAAGCTACACCAAATGTGGCCTTGGCCAAGGCTTTGTATCACATCACTGGACAAGGCCTTGTATCACATCACTTTCTCTTATCAAATACACACAGAAATCACCTGGCAAATTTTGCCAATTCAACGGGCTTGTAAAGAAAAAGACCTATTAACAAAAAAAAGGTCTTGGATTTGAAAAAAGTTGAACGGTACCTGTCACAAAAGAATGACGAAAAACCATTTCGAGTGGCCTGTAACTGACAGGGAAACTTCATTTTTAATTAAATGACAATTTTTTTAAGTACTTACTTACTTAAGTAATTGAGAAATAGCCTAAGTCCAGGGACTTTAAATTAATGTTTTAATAGAAGTAATAATAATATTCACTTCTCATGCTCTAAAAGTACGTAAATATAGCCCTACGAAGCGGGACTAAATAACCACTTTAGTCCCTAGGGAGTAAAATGTAATTATTATTTTTTTTTTTTTCGCCACCGGCCGCTGATCAGAGTGGACGTGTACTTAATTTTCTACAAAATATTTCTTACTTCTGTTATTCAAAACCGATACTTAAAGCTAAAGTGAATCAAATCATTGTGGTGTGAACTGTGATGTGCGAGTTAAACCATTCTAAACATCAGTGAATGTGGCCGGACTCCCCCCGTACGAGCGGCACCCCCGCGGGACCAGAGCAGTTGTAATTTTTACTAGCTCGCACACTGACCCTGCGTTCGGAGCATAGCAATAACAAACAGAAGTTTTGTATTGTGAGTACCTACCCAAGTATCTTGTTTACGCTGCTGGCAAGTATTACCTATTCAATATCTTAATACTGCAACACGACAACAACAATGAGTGTATCGCATTCCCCAAAAAAAACCGTCACTGGCGGCGGCTCACAACCCGACTTATCAAGAATAACTGATGCAAATGCAACCGACGGTCAAATAACGTTTCGTAAACGAAAACAACCGGAAAACGAGTGCTCATGCTCGGATGAAATTAAACTGATGCGTACCGAGTTGTCACGCATAACAACATTACTAGAAACTTATATCGGTTCAAACGCTCAAATGACAAACCAAATAAACAATAGTATCGTCGAAATAAAGAGTGAAATTACCGATTTAAGAACCTCAAATGAACAAACGAGAAACTCAATAACATCTAATGTAGCCGACATTTGTGCGCAAATTCAGGAAATCAAGTCTGAGACGTCGAAAATATCGTCAGAGCAAGGTATTACAAAAGCTCAACTATCTCACTTGGAAACAAAGATATCCCACGGCGAAAATAAATTAAACTTGCTTGCAACTGATTTCAATAATTTTAAAATATCAAGTCCTTCATCCAAACAAACCTCTCAATTATGTATAAATGAACAGCTAATTTCTGAAGTGCAAGAGCGTAAAAAGCGAGAAAATAATATAATTATAGTCGGCATAAGTGAACAGACTTCCGCTAGCACCCAGGATAGAATTATCAAAGATGAGAGCGATGTTCTTAATATTATTTCTACGGTATGTCATGACATCCCGAAACCTAATAAAGTCTACCGTATTGGCAAGTATAATCCAGAAAAAACACGAAGAATTAAGGCTTGCTTCGATAAACCTGAACCAGCATTATCACTCCTACGTAACAAAAACAAGTTACCTGAAAATATAAACATCTACTCTGACCAAACACCAGCGCAGCAAAAATATTTTCAGAGCATAAAAAACGAACTTACGCAACGAATGAATAGCGGAGAGAGCGATATCACTATTAAATACGTCAATGGCGTACCAAGCATTGTCAAGTCAGTTCCAAAAAACTTCAATCAGCAATAAACAAAAATACCTTACCTGATACTGTTACGTATCAAATAGTGAGTGACTACCAACAAATAAACTCAAAAAAGTCACGTTTGTCATTTCTGTACTTAAACGCCCGTAGCATCAGGAAGAAAGGAAAACTAGACGAACTTAAAAGTATTTTACAGTCAATACCAACAACAGTGCACATAATTTTGATTACGGAAACTTGGATACGAAATGAAAATCAGGCCTTACAACAACAAATAAACAATTATACCCATTACTATAACTACAGAACCGATACTAGAGGTGGAGGAGTATCAGCATACGTACATAACAATTTGAAACACAGCCTTACCGAGTCAACGTACGAAGGTGGTAATAACTATCTATGGATACGCATCGAAAACTTCTCCCTCGATGTTGGCGTAATCTACAATCCTGGTAATACAAATTTCAAAAACTTTTTAGACGTATATGATTCACAATTACAGCAAAGAAAGAGGGCGATAGTGTTTGGAGACTTCAATATTGACCTGCTCACAAGAAACAAAACTTTAAAGCTGTATAAGCAAACAATAAATCAATCAGGACATAAATTACTAAACAAGATCCACAAAACATACTACACAAGAGCCTCCGATACGAAGAAATCTATACTAGATCATATCAACACCAACTTAAAAAAAGAAAATTTCAACATGGCTTTAATAAATTCGTCTATGTCAGACCATAGACAAATGTACTTACAATTAAATAAATATAAACCCCCTCAAAAAGTACGAATAGACTATGAAGCCATAGACTACAAAAAACTTATATCCTCCGCTGAATCACTTACGCCAAGAGATATACCTGCAAGCTACAATGAACTTGAAACTCAAATAAAACAGTGTGTGGAATATAGTAAAGTATTACGGAAAAAAATATTGAATCCACCCCGAGAAGACTGGATTAATAATGATATAAAAACTGGAATCTGTCGAAGAAACTATTTATGGACACAACACAAGAACAATCCCGAAAATGAAGCAATAGAAAATGATTTCATAATAGAACGAGAAAGATTAGCTAAGCTCATTCAAAATACAAAAAATTCCTACTATTATAAATTATTTACAAATTGTACTAATCCTAAAAAAATGTGGTCACTTATAAATTCACTAACTAGCAATAAAATAAAACAAAGTAGTGCTCCCTCAAAGCTGGAAATAGATTCTAAATCAGTTACGGACTTAGACGAAATTTGCGAGGTTTTTAATAAATATTTTTCATCAATAGGATCCCTACTAGCAAATAATATACCAAAAAAATATCATCATGGCTCCAGCAGTTTTGTTATTAGAACACAAGTAGCAAATGATAACGAACTCTTAAAATTAACGCCCTGTGACGCCGATGAAATAATTAAAATCATACAGAATCTTGATCATAATTCTAGTAGTGGTATAGATAAAATTAACACAAAAGTAATTAAATGTCTACAAAATATTATCTCAAATAATTTGGCTCATTGTTTTAATATATTAATGAATGATGGAGAATTCCAGATACTTTAAAAGTGGCAAAAGTAACACCTATCACAAATCAGGATCTAAAACTGACCCTGGAAATTATCGTCCAATCTCTGTACTGTCGGTCCTATCAAAAATTTTTGAGAAAATTATATACATCCGTTTATTACAATACCTAGAATCATTTAATTACATATCCAAACACCAGTATGGTTTTAGATCAAAAAGCAACACTACAGCAGCAACAATTGACCTTATAACAAAAATAAACGAAAACATAGACAAAAAAAAGGTTGTATTAGGCGTATTTATTGATTTAAAAAAAGCCTTTGATACCGTTTGCCACAAAATTCTTTTACAGAAGTTAGAAAGCATCGGTATCAAAGGCAGTGCTCTAAAACTACTGAAATCCTATCTTACAAACAGATCGCAAGTAGTAAAGATTGATGATCGTCAAAGTAGCGCTTTGCCTATTACATATGGTGTTCCTCAAGGATCCATACTCGGACCACTCTTATTTTCAATCTACATAAATAACATAGAAGATCTGGGACTCCGTGGCCATATTACTTTGTATGCGGATGATACTTGTCTTTTCTATTACGGAGCTAATGTGCATGATGTGATCCAACAAGCACAAGAAGATTTAAAAATCTTGTCCGAGTGGTTCCAATACAATCTGCTAACAGTCAATGTCTCAAAAACCTGCTACATTATATTTAAACCAAAAAATAAAACCATTCCTTCACATGAACCGTTAACAATTGACATATACCCCTGGAACAGAAAACTGTTGAAAAATACCTTGGATTGAGAATGGATAGTAATTTAACATGGAATACGCAAATCGATTATATTAAGAGCAAACTTTCTTCGCTCACTGGTTCACTACATAACGTTAGTCAATGCATCCCTAGGAAATTACGCTACAATATTTATAACTCTCTCGTTAAATCACATCTACTATACCTTATTGAAATCTGGGGCACTGCCGGTAAGACAAGGCTACAGGAGCTTCAAAGAATGCAAAATAAAGTAATAAAACACTTTTTCGTTACCCCTATCTAACACCTACCGAAAAAATTTTCAAAGAAACCAATTAATGAACATAAAGCAACTTTACGTGTATAGCACTTGCCTTTTGATTCGAAAAATTATTAATAAAAACATTCATACCAACATAACTTTCACCAAAAAATCTCAAATCAGCAAACGCAGTCTTCGTCGGCCAAGCTTACTTGTCTTGCCATGGGCACGTACAAATTATGCTAAAAAAAGTTTTACCTTTGAGGGAGCAAAACTGTACAATACAATAGCTTACCTTCTTACATAAAAGATATAAAATTATATATAACAGCTTTAAGCGTAAGCCCGCACAGCGATTAAGTTTCGCGCGATTAAAAATCGCTATTTTGTAACACATGGAATTGTATGTAGGTACACGCAATCGCGATTTAAAAATCGCGCGAATAAAAAATTGCTGTTTGCTGTGAAATAATCGCGCGTCTTAACCCGGCGGGAGGCGTGCCTATTTCTAAAATATATTCTGTCGCTGCCGGGTAGAAGTTATAGTACAGGAGTGTTTTTTTTTTCATTTTTAAATATCAACTATCTGTATATTTAAACTTTGAAGTAAATAAGTAAACATTAAAGTTTACTTATTTTATTATATTTTTTTATGTTTATCATTTTAACTTTTACAAAATATAAAACTCTTGCGTTACTGGCTGACTGACAGACAACGCACAGCAGAAACTACTGGGCGCAAGAACCTGAAATTCGACATGTATTTTCCTTGGGGAGTGTAAGGGGGGACTAAGAGAGGATTTTTGGAAATTCCTGCTCTAAGGAGGTAAAAAGGGGTCCACGCAGATGAAGTCGCGAGCGTATGGCTAGTATTTTTTCAACTGACATTTCAACTTCAATTACAAAATGACACAGGTCTCGGCCTCACTTTTTGCAACTTAGGGCTTAGTATCTGAAGTCGAAAAGCATTGAAGTGTCAAGCCCTGAATCGTATCAACTTGATATTAATGGTAGGTATGTACAGTCACGAGCAATAATATGTATACAACATAGGACTGTGTCATATTACTAAGAATTTTGCGAAAAACCGGATATATAGATATAGATTGACATTTCTCAATCTTACTTAATAAAGGGTAAATAGGGTTTAGGGTATTAAATCATTGTGTAACTATCCGTGTTTTTGCAAAATCTAGTATTTTCACAAAAAATCGATTAATCCATTCATCCTACGACAATATTAAAGGCAACAACCGTTACTGACTGATCTATCGACGCAAAGCTCAAGTCAATGTGAATGGATTGCGTTGAAGTTTGGCATGCAGATAGTTATTATACCTAGGCATCTGCTAGGAATGTATTTCTCGAAATTCGAGATCGAAGGAAACGGGGTCAAACGTTTGTATGTATAGAGAAATAGGAAAGAATATCCATACTAATATTATAAAGAGAAAAGATATTGGAAAAATGTGATAGTAAAAAACCAGGAGCCCTATAAGTAGCTTTCAGGCGGAATATACTTATAGGGCTCCTGGTTTTTTACTATCACATTTTTCCTATACTTACAGAAATTGCATTGTGAATGCATAAAATAATTTAAAATCTCAAAGAGAAAAGATTTGTATTTTTGTTTGTAACGAATAAATTCAAATACTGGACCGATTTTGAAAATTCTTTCACCAGTAGAACGCTACATTCTTCCCGAGTGACATAAGCTATATTTTATCCAGATATCCCACGGGAACGAGTACTATGCGGGTAAAACCGCAAAGAAGCCACTAGTTGTTAATAAAAAAAGATCTAACGAGTGAACTCCGTTACTCCGAGTCTAACTCGAGTGAGTGAAGCCGCGGGTGAAATATAGCTTTAAAATAAGGTATGTTTTTTACTTTCAAGTTTAATTCTTAATAGTTTGGAAACTATTTTATTCTTACATAGGGACTCCACGGTGTTTTACGTGGTACCCATTTTCGTAGGAATATCGTGTTAAAATATATTCATGTCAATCAGAAATAATAAAGCCTTGAAAATCAGTCCAGTAGGTTTATTGAGTTTAGGCATTACAAACAAACAAAAAATCTAACTCGTACTCGTAGTTTACTCTGAAAGATCTAATCTTATCTTAATTAAGATCTCTCTTTTTAGTATGCTAAAAAACTTATTAAAAAATTTCTGAAAGCGTATTAAAACACAAAAATATAATAGTAATTATTATGTCAAACTTATTATAAAATCTTCAACTAAATCATTCCATCCGCCGCCGCTGCTGGGTTAATTTGACGTCCCGCTCATCATACGCATGCGTACTATAGATAGTCAGAGTGAACTACGAGTACCAGTATTCTATTTTCATATAGAGGTCTGAACGCGACAGTATACTTCTGATTCTGACTCATCGTCTGGCCGACGACACGTCGGTACAATAACGCGTATTTACGTTCGGTACCAGTCAGCCGCAGTTTTAAACGGTCAAACGCTGTTTTGACGAACAGAAAATACCTACGTAATTAATGTACTTTCTATTGTGTTGTTTTGATGTCTAAATGGATGTAAAAAAGGTACATCGAAGTGCTAAGGTACTTATACCAAAACGCCACGATGTCAGTCCGATTACAAAATCAGAGCTCTAATCCTATCCAACTACAGCGAGGTGTGAGACAGGGAGACGTCATCTCTCCGAAACTGTTCACAGCTGCGTTGGAGGATATTTTTAAGCTTTTGGACTGGAAAGGATGCGGCATCAATGGCGAGTACCTAACACACCTACGGTTTGCCGATGATGTAGTTCTTATGGCTGAGACCTTGGAAGACCTGAACACAATGCTCGAAGAGCTCAGTAATGCTTCTCAAAGAGTGGGTCTTAAGATGAACATGGATAAGACGAAAATTATGTCCAATGCCCATGTTGCACCTGCTCCAGTTAATGTTGGGAACATTACACTCGAAGGTGTCGACCACTATGTTTTCCTGGGACAGACGGTCCAGTTAGGTAAGTCCAACTTTGAGAAAGAGATCTCTCGTCGAATCCAGCTCGGATGGGCAGCGTTCGGGAAGTTCCGGCATATATTTGCGTCCGAAACACTTCAATGTCTCAAGACGAAAGTCTTTTACCAGTGTGTGTCCAGTAATGACCTATGGAAGTAAAACGTGGTCTTTTACTATGGGTCTCACAAGAAGGTTCAAAGTCACCCAGCGAGCAATGGAGAGAGCGATGCTTGGTATTTCCCTGCTCGATCGAATCAGAAATAATGAGATCCGCAGGAGAACTAAACAGCCGACATCGCTCGAAGGATTGCATCATTGAAGTGGCACTGGGCGGGACACATAGCGCGGAGAACCGATGGTCGTTGGGGCGGAAATGTTCTCGAATGGCGACCGCGTACCGGACGACGTTCCGTGAGCAGGCCCCCTACAAGGTGGACCGACGATCTGGTCAAGGTCGCGGGAAGCCGCTGGATGCGGGCAGCGCAGGACCGATCGTTGTGGAGATCCTTGGGAGAGGCCTATGCCCAGCAGTGGGCATCGTTCGGCTGACATGATGATGCTGATGGATGTCTAAATTGTCATAAAACGCACCCAACATAACATTTTTTGAAATAACAATAAAAGAACTCCAAACAAGCTCGAAAACTTATCTACAAAAACACAAAGTGTATCTTTATGTTATTGAAATTTTTATTTCTTTGCATTCACAATGCAATTTTTATTATTCAAAAATGTCGTTTAACGACTCCGTAGCTCAGTGGTTAGAGCAGTCGCCCGGATAGCGAAAGGTCGTGGGTTCGACTCCCATCGGAACTGGTTGTGAGACGGGTCGATTTTTTCTAAATACTTCATTTTCCATTTTTCAATGTATCTTTATTTCAAGACAAAGGTTTTCAATCAATGTGTCTTGCCTTCTTCACCTATCGGATGGAGACAACCACCCTGACGGAGAAATCTGCCGAAAAGCTCCATGTCGCACTATGGCTATGGAGCGCTATTCTACTGCTTCTTATTATCCTGTGACTATAGTATACTAGTTAGTATACTACGCACACATGCACGCATGATACGCACACATACACAAAACAGCCAGTCAGCCCAGTGATGCCAGAATGATGAGATTCTTTCAAAATTTTGGAATTTTAATATTCCTAGTGAGCAATTATTTTATCAAAAAGATTTAAAAAAATATTATTTTCTATGTTAGGAAAAGTATTTATTGATTGACTAGCTTTCCGCCCGCGGCTTCGCCCGCGTGGACTATACGACGTTATCCCGCGGGAATGTGATATTTCTCCGGGATAAAAAGTAGCCTATGTTCCTCTTCAGGCTACAAAGTATACGTATCCCAAATTTCAGCCAAATCTGTTCAGCCGTTTTGGCGTGATTGAGTAACAAACATACAAACATCCAAACATCCAAACATCCAAACATCCAAACATCCAAACATCTAAACTTTCACATTTATAATATTAGTAGGATTACTGTATTAATTGATTGATTACTCGGGGTTTTAAATTTAAGCCGGTATTGGTCGAAGCGTGGATTTTATCAGTCGCGATCTTTCAAGCTTGACGTTGATATTCAATGTGCCTCTGACCATGCGGTGATCGCTTCCTGTCTTAACAGCGTTGATCACAATGACATCTGAATATGTACTTCTTTGTCGACATGGTAAAATCGATCTCGACTTTACCGTCGGGACTAATCCAGGTCCATTTGCGGCTTACGGGCTTGTTACAGAAGGAGTTCTACCTCTCCATGAAGTCTGCCAGCATCTGGCCCCTTTTGTTCCGTTGCCCAAATCCAAATTGCCCCACTCTCAACTCATCACCGCAGCGTTGCCCCAGCTTTGCATTAAAATCCCCCATCATAACCGTGTTAATTTAATGGCTTTATAGTTATGCATGGCTTTAGAGATCTCCTCATACCTAGCCTCCACTTCGACATCGTCGTGTATCGAATCGAGGTCGGAGCGTAGACCTGGATGACATTCAGATAATATCGTTTCGATTTTCTGAGTATCGGGTATGCTACCCTGCTCGAGACACTTCCGATTGTGATCACGTTGTTGACAAGGAACTTGTGGACGATGAACCCGACACCACCTAGGGACTGTTGGTCGCCCTCCCGGTGGTATAGTAAGTTACCGGATTGCAGGATAATCGAGTCCTACCCCTTTCTTCGGACTTCAGATAACCCAATGATATCCCAATGTAACTTACTAGTTGCCTCTTCCAACTCTATTAGCTTCGCGTCGAGCCTTAGTGTACGCGTGTTGTAGGTTGCAAGGTCAAATCGTCGGTGTTGGTAGGCGGATCTTACCCCGGGGATTATGGCAGTATGGCCTGGTGTTTCAGGAGGCGCTGCTGCCCGTCTCCTAGAGAGTTATTGCTACTAAATGATTATAGGTACAATGAGTTATTAGTAAAAATAAGAATAGTGCTAACGAATATTAAGACCAAGGATAAATGCAAATGAAATTAGGGTATTACAAGGAATATAAAAATGAAAAACAAGACAATACCTTTTTTATACTAGTATTTTGGGGGATTTCAGAGAGATCTGGGGGAAAGCCAGACGTTCGTAATCTGGCAACACTGTAGTTCGTGTATTTCGCGATTTTTTTATCGTAGTGCGTGGTAGCAAAAAATTCACGATTAAAAAATCGCGCGAATTTTTAATCGCGCGATTAAAAAATCGCTGTGCGGCCTTAGCCTAAGTCAAAACTGTCTTCATATATAATTGAAAATTTCGAACTTTATACCTAAGTTTTCTTTTTGTAGTTAAGTACCTATAGGTACCACTAGTATTTAAGGCTTGGTGGTGATGTATAAGAAAAATAACTTTTGTATCCTTTTTATTTTCATGTGAGTGACTTATGTAAGTCTTTGTTGAAAATAAAGTCTTTAAACCTAAAAACCTACTTTTTTAATTTCCTTCATGAGACATTAGATAAACTCAAACAGCCAGTGAATATACTATTAATTGTGAAGTGTGGACCATCTTCATTGCGAAAATGTTAAGATGTTTTTTGTTTCATGGTTTTTCCGCAAGGAAGGTGGCGCCATGTGTTTTAAATTTTTAATTTGTGACTGGTTTAGCGGGAAAACCTGACTGCGAGTTTTTGGCGCCATTTTGGCGAGTTACGTTGAGTGGATATTTTAATTAATCGCAATTTGTTTCATAGTGGACTTTGTGACTCAAGATAGATGTGGTTTTGTGTCCCAAGTGTCTACGCAACTGGACGATATGTGGAATGATTAAAATAGGTGCTATCTCGGTAAAGTGATGACGAGTGTTTTATTATAGTGGTGACTACCTCAGCAAGAATTATCGAGAAGGCTGGCTTGACACACTTGACGCCAAATACTCCACGAAACATTGGAATGTAACACTAACACACCTACATTCTTATGAAATCATAAGAAACTATAATAATTTAATAATACTCAAGAATTGGCAGTATGGCTAAATGTCTTGGCCTGTCCTACAAAAGGGCGAATATTTTTACTGCTACTACTACTGACCGCGAAAATTTCAGAATTTGTTAATTGTTTTTGTACTAAATTGACTAGTTATCTCGCACTCGAAGTGAAAAGTACAGTTTGCACCTCGAGACTAAACGCCAACTTAATATACCTACCCTCGGTTTCATTGACTCCCTCGCACGCTCGGGAGCCAAACCACCTCTGGTATATAATGGTTTCGTTTAGTCCCTCGTTATAAAATATACTATTGATAATCTCAAATTTATGTAAATAGTATATTATAGCATACTTTTCAAAACTGCATCAATCATTTTTACTGCTTGGTATGTTTTTTTAACAGACAGTTTTTTTTTCTCCTGAGCAATTATGTGACATGGACTCATGTTCTTTATCAAATTACCAATTCAAATCGGCTGTCGGGTTGCTTGGGACGTGTGTTCTATTACTAGTTGAATTTAGAGTGTGCGCCAGATAAGTCTGCGCGGGGTCAAAATCGAATACTAATATTTTCCATAAGCTTAGAACAAAATAATGTACTGTAACTAGCGCCATAGACGCCCCAGTCGCAGAGTTATCTGACACGCACTCTATGAAGATTGCGCTCGCTGAATGCTCGCTGATTATAACTTTATGGTACATTGACAATGTGTCAAGCACGTGTCAAGTAACCATCACAACCATGAAGTTTGACTTAATACTCTGAGGTAACTAGAGCTCCCACCATGAAGTTTGACTTAATACTCTGAGGTAACTGGAGCTCTCACCCTGAATAAAAAAGTGTCGCCAGCAAATTTGACATTTATGTATGTAGTGGCAGGTAGTGGCTGTCAGTTGTCTCATATGACCATACGTATTTTTTTAAAGTGTAGGTGAGACGGAAGACAGCCACTGTGTTATTTGTGGCATTCAAAAAATTGTTAGTACTGCACTCTCCAGTTACCTCAGTATTTAGTCTAAGCTTTTTGGCTCCCACCCTGAATAAAAAAGTGTCGCCAGCAAATTTGACATTTATGCTTTTTGCTTTTCTTGGGAAATTTCTCTATAATAAAATTAACGAAAAGATTTCCATATATCCACTTACAAGGTTCAAATGTAAATTAGCCACTTCTTCTTTCCTAAAAAGTCTTAGCTATGAAGATACAGAAAACATGCTTATTGTTCCTTCTTAACAACTTAAAAATTGTCCTATAATTGTATTTATTACACACAAACACATACACAGACATACAAACACTTAACACATACATTGAACTGCAAAACATCTTCACTTAAATTTTAACATAATTATGTGGTAGGTTTATAAAATATTTACCTGGTCCAGAGTTGGAGAGGCTGGTAACTGTAATACTGGTATTACTTACCTAGCACAGATACCAGTCTCTTACATAGATAAGTATTCCGTTGTTAGCAACTTAATAAGACATTTTTCGATTTGTACTTTGTAATGATATCTGTGTAAGAGAAGAAATAAAGATATTTGTATTTGTATTGTATTTGTATGTATGTAGTGGCTGTCAGCTGTCTCATATGACCATACGTATTTTTTTAAAGTGTAGGTGAGACGGAAGACAGCCACTGTGTAATTTGTGGTATTCAAAAAATTGTTCGTACTGCACTCTCCAGTTACCTCAGTATTAAGTCGAGCTTCATGATCACAACAAAACAAGAATATAGTAGGTACTTGAAAATTTGCAAGAATGAGAGTTTTTCTACCAGCAAATTGAAAAAAAAAAGTTTATTTATTAGCTCGATAGATGGCGCTGACCTGACATGAATCCACTCACCTCTATTGTTTATTACCACACAGAGATGGGCCTATTTCTCGAAAGATACAAGTTTACAAGTTCACAAGTTTCGAAATGTAACATGGACTTGTAAATTCTGTTTCACGAAGTAAATAACAAGTGTTTTTTACGGTAACAAAAAAAGAGTGTCATTGGAATACCTAATGACATATAAATGCATTGGCTGATAAATATTTTTCATCTCTCATATTCGAAAAGTGATGTATATTTAAGGCCTAATCAGACGAAGGACTTTTGTCCCCGTGGGACAAAAAGTCCCTGTACGTCCAAAATATTTCCTCCGGGTACTTGTCGCGGACTCAACGCATATAGTGCGCGGTCATTTGTTGCCCGAAGACGTACTTCACTATCGGGCGCTCAATGCAGACTAAAGTTCGTTGTGTGCGTTGTTACGCCTATTTACGTTTGTTCTATTTTTTTCGGGGACTACCGCAAACTTTTGTCCAGTCCAGCCTCTCGGTGTCCGCCGTACTTTCGGGGACTTTTTGTCCGCGGTACTTTTAGTTCCTTGTGTGCGTTATTCGATACAATTTATAAGAGATCTATATCGATGGACAAAAAAGTACTCGGCGGACAGTCCCTCGTATGATCAGGCCTTTAAACTGAGCAGCGGGTTCAAAACTCTGCGTTGCACCCTAGGGTGTAAAAGTATTTTTAAAAATAGAACTGAATTTGGTTACAGTCAACCATAGAGTTATCTCATCGGCAATGAAAAAGTTTTCTACTGATGTTGTATAGGGTGGAGGGGCCGGAACTGTTTCAAAAATGAATTTTATAAAATTGAGAATATCTCAAAAACGGTGCGTCGAAGCTAAAATCTAACAAAATTTTCAACCCCCTATTTACCCCGGAGATACATAGGAGGCATCCGATGGACATATAATTTTTTTATTTTTTGTTTAATTGAACTTATTTTTTTTTTAAATATAATAGAAAAAATAGAGAAGGCGATGCCCCCCGCCACCATTCTTTTATTTTTCTAGGTAGTTTTACTTGTTTTTGTTGCTTTTCTTATATAGGGGGATGAAAAGCAAAGTGTATTTACTTTCCATAAATTCAAAATGAAAGTAGAGTACACTCTCCTCCGAGTAATACATTACTCGGCCGCAAAATTATTTTTACCTCGGGCGACGTATATTGAATCCCTCGCTGCGTTCAGGATTCTACTTTAGAATCCCTCACTACGCTCGGGATTCTACTATAGAATCCTTCACTGCGCTAAAAACAGCGCCCTCGCCGTAAATATGCTATTTTGCTCCCTTGTAATACAATCTACTATTATCTTAATGTCAATGTCACTGAAGTTACACTCGTAATTATAGTGAATGATTTCTTCTAAAATGGCCGCCAACTTGTGATTCTGATGTTCTACTAGAGTAAAAATACAAGTACTTCACTAGCTTTCTTACATAATTGTAGACTTGTAAAAATGGTTAAACAGGGCCCATGCCAGCAAATTTAAAAAAAGTAAACCCATGTCTGATGAACGCCATCTGTTGAGTTTTTTTGAACTAACTTTTTACTTTTTTAATCATCTGTCAGAAAATCCCTCATTCTGATTATATATTTAATTGCATTGTCATCGGAACTAAAGGTGAATTCCAAATTTCAGCTCAATCGGACATTGGAAAGTGGGTCAAATTTAGCTCGCAAGATTTGACCCGAACGGACATACATGCATACATACATACACTGCAAGTTAAATAAAAGCTTGTAAAATGGGACCAACTTGGAAACCAACCTGATGTAATAACGTTTTAATCATTTCAATCGGTCCATCCGTCTTCGAGTAATAGGCGGACATACCCAAAAAAAAACATACCTACATACAGAAGAAAAGAGAACCTCCTCCTTTTTGATTTAGAAGTCGGTTAAAAAGCCACACTAGTTGTTTACACACCCGTAAAGAACCGTTGGAATGTGACATTATCGAATTTTTTATACTTAGGATTGCTAATTTTAAAGATTTCACTTTAACAAATTTCTTACTTTAAAATTTCAAATCTAAAATATAAGCGACCAATGAAATATCGAACTAGAGTAAGTACAATATTTCAAAATCATATTTGGAAAATTTCACGTATCACGAATATTTTCAAATTGTCCAACTATTTTACTTAATATGAAATTCCTTGGCGTTCTCTGGTGTTGGTTGGATATTTCTCCGCTGTAAAATATGTGCGGACTGTGCCTGAATTTCGAAATGAAAGTGCTATGTATGAAAATATTACATTTCAAAATTTCATCTTCCCTTGAATGGTGCACCGTTTTGGGTGATTGTGTTAGGAAATTGAGATGTTAGGGCGAGGTGGTTCGTAACTTTCTTTTTGGGGCGGATTTAACGTTATTTTGCGAGTGGCTTATACCTACTTACCTATTTAGAGATGGCGACACTAGTAAGTAAAGAAATGAAGTACCTATAAAGATTGTTCGTTTTATCTTATTGTAGGTATATTGTGTAAAAAAATATATCATAAGAATGTACTATATAAAAAACATAAAATGTCGATCTTGTTCGGGGCAATGCACTCGAACATCTTAGTAAGCACTTTTACACTAAACGGCGTGAATGCCGCAGTCCGGAATCAGATATCATTCGCGGCGCGCATATCATTTATTTTAATATTATTTAGTCGTAATCGAACTATTGTATTTTATCAATAATATAATCATTTATCAAAGGACTCAATCTTATCATTTAACTATCACTCGGCACTACCCCGCACATTTTTTGGTCCTTTCGAGCTACGTAGTGGGACCTCGCGTTTCGGGAATTAACTCTTGTGATTCGGGGTGAACCAGTGCAAAGCAGTGCAAAGTGGTGCCGAACATTATCATCATTATATCAGCTATCAAGTGTTATCAAAACAGCAAGGATTAAGGATCAGGTGCAGTTGGGAGTTGACGGAGATCACTGAGTAAGATCTTTCTAATTTTATATCAGTCGCTTTATCATCTTATATATCAAAATGGAAGAAATTTACAACGCACAAGCAGAGCTTTTCTCTGTTATGGAGAAGTTATACGTCAACATGAAGAAGGATGGGCCTGAGCGGAAAAGTTCAACGACATATTTTGATCGTAAAAGCGAAACTTTGGAGTCGTACTGGGTCGAATATCAGAACAATCATAAAAAGCTATTACAGTTTGAGGATAAGCAGCGTCCGTATTTCGCTCGTAAGGAGTATGAAATAGCGGAAAGGCTGTATAAGGAGATTAAAAGCTACATAACTAGGGAGTCTGCACAGGCATTACCAAGGACACCGATACCTTACGATCGAAGTGAGGTCTCTGGGGCAAGTAAGTCTGGTTTCAGCTATCAGGGGGCGAGGGAAGAGGCGAAGGCGAGAGATAAGGAGGCAGAGGAATCGAGCTACAAAAGGTCTACGGGATCTTCAAGTAAGTTGGATGAAATGTTACATAAGCAAGCTGTAAACTTTAAAGCATTCATGAGAACGGTAAATAGCATCGATGTAAGCTCAATTGCGGAAAAGTGGAAATTTGAGGACGCGTTAAAGCAGGTACAATCGCGTTGGTCTGTTATTGATTCTCTTCACTGGGAGATCGACGGCATTTTGGACGGAGATAATGATGATTATGAGATATCTTTTACACATCATGAAACAATATTTAACAATCTGAAGGAAGCCATCAATACAAAGCTGTGGTCCGTGTCCCACAGAGAACATATCACGCCGCAGGTAGATATACCAATTTTTACTGGCAATTATCATCAATGGGTCTCTTTTAAGAATCTTTTCACGGAAGCTGTACATCTGAATCCATCTTTGTCGCAAGCTCAGAAGATGCAGTATTTAAAAGGTAAAATAAGAGGAGATGCTGAGCGCTTAATCCAACATTTACAGATAAGTTCGGAAAATTATAGTACTTGTTGGGAAATTTTAAACCACCGTTACGAGAACAAAAAATTGATATTTTCGTCGCACCTTAATATTATTTTAAGTCTTCCGAATATGCAACAACAGTCGTTATTATTAATTAAGAAAATGCATGATGCAACAAAGGAAAGTTTGAATGCTATTAAGAACCTTGGACTTGACATCAGTTCCTGGGATCCAATTATAGTTCATATACTTACGCAAAAATTAGATCACGAAACACATTCTGATTACGTAGAGTCTTTAAAACAGCCGAGAGAGTTACCGATATTACAGGAGCTTTTAGATTACCTTGAAAGCAAATTTACTATGCTTGAGCAATCAAAAAGGAAACAAGACATTGTCGTTCAAAAACCTGCGTACCAAAACGCAAACAATTACGGTTCTGTTCCTAGAAAACCTCAATTTATGAATTATAATGTGAACAATAGAAATAACTATGTAAATAACTCAAGTAATCAGTATCCTAACAGACATTCTCCTAGGCCGCTCCATAAATCTTATCATGCATCATCTTCAAATATGAAATGTCCACTATGTAATTTAGAGCATGGAATATTTAATTGCGCAAGTTTTCTCGAACAATCAAATGAAATAAAATTGAAAACATTGAAAAGGTTAGACATTTGCAAAAATTGCTTATATTCGCATTACGGAAAGCCTTGTTTTTCAATTAGCCGTTGTCGCATTTGTTCAGGGTGGCACAATACGCTGATACATGACGCAATGAGTCAAAGACCGTTGACCTCAGGTCAGCCGATACCGAAGTCAAAGCCGTTTTTTAGAAATCAGCAAAATACGAATGGAGGCAATTCATCACACGTGTCTCAGAAAACAGCATCCGAAATTTTGTTATCAACTGCCATGGTCAAAGTTAAGGCGTTAGATGGGACTTATAAAGTCATGCGGGCTCTCATCGACCAAGGGTCGCAAATATCACTTATAACGGAACACGGTGCGCAACAGTTAGGATTAAGGCGAGAGCAATGCAGAGGAGTCATCTTTGGTGTAGGACAAAATGAAAATAATTGTAAAGGAAAGCTTAATGTATCAATTTCATCACTATATAATGATTTTAGTCTACAGGTGGAAGTATTTATCATGAACCAATTAATTAAGAACCTACCAAATTCATCATTCGCAAAACCAAAATGGGATTATATCAACAATATCAATTTAGCAGATCCAGAATTTTATATAAGCCGACCAGTAGATCTATTACTCGGGGCGGACGTTTATTCGGTTATTATGTTAGAAGGGTTTATCAAAGGGAAAAATCACTATCAACCTCTCGCGCAGCAGACACAATTAGGATGGTTGCTATGCGGGGGTGTACAAGCATTTCAGTGCAATGTTGTACTAACACAAATAGAGGAGATACACAAATTCTGGGAGATAGAAGAGATAAGTGGGTCAACCGAAATATCAGCTGAAGATCAAAAATGCATAGAATTTTATAATAACACAACAAAACGCCAGTCAGATGGAAGGTATGAGGTCAGAATACCGATGAAAGAAAATTTTGAAAATGAGTTAGGATCATCAAAGATGTTAGCGATTGCGCAATTTAAAAATATGGAGAAAAAGTTCGCGAAACAGCCAGAATTATCAAAACAATATCTTGAATTTATCAATGAGTATATCAGTTTACAACATATGAAGGAATCAAATAGCAATCCCGGTATTGAATGTTTTCTACCTCATCATGCAGTCCTACGGGAAGACTCCAGCACCACAAAGCTTCGCGTGGTATTTAATGCGTCAGCAAAAACAAGTTCGGGCAACAGTCTCAATGATCTTATGTGTAAGGGCCCTAATCTTCAACAAGATCTACAAGCATTAATACTAAAGTGGCGGCAGTACCGTTATGCTTACACAGCGGATATCAAAATGATGTATAGGCAAATATTAGTTAGTGAAGAAGATCAGCGTCTACAGAAAATTATCTGGAGAGAATCACCCAGCCAGCCTCGAAAAGAATATTTTTTAAGAACCGTGACTTACGGGATGAAAGCCGCACCTTTTCTGGCCATGATGACATTAAAACGTCTAGCTTCAGATGAGAGAGAGAACTTCCCGACAGCGTCAAGAATAGCTGAATCAGCGTTTTTTATGGATGATCTTATTTATGGTTGTCATAGTATTGAAGTAGGCCAGCAAGAAATAATACAGTTAAATCAACTTTTGGAGTCAGGAGAATTTACTCTACGAAAATGGGCTTCAAATAATATGCAACTACTTGAAAATATCCCAAAGAAAAATGCTGACGGCGACGTATTTACTTTCAAGTTAGATAACACATCAAAAACTCTAGGTCTGCGATGGAATTCAAATCAAGATAAATTTTTATTCGATTATAATATCAAGTTTCAGTCCGCTACAAAGATAACAAAAAGAATGTTACTAGCCGAAATATCAAAAGTATTTGATCCCTTAGGATGGATAGCCCCGGTGGTGACAAAATTAAAACTGTTATTTCAATCTGTTTGGCAAGAAAAACTTAAATGGGAAGATGTGTTACCTGAGAAGACGCAATCTGAATGGTTTAAGTTAAAAGATGACATCACTAACATTAAACACATTGAAATGCCACGATGGATTGGAACCACGGAGGAAGCAATCATTGAACTCCATGGATACTGTGACGCATCAATGAAAGCCTACGCAGCCGTAGTATATGCAAGAATAAAAAATGGGTCAACATATTCTGTGATATTAATCGCGGCCAAAACAAAACTCGTACCGCTCAACAAAACAGTATCACTACCGAGACTGGAATTATGTGGAGCACATTTACTAGCGCAGTTAATTAAAAAGCTAATGGAATGCTATAATAACTATCAAATCAAGTTATATGGGTGGTGTGACTCGATGGTGGTGTTAGGGTGGTTACAGGGAGAAGAAAACCGTTGGAAGCCTTTTGTTGCCAATCGTGTTAGCCAAATTAAAGAAATTATACCTGCAGATCACTGGAATTACGTTAAAACCAAGGAAAACCCTGCGGACGCAGCTAGTCGCGGATTATCATTTTCTCAGTTAAAAGATCATAACTTATGGTGGACTGGCCCATCATATTTATCAGAGCAATGCGAGGTCAAACAACAAAATCTAAATTACAGTACGAATCAAGAAGTTAAAAAGTCATGTAATATTATCATACAAAGTGAAGATAACAATATCATAAATCAACTATTACAAAATCATAATTCAATTAGCAAAATAATTTTAATTTTAGCTTGGATAATTAGAGCATTGACTCCGTGTCGCGTCGGACGACCGACATATATCACATTACAAGAAATCAACGCAGCAAAATTACGAATCATACGGCATGTACAGTTAACAGAGTTTCAAAGTGACATAGATAATTTAAAGAAATATAATTGCGTAAAATCAAACAGTAAAATATTAAGTTTGCAACCGTTTATAGATTCAGATGGTATTTTACGTGTTGGAGGACGATTACGAAATACTAATCTGCCGTTTGAAACAAAACATCCGATAATCATCCCGCATAATCATCGATTAGCTTATTTATTAATTGAACAAGCTCATTTGTTAACCTATCACGGTGGAGTCAAAATGACACTATCAACTTTAAGAAGAAAATTTTGGGTTATCAGCGGTACGAACGCAACGAAGAAGCAACTGAGGAATTGTGTAACTTGTCGGAAAAATAAGCCCGAGTCAAAAGCGCAAATGATGGGGGATTTGCCTGAATATCGGTGTAATCCAGCTCCTCCTTTTTACCACACGGGAGTGGATTACACTGGATTCGTTGATATCAAATATAACCGTGGAAGAGGAGCTAAGACCACGAAGGGTTATATCGCGGTGTTCATCTGCATGGTGACAAAGGCTGTGCACATCGAACTTGTGTCCGATTTAAGCAGCGAAGCATTCTTAGCAGCACTTCGCCGCATGGCAGCAAGAAAAGGAGCGCCCAGGCACTTATACAGCGGTAATGGAACGAATTTTGTCAAGGCTAATCGAGTTTTGCAGGAAGATCAGTATCAATTGGAGCAAATATTTGACGATACGTTTTTGAAGGAAATCACCGAAATGTCTATTGAATGGCATTTTAATGCCCCAGCCTGGCCCACCGCAGGAGGTTTGTGGGAGAAAACAATGCGCAGTCTGAAACACCATATGAAGCGAGTCATTGGTCTTCAAAAATTAACTTTTGAAGAGTACACCACGCTCCTGACGCAAGTGGAAGCATGCCTCAACTCTAGGCCGTTATGTGCCTTAACAGAAAATATTGAAGATCTCGAGTGTTTAACGCCAGCACATTTCCTTACCGGGCGAGCCGGAGTCACAGTCATAGAAACAGCAACGGACGCTAGAACACGGTGGCATTTAGTGACTAAGTTATTTAACGATCTTTGGAAACAGTGGAAAACCGAGTATCTTACTCAACTATCAGTGAGGAGTAAGTGGCATAAAACTCGGGAAAATATCAAGAAAGGTGACATTGTATTAATACATGAAGAGAATCTTCCCGCAGGAAAATGGGCCATGGGCCGAGTAGTGGAACTACACCCCGGCAGTGACGGATTAGTCCGGGTAGTGAGTTTAAAAACTAAAAACGGACAAACAAAGAGACCGGTAACCAAAATATCATTATTACCTATATCAAATGCATCAGAAAATATAAGTAATAACAGCAGTGCAAAAAATAACAAGACGAGTGAAGAAATCATATCAGAAAACAAAGAAAAACCTATCAAAAGAAGTTATCAAAAGAACAGTTTTATTACAATGGCGATATCATATTTACTATTTATGTCTATTTTAACAACATCAAATGCAGCATTTTCGTTATCGAAGTTCACTAATAACAACCAATCAATTTATTTCGACTCAGTAATTGATATGCAACTGATAAGAGATGAGTGGACTATGGTGACGTTTTACAACATGTCTCCTTATTGGGAAGGATTAGAGACAGTCGGAAAATGTCTAAATTATTTACAAAGAGTTTGTTCTATATTACCCGATCAATCTCGGTGTAATATGATCCTGACACAATTACAGCACGATCATATGGAGTTACGCTACTACAATGAACTTTTGCACAATCAGGCGTTTAATTCACGGAACGGTTTACACTCCAGACAGCGTCGCGGCCTTTTCAATGGCGTGGGTTATGCTGCGCGCGGTTTATTCGGGATGCTCGACGAGCGATTCGCAGAAAAGTATAAACAAGATATATGTCTATTGAAGGAGAACGACAAACACATTCATGCTCTATATAAAAATCAGACATCGGTTATCGAAGCTCAGTATAATTTATTAAAAAGAACTGAAGAAATGATAAATACGCAACACAAAACAATCATTCAGCGACTAAATAAGTTAGATGCAGTTGTGAATAACATAACAAATCAAATTAATAAATGTTCAATCATAGAAGAGTTTACCTTAACTTCCATAACAACTAGTCACATACTTACCAATCTCAGAAGAACGCAAGATAACTTGTTGACTACTTTGATGGATACTTATCATGGACGATTTAATATTCACTTATTGAGCCCAGAACAATTTAGAAAGGAGTTACAAATTATATCTAGTCATCTTTCGAAGGACAGGACTTTGCCATTAGAAAATATTGCATCAAATTACCAAGATATTTACAAACTGATAAGCGTTAAATCAAGAATGACCGCCGAATATTTTATATTTGAAATTAAATTTCCACTTGTAAACAGAGATTATTACCAGCTATACAAATTAATACCAATTCCGCATAAAATAAACAACAGAATGATAACAATAGTTCCTAAAGCAAGTTACGTAGCTATTAACTTGCAAAAAGATGCTTTTATCGAAACAAATAGGTATGAAATTCAAAATTGTCTACATCATGAGACAGTTTACTTATGCAAATTATTTAGCCCAATTAAGCACTTAGGGACTGAAGAAAGATTTTGTCAGTTAAATGATGTAGGGGTGTGTGAAGCACGGATTAGCACCTGCTAAGATGATTGGTTCGAGTTAACAAAGCCTTCAACATACTTGTATTTTCATTGCGACCTATATGCTATGAGAATTATGTGTGAGAACGAGATACAAACCGTAAACCTTGTAGAAGCCGGCCTTATTCGCCTCAACGACAAATGCATAGCTAAAGGAAAAGATTTCACTTTCTATGCTACCCAGCAACAGAGCAATATCATGCATATGACTCCAAATATTGAATACAAATTTGAAATAGCTCCAATAAATAATCTTTTGAATTTGACCTTACCATCAAATTATGACGAGCCCAGTGACCCAAGTACAAACTTTACAAACTCCTTAAGCGATTTACGAGATAAAATCGATAGCTTGAAACAGGATAAGTTGGAAATAGACGACGAGGATGATGATGAGCTATCGGTTCATGACATTCACCAGTACATCATATCATACGCGGGGGTAGCAGGAGCAGTCGTTTTGGCTGTTCTCATCTGGTGGTGGCGGCGGCGCGGAGTCCGCGCAGGGCACGCGCAGCAGCAGCAGCAGTCTAGTGTTAATGATAGTGAAGTTGTGAGTGTAAGTGTACTCAGTGCGCGAAAGCAGAGCACGGCTGACCGACAGCCTAGTGTTAGTGTTTTGAATGAACGGCAACAATCAATGGTGGATATCGCGACTTCCCCAATTATTACTAAACGGGTTTATATTGACACTGATGAATCTCAGTTATAATAAGTTAAGTAAAGTAGTGGCCTTCAGCACATAATTAATTTAATTCTATGAGAAGTTAAACAATATTTGCAGTTAGCATTGTATTAATTTAATTCTATTAGAAGCCAAACAATATTTGCATTCAGCACTTTAATAATTTTTGCACTCTGATATTTAATTTTATAGTAAGATTAGGTAGGTAATAAGTTAAAGCATAATATGATGGTTGCAATTTTATACATTCTTACTTTTTATAGTTTGTTTTTTTTGCATTTTTATCATTGTATTTTTATCTCATTCTTTGTTATTTTTCTGAGTCGGGAGCATGTTCGGGGCAATGCACTCGAACATCTTAGTAAGCACTTTTACACTAAACGGCGTGAATGCCGCAGTCCGGAATCAGATATCATTCGCGGCGCGCATATCATTTATTTTAATATTATTTAGTCGTAATCGAACTATTGTATTTTATCAATAATATAATCATTTATCAAAGGACTCAATCTTATCATTTAACTATCACTCGGCACTACCCCGCACAGATCTTGTGTTTTACCGTATTTTTTAAGAAAATCTCCACTTATGTAAATGGTAGGATACATCGGACACTTAACTAAAGCTCGTTTAAAATTAATACGGCTACATAAATTAATTAATGCGAACTAATCTTTAGCAAATAACTTTTTGTCCTATAGTCCTATTGCACGTAACGTAACATACTTACTTACTAAGATTAAAATCTTGTAATACAAGTCTGAACTTCAAAACCACTTTGTATCACGAAAAAGTCCATTGGAGTAACATAAATCTCCAGTATGATACATTTTCAGGAAGTATCAACTCGCTGAAGTGGATATCAGGAGTTTGAAGACAGTAAGTGCACTTCCGGTGAGTGGCGCGTCAAAGCCTTCCGACGGATGTGTCAATTTGACGTCCCGCCATTTTGATTCTCGCCGAGAGGCTCGAGTGTGTATTTGGGGTGTCTTTTCGGTAACCACTTGACCCGAAACGCGAGCCTGATCCTTGGCTGCTAGTTTTATTATCATTTTCAGTCACAAAGCCTCTTTTCACACCAAAGAGTTTTTAGTCGTATATCGTTTTACTTTACCACATTCTCTTTTTTTAAGTACCTACCTAGTTAATTTGACATACTTAATAACTAAAAACTTTGTGTATTTTTCCGAAAGCTTTTTATTCCAGTCAGCCCCACAAAAACAAGTGAAAAACATTCCTGATAAGATATAGGATATTCTGGCAATACTGTTAAAGCGCCTAACTTCGGCATAACTAGAAGCGAAAGAAAATGAAATTGTGGACCTTGGTAACGGTTCAAAACATAAATAGAAATAGTCAGATAAAATGCAGTGAATAGACAGTCACTCAAATCTTTTATTTGTTCGTCTGTGGGTACACTCGGGGACAAATTCGGTGACCCACCTCTTACTTCTTTTCGTGTGGCTGGCGTCTCACCGTTCATTTGCAATCCCTAACCTTAATTACTTATGAATTGTACTACCCTAGTTTAATACATAACCAAATAGTAAATGGTCTACGCGTCAATGGCGAGGCACCAGCCAGACAAAAAGAAGCAAGAGGTGTTTCACTGAATTTGTCCCTGAGTGTACTTACAATGTGTGTATTCAAAAAAGTTTACCTATGGTAATACTATAAACAGGAAAGATTTGATTTTTGTTTGTAATGGATAAACTCAAAAACTACTGACTTGATTTTAAAACTCTACATTCTTCCCGAGTGACATAGGCTATATTTTATCCCGATATTTCCACGGGAACGGGAACCGCGCGGGTAAAACCGCGGGGAGCCACAAGTAACAAATAAAATAAAAGCCTGTTTTACAATATCATTAGAAGATACTTTTCAGTTTACTTGACAGATTTGTATGGACTATCTGTCAAGTAACAGCATGAGAACTTACTTAGAAATTGTGAAATCAAATTATTTAAATTTTTATTTTTTTTTAATCACAATGCAATTTTTGTTACTTATTGAAAAATTGAAAATGAAGTATTTTAGAAAATATCCACCAATCGTCGTCGACGGAGTCGTTTAAAACATATTATTAATGACTCCTTAGCTCAGTAGTTAGAGCGGTCGCCCGGATAGCGAAAGGTCGTGGTTTCGAGTCCCATCGGAGCTGGTTGTGAGACGGGTCGATTTTTTCTAAAATACTTCATTTTAAATTTTTCTATTAAGAAATCGACACTTAGGGCCTGTTTTACAATGTCTAAGTAAGTTCTCATTAGCAATTACTTGACATAATAATAGTCTATACAAAACTGACAATTAAACTGGAAAGTATCTCCTAATCGGACACTGTGGAACAGGCACTTAAACAAAACACTGATAAAGCGCGTTGTTCCAAAACGGGCATAACTGGCAGCGAGAGAAAACGAGAAATCGGGGAACTGGCTAACGTTTCGGGGCATACAGATGGCGGCACTCGGGCGAGATTTTATTTAATTTTTTACGTGACTTCCTCCGCCCTACTCCGAACTACGTTTACCTGTGTAAGGTAGCGGTTCGGTTAACGGCGATTTGCTCTCTTGCTCAACTTAAATGTATTTCAAGTGTTTAAAATATTAAATTATTACTTTTAATTAAGCACCGAATGACACCGATGGATTTCACACTGTCAAACATCTCCTGAAGATGCCCCAGGTTGGCGCGAAACACGTGTGTAAGTAAGTAGTGTAATCGGTGTAGGTGCAAATTCCGTGATTATTTGCGGAAGAAACCTACATAGGTATACCTATTTATTTTTCACAATGGTTAGGTTAGGCATTAAATTTTGATAACGGCATTTCCGAATGCAGATCTTTACCCTGATTCACAAACCGACGGAAACGGATTCGAATCTATTCGCCTTTGACTACTCTGAAGTGAGTGACAGTGACTCTTACATTAATTAGTCTATCTCCAAAGTAAGCAAAGGCTCGTGTTAAGGGAACTAGGATAATTATACGACTAAAGACATATTAAACACTTGACCGTTATTTGAAGCTTAAACATATAATGAGATAGGGCGTTTTCACACTGGACGATAACGGTAACGACACGATATTACACCGATATCGTCCCGATATCGTCCGCCGATATCGGCACGATATCGTCACGATATCGTCACGATATCGGAACGATATCGGTGTGTAAAACGATAACCAGCAGCTTGCTATGCACATATTACTTACCGATATAAAAAAAAGCGCCTTTAAAAAAATGCCACCAAAAAGTAAGAAATAAATAATACCTCTATACTGGATTAACACCAAATAACGTAAGTAAGTACTTTCAAGACGTCGGGCACTTCAAAGTACTACTTAAGTTATTTGTTGTGAATACAGTATTAGAGTTAGAGGTATTATTTCTGACTTTTTGGCGGCATTTTTTGAAGGCACTTTTATTTTTTATAAAAATATTTTTTATGTCATTCTTTTTAGTGCATCATGCAGGCAATTTTCGTGTACCTACCTATTATCTTGGTAAATAGTACCTATAGTATAAACACATCTTAGATTTCTGCGCGAACTGTCCATATAAATAAAACACTTTCACGGATTTTTCACCCAATTTATTTGACAACTTGGTTGTTGTTAAATAATTTGTGTGAAAAAATCCGTGAAAGTGTTTTATTTATACCTATAGTATGTAAGGATGTACACATAAACCGCATCAATCACAAATACTCATCTGATGTAAAACGTATCAAAATCAATTCAGCCAAACGTGAGATATTCACGGACAAACATACATAATGTACATAAAGGGTCAAACTGAGAACCTCCTTTTTCAAAGTCGGTTGTAATACCAAAACCTTCTCCTAAATGTAACAAATACTTTTCTGAAAACCGCATCTCGCGGACAAACCTTCATACATACATACGGGTCAAACTGAGAACCTCCTTTTTTGAAGTCGGTTAAAATACTAAAACCTTATCCTAAATGTAACAAATACTTTCCTGAAAACCGCATTAAAATCAGTTCAGCCAAAAGCGAGATAATCGCGGACAAACATACATACAAAAAAATACAGGTCAAACTGAGAAGCTTCTTTTTTTTAAGTCACTTAAAAATTATTACTATCGTTCGGTCATTGTCGATATTACATACTCGAAATAGAAGGGAGAGGTGAGGCGGGAGGAGATCCACCTCCTCTCTCCTCTCCACCAATCAACAAGCAGGCATAATCGTCGCGGAACCCACACCTAGCAAATCAAGAAAAAAAGCGCTACCTAGCGGTGGCTTTTAGCGTAAAAACCCAAAAATGCAGTAAATAACAGATATACTGTTAATTACCCTTGGTTACTTTCGTTAATAACCGGCTTCGCATCTTCCGCACTTGTGTCGTCACCGATATCGGCACGACAGACGATATCGTTGACGGTAACGACACAGTGTGAAAGCATTTAGTAGTGATTGTATGAAACTGCCAGTCCGACGATATCGTGCCGATATCGTGTCGTTACCGTTATCGTCCAATGTGAAAACGCCCATTCCCAAGCAGCATTTTGTAGATGAATACCTATTTTACCATGCAAGACAATTTAAAATAAGACTTTAAAACTGTTTGATTATATTGAATTACGTAATAAATAGCCACCAACATCAGAGGTAAGCACATATGAAATGAAAAACAGTTTGAAATAAAATGGTTTATTTTTTTATTCAACAAACTAAGAAAACAAAACAATATAATCTTGCCATAATTATCAACAAATAACTTGGTTGTTGTTAAATAAATTGCGTGAAAAAATCCGTGAAAGTGTTTTATTTATACCTATAGCACAGTTTAAGCAATCTTTCTATACATTTGGACGACGCCCTTGAAGTTGGGCGATGCCGACGCCTGTATAGGTATTTACGTAAGTACGTAAGGGTTGTCACTTTAAAATGTGTCGGTGGACCTTTTACGACCCCGGGTGGGTACATTGGTATAGCGATATTAAATTAACAAAATAATTTAATAATGCAAATGCAATGTCAAAATTATTAAAAAATTCAAGATGGCGGCCGACTTTTTTGTTTGTAGGCTGATTTCGATGAAACTCGGTTTTTGGTACTATTTTGACAAAAAAAACAGCAACGCAATGTCAAAAATATTAAAATCCAAGATGGCGGCCAACTTTTTTGTTTGCAGGCCGATTTCGATGAAACTCAGTTTCTGGTTCTATTTTGACAAGAAAACAGCAACGCAATGTTAACAATAAAAAGAAATCCAAGATGGTGGCCAACTTTTTTGTTTGTAAGCCGATTTTGATGAAACTTAGTTTCTGGTACCTATTTTGACTAGAAAGCAGCAACACAATGTTAAAAATATAAAAATCCAAGATGGCGGCCGAATTTTTTGTTTGCCGGCCGATTTCGATTAAATCTAGTTTTTGGTACTATTTTGACAAGAAAACAACAACGCAATGTTAAAAATTTTATAAAATCCAAGATGGCGGCCAACTTTTTTGTTTGCAGGCTGATTTCGATGAAACTCAGTTTCTAGTACTAATTTGACAAGAAAATAGCAACGCAATGTTAAAAATATTAAAAATCCAAGATGGCGGCCAGTTTTTTTGTCTGTGACCCGATTTTGATGAAACTTGGTTTTTAGTACAATTTTGACAAGAAAACAACAACACAGTGTCAAAAATAAAAAAAAACCAAGATGGCGGCCATCTTTTTTTGTAAGCCGATTTGGATGAAACTTAGTTTCTTGTACTATTTTGACAAGAAAACAGCAACGCAATGTTAAAAGTATTAAAAAATCCAAGATGGCGGCCAACTTTTTTGTTTGCAGGCCGATTTCAATGAAACTCAGTTTCTGGTACTATTTTAACAAGAAAACAGCAACGCAATGTTAAAAGTATAAGAAAATCCAAGATGGCGGCCAACTTTTTTGTTTGTGAGCCGATTTTGATGAAACTTGGTTTTTAGTACAATTTTGACAAGAAAACAACAACACAATGTCAAAAATAAAATAAAACCAAGAAAACGGCCAACTTTTTGTTTGTAAGGTGAGTTTGATGAAACTTAGTTTCTGGTACTATTTTGACAAGAAAACAGCAACGCAATGTTAAAAGTATTAAAAAATCCAAGATGGCGGCCAACTTTTTTGTCTGCAGGCCGATTTCAATGAAACTTAGTTTCTGGTTCTATTTTGACAAGAAAACAGCAACGCAATGTTAAAAATATAAAATTCAAGATGGCGGCCAAATTTTTTGTTTGCTGGCTGATTTCAATGAAATTCAGTTTCTGGTACTATTTTGACAAGAAAACAGCAACGAAATGTTAAACATATTAAAAATCCGAGATGGTGGCCGACTTTTTTGTTTGTAGGCCGATTTTGATAAAACTCGGTTTTTTGTACTATTTTGACAAGAAAACCGTTCTTAACACAATGTAAAAAAATACAAATGGCCAAGATGGTGGCCGTTTTTTGTTGTTGTTTCTTTCTTCTCGCTTATTAAAATGTACAAGATTGAGACAGAGTCAATAAGTATCATCATCATCATCATCATGTCAAGTAAAAGATTTAATTAATTATTAATTTGCTTTAACACAAGCACAGTAAATTACGACGTAACATCCTTCGTAATTTACTGTGTTTTTGACAGCTGTAAACCGTATTTAAAAAAATAAAAAATAAGTAAATAAAATAATAATTGATATTAAGTTACAGAATTTGAAAATAATGATTGTGACATGGTGTCGCACTTAGGGTTTAGGTCCAGTAAGGGCCGGGTGTCCGAGAGACACCGGTGTTAAATAAAAGAATACCCTATGTACGTACACAAAAATTTATTTGGGCGTGGTCCGAAATGCCCGGTAAAATTATTTAACGTTGACTTTCCATGCCCAGAGTGGTACTCTCCTGGCAGCTCCGAAGATGGGGGTTTCCAGCTGGGACGGGAAGAACGTTCCCGAAGGTCCCGGGTAAAACGGCGAAGATGCTCGGCGGGAAACGTAAAATTTAGGGTCACGCACGCACCGGCGAAGCTGCAACTGGGTTCACCAGGAACCTCGGACCCTGGAATTGACCGTAATCACGGGTCAAAAAAGAGTCAAGAAATCCTCCTCTGATTGTGACCGCGGCAGAAAACTGGTAGGAAAGTACCGAAGCAGTATGCGGTGATGAGTGTTGGTCACAATCAGATCGGAGTTACACAAATAATTTAAAGCACTATCATTGGCAAATAAATAATAATCAGATGCTAGAAAACAATCTACTTAAGCAAATTAGCAACAATAGTACAGTGAAATAGGTATCATTAGAATAAGTTAAAATATTATTAAAATATAAATATGCAAAATATGAAGGTGGCTAAAAATATATTTAAAATATAACTGTACTACTAAGCTAGTTTTAGAAACACTTGTTCAAAACTTACCAATACGTGGGTTTCACAAAAATATTTAAAACTTGGCACTTAGGCACGAATAAACTAATGCATGATTTTAAAATAAAAATATCGTATCATCCGCGGTGTGAACGTCGCGAGAAAATGGCGAGCGCAGTACAGACACGATTTGTCTGCCGAGCGACCGGCGCGCGGCCGGTCGCCTCGGTCGGAGTGTTGTCGGGCCGTACCAGAGGGCCTACTCTGAAACGCAAAACCCGAAACTTCGTTATACCCGTCCCTCGCACGTTCGCGTCATGACAGAATCGTGTGAAAGGGACGGGGCTAACCGAAGTTTCGGATGTGCGTTTCAGAGTAGGCCCTCAGCTTACAGCTTTATTAAAGTGGCGAGGGGTGAAGAGCTACCTGCGCGTGCGTCGCTGTCAGCTCAGCTGTTTGAATTTTTTGCGTTCAGAAACATATTATAATAAATGTAAATATTGCGTACTTAGTTAAATTTGTTATTTTATTTTTATTATGTAATTATATATTTTCTTTAATATTGATTTTAATATTAGATTTAAGTAGACTTAGGTTATTTAATTTATGTATTTAAATGTGTGACGTTTTACAACGTTACAATGGGATGATTTTGATATATAGACGAAGGCGCTTTAAAGGTTAAGAAATATGAATCGGCTTATTTCCAATCTGAATATTTTTCTTTAACAAAACTTCAACCCATTCAAACGTCAGGGGTAGGTCAAATTTACCTTGCAAAATTTCATGGCAGACAGACAGACAGATACAATTATAGGTGAAACTAAATAAAACTTGTAATATATTTTATTTTGATACTTCTAAAATGCCAACCATAATTATTTATTTTATTTTATTTCGCAATACACCAAAATGTACCTGCCACATTTTAATTTTGTTACAACCCTTCCGTAGTAACGAAATACCTATACATACGTCGGTATCGCCTAACTTCAAGGGCGTCGGCCTACCAAAGAAAGAAACAAAAACAAAAAACGGCCACCATCTTGACCATTTGTATTTTTTACATTGTGTTAAGAACGGTTTTCTTGTCAAAATAGTACCAGAAACTGAGTTTCAAAGAAAACGGCCTGTAAACAAAAAAATTGGCAGCCATCTTGGATTTTTTAATACTTTTAACATTACGTTGCTGTTTTTGTGTAAAATAGTACCAGAAACTAAGTTTCATCAAATCGCCTTTAAAAAAAAAGTTAGGCGCCGCCTTTTTTTTTTATTTTTGACATTGCGTTGTTGTTTTCTGGTCAAAATAGAACCACAAACTGAGTTTCATTGAAATCGGCCTGCAAACAAAAAAGTTGGCTACCATCTTGGATTTTAAATGTTTAACATTGCAATGCTGTTTTCTTGTCAAAATAGAACCAGAAACTGAGTTTCATTGAAATCGGCCTGCAAACAAAAAAGTTGCCCGCCATCTTGGATTTTTTAATACTTTTAACATTGTGTTGTTGTTTTCTTGTCAAAGTTGTACTAAAAACCAAGTTTCATCAAAATCGGCTCACAAACAAAAAAGTTGGCAGCCATCTTGGATTTTTTATATTTTTAACATTGCGTTGTTGTTTTCTTGTCAAAATAGTACCAGAAACTGAATTTAATCGAAATCGGCCAGCAAACAAAAAATTTGTCCGCCATCTTGGATTTTTATATTTTTAACATTGCGTTGCTGTTTTCTGGTCAAAATAGAACCACAAACTGAGTTTCATTGAAATCAGCCTGCATACAAAAAAGTCGGCCGCCATCTTGGATTTTTAATACATTTAACATTTCGTTGCTGTTTTCTTGTCAAAATAGAACCAGAAACTGAGTTTCATTGAAATCGGCCTGCAAACAAAAAAGTTGGCCGCCATCTTGGATTTTTTAATACTTTTAACATTGTGTTGTTGTTTTCTTGTCAAAATAGTACCAGAAACTAAGTTTCATCAAAATCGGCTTACAAAAAAAAAGTTGGCCGCCATCTTGGTTTTTTTTTATTTTTGACATTGCGTTGTTATTTTCTTGTCAAAATTGTACTAAAAACCAAGTTTCATCAAAATCGGCTTACAGACAAAAAAGTTGGCCGCCATCTTGGATTTTTAATATTTTTAACATTGCCTTGCTGTTTTCTTTTCAAAATAGTACCAGAAACTGAGTTTCATTGAAAACGGCCTGCAAACAAAAAAGTTGGCCGCCATCTTGGATTTTTTAATACTTTTAACATTGTGTTATTGTTTTCTTGTCAAAATAGTACCAGAAACTATGTTTCATTAAAATCGGCTTACAAAAAAAAAGTTGGCCGTCATCTTGGTTTATTTTTATTTTTGACATTGCGTTGTTGTTTTCTTGTCAAAATTGTACTAAAAACCAAGTTTCATCAAAATCGGCTCACAAACAAAAAAGTTGGCCGCCATCTTGGATTTTTTTATACTTTTAACATTGCGTTGTTGTTTTCGTGTCAAAATAGTACCAGAAACTAAATTTCATCAAAATCGGCTTACAAAAAAAAGTTGGCCGCCATCTTGTTTTTTTTTATTTTTGACATTGGGTTGTTGTTTTCTTGTCAATATTGTACCAAAAACCAAGTTTCATCAAAGTCGGCCCGCAAACAAAAAAGTTGGCCGCCATCTTGGATTTTGGAAATTGCCTTTTTTTATAATCGAGATGAAGATTTGCACGCACTCACACTACATGTCGTATGCACCATAATATTAATTTAAAAATGAATTATAACGATAAAGACGTGATAGCCCTGGAAGACTTGTCCCGAGTTACTATGAACGGCGTTGTATGTAACTCGGGACAACCACTCCCCCGTCTCACCCCGCAAGCCCCGCACGTTTGACCTGTCTAGACGTCTCCGTCGGCCTACTGTATGAAAAGTTGCTTATTCTGTGCCTATAGTATGTAAGGATGTACACATAAACCGCATCAATCACAAATACTCATCAGTACCCCGAGTGTAAGTTTTTATGTCAAGCAAACGCAAACTATTTCGAGTACGTATTTATGTCAATTTGTATGAAAACTGCATAAGCGCACTACTCGCCGCTAGAGGCGCTGATACAGTTTTCATACAAATTGACATAAATACGCACTCACGATAGTTTGCGTTTTTTGACATAAAAACTTACACTAGGGGTACTGATGTAAAACGTATCAAAATCGATTCAGCCAAACGTGAGATATTCACGGACAAACATACATAATGTACATAAAGGGTCAAACTGTGAACCTCCTTTTTCAAAGTCAGTTGTAATACCAAAACCTTCTCCTAAATGTAACGAATACTTTTCTGAAAACCGCATCTCGCGGACAAACCTTCATACATACATTCGGGTCAAACTGAGAACCTCCTTTTTTGAAGTCGGTTAAAATACTAAAACCTTATCCTAAATGTAATAAATACTTTCCTGAAAACCGCATTAAAATCAATTCAGCCAAAAGCGAGATAATCGCGGACAAACATACATACAAAAAAATACAGGTCAAACTGAGAAGCTTCTTTTTTTTGAAGTCACTTAAAAATTATTACTATCGTTCGGTCATTGTCGATATTACATACTCGAAATAGAAGGGAGAGGTGAGGCAGGAGGAGATCCACCTCCTCTCTCCTCTCCACCAATCAACAAGCAGGCATAATCGTCGCGGAACTCACACCTAGCAAATCAAGAAACAAGCGCTACCTAGCGGTGGCTTTTAGCGTAAAAACCCAAAAATGCAGTAAATAACAGTTAATTACCCTTGGTTACTTTCGTTAATAACCGGCTTCGCATCTTCCGCACTTGTGTCGTCACCGATATCGGCACGACAGACGATATCGTTGACGGTAACGACACAGTGTGAAAGCATTTAGTAGTGATTGTATGAAACTGCCAGTCCGACGATATCGTGCCGATATCGTGTCGTTACCGTTATCGTCCAATGTGAAAACGCCCATAGGCCTATCTGTTTTCCGCACTTCTTACCTCTCTGTCTACCCTAGTAGCTCCCTCTCGCTCGCACACTTTCCCTCACTCCACCAGGGCGGCCGCTCGGCTCGCTCTCGTCATTGGCGTCCTGTTTTCCGCGGCGCACGGTCGTGCTCAGGACTCAGTAAATTAATTTTGCATATCTTTTGCAAATTCATCTTTTTTTTTACCATTCCTGTTTCACGTAAGTGTTTAATAAGATTTTCTTACCTTTTTCTTTTGAAAAGAAATAAGTACTTATTAATTAGTAATTTGAATTCAAACGGTGTTACCGTTCGGTACTTTAAGCACGTAGGTTTTTAGTACCTACCTACATATTTGCAGTTTTGCTTTAATGCATGTTTTGTGAATAAATTGTTTGGTTTTCTACCCTAGGTTTATTAGCTCGTGTTAACATGGAAAGTGACGAAAGTGTTTTAAATCCGGGCTCGAAAGTCCCATGTGCTAGTGCTAGTGCTCCCGCTAATAGTGACAATAAAAAACGATCGCGTGATCGTCGTCGGTCGCGAGCTAGGTCTAGTTCATCGAATAGTAGCTCATCCAGCTCCTCTAGTAGCTCAAGTTCGTCGTCTTCGGACTCGAGTCCTCGAAAATCCACGCCGCGTCACCGCAACAAAAAAAGGGGGGGCAAACGTCGGCATCGACGACACGATTCCCGGAAATTCCGTAAATTAACACGTCAGGTAGATGACCTCCGAAAACAATTAATTTTTTGCAACAATAATTCTGTGCCTTGTTCCGCGGGTTACATTGAGAATGAGAATTTAGTCGACGGAAACGTTAGTGGCGAACTTTACGAAGATCCTAATGTTAATTCTGTCGAGGTGCCGACACCTGTTGCTCAGTCAGATTTTACTTTTGAAATTGAGACGAAATTGAAAGAACCCAGTATTCCAAAGACTCCTCAGGAATTTCTTCAGACGTTGAAGGATTTGCAACATTTAGATAGCAGTGATTGGTGCGAGGTTCGTTATGCGGAAACCCAAAAACTTTATAATTCTACCCCCGGGTTTGTCGATTTGGAGATGAATGAAGAAATTAAGGCTTACGATTCGCTACGCCATCTTGCTCACGCTGACAAGGCTTTCGCTGCCTTATCGTTCTGCGTTCTTAAGCAGCGCGAAGCTTTACAAACTTCCGTCAGAAGTTTTTTACAGTGGGCGCGAGGTTCGGATTTGTCATACGAGGGTATAAACGAAAAAGTTAATGAGCTATTTCTGAAGGGCGATTTTTTCAAAGTTTCTTCCGATCTATTACAATTAACTTGCGGTCACCGTGCGGAGGTTATCCAAATGAGAAGGGATGGAATTACGAACCATGTGCGCGATCCCCTTGTCAAGGCCGCGTTACGTAAGATTCCTCCGTCATGTCAGCACGTGTTTAATGCGGAGTCACTAGCCACAGCACTAGAGAAGGCAGGCGGTGTTCGAAAAGCCTTCTTGCCATTACAAAAGCCGGGCAGTACTGCTTCCGTTTCGCAAACGGGTCAAAGCAAGCCCGCACGCCACCCCTCGCAGGGGCAGGCTTTACGTAACGTACCCTCGCAGGGTACTGCTCATGGATGTTGTGCGCCTTCGCATATTTCCCATGCTTACAATCAACCCTCGCAGGGTTGCTATAACGCCCGACCCTCGCAGGGTCATGGCTATAATTACGGCGATAATCGCCCATCATTCTCTGGTGGCCCAAGAGGTTCCTTTCGAGGCAGAGGAGGTCGGCAAGGCTACAGGCAGCAAGACGGCAAGAATAGCCGCAAGCGAGCCGCATCGCCCTCTGAGAATCACAACCGGAACAAAAAACGTAAGTATTGACTATCAATCCCGAACATTCAGAGCGGGTCGTCTTGTTCGTTTCCACCATCGGTGGAAGGAACTGGGTGCCCCAAGTTATTTGTTAAAGATACTAAAAGGGTATCGCATACCCTTTTCACATCGACCGCCACTTGTAGTACCACCGTTAAACGAAAGTCGGTTCAACACGGTCCCATCGGACGTCCATAATCACCCAAATGCAACACCAGGGTGTATTAGACGTTGTCAAGGTCTCGCCAAGTTTTGTGTCCACAATGTTTCTTGTGCCAAAGAGCGACGAGTCGCACCGACCCATTTTCAACCTAGCAGCTTTGAACAATTACGTAATCACCGAAAGGTTCAGATTAATAAATGTCTACCGGGTCCCAGACTTCCTTCAACCAAACGATTGGATGTGCAAAATAGACCTATCACAGGCCTATTTTCACCTTCCCATAGCTCCATCACACAGACGGTTCCTACGTCTAATCTACAAAGGAAAGTTAATGGAAATGACTTGCCTTCCGTTTGGCCTGAGCACGGCCCCCAAGGTTTTCGCCTCCCTATCCAATTGGGTAGCTCGGTCATTAAGGGATCAAGGGATTCGAATAATTGTATTCTTGGACGATTTTCTGGTTGTGCATCAAAACCCACAGATATTACAGACCCATGTCCAAATCACGATAGAGAGGTTGCAGTATCTCGGTTGGCTGGTGAATTTCGACAAGTCCACACTCACACCTTGTCAATGCCTAATTTATCTGGGCGTTCAGTGGAACACTCTGGTAAACAAAAAGTCTCTTCCAGAGAAAAAGTGTCTAAATCTAACGTCCAAGGTATCGACAGTCCTAGAAGAGAGAGCGCTAGATTTGAAGGCTTTGCAGAGCCTAGTGGGTTTATTAAACTTTGCAAGTTTTGTTGTACCGAGGGGCAGGCTTCACTTTCGAGCACTTCTCACTTTCCTGAACACAGTCGCCAAAATGCCAGCTGCCAAACAGTTCAGGATTCCGGTACATGCCCTGAAAGAGTTAACTTGGTGGTTGCAGAACCACCCTTGCCCCTCTCCAATTCACTTCGCGCCTCCAACGCATTTCCTAGCGACCGATGCCTCAGACCTAGCTTGGGGAGCGCAACTAGACAACCGTTCGTTTTCGGGACCGTGGAACGAACTAGAACAACTGATACATTGCAACCAGAAGGAACTTCTAGCATTACTGAAGATATTACAGGACCAGGGTCAGTCTCTCAGTCGTTCCACGGTTCTATGGCAGTGCGACAACCGAACAGCCGTAGCTTTCATTCGCAAGGAAGGCGGCACGAAATCAATAGCTCTCTTAGACTTGACAATCGATATTTTCGAGGTTTTAGATCATTATCAAATTCATCTAGCCGCTCATCACATTCCCGGCAGATTCAACTCGCACGCAGATCATCTGTCTCGCTACCGATCTCTCTCCGAATGGCACCTTTTACCGGCGTGTGCAGACATGATTTTCAGCAGATTCGGGGTCCCGGTAATAGATTTGTTCGCGTCGGAAAATGCGCATGTGGTTGCCAATTATGTGTCTCTGGACCAGAACGACGACCAAGCCCTATTCCACGACGCTTTTTCCCAGTCTTGGAATTACCACCTAGCGTGGATATTTCCTCCTCCATTTTTGATCCCCAAGGTCCTTGCCCATCTCAACCGAGCCAAAGGCGTCTTTCTGTTAGTGGTGCCACGATGGGAACGGGTCTTTTGGAGAGCCGATCTCAAATCTCGAGCGCTAGCTGCTCCTTTCACAATCAAGCATCTGAACCGCCACATGATAGACGTCTCGACGGGCCTTCCACCTCCCAAAGTACAGGAAATGACGCTAGAAGTATGGAAATGTGGGGGTGGTCTCATAACCTAAGTGATTGGAACAGTTCCCAACTAGACATACTTTCATCGTCCTGGCGTCCCTCTACACGTAGTACATACAAAGCTGCATGGCAGAGATGGCTAGGATGGTGTAAAAAAGAGAAAGCTGATCCATGTCGCCCCACCGGGTCACTTTTAGCAAAATTTTTAACCGATTTATATTTGAAAGAAAAACTATCATACAATACTATACTGCTACACAAATCAGTGGTGTCTACGCTTTGTAATACTGAATTATCGAGAGTCTTAAGTGCTCATGTACTGGTTAAGCATGTTATGAAATCTATTGCATTAAAAAAGCCTGTGCCCAATAAGAAAACTATTTGGGATGTCAATGTTCTTATTTCATTTTTGTCTTCATATGAATTTAACGATAATAACCTGTTTTGCTACCGCCAGACACACTGCTATTTTATTACTTTTGTGTTCTGGTAGACGTATCCATGACCTGACCCTTCTGGCAGTCAATCAAGAGCATTATATTGACAATACTGATCATATCATTTTATGGCCCAGATTTGGTTCTAAAACTGACCGTTCTAATTTCAGGCAATCGGGTTGGAAATTACTAAAAAATGAGAATACAAGAAGCCTCGATCCGGTGTATTGGGTGAAGCAATGTATCAAGTTGTTTAATCAAAAACGTAATTCCTCAAATGATTATTCTTTATTTGTTAATTTAAGAGGTGATCATAAGCCAGCATCGCGTACTGTGATTGCGGGTTGGGTAAAATCTCTCCTATCAGAGGCTGGTATTGTCGCAGCTCCCGGTAGCATCCGTTCGGCAGTAGCCTCCAGAAGTTGGGCCGATAACGTCTCGGTTGACGAAATTTTGTCACGAGGTAACTGGAGATCTGGTGACACATTCCGTCGTTTCTATAGGCGTCAGGTCGTCCAGGCCCCTGGTAGCTCTGGGATGTCAGATTGTTTTGGCCCAATTTAATCGAAACTGTGAAAAAGTATACTATATTTAGTTTTTTTTTTTTTTTTTTTTAATGATTTTACTATTTAGTGCTCCCATGATGATATTATTTGTTTGTGTATGGAAATGTCCATGCAATTATTATTATAATTTCTATCTATGTAGATAATTGTGATTGAATAAATTTACTTAGTCTCGCACATTTGCAATTTTATTTAAATAAGTATATTTGCCTAATAAAAAATAAATAGGTAAATAAATTACTACTGTAACTTTCACTGTTACCTTGTACCTACGCCTTCGGCGTGAAAATGTGCATACATTCACATTGGCGTCCTCCTCCACCAGGCGATAACAAACAGGTCTCATTATATGTTTAAGCTTCAAATAACGGTCAAGTGTTTAATAACAGCGTTTTACCCTACAATAAAACGCTTATTAAATACTTACCTTATTTGAAGCTTAACTTTTATCTTCTGCCTGGTTTAATTCGACACAATGACGAGAGCGAGCCGAGCGGCCGCCCTGGTGGAGTGAGGGAAAGTGTGCGAGCGAGAGGGAGCTACTAGGGTAGACAGAGAGGTAAGAAGTGCGGAAAACAGATAGGCCTATCTCATTATATGTTTAAGCTTCAAATAAGGTAAGTATTTAATAAGCGTTTTATTGTAGGGTAAAACGCTGTTATTAACGCTGCTAAGGAACAAATGTTCGTATTCATATGAATAAACATTTGCCCCTGGCTCATTTACGCCGTAGCAACACTGTGCGACATTGCCGCATGCTATATATTGTGGCGTACGTCATCTTGTGGTAAGCTACATATCCAACATAAGCGATATGCGGCATGCGGCAGCCTATGTCAAAAACACCACATGGATGGAATCCATCGTGTTTGGATACAAGTCGCGACGGTCTACCACATGACGCAAGGTGTTGCTATGCCGCACGACTTTTGCCACAATGTGCGACATTTTTAATTTTGTAGCATGCCGCAATGTCGCACTGTGTTGCTTCGGCGTAAATTAATGAGCCTACAGGATGTGCGTGCACCCAGGACCTCAGAGGTAGGCCACTCTTTGTTGTTATACTTATTGATTCCTTTAGGAAGCCTGATAAATAAATATTAATGATGGGAGATTGAGACTTTGTCTGTTATTGGAGTTGTGATTATGATTATTGATTCTAAATCAGTTTTAATTACACGCAATAAAATATAAATTAAAAAAAGCAAAATCCTCAATCCGAACCACCGCCTAAAATCGTCAGTTGGAAGGTAGAACTTATATAAGTAACTTTAAGTTGGCCAATAAATATGTCACTTAACTCCAATCACAGAATTATTTTGTATAATACCTAACGCTTATCTACTATTTGTCTGAGTTTTGACCTTTACCTTGAACGGCTGAACATTAATATTGGCTATTTTGAAGTAAAAATAGAATTATGTCATAACATCATAAATATTGTTTAGACGTTCACGACTGCACTGTATTCAAAAACTTAATCTTTTTAACAGACTTCAAAAAAGGAAGAGGTTATCAATTCGACTGTATATTTTTTTTATTATTATTTTATTTTTATGTGTGTTACCTCAGAACTTTTTAGTTAATGAACCGATTTGGATAATTCTTGGCACCGACTTCAAACAGTTCAGTTAGTACCAAGATAAGTTAGAAAAAGTCACGCATTTTCATCCTTTGAATTAAAAATTCTAATGTTTTTTTTCGTTTTTTAGTGTTTGTTAATTTTGTTTGAAGATTCTTTTTGAAGGCGGTTACATTTTTTAAGACGTTTTATTAAAAATCATTCAGTTATAAAAACCTACCCTTAAAATGTATTCATATTTTGTAATTTTATTTTCACGTGCGATTTATTAGAGAATTAGCATTCAAATATTTTTTCTTAGTCAAATTAAAAGTAAATATGATTGCTTACCTACTAGTCCATGGGACTTGGGGAACTGGGTGAAATGGTCCCGACCTAGGTGACTGATCACCCGTCCGGCTTCGCTGGCGTCCCCCCTATAAATAAATAAATGAAAAAATACTAGTCCATGGAAATCGTACATTTTGCCTTGCGTTAAATGAGGTAGTTCTGATTTTTTTGTATGTTAGTAGTGATGAGATAGTAATGACAAATCCAATTTTTCCACCTCGAAAGCCCTCCGGATCATTGTTAAATATTTAAAAATCCAAAAAATATTCAGATTTTTTTCAGTTTTTGTCAATTTTTACCACCAAGGACCTATGTTACGGCAAAAGTTACTATGCATGCACGCTTTAAAGTAGTCTAAATTTGCAATAAAAAGAGAATAATTTGGTTCTTGTAAGTCAAATAGTTTTTAAGATGGGGCTATTTAAAAATTTGCAAAAATTAAAAAAAAGTAAGTATTACAGTTTTTTTAGTTTTCGACATTTTGACCCATAGTAGTGGGTTTATGGCAAAAGTATTTTTATTAGTTACTAGCTGACCCGGCAAACGTTGTTTTGCCATATTAATTATAGTGGACCCGGTAAACTTCGTATCACCAACATCTATTATAGATAGACAAATGAAAATAAATGATCGCGAAGAAGTTTTATACACTGCCTGCAACAAATGTCACTTATTAAAAAGTAGGTATGTAATCTAAAGCGGCTAAAACGTCAGTGATTACAATACTCTTTGACATACCTCTTTGGAAGCGGTTATGGAAGAAATGACAGTTTTGTATAGTACGACAGTTTATCGATTTTCTATACAAAATAATTATTTTTATTTTATATATATCCGGAATAAAAAGTAGCCTATATTACTCTCCAGCTCCCAAACTATCCCCATATCAAAAATCGAGTCGATCCGTTGCTCCGTTTTGACGTGAAAGACGGACAAACAAACAAACAAACAAACAAACAAACAAACAAACAAACACACTTTCACATTTATAATATTAGTATGGAGTATGGATTAAAGTCCATTAAATTTCCAATAAAATGAGACCAATTAGTAATATCAACTTACATTTGATAGTTCCTGAGACAGCTGTTCAAAGTTATTGAGGTAAGTAAACAATTATGTAATAGAAGGGTTTTGCAAAATGAAGTACGCCCTAAAGGAAGGAGGATCTGGGAGGTGGTGGGATCAACTATGTACATTGTATGTATAATATTGATGGACCAGGCACGTCCTCTGAATCCACAGCACACTTTTTGGGGGCAGCTTGCTGAGGTATAATTTCTTCATCGAACTGCCCAGGAAGGTCAAAATCGTCCTTTGATGGTTGGTCATCAATCAATGGTTCATCAATGTCATCACACATCAGGTCTGGTATGTTCTCGTATGATTGGCCAATGCAGTAGCTGCAAACACCCGAAAATTTGAGTTCTGCTTTCCTGCAACCATATCTGCTGGTACAACCTTACATCTTTGGTATGCTTTTAAGGTGATTAAGGTTTGCGTGTCATTAACAGGGTAGAACGGGAACGTCTCCCAGATCCTTCTTCCTTTAGGGCTTACTACCTTTTGCAAAGCCTTCTATTACATAATTGTTTACTTACCTACCTCTATAACTATGAACAGCTGTGTCTTAGGAACTATCAGGTGTAAATCGACATAATTAATCTCATTTTGTTGGAAATTTAATGGACTTTAATAACTAATAAAAAAACTTTTGCCACAAACCCACTACTAGGGAGTCAAAGTTGACGAAAAATAAAAAAAACTGTAATACCTACTTCCTTTTTTGTGATTTTGCAAATTTTAAAATAGCCGAATCTTAAAAACTATTAGGCTTACAAAAACTAAATTACTCTCTTTTTATTGCAAATTTAGTCTACTTTAAAGAGTGCATAGCAACATTTGCCGTAACTCAGATCCTTGGTGGTAAAAATTTACTAAAACTGAAAAATATCCGAAAATTTTATGGATTTTTAAGTATTTAACAATGATCCAAAGGGCTTTCGAGTTGGAAAACTTGGATTTGTCATTACCATCTCATCACTACTAACATATAAAAAAATCAGAACTACCTCATTTAATGCAAGGCAACACCACTTATTAGGTAAGATTTCCATGTACTATACGCTTATATTGTTTTCTGTTTGTTGGCAGACCTAATACCTAAATAAATACGAATGGGACATTGTGTCTATATTGCTATAGGAGTACTATTCCAGTGATGCTATAACATGAACTACTCGTAAGTATTCCAATTATAAAAAACCGGCCAAGTGCGAGTCGGACTAGCGCACGAATGGTTCCGTACCCCTTAATTTATTTTATTTTAAATTAATTATTTATTTTTGAAGTGAATATACAACTAAATATTTTGTAAATATTTCAAGCGTCTACCTATAGCCGTTATTAATATCGAGCAAAAAACGGAAAAAATAAAACATGTTTGTTGTATGAGTTTAAATATTAAATTTATTCTGTTTTTAGTACTTATCTATTGTTATGGTGGCAACAGAAATACATCATCTGTGAAAATTTCAACTGTCTAGCTATCACGGTTCATGAGATACAGCCTGATGAGAGACAGGCAGACAGACAGACATAAGTACAGCGGAGTCTTAGTGATAAGGTCCCGTTTTTACCCTTTGGGTACGGAACCCTAAAAAAACGAACCACCGCGTAAAATCGCTAGTTGTAACTTAAAAACTAAAGAATTAAGAAACTCATATAAGTAACTCTAAAATTAATTCAGTCCTCTTTTTGTTTTTTAAATATTTAACATAGATTTTGGAATATTTGCACTTTCGTGATTTCATTTCATATAAAACAAAAAAGTGCCAATATTTTAAAATCTACAATAAATATTACAAAAAAACAAAATGTACAGTCCTAGTTCTTATCAATGCATTTTAAGGCGCCGATTCCCCAAAAAAGGGTATTTTAAATTATGGATTACTTGCAAATTACAAGTAGTTAAAACTTGAAAAAAATATATGTTAGTTTACAATTATTTAGTGCTTCCGGCCGTTTTTTTTTTCGATTAGTGATATTTTACTGTGTCAAATAAAATCCCAAACATCCGTCTAATCGTAATCCAAATATTGTATTACTTGCAGTATACTTGGTTTAAGTTAATGAAAAATATACGAAAATGATTGTCTTTGAGTAGCCGAGGGATTCCGGCCGTCATAATTTTAATTTTTTTATTAGTTAATTTTTAATTGAATTTTAAGTGATTTTCGATTCGCGGGGCGCTCGCGAGTTCACAGTTCACTGCCGGCTGCCGCTGCGTCCGCGTGAAGTGTATCGAGCGCGGCCGAGCAAGCGTTAGCGTGCCTATTTCGGTCGGGAATCCTCGCCTTAACAACATACCGAAAATTCATTGCTGTATGTAAAGGTTTAGTGGGTGGAAATTCATTGCTGTATGTTAAGGTTTAGTGGGTGGAAATTCATTGCTGTATGTTAAGGTTTAGTGGGTGGAAATTCATTGCTGTATGTTAAGGTTTAGTGGGTGGAAATTCATTGCTGTATGTTAAGGTTTAGTGGGTGGAAATTCATTGCTGTATGTTAAGGTTTAGTGGGTGGAAATTCATTGCTGTATGTTAAGGTTTAGTGGGTGGAAATTCATTGCTGTATGTTAAGGTTTAGTGGGTGGAAATTCATTGCTGTATGTTAAGGTTTAGTGGGTGGAAATTCATTGCTGTATGTTAAGGTTTAGTGGGTGGAAATTCATTGCTGTATGTTAAGGTTTAGTGGGTGGAAATTCATTGCTGTATGTTAAGGTTTATTGGGTGGAAATTCATTGCTGTATGTTAAGGTTTAGTGGGTGGAAATTCATTGCTGTATGTTAAGGTTTAGTGGGTGGAAATTCATTGCTGTGTGTTAAGGTTTAGTGGGTGGAAATTCATTGCTGTATGTTAAGGTTTAGTGGGTGGAAATTCATTGCTGTATGTTAAGGTTTAGTGGGTGGAAATTCATTGCTGTATGTTAAGGTTTAGTGGGTGGAAAACGTTTTCGCCGTTTGTATTGAGACCGCTAGGTACACAGTCCTCTTAAGTTTGATGTAAGGTCCGAATTATCGGTCGCCCTAAGCCTAACTTTCATTATAACGTCAAGCATTATTGCTTATTGCTACAGGACAATAAAATTTGTTTTATCGTTCCAATATCGGCCGGTTTATTTGTTTCGCTGGGTGCTGGTGCGACTTTTATTGCTGTAATTATGACTGATTTAGTGACTATGGTTTCAGAAGAATAGATGTGAAGAGAATAGATTTGATGCGATATTTTGACAATAGATAGGTATTTTAGCGAAACTGCGTAGAAATTATTAGGTATGATTATTTAGGTATGACGTAAACTTGTATTGTAGTCCGTTTGAGCATTTATTTCTTTAGAACATAAAAATCAAATTAAACATAATCTCTCGTCAGTTTAAGTTTTATAAATTGATGTAATAAAAAACATTAAGTATTTTTACTTTTTCCGCATTTACAATACCCTACTTACCTTTTTATTACACAATTAGGGTAGGTACTTATGTCCTAGTCGAGTTACTAGGGAGATAGGTAGGCTTTTTCTAATGTTTAATTTCAATATACTTAAGTACTTAATTATTATTGTATAAATAATAATTTGAAAGATTTACAGGCACACAAACACAAAAAAAACACTTGTTATTTAGGCACCTACATTAAAATTTGCTTCGGAATCGACCAAAAGTTGCAAAGCGTTGGAGATAAGGCTTTTTCTAATCTTAATTTTAAAACTTAGGTAATCTTCTTTTGCGAAAGTTTATTTGAGCCTAAAAGCTTTCAGCCTTTAAACAGTTCTGTGCTGTAGATTTGATAATTAATGAAAACTATATTTCAGTAATAACGCTAACGTCACCGAGAGTACCTACACTATTTTTTGGCTTCATCTGCGTTAGATCAAAGGAAGGATTTTTTGTAGCTCGCTTAGACCTTTGTTATAAAGAAAGAATAGTAATTTATTATGTGTGTCGAAACTGTGTAGTATTACACAAAACACAAACATAGACTCAAACTTAACTTATACTTACATTCAACACTTACTTTTGTTACTGTTACGGTATGTATCTAATCCAAATATTCCTAGGCTGAGAGCCAACGCGCACTTGTGATTTTTTTGTCGGAATCGTAAGACGATCGTGATCAAACTGTCGGCCGATAGTTTGGTTTTGAGAGCCTGCGCGCACTTGTGATTTTTAAGGCGATACTCGGAAAAATTATGCTGAAGCGAGATAGCAATGAGAAAACGACGCGCGCGGGAGCGAGACCGATTTTGCAGATTAGGCAAAAAAAAACACAAAATCACTTCGTATTAAAAATCTATAGCGAATTAAAAAAAATCTTCTATACGATCCTAAATATTATTGGTGTCCACTAATTAAACCAATTTCCAATAGTGTAAGTAACCCCATTTAAGAATAATCTTGAATTTTCGTATTTTTTTGAGGTATTTTCGAAAAGAAAAGTGTCGAGGCAAAATCATAAAATCGTGTTTTTGAAACTATACGATTCTAGATAAAGGTATGAAGAGAAATATATATCTTATTACCAGATTTGTAACAACTGTAACCGTCCTATAGTTTTAAATCAAAAAGTCCAAACTTTTTCCGAGTAGCGCCTTAATCGGGCGATAGTTTGATCGATCTCGGATTCAGGGACCGTACTCTGAAACGCTAATCCGAAACTTCGGTTAGCCCCGCCCCTTTCACTTGATTCTGTCCCACTAGAGAGTGAGAGGGCCGGGTATACCGAAGTTTCGGGTTTTGCGTTTCAGAGTAGGCCCTCAGTATAGAGTTCTAATAAGGCACTGACGATTAAACTATCGACCGATCAAACTATCGAAAATGACTGGCCGATAGTTGTACCTACGATCAAACTATCGCACAACTATCGGCCAGTCATCTTCGATTTTTTTGTTTTAATTGGTAGGCAATGATGCTGCCCCTAGTCAAAATCTAGAAGCTTATATTACACAGATCTATTAATGCCGCAGGTTTCTGAAACCAACCCAAAACCAGTAGGTATTGCTTGAAAAGTTCGAAAGAACCGCGCAGCCGCCATAGCGACTGGCAACCGCTCGCTGCCATCTCGGTATGAACTAGGCCTTAGGCATTACGACACACTAGGGCTAGCTAGTGGGAAAGGTTGTCGCGAAGGGTTCGCGAGTATCAAAATTAACCCAACAATAATTGTATATAGCAACACTCAATACAAACCATAGAGCTAATTTCCGATCGGTAAGTGTCAACATTTTTCGCTCCAACGTCGACTCGCTTTCAAGTTTTCAAAGTGTAAATCGTGGCATGTGTGATCTTCGCCTGCTGCTCGCCGCCAGCCTCAAATACCACCTAAGTTAAGTACTCAGCATTATACAAACCTTATTTAGAATTGAATGCATAATGTTCCTGTTAAGGATCGCGTTGATAAAGGACGATGGAATGGTACGCCCACGAAACTCGCTGAGCTGATGGGATGTGGTACAGTTTCATCGTACAGAGAGGTAATGTCCTTACAAATCACTGTTGTTTTATGTCATAAGGCGTGTGCAATTCTGTCCCTTGTCAGGGAACTAAGATTGGATGAGTATCCATAAAAGAATGAGCCCTTGAAGAGCTCGCCCGCACGGCCGCCTGCCTGATAGGATGGCGGCCTGCATGTTAAGTTTGCGCAATCTTATCACGAGGTATAAAGGTTGGTCTGAAAAGACCGTAGTTGAGACTAGGGCGTGTGCCGACCGTAGGGTCTGCACTAGTACACCTATTGAGACACGATAAGACCTGCCGATGCTTTCGGAAGGTAAACAAGCTATAAAGAGGACTGAGGTCCTTCACAAAGTATGTGAGATTGCACTCCTAATGACATAACAAACTCAAGTTGATATGCTAAATTTCATGTTGATTACATGTGTTACTTTAATGAGAATATATGTGCTGAGTGCTTAATGATTGTACATGACTGTATGATCATAAGAATTGTCTAACCGCAGGTGTGTCAACCTGACCAAGATGGCGAGGGGGCTAGAGTCTGGCTGAGGGACAAATCATCATCATCCAGGTGAGACAACTGACAGACCTACTTTGCATCATTACCTACCTTAACTGCATGAATACTCTTGGCCTCCTGTATCAGATTTCTATATAATAATATATTAAGATAAAGCGAAGCAGATAATTTATAACTAATAAAATCCATTAACTTTTGATAAGTACATAGGTACTTTATGAAAGAACTCTGGCAACAACCTGTATGATAGTTTGATTTGTGTAGGCTGTCATACAGATTACAGATGTAATTAAGTAATGAATGTAAGGTCACATATGATACCTACTATGTATACACAAATTTGGTGCAGATGTGCTGGGATTGAAATTTGATATAGATAAGTTGGAATTTATCTGGGGAAAATAAGGGGATAAAGAATTGGATATAGTTATACCTACTTACTGAAAAATAATTTAAGTAGTATAAATTCAAACAAAACAATGTTTAGTACAGATCTCAAACAAAGCTTATCTGATATATGGCCGAAGAGAGTTTAATGAGAATTCATTTGATGCAATAGGATGCATTTGTCAGCTGTCTCATCGAATGATAACAATACCTATAAAAAGATAAACAGATAAATACTCATGAAAAACAATGAACAAAGTGCAACAATTTACTTTATTAGTAAAAGTCATGCGGTCACACCTACACACTTACTTACTATAAGTTATTATTTCTGATGGTATGAGTGAAATTCAGTTTTACTAAGGTTGTGAACATTGATCTAACAAGTTACTACTGTTGAGTCAGTGTTAGCAACTTAACATCAAAACAATCAAAATTCCCGCCAAGTGTTAAGTTTAGGATCAGCGCCACGGAAGTGTCAGTGAATACACGCAGCGCTAGTGTGTTAAGATGTTGCAATTTTTCTCCGCAGGTCGCTACTATACTTACACGAAAGGGTCATTGTAATTGTCAACAAACAAATTGAATGTCATTCGAAACATTTTCAATAGTTTAAAGTGAAACAAAGAAAGTACGAATTAGATTTCAACAGGTAAGACAACAAAGCATCACAAGCATTGTTTGAAACTATAATTTCAAGTTTAAACCATATCTTTAAGTCAGAACAACCAATTGTCAGGAAAAATTTTGCGGCAACCTATAAGTCATATAATTATGTTGAAAACAATCTTCAAAGTTTTTATAGACAAAGAAAATGTGCTTAATGATGAAATAAAATATCAGTAAAGGGTGTTTCAATGAGGACTCTAGCTGTGTGAATCTTTATTTAAACCTAACCTTTTTATCATTCTAATAGGGACACCGATACTCAGTACCTACAAACAATACATATAAAAGTGTACTATTACAAGAAGACATTGAGTAATAAATTGAAGTCAAGGTTCAGATATGTAAAACTGTGATCACACACCATATTATTTCAAGCACATATAGGACTAGTCACTTGATAAAACTTCCAACATTAAAGTAGAAGCTGACTAGCAAAGATTGTTTCAGATAGCATGTCAAATTATCATAGAACATTGTCGTTGTAATTCTTATACCAAATCAAAACTAATCATAACCTAATGTTTACATACTTATGGTTTAACATGACATTTTCACCAAGCGCACTTAAGTTTTCACATAGTGTCACATACCTACCAAGTTGAATATTGTCATTGCTTCAATTAAATACAACTCAAAACATTGACAACAAAGATAATATGAGCGTCTCATACTAACTTTTATTATTTGAGTGCTGACAGGTGTTATAATTATCACAACAAAATACTACTTAAGTTAGCTCACTAAGATTCTTAAAATTATAAGAACAGAGTAGCATCAAACTAGACAAATTCTGATCAAACTCAATAGCCTAACGGTGAATAGTTGGTTAATGCTGTGAGAAAATGATACACAAACAAATACATAAATAATGACCTACTTACCTATCTATTACAAACTACATGCATACATATTTGATGTTCAGATGTTACATACACTGTGAGAATATAGTATCTGTGCTTATGGATACATAGTGAAGTGACAATCAGTGTTCATGTTCAGTGTTTACACACTGTGCTATAGTTTGATAACCTATGGTCAAAAGTGAAAAATTATTGGTGGTCAATATGGTATATTGAGTGTACAAAAAGCAATAAAATGATTGTGATTTCATGCGTTTGATAAAGTTAGTGCTAAAATACAATCTAAACACTGTGTGACCAATAAAAAGTGTGGCCTAGTGAACTTTCTTGTGTTCCCATATAACTGAGTCAAAGAGGCACTGTAGTGTCATAGCCAAGTAACTAAGGCAAACGGTCACTGTAGTGTCATAGCCAAGTAACTAAGTCAAAGGGGCACTGTAGTGTCATAGCCAAGTAACTAAGTCAAAGGGGCACTGTAGTGTCATGGTCGAGTAACTAGGTCAAGGGGGCACTGTAGTGCCAGAGCCAAGTCTAGATAAGATCAAATGTTTTAAAGGTAACAACAACTAGCTCAACTAGTGCTATGATTATAGACTAGGTTGAGTAGTATAACTTACTAGAGATGTTTCACAAAATTGACTATGGGATCAAGAAGTCACTAAATAATTAAAACTTAATACTTGATTAATTATTTCAAAACAAGTTATGAAAGCACTATTATAGATGAATATTATGATTGTTACTGTAAGGTAATAAGAGTGCTAATCTACAAACACACTTTTCACACACAGTAAACGCATAACAAAGTTAAAAATAAACAAGGCTAACTATAATGAGTCTGACTAAAATCAATTATTACTGTGTCATGCATGAATGAGTTATAAATGGTATACAGTATTTATGATGATTTAGAACAAGCAAGGATCGTGTCATCAAAATTACAAGCAGTAATTCACCGATTTAATAGCGAATTGTATCAATATTTTAACACTTCAACAAATCCGGACGCGGATGAGATATCCAGTATGACGACAGAACAATTAAGAGGAGAGGAAGCATTAGCTGAACTAAATGTAAAAATACAAGTCAAAAAGGACAAGGCTGATTCTTCTTCCAGTTCTAGTCAGTCCATCAGCAGAGGAAAGCTACCTGAATTGAACTTGCCCACATTCTCCGGAGATGTTCTACAATGGACACAATTTTGGGATCAATTCTCTTCCAATATTGATCAAAGAGCATTAAGAGACGTCGATAAGTTATTGTACCTAAAGGCTTCCGTGAAGGGTGAGGCTAAGACAATTTTGGATGGTCTTGAGACTACAAACGAAAATTATAAAATTGCTGTAGCAACTTTAACAGACAGATATGGAAAGAAAACCCAAATAATCGATGCTCATTATTCAACACTTTACAAACTTAAGAGAGCAGACAAACAAGAAGACTGTAGAAGAATATTAGATGAGATTGAAAGACACCTTCGTGTATTGAGCTCACTGGGCGAAAATACAGAACACAATCATCTGAGATTCTTAATCCTGGAAAAGTTTCCTGAGGATATAGTATACGAGTTGAAATTGAAACTAAGTAACGACACTATCGAAGAAATGAGAAAACAACTCCATATTGTACTCTCAGCGAGAGAGGATGCTAAAAGAACATCTGAAAAATTCAATTTAGAAGATACCAGTTATACAACAGAAACGCTTCATATACTAGAACCTAGAAATGAGAAGGGATCAAAAGTCCGAAAACCAAATAATATAAGGAAGACCGATAAAGGAATTAAACGTAGTGTAACTGCTTTCAACAAAACCTTTAACACTAAGAGGAAATTTCAATTCAATGAAGAGAAGTATGGGCATGGATCTAATCAGAAAAGAAGGAAGCTCTACTGCATATTTTGTAAAGGAGATCATTTTAATGATGAGTGTACAGAAAGTAAAACTCTACAACAAAGAAGATTAAAATTAAGAAACCGTTGCTTTATTTGTTTCCGTGAAGGCCATCAAACAGGCTCCTGTAAGTCTAAGCACATAACCTGCAGACACTGCGGTAAGAAAGGCCTCCATAATAGAGCACTTTGTCCGAACAGAGAGTTCCCAAGGAAGGTGACAACAAAGAATGAGGTACCAAGGAAGGAATCTACCAGTACAATGCACATCTATGAAAAGGGAGCCACAATACTACAAACTGCTATTGTTAATGTCAAAGGACCTGAGAATACCTCAAAGAAGTGTCGTGTACTGTTAGATTCAGGCAGTATGAGAAGCTATGTTACGCAAGATGTCGCGCAGGACCTTAATTTAGAAACCGAAGAAGACAACCACCTCACAGTATTCACCTTTGGTTCGAACAAACCTCAAGAACTAGATAGCCCGTTGGTAAAACTTCATATTCAATCAAGAACTCATATGCGAAGGACAGTATATGCGAATGTCGTACCATCTATTACACGCAGTATCTCATCTTATGGCAAAGAATTGACCAAATGGAACCATCAAAAGGATTACTTATTGGCGGATGATGGATCTCTGTCAGATAAGGTAGATATTCTGATTGGAAATGATTATTATCATTCACTTATGTCAACCGAAAAGGTGAAATTACAAGAGAACTTGTACTTAGTGAATTCCGACTTAGGATGGATATTGTCAGGCAAAATAACGCATAAACATGAGGATGAGTTATCAATGCTCACATACTTCCAAGCACCCTATGAAACTAGATTAAACGACCCTGATCTGCCATTAGATAACACATCAATGAAAACTTTGTGGGACTTAGAATCTCTTGGAATTACTGATTCTCCAAATGCTAACCGTGAAGAAGAAGCTATTAAGCATTTCAATGAAAACACCGAATTCATAGAAGGAAGATATCACGTTAGCTGGCCTTGGAAGGAATACCCACCTGAATTACCAACTAACTACGGTCTGGCATACGGACGCCTGATAGGACTAATGAAACGCCTAGACACAGAAACTTTGTCAGCCTACGACCAAACACTAAGTGATCAACTGCAAATGGGTATCATTGAACTAGTACCTAGAGAAGATACAAGTGATCATCCCATCCACTACCTTCCTCACCATGGAATATTAGCACCAGGTAAGGCTCTGAGAATAGTCTATGATGCTTCAGCTAAAACAAAGGATACAAAGAGTCTGAATGAATGTCTATACTGCGGTCCGATGATGTTGGAGGATTTGACTGGACTACTGTTGAAATTCCGAAGTCACGCCGTAGGCATGACGGCAGACGTAGAAAAAGCATTTTTACAGATTGGTCTAAAAGAAGAGGACAGAGACGTCACTAGGTTCTTATGGTTGAAAGACATCAATAAACCCGCTACTGAAGACAATCTACTACACTACAGATTTACCCGTGTTCCCTTTGGGATCATATCCAGTCCATTCCTTTTAAACGGTACGGTTAGACACCATCTTCAAAGGTCGAATGGAGACTACGCAAAACAGTTAGCTAAAGACATATATGTTGACAACATAGTCACTGGGGTAGAAACAGCAACAGATGCTTTAAACCTTTATAAAGAAAGCAAGAACATGTTTTTAGAAATCTCAATGAATCTTCGCGAATGGAGCTCCAACTCCAAAGATTTTATCGAACAAATACCTGATGCTGCCACACAAACAACTGTAAAATTACTGGGTCTAAACTGGGACTTGAAAGAGGACGTACTTTATCTTAGAGCTAGAGTCAACGAGAACAATGAAACCACAAAAAGAGGAGTCTTAAGAACTATTGCAGCTATTTATGACCCCTGTGGATTCTCTGTACCAGTCATGTTACCAGCTAAGTTACTACTTCAACAATTATGGAAGAAACAGATTAAATGGGACACACCATTACCAAAGGATCTACTTCACAAGTGGACGAACATCTTGAAAGAAATGAAACAAGTAGAAAACATATGCCTACAGAGAAATATTACTGTACCCAACGAAAGAGAGGCACAAATACACTGTTTTACTGACTCATCTACAGTAGCTTACGCAGCAGTAATATACATAGTACAGAAAGGCATAGTCAACTTCATAATAGGTAAATCACGCTTAGTTCCTATTAAAGACCAAGAGAACTTAAAGATTCCACGCTTAGAGTTATTAGGCGTTCTAATTGGAAGTAGACTTATAAAATTCGTACTCAAATTCTTACCATTGAACATAACCCAGTTAACACTGTGGACAGATAGTCAAATAGTGATTGATTGGTATCACTCTGAAAAGTTACTTGAACCTTTTGTATCTAAAAGACTAGAAGAAATAAAGCGCAACAAAAATCTGATAGTAAGATACGTACCGTCTGGACTTAACCCGGCAGACGTAGCGACACGTCCAACCGCCTCAGAAGAGGAAAGGAACAAGTGGTTATCTGGACCCGAATTTTTAAAACAAAACCCTAGACACTGGCCTAGTGGTCCGATAAGGGTTACTTCTCTTCTGATGGGGGAGGGTCTGTTGAACACAGAAAAACAACCAAAAATAACACCGTCAGAGAGAGAAGCAATATCAAACGAAATTTTAGATTCACAACTGCAAGAGATAAAAGAACTACAGAAAAGTACATTTCCAGAAGAGTATGGAGGAAAGAAAACAAACCTATCTAAGAACTTAGGATTATTTATTGATACTAATGGAATTCTAAGATGTGATGGAAGACTCACACATTCAGATTTATCCTACGATGCAAAACATCCCATACTACTACCAAAGAACAGTGAACTTACCGAAAGAATAATTAAGGAAACTCATGAGAAAAACCTTCATGTTGGAGTACCACATACATTAAGCCTTATAAGACAAAAATTTTGGATACCTCAAGGAAGAGCAAAAATTCAAAAAACGCTAAGCAAATGTACAAGGTGCGTAAAGCATGGAGGAGGTCCATATGAACTACCTAAAACTCCAGCGTTACCGGCTGAAAGAGTAACGTTTAATACACCATTTACATACGTCGGTGTAGACTACTTTGGGCCGATGGTCATAAGGTCAGAAAATGGTATAAAAAAGAGATGGATTTGTCTTTTCACATGCCTTGTGATACGAGCAATACATCTAGAGGTTGTCAAAGATCTAACCACAGACGAATGTCTTATGGCATTCAGACGCTTCATTGCTACTAGAGGAACTCCTTCACTTATATTAACTGATAACGCACCTCAGTTCAGACTGCTAGCTGAGGTAATATCAGAAAGAGAATCGACAGAAAAGATAAAATGGAAATTCATTCCTCAACTAGCACCCTGGCATGGGGGCGCGTACGAAAGACTGGTAGCAGTGGTAAAGCATTGCCTAAAACGAACTCTTCAAAAACATATGCTCGGAGAAAATCAACTCTCGACGATCATCAAAGAAGTTGAAGCCGTAGTCAATACCAGACCACTTACGTACGTGGGAGCCGATATGGACCACATTCTGAAACCAGCTGATTTCCTAACACCAGGAAAATGTTTGAACATTCAATTACTCATGGATTGTTTGCCACTCTCTGGTTCAACCATTAAACAACAACTCATCGAAGGATGGAAACGTGGAAACACGATAATGAATGAGTACAAAGAAATGTTCATCAGCCGATACCTTCTGAGCCTCAGAGAAAGGTACGGAAATTCTCCCAAACAAGCAAGAGTGAGGACTCGTGAAATTCCTCAAATCGGAGATGTGGTACAAATTAAAGGTGAAACGAGAAACCGCGAAAGTTGGAAAATAGGAAAAATAGTAGAAATATTAAAAGGAAAGGACGGTTTATGCCGTGTTGCTAGAATAAAAGTCGATAACAATGTTTTCACACGATCAATTGCTCATTTATATCCTCTTGAAGTGGAAGAGGAAGAGACACCACAAATTTCCATTGACAAAGCACTAAATCAAGTGGATCTCGAGAACATAAGCGTTGATGATAGAGACTCGATACAAACGCCGTCTATCGGGATTGAAGGTGTCGACACTAATCCAACCACAGAGATAAGTGATAAATCAAACGATGATGAGAACACGAATACAAACGTAAGACACGACTCAACACAAGACGCGAGAAAAGAAATAGAGAACGTTAGTACGTTAAATGACACTGAGCTTGCACAAGACTATAATGAACGTGATCTAGAAAACGAAACAATAGATAACCATGAATGTAATAACCAAACAAGCGATGAGAGATCGCGTCGAGCCGCTGCAGTCCAAGCAATGGAGAAGATCCATAAATGGACTCGCGACTTGATGACTACTATAGTGTAAAACTCGCGAGGCGGGTGTGTCGCGAAGGGTTCGCGAGTATCAAAATTAACCCAACAATAATTGTATATAGCAACACTCAATACAAACCATAGAGCTAATTTCCGATCGGTAAGTGTCAACATTTTTCGCTCCAACGTCGACTCGCTTTCAAGTTTTCAAAGTGTAAATCGTGGCATGTGTGATCTTCGCCTGCTGCTCGCCGCCAGCCTCAAATACCACCTAAGTTAAGTACTCAGCATTATACAAACCTTATTTAGAATTGAATGCATAATGTTCCTGTTAAGGATCGCGTTGATAAAGGACGATGGAATGGTACGCCCACGAAACTCGCTGAGCTGATGGGATGTGGTACAGTTTCATCGTACAGAGAGGTAATGTCCTTACAAATCACTGTTGTTTTATGTCATAAGGCGTGTGCAATTCTGTCCCTTGTCAGGGAACTAAGATTGGATGAGTATCCATAAAAGAATGAGCCCTTGAAGAGCTCGCCCGCACGGCCGCCTGCCTGATAGGATGGCGGCCTGCATGTTAAGTTTGCGCAATCTTATCACGAGGTATAAAGGTTGGTCTGAAAAGACCGTAGTTGAGACTAGGGCGTGTGCCGACCGTAGGGTCTGCACTAGTACACCTATTGAGACACGATAAGACCTGCCGATGCTTTCGGAAGGTAAACAAGCTATAAAGAGGACTGAGGTCCTTCACAAAGTATGTGAGATTGCACTCCTAATGACATAACAAACTCAAGTTGATATGCTAAATTTCATGTTGATTACATGTGTTACTTTAATGAGAATATATGTGCTGAGTGCTTAATGATTGTACATGACTGTATGATCATAAGAATTGTCTAACCGCAGGTGTGTCAACCTGACCAAGATGGCGAGGGGGCTAGAGTCTGGCTGAGGGACAAATCATCATCATCCAGGTGAGACAACTGACAGACCTACTTTGCATCATTACCTACCTTAACTGCATGAATACTCTTGGCCTCCTGTATCAGATTTCTATATAATAATATATTAAGATAAAGCGAAGCAGATAATTTATAACTAATAAAATCCATTAACTTTTGATAAGTACATAGGTACTTTATGAAAGAACTCTGGCAACAACCTGTATGATAGTTTGATTTGTGTAGGCTGTCATACAGATTACAGATGTAATTAAGTAATGAATGTAAGGTCACATATGATACCTACTATGTATACACAAAGGTGGTCTTACACAAATAATATAAAGATATTAGGTACTAATGCATTAAAGGCATTTACTTAGTTATTCTAAAACACTGACCTCTATTAATTACACACTGGACTGGCTGTCATAAAATATTTTTGTGCCTATTTGAGTATCGCCATTTTGGCGCAGTAGGCCAAGCTGTAGGCTGATACGAGTGTCCATGTAACTAAAATTAGTGATGTTCTTATGTCGACTGTAGTAATGATTATGTCAAAATTTGTTCTCAAGACACTCGTAGTGGCGGCGCTTCAAATTGCCACATAAAATTTAGCTGTCATTTGTATGTGGAGACAGCCTGTCCAGTGTGAAATAATAGAGGTCAGTGTTGAAAAACAAAGAACTACTCAAGACAACATTTTAAAATCATATGTTTGATGACACGAAATATTATTCGCAAACGCGCAAAAGTTTAAGCAGTGTTTATTGAATTTTGTAAAGTGCATTCAGAAAACTTCCTCTGCTACACAGCAACCATTAAGAATGCTGTGTCTCCACAAGTAAATTGTGAAACATTTCGTGTGTGAACAGCACCGACATGATATATGCACGCGAACGCCAAGCGTAGGATATCGTGCGGAAAAACCACACAGCTACGAATTATTGTTAGAACAACGCGGACGGAGCGTTTAAACTTTTTCTTTTAACCCAACAAAACATTTTTTCAACACACTTGCTCATAAAGTGAGCCTTATTACATCGATCTAAGGGCCATAAACCGAACAATAACCCACGTGTGCATAATAATATTACAGTACTAGTTGCGTAATAGAATTATCCCTACAAAGTTAAGTAAGTACCTAATTGCAAATTATATGCGAGCAAAAAGAGACTTTTCAATTTAACCGGGTAATACAGTATCCCTACAAAGTTAAGTTAGTACCTAACTGCAAGTTATATGCGAGTCAACAGAGCATTTTCAATTTCAGCGGGTAATAGATACAGTTCTTTTTTTGTAACAACAAAGAGGTTTTATACGGCTGAAAATCCATTTACGTTTTTAGAATAAATAAATGTGTCTCTAATTAAGACAAAAAACATAATTAAGTATATTATTATCAAATTATTTATAATTCACAATAATTTGTTATAAAACATTTGCATTTTATCACTATTATTATACTTAATTATTTTGAAGTAGGCTGTATGGCTGTATGTAATCAATCACCTCACATTTGGCGCGTGCAAAAAAAAAAACTTGCGCGCTTTTTCCCTTAGTTAATATTAGGTTAATAGAATATGTATGCAATAAATGTTTGTTTTTCCTCGCAAGTGTGTTGAAAAAGTGCGTATGAAACTCGTGAGCAACTTACTCACTAGACACTCGGCTGATTTACGCCCTCGCCTGCGGCTCGGGCTGCAACCCGCAGCCTTGTGTATAATGAGCAACCTAAGCTCACTTGTATCATAATATACTATTAATACGTATCTATGTCAGTTTTTGTTTTTATTAACTTATCGCACGTTGGCTGATAATGTATTGTAGATAGATATAGCGGGACCCTCTATAACGCCATCCAATGAGAATCAGCGTTGACGCAATATTGATCCAAAAGGATTTAATAACTTTAACTACCATGGTACTATTATATATTCTGTGCTTTAACCATAAAGATTGACACGCTAAGAAGTTGTTGATTGTAGCACAAACAAATTTATTGACGCGCTAGGAAGGTGATTGTAGCGCAAACGATTGACACGCAAAGAAGGTGATTGTAGCGCAAACGATTGACGCGCTAAGAAGGTGATTGTAGCATAAACGATTGACGCGCTAGAAAGATGATTGTAGCACAAATGATTGACGCGCTGTGTGATTGTAGCATAAACGATTGTCGCGCTAAGAAGATGATTGTATCACAGACGATTGACACACATAAGTTGATTGTAGCACAAACTATTGTCGCGCTAAAAAGATGATTGTAGCATAAACGATTGTTGCGCTAAAGAAGATGATTGTAGCACAAATACTTGACGTGTTAAGAAGATGATTGAAGCACAAATGATTGACGCGCTAGGAAGATAATTATTGTAGCACAAACGATAAAAGCGCTAAGAAGATAATTGAAGTACAAACAATTGACGCGCTCGAAAGACGATTGTATTGATTGTAGCACAAACGATTGACGCGCTAGGAAGATGATTGTAGCACAAACGATTGAAGCGCTGAAGATGACTGAAGCACAAACGATTGTCGCGCTGAAGATGATTGTAGGTAAACCTCACTACCTGTCAGGTTTACCTAAAATCATCATCAAGTATCATCAGGTAGGTACGCTCTGCTGTACAAGTACAATGTCTTGCTTTACGCCATCCGTTGAGAATTCATTACTTTGTGACGCAATATTGATAAGAGATCATTAATAATAGGCCCCGAACCGGTTGCACCCATTCCAGCGAGCTGGTTTGCTGGTAAGATACATACGTGAACACTGCCCATACGTACCAACATGAATGGAGTTGACTGGAAACATGCAGGCAGGTTAAAATGGCACTACCGCGCCTGGACGCCCGTTGGTCTAGTACGCCTTGTGACGGTTGCTATAACAGTAGATGGTAATTTTAACAGACACCTTTTCAACTTAGGTATCACTGACATCCTAATGTATATAGAGGTTGCGTGAGGGCCGAAGAGATAGCTGTTCATGTCCTGGTTGAATGTGATGGATTGGCCTCCTACCGGGCGAGGTACCTCGGCTCGCTTGGGTGCTTTCCCAGCTGAGCTGGGTTGGCTAGAGTAGTCCAGCTGCACACCCTCCATACGCAAAATAGGCGCAATTACTCGTTGAGTTGCGGAAAACACCCGTATCGGATGAAGAAGAAACAGATCATCATCATCAGACTGTATTCGTAAACTGAATTCGGGCATAGGCCTCTCCTAATTTACGCCTCTGATCCCCGACCTCAGCTCTTCGCATCCAGCCTCCGCCTGCCTTCTTACACTGGACGTCGCTCCACCTGGTAGCAGAACGCCCCTACTACGTTTGCCTAAAGCAAGAAAGAAAAAAAGGAAGAAGATGATCATTTCTAGAGCCGACCCCATTAGCAGTCTGCCGGCCTAGCATGAGCGGCTTTTATCACGCGATATGATATGGTACGGCATGCCGTCTTGCTTACACCTTAGTGGGGTAAGCAAGACAACTTGCCGTACCATAACATAATAGCGCGCGATAAAAGCCGCTCATGCTAGGCCGGCAGGCTAACTAAACATCCTCTCACACTACGTTTTAGGGTTCCGTATTTCATACTTGGATTCACACCTCGAACTGAAAAGTTCCGAAATTCTTGGTTACAAGTTGGTTGGTTCAAGCGTAGGATATCGTGCGGAAAAACCACACAGCTACGAATTATTGTTAGAAAAACGCGGACTGCACTGCATTTTTAAACTTTTTCTTTTAACGCTCTCACATAGTTTTTGTTCTATTAACGTATCGCTATCGGTAACGGTAGCCCAGCATGAAAAACCGTCGTTATGGTAACCGTTGTGATCCTATTATTTTGTATGAAAACCAGAGCAGTGCCTCTTTCGGTCGTATAAAGAACTGAAATTCAATACATTTTTACAGCAGCACTTTGACAACTTTTGAAGGACGGCAGGTATAGTTTAGGCACAGCCTAGGTAAGTAAGTACCTACCTACCTACTAAAATCGATTACCATAACGATAGTTTTTCATGCTGTCAGTGTGAGGCTCTAGTGGTACAGTCGAGTTCAATATCTGTGTATTTTTGGACTTTGTCGCATTAAGTTTTTTGCCATCGTCTGTGACTTTCTGTACAAAGTTGTCACAATAATGAGAGAGTTTCTTTTGACGTTTCATCGTGCAGTTCAAAAATTTGTACTAGATGGCGCTACCCCACTATAGCGACCTAACTTTTTCTGAAGAAGTAAACGAAAAAGTACCTAATAGAAAATAGCAAAGAAAATAGTATGTCTGTAGTAAGGCGTACATTAGACGGTCATGCAACAATCAGTCAATTCCATCACTCATGACTATCTAACCAATCGGTATAGAGGAACTTCGGGCAGCGTTAAGAATGGTTCATTTTGATTAGCTAAAAGAATCGTGAATGATAGCAAACTGACAGCAAAACCTACAGTCTAATGGGCGCCTAATAGGAAGACTAAAGCGGCCCATTCACGGCAGGCCGTCCTGGGGGGCTACCGGCTAAGAAATATGGATATGGGTATGGGCTTCAACTGTCATTTGAATTCCTTATTTTGATAGATTTTTCCTGCTTTGTTTTGTTGAACGTTGCTAGCTAGTTATCGTTATACCCGACGTCACTAAACAGGGAACTGATAGCCGCTATTTTCTTTATAAAATTGACTTAAAGTTTCAAAAACGTATGAAGTTCATACCCATAAAGTTACGCGGTAGCCCCCCAGCCCTAGTTTACATTAAAAGAGCAGCTCGGCGGCCTAGCGACCTGCCGGCCTAGCATGAGCGGCTTTTATCGCGCGATATGATATGGTACGGCAAGTTGTCTTGCTTACCCCACTAAGGTGTAAGCAAGACGGCTTCCCGTACCATATCATATCGCGTGATAAAAGCCGCTCATGCTAGGCCGGCTGGGGGCTACCGCGTAACTTTATGGGTATGAACTTCATACGTTTTTGGGAACTTTAAGTCTATTTTATAAAGAAAATAGCCGCTATCAGTTCCTTGTTTTAAGACGTCGGGTATGATGATAACTAGCTAGCAACGTTCAATAGAACAAAGCAGCAAAAATCTATGGGGGGCTACCGGCTAAGAAATATGGATATGGGTATGGGCTTCAACTGTCATTTGAATTCCTTATCTTGATAGATTTTTGCTGAAATATATTAAAATAAAGAATTCAAATGACAGTTGAAGCCCATACCCATATCCATATTTTTTAGCCGGTAGCACCCCTGGGTCCAGTAACTGAGGTAATACTCGACTCGCCTTCCACCGTTTACATTGGTAAAGTAATTGGGCCCAGAACCTCTGGTAAAAGTACTGGGGGGCTACCGGCTAAGAAATCTGGATATGGGTATGGGCTTCAACTGTCATTTGAATTCCTTATTCTGATAGATTTTTGCTGCTTTGTTCTGTTGAACGTTGCTAGCTAGTTATCGTTATACCCGACGTCACAAAACTAGGAACTGATAGCGGCTATTTTCTTTATAAAATTTACTTAAAGTTCCCAAAAACGTATGAAGTTCATACCCATAAAGTTACGCGGTAGCCCCCCTGGGCCCAGTTGGTTTTCCGAGCGAGTCAACGGTTTACACAGGGCGAGTAGGCAGACGAGTCGAGTTACAAGTGGTGGGGAACAACTTGGCCGAGCAACTATGCTCCGCGCGAGACCACTCGACTCGCTCAGTAGGTCTAGCACAACTTAGCGCGACTCTTTCTCGCGCTCCTTTCAACCAATCAGCACTTCGCCTTAAGTCGCGCGCGCTATCTACGAGCGATCTGATTGATTGAAAGTGCCCGCGACTCTTTGTCACTCGAGTCGCGCTCAAGTTGTGCTAGCCCTACCCAGTTTACTCGCCCTTTCGTTTACATTGGTCGAGTTAGCCTGCTTTTTGTCGCTCGCTACTTAACTCGGCCGCCTACTCGACCAACGTAAACTAGGCTTTTACGCAGGATGGTGAATGTCGTCGCAGGAGGCTCCTGCAACAACATTCACTATCCTGCGTGAGGCGAGACGGATGGCGGGGCGGCCTGCCGTGAATGGGCCGCTTTTAAAATAATCAATAATCGACCAAAGAGTACATTATTATCCCACAGATAAGGTAGAAAGTGAACTTCAATCACCATAGATGTATTATTCCTGTAGATGGATCACAAAAATAAGCTATAACTCACCCATCCTTTACCCCTTCTAACACTATCAAATTGTCATAAGATAGAAAGAGACATATATGATAATCTGTTGCGTCGTAATTAGTGAATGTCTCCATTTTGACTATGCAATGCTAGATGATGATGATGCAATGATAGTGCTGTGGTTTTTTTTTATAACAAGTTATCGATAAAAGATTTAAAAATAATTTGAATGCAATGCGATACATAAAATTACAATGCATATGTATATATCGCAGGCGTATTGTATATTTCACCGTATTACATAGCAACTAGCTGTATTGGAAAACAGCACCGCATTGTAATGCGGTGGATTCAAGATACGCCGTATTCAATACGGCTGATCGAAACTACGCCGCATTGAATAGAGCGCTTCGCGCTTTTCAATGCGGCTAGAGACTTAAAGTAATTGGGCGGTTCATAATCCGCTTTTCTGTCAGTTTTTAGTACTAATCGTGTCCAAAGTGGTCACGGCCTTAGAATTTTGTTTATGCTATGAAACTTCGGCATAGGTCAAAATATGGCAAAAAAAAATTCCCTCCAGACAAAAGCGCACGCTCAGCTGATCGATCTAGTGTGGCAGATTTTTTTTTATATTTCGACGTATGCTATGCTCCAAAGAGAAAGTTGTTCAGTTTCATGGTCTAAGCAAGCCCTTTAATTTTGAATCAGTGCCAAATATGAAGTAGGTACTATAATTATACTTGAGGAGATCGATGGCTCATTGGTACGCGCATTCTGCATCCGGTGGTTGATGTTAAGCAACATTCGCTGCGGTTGGACATCTGCTATGGAATTGCGTAAAGTCAATCGTATTCATTTGACAGTTCATATTGTATCATAATAAATGTCATTCCATACAAATTGCAGCCGATTGAATACGATATCAACTGTCAAATTAATACGATTATCTTACGCAATTGCCCCCCTGAATGGTGACCCAAAACTTTATTATCTCGGTCTCCACTGTGCTTCGGAAGGCACGTTAAGCCGTTGTTCCCGGTTGCATTAGCAGTCGTTGGCACCCTCACCCACCAATCCGCATTGGCTTCGCGTGGTGGGTTATGGCACTTATGGCCCATTCTACCTGTGGTGTTTTCATGCACAGGGAAGGCCTATAGCCCAGCAGTGAGGACATTAATATGATAATGATGATAATTATACTATTTATACTAGGAGGTATAGTCGTAAAACTGAACGAGATTTCTAATCAATTTATTAAATTAAATAATCTGCTGAATGATATCAACTAAAAAATACAGATTTCACGCTAATTTTTATACTCTTAATGTATAAATTTTTTTAAGTATCAATCCACAATTTGCTTTAATAAGTGCATCGAGCATATTCTTGTTTGTTGCGAAGGTCTCCAATCGTCGCCTTTTCTTACGTTTCTTATTCACGTTTCCTTTACGTCGACGGCGGCGCGGCGCCGGCGGTGGGAAATCTGTTTAAAATTGAAAAAATTAAGTTTAAATACAAAATTGTTAACAGTACAATTTTTTATCGATATTACATAATAAAATCGGACTACAACACTATCAGGTTGGTCAAATGTCAAAAAATCCCATTTGGCTTTAAATTATATATTTTTAGCCTAAAAACACCCGATTTTCTTCAACCAAGTCAATGTTAAACTGTGTATACACGTACAGCGATTTAGTTTTTGCAAATACGGACCAGTAAGCTATAAAAATGTGTTCGCAAAAACACAAAACAATGAGTGTGACTTACCTCTGAAATGATATTTGTTCGTTATTCTCTTTCAAAACACTCACTATGCTTGAATAACTCGGAACAGTACAGGCCATTCTTAACAAACAACAGATTTACCGCACCACACCATCAAATCTTTCTATATTTTACTACAAAAAAAGATTTTCTTTCTGAAGCATTTGTAACCAGCTGGTTAACAAACAAATATGACGTTCACTTTTAAGTGGCGCGCGGCTCATTAAGACGCACACGTTGGGCTATTGTTATCTCTTTTTAACACACGAAATGTCGCATTTGAGAGACGAGAGTCGATTATAGAAGGAATCGTTCATATTTTTATGCTCCATCTACAGGAATAATACATCTATGTCAATCACAAAAACCATACAGATTAATTTGACAGTACAACCGACCGACACACAAGTCTTTTTAAGGCTCAATGAACTAATCCTTTGCCATAAATGCTGAAAAAAGTAGGTTGTATTAGAGTTACAGCGCCATCTAGTGCATCGAAAAATTACTGCAGGAAACTCCCCCATTACTACGACAAGGTTCAAAAATTGAACTCGACTGTACCTGTTGATCAAAGCTCACATTGATAAGAAATCAAATACTTATTGCAAAACTTAGATCGGTGGTTATTTTAATTTTTATTCCATTAGTTTCTTACATCATGTCAATACAATTTGTATCGTTTTGTGTACAAGTTTATGTCATCTCCTTTCCTTTTAGATTTGTGTATAGTGATTCCCATAGATTGATCTGAAAATAAAAATAAAACATTATTAAAATACTAATAACTAAGAAGCTGTTACCTGTATATTTGTTTGTACGCACGGTATAATGACTTTAGTGTTATTAGTTTAGTTTATTGTGTGTCGGTTGCTATACATTGCTTTTCTCAGGAACGCGTGGAGGTACGAGTATCAAGCTGAAATTAATATCAAATGCTTAGTTCTGCAATCCCTCGGAGCAGAAAAAAAATCAAACTTCTAACGCCATAATATTACCTTAGCGCCGCATTTTTTCCCGCACGCAAGGTAATCAAAACCTGTAGGGTACTTCCCGTTGACTCAGATCAGAATCATGAAATTTGGCAAGAAGTAAGATCTTACAGTACTTACTGCATCATGTAAAATAGGTCAACTATTTTTTGTGAGGATAAATAAATCATCATCATCATGTCAGCCGAACGGCGCCCACTGCTGGGCCTAGGCCTCCACCAAGGATCTCCACAACGATCGGTCATGCGCTGCCCGCATCCAGCGGCTTCCCGCGACCTTGACCAGATCGTCGGTCCACCTTGTAGGGGGGCCTGCCCACGAAACCACAGATTACTAAATAGTTACGGAACGTCGTACGCGCGGTTATTTAGGTATTACTATTTCATCATCATCATCATGTCAGCCGAACGACGCCCACTTATTTATATATAAATAAATAATAATAAATAAATAACTTATTACAATCACACCAATTCAATTAGGTACCTACCTATCGATCTATGTAGGTAAACATTAAGAAACTGTATCATGGAAAACTTGATAGTAGTGTATGATTAAATACTTTTTAATACAGGACCGATCGTTGTGGAGATCCTTGGGGGAGTCCTATGCCCAGCAGTGGGCGTCGTCGTTCGGCTGACATGACGAAATACTTTTTGTTTTTTGTAAATACATACTTCTTAATATAAGTATACATAGAAAACACCCATGAGTCAAGACAAAAAGACATGTTCAGGAACATAAAAATTTCATCGACTGAGGAAGGTCTCCATACAAAGAATCTGTGCATTGCCTACACTAGCCTGTATAAGATTCCGGACACTTACGATTGCACCTTCAGCCTTAGATACTTATCATAACATAAAGTTAGATGTGATGAAAGCTAACTGCTGTCCAGTTAGTGGTTAAAAAGTTATCACCTACCTGTACATTTTCCAGATTCCAAATATTTCTTCTTTTTCTTATGTTTCCGTCTGCTCTTTCTAGCATACTTGACCAAATGTTTGGATCCCAACACCATCGCTAGTTCGAATTTGTTCAGCCTGTCCCTGAGTTTTGCATTTGCTATGATTATACTTTTCCATGTCTTGTTGGCATGACTAGCGCAACGCAAGGCAGTGGCATCTAAAAATCTAAATAAAATATAGTCAAAGTTCTTTTTAATTCAGATTCGGTGGCAGATAGCGATGTCAACACTTATGAACGTCAAAGAAGCTACGCCACTGGGTCGCATATCGCATATCCTACGGCCCCGCCCGCCGCCGCCCCGGCGCGGGACCGCTCGTAACGAGAAGAACCGGCAAGAAACTCGTCAAGAGGGCTATATTTTCTTCCTAATGTTTTTCATACAGCGATACAAATTGAAAAATTACATTCACTCTTCACACATTAGTTCACTTTCCATCACAATCCATACAAAATTATTATAAATATGAAAGTCTGTTTGTTTGTTTGTTTGTCCGTCTTTCACGGCAAAACGGAGCACGGATCGACGTGATTTTTGGTAAGTACCTATATGGATACTTTGAGAGCTGGAGAGTGACACAAGCTACTTTTCATCGCGGATAAATATCAGGTTCCCGACTTCCCGACTGATAACATCGGCGTCGTCGTGTAGTTTACGCGGGCGAAGCCGCGGGCGGAAGGCTGTATAAAATAAGTAAGTACCGTCAAATGGGGCGACTTTTAAAACTAGGGGTGTCTTTGATGATAGCTTTTTTTGGTTGATTTTTTAGTAAAATCTCGGAAATTCTTGAACGAATCTTTGTTTATTTTTTAATAATGGCAATACTGACATTTCGGCCGTCCTTCCTCCAGGCCTCAGCACAACAACACAATCTTAAACACAAAAAAAATAAATTCAAAAGTTCTGGTAGAAATCCCGTTAATTAAATATGCTAGAAAACTTCTTTGGTGCAAGAGTAAGTATTGTTTTGTGTTTTGTTTTACTTTTCTTGTGTATTTGTATGATTGTTTGTGAATATAATTATGATATTGTTTTTTGCAAAGGACGGCCATTTTGGCTACTGGGTTGAAGTTTGTGCAACGGGGTTACTTTGATGAATGACACGAGGCGACATTGATAGCTATCAATTACACCCCAAGGTCCTTTTCAATCTAACAGTACGTTTACATTGAGGTAATCAAAGTGACCCCTGTCTATTTTTTGTAGGTAGTTCAACATGTTGCGAAAATACAAGAAACCTCCGGGTACTCGTGAATACAAAAATTACACACAGGAAAGTTTAGAGGAAGCCTTCGAAAAAATTACAGATGGTTCAATGAGTATTACTGCAGCATCATTAAACTATAAAACTCATTTCAGCACCTTATACAATAAATAAAAGGGCATGCATGGTTCGACTCCGGGTTTTTCGATGTTGTTATTAATTATAAGTACAAAACAAATTTTATAATTTTTGATTAGCCTTAGCATGATATATCTTAAGTTTTTTTTATAGAGATTTATGTGCAAGCGAACTGATTTGGAAATAAGTAATTCTTATCATAGTTCCTGTTCGTGCCATTCATGCAAATAATACATGTTTGATAGTGTTTATGATGCAATTTTAATAAATAGTTTTGATAAATAGCGTTAGTTTTAATACATTTATCCATAACATTTCTTAATGTGACATTCAAATATACAGTAGAAATAATATATATCTTTATAAAAGCATAATCAAAATAACCCCTGTAATCAAACTCACCCCGCTGAACTTTGAAACTCTGCAAAAAAATAAATATTGCATGGAGTGAACTTTTTCTTTGTGTTTTAGAATCCTGTTAGGGGTCACTACCATATTCAGTAACAAAAAAGAGGGCAATCAATGCAACCCCGATTAAAGTTTGGAGTTGATAAGCCATAAATCTTTTTTTTTTATCAGAAACTACAAGCGACTTTTTATTTTTCAACAATTCATTTCGTTCAGTATGTTGAGTCGTCACTATAGTATTTTTTTATTTATCACAACTTGTATACTTTCCGAGTTATAAGCGTTTGAATTTTAAAATTAATCAAAGTCACCCCATTTTACGGTACTGAATTTTCACTACTTGTCATAAATTTATAATAACTGTAGGTGCCTACTAATTATATACCTACCTTAAAAGTACCTACTAGCTGCTCCGCTCGGTTCTACTCGCGTGTAGGTATATCAAGAGTAAAATAATAGGTAAATAAGTATTTTAGGTAGGGCAGGAGCCCCGGTTTTGGCCACTGTACCGGTTTTGGCCACTTTTTGCTCTAAAAGTTTTCTAAACAACTTTTCGCCATTTTTGCTAAAGGCAGTTAAAATAAGGTATTTTAAGGTAATAATAACAGCCGTTCGAATTCCATAAGTCATACGATTTTTTTTCAATAAATCCCATTTTCTGTTTTAAAAAATGTTTTGTATGGAAATTTTAAGAAATTTGTTTTGGATGAAATACTTTATAAACCTTTGTTTTTTACAATTAAATTGTTGTTTTGCAATTGATTGGTTCATTAGAATTTAGAATATATTGATTTAACCTGGATTTAGTTTTGATTTTTCGCTATACTTACAAAAGTTTAACTATCAAGAAGTGGCCAAAACCGGTACATTTGCCACCTCTCACACATTTTGTGTTATATACAAAAACTACTTAACTTTTTTAAATTTGAAAAATGTACCTTTAAAGATAGATAAATTATCTATAATTTAAGATATAATTTGTCTCTTAAATACCTAAGAACATTTAGTACTTAGTGCTTAAAAGTCAAAAAATCCTTAAAGTGGCCACAAAGGGTACCTCTGCCCTACAATACCTAGGTACAAGCGATTATTATAAGAATAGGATAGGGACACCGCCATGTTGTGACGTCAAGCTGTCAAAATGCTGTCAAACTAACTTCACTTCACTTCAGTATGGTGTGCAAAAAAAGAAATTTATCGTGAATCAGGGGGCTGATCATGTCATAGTGATAAATAATGATGTTCGTGCAAACCAAAACATATGGAAAATTTGCAGATAAATACAAATCATTAAGTAACTTGATTTTTTCGGAAAGTATTAGGACTCATGAAAGTATGCTTTTACGAAAATGATCAGGTAATTTGAATCTCAATCAAATTAAAATTTTGTGATATTTAACTGAACCCATTTTTTCATACTTATTGTATTGCGGGGTACTTTAATACTATGCTTCAATAACACAGAATAAATTGAATTTTTATTCTATTAACTGGTTTAAGTATTTAAATAAAACAGGAATTCAAGTTATGAAAATAATTTAATAATCAACTTTACAATAAAATTAGTAAATTGGGGGTCTAGTGAAAAATTGTATTGTTCTATCATGGTAAAAGGATTGGCCAGCTAGATTATGCACGTTGATTGAAGTTAGATTGATGACTTTTCCTTCTGACATTGCAAAGTACTGTAGAAATATGCTCTAGTATTTTATCAAAGCTCAACAAATACTCAAATACCCGTGCTACACATGTGTCCAAACATTTATTCAAATGTTTGTGCTATGTCTGGCGCCGACATAACGAGTAGGTGAATTTAAAATATAAAAACAACTTCGACCACCTTCTGCCAAAATAAAAAAACTATTTTCATTTTGTTTTGCACTTTCTTGCGAACTGTACCTTGTCAGAGTGAAGTTTGTCAACAACCCGTCCTATTCTTATAATAATCGCATAGTAAGTAGGTAGAGTCTACGTCACTTGACAACAATAATAAGCTTAAAAGCTTTTAATTCAGTCCAGCAGTAGGTAGTTTTTGAGTTAAGGTAGGTATACCTACTTACTTAGTTAGATATGTATTACAAAAAACAAATTAACCTATAGGTATAGAATTATTAGCGTTGGTACCATTACAAAATTAATCAAAAGCAATGATTTGCAATATGACTAAGAAAAGGCAGTGTTGAAAACAATGATAAGTATAATTATTACGCTCTTACATTAATGAGGAAAATATGTTAAAATATATAACGACCAACATTTCGTTCGTTCATATTTTATGTAAGAAAATATGATAAACTTACGAAAATATTAACCAGGACAGTTCCAAAGGCAGACAAGATATTGCGTCCTTTTTTACGCTTTCGTGAAAAATTTTGGTGCCAAAGATGAAAACTCCGCTGTCATGCATAATTTAAACAAACTGCTGTCGGAAAATGCGAGAGGGTAATTGAAAAAATATTTCACTACACTCATACAGACATGTGACTTTGATGAACTGTGACTACCTTCACTATTCAAGTAGGTAGGTATATCTACCCGTTCCCCGTTCCTTTGATTAAATAAAAAATATAGTGTGCTTTCGGCTTCTAGATCATTAACATTAATATTTTTCTTACATTTCTATTTATAATTTTATTAAAGTGGTTATTGGGTAGTTTAGGGTAGTATATAAAATATACCTAGTAGAAGTAAAGAAAAAGAAAAAGTAAGCGTCATCTAGCGACAATACTAAAAACAAACTTTACAAATTTGTACAATGCTTTTACATTAAAACCATAAAGTTCCGTAACTTTTTACTGGCCCTGGCTTCTAAGCACATCGTTAAGCGTACGGACGATTAGGTACATAATATTTTAATCGAATAATATTTTAGGGTGGTATTCCATTTATCAAAGATCTTTTTCCAATATTGCATTTGATCAAAGGAATACCACCCTTATTACTATAGTACTAAGGGTGGATCCAATTTCTTGGATCCAAGAAATTGGATAAAATATTTGTTAAGTGGAATACCATACCACCCTAAAGCTAAAAACACATTTCGCTGGCGCAGCGCAGCGAAGCGCAGCGCAGCGCGATCGGTTTCATACATTTAGGGCGTTTGTGCACTACCACTGAATTTTACCGATCCGGAAAAAAACGGATGCTTGTATTTAATTAATTACTAATATAAATCATTAATTATTAAAATACAAGCATCCGTTTTTTTCCGGATCGGTAAAATTCAGTGGTAGTGCACAAACGGCCTTAGTATGGCTAGAAACACATTTCCCTGGCGCAGCGCAGCGTTTCCTCCCGTCTCCGATTGCGCCAGGCCCCCCACCACTTTCTAGCATTGTATCGTCAGATGGCTCGGTAGCGGACTGCGCAGCGGAGCTCTGCATTTTGCTTTTTACTACTTATGTTCTCCGATTTCTCCGTCAATAATGAGCCAATTTAAAAAATATTTTTTTTGTTTAGAAGAGTCACCAATTCATTATCATGTAGGGTTGTTAATTATACTGTTAAAACAGTATTAAAGTGTTTTTAGTACACTATACTTCTTCATTTTATAACAAAAATAATGTATAATTCTGATTTGAAAATAAATTACACTAAATTTATATTTCTAAAATCGGTTCAGTATTTTTTGAGTTTATCTATTACAAACAAACAATGTGTATTTATAGTATTAGTATGGATATAAATTGCATCTCGTCTTCATTCATCATCATATTATCATCGTAATCATCAACATATTTTTTTTTGGATTTAATATGTTCAAGTAAGAACAGAAATTGTTTTCAAAATTAGAAGAAAACATAATGCAGATGTTAGCTCGGCAACGACTCGATCAATAAGAAGTTACTCTATGGACTCGATTGACACTGATAAAAAATTTCGTCAGGAAACGCTGCGCCACGCTAATAGCATAGTAAAACAATATAAGTAAGCGGACTGGAGCCCTGAGCGAGCGATAATAGGCTAAACACGTAGGGCTGTCACTTAGAGTTTATTCAATCGTCAAAAATGCATAGTCACTCTCTATACAAAACAGTTTTCCCCTGTAGGGTGGGCGTCAGGAATCTATAATACAAAGTTTTTTATTTATTTTTGTACATAGACCAGGGGCTGACTAAAATTTTTCATTACCTACGTCATGTTATCTGTTTAGTAGTTTGAAAAATTACGGTCGAAATAGGATAAATTAAAACGTGGCTATACAACAACACCAAGACCAAGACAAATAGACATGTTCATGCACACAAATATTTGTCTTGTTCGGGAATCGAACCCGAGACCACTGGCGCAGAAGATGGGTAGCCTACCCCTGCGCCAAATCGGTTGTCAAAAACCGAATACAATATGTACCTACGCCCACTGCGAATCGAACCCGGGGCCTCTGGGTCTGAAATCGGTGGTGTGAATCACTAGACCGCAGAGCCGGTTAAAAATTTATATTATGCTCCCAGTTTATTAATCTAATCAAATAGGTACCTACCTACACATAGGATTACAAGTTACAATAATTTGTTATTATAAATGTTTTTCTTTCTTCTTTCTTTCTATTTGAAAATTAAACTACAAATTGGTATCTGGTCAACGAAATCGGAAGCAGAACTATTTAGGTAGGTAAGCAGCTATACAAAATATTATGTACGTATCTACGTATGATAATTATAGTAGGTAGATTGTACTCACCGTTCTTGTTCGCTAGGTAATGCGAAGAAAGATAGTTCTGGATTAGACAACCCGCTACTGAGACATCCGTATACACTACAATATTTTTTACTTCTACTCGAATTTTTAGCCATCGTAGTCGTAGGTACGCGCACGAATTATTACAAATACAAATACAAAATTATTAGAGGGAGGCAGCGCAGCGGCGCGGAGCGTGCGTGTGGTGGGCACGGACAGTTTTACCTTAATAATATTATGCGCGGTCGCGGGCGACCGGCCGGCGGCGGCGGCGCCGCGCGGGCGGCGGGCGGCGGGCGCTGCCACGCATGACTGTCGCCCCGTTATCACCGATAAATTTTGTCAGTGTGTGCGTGCGACGACGCATGACGACGCATACGTACGGGCGCGCTCACATACAAACCGTTTGGGGTGCCTGTCCAGGCAGTCAACGTACTTATATTGTTTTACTATGCTAAGGGCGTTTGTGCACTACACTGAATTTTACCGATCCGGCGGTCCGTTTTTTTCCGGACCGATATGGCAGCTATGAAAAACATATGGGCGCTTGTGCACCACACTGAATTTTACCGTCCGTCATTTTACTTTTCCCCATTCCGGACCGGTTTTTTCCGTTCCGAGATGACGGCAATGAAAAACATATGTACGCTTGTGCATTACACTGAATTTTACCGTCCGGAAAAAAACGGTTGGTTGTATTTTAATCATAAATCACTACATAGTATAAAACAAAGTCGCTTCCCGTCTGTCTGTCCCTATATTATATGCTTAAATCTTTAAAACTACGAAACAGATTTTCATGCGGTTTTCACTAATAGGTAGCGTGGTTCTTCAGCAAGGTTGTAATATATACTTTATGAAAGTTTTGTGTAAATTGGTTGAAATATAACGATAATTGTCGAAAGTGCCGGCAAACGGCAAGCCGCCCGGGAGCTTTCAGCAAAAACGCTGCCTAATCCTTTCGAGGTTTAAAAAAATAATGCATGTTGGGATATTCCTCTTCTGTAGATCTACAAAAAAGTCCGCGATAGCATATGTCTATCTTTTAAGTATAGCATATTATAGCCATTATTATCTCTTAAAAAATGGTTACGAACAATGCGGTAATTTGGAAAGCTATTTAAACGGATACAGTATTAACCCTTATCAATCTAAATACCTTAGTTGCTTTAAGCATTTCATGCACATTATTTTACTCTTTTACACCATATAATTTAAATAAATATCTTAGGAGTTATCGCAAATAAATTAACGCAAGCAATTGCCGACGTTCCAAGGAACTCATTATTCCTCTCGTTTAAAACGCGTCCGTAGAGTGTAGTTTCAAAGAGATCACTGCGCTGCCCCGGCCAGTAAAAAACCGGACAAGTGCACAAGCCAATCATCCGTGTTTTTCATGCCACGCCGGTCCGTAAAAACACGGACCGCCGGATCGGTAAAATTCAGTTGTAGTGCACAAACGCCCTAATAGTGTGCACACCCGGGTCGACGCTGCGCTGCGCTGCGCTGCGCCAGCGAAATGTGTTTCTAGCTTAAGGGCGTTTGTGCACTACCACTGAATTTTACCGATCCGGAAAAAAACGGATGCTTGTATTTAATTCATTACTAATATACATGATTAATTATTAAAATACAAGCATCCGGTTTTTTCCGGATCGGTAAAATTCAGTGGTAGTGCACAAACGCCCTACGAATACCACCCTTACTACTTACTACTTATTTTATTTACGCTAGCAACACCGAACAAATCAACAAGCGGGCTGCTTGTGTTGGTCGAATTTGTTCGTAGTTAGATTAAAAACTATCTGATTTCTCTTCTCCGCATAAATTTAACAAATCTTTAATAAAAACAAATTCTGCAAGTGTTTATTACTGTCATATCTCAATCAATTTTGTAGGGAATGCTGTTCAGCTACTTTAGTACAGACTGACAGATGTATACGAAGTGACAGCGCCAGGTTTTGTGGAATTTCAAAGGAATTACTGTTCCAATAATGGAAGAAAGCAGTGGAAATGTTGATAATGTTGGATCAAGTTCCTCAAAAACTCGTAAGTACACTAATTACCATAAATTGGCTGAGAATCTACAAAAGATGTTTGACGTCCGTTTGTATAATCCGACCGCGTTAAAAATTACTTTTGCAGTAACGGTATTTCCATGGTATGGTTTATTATAATTAAATTATGCATTTTGCTCATTATTATTCAACAAGATTTAGCCAAGAATCAAACATTGAAGAAGTTATTTTATACGTTACAATGAAGTTACGGTCTAAATATTGCATTTTCTGTTTCGAACTGTCAAATTTATCGTAGCTGGGTTATACCAAATATCAATAAGATTTTGCGAACGCGAAATTATCATATTTGGCAATATAGTTGTTGTTGGCTGATAGTGATAGTTAGACACTATTTCCTATTTATTTGTTGACATTATTAAACTTGGAATAGATAGTACATAATATAACAAAAATCATAACAAGTTGGGATGACAAAGCTACATATTGTGACGTCAATACATAATATTGAACCTTGTTTGTATATCACTAAAGGTTGTTTTTTTAACAATGATATAGGTTATGTTACAGATATAATTTCGGCGTTTTTCGTTTTGTAGAATTTCATCGCCTATTGTTTTTAGCATGCATTATTGTAATCTTTTGTTTTAACCATAAACTTATTATACTCTAGTAATAGACGGACAGAGTTGGCTTGGTTGTGAGACCGAAAATGACATGAGCTAGTGTGTGTAATTTGTAAACGTGTGTGTGAGTTTTAGAGCTGCCCTCAAGCCCATTTTAGGTTGTCGATAACAATAATGTAAATAAAACACAAACAAGATTTAATAATTCATATGATATGAAGTATACTTCAATGGACATGGGAAAATAAAAATAAAGTTCATGTTATTTAAATTTTAACTTTTCGCATTCACAATGCAATTTTTATTATTGAAAAATGGAAAATAGATTTTATTTTCTAAATACTTCATTTTCCATTTTTCAATAATTATGGTCATTTCACTTCAATACGATAAGTATTTACAAAGTTATTGTAAAAATTAATTTGCTTAAAACACTATTGCCTCGGTTGTTCGCTAGCAATCGGCTTTTACCACGTTCGACGTCATTCCTCCCGACCGCCCGTATACCGCACCGGCCGGTCATAGTAACCTAGTCGCACAGCTGCACTGGTTGAAATCTTGTTTTTTAATAATACTAGTTGTGGAGTTTTTGGAGTCCCTTTTCATCGCATTGCACCAATTTTTTTTATTTTTTACGAACAAATATTTTTATTTTGCGTTTTGATCGAAGTATTCGTACATAGAGGCACAATACAGTATTTAAATACCTTGTACTTCGTGAAGACATGTTGATAATTTTCTTGAATTCTACAATATTGTATAAGACTATACAATATTGTATTATTCAAGCACGCATTGTGGCTGTCACGAAAACACTAGCACGTGAAAAATTGAAAATGAAGTTGGTAGATTTAGACTCCGTTTAGGCGCATAATGTCCAATTCGCAAAATGTCCAGCGTTCGCAAAACGTCCAGTTCGCACAATGTCCAGTTCGCAGATTGTCCATTTCGCATAATCCCCAGTTCGCATAATGCCCAATTCGCACAATGTCCAGTTCGCAGAACGTCCAGTTCGCGAAAATGTCTAATTTTCATCATAAAAAATCGACCCGTCCCACACAACCAGCTCTCGTTGATCGTTGTATTCGTCGTCGTCGTCGTTAACGACTCCGTAGCTCAGTGGTTAGAGCAGTCGCCCGGATAGCGAAAGGTCGTGGGTTCGAGTCCCATCGGAGCTGGTTGTGAGACGGGTCGATTTTTTCTAATACTTCATTTTTAATTTTTCAATAATAAAAACTGCATTGTGCATGCAAAAATTTAAAAATTTTAATAACTTGGTGCTCATTTTTACGAATCTTTAAAAATTCATTGTGAAGTATTTTGAAGGGCTACGGAAAAAAAATTATGACATATTTTAAGTTAAAATGTATATATTTCAAAAATAAATAAATAAAAATACCTTTCCCAAACCCATTGCACATTTAGGTACACATTAATTATTGTCCTCTGAAGAGAACAATTTTATTTAAATAATTTCACAAGGTTTCTTTGCAGTTTTGCTTGAAATATTTGCTGCACACCACAGAGTTTTGGCGAAGCTCCCAGTCTATTCTATTTATTAATTTTATCCAGTTTAACTTAATCACTGGATTTACAGGAAACCTGAAAATATTGTTAAATTGGTACTGAAGTAGGTATAATTTACTACTTAAAAAATGTCGGTTAAAATCAGCTTTAAATAAAACTATCAGTGTTCACAAAGACAAACAAAGTTATATTGGAAACCATCGACATGAGTATCGATAATAATATCGATAATTTTTGATCAACCTCTACGTCATATTTTCTCAAGTTCACGGATATAATATCTTTTTATCTAACACATAAAGTTTAAAAATCAGCCTTTATTTAGAAAATAGACGGTAAATAGTATGATACTAATGTGTCACTTAGTGTATTTGGGAATATATTCAACTAAAATATGAACTATGAAAATGGTAATTGTACAATCCTATTTACCTGTGAAATTAGTGTTTATTTGGTTTATTGTCGTAAGTAACATTACAATTCAACACAGAACACTACACCATTATTGATTTATATAGTTATAAGAGCCAAATCGACGCGATCGCGATAAAAATCAGAAAATAATTGAGTGGACGTTTTTCATCAAGATGATAAAAGACGCTAAATAAGTCAAATCGGGTTCTGCTGTCATTTTCTTCCAACTCTTTCTCGCACATAGCTTCTGCCGTAAGGACTGGTTTGTCACTCGCACCATTGTCCGTCTATTACCCCTAGTATAAATAAGTTTATGGTTTTAACATAGGTTTAAAACAACTTACTTACTTATAAAAAATAATTGATTAAAAAAAGATGTGCATCAAACTTAAAGTGGTTAAAACATTTACATGTTATAAGTAAAACTACAACCAGAAGCTTTTTGTATCGTCTTTCTCCTAAACAAGTTAAATTATTAAGGACTAGCGGATCCTGGCGGTGTTACCCACGTGGTATCCGTTCCCTTGGGAATAACAGGATAAAATATAGCCCATGTCATTTGGGGAAGAATGTAGCTTTCTAATGGTCAAAGAATTTTCTAAATCGGTCCAGTAGTTTCAGAGCCTATTATTCAATGCAAACAAAAAAACAAACAAATCTTTCCTTTTTATAATTTATTAGTATAGAATACAATCAAGTTACAGTTATGAAATACAATATTGCTGCTCGTTTTAAAAACTATACAGTCATCTTTTTGACTAATTAAACAAAAAGTCCCGTTATTATTTTAATAGCTTGTTTAAACATGAGTGAGTTCAGATACCTACTACAAAATTTTAATAGAATATTCTAATTGACTATGTACTTATGTCTAGCAGTAGAGACTTACATCAAACGGGTTCACAACAACAAGTCGCAACATGTCTGATTGTCTACATTTTATGAAAACGGACTTTATTTTTAGCATAATAAGGTTTTATTATGGATATAAGTACTATCTTTATCCATCAGATATACAGCCTTGAAATTATGTCGGTTAAATAATTTACACCACACAGGTTATGAAACATGTTTATTTTTTAAATAAGGCTCTACAAATTGGGAACGACCATTAGTGTAAGAATTGTATTCTGTTGTTTAACTTATTGATACAACTTTTGCTTTTAACTATTTATTATTAGTTGTGAGCGGTAATGGGAAACAGTAAGAGATTTTTACTTCTTTAGGACTTAATTGAAGCTTCTAATTAACTCTCAATATTTATTAAAGTTTTGCTTTTTCTTTTTGCTGTAAGCATACCAAAAATCTGTAAATAAAATAAATTATTGATATAAAATTATTACTTTGATGTTATATTGATTGTATTTAATTTCAATCTTGTTTTGTTAGTGGCATTAGGTTTTTGTGAATAAGAATTTATTAATTGATAATAAAATGAACATTTTCAGCAATATTATGAACTTATTAAAAAATTTAAAATGAAGTACTTAAAAATGGAAAATGAAGTATTTAGAAAAAATCGACCCGTCTCACAACTAGCTCCGATGGGACTCGAACCCACGACCTTTCGCTTTCCGGGCGACTGCTCTAACCACTGAGCTACGGAGTCGTTACGAGAAGCGTCGAATTTATCCAATACTTCTTACGCACTGTATAGTCAGTGTTAATTTCATCAATGTGGAGATATTACTACCCTCACACGCGAAAGAAATACCTTTCCAGGTATTTGGCAATCGCTAAAGATGAAATTACTATTGCAACTTATTTTAATTTTTAGTTTTTTGCATTCACAATGCAATTTTTGTTACTGAAAAATGGAAAATGAAGTATTTAGAAAAAATCGACCCGTCTCACAACTAGCTCCGATGGGACTCGAACCCACGACCTTTCGCTTTCCGGGCGACTGCTCTAACCACTGAGCTACGGAGTCGTTACGAGAAGCGTCGAATTTATCCAATACTTCTTACGCACTGTATAGTCAGTGTTAATTTCATCAATGTGGAGATATTACTACCCTCACACGCGAAAGAAATACCTTTCCAGGTATTTGGCAATCGCTAAAGATGAAATTACTATTGCAACTTATTTTAATTTTTAGTTTTTTGCATTCACAATGCAATTTTTGTTACTGAAAAATGGAAAATGAAGTATTTAGAAAAAATCGACCCGTCTCACAACTAGCTCCGATGGGACTCGAACCCACGACCTTTCGCTTTCCGGGCGACTGCTCTAACCACTGAGCTACGGAGTCGTTACGAGAAGCGTCGAATTTATCCAATACTTCTTACGCACTGTATAGTCAGTGTTAATTTCATCAATGTGGAGATATTACTACCCTCACACGCGAAAGAAATACCTTTCCAGGTATTTGGCAATCGCTAAAGATGAAATTACTATTGCAACTTATTTTAATTTTTAGTTTTTTGCATTCACAATGCAATTTTTGTTACTGAAAAATGGAAAATGAAGTATTTAGAAAAAATCGACCCGTCTCACAACTAGCTCCGATGGGACTCGAACCCACGACCTTTCGCTTTCCGGGCGACTGCTCTAACCACTGAGCTACGGAGTCGTTACGAGAAGCGTCGAATTTATCCAATACTTCTTACGCACTGTATAGTCAGTGTTAATTTCATCAATGTGGAGATATTACTACCCTCACACGCGAAAGAAATACCTTTCCAGGTATTTGGCAATCGCTAAAGATGAAATTACTATTGCAACTTATTTTAATTTTTTGCATTCACAATGCAATTTTTGTGACTGAAAAATGGAAAATGAAGTATTTAGAAAAAAGTTGTGAGACGGGTCGATTTTTTCTAAATACTTCATTTTCCATTTTTCAGTAACAAAAATTGCATTGTGAATGCAAAAAACTAAAAATTAAAATAAGTTGCAATAGTAATTTCATCTTTAGCGATTGCCAAATACCTGGAAAGGTATTTCTTTCGCGTGTGAGGGTAGTAATATCTCCACATTGATGAAATTAACACTGACTATACAGTGCGTAAGAAGTATTGGATAAATTCGACGCTTCTCGTAACGACTCCGTAGCTCAGTGGTTAGAGCAGTCGCCCGGAAAGCGAAAGGTCGTGGGTTCGAGTCCCATCGGAGCTAGTTGTGAGACGGGTCGATTTTTTCTAAATACTTCATTTTCCATTTTTCAGTAACAAAAATTGCATTGTGAATGCAAAAAACTAAACATTAAAATAAGATGAAGTACTTAATTTAGAAAATATCAATCAATTTTTTCTAAAATACTTCATTTTCAATAATAAATCCTGTATTCCCGTTGTCCCCATGATTTTTGTTCCCATGATGGGGACAACGGGAATTGAATAAATTTATTAAAATTTGTTCCCGCTGTCCCCATTAATGGGGACAGCGAATGGGGACAGCGGGAATTGAATCAAATAAATAAAAATGCTTCCCGTTGTCCCCATGATGGGGAAATACTCATGGGGGCAACCAAATGCCATAATTATGCAACAAATAAGGAACATTTACAACGTAATGACAGATCAACAGAACAGACATCTGTCTGTTCAGAGCATAAAACTAAATTAAAAGATCTTTAGTATAAATAATGAAGCTTTACGCTTAAATGAACTATTACAAAAACTATTTACAAAAAAAACTTAAATCAACAAATGTCATACCATATAATGAAATATTAGGAAAAACCTCTTCCCATACCCAGGAATAGAATCAGCTAAAATAAAAAAATAATAATAGCCTGTTCTTTTATTGCTTCTATCATTTGGGTCACCCATAAGAAACAAAAAAAATCTTTCAAAAACACCAGAACATAAAAAAAATAAAAACACAATTGAACTTAAAGTTAAAAATTAAGTAAGTAAGTACTTAAAAAAAACTGAAATAATGAAAATTTTTATTATCTCTGAAACTATGCGTGTCCGCAATCAGGGGGAAGGGTTGGGAGGTATCGGGGTGCTCCCCCTTTCATATCCCATCCCTCAAACCTCCAAAATTGAGATATGCTAATGTAAAGAATTACCAATGGCAATAAATGGGAAAAATGGTCCCACGATTTCCAACGTTATAAGGATCTTTTCAGTTTTCAGGTCGTTATATCTTTTTTATAGCCGAGTAAGGGATCTTACACGCATATTGGGTGTTTACTCTAAGACTTTAAAATTATGCCTCACTCTTTCTAAGCGGTGTGCAAAAATCGTTTACGCTCACTGCTTTTACGTACAGCCAGGGACGAATTTGGTGAACCACTTCGTACTTCTTTTCGTGTGGCTTGTGCCTCGCCATTCACACGCAGACTCTTTTACTATATTTATTATTTAAACTAATTGTAGTTCAATCAATAATAATTTAGGAATACTATACGAAAATAAATAATAAGTGGTTCACCAAATTTGTCTTCGACTGTACCGCGGACACGCACAGTTTCAGAGATAATAAAAATTTACATTATTTTAGTTTTTTTTAAGTAATGTTTAACTTCAAGTTCAAATGTATCTATATTTTTTTTATGTTCTGTTTTTTTTGAAAAAAAAAAGGTTTTTTTTCTTATGGGTGACCCAAACGATTGAATCAATAAAAGAACAGGATAATACTATTTTTTTTATTTTAGCTGATTCTATTCCTGGGCATGGAATGCGCTTTTTTTCTTATACTTCATTGTATAGTATGACATTAATTTGTTGATTTAAGTTTTTTTGTTAATAGTTTTCATCTATTAATTGCACATTTAATAGTAAAGTTTCATTACTTCTACTAAAGATTTTTTATTTTAGTTTTATGCTCTGAACAGACAGACGTACGACAGTTACGTTGTAAATGTTCCTTATTTGTTGCATAATTATGACGTTCGGTTGTCCCCATGATTTTTTTCCCAGCATGGGGACAACGGGAAGCATTTTTATTTATTTTAACCAATTCCCGTTGTCCCCATTCGCTGTCCCCATTAATGGGGACAACAGGAACAAATTTTAATAAATTTATTCAATTCCCGTTGCCCCCATCATGGGGACAAAAATCATGAGGACAACGGGAACACAGGATAAAAATTGTATTGTGAATGCAAAAAAGTAAAAATTTAAATAACTTAAATGATTTTAATTTTTTTAATTCTTAAAAATAAATTTCCCAGTGTCCTATTGAGCTGAAATTTTGTATAATTACGGGTTTGGTTTAGATGACAATTCAATATCAAAATTCAAAGTACAGTCAGCAAAAATGCTTGTCATAAATTTTTTTTTACATAAAACTTATTTAATATTAAACCCTTTGTTAATAATATTATATATATACTTACTTGCTCTGAATGTATTTTTGAACTTAACTGATAAAATCCTGTTTCAGCTCATCCTGAATCAGCGGGAGGTGATGGCACTGAAGCAATTGGCAATGTTTCACAATCCTTGTTCCCTGATAGTCCGGTTTATGAACCCGAGGAAGAATTTGACACCAATACGGAGCAGAATGATGTATGTCTTCAAATAATAGTACTCAATACTCAACACTTGATTGCTTCAACAATATTAATTACACTTACAAAGGTGTTAACCAAATATGTACATCTGTACAAATAAGTACTTTATCTACATAAGAACTTTGTTGGGCACTGCAACTAGGTGGGGTGAGGGACAGGCCCTTTTTTAAATAATTATATTGATTGATGATGTGATAGTTGACTACATATTATAATTGAAGTATAATATGAGGAGTGTCTGATCAAAAGTGGCTATTTACATACCTAAAAAAAAATTGTTGTATAATATGATGAGTGTCTGATCAAAAGTGGCTATTTACATAGGTACCTAAATAAAAAAAAATGTTTTTTCGATCAGGGTAGAAATTTTAAAATCCTATGCATTTCCGATATCATAATGCATCATAAGTGGCTATTTCCCTATGAAAATGTTGCTAAAATTTTTAGTTTTGATCAAAACTGGATATTTACTACAATAGTAATCTTTATAATGTAAAGATAAAATGTCCACATCAAAACATGACATTTTCAGACCAAATTTGATTACTGCACTTATTTTAACTTCGTAAAAAGGCAATTTATGAGTAAAAATAGAAGAACAAAACTGGCTTTTAACACCTGGTCTGTCACAAAAATGTATATTTACTGTCAGACTGCATCAAAACTGTCTATTAACAATTTTTTATTTACAATTACTGTTATGATATGCATACTAAAAAGAAGGTAACTTGCTATATTGCCTCTACTTTCTACTGACTACACAGAGAGCTTGTTATTATTAAATAAAAAAATTTACTTCTCTAATTATAGGTTTATGTTGATTTCCCAAAAAAAGTTTATGACGTAAATAGCCACTTTTGATCAGACACTTCTCATGTGTAAATAGTATATTATGATACAAGTGAGCTTAGGTTGCTCATTATACACGAGGCTGTGGTTGCAGCCCGAGCCGCAGGCGAGGACGTAAATTAGCCGAGTGTCTAGTGAGTAAGTTGCTCACGAGTTTCATACGCTCTTTTTCAACACACTTGCGAGGAAAAACAAACATTTATTGCATACATATTATATTAACCTAATATTAACTAAGGGAAAAAGCGCGCAAGTTTTTTTTTTTTGCACGCGCCAAATGTGAGGTGATTGATTACATACAGCCATACAGCCTACGTCAAAATAATTAAGTATAATAATAGTGATAAAATGCAAATGTTTTATGTATAAAACCTCTTTGTTGTTACAAAAAAAGAACTGTATCTATTACCCGCTGAAATTGAAAATGCTCTGTTGACTCGCATATAACTTGCAGTTAGGTACTAACTTAACTTTGTAGGGATACTGTATTACCCGGTTAAATTGAAAAGTCTCTGTTTACTCGCATATAATTTGCAGTTAGGTACTTACTTAACTTTGTAGGGATAATTATATTACGCAACTAGTACTGTAATATTATTATGCACGCGTGGATTATAGTTCGGTTTATGGCCCTATCATCATCATCATCATGTCAGCCGAACGACGCCCACTGCTGGGCATAGGCCTCCCCCAAGGATCTCCACAACGATCGGTCCTGCGCTGCCCGCATCCAGCGGCTTCCCGCGATCTTGACCAGATCGTCGGTCCACCTTGTAGGGGGCCTGCCCACGGAACGTCGTCCGGTACGCGGTCGCCATTCGAGAACCTTTCCGCCCCAACGGCCATCGGTTCTCCGCGCTATGTGTCCCGCCCACTGCCACTTCAATGATGCAATCCTTCGAGCTATGTCGGTTGTTTTAGTTCTCCTGCGGATCTCATCATTTCTGATTCGATCGAGCAGGGAAATACCAAGCATCGCTCTCTCCATTGCTCGCTGGGTGACTTTGAGCCTTCTTATGAGACCCATAGTAAAAGACCACGTCTCACTTCCATAGGTCATTACTGGCAACACACACTGGTCAAAGACTTTCGTCTTGAGACATTGAGGTATTTCGGACGCGAATATATGTCGGAGCTTTCCAAACGCTGCCCATCCGAGCTGGATTCGACGAGAGATCTCTTTCTCAAAGTTGGACTTACCTAACTGGACCGTCTGTCCTAGGTAAACATAGTGGTCAACAACTTCGAGTGTAATGTTCCCAACATTAACTGGAGCGGGTGCAACATGGGCATTGAACATGATTTTCGTCTTGTCCATGTTCATCTTAAGACCCACTCTTTGCGAAGCATTACCGAGATCTTCGAGCATTGTGTTCAGGTCTTCCAAGGTCTCAGCCATAAGAACTACATCATCGGCAAACCGTAAGTGTGTTAGGTACTCGCCATTGATGTTGATGCCGTATCCTTTCCAGTCCAGCAGCTTAAAAATATCCTCCAACGCAGCTGTGAACAGTTTGGGAGAGATGACATCTCCCTGTCTCACACCTCGCTGTAGTTGGATAGGATTAGAGCTCTGGTTCTGTAATCGGACCGACATGGTGGCGTTTTGGTATAAGTACCTCAGCACCTCGATGTACCTGTGGTCTATTTGGCACCTCTGGAGAGACTGCAGCACCGCCCAAGTCTCAATCGAATCAAAGGCTTTCTCATAGTCCACGAACGCCAAGCAAAGTGGCAAGTTATACTCTTCGGTCTTCTGTATAACTTGCCGCAGCGTATGAATGTGGTCTATGGTACTGTAGCCTTTCCGGAACCCGGCTTGTTCAGGAGGTTGGAAGTCGTCGAACCTGCGAACGAGACGATTCGTAATGACTCTCGAAAACAACTTATAGATATGGCTCAGAAGCGAGATGGGTCTATAGTTCTTCAAGAGAGTTTTATCACCCTTCTTGAAAAACAGCATCACATCGCTTCTGCCCCATGCCTTTGGCGTTTTGCCCTCAAGGATGACTGAATTGAAAAGCTTCTGGAGGACTTTAAGTATCGGCTTACCGCCCGCTCTCAGAAGCTCTGTTGTGATTCCGTCATCGCCCGCCGCCTTGTTGTTTTTAAGCTGCTTGAGAGCCATTCTAATCTCGTACAGGCTGACGTCCGGGATATCTTCGGTATGGTGTCGGGTAAGCTTGGCTCTTGGGTCTGTAGCCTTGCTTTCAACAGGTGTTTGTGTGGAATATAGCTGTCCATAGAAACTCTCAATCTCCCTCAGGATTTCAGGTGTTGACGAAATGATGCTACCTTTCTCAGTTTTCAGCCTCGTCAATTGACTTTGCCCGATAGACAGATCTCTCGCGAACACTTTGGAGCCTTTGTTCCGCTCAATGGCTTCTTTAATACGCTCGGTATTAAATTGGCGAAGGTCGCGCGTCAAGGACTTAGATATCTGTCTATTAAGCTGTCGATAACGATGGGCATCCGCTGAGTTCTGCAGCTTCATTTCGTGTCTCTGATCCATGAGTAGGAGAGTCTGACTGGAGAGTTTCTTCAATTTGGGACGGCGGGTTTTATAGTACTTAGACCCTACCGTGCAGACAGTATCCACCACCATGTTGTATAGATCGTCCACGTCTATGCTGTTCTCAAGGGCTTCGAAGCGGTTTTGAAGCTCGAGCTGAAAGCACTCGGGGTTTTGAATTTGAGCTGGTATTGGTCGGAGCGTGGATTTTATCAGTCGCGATCTTTCGAGCTTGAGATCGATATTCAATGTGCCTCTCACCATACGGTGATCGCTTCCTGTCTTAACAGCGTTGATCACACTGACATCATTGAATATGTGCTTCTTCGTCGACATGATAAAATCGATCTCGTTTTTGACTTTACCGTCCGGACTGATCCAGGTCCATTTGCGGCTTACGGGCTTCCTAAAGAAGGAGTTCATCATATAGAGGTTCTCCCTCTCCATGAAGTCTGCCAGCATCTGGCCTCTATCGTTCCGTTGCCCAAATCCAAATTGCCCCACTCTCAGCTCATCACCGCAACGTTGCCCCAACTTTGCATTGAAATCCCCCATCACAACTGTGTAGTGGGTTTTATAGCTATGCATGGCTTTAGAGATCTCCTCATACATAGCCTCCACTTCGACATCGTCGTGTTTCGAGGTCGGAGCGTAGACCTGGATAACATTCAGCGAATATCGTTTCGATAATCTGAGTATCAGGTACGCTACCCTGCTCGAGACACTTCCGATGGTGATCACGTTGTTGACAAGGGATTTATGGACGATGAACCCGACACCACCGATGGACTGTTGGTCGCCCTCCCGGTGGTAAAGTAAGTTACCGGATTGCAGGGTTATCGAGTCCTCCCCCTCTCTTCGGACTTCAGATAACCCAATGATATCCCAATGTAACTTACTTATTGCCTCTTCCAACTCTACGAGCTTCTCGTCGAGCCTCAATGTGCGCGTGTTGTAGGTTGCCAGGTCGAGTCGTCGGTGTTGGTAGCCGGAGCCTACCCGGGGATTCTTAGCACCCCCTGCCCCGCCGTTACCATAGCCGCTACCGTAGCTAGGAATAGCGGGGCCGCCGGGGACTGGGGGCCGATTTTTTGGGTGTGTATCCATTTTTCGGGGGGGTTTGCCATAATCGCCACGCTTGGCAGGCGGGTTGGCGATCTCAGTATGGCCTGTTGTAACCTGGAGACGCTGCTGCCCATCTCCTGATGGCAGTTTTCCCTTTGTCGCCTCTTACGACACCCACGGGAAGAGAGGGGGTAGTGCTATTCTATTTATGTGCCGGCACTACACGGCACAAAAAAATGGCCCTAAGATCGATGTAATATAATAAGGCTCACTTTATGAGCAAGTGTGTTGAAAAAATAGTTATTTTATGTATAATGGATAATGTATATTACTTTGTGGTGTGATGTTATATTTAACTTGTATTAAGTTCAAATTATTTTTACATTTTATCATTCACAACACAATGCAATCTTTATAATTGAACATGAAGTATTAGAATAAAGAGCTTTCATCTGGACAGGTCTTGGGTTCGAGTCCCATCAGAGCTAGTTGTGAGACGGGTTGTTTTTTTTCTAATGCTTCATTTTCAATAATAAATATTGTATTAAGTTGTTATATCACCTTTACAGTTTGTGACAAGTACAGCTGACGACAATAATGCCAGTGCCCCTATGGACAGCCAAGGTATTACATTAATATATTATAATAAATTACACCCATAGAACACTAGAAAGAGGTTAAGAGGAATATGTGGGCGTCTTAAAAAGCCCTCTACTCAAAACACAATATTGTATGTTGTCATGGCCCCTCCACTAGGCTCCCATGATTTGGATCCCATGGCACAGATTACTAAATAGTTACTAGTAACAGATACTGCACTCCGCTAAGCCATTTAAATAAATAGCAACTCTAAATGTAACGCAATAAAGTGGAAGTCAGCTTGTACGGCGCAAATTACGAACGGCCGCTCGTTGCATATATTCTAGCCCTTTTGCGGACCTATGGATTTTCACCTCCGGCGGTGAGGGCGAGATTTGCGCGCAAGTACATCGAGTGACAGACGCCTGCCCATGGGATCCTTAGAAATTTTTTTGTCCTTGTTACTCCTGTATACTACTTGATGTAAAAGTAGAACATAGGAGTAACGAGGACAAAAAATGCCGCCCGTTTTCTGACCTAAGCCATTACAACTTTGGAAACGGTAGCGAAATTTTCCTTCGTATTCTAATGACATTGTAACAGTTTTTTGATCAGGTCACGTGTCCGTCTTACGAATTTTCGATCTGACGGTCACGTGACCTGACGCGAATTTAACATTTTTTACCAATCACAAAAAGTGCACAACGCCGCTGAAGAAGATTTCACTTCAAAAATTATCTGAGGATCCCATGCAAGTAGAATAGGAGTAACGAGGACAAAATATTATATGAGGATCCCATGGGATCCAAATCATAGAAGCCTAATGGAAGGAGGGGTCATGGTAACTAGCTTGTTGAAGTGAAAACTTCTTTATGAGTTTCGGAGTGCAAGCCGTTGTTTTTTTAGATTCACGCTTCATTTCTCATTATTCTAAACCTTTTCTTGTGTTTTGTGATTTCATCTTATATGTATTTATTCAATTACTGCAAGTAGGTATATATTTATGAATGCAATGCAACTTTCAGATGATTTAACCTCTGCAATAACCAAAAGGAAGCTGAGTGACGATCCAAATGATACAAACGCTAAGATTCTCAAACTTGACCTTACCCAAGATGACTACACAGTATCTAGCCAGACATTGGATGACGAAGTATCTGAGATAACTTCGGCTGCTAAACGTAAACTTGAAGACCTACCATCAGTGTCACGGTTGCGAACTCCAGTACGATCTAGCCCCAGAAAAATTAGTAAAAGAAGCAATAGTGTAGATATCGACTACGTCAAAACACCAAAGACGCCTAGCCAGACTTTGGATGACGAAGTATCTGAGATTACTTCTGCTGCTAAACGTAATCTTGAAGACCTACCATCTGTGTCACGGGTACGAACTCCAGCACGATCAAGCCCCAGAAAAATTACTAAAAGAAGCAATAGTGTAGAAATCGACAATGTCAAAACACCAAAGACGCCTAAGTCACGATCAGCTAGTGCAGATATAACTAAAACAAGAAAAACACCACGAAAAGTGCAACTAGAAAAAGTTACAGAGAAACCGATCACCGAAGAAATTCATATTGTCAGTTCTGACAGCTCCCATTCGAGACCCAGTGTAGAATTCGTCGCCGAAATACGACCTCCAACAGAAATAATTGAAACTATCCCAGAAGAAAGCGGTTCTGAACAAAATGATTCTCAAAATTTCCATCTAGTGTTGTCTCCTACTCCCGACGACGACACCGATAGCGACAAACCTAAATTACCTAACTACAGCAGTGATCCTGTTATTGTGAAAGATAGGAAAGAAGTTCTTAACCCTGGACCCATACATGAAATCCACAGTGAAGGATATAATTATTCTGATCTAAGCAGCAATCTAGCTCAACCACGGCCACGCCCAAATGATTTCAATAAAGATAAAGCAACAGATCAAGAGAGTACGGATAGCATAGGCTCGTTAAACCTGGAGAGTCCTGATCACATTCCCAAAGCTGCAGCCCACTTGATTTCTAAATTATCTAATGGGAATTCATCAACGCCTACTGAAGTTATGATTTCTGGAAAGCACGGTATTAGCGAAGATAGCGACGGTACTCCAGATATGGTAAAACTAAACGGCAACAAAGCAAAGAGAAATAAAAACGATTTGTTTAAAACTAGTAATACGACAACTCCTTCGACAATTTCACCATTGCAAAATGGACACTCCTTACCTATGAATACTCCTCATATTCCAGTTTTCGATGTCCACATCAGTCACAATGAAGATTGTGAATTTCTTTCTCTATATGTGGTTAGGACAGACAATGATCTAGGCATGGATATGTGCAAAGAATACCAAAGAATTTCAAAGAGATTTACTATTGATCCTTACTTAGCTGATGTTTCTGTCAGCAATTCCCCATCAAGCGTGACCAGCGGCGGTATGATAAACTTACCGAACAGGACCTCGTTCGCTTCGACCGTTAGCTCAACATCGACATCTAGTAACCGCACCAGCGATGGTGCATTTGTCGTACCACAACCTCCCCGGAAATCAGTGGCAAACCCCACCACTTCTGTCAAAGGATATGATGCTTTAATGAAGAAGTTGCAGGAGATATTTTCCCATATACGAGAATCTTCAGTCGATGATACCAATCGGTCAATGAATGACGACAAAATCTCTGTTGGTATCCAAACGTCCATATCCAGTGACTTGGCTACGCTTAGCAACGGTAACGCAAGTCCTGAAGAAGTCGGAAAATGCGATAAGGCTACTCCTAAAAGCTCGCTAAAGAAAACAAGAGTAAGAGGTCGACGGCATCTCGCCGGTAAAACAAAGCGGGCACTCTTACCGACACAACCTGAAGAACCAGAGCTAACTGGGATGAATTCTCCAGAAATGGTGCCAACAAATGGAGAGAATGGGAAACAATCTCCATCCAAATCGCCTAAAGAGGAAAAGCCCCTTTCCAACATGGTGGCAACGCCTAAATCTGTTAGCAAGTTGAAACAGAAGCGACGACCGACTTCTCCTAGACCGGTAACTCCCGTTGAAAAGATTGTCGTGAAGCCTGAATACCCTGGATTTGCTCCAGATACAGTTGTACTAGCCAAATGGGTTGACAAACGTTACTACTCCGGGAAAGTCTTGGAGATTACGGAGCCGAACAAATATTTGATCAAATTTGATGATGGCCAAAGTAAAGTGCTTCTGGACGACTTCATAATATTCGGAGATATGAAGGCTTTACCGCTACAAGGGCAATCAGTATACGCGATGGTCGATGAGGAACAGAACTATGAACCTGGTTTGGTGCTTGGTGTGGAAGAGAATGATTGTGGTACCGTTACCTACAAATGCACTACTGATGGGTAAGTTTTAATAAATTGACTTTTAAATAACTCTAACTTTGTTTATACACGGCAGTTTTCAGTAAGTCCTTTTTTTTCGAACTGTATTAACTAGAACATCGAATCTTCGATTTTGCTTAGATACTTGTTATACTTTGTAAAATGTAGCATGGGTCCTATGACAGCTCGTTTTCGTGCAAAGGAACAACTTGTGTACAAGGAATATGTTCTAATTTTCTATATTTATATTTCTAGCATAAGCTGCATTATAAATGTCTAATGCTGTTTTTATTGAGTTTTATTCCAATAGCATAAATAACTTTTTGCTTTGTACGGTTGAGCTGTCATAGGACCCATGCAAAATTTTATAAAGTATAGTCATGGTTAGAATATAATAAAATAAAATAAAAATAAATTTAGGTGACCCGTTGACAAAAATGTGAATAAATAACTAACACGCGCACTTATTGTATTCGCTTTACGTCGATTTTTAAGATCAGGCGCTATTAGGCTGCCTGTCCAATGAAGGGAGCAGACCCAATTCATACCGCGGACGCCTCACGCCTTTTTCGTACTTTTCAAGCAAAATTGGTATTTTTAAGTAATGTACCGAAAGTGCTCACCGCATCGCTGCCTACCGCTGCCATCTCGGTATGAATTGGGCCTTACGGTGGTTCTACGTTGAGTTGAGGTGCGAAGCAGAGTTGTGTTGTCATACCATACGTTTGCCATGACTGGCAGTGCAGTCATCTAATCTACAGTCAAATAAAAATGCATGAATATTTTAGTTCACACACACTCACATCTCGCTAAATCCACCTAGATCCATTGGATGGCTCCATTCATGGATCCTAGAACACTTTTTCCTCCACTTGAATCCATTGTGACAATCCATTAAAAATAATGGCTCCTACGACAGTCTCTAGTCTATCTCGCTCTATCTCGACATGCGAGAGGCTAATATGGACCGCGGTCACTTTGGCGTCTTTTAGTAAAACCTCTCTGAACGGAAATGAAATTAGGCGTGTTCCTACCTACCCTTATATTAATTTTTGAGTTCTAAGAGTTCATCATTTACCTTAACTGACCAGTATGTTTGAAATGAAATGTAATGAAATATAAATTAAACCTTTTGAGGAGCCTAGTGGACTAGAGTGTCCTAGGATCCATTATTTGGAATGGATTGGCACAATGGATTCATGTGGAGGAAAAACTGTACTAGGATCCATCAATAGGGCCATCCAAAGGATCCAAGTGGATTTAGGGTCTCACACATCTTACCTTGGCCTTATATTCCATAGCGATACGCTAGTGATGGTGACAGCGAGCGAGCTATACTTGACAGAAGACCAAGCGCGCTCGCTGAAGGAATCTGCTCGTGCGCGCTCCCCCGCCGCGCCAGCCACGCCGCGCCGCCGCCACCACCGCGAGCTAGACCTCGACAACATCATACAGGTTAGTATAGAGGCTCACATGAGCCAACTAGCGCCGCCAATGCGAGCGAGCTATACCTGACGGAGGACCAAGCGCGCTCGCTGAAGGAATCGGCCCGCGCCGCCGCCACCACCGCGAGCTAGACCTCGACAACATCATACAGGTTAGTTAGAACAATATATACAGGGTGTTAGTTTAAACAAGGGACATACTCAAGGGGGTGAAAGAAAAAAAAATCAGCTGTTCCATACATTTTGGCTCATTCGGTATTGCACTTTTGTATGAAACAGTCTTTTTTTCTCGCGATTTCGCACTTGGTCCCATAGTAAAAGTTGTTTGTATTGATGGGTAGTTTCACCCCTGAAGTATGTCCTTTGTTTAAACTAACACCCTGTATATAGGAGGCTGACATGAGCCAACTAGCGCCGCCAATAGATTTTGATAGTGACCGCGAGCGAGCTATACCTGACAAACGCGCTCGCTCGCGCCGCCGCCACCACCGCGAGCTAGACCTCGACAACATCATACAGGTCAGAACTATATACATAGGAGGCTGACATGAGCCGACTAGCGCCGCCGATAGATTTTTATGGTGACAGCGAGCGAGCTATAACTGACAAGCGCGCTCGCTGAAGGAATCGGCCACGCCGCGCCGCCACCACCACGCGAGTTAAACCTCCATACAGATTAGAATAAGACACTTATGACTCAACCAACACGGCTAGTCTTAGCTTTAATACTAATAAACCAAAGATTATAATTTTAAAAATTTAGCTTGGGTCCTGCAGAGTCCTACTCCTTTGACAGCTTATTCGTGCAAAACAAAAAGTTATTTTTATGTTATTGAAATAAAATTCAAGGAAAACAGCATTAGACATTTTCAGACAATTTTGATGCAACTTATGCTACAAAATTAGACTTTTATTTCCTGTGCAGAAGCAAAATTTTGCTTTGCACAAATAAGTAATGTAGGTAATAGGACCCATGGTAAATTTTTTGAAGTATAATGCTTGAATAAAAAAAAACTTATTTTGCCCACCAACAACAACATCCACGGCGACTATTGTTAACTCAAGCTACTAACTAGATGATGTCACACTGGCAGGTGGAGTTCAATAAGTGTAGTATTCGATAGATCGGCTTGGACAGGCAGCAAGAAACCAGGGGCCGTACTCTGAAACGCTAATCCGAAACTTCGGTTAGCCCCGCCCCTTTCACTCGATTCTGTCCCGACTAGAGAGTGAGAGGGACGGGTATACCGAAGTTTCGGGTTTTGCGTTTCAGAGTAGGCCCTCAGGGGCGGCAACTACTATAAATTGCCCGAGCATGCATGCAACGCATATCCAAAGGAGGACTATAAAACGCATTCACTCTTACTACGAAGTATTATTATAGTATTCTTTGCTCTTACGCTCCATTGACCTCACATTGATAGCCTGTAGGCTATAAAAATATCGTCTGCGGCGGGTACGAAGCGAAGCCACCGGACTTCTCTATGGCAACAACTACTAGCCCAAAGCAGGCCTGTCTCACTTCCATACAAGCGGCGCAAAACCCCGAGATATTTACCTACTTTTCTGGAAAACAACCTAATTTCAACCTTTTGCATTGCGTATAGCGTTCATAGTAAAATAGCTGTCTGCCGCCTCGCTTCAATCTGATAGGGCTGCCAGAGGTACTACTTTATCTGTGAAAGTAATACACGCGAAGCGAGACAGATGGCGACACATGCGGATGCGTGCGCTGCGTGTGCGACAAGTCGAGCGAGTGCCAGCCTATTGAGACTAGTCCGGTGACCGGACGCTTGCGTTTATCATACCTAAACTCGGGACTGAAATTTCTGTACCGTGAGGTACTAATATATATTCTGTGCCCAAAGCAGCCACAAAAATTTGAAGAGTTATTGTCGTCAGTTCTTGTGTCAATGTAATGAACTGTTTAACTCAACAAAGACTTAAAGAAATAACTAAACCCCTTTTTTCACATTAGGGCCCACGAAGTGCAAGAAGTCGAGACAAAGGCAACTCAAGCGCGCGAAAACGTGTGGCGTCACCAAAGAGTCCAAAAGCGTCTACTTCGGGTAAGTTCCATTTTAGATTTAGCAACCAATCGTTCCATTCTTTGCTGTTTATTGTGATGCCTGTTTTGATTGATGAGTGATAAAAGTGAATCCTGAAGTGAACGGGTGTAACCAAACAGTTTAGACTACATGCTGAGGTAACTAGTGAGTGCAGTACTAACACTTGTTTGTGACCACAAATTACACAGTGGCTGTCTTCCGTCTCACCTACACTTTGAAAAAATACGTATGGTCATATGAGACAATGACAGCCACTACATACTAAATGTCAAATTTGCTGGGCACACTTTTTTATTCAGCGTGGAAACTCCAGTTACCTCAGTATTAAGGCGATACTCGGAAAAATCATGCTGAAGCGAGATAGCAATGAGAAAACGACGCGCGCGGAAGCGAGCCCGATTTTGCGGATTAGGCAAAAAAAACACAAAATCACTTCGTATTAAAAAACTATAGCGATTTTTTTAAAAATGCTTCTATACGATCCTAAATATTATTGGTGTCCACTAATTGAACCAATTTTCAATAGTGTAAGTAACCTCATTTGAGGTCGCTCCTAGAAGCCTGTGAACGCCCCAGGAGGCTTCTGCGCTTCTGGAAGGAGCTAGGATGGCTCGACTAGCCATGTTCACGCATAACGGACCAAATATGAGTCTAAATGCGGAAAAATGTCAATACCAATACCAATACCAACCTCATTTGAGAATAATCTTGAATTTTCGTATGTTTTAGAGGTCTTTTCGAAAATAAAAAGTGTCGAGGCAAAATCATAAAATCGTGTTTCTGAAACTATACGAATCTAGATAAAGGTATGAAGAAATATATATCTTATTACCAGATTTGTAACAACTCTAACTGTCCTATAGTTTTACATCAAAAAGTCCATATTTTTCCGAGTAGCGCCTTAAGTCTAGCTCCATGGGTGTAACCGTCGCCACACACGAGATACAATACTATGCACAAACGCCGCCACTTGAAGCTAGAATAAGAAACAAGTGACGACTATGTATGAAAAGTGGTCGGTGGCGGCGTTTTTAGGGGCCAGTGTGAGGCGACGCTAATAAATTAGTGTATGATATCTTAATAAATTGATTAAAAGCTATCCCACACAGGCGCATTATTATCGTCGATAATCCCGGATGCGTTATTGCGATAATGCGTCCCGATTCCGTGCACACAAGTGCAAGTCCTAATACAAAAGTTCTAAGAACTCATATCGCAGGACGGATCAACTTCGTAGCTATCCTAATACATAATGTGCTAAAAACAAATATCGCAATAACGCATCCGATATTATCGATATTATCGATATTTACCCGCGTGGTTCTCGTTCCCGTGGGAATATCGGGATAAAAAGTAGCCTAAGTTACTCCTTATTACATAAGCTACCTGCTAGTGAAAGTCCCGTCAAAATCGGTCCAGCCGTTTCAGAGATTAGCCGGAACAAACAGACAGACAGTCAAAAATTGTAAAAAATATTATTTTTGTATATGTACCGTATAATCATATGCATGTAGTAAAAAGCGGTTATTTTAATACGACAAACAGACACTCCAATTTTATTTATTTGTAGTATGTATTGCATAGAGTATAGATAATAACGCGCCTATGTGGGAGAGCCTCAACTTTATAAATTCTTATAACCTGCTTAGGCTTGAAGACCCAGGCTAAAAGCACTCCCGGACGCAAGCGGCTAGCGAGCGAGAGCAGCGAACTAAGCGAGAGCAGCAACTCCGCGCCGCCTGCGAGACTTGAGGAAGTGGCCGGGGTCGAACCTGAAGTGCAGAGGACGCCGAGGAAGATAGACGGGGTCAAAGGTATGGCTGTTGGAATCAACATAATAGGTAAATCAAAAATATATTGATCATCATGATTCATACTCAGCCATTTCAGTAAGGTACAGACCTTACTGAAATGGCCAGTTGGCTGTATCCGTACTTAGAGAAGACTTGTACAGACAAGTCTTCTCTAAGTCTGGATTCTCATTACCATAATCCACCACGCAGCTCGAACCAGAGGGCCTACTCTGAAACATTGAAATCCGAAACATCTGTATACCTGTCACTCTCCAGGTCCCAAACTATCCCCATATTAAAAAATCTCGTCGATCCCTTGCTCCATTTTGACGTGAAAGACGGATAAACACACTTTCATGTTTATAAAATTAAGAATGGATTTAGTCAACCCGGACGGGTCGGCCACATTTTTACATTAATGAGTTGCCAAGTCGCAGCAGGCTGGAAGCTCTTGCATTGTTAACGAATTGATCATGTTAAGAACTACAATTTTAATAAATGATAATGTTATTTTATTCTAGCTGGCCCCCTCCAACTGAAAGGCGCTGCCAAACAGAACATAGGCAAGAAGAACTCCAAGCTAACAAAGTTCGAGAACGACGCAGATACAGTGTCCCAACTGGGACCTATTCCGCCCACTGACAGCAAACTGTTCGCTGGATTACACTTCTTGCTCACTTGTACGGACACGCCCAGAAGGTTGAGGGAATTCGCTGAGAATATAGGGAAGATGGAGAATATTGAGAAGGTAAGTTTATTGAAAAATTGAAAATGAAGTACCTATTTAGAAAAAATCAACCCGTCTCACAACCAGCTCCGATGGGAAAAGGTTCATGTTGATTTGTGTCTTTTCATCTCTTGGTGTTTTTGAGACTATATTTCCCAATGAGAGCAAACTATTCGCTTGATTACACTTCTTGCTCACTTGTACGGACACGCCTAGAATGTTGAGAAGGTAGGTTCATGTTGATATTGTGTCTTGATTACTTGCGTGTTTTCAAAAGATTGTATTTCTCAGTAACTGCAAAATGTTCTAAACGTTGGGCTACACTTCTTACTGACTTGCACAGACAAGCTCAGAAACATTTAGCTGACTTATCGCGAAATCACTACATGACATTGGTCGATCGGTCGTTTATAGAATTGCACATTTCGAGAATTGGTCCATTGTCGACTATGTATTTATTTCGCGAATTGGTCATTAGTCAACTAAACCCTCCAGAAGTTTTAGGGAATTCGCTGAGATCATAGGAAAGGCTGAAATTGCTGAGAAGGTAAGCTAATGGAAATTCGAAGGTAAAGAGCTTGTTTATCTAAACGCGGTTATGACGGAAATTTTAATTCGAATAAGAAAATGTATCTTATTAAATAGCCCAATTCCCGGAAAAGTTTATACTCCTCTAAATTTTACTTAGTACAAAGATTTAAGGCGATGATAGTACATCAATACCAGGGCCTCTTATTGCGAACAAAAAAAAAACAGTTCAAAATTGTCTCAATAGATGGCGATACGTGTTTCGCTTACGGTTTTGTCATATCAAATTAAACGAAAAAACACAATAAAAGCCACTGGAAAGTGTCATAAATTAACTGTCATATTTAAAAAAGAATCGATTTACAAAATGTTCGTATTTACAATACTATTTGGAGCATTTTAGAAATTCAATAATATCAATACCTTTCTTGCCCGCAAGCATGCCCGAAAGCACTTAGCTTATGCTTTACGCTCGCTTAGTTGTGTGATACCTGCTATTTAACACTAGATGGCTCTCGTGGCGCTCGTATAAAGTTTAAGGTCGTAATAAACCCTGGGAATTGTAATTAATAAAGAAGCTTTTGAAAAACATTTTTTTAACTATCGCAGATAGGATAGGATAATATATAATCCACAGATTCCGATAGAATGTTATCATATTATTTTATTTGCCAAGCGCTACTCGCCGCTAGAAGGCGTTTTTGTGATGGCGAATTATTAAGGCCGGTACACACGTTCAAGCAATGTCTGCTTCACCAAATTAGTCGGGGCGCTACACGCGTTCCGATTTGGTCAGGCCCCAGAATAACAAGGCCCCAGGCCGCACCAAGCTGTGGTTGCATGTGTTGTCAGCCACTGCTAATCTCCCAATATTAATATTATTTTTGAATACTGAAAACATAGATTTGCCTCCAATAAATAGATTACAAACATATTTCCGGTTTTTTATTGTCTAAATTATTATTAATTTTCTGTTATTTTCATTAAGATATGTACCTTAAACTTGCTAAATATTTACTAGAGAAGCGCCGAGTACTCAGTTATTTATTACTCGTTACTCGGCGTACTCGGCAATTTTTATAGTACTCGTATTCGGCCGAGTAACTCGTTTTAAAAGCCGAGTAATCAAACATTAGAAAAAAATTAAAGTTTTAATTTTGAGAGCGATAATAGTAGTCATCACATCATCATCAGCCATACGACGTCCACTACTAAGCATAGGCATAATAATAGGATAATAGTAGTATTATGCATATTTAACTAGGGTAATTAGGTACTTAACATTAAATTAATTTGAATCACATGAAGAAAAAATTAAGAATAGGACACTGGAAAATATTATTTATGATATAAAATGTAATTTAAGATATTAAAAGTATAAGAATTTAGCACTAAAATTGCTTTGGCACCATAATAGTATATTATGATACAAGTGAGCTTAGGTTGCTCATTATACACGAGGCTGTGGGTTGCAGCCCGAGCCGCAGGCGAGGGCGTAAATCAGCCGAGTGTCTAGTGAGTAAGTTGCTCACGAGTTTCATACGCACTTTTTCAACACACTTGCGAGGAAAAACAAACATTTATTGCATACATATTGTATTATCCTAATATTAACTAAGGGAAAAAGAGCGCAAGTTTTTTTTTTTTGCACGCGCCATATGTGAGTTGATTGATTACATACAGCCATACAGCCTACTACAAAATAATTAAGTATAATAATAGTGATAAAATGCAAATGTTTTATAACAAATTATTGTGAATTATAAATAATTTGATAATAATATACTTAATTATGTTTTTTGTCTTAATTAGGGACACATTTATTTATTCTAAAAACGTAAATGTATTTTCAGCCGTATAAAACCTCTTTGTTGTTACAAAAAAAGAACTGTATCTATTACCCGCTGAAATTGAAAATGCTCTGTTGACTCGCATATAACTTGCAGTTAGGTACTAACTTAACTTTGTAGGGATACTGTATTACCCGGTTAAATTGAAAAGTCTCTGTTTACTCGCATATAATTTGCAGTTAGGTACTTACTTAACTTTGTAGGGATAATTTTATTACGCAACTAGTACTGTAATATTATTATGCACGCGTGGGTTATAGTTCGGTTTATGGCCCTAAGATCGATGTAATAAGGCTCACTTTATGAGCAAGTGTGTTGAAAAATAATTTTACAAACCAAACCACCAAACGCATCACCCGTACACAATTTGTAAAGAAATGACTGACTAGGAGTAAAAGTACGTGGACGCAACTGGGTGAAGGAACGGGATGAGGGCGGCGAGGTACCGCTTGCTCGCCGGCTGCACTCCGCGGTCATGTTTGAACGTGTTTTTCGCGTATTTACTCCTATACCTACTTATAAACTGAACCAAGTGAGTACTCGGTTTGATAAAAACAAAACGGAGTATTACTCGGCTCGGTAGTCTCGGTACTCGGTTACTCGGTAAACTTTGTACTCGGCACATCTCTATTATTTACTTAAACCAGCACTTATTGATGAGGTGTTATGCCTTTTTTATATTAATTAAGTTTTACGACAAAATGCGAGTTATTAAATAAAATAAACAAAAAAAATTAGATTAAATAATATTTGCATAAATGGACAGATTAAAACCTTTTGTTCGTTCAGTCCTACGCAAAAGTAATGAAAGAGCAATTAAATTTAATCCTCTGAAAATCCCTCAAACCTCGGACGACTACGCTACACTCGTCCAGGAGGGCTATCGGCTAAGAAATATGGATATGGGCATGGGCTTCAACTGTAATTTGAACTCCATAATTTGATAGATTTTTGCTGCTTTGTTCTATTGAACGTTGCTAGCTAGCAATTATTATACCCGACGTCACTAAGGAGGGCACAGATAGCGGCAATTTTTTTATAAAATTGACCTAAAGTTCGGAAAAACGTATATAACGTATATATAACGTATACATAAAGTTACGCGGTAGCCCCCCAGATTTGGTTCGGAGCAGACCAAATTGGCGGCGCGGGCCGGTCGGATCGGAATGTGTGTACCGGCCTTTAGGCGGCGGCGTTGCCAGCCCAGCACCTCTGTCTCCGCGCGGGTTGTACGAATGTGGGCGCATGCTGACAACACGTGCGACGCGAATTGGCAACGTCGCGGTCGGTCGTCGTCGTCGTTGTCGTGTCGCACAGTAACACAATTTCGTAATCTAGCGGGATTTAGTTCAAAATCTTGTCCCAAAGATCTATTAATTGATTGGTGTGTATTTATTAACCCCCGAAGCAAAAAAGGGGTGTTATACTAGAAGTTTTTAACCCCCGCCGACGCATCATAAGGAGGGGTGTTATGAGTTTGACGTGTGTTTGTATCTGTCTGTCTGTCTGTATCTGTCTGTCTGTCTGTCTGGGGCAACGTAGCTCCTAAACGACTGGACCGATTTTAAATCTAAATTAATCAAGATGGTTCTTAGCCACGTTTGATGGAAATCTATCCGGCCATTTATGGAGATGGACAACTGCCTGCCGAAACGGTAAAAGGTACAGAGCCTTACAGAGGTGATGCTTTCAATAAAAAAATTAGGGTCTAGTCTGCCACCAGTGGCTGTTTAGAAAAAATATAAATAACTTGCCACTACTGGTAATTTAGCATACCATAGCCATACAAATTTGTGCCTTATCATAGAGCAGTAAGGCACAGTTTTGCAAAAAGCTTCTGTGATATTGTGTTGTTTGCAGACTAGAAAACTAATTTCGACGATGTAAACAAAGCACATAGTAGCGCGGGCGGGACAGAGCGCGAAGAACCGATGGCCGTTGGGGCGGAAAGTTTCTCGAATGGCGACCGCGTAGGTACCGGACCAAGTTCCGTGTGCAGGACTCCTACAAGGTGAACCGACGATCTAGTCATGGTTGCGGGAAGCCACTGGATGCGGGCAGCGCAGGCAGGGCAGGACCGATCGTTGTGGAGATCCTTGGGGGATGCCTAATGCCTATGGCCAGCAGTAGGGCATGGATCTCGGAATCTCGTGATATCGTAATATCGGAATCTCGGTACGTGAGATCCGATATTTCAATTCCGATATTGAGTCATCCAATATCGTAATATCGGAATCGGACAAATTTTTTTATTTGACTTTTTATATAAACCAGTTCGGCGTTAAACAACACACGGAGCTACAATATAGATTTTAAACCTTGGTTGTGATGAGTAGCGCCGAGCGAGATGGCTGAATTGACTATGTTTCTCTTACCAGCCTGCTTTGTATCGCTAAGAATGTATCACAAGAACTATGATAGCGTTGTCTGCCTCGCTCACTGTTTACTTGTGTGTACATCGCAACCAAATGGTTCTATTGGCCGTTCAATAAAGTGCGTAGCTGCTTAATTATAGGACACCGTTCAACTAGGTAATGGCATTGATGGCTATTCAGCTTCAGTAGCTACGTCTAAAACAACATTAATCAACTGGCTGTCTCATAGGTATTTAGGCCTCTTTACTCGCACAGTGAAAAAAAAAATTGAACACAGTGTAACGGTTGGGGTGCAGTTAGCAAGAGGGTGCAGGACTTAAATATTTTTAAATTTAAAAAAGCGAAGAGTTCATACATAACAAAGAAAGAAAGCGCGAGCCGAGTGAGTACCGTGGCAGCGGCCGGCGAAGCGCCAGACCAGAATACCATTTTTCAAAAGAAAATGTAAGCTTGGCAACCAACAGTAAATAAACTGACAAGTAGTCCAAAAGTCATTGCTCCAAGCCGTGCCTGTAGGCACGGCTTGGAGCGTGGACCTTGGATTGTAATCCATGCCTACTGTTTGATTGAATGGCTGCATATCATTCAGGCTGTTAGTTGAACAGCGTCGTTTAGTTCAATTGCCAGGTGGTTATGACATTTAGGTACACCATGTATGGTGTGTATTTGACTATGCAAATTCCTTCACGATGTTGGATTGTGCTGGTTTCAGTAATAAAGTAATATACAATGTGTTAGTGAATAAGAGCAAAACCTCTTAGGTGGTAATAGTGCTCATGAATATGAACTTTTACTATGGGGACAACTCTGCAACTCTACAAAAAAATCAGCCATTCCATACATTCTGGCCGAGTAGGTAGGTATAGACAATTTGTATGAAACAGCAGATTTTTTTGTTAAGTTGCAGAGTTGACCCCATAGCACAGAATATATATTAGTACTTATGTACAGAAGGCGCAATCTGCAAACCCATTCAAATAAAAATAAATCTTTCTGCATGAAAATAAAGTCCAATTCCGGGCGCTTTGTCATCGCTTGCCTACTGTTATATTATAATAATCTAAAGTTCGCGCATGCAAGCAAAACTGTATCCAACAGCTACGCGCGAGTTTCTATTTCTATGAAAGTCGTAAACAGCTCGCTCGCAGGTTAGGGTTGCGAGCGACTTTCGAGTTCAATTTTGTTGTTTCTTTTATTTAGACACCAGTAAACACAACAATATCTTTTATACGGATTATAAGAACGTTTAGTAGTCATTGTTCGGTGCACAAAAATCACAGATGCCCGGCAGGCGCGCCGGCCAAACGTACCTAAACTGCGGAGTGACACCCCCCTACCCATAGTAAAAGTTGTTCATATTCATGAGCCCACTCACCACCGAAGACATTTTTTGGACAAACCCAATTTTTGGACATACTAGTTTTTACCAGGCCAAATCGGCTATGGAATTGCGTAAAGTCAATCGTATTCATTTGACAGTTCATATTGTATCATAATAAATGTCATTCCATACAAATCGCAGCCGATTGAATACGATATGAACTGTCAAATTAATACGATTAGCTTACGCAATTGCCCCCCTGTTCATCTTTAGGCGATAGGATAAACCGGGATTGTTTCACAAAAAAAAAACCACGAAATTAAAGGCGATCGCGTTAAATTTCTAACCTATCACGTGTTCTACAGGACTTCCGAGGCAAACCCGCTTCTGAAATATCAACGCTATGAACTGTTTTGGCCTAGGAAAAACTAGTTTGTCCTAAAATCGGGTTTGGCCGGTAACATAATTATATATATAGGAAAATTCTTGATAGAAAAAACCACCAGCCCTTCAAGTAGCTTTCAGGCGTGACTTGCAGGGCTGGTGGTTTCTGTCTACATTTTCCTATACTTATAGAATTGCATTCTGAATGCATAAAAATAATTTGAAATCTTAACATGTAATGTATATTTCAAAACTTAATATTCCAAACTACTACAAGCCGCCGAGCGCGATCGTTATCCGCTGATAAATAAAATAGTAAAAAAAGTACTTCGTCTGAAATTCTAGCGTCGTACTACGCCACAGTACCTACGTCTTGCTTATTCGCACAAAATATTGATTTTATTGTACACAATCCATCCTTATTTCGAGCAATTTATAAAGAAAAGTAAGGAAAATGTGCAATTTATAAAGAAAATGTGCAATTCATAAAGAAAATTTGCAATTTATAAAAAAATGCTTATTTTTTTAAGAATTTGTGTGATTCCGATATTAATATCGGAATTCCGATATTGAGAACTAATATCGAAAATCAATATCGGAATTGAAAACCTTCCGATATTACATGCCCTAGCCAGCAGTGGGCGTCGTTCGGTTGACATGATAATGATGATGATGAAACAAAGCACTGTCACCAGTAGGTACCTACTCGATTGGTTTAATTCTAATAATTAAACAAAGTGTTGATTCTACTGAATCTAGTTTTCCGTTGTTAATTAGAATTTTCACAGGTACCTACCTAAGTCGAATCGGACGTGTCTGTAGGTACATTCGGCTAAGAAAAAAGAATGCACTTTATTTTCTTTGCATTAAGCTGCGAATTATTAGAATTAAACCAACCGAGTAGGTAGGTACTTGTGACAGTGCTTTGTTTACAATGTCGAAATTGGTTTTGTTTCTGTCTATGTTAAATATTATAGAAGTAGGTATCATCTGCAAACAACACAATATCACAGAAGCTTTTTGCAAAACTGTGCCTTATTGCTCTATTATAAGGCATAAATTTGTAGGTACCTATGGCTATTAAGTTACGGCAGAATATTTTTACCTGTTAAATTACCACTAGTGGCAAGGCAAGATAGGTATTTATTTTTTCTAAATAGACACTGGTGGCAGACTAGAAACTTCCATAAAATAATGCACCTCTTCGATTTATATGATCGAAGATGTACCTACACCCTGGGCAAATTTAGGTGCAATAAAAAAATGGTACTTAGGTACCTTGCAAAAAAAAAACTGTCTGTCTGTCTGTATGTACCTATACTAAACTTTAATTATTCGTATTGCCTAAACGGATCAAGCGATTTTAATGCAGTTTTTATTACTTATTTTGTATGTACGTAATTTAAAAAGAAAGATAAGTACTTATAAAAATAAAAAAGAAACTTAATAACCCCCGACTCAAAAAATAATTTTTAATTGACTTTAAAAAAAGAAGCTTCTCAGTTTGACCTGTATTTTTTTGTATGTACTTACCTATGTTTGTTTGTCCGCGATTATCTCGCTTTTGGCTGAACTGATTTTGATGCGGTTTTCAGGAAAGTAAGTATTTGTTACATTTAGGATAAGGTTTTAGTATTTTAACCGACTTCAAAAAAGGAGGTTCTCAGTTTGACCCGTATGTATGTATGAAGGTTTGTCCACGAGATGCGGTTTTCAGAAAAGTATTTGTTATATTTAGGAGAATATTTAGGTATTTTAACCGACTTCAAAAAATGAGGTTCTCAATTTAACTCGCATGTATGTCTGTATGTTTGTCCGCGAGATGAGGTTTTCAGAAAAGTGTTTGTTACATTTCGGAGAAGGTTTTGGTATTACAATACAACCGACTTCGAAAAAGGAGGTTCTCAGTTTGACCCGTTATGTACATTATGTATGTTTGTCCGTGAATATCTCATGTTTGGCTGAATCGATTTTGATACGGTTTTCATCAGATGAGTATTTTTGATTGATGCGGTTTATGTGTAGGTGTACATCCTATTCCTAACATAGGTTCCTATTTACCAAGATAGGCAAATATTTTTAACAAAACTAAATCGGTCCAGTAGTTTCGGAGCCTATTCGATGCAAACAAACAAACAAACAATCAAATCTTTCCTCTTTATTATATTAGGTACCTATAGATAAAAGCGCCTTCAAAAAAATGCCGCCAAAAAGTAGGAAATAATACCTCTAACTCTAATACTGTATTCACAACAAATAACAAGTAGATAAGTACTTTGAAGTGCCCGACTAAACATGTTTCACGCCCGTCTTCAAAGTAGGTACTTACGTTATTTGGTGTAACTACAGTATTATAGGTATTATTTCTTACTTTATGGTGGCATTTTAATAAATAAAATAAAACAAAAATAATTTTCAGCTTTTTTTTTATAAAAAATGTCAATACGATCGCACAGTTTTCAAGATAGGTACCTATCTTGAAAACTGTGCGATCGTAGCTAAAATTTAATGATCTAACGATCTTAAAATCTCCTTAAGAACTTGGACTTCCTTAAACGAAAAAAATATTTATTTTGGATTTACTTGGTAGTCACCCTATGGACTCAATTTTCTTTTTAAGTTTAGAACTTTGTATAAATAGAAAAAAACAATACGGGGGCGCGTAACTTAACTCAACTGTCTTTTTCGCCGTAAATATAAAAGATAAAGCAAACGTTACTCGTTTACTGCTGCCATTATTCCCTGGAATATACTAAGTACTATACCTACTATAATAAACTTGGAATCGCGCGGTTACTTTGGAGCCAATGTGACTAACCGCATAGCAAGCTGCTGGTTATCGTGTCGCATACCGATATCGTTCCGATATCTGCGGACGATATCGGGCCGATATCGGTGTAGTATCGTGTCGGTGTCGTTATCGTCCAATGTGAAAACGCCCATTGAGAGAGACATTTTATTTTTTTACTTTTTCAAGTTTGTTTTATGTCGAGGGTTTTTAAATGTTTTTCTTTCTAAACTACTTAATACGACGTCATATTTTTTCTGTTGTTTAACAAAAAAATGCAAATGTTTAAGCAAAGAGTCACTCTCATTGCGCTTTTTGCAGCGTTAGTTTATGTGAGTTACGATTACAAAGTGATTATAAAATCATTAGCACTTATTAGTGTGAAAAATGGAAAATGTAGTATTTAGAAAAAATCGACCGAATTGTTGGTATCTATTATTAGGTACCTTTAGGAAGACCCCTGGACGTAATTTATTTGTATTTCTTCTCAATGAGCCCAAAGGCATTTAAATAGACTGTATTAAAATAGTAGTTTTGACCAGTACTTATACTGTTTTCGCCTTCACCACGTAGAGGTAGTTACTCGTAATTTATGTTATTTACGAATTTTTATTTTTTCATGCATTTTAATTACAATTTATAGGTAATCAAGTTTTTTTAAAGAATTGATTAAAGTAGGTGTAGGTACTTACATGGATATTTCAGTAAATTCTAAAGAAAATCTTTTATTTGAATTCTCAAGATATTCAGTATAAAAAGTTTGTAAAAAGTATGATATCACGCTGTGTGGTGTGGTGTGGTTAAGTATGGTTCTAGTTCAAATTATCTTTCTCAATATCTGGAATACTTAAACAAATAGTGCTCATTCGTTGAACAACCTTCCTTAGGTCGCTATATTCGTATATCTTAAACTTTATCTGGGCTCTTGAGGGACATCAGATGACTTTAGATTATTGTAGGTCAATAGAAAATACTAATCACGCTGAACAATTTCCCTTAAGACGCTATATTTATATATCTTATGGTTTAGCTGTGCTGCTAGGGTTCGACATCAGGTGTACCAGACAGTCCAGACATATCTTCGATATTATTACGTCAATAGAGCGTACCGGAATCGGAAGTGTGTCGAGCAGGGTAGCGTAAATGATACTCAGATTATCGAAACGATATTCGCTGGATGTCATCCAGGGGGGTTACCGCGTAACTTTATGGGTATGAACTTCATACGTTTTTGGGAACTTTAGGTCAATTTTATAAAGAAAATAGCCGCTTTCAGTTTCTTGTTTTGTGACGTCGGGTATAACGATAACTAGCTAGCAACGTTCAACAGAACAAAGCAGCAAATATCTATCAAAATAAGGAATTCAAATGACAGTTGAAGCCCATACCCATATCCAATTTTCTTAGCCGGTAGCCCCCCAGGTCTACGCTCCGACCTTGACACACGACGATGTCGAAGTGGAGTCTATGTATGAGGAGATCTCTAAAGCTTAAAAACCCACTACACAGTTGTGATGGGGGATTTCAATGCAAAGTTGGGGCAACGTTGCGGTGATGAGCTGAGAGTGGGGCAATTTGTATTTGGGCAACGGAACGATAGAAGCCCTTGAGAAAAGCATAGACGTGGACGATCTCTACAACATGGTGGTGGATACTGTCCGCACGGTTGGGTATAAGTACTATAAAACCCGCCGTCCCAAATTGAAGAAACTCTCCAGTCAGACTCTCCTACTCATGGATCAGAGACACGAAATGAAGCTACAGAACTCATCGGATGCCCATCGTTACAGGCAGCTCAATAGACAGATATCTCTCTTCATATCATATCATCAGACTCTTTGACGCACAACCTTCGCCAATTTAATACCGAGCGTATTAAAGAAGCCATTAAACGGAACACAGGCTCCAAAGTGTTCGCGAGAGATCTGTCTAACGGGCAAAGTCAATTGACGAGACTGAAAACTGAGAAAGGTAGCATCATTTCGCCAACACCTGAAATCCTGCGGGAGATTGAGAGTTTCTATGGACAGCTATATTCCACGCAAACACCTGTTGAAAGCAAGGCTACAGACCCTAGAGCCAAGCTTACCCGACACTATACAGAAGATATCCCGGACGTCAGCCTGTACGAGATTAGAATGGCTCTCAAGCAGCTTAAAAATAACAAGGCGGCGGGCGATGACGGAATCACAACATTCACAACAGAGCTTATGAGAGCGGGCGGTAAGCCGATACTTAAAGTCCTCCAGAAGCTTTTCAATTCAGACATCCTTGAGGGCAAAACGCCAAAGGCATAGGGCAGACAGAAGCGATGTGATGCTGTTTTTTCAAGAAGGGTGATAAAGCGCTCTTGAAGAACTATAGACCCATCTCGCTTCTGAGCCATATCTATAAGTTGTTTTCGAAAGTCATTACGAATCGTCTCGCTCGCAGGTTCGACGACTTCCAACCTTCCGAACAAGCCGGATTCCGGAAAATCTATAGACCACATTCATACGCTGGGGCAAGTTATACAGAAGACCAAAGAGTATAACTTGCCACTTTGCTTTGCGTTCGTGGACTATGAGAAAGCCTTTGATTCGATTGAGACTTGGGCGGTGCTGCAGTCTTTCCAGAGGTGCCAAATAGACTACAGGTCCATCGAGGTGCTGAGGTACCTACTTATACCAAAACGCCACCATGTCAGTCCGATTACAGAACCAGAGCTCTAATCCTATCCAACTACAGCGAGGTGTCTTTTACTATGGGTCTCATAAGAAGGCTCAAAGTCACCCAGCGAGCAATAGAGAGAGCGATGCTTGGTATTTCCCTGCTCGATCGAATCAGAAATGATGAGATCCGCAGGAGAACTAAAACAACCGACATCGCTCGAAGGATTTCATCATTGAAGTGGCAGTGGGCGGAACACATAACGCGGAGAACCGATGGCCGTTAGCGCGGAAAGGTTCTCGAATGGCGATCGCGTACTGGACAACGTTCCGTGGGAAGCCCCATACAAGGTGGACCGACGACCTGGCCAAGGTCGCGGGAAGCCGCTGGATGCGGGCTGCGCAGGACCGATCGTTGTGGAGAACCTTGTGGGAGGCCTATGCCCAGCAGTAGGCGTTGTTCGGCTGACATGATGATGATCTTGGCTTGATGATGATGGCTTCCCGCGACCTTGACCAGATTGTCGGTTCACCTTGTAGGGTACCTGCCAACAGAACGTCGTCCGGTACGCGGTCGCCATTCGAAAACCTCTCCTCCCCAACAGCCATCGGTTCTCCGCGCTATGTGTCCCACCCACTGCCACTTCAACGATGCAATCCACAGAACACGGAAAAAATCCAGGTTCTGTGATGCAATCCTTCGAGCGATTTCGGTTGTTTTAGTTCTCCTGCGGATCTTGTCTTTTCTGATTTGATCGAGCAGGGAAAATATCAAGCATCACTCTCTCCATTTCTCGCTGGGTGACCTTGAGCCTTAAGAGACCCATAGTAAAAGACCACGTCTTACTTCCATAGATCATTAATGGCAACACCCACTGGTCACAGACTTTCGTCTTGAGCCATTGAGGTATTTTTGACGCGAATATATGCCGGAGCTTCCCAAACACTGCCCATCCGAGCTGGATTCGACGAAAGATCTCTTTCTCGAAGTTGGACTTACCTAATTGAAACACTGGAGCGGGTGTAACATGGGCATTCAACATGATTTTCGTCTTACCCATATTCATCTTAAGACCCACTCTTTGAGAAGCATTACTGAGATCTACGAGCATTGTGTTCAGGTCTTCCAAGGTCTCAGTATTTTAACAAAACAGTGTAACCACGGGTCCGAAGTGAATCTGTCGACGACGATATCGTTGACTGTAACGACACAGTGTGAAAGCATTTAGTAGTGATTGTATCAAACTGCCATTCCGACGATATCGTGCCGATATCCTGTCGGTACTGTTATCGTCCAATGTGAAAGTGCCCGATATCGGAACCGTATATCGGTATGTGACACGACAACCAGCAGCTTGCTATGCGGTTAGTCGAATTGCGCTAGCAAAAGTAAGCGCGCGATTCCAAAAGTTTAACAGAATATACGAGGTAATAATGGTAATATTTTTAAGTGCACCATGCAGGCAATTTTCGTGTATTCTGGCATGGCCTAGGGCATAAAGGCGGTCGTCTCAAGGTCAACATGTATAGTCTGATGTGCCGCCGTGTGTACATGCGGGTCAAACTGAGAACCTCCTTTTTTGAAGTCGGTCAAAATACTAAAACCTTCTCGTAAATGTATTAAATAGGTAGTTTTCTGAAAACCGCATCTCACGGACAAACATTCATACATGCTGGTCAAACTGAGAACCTCCTTTTTTGAAGTCAGTTAAAATACCAAAACCTTCTCTTATATGTAACAAATACTTTTCTGAAAACCGCATCTCGCAGACAAACATTAGATAAGTACTTACATACGGGTCAAACTGAGAACCTCCTTTTTTGAAGTCGGTTTAAATACTAAAACCTTCTAAATGTGACAAATAGGTACTTTTCTGAAAACCGCATCTCGAGGACAAACATACATACATACAAGGTCAAACTTAGAACCTCCTTTTTTAAAGTCGGTTAAATACCAAAACCTTCTCGTAAATGTAACAAATACTTTCCTGAAAACCGCATCAAAATCGGTTCAGCCAAACGCGAGATAATCGCGGACAAACTACCTACCTACTTTATTTACTATACCTTGAAAATAAAGTACCTACCTACTTACTTAGGTAGGTAGGTACCTACTAAAATCGACTCGTCTCTTAACTATCTCCTATGAGACTCGAATCCACGACCTTTCACTGTCCGGGCGAGTGCTCTAACCACTGAGCTACGGAGTCATTGTTTTTTCTGATACTTCATTTTCAATGTTTAATAAAATAGGTATTATTTTCTACTTATATACGGTCGAACCAATTGAATCGCATCGCAAACAAATTAGCAAAATGGGTTGCGATTCGCAACCCATTTTGCTAATTTGTTTGAAAACGCAAAACTATAAAGGTAAATTAAATGTCAATGTCAATTAGTTTGAGTTTCAATAATTATCTGTTTTAGAAAATGAACTTTCGGTGGGTAAACTAATCGATTAGTTCGACTGTAACTTACTGCACTTTAATTAAAAAACTATAAAAAGCTTGTTCGGGCAAAGGTATATTGGGTAGGTAGGGTACAACAGTCAAACTACTTGAATCGTGAATCGTGATTGGTTCGTGGCGTGACCCACCATAAACCGCTCGCAACCGCCCGCACACGGGAGCCCGGAACTGAGAAACGGGAGGCGCTAGAACATCGTTTCACATCACAGCAACGCGGGTCGGTCCGTACGGCCCGACTATTGGTACCTATTCTACCGAATCCGGTGTGTGAAAGAGCTGTGTAACCAGCCTAACAGATTTTAAAATTCTGGAAGGTTGCGATTTAAACTTGTTGACATTGACACTGACTTTTATAGTTTTGACCCTTGCAAACAAATCATTAGTAAAATGGGTCATGACATGATTCAATTGGTTCGACTGTACCTACCTTATCAACTAATATCACATCGCATCGGCAAGTTGCATTGCAATGCAACGCGTGCGTGTTCATGTTCATGTACGCTACGCAACCCAGTAAAGTAGCACTCAATAAAAAATAGGTCTTACGTATACTATTTTTAAAGTTTGAATTCGCATATATACGCGGTTACTAGCGCCACCTTTTGTCCAGGGGCTTAAAACAGTTCGTTACATGACTAACGCTATCTGTTGACGGGAAGCGAAAAACGGGCTCGGTTTACAAAGCACAGCTCCCTTCAATAGCGACCTCTAGCGAAATAAAAGAGGAAACTAAACTGCCCGCAAGTTTTTGCCCGCTAGGGACGGTCACATTTCTTGTATGGGATGAGACATCTGTACTAGTATAGTATTATATTATCTGTGATCAATACGAACAATTTTTACTATGGAGCCAACAACGGAATCGCAAAAAAAATCAGCTGTTCCATTTAGTTGAGTCGATGTTGTACTTTTGTATGGAACAGCTGATTTTTTTCGCGATTCCGTTGTTGAACTCTCACCTTTATGCCCTTGTTATTTAGAGTCCTTGTTATTTCAAGTGATTCTCACCTTTATGTCCTTGTTATTTAGAGTCAAAGCCACTACTCGTCGGAAGAGGACGGCGAGGCGGGCTCGATGGCCGGCACCGATACGGAGGATCTGGTGTTCTACTCGCGGCCCTTCAACAAGGAGCGGTTGAAGGAACAGATCGAAGCAGGCGGGGGGAAAGTATACAGGTATGTGACTTTGAACTTTATATTATTATTAGTTTTAGAGATAAAATCACTAATCTTAGGAGGAGAAATGGTGAGAACTTGGTGTTCGACGCGCGGCTTTTAACAAGAAGCGGCTCAAAGAAGAAACGGGCGCAATACACCGCCCGTAACTATAGCCCTATAGCGCCATTTATTTCATATTCTTACTTTAACATTACTCGAACAGCAACATAGTAAGATCCCAGATAGCAGCGAGCGAGTGGAGGCAAAGTATACAGGTATGAAGCCGCCACTGCTAGGGCACATGTAATGCAGCCATTAAGGCACTCAGATTCATCTATTTATCACGCAGCCACTTCAACGACGTTCCCAAGAAGAAGTACTGGTATGCAAGCTGATCTCGCCCCGGCCCTGCATCACCGCCAAATACATCCAATGCCAGCGCTAGTAAAGTTAGTGTTTGATAGCAATGTTGACTTGATTCCCCCGAGTGGCTAGAAAGGTTTCAAAAATCGTAATTCCCAAGCGTTAAAAAGGTTTCATGTAACCCTAAAAATTCTAATACGTCTATAACACGACATTTAAAATTTTAGGTTTTCTAACTTCTTTAGCAATTGATTAAAGGGCAATCAAACCTCTTTACCAAAAACACAGAAAAATCCAGCGATTTATTACTCTCTCAAACAGCGACTTCGACAACTTGATCGCGCCCCGGCCCTGCATCACCGCCAAGTACATCCAGTGCCTGGCGGCGGACGTGCGCGCGCTGTCCCACGGCTGGGTCATCGAGGCCTAGTCTCAGAGACCTACAGCTAAAGACTGTTTGATTGCAATGTTGACTTGATTCCCCCGAGTGGCTAGAATGGTTTCGTCGACCCTTAAAATAAGAAAATCCATATTAAACATGAAAATTGAAATATCACGTCTTCCATGCTAATCAAAAAGCGTAATTCCCAAGCGATAAAGGTTCCATGTAATCCTAAAAATTCAAATACGTCTATACACGACATTTAAAATGTTAAGTCTTCTAACTTCTTCAACAATTGATTAAACGCAATCAAACTCAAAATGTCGGGACGTCTTTACCGAAAACACAAAAAAAATACAGTGATACTTAGATTTATTACTTTGTCAAACAGCCATTTCGACGACGTGCCCAAGAACAAATACTTGGTGTGCAAGCTGATCGCGCCCCGGCCCTGCATCACCGCCAAGTACATCCAGTGCCTGGCGGCGGACGTGCGCGCGCTGTCCCACGGCTGGGTCATCGAGACCTAGTCTCAGAGACCTACAGCTAAAGACTGTTTGATTGCAATGTTGACTTGTATTGATTCCCCCGAGTTGCTAGAAGGGTTTCGTCGACCCTTAAAATAAGAAAATCCATATTCAACATGAAATTTGTAATATCACGTCCTCGATGCTCATCAAAAAGGGTAATTCCCAAGCGTTAGAAGGTTTCATGTAACCCTAAAAATTCATATATGTCTAAAACACGACATTTAAAATTTTAGGATGTCGGAACGTCATACTGAAAACACAAAAAAATACAGCTATATTTAGATTTATTACTCTCACAAACAGCCACTTCGACGACGTCCCCAAGAACAAATACTTGGTGTGCAAGCTGATCGCGCCCCGGCCCTGCATCACCGCCAAGTACATCCAGTGCCTGGCGGCGGACGTGCGCGCGCTGTCCCACGGCTGGGTCATCGAGAGCTGCTCGCAGGGCCAACTGCTTGACCCTGATTCGTATGCACTGCCTGCTGGGTGGGCATTGCTGCAACAGAGATTCCTCAACTGGGTGAGTTCACTTATCATAGACTTGTAGATCACTGATAACCTCGATTTGTATGATTACCAGAGATCGGGATGTAGTAGAGCTATTTTGTGGGCTTGAGATAATTTTCATTACTATTAATTTAGCAGCCATTTGTTGTCTGTGGCTCAAATCAATTCTCATTTTTTTTTGTATCGAATGACCAAGGAATTTATAATACAACAGGAAGGTGCACTGCTGCTAAAAAACGGTCCTAATGAGATAGTAAGAACGAGGTCAGTTTATCTCACTCCATCCCATTACGGCGGCCACGAACATGCGCGACGGGCGGCGGGCGGCGACGAGCGAATTGCGAACTTGACACAACGAAGACGGAAAACGTCAGAAAACGTCATTCGGCTTGTAATGTTGCTACTTTAACATTCTGAAATCTATCATTCAAATTCTTTTTTAGGATAGGCCATAAAAAACTTAGACGACCTGATACATTTTTATGCTTAATACGGTAATACCTAAATGAAAATGCGATGTTTTCTATTGACTAAAAGTAATTCGAAGCGGAAATTTTACGAAATTTAATTTTTATAACGAAAGTTGTGAACCATAAATCTACTAAACCTGTTATTTAAGAGTGCTGGCAATTTTAGAGAAAGGGACACCCTCACCTCGTTCTTGCGGTCTCAGCTGGACCGTTGACATTTTGTATTGAAATATAAACCTTATCTCTTAAAATTAAAGTGTATTTTTAAATACACAAAAATACGGAGTGCACCTTCCTGTTGTACGTAGTACTTATAAATTCCTTGCGAATGACTGACATAGGTACACACGGCCGCACATCAGACTACACATGTTGACCTTGAGACCACCTTTTTACCCTACTTGATAAAAGCTGTTATTGCAGTTCAACTGTTTAACTTGATGTGCTGTGGAGTGTACATCAAATTCGAAAATTACTATTATTTGTGAAATGATTCGTCACTCATGCGTGGGTGAGTCATCCATCACTATAGAAACGTAACTTAAGAAGTTTTTAGGGATTTTTCCACCACTGAAAATAACTTTAGTTTACTTCCACACTTAGGGCGTCCGCTGTGTCAGGTGTGATCACGACGCGTAGTCGCGTGGCGCGTGATGGGTTATGGCGAAAATAACAAGAATATATTTAGATTTCAGCGGATTTATTTCAGCACACTGGTACAACCAAAGATATTATAATATAACAAGATTGGGCACTCATGAGTTACAGCCGAGCCGAGCGAGATAGCCCTATTATGGTGTGCGTCCCTCTCTAATGAGAGAGACGTGAGTGACTACACGATTTGGTTTTTTCGAGGACAATTCAAAGATTCAAAGATTCAAATTTGTTTATTCAATTTAGATTGTTATTTACAATACTTGTGAACGTCATAGAAGCTACGCCATCGGTTCGCAAACCCTACAGCGGGAGGCCTTGGAGAAGAACCGGCAAGAAACTCCAAGGGTTGTTTTTTTCTCCCTGTTTTATTTCATACAGAGTCGTCAAATTGAAAAATGACCTTAACATGGTATGACTAAGGTCAGTTTCCATCACAATTACACAATGGGTTATGATAAATACAGTTAAGTATAGGCGAACTAATGATCATAGCGGTGAACAATTTTCAATTAAGTACTTAGGAACTCTACTTAAAGCTATAATATTAGTTAAAAACAAAAGACAATTCTACTATATACTGCAAGTTGCGCCATACATGTTTCAAATGTAATTCTTAATAAAATGAATAAAAACAAAAGAAAACACATTTTAAAGCAAGCAGATAAGAGCAGACCCATTCCCACTGGCAGCACCCGTTCACGAGCATGACGCATGAACCAGCCATCGCTTCGCTCAACCATATTTTAGGGAACGTAACGACCCGCCTCACACGCCACCACCGTAGAAATGTTTTAGTGAGCATGACATACTCAAACTGCCTACCTTAAATGACCGAATTAAAAGCTTAACTAGTATAAACGCTAATAATATAAAATATAGGACACGACTCACAATATCATACTAGGAACATTCGTTACGAGTGTTACGACCAAGGTGTTTTGTCGTTCAAATAATCATTTACAGTGTAATAGCCTTTTTTGAGGAGGCCACTCTTTATATGATTCTTAAACTCTAGATATGGTAAATCCAAGATATCACTTGGGATTTTGTTATATATGTGTATACCTTGACCAACGAAAGATCCGTGCACCTTTTCTAAACGGTACCGAGGCATTACGAGCTTGTTTCTATTTCTAGTATTACGATTGTGTAAATCACCATGTTTGGTATACAAGTTAATATTGCGACGTACAAAAAGAATGCAATTTAATATAAATTGAGATGCAGCTGTCAGTATACCTATTTCCTTGAACTTGTCTCTAAGCGAAGTTTTGGAGCCTAGTTTATAGATGGCCCTGATTGCTCGTTTTTGCAAGATGAATATAGCATTAATGCATTAAATATAATTTATAGTTAACCAGACTTGGTTCACGTAGGATTCGATCACCACACTTCCTAGGGAGCTCTTGTAGCAAAAACAAACATACATTTAAACATCCGAACTCACTTTCTATTTATAATATTAGTTAAGATGAGGACTCCGCGAGGCAAAGCATAGAGGGTACTTTGCATCACTTATGAGGCAATAATGTGACAATCGACACATACACATATGCTTTATAAGCATACTTACTTTTGAACCGACTAAAAAAAGGAGGTTGTCAGTTTGACCTTTATGTACTTATATGAAATGTATGTCTGTTTTTCTGATAGGCGTATTTTGCTAAAATGGATAGAAATGAAAAGTCCACGTACAGTAATGAAAATCTGTTTATTAGTTAGACTATACATTGCTAAACAAAATTGTCTTGCGGATCTTTTGACGCATGGCGGCTTTGTGTCCAATTAATTTTAAAGATTCGTTTTTTGCGTACCTACCTTTTTCACCTTAAATTAAAATACAGATTTTATAATACATTTAATAAGTTCTGTTTCATGCCTATTTTCTGATAAAGTTCTTCTTCTTTTACTTTTTATGCTGAGTATTGTGTAATTTTTTCAGGTATGACGTTAAGCCAACCTTTTTTAATTTCTTCGTCTTTAGGAAATCTGAAACAATGAAAATTAATGTTTGGGTTAAGTAAGAAAGTAAATTCCAGTCTATAGATTACAAATGAAATGGACACCCTACTATAAGCAAGAATAAAACTTTGGCTAAATACTTACCTATGAAAAGATACACCGCTACGTTTATATGATGCGCTTTTGCATCCTTTCACACATCAAGTGAGAACCAGTTTTATTGATTTAAACGTAATTTTAAAATGATAATTAAGATCCACACACTAACTTTACACACATAAATTAATTTGCCGTCGCCATATTGATGATGTTTTTATTTTTATTAAAATTGTCCAGACGCAAAGTGTTGCAAATTTATTATAATTAAAACTACCATAACACCGACTCTTACATTAAACAAGTAGTTTTTCAAGGTTTTAAATAATACAAATGATATGGACTTTATTATTATCAGCTTAACATTCCTTTTAATTAATTAATATTTTGAAAATTCTCGAGAACAGGAAATATGAATTTGAATTAAGTTCTACTACAACCAAAAATATTTCATGGTGGCAGCCCAGTAGACAGGGATGCAATCCTATTTAGGAGCCTCTCGCTCGGCTCGTTTTTCCGTTTACCGTAATGTCATACGAAAATAAACCTTATTGTAACTGCATAGAATCGAATTGACATTGCTTTTATTTTCATAGTGCACAATCTTGTTATATTATAATATCTTTGGGTACAACATGCACGCAAGGCGAGCAGCAGAGAGAGCAAAAGGTTGACAGATGTGACTTATGTCAAATCATACAAACGTCAGTGTCAAAAGTGACGTTTTCGTTTACAAGTCTAACAGCGCGTAGTAAATTCAGCAAAATACAAGAGCACCGCTAGCTATAGCGCGCGGCGCGTGCTCCTGTATTTTACTACGCGCGTACGACTACGCGCCGTTATGCGGACTCCCTTAAAAAAATATTAATTTGAATCCTTACCGCAGGTCCCTCCATCAGGCAAGCGGATCACCTCCATCTTCAAAGACAAGCTTGTCTGCCTATGCAGCGACCAAGACACATTCCTCAAGTTCTGGGACCGCGTGTGCACCCTCGCCGGAGCCAACACCCGTGTAGTCAACGAAGACGATCTCAACATGGCCGGTGCCCTAGCCCTAGTCACTGAACTTGACTGTCCTCACGAAGTACAGAACAAGGCGAACCAAGATAACATACCCCTCGTCTCAACCCACTGGGTCAACCAGTGCCTCATCGAAGACAAAATCGTTAACCCCAACGGTCACCCGAAATTCTCATTTGCTTTCACGGAGCAAGAATGATCCTGGGACTTCCGAAAGTACCTCATAATACGTGAAAATTGACACTTAGAGGTGAAAGCGAAGAGACGCTATAGTTTAGGTAAAAGTGATATGGATGTGAAGTGAAAAAGGCTGAACATCGTTAGTGCGGTGCGAAAGATTTGAAAATGTACTGTGGAGCATCTCATAGTAGAAAGGGTTGTGTTTTTTTTAACAATATAAGAACGGAGATCAGTTTTCTGCGTAAAAACGGATTAGTTCATACTTTGAGAACTTGAACAACCTTTAATTTATTTAATCAACATATTAATTTCCTCAAAATGGACGATGGTGTTTCAGAAATAATGTTAAAACTTATTAGTTACTATTCTGGGGGCCTACCACGATCTGTCATAAAATGTGATAGTAATATTGTAAGCGAGATGACGCTATACGCAGTTTATAGCACTGTCCTGTAATCAACATTACTACACTCCATTCAGTGGAGCAAAGCACCTTTAGTAAACAATCTTGATCTATCTTTATCTAAGAAATGCATTTAAAAATAAGAAAGATGTACTTTTACATACATTATCCATTTTATAATATGAAAACATGAGAGTTACTCTCAATAAAAATAAGGCCCCTGTAAGCATTTAAATCCTACTCCGAAAAGAACACTCCCAGATCTATTCTGATTAGTTGGTAAGTATAAATTGATAACTGTTTTGTTGTTTTTGGATTAAATAGCCAACAAAGTTCTTGACATTCTCAATGATATATTCTTATAAATATTAAGATGTCTATGTTGCTACGTCAACAAATAACGTTTTCTTGTATCAAAGAATTTCACAATTACAGTGAGTCATTTAAATTTAGACATTATTTTTATCCATCATAAGAACCAGAATTGAATGTATACCTGAGATCATAAAATATTGACTTAAAGAAAATAGATAAAACCTTAGATATAAGTGGCAGCTAAACATTCTTTGTAGATGCTGTGTGAAAGCATTTGGAATAGTACAAGGAAATCATTATAAAATATAATATTAATGGTAGTAGATGAAAAATGTCTCAAATAATTTTGAACTGTATTAAATCATGTTACTCGAGGTGTTTTCTTAATATAAAGTAATGAATGTATAAAATTATGAATGTCAATGTCTCTCAACTAAATGGTTCTTTATTAAATCTTTTTGGATATTTATAAGTAGAAAACGAAACAAATTATTCTTATAAATTTTTGACTTCAAGATGAAACTGACTTAACTAAGTAGTGTAAGTATTTGTGTGAAGATGTGTATTAGTATCTAATTAATAGCATGTATGTATGAATGGTGTTCTCATTGGAAATGGCATTTGCTTATTAATTATTTTTTTTTAGTTGGTTGGATTAGCTGAGTTGGATTCAAAATCTAATCAATGTTTTGAAATAGTATTTTGTTTTGTATAAATATTTTTAAAGAGATTGTCGTGGCTTGACACAATATGATGATGAGATGACGGATAAATGTTATTATATTTTCACCAGAGATAAGTGATTTAATATGTTTTAACATCATATCTCTTGTGGAATTTATAATTGCTAAGATAAAAGAAAGATCTCTGTTGTGGTGACTTTAGTTTTTAAAGTGATATAATACTTATCACTAATGTTTGTTATTTGTTTTTGTGCATTATTTTGACTATGAGCAATTTAAATTTTTATTATTATCAGTATTTGAATTATGTATATTTGCATTTTGGATGGAAAGTCACAATTTTATTTGTTACATTCTAAATTATGTTTGAAAGTGAGAAATTGAGTTGTGCTAGTTATTGATTGAACTTTAGAATATGAAATATGTTTGAAATTATAAAATACTAGCCTTCCGCCCGCGGCTTTGCCCGCGTGGACTCACGACGGACGTTATCCCGCGGGAATAATAATTTGATGTTTTAGCCTATGTCACTCTTCTGCTCCCAAACTATCCCTATACCAAAAATCACGTTGATCCGTTGCTCCGTTATGATGTAAAAGGCGGACATAGTCATAGTCATAAATTTTTATTCATATAGATTAAATAAAATTAATGCTCATGAATCGTCCAACATATTTTTACCTACCACCTGTTATGGACATCTTTTAACTGACAAGAAAAACAAACAAACGAACACATTTTCACATTTTTAATATTAGTATGGATTCTTGAGCGGTCTTGTCATTAAAATGATTGCTTGATGTGTACAGTATAAAATAATAACTTTAGTATCGGTGTAGATATCTTCAATTTACCGTCTAGTTCTAAACTATTCCAGGCTGGATAATGCCGTTAATGATTCATAGTAGCATTTGAGTACCTCGTGATTTAAGCTTATTATGTATACTGTAACTACTTTTATAATATAAGTAGATATAGTTACACAATGTTTCATAGAAATGAAGATATACTTAAGGTGTGTTATTAAATGTTTAATATCTATGAATTCTGTCATAGAATATTGATGTAAATTTTTCTCAGTGAACGTTAGTCGTTTTATAGGTAGGTATTTCCGTCTTTTTGAGAATCTATACATTGACATTTGTGTCTGCATTTTAGATTTTTTTATAGAATTGTTTTTGTTATGTTCTCAAATTTTTGTTGTATGGAGTTAGGTAGTAGTGTAATGTGTAAACTATAATAAAAAATGTGGAAATACGTTGTGCTCTTTTTTAGCCCTTGTTATGTTATTGTGCATAAAAGACACAGCACATTACATCAACTCGGAAAGGGATCGACACCGTATCGCCTTCGCCTCGCCGTCAACCAGGCGTCAACCTAACGCAAGCACGTAACCAAACCGGATCAGCGTCGGTACGTCGGCTTGGCTACGGCTAGGCGACGCTGCGCTTACGGCTAGGCGACGCCGCGCTTACGGCTAGGCGACGCCGCGCTTACGGCTCCCCGCACAGTGGTTCCATATAAAAAAAAAGAATGAGAAAAAATATTTAAAAAAAATAAAAAAAAAATTGAAAAAAATGTCAAAAAAATGAGAAAAAAAAATTGAAAAAAAAAATTGATGTTCATTTTCATTTTCAGACCACTGTGCGTAGAGCCGAGAGCCGTAAGCTCGGGTACGGAGAGACGTGAGCGCGTGGACGACTAGCGGTAAGCGCGGGAATAGCAAGTTGAGCGACCCGCAAAGCGGTTCGTGAGCTGGTCCCGAGGGGTGATATTTGAGTGCGAAAGTTGGTAGTGCGATTTTCAGTATATCGAACACGGTGTGTCGAAAACTCCGTAGTGCTATGTTTTATTATATCGATGCTTTACAAGTGCGATGTAATGTTTATGCGAAAAACGTTAGGTCGACAAACCTTACAGCGATGATTCATTAGTTCGTTGATTTCTTTGTTCTATGACATGTTATTTCGAAATTTCTGTAGCAGATGTAATTAAATTAAATAAAAACTCCTCCTTTTAACCGACTTTAAAAAAGAAGGAGTTTATCAGTTTGACCTGTAGGTATCTATGTGATATTGTTGGAATTGGATAATATCCGAGTATAGCGTTACATTTAGGTTGGAAGCCTAAATGTAACGCTATACTCAAAGGTGCACGGTGTATGTATGTATGTATGTTTATAATGTTTGTCCACGAATATCTCAAAAACTAAAAGTCACATCGAGATGATTCTTTTGATTTTTATCAGGTGTATTCCATTTTAAAATCCACCAAATTAAAATCAAAAGAATCATCTCGATATGACTTTCAGTTTTTGAGATATTCGTGGACTTGTATATAAACATTATATACACTCACGAAATTTAGCACACGTGCTTGGAAGCCTAAGTGTAACGCTATACTCAAATATTATATAATTCATATAATATCACATACATAAAGGTCATACTATTTTTAAAGTCGGTTAAAAAGGAGGAGTTTTGATTCAATATAATTACATCTGAAAAAGCTACATAATACAGGATTTTCGAAATAACATGTCATAGAACAAACAAATCAACGAACTAATGAATCATCGCTGTAAGGTTTGTCGACCTAACGTTTTTCGCACAAACGTTACATCGCACTTGTAAAGCATCGATATAATAAAACATAGCACTACGGAGTTTTCGACACACTGTGTTCGATATACTGAAAATCGCACTACCAACTTTCGCACTCAAATAGGGAACCCGGTCCCGAGGCGAGGCGATTACGTTACGATACCGATTAGTGTGCTTGGCAGTAGGGGGTTTCATACAAAGAATACTGAACCGCTCGAGTTGATACGTTTACGATCCCTTTCCGAGTTGATGTATGGTGCATTATCAGCAGCAGCAATGAAATATTGTGTGGGTACCTACAATAACTTGAACAACTTTTTTTTTTACTTCTTTTATTTTTTTAAGATATACATTAATATTATTGATGTCATTGTTTAATATTAATGTACATGAATATGTGCGTGAAGAAAAGGAATCTTAACACAATATCGCATTACAGAGTGATAGCAAAATAACGCCATCTGTCCATATACTTAGTAAACTTAGACAAGCGAGCCCGTGCATTACATTACTAGCCGCTACACACGTGCCGATCCGACCGCGCCCGCCCGATTTGGTGAGGACGAACTTCGCTGCAAATCTGATCCGCGCCTACACACCAGGGATGTTGCGAATATTCGCATCCGCATTCGCATATGCGGATAATCCGCATCGATTTAGACATCCGCATCCGCATCCGCCTCCGCATAAATCGATGCGGAGCTGATGCGGATGCGAATGTGTAGCAGGACTATCAGGTCGCTACAAGAAAGAAAGGAGCGGGCCCGGCGAGTGGCGAGTGTCGACCGCGCGTGCTAATTGACCAATAGGAAAGCAATTATTTTCTTTTGATTTCGATGAATCGGTGACGGTGGCGCACCTCGCTATTATTTGTGTTGTGATGTGACTGATGATGACAATATCTGACTCGCACGGTTGTTGTTTTGTTTTGTCTTATCGTACCGCTTACGTGCTTTTTTTACCGAGATTTTTGTTAAAAAGTGTCATCGCGTACGATTTTTGTTAAAAAGTGTCATCGCGTACGTTTTTTGTACAGATCCGCATCCGCGGATGTGAGCCTCTTGAAATCCGCATCCGCATCCGCATCCGGGGATGTCAAAAAAATCTGCATCCGCAACATCCCTGCTACACACGTTCAAACCAAGTCTGCCGCACCAAATCGTCTCGGCGCTACACACGTTCCGCCGCACCGAGCTGTAATTGCAGGTGCTGCCAGCCACTGCTGATCTCCCAATAATATTATTTATAAATACAGAAAACATAGATTTTCCCGCATTAGATAGATTAAAAAGAAAAATATTTTCGGCTTTTTTATTTTTTTATTATTATTACTTAGATAGAATTCAATTTCTTTATTTTCAAATTTTCTGTTATTTTCCTTAAAATACTAAAACTTGCTAAAAATTTACTCAAAAGCAGCACTTATTGATGAGGTGTTATGCCTTCTTTATATTTTACGTAAATTTAGTTTTGCGACAAAATGCATGTTGTTAAATAAAATAAACGAAAAAATTAAATAAAAGAATCTTTGCATAAATGGCCATATTTTGCCCTTTTGTTCGTGTAGTCCTACGCAAAAGTTAGCATTAAATTGAATCCTCAAAAAATCCCTCAAATGTATTACTTAACTATCGATAGTAAAACTATCGATAGTTCGGCAACACTAGTGTGAATGTAGTAGTTGTTGACGGATTGAAATATGCCGTATCCGCCCGCGTTAGAAAATTTAATATTAGTGACATCAAATTCCCTCATTTTATTTATGTCTATAGGTAGGTATTATAAATATAAACAGTCGATAAAAAATGGCAAAGATTATGTATCTTTGTTTCCTATTTTGAAAAGTGCGCCATAACGGAGCAGAACTAGGTTGCTACTGCAGCGCCACCTTAATTTAACGCAGTTTGACAGACATTTTTTCACAACGGAGCGGAGCTATCTCCGTTGCAATTGTTCCCCGGGAGCCTGCACACGTTCCGATTTGGTTGGAAGTGAAGTTCGTGCGAACCAGATTCAGCCAGACCGCGTCAAACACGTCCAGCCCTCTGATTTACAAACCGTCGGAAACGGATTCGAATTCTGTGCTTTGTCGTTGTCTATTCTATAGCGAGTGACTGAGACAGTGCATACATTCCGCTGTCGGGAGCGTTTCCGAGAGTTCGTGAATCAGGGGGGCAGATTTGGTTCGGAGCAGACCTTCGATCATATAAACCCTAGATACAGCGTAAACGCACTGAAAGTGAAGCCGCCAACGAATGCCCAATTCGAAAATGGGCATTGGATCGCTTTAGTAGTCATTTGACCGCCCGGCGCGGCGTAAGGGCGTTTGTGCACTACACTGAATTTTACCGATCCGGGAAAAAACGGATGCTTTTATTTTAATAACTAGCTTTTGCCCGCGACTTCGTCCGCGTGGAATAGTGACTTCCGGCAGATTTTTGGTTTTTCCCACATAGTTCCCGTTCTTGCGGGATTTTCGGAATGGTCGAGTTTCCGCAGAATTTTTAGGATAAAACCTATGTTTTTTTTTCGAGTTCCAAACTATTTATATCTGTACAATTTTTTAAGTAAATTAAATTATTATAGAACTTCTGCATATACTACATTTTTTGTTTTATTGTCTTGTGGCAGAAGAATATATTGATTTTCGCCACAACCTGATCTTGATAAGGCGACGTATAACTGGCCGTGCGAAAAACAGTCTTGGCGTAAATCGATCCCCACGTGTTTGAATGTCTGCCCCTGTGATTTATTTATTGTGACTGCGAAGGATAATTTAATCGGAAATTGTATTCTTTTAAAATTGAAAGGTAAGTCGTTGGGTATCATTGGGATGCGGGGTATGAGGACTGTTTGACCAACTGCTGGACCAGTCAAAACTATTGCAACGATGACGTTATTGCGCAGAAATTTTACTTGAAGTCGGGTCCCGTTGCATAAATTTGGTGGTTTGAGATTTCTTAGTAAAATGATTGGGGCACCTATTTTTAAATTAAGAGAATGTGGGGGAAGGCCGCTTGGGTTCAAGGAATTGAGGAACTCCTGTGGGTAATTAACTACATCTTCTTGATCCATCACGGTATCAATGGATGTGTAGGTTACAATATCTCCTGGGAGTTTACTTAAAATTATATCATTTATTTCGTCAACGTTACTATTTCTTGCCGCCAATATTGCTCTTTGACACATCCATTGGTGGTCCTTGTTTTCTATTTGGCTGATGTCAGGGTATACCTTAGTTATTAATTCCTCGATGTTACCCACTTTTACTCCTAAATCGCAATCAATTTCAATTTTATTATTAGAATGAGGTATTTTCCCGTCTCCTACAGAAAGTAATGATTCCCGATCACGGTTAGCCAAAGTTCGGGAATTCTGTGAGGCCAAACGTTGAGAACGTTCAGCACTGGATTCCCGATCGCGGTTAGCCAAAGTTCGGGCATTCTGTGAGGCCAAACGTTGAGAACGATCAGCACTCGATTCCCGTTGCCGGTTCGCCAAAGTTCGGAAATTTTGTGACGCTAAACGCTGCGAACGTTCAACGCTTGATTCCCTTGCACGGTTTTGTTCAGTAATTGCTCGTTGTGTAGCCAACCTGTGCATATTTTCATCCTCAGTTTCATTGCTGCGCAAAACTCGCAGCCGCTTTGCAGTAGCAGTCTAAAAAAATATTAGAAACTGAATACTATTTTTAAAACAAACGATACTATACTTTTAAAAAACACATACTTATTAATTAATAATCTACATGAAAACAAAAAAGTGTTATTATTGTGTCACTAAATACTATCCTAAAACAAATAAAGTACCTACTATATAGAAAACAACCTCAAAATGAAACTGTGTTTAAAAAGTAATATTACGATGATAATTATATCGCATAAACAAATTAGCGCTGTATTCAACCGTTCAGTAGGGAGCCGACCGCGCGAGTGAGCCGCGCGGCATGGTATCTCGTAGAGCTGCACCCCCCTCCCGGCTTGCCCGCAAGCACCGCCTCTCTCCCGCCGCGCCGGCCAGCGCAGTGAGCGCAGAGAGCGAGTTGGTTTTGTTTCGGAGTTATTTATCATTGTAATCTTTAAAGTTTTTTGTTGAAATTCCTATGTCAAAGACAATTTTATTCACAATGAAGTACTCTTAACCAACAACATATTTATATTTATATTTGAATAAAGATTAATATTATTATGTTGATACAACTTAAACAAATTATTTCGACCAAATTTGGTACCATAAAAACGGTCATTGTGACTAAACCTTAAAAGATAGACATATGCCGTCGCGGACTTTTTTTTAGATCATGTATAGAGGAATAATTCTTTCATACATATTTTTTGTGTATCTTGAACCGTTTTCGCAGCGCACGCAAAGAAAGCCTTCAAAAATGAATAATTTTCCCCGTTTTTTACACATTTACCGCTCTGTCTTTGCTCCTATTGGTCATAGCGTAATGTTATTTAGCCTATAGCCTTCCTCGATAAATGGACTATCCAACAAAAAAAGAATTATTCAAATCGCACCAGTAGTTTCGGAGATTAGCGCGTTCAAACAAACAAACAAACAAACTCTTCAGCTTTATTATATTAGTATAGATTAATCATTATATCACAGTAAGTATAATTATCACAGTAAGAATTTATTTATTTCGTGTAGTTTCAATGTTTCAAACCCTAAAGTACACGAAATAAATAAATTCTTACTATATAAATGATTAATTCACCTTTGCTCACTTGTTTTAATTATATTTGTTTATATGTGTGTTTTTTTAATGTGCAATAAAGAGTATAATAATTATCAAAATACAAGCATCCGTTTTTTTCCGGATCGGTAAAATTCAGTGTAGTGCATAAACGCCCTAACGATGCCTCAATGTGCTGTGAAGATGAGCAAAAACCATTCAAGAAAAGTGAAAAAAAGAGATGGTATATCATATTTTTAGCAAGTATTGAACGTAAATATAATTGCACTATTTAAAGTGCATTTAAAGTCGAACATGTACCGAAAATATCTTAATTTCATTATTTATAATAAAATATAGCAATATTCCTTGCCGCGCAACCGTTTCTTCTATTTGTGTTAGTAAGACAGAGATGCAGACATGACGAAATACGATTCGCTGTTCTAGCGTGGGCCGAACGTCTGAGCTTTCCATCTAATAAGATCGTAAGTACTACACTGCCGTCCGAATTTAAATGCAATTACTGTGGTTTAGGGTCGAATATCAAATGTAATGACGGCAGTTATTCGGAATCGAAATATCTATAACTAAGGTATAACTACTGACAGCGCTGTTGGAATCACTTTTTCAAGCGCATTTAGTATGGAATTGTGTATCTAGGGTTTATATGATCGAAGGAGCAGACCAACCCCTTGATTCACAAACCGTCGGATACGGAATAGGATTTGAATTCTGTACTTTGTCTTTGTCTATTCTATAGTGAGTGACAGAGACAGAACATACATTCCGCTGTCGGCAGCGTTTCCGACGGATCGTGAATCAGGGGGCAGATCGGAGCGGCGGCGGTCAAATCGGAACGTGTGTAGCGGCTACATTACATTGTTGTACTTTCTTTTAACACTGATAGATGGCGCTACAATACAAAATTTTCTTTTACTTTTTACAAAGTACCTACTTATAAATTCCTTGACTTTTTAGAAGTGTAGCGTAGTTTTAGCTACCTAACTGGGGCCCGATTCTCAGGCATTCGAACTTTTTCAGTGTGGTAATTCGTATGTCGAACATTTTGTTTGTGGTTTCTATTGAAAAATTAGAACGTTTCTTTCAAACAAACTACTCTGTCCCACATGTCAACAAATTCATTTTGACAGCTATGTTCGTATACGAACATCTATTGGTTTCTACCCATGAAGCTCGACTTAATACTGAAGTATTAAGTCAAACTTCATGTTTCTACCACTCGTAGCGTTCGACTGGTTTTCGATCGAACTTTTTAGATTGTGAAATTCTGACAATACAAAAACTGTGTTAAATTTGAATTTCGAGCTTATAAAAGTGAACTTTTCTCGATTGCCTGAGAATCGGCCCCCTGATTCTGAATGATGCAATCATGGGGCTAGACTACATACTGAGGTAACTGGATTAAGTATTAAGTCTAGCTCCATGGCTGCAATGCAAGTGCAATATCTATTGCTATGATTTGATGCTATGATGAACAGGCCTACAAATTATGCAGAAATATCTTCGATCATATAAAAGAAATAACATCTTGAATAATTTCCGAAACCATGCCGAAACACATAAGTAGGTACCTATTTTCATTCGCGTTTCAAGTTTTGGTACCTGCCTACCTACTTCAAATGAAAATTAAATACACTAATACTGACATGAATTAACTTTGTTGTAATTAAGCAAGTAAGTAGGTAGGTAGGTATAAATGCAGCAAAGTTTCAAATGTTGCTGATAATTTTTTATTTGTCAGTGTTTGACGTTCTTTATGCAGCTTGTAAGCAGTTGAGCTTGAGATTCATTATTATAAATCTGCAAACTTTTGCTCATTCATCACTTCTAAAATAAGCATCTCCTTACCGAAGTTAAGATAGGTACCTATGCAAGCTGACCACCTACTGAAAAGTGGCAACTTTTCGAATAAGGTCAACAAAGTGTTACCTAATTGCCTTATTGCTGTAGGTACCTAAAGCAATTTCTTTCAAACAGTCTTCTATCACTAAGAGCTGGATGCCCAATGAAATGAATATTAAACGAACTATTTTCCCAATTGTTTCAAACCTTTTGTCTGAAAACACACAAAACCGATTGTTGAATTTCCAATCGCTATTTAACCCGTCAGCCGCTGACGTACCTGCTGCGTTGTCAACATTATGCAATTAGCATACAATGACCTCTTACAACCACCGATATAAAAACAAGCAAGCAAAGTTTATCGTCGTTAACAATACGTTCTCTGTGCGTGACCCGGGGGTGAGCAAGATACGGGCCTCAAAAGTGTATCGTTTAACCCTAGGCCAATAGCCATAGGGCCAACTTAAGGTTACCTATATAAAAGCAACACTATAATGTTTTGTAAACCCAGTTTTGTTGAAACCTCGCTGTTGGTAGTCGCTCAAGGACTCTTGACTCGACTTTTGAGTCGAGGAATTAGTGCTTGTAAACAAAATTTTTAAGTGAGTGTTTGCTGTGGTTGTGTGAGAGGAAGAAACTGTGTTGTGGGTGTGATAAGTGACTGATGTGAAACGTTTTGAAGGCCTATTGGATGTAACTAGCGCCACCTTTTCTTAAACAGAAGTTTAGTGTATAAGTTCCGAAATGTTAACAATAAAACAAACACGATGAATTAGTTTTATTTTTTATTTAATGTTGTTCATTGTTTTTCTGTTCGTTTAAGTTTCAAAATTAGTTTATAGTAAGTTGATTTTTAGTTTGATAAGACCGTTTTGGTCTAGAGCGGCTGGCCCTACTACTACAGGTGATCTGTGGGTTGGCCTAACTTGCTTTGTGTTCTCTTACAAGTTTGTAATCATTGCTCATTTCTCGCATAAGTACTTACCTGCTTACGATAAAACTGGAATGATGATAAATCAGTTAACAAAAATGTATCCATCACGATAGAGACAGAAATACCTTTATCTTAGATAGGTATTTCTAACGCAAAAGGTACTGAACGGATTTACACAAAAAAACATTAAAAAAAAGCATTTCCATGGGGAAAGAACGTCGCGGGCGGACGCTAGTAACAGACCTTAGTTATGTAATAAATAATGTTATTTAGTAAACTAAGCTAGTAGCACTTGAAAATGTTGAATATGAAGTAAGTAGGCACCTATTAGAAAAAATCGACCCGTCTCACGACTACTTAGCTCCGATGGGACACGAACGAACGACCTTTACCGTCCGGGCGAATGCTCTAACCACTGAACTACGGAGTCGCTTCGGAGCTAGTTGTGAGACGGGTCGAATTTTTTTAAATACTTTTCAATATTTTCAATAAGTAGGTAATAAAAATTGCAGTTTGAATGCAAGAAAACTAAAAATATTTGACTTGGGCTGTGACTTGGGAGTCTTATTTTGTATTTCATTTATTTTTTTAATCTATATTGCTAGAACAGCAAATGGCGGACTTAATCCCATAAGCATTCTCTCCCAGTCAACCGGAAAGTGTGTCAAACATAGAAAAAGTTTCATGTGTAAAATTTCGCAACATTTGTAATAAAATAAAATGTATTTATTAGGTAGTGGTTGGTTGGTACACGTTCACGACGCTTTATGAAAATATTTCGTTTATAATTGACACTTTAATTTGATGATTTTTTACCAACTGCGTCATTTTCCAATTAACTAAGTATAGGTAGGTAGGATATGTTTTGATTTAATAACATTGCGAAGATTAATAACAAAATAAGACTCGCTTCAAGAAAGTAGGTACCTATGTACTACCTATTGGCACATAATAATAATTATACTTAGAACGAAAACCTACTTTAACTGGGGTCGGTCGTATAGAAACCTTGTTTAGACATTATAGGCCTTCATTTTTTTACCTGTGTTGTTCCTTCATGTTCATGTTCTTGTTCATGTTCCTTTGACCTTGTCTGACAAATTTGTTTCTGATAATGATAATGGAATACTTACTTAGATTAAGAGTTGGTATGGAAATTCTAAAAAATACATTCTAGACGCATTTAAAGCGGCAAGGTATTACACTACACGGTAAACAAAACTAGTTAGAGCCCTAACCATAGACATACATCGTGGCCCTAATTGAGAATACATTGCTTGTTTTGATTGCATCACTTGCTAAAAAGTAGCTCAAAGAAAGCAATGTATTCTGAATTAGGGCCCTAACTAGCCCTGAATATCGTGTAGTGTAATAGCGGACAAAGGAACTGAATTTTGGATTGTTTTTATGAGAGGTGTTGTAAGTATAATTAGTTACAAAGTAACTCGTATTATGTGCCGCTATCTCTAGAGGTCCAGGGTTCGATTCCCGCCATCCGGTACCTACTAAAATATTGAAAACGAACTTTTCAATATTTCCTTCGGTCTGGATCTGGGTGGTAATCTGAGTGTGGTAGTCGTTGTTTTCATAATACTAGTGCTCAAACTACTGTAGTTTGGTATCTACTTCTTGGAACAATATACTTACCTACATTTATGTGATAGAGCCCAATATTTATTTATTTTACTAGCTGACCCGGCAAACGTTGTTTTGCCATATTAATTATAGTGGACCCGGTAAACTTCGTATCACCAACATCTATTACAGATAGACAGATGAAAATAAATAATCGCGAAGAAGTTTTATATACTGTTTTTTATACCATGAAGTTTGACTTAATACTCTGAGGTAACATTAAGTCGAGCTTCATGGGTTATACCACAGCCGTCTCTATCGTCTTCTACAGGCCATGCTATGATACGGAACGGCAACATTGCTGTGAACCGGTTTACTCCTCTGAGTACTAAATCCTATAGAGGTGGCATACCTACGAAAAAGTGAGGTGTAACTAAGTCACAATGTAAGAAAATCTTGGAATTCAATTTTAAACTACTTCTAACTGTCGTATTAATCGGTCCGTCAAAATCGGTCCAGCCGTTTCAGAGATTAACCGGAACAAACAGACAAACAGACAAAATGTACCGTATATTTAATCATATGCACGTAGTAAAAAGCGGTTATTTAATGTTACAAATAGACACTCCAATTTTATTTATTTGTATAGATGTATAGAAGATATGGCATCTCCATAGGATTCAGTACTCGAGGTTTACTCGCTGTTTACCTGTCAAACGGTGCAAACGGTGTCAAATCGGTTCACTTAAAACTAGGTTGCCAACTTTATGCGCATGGCTTGTAGAAGACGATAGAGATGGCTGTGGTTATACCATGAAGCTCGACTTAATACTGAGGTAACTGGAGAGTGCAGTACGAACAATTTTTTGAATACCACAAATAACACAGTGGCTGTCTTCCGTCTCACCTACACTTTAAAAAAATACGTATGGTCATATGAGACAACTGACAGCCACTACCTGCCACTACATACATAAATGTCAAATTTGCTGGCGACACTTTTTTATTCAGGGTGAGAGCTCCAGTTACCTCCAAGTTACCTCAGAGTATTAAGTCAAACTTCATGGGTTATACAGTAGGTAATCCATGAAGTTCGACTTAATACTGAGGTAACTGGAGAGTGCAGTACGAACAATTTTTTGAATACCACAAATAACACAGTGGCTGTCTTCCGTCTCACCTACACTTTAAAAAAATACGTATGGTCATATGAGACAACTGACAGCCACTACCTGCCACTACATACATAAATGTCAAATTTGCTGGCGACACTTTTTTATTCAGGGTGAGAGCTCCAGTTACCTCAGAGTATTAAGTCAAACTTCATGAGGTAATCCAAAGCGGCTAAAACGAAACGTCAGTGATTACAATACTCTTTGACATACCTCTTTGGAAGCGGCTATGGAAGAATGACAGTTTTGTATAGTACGATAGTTTATCGATTTTCTATACAAAATAATCATTTTTATTTTATAATTTTCCAGAATAAAAAGTAGCCTATGTTACTCTCCAGCTCCAAAACTATCCCCATACCAAAAACCGAGTTGATCCGTTGCTCCGTTTAGACGTGAAAGACGGACAAACAAACAAACAAACAAACAAACACACTTTTACATTTATAATATTAGTATGGATTAGTATGGATGTCGTATGTAGAAGACGTACATGACGTAATAAATTAGGTCTGATAAGTATTAAAATAGTCTTATTATCAAGCAACAAGACGTAGTTTATCAAAAGGTTACCACAATAAGCATCTGAACACGCAGTCCACTGATGAAACATCATAATGTGCGTTTTAAATAAGAAATAAGTAGGTAAGTAAGTTTTTTATACCTACTGATTAAATAATTACAATTAAACCCATTTAGCTAGTTATTTTTGTATGCAAATGGAAAATAACCCAATATGTATTGGGTATTTATACAGAAACAATTTTTTTTTTTTTTTATAGATTATATCCTCATAACTATGATTGAAATTTTAAGTTAAATAAATGTTCAAGTAATTTACTAAGTAGGTATCTAGGTTACTCTTCAAATATCACATTTATGTTATGTGAAGAGCAGAGGCTTCTGATACAGGTATTTTTATGTACTTAAAAGGGGTCTCTGGCCACTGGCTGTTGTAAAATGATATTTGATTGTAAATAAATATTTTTGATTTTTGATTTTTTTCGATGTATTCAGTCCAAAAAGCATAGGGGCCTTAACACGAGCTGTATCTAAAGTAAAGGCTTGAGCACACCAAACGCAGGTCAGAAGCAGCGCTGTTTGAATGCGGGCCCGCGCAAGTTGTAAACAGTATAAGTTTTTTTAGTAAAAATTTCATTTTTATGACAACCTTTTTTGGGTGGTCAAGTGGGTCAAATTAAGCTTGCACGATTTGGCCCCCATTAACTTACTACATGGCAAGTTAAGGTGTATCGATGAGCTCAGTGGCGCCGCCAATGGAAATAAATCAATTGCATTTTATTAAAGGCTTGGATTAAAAGTTTCGGTTATTTCGCGAAAATAGAAGAGCAAAGTGCAATTTTTAATTGTTTTTTCATGGCCTCAAATATGAGCACCAAGTTATGGATCTCGATATTGCCAAATGTGGCCACTTTTGGCACTATTGAGATTCACGACTTATTGCGTAAGTTTGAGTTCTCAAAAGTATATTTATAAAATGCATTCCACTCTTTCACCTGCGCGAAATAACCGAAACTTTTAATCCAAGCCTTTAATAGAATGCAATTGATTTATTTCCATTGGCGGCGCCACTGAGCTCATCGATACACCTTAATAAAAAGCTTGTAATAAATAGTTACGTCTTATAACCAATTTACTCGCATTACCTCAATATTGCAATGGCAGCTTGCAGTGGCAGACTTTACTACACATTTTCCGTCTGTAGGCCAGGTGTTACCTATCCTACATTACCTACTTACGTTAGGTACATTATCAGTATAACTTAAGTATTCTTAGCTCAGTTTACTATTGCATGAAATATAAGTTAATTGAAAAATAAATAACCATTAGTAAATAACGTTTGTTTTATTTGCCTATATGTAAAAATGTTAAGATTTAAAACAATAACAAAAATTATTTAAATTTTTACTTTTTTGCATTCACAATGCAATTTTTATCATAGAAAAATGGAAAATGAAGTATTTAGAAAAAATCGACCCGTCTCACAACCAGCTCCGATGGGACTCGAACCCACGACCTTTCGCTATCCGGGCGACTGCTCAATAACAAAAATGTTTACCTATAGACGAAATTTTTGTGAAACAATGCTACGGACTACGAACTTGAATAGGTGGGCTACGAACATTTGCTACGAATTACCATTCCTACATACTGCAAGATTGAGAAGATTTTAAATTCTACAGGGTTAAGTTTGGTCTAGTGGTACACTACACCACCGGTTACAAACCCAGAGATCGCGGGTTCGATTCGCCGTGGGGGTAGGTAGGTATGTACATATAGTATGTGGTTTGTTTGGGGGTAAGACTTGTTCTTAGTCTGCCTGGCTAGCTGCCACCGTTTTATCTAAGTCTGACGCCATAACAGCTATTGTGTTCCGGCAGTTAGAGATAAGATAGCCAGTTCCTCAGTGATTGAGGATGCCGGGAGTAGTGCGCTTGCACCTTCAACCTTATCACCACTTAAGATCAGGGACCGTACTCTGAAACGCACATCCGAAACTTCGATTAGCCCCGTCCTTTTCAATCGATTCTGTCATGACTGGAGCGTGTGAGGGACGGGTATAACGAAGTTTCAGGTTTTGCGTTTCAGAGTAGGCCCTCAGGTGTGATGAAGGCTAAGTACCCCGTTGTGTATAAAAACAAAACAACGAATGCATGTAGAGACTTATTAACTTTTCAGTTATTAGATCAATGTTTTCACGTGGGGTTGTGACATTTCCCCGGGGTAAATATTAGCCTAAGTAGGTATATGCTATTCAAGAAAATTATTTCAGCCATTCAGCCGTGATTGAGTAGGTAACAAACATCTAAATAAACTAAACATGCAAACTTTCGCATTACTTCGAATATTAGTAAGAGGACTTGTTTCACTGTTATTTTTTGAAGGCGTCGTAGTTACTTACCTATAACTTCTATTCGTAACAAGTACCTATCCTGTTCTATCGTACTATCCTTCTTCCTTCTTCTATATTATAAATGTGAAAGTTTATATGTTTGGTTGTCTGGATGTTTGTTACTCAATCATGCCAAAACAGCTGAACGGATTTACCTGAAATTTGGAAAACAGATACTTTGTAGCCTGAAGAGGAAGATAGGCTACTTTTTACCCCGGAAAAATCTCACATTCCCGCGGGATAACGTCGAGTAGTCCACGTGGGCGAAGGCGCGGGCGGAAAGCTAGTAAAGCATAAAATAGGACATTATTTTATGCCTAACAATGTTGAAGAGCGTAAGTAGGGTAATATGAATAAGTAGGTATTGGAACCAACTTCTTTAATTAAGTAGCAAGACATTAGAGGACAGTTAAGGAGATAAGTTATGTTCTTGATAAACGACTGCCTGTTTACTTGTTATCGGTAAGATAACGTGAGTTATGTGGCGATGAGATCATGTGCCAGGCACGGAGAGACACCACTCAAATAAGATTCTAAATTAAAAAGTATGAAAACTGAAAGGTACCTAGAATGAGAGCCAGATGAGTCAGCGCGCGGTCAAAACCGAATCTTTTCAATAAGCTTAGAACAAAAAATTGTACTGTTACTAGCGCTAAAAATGCCCCAGTCGCGCGCAGAGTTATCTGACTTACTATAGGTATGTTTTATTTTAAAAAGTCGCTGGTATTAGATTAATCGAGTAAGTAGGTATTATACCAACCGTAGAGACCCTTAACTTCGACTGCCTCCAAAAATGTTTTCTAAAGTCACGAAATATTTGTAAAACTACTTACCTAAACTATCAAAAGTATGGTCACTGGTGGCACACCTGTTGAAGTAGGTACCTTCTAAGATATTTTTTTTTCGTAAATTTTAACTTTCGTGAAGGCAGGTGAAGTTAGGTTTCGCAGGCGAACGGTATCTACCGTCAAAGAATACTATAATATGACTACGTAGTACCGTAGAGACCTCCAACCTGCCTCTTGACTGAAATTTACTACAGATGTTTTATCTCACGAGCGCGGGTGAGCCATGCTTGTGTGTGTAGGATGTCTTTGCCTGCGTAAGCTCGGGAGCGCTCTGTGCTTCGATCATATGATCGAAGGCTCTGTGGCTCTGTTTTGGCCGACGCACACAGGAGCGCGTGTCTAATACGCATTACAAACTACAATAATTATGGCTCACCCGCGCACGTGAGATAAAACAGCTGTATCTCTATTATTTCGAATAGGTAGGTACTTTCCCTCCTGGTGAATTGATAAAAAAACACCCTGTAGGTACTTATAGTTATCTGTTATAAAGTTTCCAACACTGTGTCTCAATGAAATTTTCTAGTGCTAGATAATAGTTGTGGTTGTAAGAAATACTTATATTATTACTAGCGGCCGCCCGCGGTTTCACCCGCGTGGTTCCCGTTCCCGTGGGAATATCGGGATAAAAAGTACATATAAACCTTCCTCTTGAATCACTCTATCTATTAAAAAAAAACGCATCAAAATCCGTTGCGTAGTTTCAAAGATTTAAGCATACAAAGGGACATAGGGAAAGAGAAAGCGACTTTGTTTTATACTATGTAGTGATTAGTAAGCTAAAGTACCTACTAAGTATGAAAGTACTATGGAATCGATTGAACCCAAGGTTTCTACAAACCTACATACATACTCTTCGCTTAGCCTCCCTTCCTATGGTCAGGGTAGTCCAAAAGTAAGTAAGTAAAAAAAGATAGTTTTCAACACGTCCCCAAAAAGTGCCGTTTAAAGAATCGCCCCCAAGGGATGAGTTGTCAGTGTCACTACTGTTATCGCGATGCTCAGAAGAGGGGCTTGTTGAAATAATGTGAGATAAAGATGTGGTGTGAAACCTTTATGGAAGATACTGAGATAAAGATTATGAGATTGTTTTGACTGCCAGGAGCGATTGGTACCTACTTCCATAATGTGTATGATTCTTCATAATATAAGTAAGTGGAATAACTGAACATCCCCATTTATATGTAGGTACTGGGTTGAGTACCTATGTATTTGATCACCATCCAGCTTAGCAGACAGGATGTAGTCTAGGGTGTTGCATGTGTTACTTTAGGGAATAAGTCAATATTATAACTTGACTTATTCCCTAAAGTAACATTCCATCCATACTTTCTCCTTAAAATCTAACACATGCTTACCTAGGAGGGCACACCCATTCACTCTTGCTTTGAAAAGGTAAAAAAGAAAACCATATTTGTGCCATTACTTATCAAGTTTAACGTGAAACAATCATTTATTATGACTTTCCGTCACCATAGTAGAAAACTATAGGTACATTTTCCATAGTAGAAAACTATGGGTACATTTTTATCCCAATATTACCCCTGAGACTGGGTACCGCGCGGGAGTAGCTAGCATTACATTACAATATAATCTAACTAAGTAAATTTTAAGTTAAGAATTTTCACACAGAAATCCTTATAGGTTCATACAGACAACAGCAAATTAATCTTATGACTTCAATGATAACATCCAAATTGCTCCTGTAAAACCTTTTAAGCTGTTAACTGTACAAAGTTGTGGGTGGCGTCAAGCCGCATGGCAGGAGGCTCGCGGGGTCGTGACCCGCCAATGGGGGCACGGGTGACGTAATTACGGGAGAGGTCGCGACACTGGGAGGTTGTATACTGGTTGTATATAGGTAAGTATATAATGGACCATTTACACGGAGCCAATACTCGACTATGACAATCAAAGTAGTAGACTGTCTCTATTTACATAATAAGGGAGAGGTCGCGACACTGGAAGGTTGTATATAGCTGGTATATAATGGACCATTTACATGCAGCCAATACTTGAGACAATACTTTAAGCCAGCCCACGATGACAATCAAATTTCCATTAATTGGTTTCCATTTCCCTTAATGGTAATTGTCTCAAGTATTGGCTCCGTGTAAATGATCCATAAGATATAGTCTTACATTCCTATCAGGAGGAGGATTCACGTGCAATACAAAATAAGCTGCCAAAATGGAGTGTCGTATGAAAAATGTTTTAGTTCTAAAGTTTATCACCGGAACAGACATGATTGTCGCACTATAAATGATACGCAACGTATAAAAAGATTGCCTAAAAAAGAGAAACATGTCAAAGGTGAAAAGAGGCTTCAGTGGAAAGAGGAAGTATATAATATCGCGGGGTCGTGACCCGCCAATGGCGGGGGCGCACGCCCGACGTAATCACGAGAGAGGTCGCGACACCCGGGAATATAGTAGGTATATAAAGACAGCCCTGTGATACACATATAATAAAGCTAGTGCCTTCCCACTGTTTTACCCGCGTGGTGCCCGTTCCCGCAGATAGGTAGGTACCCGTGGATCCAAAAAAGGTATAGGGCTTTTACATGGAAAGTCCTATCCTACTAAAATATGTGAAAGTTTAGATGTTTGGATGTTTTTTGCTCAATCACGCAAAAACGGCTGAACGGCATTAAATTAAATTTGAGACACAGATACTTTATGGCCTAGACAGGAACATAGGCTACTTTTTATCCCGCAAAAAGATCACATTCCCGCAGGAAAACGTCGCCGTCGTGTAGTCCACGCGGGGGAAGCCGCGGGCGGAAAGCTAGTGATGTAAGGCTGGTGGTGGAAAGGGGCTGGGGGTACAAGGTCGTGCAGTTTGAAGTTTAACGACCTCCGTAGCTGAGGTGGTGTGCGCACCGGTTTTCAAGGTGCCGTTGCTAGTATTTTTTTGTTAATGTCAATAAAATTTAGTGTTTATTGGTTAATTTATTGTTCATGATTATACTTAGATTTCTTTACGGGGGTGACATAGTCAGTATGTGACTAAGCCCTCTTTTCAACAAGAATGAAAAAAACAATCTCTTTTAAAGATTTTTTTGATTGATTTTAAAGAAAGCAATTTTAAAGATTCTATTCATTTTAACAAGGTTTTTTTTATTACCTAACTTTCCATGTTTGTTAGTTAGTTAGTATGTTACTTAGTTAGTTAGTGGGGGACAAATCTTGCAAGCTTAATTTGACCCACTCCCCAGTGTCCAATGGAGCTGAAATTTTGTATGCAGGTTTGGTTCAGATGACAATACAATATTAAAGTACAGTCAGCAAAAAAGCTTGTCATAAAAATGTCATTTTTACTAAAAACTTATTATTAGGGTAGGTACTTATTATTAATGCGGGTTAACCGTCTTGTATGTAAATTATGTTACAATTTCTTTGGTGCGAGTAATTTGATCCTAGATCGTTGGAAGTCTTACAAGGTAGACTATTAAGCTTATTACCTCAATGAATTACACATTTCATGATTTTCATGGGAGAATAATTTTATTATTTTCGTACATAACTCAATATTCTTTCATTGTTACCTACTTCTTTACAATATAATATTCTTTACATAGTTTCACATAACAAATAGGAACTATACTTCTACACACGGCGGCACATCGGACTAATTATATTTGACCTTGAGACCGCCTACGCCCTACGTAGGTAGGCCCTACTGTTATCGCAGTTCAATTGTTTAACTTGATGTGCTGTCGAGTGTACCTACCTACCTACACTAAATTGATTAAAAATAATAGGGTTTTACTGATGATGACGAATTTTAGTGATATTTATTTAAAATGATTTTCGAAATAAGCTTATTAACAACAATTTTTTATTTTGAATTACTTATCTTGAATATTTTTTAAGTTGTACTTAGCTTAGCACAGAATATATAATTGGTTGTAGGACATCAAACTTTCTAATTAGACAAGGAGGAGAGAACGTCTATCTTTGTGACGTCACCAAGTTAGTACCTAGCTTCATAGTCTCGCCATAGAAGATTTCGTTTTAGAAAGAGACAGCTAATAGTCACTTTTCACTTAGAAATAAGTAATGTAGCTTTGTAGGCTGGTGAAAGAATTTTGGAAATCGGTTTGGTAGTGCCAGAGACAACTTCTACTTTTAAATAAAAGCGCCTTCAAAAAAATGCCACCAAAAAGTAAAAAATAATACCTCTAATACTGTATTCACACCATAAGTACTTTGAAGCTTCTTTTTTAAAGTCGCTTAAAAAACTATACCTCCTTAGAATCAAAGCATAGATTTTTATATTTTTACGAGCTTTAACTTAACATGTCATGTTAGTTAGAATAGAATAGAATAGAATATAGTTTATTGCCAATACTGTGTACATAGATATTGCTGATGATATTGCATAAAACAAAGTCACAACAGTATATCCATAACGGACATGCAAGATTAAAACAAAGAGACTTATACCTAATTAAAATTTAAAGAATACAAAACATTAATTAATATAACTATCTAGGTACAGTATTATTTTTATCATAATATTCAGCCAGATTATAAAAGGGGTTTTGTAGTAACCAAGCCTTTAATTTAAATTTAAACATAGGTAAGTTTAAGGATTTAATGTCTGTAGGCAGATGATTAAATATTTTGATGCCGGAGTTAAAAGCACTTTTGTAGCACATTTGGTTGTTAGTCCTGGGCACACATATATCATATTTATATTTATGTCGGAGATTTGGACGACAAGACACTTTAGTTTTGAAGTATTCATTTGTATTTTGTTTGATAAATATTGAAATTTCTAATATACAACATAAAGTTAGATAACCCTTTTCCTTAAAAATATTTCTTACTGTTTCTATGGAATATAAATTATAAATAATACGTAAACATTTCTTTTGTAAAATAAAAGTTGACTGTACATCTACAGAGTTTCCCCAGAATATGATACCATACGTTAGGAGCGGATAAACTTGGCCAAAATATGCAGCCCTAGCCACATCTATGGAAGTTGTTTCGGAAAGTATTGAAAGGGCATAGCAGCAACTAGATATCTTTTTATTAACTTTAGATATTTGAGACTTCCAATTTAAGTGGGCGTCAATATTTACCCCAAGAAAGTTTATTTCGTCAACTTCATCAATTTTTATGCTATCTTCTTCAATGTCTAATTTGTATGGATTTGATTTATAGTTCCTAAATTTAATAATTTTTGTTTTGGATAAATTTACATTAAGGTTAATTGAATTTAGCCACTGTATAGTCTTTTTTAATGTCTCATTAATACTATTTTCAAAATCATTTATACTATTGGATGAATTTGGGATGAAAATGGTTGCGTTATCAGCAAACATAACACACAAGTTTTCTGTGACATTTGGTAACTGATTTACGTATACTAAAAAAAGAAGAGGGCCAAGTATGCTTCCCTGAGGCAGACCTAATACAACTTGTTTTGACTGAGACTGGATTTCTTCAAAATTTTTAAGTTTTTGTCAAAATGATCAATTACCGTAACTTGTTCTCTATTTTGTAAGTAGCTTTTAAAAAGATTTAAGGCTAATCCACGAACTCCTAAGTTGTCCAACATACGTAATAGAGAATCATACATAACGCAGTCAAACGCCTTGGACATATCAAGGAAGAGTCCAGCGCAAGGAGTTTTACTATTTAAGGAACCCCATATAGCCGTAAGGATCTTATAGATAGCGAGTGTGGTATTTTTCTTTTTTTGGAAGCCGAACTGATTTTTGTGAAGCAAATTGAATTTATTTAGAAAATCTAACAATCTTTTATATAAAACTTTTTCAAATATTTTTGAGAAATTTGATAACAATGCTATGGGTCTATAATCACTAATATTGCTTTTGCTTCCTTTTTTAAAAAGAGGTTTTATTTTAGATTTTTTCAAATCATCGGGAAATACACCACTTTGTATCATTAAATTCAAAATATGAAGAAGGGGATCGCTTATGTATTCGAGAGATGTTTTAATGACTTGCATAGGAACTTCGTCTAAGCCACAGCTTTTTTTGTTTTTTAAGCCGGCAACGATGTTTTTAAGCTCCTTTTTATCTACTGGCTTCAAGTATATGCTATGTAAATTTGGAGATGGAAGGGAATATATTTTATTTACCTTGTTACAGCTATTTGATGCGATAAAATGATCATTGAACAGATTAGCAATATTATTTACATCAGTAACTACATTATTATTTACAGTGACATTATTGATCGTACTTTTAAATCTATTTTGCGTTGTAGTTTGATTTTTTATAAGATCCCATGTTGCTTTATTTTTGTTTATACTATGCTTCATAAATGAAATGTTAGATTTTTGTTTCGCTAAACGTATTACAGATTTTAAAGTTTTACAGTATTTTTTATAGTGAGGTAACAGAGAAATGTTACGCTTTTGATATATTTTATTATGCAATGCCCTTTTTTCTTTGCATGCGCGATGTATGCCCTTGGTTTGCCAAGTCGTTTTCTTTTTATAAGAGACTCTAATTCTTTGCAAGGGTATACATAATTTATATATCAATTTAAAAATATTTACAAATGTTTCATAAGCTACATTTACATCATCGCATTTGTACACTTCTGAAAAACTTATTTGAGATATATATTTCAAAAATATTTCCATATATTTATTTACATTTCTTTTATATACATACCAATATTTTTCAACAAAGCCTTGTTGACATGGCAGGCTAATCATTTGACCTGAGTGATCAGATATGCCCAAGTGAAGAACTTTTGAATTATAAATTTTCAAATTAGTTATGATGTTGTCTAAGCATGCTTTTAATCTAGTCGGTTCATTTATAGTATATTTTAAATTATATTTCAGCAAAGTATTTTTAAATATTGTACATTGTTTGCTGTTTTCCAATATGTTAACATTAAAATCACCGGCTATGATAATTTTTCTTTTCGAGTATCGAGATCGGATTGTTATTTTGTGTAATAACAAATCCAGTGATTTAATAAACACATCAAAGTTTGAATCGGGGGTTCGGTATATGCATATAACGACATAATCTAGTTCAGGTAACAAGACACCACAACATTCAAAGTTGACATCCATACTTAATGATTCAGTGGATTGTAACGATTGAACATTAATATTATTTTTTACATAAATGCAAACGCCTCCTCTTGCTTTATTTCTACAATAAGAGGCAGCCACTTTATATCCCGGTATTTGAAGAATTAGTTAGTTAGTTAGTTAGTTAGTTAGTTAGTTAGTTAGTTACTATGTTAGTTAGTGGGGGACAAATCTTGCAAGCTTAATTTGACCCACTTTCCAGTGTCCGATGGAGCTGAAATTTTGTATTACATGTTTGGTTCAGATGACAATACAATATTAAAGTACAGTCAGCAAAAAAGCTTGTCATAAAAATGAAATTTTTACTAAAAACTTATTTAGACAATAGTCTCGTAAATACTCGTTCGTAACATTTTCTATAAATAAAAAATTCAGCTCCTCATCAACCTGTTTTGATCTCAAGTCGTCGCCTATGACCTAACCTACGGTAAGGTAGACGAAAACGTCCCGGGGCGAAGGGCGGGGGCTCCCGTATTGATTTCCAGGCGCAGGACGCAAGACTCCTGCGGGCGTGTGTGGATCTTGCCTATTTACACTTTGAGACTTTTCAGCTTGAGACGGAATATTCTTAGGAATAAGATGTTCCAGTTTTATGTATATAGGTATATACTTTGTAAGGAGTTAGGTACGTTTAGTTCCGGTTTCGTACGGAAAAATGTTCGCATTCTCACTTTGCACTAAGTACTAAGAGTATTCGCCCGGACAGTGAAAGGGCGTGGGTTCGAGTCCTATCGGGGCAATTTTTTTTTCTTTATCCACAACGGGGTAGCACTTAGCCTTCATCACACCTGATGTTAAGTGGTGATAAGGCTGAAGGTGGATGCGCACTACTATCCTATAATACCCGGAATCCTCAATCACTGAGGAGCTGGCTATCTTATTTCTTAGGTAGTTACTGCCAGAACACAATAATGCTGAAAGCATCATTGTTATGGCGTCAGACTTAAATAATATGGTGGTAGCTAGCCAGGCGGACTAAGACCTCTTGGTCTGAAATCGCTGGTGTGAACCACTAGACCACAGAGGCGGTTTTAAGCTGAAGTCTCAAAGTGTAAATGGACAAGTTCCACATGGCTTTTCAAAGTGATAGAAGGGGTCAGGGGAAGAACAACTTTTGTCACCTAATGAGCAAACTGAGATTTTACTAATTAAAAGATAAGATCTTAATAAAATATTTTACTTTATACCCAAATAAATGAGAAAACATTTTTTTTATTGATTTTACTTCACCTTTACATCAGCTAAGAGTTAGTTATAATAAAAAATTGTGACTGAGTCAGAATAATCAGGTAAAAATCAGGGGAAAACAACTGATGTCAAGGCACTTTAACTGTAATAGGTATAATGGTACAGAGTAATCATATCTTATTGTTGTATTTAAAGTTGGGAAAAAACTTTTTTGCTGTAGGTTTTATAATGTTTTGATAAAGATTGTATATCCAGGAATTTTTCTTTACTGAGCGGTAAAATGTCCTTGTAAGCTTGGTCAGTGAGAGCACAGAATAATATTTGTAGGTGAGAGTAAATTCTCCTGAATTAGGGCGCAAATAACGCACAATTCCAGTAATTTGGAGTGCTCTTGGAAACGAAAGAAAATATCAAAAAATATACCCTAAAAGCATTTACCTAAAAGTCTTATGTCACTGTCACAGTCGGCCACGGACAACGGTTATTTTTAGGGTTCCGTAGTCAACAAGGAACCCTTATAGTTTCGCCATGTCCGTCTGTCCGTCTGTCCGTCCGTCCGTCCGTCCGTCAGTCTGACCCCAGTCTATAGAGTCTTAGTACTAGAAAGCTGTAATTTGGCGTGAATATACATATTTATCACGCCAAAAAAGTGGAAAAGTTTTTAGGTTACCTCCCCTACACGTGAAGTGGGATAGCAATTTTAAAGATATTGTGGGCTAGAGCATTCGCCCGAACAGAGAAAGGTCGTGGGTTCGAGTCCCATCGGAGCTAGTTGTGAGACGGGTCGATTTTTTCTAAAACTTCATTTTCAATATTTTCAACAAGTACTCAATAAAAGGAACCTCATTATTTGTATTATTGTATTACTTATGTACCTACTTGGTAATTCAAGTCATAGGAATGTTTTTTTTTGCATTTGTATAGTTATGTATGTAGTAGGTACTGCACAGGTTGCGTAGATCAAAGCGCGGCATGAAAGCGGGCGGAGACGGGGTGTCTTTCATACCGCTAATGAGGACCGGGGCATTCATCCTCTGTTTATTGACCGAATACTTATATAGTTGAAAGTTTTAAGGGCCTTCAAATGAATAGGTACTTAGGATAGTCAATTCAATACATATAAAAATCTATGGCTTGTAGGTACAGTGCTTTGGATGGTAAAGAAATTGAATTGAAAAGGTTTATTTCAGATTTACTTAACACATTATAGATCCATATAGTAGTGTTAGTAACAAGAACTTAAAGCTAATGTATTAGTAGAAATAGTAGAATTTAATGTGCTCATTTGGCTGAACATGCATGGACATGCAACATTTAAGGATATAGGACTGTCCACCCTGTCCGCGATTACCCTCAGGAGAACGTTGGTGATGCCCCGCACTCGCTCCCAGAGAGAAGTAACTCGACTAGTCTATACCTACCTATACACGGTATTATTTTTATCACCCCGGATAATTTTAGGGATTATTCTACTCATGAAAACAAACAATTTTAATATGACAACAATATAAAACAACACTGAAATCGCGAAAAAAACAGCTGTTCTGATTTAAAAAAAAATCACTTTTGTATGGGTCAGCTTTTTTTCGCGATTTCAGTTTTGGTCAAATAATAAAAGTTGTTTGTTTTCATGAATAGAATAATCCCTAAAATTATCCGGGGTGATAAAAATAATACCGTGTATAGATAGACTAGTCGAGTTGCTTCTCTCTGGGAGCGAGTGCGGGAGTAAAATAATCAAGATTCAAGATTCAAATTTGTTTATTCAATTTAGATTGTTATTTACAATACTTGTGAACGTCATAGAAGCTACGCCATCGGTTCGCAAACCCTAAAATTATCAGGGGTGATAAAAAAATTGTGGCAACTCGCTTGCGCAACACGGGGCGTTGAAGCCGTCTGTGTGCCAGGCAGCGAACATCCCCTTGATAAAATAAATCTATGGTTACATTACAGGCAGACCACATTTCACGACCAGCGTAGTGAGACTTGCTACTTAGGTTCGTATACCTGTCTTCTGCGCTGTCTCTCGCTCATCTCGCTTACAATATTACAGTAACATTGTTTGACAGCGTAATTTTTAATAATGAGGACCAAGTACTTAGCCCAACTACGAAAATTGTCGTTGGTAATCGAATAATAAACTATACTATCCGTCAAAAACTGACAAAGTGCTTTATATATATACTTACAACCGAAAGAGGCGCTTTTTCTTAACTAACATAGTTTATAATGAATATTGTTACTATCATAATAATGGAATGAAATCTAATAATAAACATTTTTTTATTATTTTGTATAAAAACCACCTCTTTTGCTCTTTTAGGAATTAAAATTGCAAGTACCTACCTACTTAAGTATTTGACAGCTTTTGAAGGACAGTATAGTTTACTATTTGATTACCATAACGATAGTTTTACATGCTATATAGGGGTACAAGTTAGGGCCAGTTATTTATTAAGCCGATTTAACCCTGTTTATAGCTGATATATATTGTATATGTATAGGTAGATGGGTGAAGGAATATGGAAATCCCGGAATGTCATTCAATGGAATATCATTTACGTTTTTTAAATTAAATCGGATTCTGGGAAACCTTATCTTTACTTTAAAATCCACAAGAAAAAACAGAACTTTAGACTGGGTAATTTGTAACTGTATTTATATTAAGATTATCTAAGAGTAGGTAATTAACTTAAATATATAAACATACAAGACTTGATGATGGGACTGATCGTTTAAAACACGGGACGGATAATGTTATGCGATTTTGAACTACTTACACGAAAAAAGTTTAGTGTTCAAAAAGGTGCGAATAAGATTTAAAGCTTGTTTATTCAGCTTTGTTTTCTACGGCCAAGCTTACAAGAGCTTTTAAAATCAACATTTTGATAATAAAGCTCTTACAGGCAGCTACAGTGGAAGGTCTTCTTAAATTAGTCGCCGATAATGACTAAATCGACGGATCGTCAAGTGGTAGAAAATCGCATCACACCGATCCGATCTCTCGAGGGGTAATCTAGAAGGATTTGGATATAAAGCCTCTTACATTAGGTGGAAGGGGGTGTCAAATCATCTGTGCTTGCATACTGTATAGAGAAGTAAATGTATAGGTAAGTATTTAAATTTTCATCTAGGTAAGTTGGTAACAACGAAGACGTACAGAATCAAAGATTTCCAAGGAAACTCAAACTGCATACACTATGGACGACCGAATCCGACAAACAACGAAAGGTAACAATTACCTACCTATATGATTTCTGTCGATATTCAAATAATCGATGTAAGATTTGGTTTGAGAACTTAAAGGTAAATATGTAACCATTTCGTCATTAGATATTGAAAATTATTTTGAACTATTTGCTAATGAACGAAGAATCAGATCAATGTGTTATATTATTGTCAGAACATTTATTGAAAACTGAAATAAATAGCATTAGAAACTACACACACAAATCAGTTTAGCTTCATCATCGTTATACCATTCATTCGCTCTAAACACATTTATGATTAATTACTACAACCTAATATCGAAGCCTATCAAATATCCTGTCTACTAAATATTAGCAATACTGATTCCTGTCTCTGGATCCATATTACATGACGTCGTAATGAAGCTGGCCAGTCTGTTTGTAGTACATGCGCCGTTCAATTAGTGGCCGAGATGGCTGACACCACTGAAACTGAGAAACAAAGACAATCGCATACTTAAAATAGGAATAATGACTGATTTACATGGGCCGAGTGACTGGCACCGAAATTAGTCGCCGTTGTATGTACCTACATATATGATTAATAGAAATATAATCTACACTACTTACTTGACAAACCTAATCTGTTTCATCTTTAAGTAAATCATCATCATTATTTAAAACCCAAAAAAGGAAGAAAAAATTGTTAAATAAATAAATACTTAAAATAGTTTTCATAGTACCTTACCTACTGAATATTTTTATCCTAGAAACGTTTGTAACTTTTTTATTCGCTAGGTTACAGTCTTGATGCCCTATAATAAATGATTGACAGTATTCTAAACTATATTTTAAAGTGTATCCCATACAATAATGCCCATTGTTCTTTGGACTCAGTAAGTAGTAGTGTAGGCAGTTGTTTCACTGTAAAAAGTGCATCAGAGCGATATGTGGAATCCCGTCAGACGAATCTTGTAGATCATTATTTCAAAGTCTTGGTTTGTTGCCACTACCTTCTTTATATATATTTGAAATTGCAATGTTTGTACACAAGCATTTATATCTATTCAAAAAAGTCAGTAATGTTTATGGCAATCGGCAGCACAGCTCTATAAACTAATTTTAACTGAAAATACTAAGCCTGATAAATTTGTAAAGACCGGTATGGTAATGTGCGTTCGTATATAAAATAAGATTCCGAATGAACTAAAATCACTTAATAAAGTACAATTTAAAAATAATCTCTTTAAATGGCTGAAAACAATGAATTTTTATAACGTAAAAGAATTGTTTGACTTGATATAATTTCATTAATATAATATGACAAGCTTTTAGTATGTAGGTATACCTTAAATTCTATTTTCATTATGTATTTTATATTTGTATGCTGTCTGGCACGGCAAAACATGAGCACTGTATATATTTTTAAGACCTTTATGTAAATAATACCATGTTTTTGGCAAATAAAGAATTGATTGATTGATTGATTGATTCACTCTATATCAGGGCAGTCGCCAGCGCTGCTTGCGAGGATTCCCGACTGAAATAGGCACGCTAACGCTTGCTCGGCCGCGCGCGATACACTTCGCGCGGACGCAGCGGCAGCCGGCAGTGAACTGTAAACTCGCGAGCGCCCCGCGAATCGAAAATTACTTGAAATTTAATTAAAAATTAAATAATAAAAATTTTAAACTTGTGACGGCCGGAATCCCTTGCGTATTCAAAGATAATTATTTTCGTATATTTTTCATAAACTAAAACCAAGTATATTGCGAGGATATTTGAATTACGATTAGAGCGATGTTTGAAATTTTATTTGATGCAGTAAAGTAGGTATAACTAATAGAAAATTTAACGGCCTGAGTCACTAGATAAAAGACTAAAATATTTTTTTTTTTTCAAATTTTGAGTACCTACTTGTGATTTGCGAGTAGTCCATAATTTAAAATACCCAATTTTCGGGAATCCTTGCCTTAACCGATTGGTTGCGGCGCCCATTTTCAAAAACTTTTCGCCATGGCTGTGAACAAATTTTCTATGACGCGACTGGCGTGTAAAGCGCCATAGAAGTTGATGGCACGCCTTTTGTGCCATCAGCCATGTATATAAAAACACAAATTGGTTTTGTTGTAGGCAGACCCTTCTAAAAATTAATTCGAGGTAATTATAATCGATAAAAAATGACGCGCCTCTAGTGTCATAAGCCACAAGCTAAAAAATAATGACACGCCTGTCGTGTCATTAGCAACGAATCGGTACCAAGCCAGCGCTCGACTGTCATTGATTTCGGTGCCGGCTACTAATAAGGGCCCCACAGACTCAGTCTGCCGGCAGTCTGCGGGGCTCTTTAGGGACATAAGCTTTAGGTATGTATATGAGTTTGTTATCATAAAATAGCAGTCCCGTCGCGTCGCCCGCAGTCGCCCGTGCCGGTGCAGCCTCGGGCTTGCTTGAAAGCGTTTGCATCATAATCTACGTTGAGTTGAGCTTAAATTCTAACTTTTGGTGGTCACCTGTGCCTTGTTTGTCGTGTGCCGACAGGTTGGCTCACTAATTCGGGGTTTGCAGTTCAATCCCGGTGATTAACTGCCCTTCTGTCTGTTTAGGCCTCTGTTTAGGCCGGCCTATGCTTAGGCCGTTATTAGGCCTATTTGCTTAGACTAGAGCCCTGTATAGTGCAGTTAGTTTGAGTTGTGTATCAATTTGTGCAATTGAAACTATTTCATTAGCTAAGTAATTTGATTGATGAACTATTAAAAATATACCTACCTACTTATAGTTTTCACATAACTATCCCGAGTAGTGAAAATATTATTATAACACTATCCTAAGATAATGTTTAGCTGTTCTGTTACTGAATAAGTAAGAAATTGTCAATTAATTTCTCAGTTTATCAAATTAAAACTATTGGTTATCAAAAAATTGTGTTTTAGCCCTTGAAAAGAAACAAAAGCTAGACGCTAGAACGCATTAAACACAAAAAAAAGAAGTTACTCTCACATTTATTTTATTCTTGTGCCATAACTTCTCACACCAAATGTTGAGGTTTTTAACGAACATTTCAAATGAAGCAATGAATTTGAGGAATCCGTGAAGAACTCGTGGAATTCCGATGGGCGGAACCACCTGCGACACACCGCGGCCCGGTTGTGCTGCTACAGGATGATGTACGATTTAGAATTCAATTTTTTATTAATTTTGCTACATTTATCATCATCATCATCAGCCATTTAATGTCCCCACTGCTGGGACACTGGCCTTCCTTATGGATGGATAAGGAGAATGGACCATGACCAACCACGCGGGCCCAGTGCGGATTTGGTGGGTATTAACAACTGTAAATGTAGCTGAGACCAACGGCTTAACGTGCCTTCCAAACCACGGAGAAGCTCGATATGAAAAGTTTTAGTAAAAATTTGGCACAGAGATATAATTTGGCACGTTTTTTTTGGTGGGTAGCCACAGAAGTGTAAACAACGAAATAATATTGCTCCATAATTATTTAATTCTAAATATAGTAAAAGTTCACAAATGTATTAAAATTTGCATCTACATTGTCCAGCTTGATTAAACACAACTCACACACATATATTCAAAACTGTTAACAATGGATAACGTGGCACAGCAACTACTTGGTAACATGCAGGAACTGTCCGCAATGTTTAACGACAGGATGTCCGAGTTCGAGAAGAATCTTCAGCAGCCGGGTACCAAGGACTCAAATACTACTGTTAAGTCTCTAGCAGCAGAGTTCTCCACCTTCAAAGCGTTTGTCTGGAAGACCCTCGGTATGTTGAAGACACAAATTGAACTTATGGCTCAGGGCATGGATCGTCTCGACACACACTCCCGGAGAAAAGTCCTTCTCTTCCATGGAATTAAAGAACACAAGGATGAGGATGTCCTGAAAACTATCACAGCGGTGCTATCCAACCAGTTGAAATTGTCGTCACTGGATTCCGTTGTTATAGAATCTTGCCACAGACTTGGTTCCAAAAAGGACTCTGCCAGGCCAGTCCTGGTTCGCTTCAACTCTATGCAGCATCGCGCGTTGGTATGGAAAGCCAAGACCTTGCTTAAGGGCTCCAAGGTGACTATCACTGAGTTTTTGACTAAGTCCAGACAACAAATCTTTAGTGCAGCGCGTAGTCATTTTGGCATCAAAAAGAGCTGGACTGCGGAGGGCACTGTAGTCATTCTTCTGCCTGACAATACACGTAGGAAGGTTTTTGCCATGAGGGACCTGCAGCAGCTCATCACTCAGCACCCGATAAATTCGACCCAGGCGACTAGCGAGAACAACAAGTAACGTCTCAGCGCTTCTTAATTTGGTTGGGTTATAAGCCAGTTACGCAGGGTATTTTCACTTTAGACCTTGTATTTTATAAAATTTATAAACGCCTCCCTTTTTTTCATTTTTGCAAATTATATTTGATTGATTGATTTGACAGGATGTTTGTTATGTCACTCACTCAACTCAACTCAAACGTCAAACTTTGAAGTTTTATGTCAATGTCAAAGTGATCTCATAGCAAAGACATTTAGAGACATAGTGCCTTGCAAAACTTCATTAACATTTATAAAGTTTGTTGTATAGCGTGTATAAAGTATTGTTGGATGTGCCACAAAGTGGCTTGCACTTTGTTTGTTTGTTTGTCTATTTTTACAACTTTTAAGACTGTTTTTAGATGTTTATCTTTTTTTTATTTCTATTTTTTTAAGCCGTGTACTAGTAATAAGTCAAGTGGATTTATGTGGATGTTTATGCCGTATATTTGTTTTTTTTATTTTTATTTATTTGTTTGTGTATTTTATATATATATATTTTTTTCATTTATTATAAATTTTATAATGATCGTGGATGATGAATATTTTTCATGTTCATCAGATAGTTTTGAAAGTGCTGACAGTAACAATACTTTCTTTTCTGATACTGACACACTAGAAAACAAACTTGCTGGGGTGTTAGTTAAAAACTCCAAATCCCTTTCCATAGTGCATATTAACGCACAAAGCCTAGTTGCACATCAAGCTGACCTTCTAACTTCCTTTGGTGCGGGGCTGGTCGACTGTATTCTTGTCTCTGAAACATGGCTTAAGCCTTCCCTTCCTGCGAATTATTGCTCCATTCCAGGTTATAAACTTCTACGCAATGATAGGACTGCTATGGGTGGTGGTGGCGTTGGTATCTACCTTCGTAGTCACTTTCCTGCTACTGTCATTAGCACTTCTTCATCGTCCGCCTCGTCCCTTGAATATATCCTCGTAGAAGTAGTTTTAAATCATACCAAAATTCTTTTAGGTGCGCTGTATTGCCCAAATGACCATATCGACTACTTCTCTAGCCTGGAAAACGTCCTTGAAAATATAGTACCAACTTACGACCGTGTTATTCTCATGGGAGATCTTAATACCTGCTTATTAAAAAACGATCACAGGGCCCGTTTATTAATTAATACCTTATCCTCTTTTAATCTACAAGTTCTCTCTCAGACCGCTCCCACTCACTTTTTTCCTAATTGCAGACCCTCTCTTCTCGACTTAATGATTGTCTCCAATACCAATCTCGTTTCTTCTTATGGGCAATTTACAGCGCCCTTCTCTTATCACGATTTAGTTTATCTTAATTACAAAGTACGTCCTCCTAAGGCTAAGCCGCTTGTACTTTTTCAGCGCAACTTTCAGCAGATGGATTTAAACAGTTTGAGAGAGAATGTGAGGCAAATTGACTGGTCCCCAGTGCTCTTGTCTGTCAACGTTGATAACATGGTGCAGTTTTTCACTGATGAGTTGATCAAGTTATATGACGTTCATGCTCCGGTCCGACCAGTGCGTGTAAAACATTTGCCTGCCCCTTGGCTGACCCCGGATATAAAGAAAGCTATGGCCAGACGTGATAAGGCCAAGAGTATGTACAAGAAATCACCAACACCTGGAAATTTGGCTGCTTTTAAGAATTTGAGAAACATCTGTAACCGCATGTGTCGACACGCAAAGCGTAAATACATCCACACTAAAATTGAAAGCATTCCTAACAAACACGTGTGGAATTTTCTAAGGTCATTAGGACTAGGCAAGTCCATGGATACGTGTCAAAGTACTGTGGATCTCAATTCTTTAAATAAACATTTTTCTGCTTCTCCTGTAATTTTGGATGCCTCCTCGAAATCATCTTCTCTTAACTATTTGTCTAACCTTGTCCCACCTGTACATCCTTCTTTCTATTTCACTGCAGTATCCGAGGATGAGGTTAAGAAGTGTATCACCTCCATAACCTCCAAAGCAATTGGAAGTGACGACCTTAGCCTTGACATGCTTCTTCCCGTGCTGGATGACATTGTGCATATAATCACTCACATTTTTAACTTTTCTTTAGCACATAATGTTTTTCCAGCATCGTGGAGGAGAGCTAATGTCATTCCACTGCCAAAAAAGCCTAACCCCACTTCCCCTTCAGAATATCGTCCCATCTCAATTCTCCCAGTCCTGTCCAAAGCGCTTGAATCCATAGTTCAAAAACAGTTGCACTCCTTTCTCGTTTCCAATTCACTATTATGCTCCCTCCAATCCGGTTTCCGTCCCTCACACAGCACTGTTGGAGCACTGCTGAATATTACGGAGGATATTAGGTGTGCAATGGATAACACTAAACTCACGGCTATTATCCTTCTGGATTTCAGCAGTGCATTCAACAGTGTTGACTTTGATTTGCTTCTTGCTACCCTTCGCTCATTAAATGTCTCGGACGCTGCAGTAGAATGGTTTCGTACCTATCTTTTTGATCGCCAACAGCGCGTTATAAATAAAGTTGATTCCTCAGATTGGTCCAATTTATCGGCAGGTGTACCACAAGGTGGTGTACTCTCACCACTTCTGTTCTCTATTTTCATTAACCAAATTTCATTTGTTATCAAGTCATCCTTTCACTTATATGCCGATGACCTGCAAATTTATCAACATTTCAATTTATCTGAGGTTACAGATGCTATCAATTCTCTGAATGGTGATCTTGCTGCCGTACAAAAATGGGCTAAGTCGTTCGGCCTCATTGTCAACCCAACCAAATCCCAAGTCATGATTGTCGGCAGTAGTAGGTTGAGGTGTAGGGTGGACTGGAACATGGTTCCCCCTCTCATTTACAATGACACTGTAATAGCTCTTGCCGACAAAGTACGTAATTTGGGGTTGATAATGGACTGTCATATGACCTGGTCATCACAACTTGCTGATGTGAGCAAACGCATCCACTACTCTTTTCTGTCTCTCAAACGGCTTCAGTTCTTTCTCCCCTTCAAAACCAAAATCATGCTGGCGCAATGTCTTCTTCTCCCTCTTCTCGACTACGCTGACGTCTGCTATTTGGATGTAACTGAGGAACAGCTTGATAAGCTTGAACGCTTGCAAAACCTGGCCATACGCTTTATTTATGGCTTGCGGAAGTATGACCATGTGTCCCACTTTCGCATGGAGTTAAAGTGGCTCCCTATTCGTCAAAGACGTGAAATGCACATTCTTTGCACTCTATTTAAAATATTGAATGACCCTAACTCTCCCTCCTATCTTCGTTCTCGTTTTCACTATCTTCCTCTTCCTTCTCGCGGCCGGCGGACTTGTGTAACTAAAGTGCTTGCATTGCCGACTAGCAAGACCAAATTCTTCTTTCGCTCTTTCTCTGTTTACGCTGCACAGCTTTGGAACAAGCTCCCGACCGCTATTCAGGACTCTCCTTCCTTAGCGTCTTTCAAAACTAAGGTAAAAGGTCACTTCCTAACAATGTTAACATGATCATTAGTATTTATATATAATTATCATATTTATGCTTGTATATGTATGTAGGTATATATATATATATATATATATTATTGCTTATATATGTATGTTTATATTATTTTTAGATTAAGCATTTTTTTATGTTCTATAAATGTTAGATCAAAACTTTGGGTTTGTTGCACTTTGTGTTTGTGTCACCCACTTTACCTTTCTCTTATTAATTGTTCAAGGTTGACTGGAAGAGATCCCTTTCAGGGATAAGTCCACCTTTGCCTTATAGATTTTAAGACTGTAAATGTAAATGATGTTACTTGTGCAATAAAGAATATAATATAATAAGGTTATTGTCTAAGATAAGATAGATATAAGTAGACTTTTTACGTACGGTGAAACTTTAGAGACGGTGGCTGACCGTCGAAAAGTTGCATGTTTGTCGGTATTTTATACAATAGGTACATTTTGGTGAGTGTGCGAGCGAACTGCACGACCTTGTACCTCCAGCCCCTTCCCACTAGCCTACCTACCACCAATACATCGTAGACACTAGCTATTCGTACCAATAAGCGCTTCGCAAATTCATAGCTCATACGAAGCGCTAAAGACTAGGAATGTGCTGCCTGCTTCTGTGTTCTACGATTCTTACAACGGTCTTAAGTCGAGAGGGCATAGGGCTTCTCCTGGGCAGGCATATATCATCCTAAGCTGCATCCTGTTTGCCAAGCAAGATGGCGGTCAAATGCCTGCACGGTTTTAGATATAAAAAAAATGCTGTTAGGAATTATGGGAACCTCAAATTTAAGAATGACCTGCCCTGCCCCAATATCAAAAGTATTACTAATATCGGAAATTTTTAAGGTAATATTGAGGAAATATCTTTCGCAATGTAATCTTGTTGTTACCCATAATCTTACAGTACCTAAGACTGTTAACTTTCAGCACATGGTACCTAATAGTAGATTGTTTAGTAAGGGCTGTATGGCACCCATAACAGTCGAGTGTTTTGGCGCACGAACGAAGTGAGGGCGCCGATAGTTCGAGACTGTTATGGGTCCATACACCCGAAGTAAACACTCTACTTTTCATTTCGAATATGAGGGAAGTAAAAATAAACAAATATTCTAAAAAAATGTTTTCCTATGGCCGCGGAATTTTCGATAGACTCGAATTCTCATAACTTTTTTGTTCATTTTCTCTATTTTAGGGAAGGCAAGGGAAACTAAGTCCATACAGCCATGTTTAGTGTTTGACCCGTACTCTATGCAATTCTATGGAATTAATAGCCCGATTTTTTATGTTACAAATAACTTATTTGGTTTAATATGTTTCTAAAAACGCATATTATTAAAAAAAAACAATGTTAGATAATAATACTTAACAATTTCTCTTTTTGTATGGTGTCTACGATTTTAGTTATTTTATATATAGTAGCAAAGCTGGCTGTATAGGATTCTGTGCCCACATTCCTTTGGTAAATAAATGTCCAGAGATTATAGATCATTTTTGTACATAAGTACTCTTTAATTTACAGATTTTGACATGACCCCTCCTGTTCCTTTTTTAAATTTCATTACAGCCCTAGGGCCGCCACATACCACTTTCAACCCGCATTTTAGACAAGTTATGAGTTACTTTCAGAATATGAGACATGAAAAATTTAAAAACAAAGCCTACCTAGATACTTATGTACTCTAAATCAGATAATATTACAACTGCAAGTAAATCATTAAAGAAAGGAAACAAGAAAAAGAATTTATTAAGTGACAAATATTTTAACTATGAAAATACTTCACAAAAACCCTGTATACAGCCACACGATCCCGTGGGAGAGCGGCGCATCTCCCAATCCGCCGCCGTCTAACCAGGAAATTGGTTTTTGTGCGCGCGCCAATGGGAATCTTATACGATATCTCTAATCTTGTATTGGCAGAATTAATTGGAATGTGCTTTTAAAATTATTTATCGTCTTAGCCCGGGCTTACGTTACGTTATTTACAGACGACTAGTATTCTACGCCAGTCGCGGAGACGAGTCGCCGAGGCGTATCTCCCATACATTTGTATGATGACTCGCATCGCATCGTACACTGCTCTACCAGTATCCGACATTTCACACAATACAAATGACTCATCCGTCGCCGCGACTGGTGTAGGTTACCAGTCTGAGACCGGGCTAAACAGTCTAAAGGGCTTATTACACTTATCCTAGTTCGGATCCTAATTAAGCATACATTGCTTGTTTTGATTGCATCACTTGCTAAAACTGAGCTCAAAGAAAGCGATGTATGCTTAATTAGGATCCTAACTATCCGATATTTAGGATGGTGTAATAAGCTCTTAAAGTTCTACTGTCTAACTAGGAAATTGGTTTTTGCGCGCGCGCCAATGGGAATCTTATACGATATTTCTAATCTTGTTTTGGCAAAATTAATTGGAATGTGCGTTTATTATTTTTTCGTCTTAGCCTGGTCGTACTTTACGATTTTTACAGAAGACTGGTATCCTACGGCAGTCGCGGAGACGAGTTGCAGAGACGTATCTCCCATACATTTGTATACTTATTCGCATCGTACACTACGCTAACAGTATCCGTCATGTCACACAATACAAATGACTCGTCCGTCGCCACGACTGGCGTAGAATAAAAATTGTCTGTAAGTATTGTTAAGTAAAACCGGGATAAACAGACAAAAGTCACCAGTAAATATATATATATTAAATAATCTTTTGATTAATTTGTGTTTGGAAGTTTATTTAAATCGGTTATTATTTTGGTTTGGATTAGTTACTTAAACATTCCTGCGGTGGTGTCGTGTGAGGTCGTTACGTTCCCTAAAATATGGTTGAGCGAAGCGATGGCTGGCTCATGCGTCATGCTCGTGAACGGCCAGTGGGGTGAGTCTGCTCATGTCTACTTGTGTTAAAGGTGTTCGGGATATGGTTTATAATAGTATTATATAGTTTTATGAGCGAGCCCGTGTGTCTCATAGTAATTTTGGTATCCGTGTCTTACAGTAACAGCAATTTTTCTAATAATTGTTTTATTTATTCAAAAATTCCTTTTATTTGTTAATAGGTACTTATAAATTTGAATATACGGCGCAGCTTGCAGTTTCTTTTTCATTAATCCTATAATATAATGTGAATAAGATTATGATTAGTGTGTCCATTAAACTATTTGATTCCTTGTTTACTTGAAAATTGTTTACTGTTTTAGGTAATAAGCAAAATTGTACTTAATTTAAGCGGTATTCTGTATTGTGATGGAAAGTAACCTTACTATTATGTGAGGGTCACTTTTCAAATTTCAAAGGTCGAACCCACGACCTTTCGTTTTCCGGGCGACTGCTCTAACCACTGAGCTACGGAGTCGTTGTTCGTGGGTTCGAGTCCCATCGGAACTAGTTGTGTGACGGGTCGATTTTTTCTAAATACTTCATTTTCCATTTTTCTATTATAAAAATTGCATTGTGAATGCAAAAAACATAAAATTAAAATGACTCTGTATATAAGTTAAAACAGGGAGAAAAAAATAGCCCTTGGCGAGTTTCTTGCCGGTTCTTCTCGCTACAAGGTCTCCTGCCGTAAGATTTGCGAACCGATGGCGTAGCTTCATTGACGTTCATAACAAACCTAAATTGAATAAACGATATTGAATTTAGGTTTTTTTTTAAACAATTTATCATATTTGTCGTAATAGAAACGTATAGCACACGTAAACTACCGAACATCAAACCCCGCGTTCTTATAGGATTTTTTTTTCAATGGTTTGGGAATGCGCTGTTTTTTCCCATAGGACCCCCGCTTCCTGGTCGCGTTGATTTGTGCCATACCTATACGTACCCATAATAGTGCCACATTTGGCAAGACACCTGTTGTGGAGTTCCCACGGTTTACTAATTTGTAGTAATTTTAGGGTGTTGATTTTGTTTAAATGTCTGTTTTATGAAAAAATAATGCTAAGTTTTAATTACATAAGGTAGCTTTTAGAAAGAGATCTTTATGCATTGTTCAAAGATGAACGATAAAAACATGTTATTGTGTTGTTTCAATAATTATTTTCATAAAATTGAGTATAATTCGCAGAGTAAAATACTCAATTGAGTTTTAAATTATACTTAACGCAATATGGATTAATACTTAAATGACTTCTTTTTCATTTTTAAAACAGGTCCTTGATAAGCTCGTAACTAGATAGGTATAGTGGCATCGATTATAGCAAACGGTCGTGTTGATATTATATAGCAGTTATAGATTTAAGATTTTATTACGTATGTATGAGGACGCACTATCATCACAAGAAAGGACCAATTTGTCAGTATTCATCGTCATTCAGCTTTACCACAGATATTTTTAACAAAAATGCTCATAAATCAGCAAGTAACGTTCAATCCGTGTTATTTTCTCAGCTCCACATCCGCCCCCATGTAGTTTTTACCACGACAATTGTCGCTAAATGACCATAAAATTAATCGTCATTAACACTGGGCCATTCACACGCGTGCCAATGCCACGAATTACCGTAAACTCATCTGTGATGTCCACTATCTTTTGTAATTTTTACCAACTCATTTCACACTTATATATTAAACAAAAACTAAAAAAAGATACCTTAACCACTTAGTTATAAGACCCACGCATATTTTGGGAACTGCATTTCAAAAAATGTCCCGTTCATTACAACTCAATGCGAAGTTTTAAGCAACCTTATTTCCAAAGCAGTAAGGGTTACGTATTATAATAAAATTTTACGTCTTAATAAAGCGATTGACAGCTGTGGTCAGTCTCTCTTCTGTCCGCCCACGACAAATGACTATCGGCTTGTGTTGATTTTTTCACAAAGTCGGGCGTCGCGGTCATTTTAAGGTCTTTAAATATGAATGACTTTGTGTCGTTGTCATTGTAAGTTATTGGTGGGTGGCGTAGGCATGTAAATTGCTGTAATATGTTGTAGTGTAGTAATGCAATACAAACGTATTTTGAGGTAACTATAGCGTTTAACAGATAGATAAAATTAATGTCTTACTTTCCGAAGTTAACTTCATGTCAAATGACAATCAAACTTTTCTCTTTTGAATTTGACAGCTAGAATCTGCAATATTTATTTATTTTAAAACAAAATCTAACCAACTATTCTCATGCCTATTCTTCCGTAGGCATAATGTTTAATTATAAACTAATCCTAACCCAAGGAGACCGAAGTCCTAGCAATGAGCAAGTTCGTAAGTAGATATGTGGCTGATAGAAAAGGTAACAATTTCGTTTTCCGTCTTTTGTGTCCCGTTTCCGTTTGCTCATTGGCTTCCGTACTGCTGTGGCCATTAACTTATCTAAGATAGGACATGCAAACAAAAATAAAATGCTGTGATATAGAGCTAAGTTTATAAACTTATATTTTCTCTAGGTTCATTATCAGATAAACACTCTCCCCCTTATTACAAAACGTGGACTAAAGTTAGACCTGGTTTAAAATTGATGCTATTCTGTCTTTCATTTGGAAAATGAAAGTGACAGAACAAATTTAGTACCAGTTTAAACCAGGACTATTAGTCCACGTTTTGGAATAAGGGTATCTGTATTTGCTTATTTCATTGGCTTTCCACGACCCTCTGATTCACAAACCGTCGGAAACGCTCCCGACGGCGGAATGTAGGTATGCACGGTCTCTTTCATTCACTATACAGGGTGTTAGGGGCACCCTTGCAAAAAATTTAGCCATGGCTTCAGACCATCATGCTGAACAACGTACAGCAAGATTTTTTGTCGGAAATGAAAAAAAAAATAGACTTTTCATACAAATTTAGCAACTTATCGGGACATTTTGTATGGAGAGTCGAAATATTTTTTTCATTCTTTCTATATCCTTTCTTTTTCTTTACCTTCGAAACGTCTAAAGAATATGCCATATCAGCTGCGCGTATACTGTCGTCAGTGATAAGAGAGTCTTCAGGGGTTTGGTTTTCCATAAACATATAAATTTTGCCTTTCCATACTTAAGACGCCTACGGATGTCCCTTCTCTACGTCACGTCACCCTACTCCTAGTCGCAATAGCATTACTGGCAGCAATCCTCTTACGTCCTCGCTTGGCTCGTCTTGACCGCGCCGCCTATGGCTTCCCGCGAAACGCCCTAAGGAGTGCGGCCACGTTCCGAGTGGACGATTTGTAAGAGTGTGGTTGTATAGAAACTCTCTGGTTTAGGTAATAGTCATGAATCATGATGCACCATAGGGGTTGACTTACTAGATACTTTATAATTAGGCCAGTCATCTAAAACATTCTAGGTCGCAAAAATCGCCAGGTCCTGATATTTTGGGATGTTGTTAGGATAGATACCAATAGTGTGAAACCAAATTTGCAACCTCGAAAGACCTGTGCAAACTTCGTAGTGCTCGAAAAACTCGGAATTCTCGGACTTTTTTTAGTTTTTGACTAACAACTTCTTAAATATGCATTTTACAGCAAAGTCATTTAACTACGACACTTTGAAAAAAATAAAATTAGTAACAACAACAGCTCTGTGTGTTAAACAGATCTCGAGATACAACACCTCAAAAATATTTTATTTCTAAGACTTTATTTTCAATAATAAAAATTTCATTGTGAATGCAAAAAAGTAAAAGTAATTTTGAAGTAGGTAATAGTAACCGTTATTATAGTAAAACCTTCTTCAACATCGCGTGCCATTAAAAATGGTGGCACAAAGATGATAACAGTGAAGGGATGCAAACAATGAAAAAGCTTTCGCCGCTGAGTAAATTGAATAAAAATTTAGAAACAAAACATGCCAAGTCAGAATTTATTGTTAAGTAGGGCAGGCGTACCGGTTTTGGCCACTTTAAGGATTTTTTCACTTTTAACCGCTTATTGCTTAATGATTTTAAGTATTTTAGAGAAAATTTATAATGTAGAGTTATAGATAATTTATCGACCTTTAAGGGTACAATCTACAAAGTAAAAAAAAATCAATAGTTTTTTTTATTTAGAACAAATTCTGCGGAGGGGGCCAAATACACCGTTTGCATTGGTTTTGGCCACTTTCATAAAATTACTATATTTATAAGTTGAGTTTATGCTTAATTGATGTCTTATTAGAGTTCTGGACTAAAACACTACATGAAATAGTATTTCAATCACAGCTAGCTCCTTACTACAATTTTATAAGTATACCTTTATCACTTGATTAAAAGAAAATTAGCGGATTGAGGCTAGTGTAGGCTAGTGTCTACACTAGCCTCAATCCGCTAATTTTCTAGTACGTTAGCTAACAAAAGTGAGTTGTGAGTCTTTTAAAATAAATGAACTTTATGATAGGTTGGAAACTTTCTACTAATGCCAAAGTGGCCAAAGGTGGCACAATGCTAAAATTTCTAGCCCCACTTTTGGCCACTTATTGTTTCCCAACTTTTTGTAAGAACAGTGAAAAAACAACACTTAATCCATCTAGAAGAAACATATTCCAATATGATATAAAATATTAAATAACTATAAAATATTTTTTTTGTAGAAAAAAAATTATTTTACAAAACCTTTACCCTTAACATTTTGCTTAAGAATTTTACAAAATGTTAACTTTGAAACATAACACGTGTTTATTTCTAAAATATCGTACTACATAAAAAAGCTAAGTGCTGTAATTATTAACTAAAAGGTCAATCTTTTATTCGCCATTAATAAATATAAGCAATAATTATTTAATTCCTATTTATATAACTTTAAAGTGAAAAGTGACCAAAACCGGTACAGTGGCCAAAACCGGTACGCCTGCCCTATATCTAAATAACTGCCACTAATTAGACATTAAAATTCTTTAGTAACCAAAGGACATTTTTCAAGATCAATGCAACGAACAAAGTCAAACCACAAGCGGATGTCACTTCGACCTGCCGTTTCCGTTTCCTTGTATTAAGTTCTTATACTGGCACCTGCATTAGTATTGGATTAGAGTTAGGCCTTATTTCAACATCAATATTAATTATAATCCCTTTTTTACTAACTTCAAAGAGTGATCACGCACAATTGTGATGACCACATCTACTGTGTTCCACAGTTTATTGAAACGAAGGCTTCTCATGCAAAATTAAGTAAATTAAGCTAATCCTACCTTACTAGAAAATAGTGTCCGTAATCCAGGGGGGCTGAACGTTGTCTCGCCGGCGCGCGCCGGGCAAAACGATCTCCACACAACCCCCGATGGGAAACTCTTACAGCTAACACCCTTATAACTACACAATGCCCTAATAGGCAGCTAAAACTTCCCGGCGCTTTTCAAAGCGAACACACACGGGTTACAAGTCCGTACCCCGACCGGAGCCCTAGTAGGTGCAAAACGAAATCTCGGTCCCAATATGGGTAGGTAACTTGCGCGGCACGTCGCTACAGAAACACACGAACTTGTCTCACGGCTGCTTACGGCCAACTGGTCTGCACGCGGCCCGAGCGCATTGCGTGTCGCCCGTGACCTTGACAATGACAACGCACCGCTCGCAGCGCGGCGCGAACATCCCCCCGTCCCGGACAGTAGCAAACTGTCCGCCAACTCAATCTAAGGGCAGGCGAGAGAGGGTAGCGATCGCTCGCTTCAAAACAGAGTCCCCCACCAGGACCTCGGCAAACCTGGGCACACCATCCGACCCCGGATGAAGCTGAACAATGCGTCCTAAACGCCAGCGGAGGGGCGGCAGGTTTGGATCCTTTACCAACACGAGGTCTCCTGTCTTGGGTGGGGTCGTCCTATCCGACCACTTAACGCGTTGCTGCAAAATGTGCAAATACTCCAGATGCCAACGGCGCCAAAAACTCTGCGTAAGCTGCTGGAGCAATTCAAATCGCGAGAGCCGTCCGGAGGCCACTTCGGAATAAGGATATTCCGGCAAGGCGTTAAGCGGTCTGCCAATCAAAAAATGGCCCGGCGTAAGGGCCTCTAAATCATTCGCGTCCGAAGACAACGGACACAACGGACGCGAGTTGAGGACCGCCTCAACCTTACAAAATACGGTCGCGAGTTCCTCAAACGTGAGGACCGTCTCCCCAATAACGCGACGAAGGTGAGTTTTAGCGGCCTTTACAGTTGCTTCAAAAATCCCTCCCCAGTGGGGGCAGGATGGCGGGGAGTACTGCCATCGTACCCCTCTGCGAGAGAGTGTGGATCCGATCTCAAAATTATTCCTATCCAAAAATTCACAAACTTCCTTTAAATACCTATCGGTGCCCTTGAAATTGGTTCCACAATCGGACCTGATTAACGACGGCATTCCGCGGCGAGACACAAAACGATTCAACGTGGCTACAAAGGCTTCTGTGGTGAGGGCACTAACCACCTCCAGGTGGACCGCTTTAGTGGCCAAACAAACAAATACACACAAGTAAGCCTTTTCCGTTCTAGCATTACGAAGCCGCGATGTCTTAACGGTAAATGGCCCCGCAAAATCCGTTCCAACTCCTGAGAAGGGCATCGATTCGTTCACTCGATCGGCAGGCAAATCACCCATCTGGGGCTGCATCGTATCGGCGCGCAAACGATAACACGGGAGACAACGAAAAATAACGGATCGGATTATTCTCCGCGCTGACAAAATCCAGAACTCTCGTTGGAGGAGCGCGGTCAAAGCATTACAACCGGCATGAGCATTCTTTACATGTCGGTCTGTAATCAACAGTCTAACTAACGGTCCATCCTTGGGGAGCAACAAAGGGTGGCGTGATCCGTACGGCAGGTTGGCATGTCTGAGCCTACCTCCGACACGCAGCAATCCGGTACTGTCCAAGAAGGGATTCAACCGCACCAAGGGTCCCTTCAACTTGGACTTACTTGAGCGCAGGGCTTTCAGCTCCGGTTCAAACTCTCGCTGTTGCGTCACTCGCAACCAATGCAACAGGGCGTCTTGCCGCTCTTGTGGGGCGAGGACCGGAGACAACGATTTCTCCTGAGGCTGGCGACAATTTCGCACAAAGCGCCTCATCCAAGCAGTCACGCCGAGCAACTTATCAAGAGAACTGTAGCGGTCTAACAAAAACTCCATCTGCGGAGCCGCCACCGTCTCCACGGCGTGAACACGCATGCCTAGGTCTGGGACTCTGGCCACAGCCGGGGTGGCAGGCCATGAGCGCTCAGGCCGTAACAACCATGATGGACTCCACCATAGGTGGTGGTCCACTAACTCAGGCGCCTCGCAGCCGCGGGAGGCACAATCTGCGGGGTTCAGTTCGCCCGGTACGTGGCGCCAAATCAACGGGGCCTTTGAAGTCTGAATTTGTGAGACCCGGTTGGCCACAAAAACCTCAAGGGTGTGGACTGAACTCTTCAGCCAACAAAGGACGACCTGGCTGTCAGACCACGCAAATATCGACTCCAAGTCGACACCGTTTCCCAAGGTGTCGGCAACATGATTGAGTAGCCGTACTAAGAGAGTGGCGCCGGACAACTCCAACTTCGGAATGGTTAGCCTAGTCCGAAGGGGGGCGACCTTACTCTTGGCCGTAACTAAGTGTACGGCGACAACGCCTGCTGCATCCACCGTTCGGATGTAAACGGCTGCCGCGTATCCGCTTTCGGACGCGTCACAAAAGCCGTGCAGGGAGGCTTTAAACTTTCCCGAAGGCAGCATTTGCCTCGGTATACAAACCCGATTGACGTCGGGTAGGGATGACACGAACCTCACCCACTCTCGTAGGAGGCTACCAGAGAGGGGCTCATCCCATGACAATTCCGCAGCCCAGAGCTCCTGTAGGAAGCACTTCATCGAAAACACTACAGGGCTGAGCCAACCGTTCGGATCAAAGGTACGGGCTACAGTGGACAGCACCGTGCGTTTAGTCCAGACCTTTGGGTCTGGCAGTTCCAATCTATATGTGAACAAATCCGGGACTGGTCGATACTGGACTCCCAAAACAGACAGCATGTCTGGAGTCTCCGGATTTTCAAAGAGGAGCGGCTCTTGCTGGTGGTCCTTAGGCAAATCTGCCAAGAGGTCCGGTGAGTTAGACAGCCACTTCCGCAACTCATAGCCACCAGCCCTCAAGAGCGCAATCAGCTCATCACGTAAGACGAGAGCCTCATCTAAGCTCGAGGCCCCCGTGCAGATATCGTCGACAAATAAGGCCCCCCCCTCAATAAGAGCAGATGCCCGGGGATAGCGTAGCCGTTCGCGCTCTGCGAGCTCCAAAAGCGAACGGATCGCCACAAAGGGGCTCGACCGCAAACCATAAGTGTTGGTGTTCAGCTCGTAAGCCAACATCGGATCCTGGGGATCCTCACGCCAAAGGATGAGCTGGTATCGTCTATCCTCCGGGTGAATCACGGTCTGTCTGAACATCATGCGGATATCGGCCACAAAGACGACAGCGTGCCGGCGGAAGTTGGTCAAAACATCACAGACATCGTGATGCAACTTCGGCCCCGCATGCAGACACTGATTCAACGACACTCCGGTTGACGTGGGCGCTGAACCATCAAAGACCACGCGGATCTTCCCATTGGAAGTCTTCAAAACAGCGTGGTGTGGCAGGAAGTAATGTTCCACATTACGCCAGTCCAACTGCGAGATGGACATGTGCCCAAGGTCCAAATACTCCCGCATGAAGTCTATATACTTCTCCTTGAATGCGGGATCCCTGGCCATTCTACGCTCCATGGACAACAATCTCTTCTCGGCCATCGGTCGGGAGCTCCCTAAAGGAGGGCGAACCGCCAAAAAGGGCAAGCGGGTAATCAAGCGACCCGAGAGGAGGCGCCCAGTGTTGTTCTGGTAGAACAATTCGCACTCCTCGGCTAACGGATCCAACCGCTTGGCAGTGGGAGGTTCCTCCACCTCCCAAAACTTTTGGAGAACGTCGGACAAAGTAGAACCGACAATGGTCTGGCGGTCTACCGACGGGGTCTCTGGTGTCTGTGGTACCTTTCCCATCACCACATGACCCAGCGACGAGGACAAGGCGACAAGATCGGCTGTCTGCAAAACTCGCTTGCTTCCACACAGTACACGACCGAGGACATCCGCACCAATCAACAAGTGTATTGGGCCCGGTCGGTGGAAGGAAGGATCAGCCAAAGCCAGTCCAGACGTCAGCTCAATCGTGGATGGCGGCACTCGCACTTGCGGGAGTGGTCCAACCACCTTATCAAAGACTATCGCCGAAGCACCGATCTTCGGCCTTGGCGTGAAGTGGGGGGAGAAGGAGAACTCAACTCGACCAATCGGATCAGGGATCCGCGAGTCTCCCACCCCCCGTACCGCTTCGTGATGCGGCACAAGCAAAAGACCCAGCTGTCGGACAAGCCACCTGGACATTATGCACCCCTGGGCACCTGAGTCCAAAAGGGCACGCACCGTGACAACATTGCCCTTAGGTCCCCAAACATTCACGGAGGCTGTTGGCAACAGCACAAGCTCCGGAGGGGTGGTTGGGTCCGACAGGGGCGCCATTAAAAATTTTGGGGGGGTACTTGTCCCCCTCGCGCCTGAGTCGGCGCGCCAAATGTGGGACGCTCGTACCGGGCGAGCGGGTCCCAATCGGGTACATACTGGCCCCGACCAACAGCACTCCTAGGTGCAGGGTAATACCCGTGTGGGGCGTGCCTCGGTACATAGTACCCCAATCGAGGCCTCTCCATTAGGGGGGGGGAGTAGCAAATAGGGCCCGTGCCCATCGCCACCGTGGCGTACTCTTGTGGTACCCCCCTACCCCCGCCCGTGGCGGGGGCGTCTCTCCTATAGTTCCCCCTCCCCGGGGGGGACTGAACGGGGGGGCTAAGCCCCGCCGAATCTCTAGGGGACCGGTTCCGGGCTGCCGGGCCCCCGCCCGTGCGCGAAGAATTCGAACCCCGGTCGCTCCCGGCGTCCTTGCGGTCCAAACAAAGGAGGGGGTGATGCCTCCCTCCGCAAAGACGACAATCCTCTGTCTGGGGACACGCCGACTGCATGTGTCCCCCCAAACACCTATAGCACCATTGGCGCTGTCTTGCGACGGCCCTCCGTCCCTCTGGGCGGAGGCCTCTAAATTTGGCACATTCGTGCACCACGTGCCTATCTCCCCTGCAATACCTGTACCGCTCACTCGGTGCGGGGGGAGGGGACTGCTGGAAGGCAGCATAGCGATTGGTCGGGCGACGGGGCTGTTCCCTCGCCGCCACCATACGACCAACACCTGGAACCGGGGCGGGCTCCAGGTGGTCCGTCACCCTACATTCGTCCTCCAAAAAACGAAGGAGGTCCGCGAAGGGCGGGAGATACGAGGCGCTGTCGCCTCCGTACCTCTGCTCGAAACGCCCCTTCATTTCAGCGGGCAATTTGGCGAGGACTATGTGCAGCAGTATAAAGGACCACTGATCCACCGGCAGGTCCAATCGCCTTAGGGAGTTGACCGCTGACAGTAGCGGGTTCAGCAACTCCCTCCGTAACAGGTGTACCCGCGTGATTCGCGGGAGGGCCAAAATCGTGGCCACGTGGGTGTCCGCCAGTAACCGGACATTCTGGTACCTGCTAACCAGAAGCTGGCGAGCCACCTGGTAGTTGTCGTCACTGATGAGCAGGTGCTGGATTACCGCGCTGGCCTCTCCTCGCAGGGAGGAGCGCAAATAGGCCAACTTCTCGCTAGGGGATAAGTCCCGTCGTGAATCCACCAAACTGTCAAACAAATTAATGAAGCCCATCCAGGCTGACAGATCCCCATTAAAAGTGGGAATCTCCAGCGTAGGTAATCGGCCTAGCAACGCCGTCGGGGTAGGTTTGACCTCCCCGCTCAAAACCGGCTCCCCCTTCCGAACAGCCAGGGCCCTCTCAGCCGCCTCCGTGAACTGGTCAGCCAGCTCATAGGCCTGGGCTACATCCTGCTCCAGCTGTTCCGACACGGCATCATCAGCTGGGGGGTTCTCCAAATAATGCGCGCGACACTCCATGGCGTGGCGCTCCAGGTCTTGCAGCCGAGCTGCCAGCCCGCCATACCGAGCTAGCAACGCGCCTACCCGGTCGGCTCGGTCTATTAATGTGACCGCACAAGCAAGCCAACGCAAAACTCCTTGGATGCCGGCCCTGGATACGGCGAGCGGATTCGTAGGAGCCATTTATAATCCGTTTTATAAACAAAGCAAACAAAGAAATATAAAAGTGGTAAACATCAACAAAAAAAACAATAGAAATAGGTCGCGTCACGATAATATAAAACACAATTAAAATTCGGACGACATACACGGACCCTACTATTTTCATAAATTATTAACAACTTACCAATTTCAAGGGCTAACAATATAACGGTATAAACAAAACGTATAGGATTAACGGTATGGCATACCTCGCAAATCAACTACTAAACCGTTATCAACAAACGAAAACAAAACTATTTTTAATAATAATACTCGTAATTTAATACTACTAATAATTAAAACTAGTTCCACTTTTTTAACTAGGCAAGCGGACTCGGAACAAACACTAGTATGTGGTACTAATAAACAACACTTTCGAACGAAACTATTCGTCAAATAAATCCGGACACACAAAAAAAATATACACATCTAGGCGAGTAAACTCGTATCAAAACACTAGTATGTGACAACAATTATATAAGTGTCTATCTATTATCGGATCCACCAAGTGAGAAACATTCGCTTCGAGAATTTACTAGAACAATTTCTTAGTACTTCTCGTCTCGGATCGGATCGGATCGGGAATCGGATCGGATCGGGAATCGGATCGGAAATACCCTTTTTAACAAAAAAAAATAATTTTATTTTTACTATGAAATTTTATGTACCTAGTTAATTTTAATATGAAAATTAACTAATTATATCAACTAGGTACGCTCTGCTACCAAAAATATGATCACGCACAATTGTGATGACCACATCTACTGTGTTCCACAGTTTATTGAAACGAAGGCTTCTCATGCAAAATTAAGTAAATTAAGCTAATCCTACCTTACTAGAAAATAGTGTCCGTAATCCAGGGGGGCTGAACGTTGTCTCGCCGGCGCGCGCCGGGCAAAACGATCTCCACACAACCCCCGATGGAAAACTCTTACAGCTAACACCCTTATAACTACACAATGCCCTAATAGGCAGCTAAAACTTCCCGGCGCTTTTCAAAGCGAACACACACGGGTTACAAGTCCGTACCCCGACCGGAGCCCTAGTAGGTGCAAAACGAAATCTCGGTCCCAATATGGGTAGGTAACTTGCGCGGCACGTCGCTACAGAAACACACGAACTTGTCTCACGGCTGCTTACGGCCAACTGGTCTGCACGCGGCCCGAGCGCATTGCGTGTCGCCCGTGACCTTGACAATGACAACGCACCGCTCGCAGCGCGGCGCGAACAAAGAGGTTCTTTATCCTTGGTCCCATAGTAAAAGTTGTTTAAAAAACAAACACCCTGTATATTATACCGCTATATTCGAACGCTTCTAAACTTTGAGATTTTGGAGCGTCCTAACATCATGGCGTCTCTTTCATACCTTTGACAATTAATGCGACAGGGCGATGTTTGCGTAGTAGCGTTTGAGTATTCGGGCGCATTTGGGCGTGAGAAGCTTAACTCTACTTAAGATCATCATGATAGCTTTTTACCAATGCCAGCCAACTGGACGACTAAGCGTGGGAAGACCCCCAAATAGGTGGACCGATGACCTAGTGAAGGTTGCGGGAAGCCGTTGGCTGCAACTGGCTAACAGCCGCTCTTTGTGGCGCTCTAAGGTGGGGGCCTATGTCCAGCAGTGGACTACTGAAGGCTGGTGATGATGATGGTGATGAATGCGAGCCATTGTCATAATGTCATGGCAGCAGCATTTTACATGAAAATATTTTGATGAGTATTTATTTCTGTTTGATTCATACCTAGAATGTAGGAGTCGCGTTTGTTGTTCAAATTAGTATATCCTGAAGAATATCCCCATTTATTAATTTGTTTTGCTGGTGACACCTACAAGCCAGCTGTTAAATTCTTCACCTTTAACCCGTAAGTATTTTTCATAATCCGAGCAAACACCGATGGCAAACTTATGGCGGATCTCACCCCGGCCTTCCGCTTCCTCCCATATACACTTGCAGTTTATTAATAAATCATTGTTTTACATAAATCATTCTAAAATTCTGTCATGCGATAATAACCCTTAAATCTTTGGGGAACGTTTTGAAGTCCCTTGCGGCGGATTATTTTCAGGAAGTGTTGTTTGACAAGCGAGTTTGGATACTAATAGGTTTGCGTTAGAGGTAATATTGGCTTGCACCTGAAAGGAATGGTTTTTGGAGTACCGTATTAAGGTAAAAGAACCGTTTTTTTTAAATCAGCATCATCTGTTTTCTTGCCGGTTCTTCTCCAAGGTCTGTCCAATCGCGAAAAACAAATCAGCTGGTCCATACTTTTTTTTTCAAATTTTCTATGTAACAGCTGTTTTTTTTTCGCGATTTCAATGTTGGTACCATATTAAAAGTCCTTTGTATTATGCATGAGTACATTGACCCTTTAAAATTCCGTCGACTTTTTTTTACAACACCTTATAATTATATACAATGTAGAAATCTTCATAACAAACAGTTTTGATAAACTATAATTGGGCTGCAGAATTTGCCCCTTGCATCTTATTACACATATTTTGTACTTTGTACGCGATTATAACATTTCTCCCATAATTATAAAGTACAATGTTTTTCTAAATTTTATAAGTACCTATACTTACTTATATGAAAATTTTTCCTTCCAAAACCCCATAACTCTAAGGTTATATTCTATTCTATCATGTAGGTAAGGACAATAGGCCGAAATACAATTATTTTTGGCTCTCCCAAACAGACATCCCTTAGTTAGAACGATTTGTATGGAAAATAATAAAAAATCGCTTTTTTTACCTTTGTGACAGATACATAATAAAGAGTGTCTCAAAAGTACGAATGGGATTTGAATTTCGCGCTATTTCCGAAATATTCAAGATGGCGGGTTGAAATTTTACATACGTCATCTTGACACATGTAAAATTAATCGTGGAGCGTTTCACAATAAAACAGCGCATAAAAGTAATACAAATATTTAACGAAATTTCACGATTAATTTTATTACAAACACTCGTCGAAAAGAAGAAAAATCTCGTCATTTCAAGAAGAGGTGATGTCAAATTTTAATGGCCACCGAGATCTTGCCATCTGATGCTACAGTGCCACAACCTTTTCTGTTCCGGTGACAGCGGCGCTACGTACGGTTTTCTTTTTTTTGTAGCAATTTAACCGGCTCTGACTTCTAAGACCTTCAGCCGCCAGCAGCGCTATGGTTGGACATCAACTTGACAGCAAAATGACATTAAAAAAAACACGCTATTAGTTTCACATTCTGCCGGCACAGCAAAGTTTGTGGCACTTTACTGGATTTCTTTCTTTGGGGCTACGTCAAAGATAAAGTCTACTCCAACGATTCACAAAACATAGACAATATAGACAAAATATTCGCCGAGTTATTGGTGAAATAAGTAGCGAAATGTGTGAAATTAGCAGCGAAATATGTGAAAGTGTCATGAAAAACTTGCATACTGCAAAAATGCCCGTGGCGGCCATAAAACAAAAATCTATAAAACCAACAAACTTAACACATACTACGCGATTATTATAAGAATAGGACTGTCAAACGGCATTTTTGATCTTTGTTCCTTTTCTTGCACATCCTACACCCTGAAGTGGAAGCGAAACGCAAACAAATATGGCCGTTTTGACAGTCCTATTCTTATAATAATCGCATAGTATTGCTAGGTATGAGTTTTTAAATAAAACCGCGTAAAGTCATCCGTTAAAGTGTTTTATTTTGTGGATGTAAATTCATAATTACATAAATACGGAACCATTTTCTCTACAAAACCGACGTTCTATCTCAATCACTAATTTAAGCTCAAGGATATTAACACATCTGTGTTGTGGGTGCGACGTGACATTACGATAACAGATCGTGAAACATTATATATTTACGCTGTTCCTCTGCGTGTCATTTTATTACTCATTATCAATTAGGTAGTACCTACGAAATAAATGAAGAGAACCGTTTTATGTAGTAAATGGTTATGGTCTGTGTGCCTTAATTTTAATAATTTATTCTATTAGTTACCTAAGAAGGTGTAAGTAGGTTCTTATAGGTACTTATATGAAATGTGAGAAATGTCATATTGTTCCGTTCTATTTATTTTTGAATTTATTTATCCAAATAGCATTAAATACTTAATGGCAGACTGAGAATAAGGGTGACTTTCACCACTGAAATTTAAACGTGATTAACGCTAAACGTGTTTAAAACATAGTTCTGAATCTGTCATCTGTTTGAATGTGACAGAGACAAAAATGCGTTATAAACACGTTTAGCGTTAATCGCGTTTAAATATCAGTGGTGAAATCGGGCCTAAATATAGTTTAAAAAGTTTTTTTTTAAATTTATATTCTCAAAGCTCGAAGCAAGCTTGTAACAGCTTTGGCTTCATGCTGTGGCCTTCAGCGGAACAAAGCACAAGTAGATATCATATTAATAAGTTATTATTTGTGTACATAAAAAACGTTTTTGAAAAAAAAATGTAACCGCCTTCAAAACGTATCTTCAAACAAAAATTAACAAACACTAAAAAACTAAAAAAATAATAAGATTTTTTAATTTAAAGGAAGATGATACGTGACTTTTTCTAATTTATCTTAGTACTTACTGGACTGTTTGAAGTCGGTGCCATCTTATACGTATTGAGGTAATTACGTCCTACACCTCACGCTTGGGACCGGGTTTTTTTTATATGTTAGTTATTTCACTCAGTATATTTCGTTCTTATTCTTTTTGGCTTGGCACCGACTTCAAACAGTCCAGTAAGTACTAAGATAAATTAGAAAAAGTCACGTATCATCTTCCTGTAAATTAAAAAATCTTATTATTTTTTTAGTTTTTTAGTGTTTGTTAATTTTTGTTTGAAGTTACGTTTTGAAGGCGGTTACATTTTTTTTTCAAAAACGTTTTATTTTTCGATTTTTAGTGAAGTAGCTTAAGAAACTACATGGTGATTATGATAAATTGTTGTAAATATCCTATCCGTTACGGAATTCAGCTTTCCATCTTTAGCTACTTAGATAACTTGAAGGAATACAACTGAAGGTCCATTCGTGCATATGGTATTTATAAAACATCATAATATAACTCCTAACTGTTGAGGAGTTTCACCTCTCATCAGCAGCTCACCCTAATAACCTGAAAGAATATAACTATTGGCCCATACGTACGATTAATACTTAAAGAAATATTCTCCAGCTCCTAACCGATAAGGAGTTGTAGCTTCCATCACCAGCTCATCACTATGAGATGATGACTACCAGATGCAAATACTTGACTAACTTCAAAAATAAATTGAACGCATAAGGCTTGCCTATATTTGAGAATTTCTCTCAATTTTCCTGGAATTTGATCCCCTGGTCCTGACTTGGTGAAAGTAAGATCAGGTCAGAAGTACCAACTTTGGAAAAAAAAATATTTTGAAAATGATCCCCAATTTGATGAAACTATGAAATCGTCCATATACCCAAATAAAGTCTGAATACACATTATTTCGGATAACTCCTGAACTTCTGGCCAGTTCTTGATAAAATTTGAATGGGACCACACGAGAAGCGTAACCTTTTAGATAAAAAAAAAAATATCCGAATCAGTTCATTAACTAAAAAGTTCTGAGGTAACACACATAAAAAAAAAAAAAAAAAAATATACAGTCGAATTGATAACCTCCTCCTTTTTTGAAATCGGTTCTACCTAGGTATTTCAGATATAAATCAAGAAAAAAAATGAAAAAATCACAGCCAATCCAGTCATCCATCCACCACATTTTGAATATCGAATGAAAATTCAAACCAATTCGAATTCATTCCAAAAAGTTCTGCCAACACACGAAAGCAAAGGGGCCCGATTCTTGAATACCACGAAGGGTGTTTACCAAGGAGGCCCACTTCCTCGCGAGTAGTATCGCTGTAATGGACACCGGGTCCACGTGCAACTTCCTTGGACACTCGAGACCACTTCCAGGCTTGACCAATGTCACGTGACACCTTAGCTTTGGTCTTACCTCTAGTGGTGGCTTCCTTTTGTCTTGACAAATTATCGAAAACTTATTTGATTGGTAGAAGAATGGACTCTACAATAAGGAAAACAAAATGTATTGTAGCTTTAAAAATAGTTAGCAATTTAATGCTAATGCATGAATATATTAAATAAACCTTTACGACTGTTGCTTTTATTTTGAGTAAAACCTTTGTAAAACTCAAAAGAAACATATATAAAAAAATATGAGCCACACACTTCAAACTTAATTATTTTAATAAATACTCGTATATTAATTAAAAGTAGGTTCTCTATCTTCAACCTAACCCAAAATTCAAAAGGTACTTAAAACTATTTAAAAATAATCCACAAGTAGTTTAATAAAATATACAGTCTAAAGTACGATCATTAAAATTCATTGGCTCTAAACATTTCTTTCCTTTGCCTTACTTTTATAACGAAACGATTCGTAGTCGACTTCCCGCCATAATATTTCCATACCTCTCTTGCTACCGACGAAAATGTGGGTTCTTAAGAAATAACATTCATACTAAAAAAGTTCTTAAAGCTTATAGTTTCAGTCTTCTTTTCTACGGCAAAATATAAATTTCAAATATGATATCGCGGTTATGGGGGAGTGTTATAGACGTCAATTTTACGACCCTATTATTGAGGGTTGAAGATAAACGTTTCTTGAAATAATAATATATTGCATCATTGATATTTTTTATTACTCATTTGATAATTTCAAGGTTACAATATGGCTTAAGACTTTAAACTATGATATGACAGAAAGGCTACTAAATTTTAATATATAATGAATAAAGCAATGTATATATATTTATATATATATATAGGATGTACCCAGTAGTATTATTAAAAATAGATAGAAATACACAGATACAAACATATATAAACACGCATGCACCCACGTATACACTAACGTACACACACACACACACACACACACACACACACAAACTACACACATACATAATTTATTTAAATTGTATTAAAATAATTATATAACCTTACATACCATAAGAAACCCATGATCTGGAAGAGTGGTTTCTTTCTGATACAGGTGTCTTTACACTTACCAGAAGGAGCCTACATGTTTATTTGTAACAAAATGTGGTATTGAAATAAAAGATTTATTAAAGATTTATTATTATATAAATTTCGGGTATTTTTTTTACTGAAATTAGTGAAAAACGTCATTGTTCACTAATAAACGGTGCAATTTTAAAGTTTTGTTTTCTTTCTTTCTCTTTTACATTTTTGAGATAATGGACTGAGAAGTCTGACTCTACAATAAAAAAAAATATATATGTCTTCTGCAAAATTCCGAATCTCCCATGACAAGGTTGAATGCATTGAATGAAGTTCCATGCGCAATATATCGCGCACTCCGCACCCAATGTAGCAGAACCCATCAAATCACTGCTTGTAACGGAACGGTCCGTTTTAAAGTGATACAATTTATTGCCGCAATATTGGTACGCCTGGTGGTGCGAGCGAATTTATTTTGACCCTAACCGTGACCGATTTTGCATTTTTCCCGCATTATGCTAAAAATTTCTATGGAAAAATTAATGTGATCACGGTATGCGATTAGTTGTGCTATGGCCAGTTGTAAAAAAATATATCTAAGTATATTTTAAAACCAAAAAAAAATAATTTTGGATCATTTTATCTAACTTTGTTACTGTTGATCGAAGATTTAGCCTCGAAAAAGCAGTGCTTGTATCGGGGCGTGGCATTGTACTAGATACGATTATAATACTGAGTATAAGTATGCCTTTTCATTAATACATTCATTATTATAGAAAAATGGAAAATGAAGTATTTTGAAAAAATCGACCCGTCTCACAACCCATCGGACTAGTTGTGAGACGGGTCGATTTTTTCAAAATACTTCATTTTCCATTTTTCTAAAGTAAAAATTGCATTGTGAATGCAAAAAAGTAAATATTTAAATAACATTCATTATTATTATTATAAAATATTTTCTGAAGTCTTCTGATATTATCAGATTCAGAATTCCAACACGAACCACTAGAGCAAAGTTAATTTATACCACCAAAAAGTTTCACTCAACCTTTCTAACCTCATTTTACGTTCCATTTTTAAAAAGTTCTTTTTCCAGCACGCACGCTGGCTGTAAGATAAGAACGTCTCACATTAACGGCACTGGGTACTTACTATCTGGAGCTGAAACGGATCTCTTTCAGTTTAATGGGTGATATTTTTTGTTCATGGGTGGGGTTAAAGGTGACGGACCAATGGCGGCGCGACGGCTGCGAGCGCGCGTGCCTGCGTCTTGCACAGATAAAGAAGTTAAAGAAAACCCGAGTGGGAGGAGATGTTCTATTCTTGGTTGTGCGTCTGTTAGCGTACGGTACAGCGAAGATATTTAAGACAAACATTTGCCTAAAAGATGTTTTGTTATAAACCAAAATTTTAACCTTTTATTTGCTAATTACTTTTACTTTTTGCATTCACAATGCAATTTTTATTATTGAAAATTAAGTATTAGAAAAGAGTTAAGTAAAGAAATAATAATAGATTAATTTAATTAAAAATTAGTTGTGAGACCAGTCGTTTTTTTTTAATAATTCATTTTCTTTTATTTGCTTCTACCTTTAGCCATATCAGTGCTATCCCGTTGTGAATTAAAAATATAGAGTAGGCACATAATGTGTACCTACTGCGCACACTTTTCATTAAAATAAAACAACTTTTTACTAACGCACATTTTATTTTCACTTGTAACAGTTCTATCCTCACCAGGGTGCTTACCATCAACTCTTATTGCGGTTTTGTTTAGGACCTAAACTGATCTGCTTCGCTTATTCGTACCACGACAGCTTAATATCAATGACAGCGATTCAGTGATCGATCAATGACATTTCACAGCCGCTTAGCTGTCAGGAACTCTTATTTGACTTATAACCCGGTCGATTTAACATGTCACCTGCAGGTTATACCCGTCCCTCTCACTCTCCGGGCATGACAGAATCGAGTGAAAGAGACGGGTAGAAGAAATAAGGACACAAATCGTTCGGTCATTCACATTTAGCAATTCATTTGCGATCCAGTTTTTAGAAGGTCAGAGTACGAAAGAAAGCAATTCATTTTAGGAACCTATTCTGCATCGCGCTATTTTTGAATCGCTGTCTTAAAGTTGATGGTAGGCACCCTGTACCGAGTTTATTCTCGGCAAGTGCCCATGATATAAATCTGCTTCGAATTGGCCGGAGATTCAGAATACTTCGGATTATCCGGATGCTCGTGTGATCCACACGGTTTGGGAGAAACCGCGCCGCCTCACGAAGGAGACGTAAATTTTACGATGGAAGCTAAATTATTGTGTCCATTAAGTAACTAGCTAAACCGTGTCAGATAACTCTGCGCGCGACTGGGGCATTTTTCGACCGCGCGCAGACTTATCTGTCTGGCGAGCACTCTACTTTGAAGATTTTAGGTAGGTACTAATTTATCTCATAATTTAAAGAGGATAGTCTTTTTATTTTTACTGTTATGCATTTGCAATGCAACTTTTTTGTTGAAAATGAAGTAGGTAAGTACCTACTACTGTTATGCATTTGCAATGCAATTTTAATTATTCAAAATGAAGTAAGTAGGTACTTATTAGAAAGCTGTCAGATGGGTCGATTTTTTCTAGTAGGTACTTTCTTCGTTTTCAATATTTTCAATGATAATCTTCTTTAAATTTTAGAGATTGTCTGGCAATTTCCACATGGTATAAAACAAATCCGCATCCCGCCGTCTGTCCGTACGCTTTTTCAAACTGCGCAACGGATTTTAATTCAAGATAAACTTTTATGTGTAAGTATAAAAGGCCTAATATTTTTGGTAAAATTATTTATCAAAATACCGACCCGACCCGGCTTTGGTGCAATGTTATGGGCCCCATAGACTAATAAGTACCAGTCCGCCTGCAGGCAATGGCCTGTGAGTTGGCCGCAATCTGGCACACACTCAGTTTTACTTACAAAACCCGAATGTCAGGCGGCCTGTTCGATCGAGGACTGCAGGTGGACTGCCGGCGGACTGATAGTCTGTAGGCCCCTTAGCATTGCACCCGTGCAAAGCCGGGCCGGGTCGCACGTATTTGATTAATAATATAACCTAAAACTTTATTTAATTGTTTGTCCAAGACATTAAAATCGACTATTTAACTAACTTATTTTATTTTAAAATGTTTTCAAACGTAAATAAAACCTCTTTGAAAATGTAATAGATTAGAATAAACACTAATACAGAAACCATAAAAAATAATTTGTCAATTTATAAAAATGTAAGTACCAGTTTTTCTATAGGTACCTAGCTCAAAAATTTCAATTAAATTATTCTTTAAGCGTTTTACTCAACTTTGGCAATTTTACAACCATAATCATATACATGCCATTAAACAAAAAACCCAGATTTTTCGACCTACCACTGAAACTCAGAAAACCTCTTTTAGATTTTTTATCCTATATAGTTTAAATTCACCATCCTATATGTGTATAAAACTCCAGTAAATAATTCAATCGCATTCTTCAGTCGATTTAGAAGCAAAACAACTCCCATAATCCCATACACGATAAAAGCAGACAGCTCATTTACGAAGTGAGCACGCCACTAATATTTACCGCCATACAAATCACTCAGCCACGGAAATAAACGGATTCCACACAAAAAACTCATTCCCCACAATTAAAAAAAGCCCATAGTTATTTGGATTTCCATAAATACTCAACGCACCACTACCGACTTTGAGATATATCTTCCTGGCGCCTTTTTTGTAGAGCCCGTAAAGGAATGGAGTGGCGATAGACAAGGTACTTAGACGTTTTAGTTTTCTAATATTTTGCCAAAGGTATTTTGAATGAATTGTAATAGAGAAGTCTTATGCCGGGTAACAACATAGAACTTTGACACATTTAAGCGTTCTGAAACAAAACTAGCCTGCAACAGACGTCATTCAATATAATATGACATAGATCTATGTTGTTCACATGTATTGCTCGTGACAGTACATGGGTAGAGAAAATACTCTACCGTGCGTGCCACTATAAGTATAGGTACTACTGTTTTATTCGTACCCGTGTACAGCAGGCTTTCGTGCCAATTTGCTCAATCAATTAATTCTGATTAAATCTTTTTCGTTCAAAAAGAGGTCGAATCGCTCTCCGACCACCTCTATATCACCTTTGAGGTAGCTACTCAAATAGCACCCGCTCCGCCCAGGGTGGAAAGGAGAAACAGAACGCGGTTCCCAAGGTGGGCTCTTACTTAAATTAAAAATGCTAAGGTATTATCATTATCGAGGTATACCTACGTGTTGACTTATTATGGAAGGTTTAACATTATTTTTTTGTTAACTGTCGTGTAACACATTGAAATATTCAGCTTCTAAAGTCATTATCATTAAGTAGTTGAACTGAAGAAAATTATCAAACTCAGAGCAAAAAAATCAGCCTGAGTTAGGTAGGTTAGTAGCATAGGTAATTTTCTTGAGTTTTTGTGTATTTGAACACCTTTCAAACACGTTTTTATTAATTACATTATTATTGCTTAGCTTAACTTGCGCCAGCTCTGTTGTCACTGTGCACTGTATTATTTGGTTTTCGAATTCCCTTTCGCGTCCCGTGCGTCGGCAGTCGGTAGTCGGTTCGGTATAAATTGTCGGCCGCGTCATTTCCGACAAATGGCGCTCGGAGCTAATGACGTTTTGTCTGTGGTAATGATTCCAAATTCGAAATAGACTTTTTAATTTATTTCCAACAAAAAAGGTTTGGGCACGTTCGATCGAATGACTACTGTGTGATATTTTTTGTAAATACAATTTGATTGGCAGTTGTTTTAAATTAACTTACGTAAACAAAACTCGGTAGTTAATTCTATTTTACATAAATCGTTTTTATCGACAGACGACTTACCTGGTGCAGGTTTTTTTTGGGAAGTATAAGTAACTACTTTATATTCAGCGCTTGATACAAAATTCCCTGACCTATCAACTCGAAACCAAATCTAAAGGTCACACGGCACAAAAGATTAATGACTTAACAAGTGTCTAGCCAGTTTCTCATAGTCGCACCCCAACCGTCTTAGCTATTCATCAATATTCAAGAAATTCCACTTTTCCTGCAACTAGTTCATCTATTCACGTATGCACATAAATCGTAACAAAAAGATTCGCGTTGCCATTATCCGCGAATTCTCACAAAAGACTTTCGTACTTGGGGCATTAATTATAAATTCTGGACGCGGCTTATGATCTATCGCGCATTGTCCGAGAGGTCACCGCTTGACCCGTGAGAACTGGCCAGTGCTATGAAAAAAAAAACTAAAAATAATGATTCGATATTCAAAATCGCGCGACCCTAAAATTTGAATATGGGGTCCGGTAAGAAAACAAGGCATTCAGTTGGACTGGTCACCTTTTGTGTGCAAATAATTTATTCTGTCGCATGCACGGCGGTCGGCGCTGCAGTGTCATCGTATTATTATTCAGATTTAAAAGCAGGTGCTACGTGCGGACACAAACAGAACTGACCTTAGTATTGGTAACTTCCTTCGAATTCGTTTTCGGTACATTTGCGGAGTTCGTTTACACTGTTTTGATTAGTATAGTCTTGTTTTATCGGTAATTGGAACGATGTGAAATATAATTACTAATAAGGCCAATACAATTTGTTGAGTAGCTATATACCTATATTGATGATTTATGTAGAATTGCATTACTTATCATTTTATTAGTACTTACCTAACTATTTACTTAAAAAAACGGAAAATGTATAAGAATTTACAACTTTGACAACGTTAAATCTATAAAGTTATAGTAGGTAGGTACTTATATGTACTTTTGAAACAACATGTAGTATCAGCTTGGACTTTGTATCCTGATTTGAATTCACATTCTGCCTGGTTGTCTATATTGTCTCGCGTCTGGGTGTATGTTGTAATACCCGTCATTGTTTCCAATTGTCATGCCACTTAATTTTGTAATGGTGATGTATGTGAAAATGCTCACTAAAACATTTCTACGGTGGTGGCGTGTGAGGCGGGTCGTTACGTTCCCTAAAATATGGTTGAGCGAAGCGATGGCTGGTTCATGCGTCATGCTCGTGAACGGGTGCTGCCAGTGGGAATGGGTCTGCTCTTATCTGCTTGCCTTAAAATGTGTTTTCTTTTGTTTTTATTCATTTTATTAAGAATTACATTTGAAACATGTATGGCGCAACTTGCAGTATATAGTAGAATTGTCTTTTGTTTTAAACTAATATTAAAGCTTTAAGTAGAGTTCCTAAGTAACTGAAAATTGTTCACCGCTATGATCATTAGTTCGCCTACACTTAACTGTATTTATCATAACCCATTGTGTAATTGTGATGGAAACTGACCTTAGTCATACCATGTTAAGGTCATTTTTCAATTTGACGACTCTGTATGAAATAAGACAGGGAGAAAAAAACAACCCTTGGAGTTTCTTGCCGGTTCTTCTCCAAGGCCTCCCGCTGTAGGGTTTGCGAACCGATGGCGTAGCTTCTATGACGTTCACAAGTATTGTAAATAACAATCTAAATTGAATAAACAGATTTGAATCTTGAATCTTGAATCTTGAATGTCCAACATTTATTTACACTCAAACACTACAAAACCGAATAAAATGTTCACCAAGAACCAAAGAATCACAAAAAAATCTCATCCAAGGTTTAAGATGCTATCTACGCTATCTACTTATGCACGGTTCGCCCCCCTGTTTAACGTCATAACCGCCGCGGATTTTCCCCGAAAAAAGGGAATTTCACCGAATACCCACAAAGGAGGTCATCAATCAGGGAGATTTGGCCGATCGACGGCCATCCCGGTTTAATCATTGCCCTCCAGGGAGGAGATTTGGTCTGACCATAGATATAAGTGTAGCAGGATGATTTGATAAATCGAATTTTCACGAAAATACTAAAAATATTGCGGTGATGACTGATTTTTTGGTTCCTTTTTGGAAGAATTTATTTACAAAGTCTAATTGGCATATATTTTATACGGAATTCTCTGAACACGACCACAATGCCCGAAGAGATACTTTCCAGTTTACTTGCTGACAGTTTTGTTTAGCCTATCTGTCAAGTAACAGCTAATGAGGACTTACTTAGACATTGTGAAACAGGCCCTTGTGGCCGTTTTCACCAATACTTATGAATCGCCTTAGTCTTTGCTTAAATACTTCCCGAACAAGTTAACTCGGCACCTGAGTGTAAGCGACGTTTTCAAGCCAGGTGCCGGCAGAGATAACTTGTTAGTATTTAAGCAAAGACTTGCTTAAATACTAACAAGTTAACTCTGCCGGCACCTTAGGTAATTCATAAATTTTGGTGAAAACGGCAATAAGTCTCGTATTTGCTTCACAATATTAAATTCAACCTGAAAGAAAGAAAAGAAACTTGAGTTTTTGCAAAAAGCCTGTCTGTCCTTTTCAGTAAGATTGAGAACTATCTAAATATGCGTGGTTTTGTAACATCCTTAGTATTTTCGTGAAAATTCGAATTACCAAAGCTTCCTACGGCATAAACACCGACCTCCTCTGAAAGGCGTCCTGATAAAAATGTTATGGACCTTTTTTATTTAATGTCTTGTGACCGCGTTTCGGGAAGGTTTCCCATTTATTAACTGAAGTTTTCTATCGTTAAAGAGGAAACGACTTTTGACAAAATTACTGGAATAAATGCTAGTTTTACTGCTAAATTCACGGTTTCTTTTTTCAATCCACAATGGAGTAGCACAGTCTTCATTACACCTGATGTTAAGTGGTGCTAAGGCTTAACATCAGGTGGAAGCGCACTACTCCCGGAATCCTCAATTACTGAGGAACTGGCTATCTTGTCTCTTACTGCCGGAACAGGGAACTTAAAAGTAAAACAAATACGAGACTGACACGTGCAAAACAGAGGATTCTGTATGGAAAATCTATGAAAAAATTATACAAATAAATACTTAAATAAGGATAAGCAAATCCTTTCTAATCCTATTAACGAATCTCAATAGTAATTAAGGTAAAGTTTTTATGTAAAGTTATAAGAATTAACTGACTTTTTAGTAGTTTAAAACATTGTTTCTCCAAAAAGTCTTGACCTACCACGACTACCACTAACTTACTTTAAAACTAACTTTATAATGATACTAGTGGACCCTATGGATCTATGTAATATAGATTTTGATTTACCAAAGAAGTTTTAAACACTGCCTGCAACAAATTAAAAGCTTCGAGCAACGCGGGCCTTCCGTCCCGGAAGACGGAAGGTTCGTGTTGCTCGATGGAAGGCCCGTGTTGCTCGACGGAAGGCATGTGTTGCTCGACGGAAGGCCCGTGTTGCTCGACGGAAGGCCCGTGTTGCTCAACGGAAGGCCCGTGTTGCTCGAAGATTAAAAGTAATCCAAAGCGGCTCAAACGTCAGTGATTACATACTCTTTGGAAGCGGTCACGGCAATTTATGTCAATTTTGTTAGTACGTCAGTTATCTATACGATTTTTCATACAATCCCGCGGGATTGTAATACTTTTCCGGGATAAAAAGTAGCTTCCCCATACCAAAAATCACATCAATCCGCTTGTTGCTCCGTTTTGACGTGAAAGACGGACACACAAACAAACACTCTTTCACATTTATAATATTAGAATGGACTAAGTCAATATCAATTCTTTAACTTTTTTTAATAATGCCATCCGAGAAACATCATAACCTTTTTGTCTAGCCACAGAATATCGCAGTATCTCCTGGATAACATAAAGAGTGGCGATAGCAGGCATATTTAAGTGTCGGTTTAACGGATTTACTGGAAGGCGAGATGTTGCGATAAAATTTTACGAGCCACGGTTTAAGGGCGCGGAAAATCAGTCAAATGTGGGTTTCCATTGTTGAACGTTACGATTTTTGACGGTAGGTAAATGAAATATCGGGTTTGGTAACAGATAACATAGTACTATACTAGTAGCGTAGGTATTTAATTTTGGAGAAATTTAATAATGATAGATAGCCAAGAGCCTCGATAAACACCTTAAGAGGCTTGCGTATGGTGGATGGATCGGGAGTCAGATGCAGAAGGCAGTACTTCTGGACACGGCCTGAATACTTAGTGAGAAGGTTCCTGTCTCTGAATCCTTAACCATCGGTAGCCGGGACCCTGATCTTGCTACCGTTGGGGAACTGCATTTTTGTATTTTCAAAATATGTTATATTATTTAGTGTTATACTTACTTACATTCTAAAAGTTTATTTTGTATGTATTTAAAATGTAATAAAGATGATATTAATAATAATTTTCTTACAATCACATCACACCAATTAGCTAGCTCATAAGTAGTTTTCATTTAGAAACTGTGTTACGGAAACTAGATAACTGATAAATAAGTATATACCTACTTATTTACTTTTTTTTTGTAAACACATAGACATGGAAAACACCCAGACCAAGACAAATAGTAGATTGTACAACAAGTGCATAAAACATACCATTTTACCCGAGACGTATATATCCACCCGAGCCGTAGGCGAGGATGGATAGTCAATTCGAGGGTAAAATGGGTTTTATGTACGAGTTATACACTCTGCTTTTCACTTCGAGTGTGAGGAAAATAAATAACAATACTTATTGCAAAAAAAAAAAGACTTCGCCATATTGGCGGGAAAACTTTCTATTTCTTTTTTTTATACGTGGAAGTGGCAGCACAGTGACTTAGCATAGATCGTAGTCCATAATGCTCTTGAAATACTTATTTCTTACAAAACTCATTAATTTTGCCTAGTTTTATTAATTTAGCAATTTAACATGGATTGTCTACAAAATTAAAGAAACCGAATGAAATAACAAGTTTAATTGCGTGTGTGACTGTTTACCTGACGACCTTTGTCTTAGAGTCTGAGACTTAGACGAAGATTTTACTTTATGCACTAGAGCATAAAAAGCGATTTTATGCAGCCTATACCCAACATAAAGACGAACTTTACGTGCATGAGAAGTGAAAAGGACAGATTTATGCACTCAAATACTTGTCTTGTTCGAAAATCGAACCCGAACCGAACCGAAATCGGTCGTCAAAAAATTAACGACTTCAATCGATTATCAATTTTTATAATAGAAGTCGTGTCATATGTTTGAGAATTAGGAAGACGAAGAGTTAGTTTTACTTTTTCTGACAAACCAGGGAAGGATTTATTTGGATTGAAAAATTACTACAACTTTAAGAATTTATAGAAATAAAGAAAACTCAATACAACATTATTTTACTTCAGCATATCTACAGCAGGATTTGTCTACAAAGACAAAATTTACAAAAATTACATCGAATTGCGTTTCGCACAAAAAACAATTTTTGTTTTGATAAATAATAGTCAGCAATTAGGAAACTCAACTGTTTAATGATGGTGTCAATTAGTAAAAAAAACAACCGTTTAGTTAGTATTTTTATTCATTTTTATCACGCAGCCATACGCGGGCGGCTACTTATACCAAAAGATTACCATGACTCTAACAATGGAGCCATGCGGACTTGTAAATCAGGCCCTCAAAGGGTTATCAGAGTTGCGTAAGTCGCCCCCTATCGGCCGGATTCCGGTAAAATATTCCGCTTCCGCCCCCAGACTTACGGGCCCAACTAACCCCAACGGGACATTATGGGACTTTTTTGGAAGTCTGGGAAACCGTTTGTTTTTATGGCCCGGATTAGTAAGGATCTGACGAGTTGACTTTGTCAAAGGGTTGAATTATTATAGTTTGGATTTACTGTGGATACTATTTATCGTTTAACGGAAAAAATAAAATGACAGTCAGATACAGAAGTTCTTGTTTTTGTTACAAAAATAAACCATTAGTTGATAAAACATCATAGTTGAAAAATGGAAAAATGAAGTAAGTATTTAGAAAAAATCGACCCGTCTCACAACCAGCTCCAATGGGACTCGAACCCACGACCTTTCGCTATCCGGGCGACAGAGCAGTCGCCCGGATAGCGAAAGGTCGTGGGTTCCTTGTTCCGTGGTTCATTTTTCCATTTTTCAATCATAAAAATTGCATTGTGAATGCAAAAAAGTAAAAATTTAAATAAACATCATAGTTGTAACCAACGTGTCTTGAAAATACAAAAATGTCAATATCCATACTTCCATACTAATATTATAAATGTGAAAGTGTGTTTGTTTGTTTGTTTGTTTATTTGTTTGTTTGTCCGTCTTTCACGTTAAAACGGAGCAACGGATCGACGAGATTTTCGGTATGGGGATAATTTGAAAGCTGGAGAGTAACATAGGCTACTTTTTATCCAGGAAAATTATTAAACAAATATGGTAATTTTGTATAGAAAACCGTTAAACTGTCATACTTCACACAACTGTCATTTCTTAACCGCTTCCAAAGAGTAGGTATGTCAAAGAGTATGTAATCACTGACATTTTTGCCGCTTGGGATTACCTTTTTTAATAAGTGACATTGTGTCAGGCAGTTTAAACGAAGTTCGTGTAATAAAATTTATATGGCAAAACAACGTTTGCCGGGTCAGCTAGTACTTACATAAATAATAAGTACCTACAACAAAACAAACAAAGAAGGCTCCATGTACTCGTATCTAAGAGGGGACAAATATCTGGATTTGATTTTCAATCAAAATAGCATTTGAAAAATTGAAAATGAAGTAAGTACTTATTTAAAAAAAGATCGACTCGTGTCACAACGTATTTTTTCTAAATACTTCATTTTAAATTTTTCAATAAATAAAATTGCATTATGAATGCACAAAAGTCAAAATTTAAATAACTCAAAATCGCTTTGTAGGTACTTATTAGATTTTTTTCAAACGATTTTACACCATCACATCCCTACATTGTTCCAATACCAAACTTTTAGCACACTGTGCGTGTACTTGAGCATTAGTGTTATGGAAATTGGAAACAACGACGGGTATTTATCACGTACCTATACCCAGACCGAGGAAATATTTAAAACTTCGTTTTTCAATATTTACCCGACCCGGAATCGAACCCGAGATATCTTCAGAGATAGCGGCACCTTGGAAACCGGCGCTTACGCCACTCATTTCGTCAAATATATACGAGTATACAGAGTTACCTATTTGAATTAAGGCGATACTCGGAAAAATTGTGCTGAAGCGAGATAGCAATGAGAAAACGACGCGCGCGGGAGCGAGACCGAATTTGCAGATTAGGCAAAAAAAACACAAAAATCACTTCGTATTAAAACAATACAGCAATTTTTAAAAAAATCTTCTATACGATCCTAAATATTATTGGTGTCCACTAATTAAACCAATTTCCAATAGTGTAAGTAACCCCATTTAAGAATAATCTTGAATTTTCGTATTTTTAGAGGTCTTTTCGAAAAGAAAAAGTGTCGAGGCAAAATCATAAAATCGTGTTTTTGAAACTATACGAATCTAGATAAAGGTATGAAGAAATATAATTATATCTTATTACCAGATTTGTAACAACTGTAACCGTTCTATAGTTTTAAATCAAAAATTCCATACTTTTTCCGAGTAGCGCCAGCCAGTTTCTAAAATGTCGTTTCGGTTTCTATGTCTTTATTTTTCTCAATTTAAAAATAGTTTACAAGAAACTAAATATTTTTAAAAAGGATCAGCGTGTCACACCAAATACCTAAATCTCTTGCATCAACTTTTTTTTGTAAAATCGCAATTCATCCCCATCTCAACCGAACCGTTAGCTGTTGTCCAAGAAATTTTACAGTGTAATTTTATTTATAGCCAAATTATACACCGTCCGTGAGAATAGCACTTCCGACTTGGGGCGATAGCGATAGAAGGACAGTGGATAGGGTCCACTGTTCGCTGGGATTATTTTTAGAATCTGACCTAGTTTCATAATAGCTATTATAAATAACTAAGAAGGAATTGTACCTAAGTTTAGGTTACAGAGGAGGCCATGTTCTACTTTTTTTTAATGTTTTATGGGCTTGCTCTTCACAATGAACTTTAGGGTTGAGAAGAAGCCTATTATAGAGCAATCCTACCCAGAAGCAGCCTATTCACTCTAGCTTTAAAAATTATAGGGTTGTAGTCATTCGGGAATACAGACGCAGGCAGGGTATTCCATTTCTTGGCGGTGCGCATCACAAAGGAAGAAGAAAAGGATGTTAACCAAGTAAGGATGATAGCCCGCTGTGCGTCTAGATTCTCGGTGGTAGAACGGGGATGGCGGAATGAGCTCATGCAGCTCAGAAGCACACTCACCGAAGTACAGCCTATAAAATACCGACAAGCAAGCCACTTAAGTGGGTTAGACTATGGACTAATTTCGGTCGCTGAAACAGTAGATTCCTTTATTTTCTGGGATTATTTTAATATTCTTGCTATGTTTAATTATATGAACCAACGTATAACTTTATTAAAAAATTTAGAATTAAAGCATTCATGGAGGCTGTAACTACATTGGTACACTGAGCCAGCGGAGTAAGTAAAATAGTAAGCAGATTATAAATGACATTAATACTAAGATACAAGTGTAAGTGTAATAATAATAAATAACTGATCAATTTAAAGAAGAAAACGGAAATATTCAAAATATTTGGTACAATATGAAGAAACACTTTCTATTCTTTAGTCCAAAAAACCTAATGATTTATGCTTTTCTCACAAAAAGCTGCCGTTTGCATATTTGCAGGGCGTGCTATGCGCTACGCTACACTTTTTTATTGTTATTTTTATCTTCTCATCTCCAAAAAAACTTGTTAGTGGTCAGTCACAAAGGGCCGCAAATTTGTACCAACTCGAGGAGAGTGGCTGAGAAAACAGTGTTTTTTATTACTTTTTTTTTCAATAACTCCAGATTAAGTATTTATGGTAAAAAAGAAGGACAACGCATGTGGGGAAATGGTCCGATAGTTCGCGGTTGGATAAACGTTTTCAGTTTTTTTTGGTAAACCGTTAATCGTTAACGTAAACATTCCTTTTTTGAAGTTTTGAAGAAAGAACTAAAATATTTATAGGAATTTCATGTGTTGTTGCATTTTTATAAAGTGTTAAGCAGTAGCCGTGGAGGATAATAAAATTTTGTATTGTTGTTTTAAGAAAAAAAAACAGGTGTTAGTTAACGTAAATATTATATAACTATACACTCACTAATATTCGAATTATGAAAGTGACACACTTTATACCATAGATAACATTAAAGAAATAAAAAAAACAACTTGTACGTAATGACTATAACGACACCGCTGTCATTCATTATAACACACTTCTTTTTCTTAATTTTACAATCCCCATGATAAGCGTAGGATTTACCGGCCTTGGGTTTCAGGGCTTTCTTCAGCCGAGAAATATCAAAATAGGTTTCATGCGTCGGAAGTGATCGTTTACATACATTTTATTATTATGTGATATTTTTGTTTTATTTTTGTAATATATAATATGTAGATACATGAGTATAGATAAAAAAGGGTATGCACACAACTCGGTATTAAAACACGAGTGGGATGCTATTAAAAAACTTGCTAACGCTCGCTCGTGTTTTAATACCCCTCATTATGTGACAGTCACTTAATAGCAGTTTATGTGTAAGTTGTTTAATAAATAAATATTATGGCTTATTTTTAATTTAATACGGCTTTCATGTTTATGTAAGACGATCTGTGTTGCAATACATATTTGGATAAGGTATACTCGACGTACGTCGCTTCTGATTATATTGATCAATACGAGAGCATTGTGCTGCAGCTATATGACTACATAACAGTCTATAATAATTAATAAGGTACTTAAAACATAGCGTAAAACAATTTTATAAGACGTGATGGGAATAGAATGCGGCAAATCTTAAAAATAATTTCTCTATTATAGTGAAATTTTGGGAATAGGCATTTTAGGAAAATCGCTCTTCCATATAAGTACTTGTGTAATACTTTATGGCTATTACCCATATCCTCTACCCTACCATTAAATATTATTCATAAAGCGGTATGAATACGTTGACCTCTGGCGGTAGGAGGTATTTTAGTGCAAATATTCCATCAATATCCTACCCCTATCCATCAAGAGGGAGGGACAATGTTGACATAAAATTTACGATATTAATATTTACAGTAAGAGGGTTCTTTTGTCTACAAGCTTAAAATGTATCGGTTGTATTGATAAAAAAAGTTTTCTTGTCAACAAGTATATTTTTTATAGCTTTTATAACAAAGACATATTTTTTTAGCTGGAACATAATACGAACTCGGGCGTACATTTTTAGAAAGGTTGGTTGGAAAACTTGGTTAATAAAGACTAAATAGGTTACTAATAAAGAATTTAATAAATCTTTTAATTACGATCAACATAGTAACGTATCTTTCGGTCTTAATCATACAAGTTATAAGATAATGTAATTTGTTTTTAATTTAATTAAAATTAACCTCCACTATTATCAATGTAGCTAGGACTCTACAGCTACAACAGTGTTCTATTTCCGAAAACGAAAACACGTCACTGCAAATAAAGATGCACACGACCGCAGTCAAGGTGCAGTCCAGCCTATTGTTGTGGACCCACTGTCCTTTTGCTGGCATAACATAATTGCGTTGGCCCCCTTTGTCGCCAAAAAAAACAAAATAGCACGGCAAAAACGTAAGATGACGTATTCAAAACATATGTCACTTTCTGTATCGATTTGCGTTTTGAATTGAAATGTCCTCGCCTTTGTATTTCTTTTTTTTTGTGACGTACCTTATTAGCTGGACCGTGAGTTCCCATGACGGCGGAATTCACTTTCCGAATTTTTACGAGATCTGTACGATTCGGACCATTGATATTTTTGGAAGCGAAACGGATTAGTTCCGAAGTCCGGTCATAATGCTCCGTCTGATGTGAAATTTAATTTATTGATATGTCAGTTTGGGATTAAAATTCTTTTCTTGTGTTGTTACTTTACATAATTTTAATAATGGGCTTATATTTTTATTTTACGTGGATACTGCAATCTTATAGATATAAGAGGGTTTTCACATAGAGACAAACGCTTTTAATTAATTCAACTAAGTAAGTTATCTTACCAAATACAAAAATAAAATACTACATACTTATTAAGATTACTAATAAAAACTGCAAAGATAAGCAGTATGACATTGAAACTTAAACCTATTGTAGGTACTTATGTATAAATATGAAAAACCAAAAATTTCTCACAACCGACCCCACAGCCCATCGATGGGCTGATTACTGGCGCAACAAAAGTCTAGATGTCGCTGATAACCCGCCGCAACGCGGGGTATATTACACCCCCAGGCGCCAGCAGGGTTGAACATTAAATATTGTAATATGTCGTTAGCGACCGAAACACATTTCCTAAGTGTTACTTAATTGTACCTACTTATAATTACGTACATTTACTACTGTTTACTTAATAGTTTTTATTTGGTATATTTGTCAAAAGTTTGTCAAAAATAATAGCCATTGCAAGTTTTTACGAATTCTTATGATCATAAGAAATTGACTTGCTATTGTTATAACTACTTACATTTTGATAAGCATTATTGGAGTAGTAATGATTCTACAAAGGGGTAGTGCGTGATTTCAAGGAAAGATTCATATTTACAAATATCAAAACAAACAAAAATTATATATATTTATGACCATAACTACTTATTATTTTAGATAATAAAACCTCTTACTTCTACGACCAATATACTTAGGTCGTTTAACAAGTCATAAATTATTTCCTCCACCCTGTCAGTGGCAACCCTAATCAAACAAGAGGTGAACAGTGAGTACGCAATGAGTGACATAATAACAGCAGAGCAGATCGCAGATAAGCTATTAATTTGGCTCGAGTATCCTATTCTGTACCGAAATTATGCCTACAGCGACAACCTTTCACATACACACAAACAAAACTCCCTACAACCTTATGTCAATGGATTAAAGATTAGAATTGAAGAGTTTTCTTTTTAAGGGGTAGTTGTGCTTTTGTTTTTTTATACGCAAGAAATTGATATGAAGCTTTTTGTATGGTGGAGCGCACAATACTGTTATTGTTTTGTGAACGTTTAGTGGCGGCTTCTGAATATGTTTCCTTGATTAGCAGACTCTTTTCAATTCCCTAAACCCTTGAGGCTTGGTTGTGATTGATTATGATGATATGGATGTTGGCTATTTTGGGATTGTCGAAGCTTAGGTATAGTCAGTAGTTATTTCTTGATTAGTTCATTGTAATAACAATAAAATACGCGTTATTGCACATAAAACAGATGTAATAGGTAGGTACATAAAGAAAATCAATCACAACAACGACAAGTTAATAAAATGCGGCCATATTGCTTAGATAGCAATTACTTTCAGACAACTTTAGGTGGAATGAAATAAACGAAAGTAGGTAATTAAAGTATAGACGAGTGTACAATACTACCTACTTAGTAACAAATTTTGTTGTGAAAATTTAACTTTTATGAAAAGCTTTTTTGCTGACCTTCCTTTAATATTGTATTGTCATCCAAACCAAACCTGTATGCAAAATTTCAGCTCATTCAGACACTGGGAAGTGGGTCATATTTAACTTGCAAGATTTAATTACAGACACCGAGACAGGTGAAACTAAATAAAAGCTTGTAATGGTAGTTTATGTGACTGTTGCATAATGAGGGGTATTAAAACACGAGTAAGAGTTAAAAAAACGAGCCTTAGTAAGTTTTTAATAGCATCCCACGAGTGTTTTAATACCGAGTTATGTGCAGAGCAGACTCATACACTACTTTATTTACACCTAAGTACTTTATCAAATATTTCAAAAATAATGAAAATAAATATTAATGACTAGCTTTCCGCCCGCGGCTTCGCCCGCGTGGACTACACGACGTTATCCCGCGGGAATGTGTCATTTTTTCGGGATAAAAAGGAGCCTATGTTCCTCTCCAAACTACAAAGTATCAGTGTTCCAAATTTCAGCCAAATCCGTTCAGCCGTTTTGGCGTGATTGAGTAACAAACATACAAACAAGATTTTAAATTATTTTTATGCATTCACAATGCAATTTTTGTAAGTATATTTTCCTATAATTACAAAAATTGCATTGTGAATGCATAAAAATAATTTAAAATCTTATGTAATGGCTGTTTCATCTTAATCGACTGTTAAACATTTGTAAAAATGTTTCTTTCGGATGCGAGGGTTTCCTCACATTGATGAAACAACGCTGGCCTACAGCGTAACAAGTGATAGCAAAATTCGACGATTCGTGTAAGCCTTTCGGTAGCTTAGTTGGTCAGAGCATCGGGCCGGATTCCCGGAGGCGCGGGTTCGAATCCCGCCTGAAAGCTACTTATAGGGCTCGTGGTTTTTTACTATCACATTTTTCCTAAACATACAAACATCTAAACATCCAAACATCCAAACATCTAAACTTTTACGTTTATAATATTATAAGTAGGATAAAATGTGGATTGGCGTAGGAGTCTATACGGCGCGGCGGTGGTTTCTAGTTCTAAGTTAGGGCCGGTAAATCCTACGGTTGCCATGGAGAGTGTAAAATTAAGAAAAATATGTGTACCATAATAAATGACAGCTGTATCATAATGTCCATTATGATACAGTTTTATAATATATTTTTCTTTAAAGTTGACTATGGCATTATACGTTTAGCGCCCCGATCGTGGTAAAACTATAACCGTAAGTAAAGTAAACCGTTTTTGATAACGCGCGGCGTTGACAGTGCGACAACGTTTTCTGTTCCGGTGATAATCTTTGAAACTAAAACAGTTTTCATACAACAGTCTATTTTGACAGCTAATTTCGTATTGCGAATGGCTCCTCTGATTTCTGAGATCCTCTGGATGTCACCGGAACAGACAGGATTGTGGGACTATAGGTTTGCGTGACGTGTGCGTCGTTATGTCATTACGGCAATACGAAGTCAAACGTCATGACGCAAACGTGGACGCGCTGCATAGAATTACCGCGATCGGGGCGCAGGCGCAGGTATTAGTTCATAATTCAAATATTGAGTGTAGATAAAATATTATAATAATAAGCAAAGACAGTGCTAAATGCAACATAATTAGAATCTTATGACTCTCCTCCGATTCCTCCTTTGACGACCTCCATGGCTGAGTGGTGTACGCACCGGTTTTCAATACGCCTCTATCTCTAGAGGTCCCAAGTTCGATTCCCGGTCTGGTAAATATTAAAAACTAACTTATGTTGGAATGCAGATTTGTTTCTTTAAAAAAAAATGTTTCCTTTCAGTAATTAATTTATAACATATTTAAGTAATTAATATAAATATGTTATTTAATAAGTAGAAATAAATCCAGTGGCCATACTATTGAAATACAGTCATATTAACAAACAACATTACATTTCATTTTGTTATTAAATAGTTAATAAAAATGGCAACACGTAAACTTAATGATACAGCCAGTTTCACCTGGTTTAGTTGAACTTGACTCGTCTCAAGTCAATGTTTATCTAAATAAGAACAAAATTACAGGGTAGGTAGGTACTTTGTTTAAAGCAATTTGTTGGGAGAGAACCGTGATTAACCGCCACAATGTAGGTGATGACATCAATTACTTAGATATCAAGTTAATTGTATCAACTGGGGTCAGCGGGCTGTGATCATCTTGCAAAACAGAGCACAAAAAGGTTTAAACTACGCAATTAGTAGGTATAACGTGTAATAAAGTATTAAGTTTCTAAGGTATTTATTATCCTGTTTTACTGGCGCCTTAATCCCGTGGCGCAGTGGATAGCGCACTCGGCTTGTGATCGTTGAGGTTAAGCAACGTTCGCAATGGTCGGTCACGGGATGGGTGACCAAAAACTTTTCATCTCGAGCTCCTCCGTGCTTCGGAAGGCATGTTAAGCCGTTGGTCCCGGCTGCACTTGCAGTCGTTAATACCCACCAATCCGCACTGAGCCCGCGTGGTGGGTCATGGCTCATTCTCCTTATTCATCCATAAGGTAGGCCAGTGCCCCAGCAGTGGGGACATTAAATGGCTGATGATGATAATCATGACTGGTGCCTTTATCTATTTTAGTATTTTATACCCCAAATTATTTGTCTGTCTATCTGTTAGCGAAATTTTCCTTTAGTCAACTTACACTACAAAAATTTGGATAAGATGGTGTTAAATCCATGTGTTCAATCCAAACAGCACTATTAGAGGGCGGCACTTTCAATGAAACACACACACTTTACTTCTAGTACATATATTGCTACCGCCGTAGCCAAAAAGCGAACCACGAATGTTTTATCCTCCAAGCACCTATATAAATCATAACAATTTTGCTGTACCGCGATCTGAAATCTAACAGGGCCATCTAGTAACAGCTAGGTGACCTATATTTATAGTACTGGCGGTGGGCCTATAAAACAATAACATTCATTTAAACATTCCGCCCACCTTGAAGGACTTGTCATTCAAAACAAGACAACTTGCATTACAAAATAAAGATCACAATAACTTCTAACCGTTAGGTTTTGAAACAATCAAAAAATTCCGCCCACCGTGACAGAGAATGACATAACGAAATAACAAAATCATGAACCTATCTTTACACGTTAACTTATCAAAATATGATAAACTTAAACAAACAATTAATTCACACGTTAAACATTTTAGCTAAAACAAACAATATAAAAACACAAAGAAATATCATATACATAACATAACAATCATTTTGGCAAAAGACAGAGTTTGTTTACTGGACGTTTTAACAATTTATCCTTGCATTTTATAGTTTCAACGCGGGTAATATTGTCTTTACCAGGATGCGTTTGTACAATTCTACCAAGAATCCATTTAGTAGGAGGCAGATTCTCCTCACGGATTATAACAACATCACCGATATCGACCTCGGATTTCTTGGTACTCCACTTATATCTCTTATCTAAATTCAATAAATAATCTTTAGACCAACGATGCCAGAAATCATTCGTCATTTTCTGAACCAATCTCCATCTATCAAGCCCGGTTACCGTTACAGTTTGGTTAGTGTAATATTCATCACACACGTTGACGAGTGGTTCACCTACCAGAAAGTGGCCGGGCGTCAATGGGAGAGGATCAACAGAATTATCACTTAACTGACTTAAAGGACGTGAGTTAAGACATGATTCTACCTGAATTAACACCGTTGATAACTCTTCAAAGGTAAGAGTATGATCACCTATCACTTTCCTTAAATGTGTCTTGGTCGAACGAACACCGGCTTCCCAGAGCCCACCGAAATTGGGACTGTGAGGTGGTATGTAGTGGAACGTAGTTCCTTCTTGAACGAGTAACTCCGCTACATCTTGAGGCATCCGAGATTTAGTCGTATCAAAAATCTCTCTTAACTCTTTGTCAGAGCCGACAAAATTGGTTCCGTTGTCGCAATACAAGTCTTGACAACGACCACGACGACCAACAAATCTGCGGAATGCAGCGATGAAGCCTTTGGAAGTCAAATCAGACACGGCTTCGATATGGATGGCGCGAGTCACCATACAAACAAACAAGCATATGTAGCCTTTGTATGATTTGGCTTCCCTTCCAGGAGAGAATCTGATGTTAATGGGCCCTGCGTAGTCGACTCCAGCTGATTTGAAAACCTTGCTGGGGTGCAAACGTACTTCCGGCAACTGACCCATCAGAGGCGTGTGCTTACGCTGAGAAAATCTAATGCATGTGACACAACGTCGAAAGTATTTTTTTGACTTGCTGTCTGGCATGCATTATCCAAAATCGGCTTCTGATGTAAGAAAGCATAGCTTGAGGTCCGCCGTGCATTGTTGAGTGGTGAGCGTCGTCGATAATAATCTGGGTAAGATGACTTACCTCAGGTATTATCAAAGGATGTCGCTGATCATAAGTCAATTTTGCCATCTCAATTCGACCACCTACTCTCAAAAGTCCCTTTTCGTCCAAAAAGGGATTGAGTGTTTGCAGACCACTTCTTTTTGGGATACTACTACTAGCTTTCAACTGTTTGATTTCCTCTTTAAATCTCAATTCTTGCACTTGTTTAACACACACCTCTAAAGATCTATTCATTTCATTTACAGAAACAAACTTCGGATACTGTTCTCTATCACAACCCTTCAACTTCATATTTAGAAATCTTCTTATATACGAAACTATTCTTAACATTTTCTTTAAAGATAAATACTTGCTCCACAAAAATTCTTTTTCTTCTTCTAACAACTGTTTGTGCTTATCCTCTTTCTTAAAAGCAACGAAAGTCTTAACTTCTGATGCCTTGTTTGTCCTTTCTTCTTCTTGGGTAGTGTACTCTGGAGTTGGTAAGTCAATAGTTTGTTGGTAAAGCCACGCTGGTCCTTCCCACCAAAGCGTTTCTGTTTTCAGACACGATGGCTGTAAGCCTCTGGAGGCACAATCAGCAGGGTTCATTTTTGTTCCGACATGTCTGAATTGATCACTGTCCAAAATGTTAAGAATGTCGGAGACCCGATTACTGACGAAAGTGGTCCAACGAGATGGCAATCCTCGCAACCAGGCCAGCACAACGGTTGAATCTGACCATGCAAAAAGTCTTTCTTTGGGTACGCTCATAACTTGTGACACTTCATATAATAACTTAGCTGCCAAAACTGCACCACAAAGTTCCAGTCTTGGAATTGTCAGTTCCTTTTCAATTGGCGCTACCTTAGTTTTCGCAGTTATGAGGCGTACGTGAACATCACCATTTTTATCTATACATCTTGAGTACACTACTGCTGCATAAGCCAGCTGAGACGCATCAGCGAAAGCGTGAAGCTCAATTTCACAGTCATTAGTGAAATTAATCCACCTCGGAACTAGAATGGTGCTTAACTGAATCAAGTCTGATCTGAACTTAAGCCACTCGTTTAGAACGACTTCAGGCAATTCATCATCCCATGGCAATCCTAATTTCCATAGCTTTTGGATGAATATTTTGGCAATGACCACGACGGGTGCAATCCATCCCATGGGGTCATATAGCCTAGCTATATCCGACAAAACCCTTCGTTTTGTTGGTGGCTGATCCAATTCAGGTAAGCTCACCGTGTATTGGAAATTATCCGTGTTTCTATTCCAAACGATTCCTAAAACTTTAAGCATATCATCTGTCTTTATGGGAATAGAAGCAGAGGCATTCTGGTTACTTTTTTTTATGTGTTGCAGTAAACCTTCACTGTTGCTGCTCCACTTTTGTAACTGAAATCCACCTGAATTAAACATTTCATTCATTTAATTATAAATTACAATAGCTTCGTCTTCAGTGTGGCAGCAGGTCATAAGATCATCCACGTAAAAATCCCGCTTCGTGATATCAGCTGCGATTGGAAACTTGTGTTGTTCTTCATCAGCAAGTCGTTGTAGTGATTTCACAGCCAGGTGAGGGGCACAAGCAGTTCCGAAGGTGAGTGTGAGTAACTCGTAATGACCCAGAGGTTCATCTGGGTTTGATCTCCATACGATCCTTTGGAATCGCGTGTCTTCGTCATGTACCCGTACTTGGCGATACATCTTAATAACATCGGCCACAACACATATCGGAAGTTTACGCCACCTCATCAGTATGTGCCTCAAATCCTGTTGAAGTCTGGGTCCAACGAGAAGGTTGTCGTTGAGTGACACACCATTATTTCCCTTGCATGAGGCGTCGAAAACAATACGCAGTTTCGTGGTCTCCCTATCTTCCCTGATCACTGCATGGTGAGGAATGTAAACTGCCTTTGGATCAACCGACTCATCTTCGATCTTCACCATGTGATTTAAATCCAAGTACTCTTGTACAACTTTACTGTAATCTTCTTTAAACTTAGGATTTTTATGAAACTTTCTCTCAAGTAAGTGAAATCTTTTCTGTGCTATGTTTTTTAAATTTCCATATTGGCATTCTGGGTCTTGACTATTAAACGGCAACCTTACTACAATTCTTCCTTCCTCGTTTCTAAAGGTAGTCGCCTCGAAGATATCTTCACATTTTTCTTCTGTCTTGGTTAACTTCTTTTGAATGGTATTAGGTTCATTTTCTATATCCCAGAATTGCTGTAGCAACTTATCTTCCTTGATTTGAACATGTAAATTTATCATTCTTGGTGTTGCTGAAATTGATTTTGAAGCTCTTCCTGAAATAACCCACCCAAAGATTGTGTTTTGAGCCAGTAAATGTCCTTGGGAGTGTTTGATTATGTCTTCTAACAAAATTTCACTATAAATTTCAGCTCCAAGTAGAAGATCAATTCTACCTGGTGATGTATATCCTGGATCGGCTAGTGATAGGTTCTCAATATCTAACCAATCAGGTGATTGTATATTCGACGAAGGAATGCGAGTGATTAATGATTTTAATACGTAAGCGGTAACCTGAATTGAATTTGATGGCTCTTTTTGTGATTGAACACAAAAAGTAACCATGTATTTGATCCTTAATTGACCGTCTCCCAGACCTGATACACAACCACTTACCGGCACACGATTGAGACCTAGTAACTGGACGGTTTCCTCAGTGACGAATGATGCCTGAGATCCTTGGTCAATTAACACACGAAGTAGATTCGATTGACCGCTACGCGAATAAGCTCTGACAATTGCAGTTGCTAAAAGAACATCGGACGTGCCAATCATTTCTTCTTCCTTGGCAAAGTTAGCAACCACATTCACTTGTCTCTCTGATGTTCCTTGCTGATTATCTGTTGTTGGTTGCTTTGATAAAGTGTGTGTATTTTCTGAAATATTTGTGGGCCCTTGATAAATTTCTCTCTCAGCGTGTAATAATGAATGATGTCTTCTCCCACACCTACGGCAGCACGTTGATTGCCTACACTTCTTGACTGAATGGGTCGGCGAGAGACAGTTATAACATAAATACTTCGTTTGTACTAAATCTTGTCTCTCACGCGGAGTCAGCTGACTGAAACTTTTGCATTGATATAAATAGTGATCCCCTGAACACATAGTACACGTAGACTTGACAACATCCTTTTCATAATTCTGTACAATAGCAAATGACTTCACTTTATCAACTCGTTTAGTGCTTCCTTGATAGACTTTTGCAATAGGTTTGTTACTGTCAATTATTTCTAGAGTTCTGAAACGTGATTCTAAAAAGATGATTAAATCTTTCCACTTTGGTAATTCATTAGAAGCAATTCCACTGATATTTAGTTCCCACTGGCGGAGTGATTCTTGATCCAATTTCGACACCACCAGATAAACGATTATAGCATCCCATGAACTTGTGGAAATTTCCATATTGCTTAATGAAGTCAGACAGGAAGTTGTTGTATCAAGTAAACTCTTAATAGCATTCGCTGATTCTGTAGTGATTGGTTTTTGTGAGAAAAGTGTTCTCAGGATCGCGTTGCAATTGTATCTTTTGTTATGGTATCGTTAACTTATTAACTTCCATTGTATTTATATTTCACTGAATTTTTCTAAGTCCACAAAAAAAATTTTCTAAGTGTTTTAACAGTTCCACAAATTTAAAAATCCGGCATAGATTCCTCGTCTGTACACTTTTGTTCTAATTATTCTAAGTCACTGAATTTACTTTAAAATATTACAAGTCCAAATATTTGATAAAATTTACTAAGTCTATTTACTCACGGTTTTAAGGTCCAATTTAGCACAAATTATTCACTCACTATTACCACTGCATCCATATAGTTCCCGGGTTTCGGCACCAAATTTGTTCAATCCAAACAGCACTATTAGAGGGCGGCACTTTCAATGAAACACACACACTTTACTTCTAGTACATATATTGCTACCGCCGTAGCCAAAAAGCGAACCACGAATGTTTTATCCTCCAAGCACCTATATAAATCATAACATTCATTTAAACAAAGATGAATTAGATAAAATCATCAAAAACTAAATAACCACTGTTCTTCTTGCAAAGTTGGGTTTCGTAATTATATATTTTTTATGCATTGTGAAAAATAAATATAATTATGTAGCTTTCTTCCGCAAATAATTACAAAAACCGGGGCATCTCCTGAAGATGCCCCGGGTTGGGGCCGGGGCGCAACACGTGTAGAGTAGAGTGATCGGTGAAGGTGCATGTTTTTGTGATTATTTGTGGAAGAAAGCTACATAGATTTATTTTTCACAATGGTTAGGGACTTCCGCCATGTAACACCTGTTTCTATCAAAATTTTTTTTTGTAGTATTGCTCAAATACAAATTATGATAAATATTGTGTAATTACTGTATGACAAATTCTTATGACTTCTTCTCTACAATTTAAAATGTTATAGTGTAATTCTTCTAAGGTTATAGTTAATCTATTCATGTACATAATTTATCGTCTATTTGTTGCCAACGGTATTACCACATTAGTAATTTAATCTCATATTCTACAGCTATTTATTCATGTCATATTATTAAAGTGTTTATAATTCAGCTAAGAGACGACAATTAACAAGAATAAGATATCGTATTTATTTATCTCTACATTAGTAAGAAAACAAATATCGATTCATCATACAAACACTTGGCTCGGTCTTGGAGCCTCTTGACAAATTTACGACATTTTTGACCCAATTTTTTGGCAAAAACTTTAACTTTATGGGTCTTAAGTGCCGAACTTTTTTTAATTTCGCCGAAAGGTTATCAGGCTTAGAGGTGTTACGGATCTGTTTAAATATGAAACATGTGGTGAGGTTCTTTTTTATTATTACATTAACTGTACCGTTGTCTATAGCGGTATTTACGATGATTTAAAATTATTACTATCTATACTATCTATACTAATTTTATAAAGAGGAAAGATTTGTATTTTTGTATGTAACGAATAAACTCAAAAAGTACTGGACCGATTTAGAAAATTCTTTCACCGTTAGAAAGCTACAGTCTTCCCGAGTGACATAGGCTATATTTTATCCCGATATTGCCACGGGAACGGGTACCACGCGGGTGAAACCGCGGGCGGCCGCTAGTTTTCAATAAATTATCCTCCTGCCTCCAGAAAAAAAAGATCAGAGATTTTTGGGAAAAAAATTGTATAACATCCTAAAGTATAAAAAAATATTTTCCTTATGTCCCTTGCACAGGACAGTGAAATATATTTTTGATAAATTTCATATAATGATAAAAAACATAGCATGTTTTTTACTTGAAAGAAACTCTAAAAATAAGAAAAGTGAACCGGTTGTTTTCAAAACAGCACTTGTCCAAATTTCCAAATATATTTTTAACGGCATCACTCTTTTTTCGATACTTACTGTAATTTTTTTTGTGAAACCTTTCTACACTAGTCTCATACATTCTATCAGACTTCGTAGGGAATTAGGGATACGTAATATGTATTTGTTTCCAAACATCACATGTCCAAAATTTTGAATATCAAAATAGTAAGTACATAATAATTAAACAAATATTGTTTTTCTTAGCTTAATCATTTAAAATATACATTTTATTTGTTTTCAATTGAAAAAAATCACACATGTCCACTTTTGTTTTCCAAACACCACATGTCCTAAATATCAAAATTAGTATAAAAATATAAATTTTTTATTTGCTTGATCGTTTAAAATATATATTTTATGAATCATGGATCATTTCTAAAAATAAAAAACAATTTCCATATTATTTTTAATTGCTAGCACAATTCACATTTCACAACAAACTACATTTTTAAACCATGACTGTTCATTTATGTCAAAATCTTTTCAAAATGCCACTGACTACATGCCAGTTACAGAAACAACAAAATGTAAAAAACAAGCATTTTGTAAGTACCTTACCTAATTAATATGTGCGTTCATTTCCATACAATGGACAGAAGATTTATGTTTGACGTATCCTAAAGTTTTCACAAAAACAGCAGTGATTTTAACGTTACTGGTGAAAGCGTAGACTAAAATATAAGTTTTGACTTGAAAATTCTATTCTATACAACGTATTATTTTATTTGTGTAGTCCACTAACGAGAGAATAAGTATTATACCTATAGGCAAAATAACCAGTTTGTCGGTTGTTACTTTTTTATGAATTTTACGTTGAAATGTATAAACTCTATTCAAATAGAGTTGATAAATATTATGATACGTATGCGACAGCATGGCGGGCGTCGCTTTTCTCTCGCTTTTGCCGTGTTTCGTGGTATGAGAGGCACGCAGATGTTGTCAACCGCAGCTCGAACAGGCAAGCGGACGCAGCGCCCATTTTGCCATTTTCTCTTTTTAGGGTTCGGTACCAAAAGGGTTAAAAACGGGACCCTATTACCTAATACAGTGGACAAACGGACAGGGGAGTCTTAGTACCTACTAAGACTCCACTGTTCGTTTGCCTGTCACAAGGCTGTATCTCATGAAACGTGATAGCTAGACAGCTAAAATTTTCACAGATGGTGAATTTTTGTTTGACCAATTTACTAAATACAGAATAAAATAAATATTTAAAGCATACAACAAAAGTGTTTTTTTACCGTTTTCTTAGCAATCTTAAAATAGTGTTCAATGTTGTGTATATAATGGTACGGAACCCTCCGTGCGCGAGTCCGACTCGCATTTGGCCGGTTTCGAATGATTAGCGGGCCTCAATTTATAATGAGTTATGAAACCCTGAATTCATCAACGTTTGCTGAACGGAGTATAGGTTACTAGCTTTCCGCCCGCGGCTTCGCCCGCGTGAACTACACGAAGTTATCTCGCAGGAATGTGATATTTTTCCGGGATAAAAAGTAGCCTATGTTCCTCTCCAGGCTTCAAAGTATATGTGTCCCAAATTTCAGCCAAATCCGTTCAGCCGTTTTGGCGTGATTGAGTAACAAACATCCAAACATCCAAACATCCAAACTTTCACATTTATAATATTAGTAGGATATAAACATTTACTAGGTTTTGTATTTCACTAAATATTTGTTGATGGGATAAATCACCCACAAATTAAAATGTATTATTTCATAGTTTAATGACGAGAACTTTTTAAGAACTAGTAGTTCTAGAAAAATTGTACCTAGGTAAAGGTTAGAGTAACAAAATAATAAAAAAAAACCACAAGTAAAGATTAGGAAATACGTCCTGGTTGAACGAAATAAATAAAAACCACAATACCTTTATCAAATAACAAAAATTTGATACAGTTCAAACTTAACCCCTTCATGAAACCCAATTTTTTGTAAGTATATCAAAAACTCACGCGCTAAACAACGTCTCGTGCGCAGCTTCCAAACCCTTGCTCTTAACCCGTAAGCGCGTGCGGGGATTAATACGAGCCACCTCCGTCTACCCCTATTGTACCCGTTTATCTCAAGATCCCTTTCATCCTAGAGGCTAAAGGGTGATCGTGCGCAGGATTCTGTATGAGTACCACGTGCCTTTTGTTGGAAACAAGATCGTAACCCTTGCTTTTTATATCTTTTATGTAAGATGTTTTGTACCTTCATAACATTTGATGCTGTAAAATATAAATACAACGAGATACAATCTAGTAACTAAGACCTACCTAATTTAGAACTCTAATGCTGCTGCTAATATAAAAAAATATAGTAAATAAAATAAGCTGTAAAAAATACTTGCGGAGCGTTAGATAACTTGACAATTTAAGGGATGACCGAAGCCAAATCAAGTTTTTATAGATCCCTTAAGTTCCCAGAACACATTCGGAACACGTGAACGAAAACCGTGGGACCACACATGCGGATAGATTAAAACTACTATAATGTAGGCGATTCCAAACCAGATTTCTTTCTTCATCAATATTCACAATATTACAAGAAGCCCCTTTTTTGATGTTGTTTTTTTATTCTTGTACAAGGTTCGTAACGACTTTTTTCTTTGGTCTAACTAAAAAGACGATGGTGACCCGTGACCCCATCCGGGCCCTTTCAGCAAACGGTTGAAATCTAGTTTGTAAGAAAAAAGCGTGTCTATATATTGTCATACAATGCCGTGAATGGTATGTCCGAAACGGATTTCATGTATGTAGTCAGGGCGGTTTTTTAGACTTATGTGATGGAAGTTACCTTTCAAGGGTACCAGAATGTTCTGAAGGTTTTTAACCGTTAAAGAAGTGACGTTATTACTAAGTATCTGCCGAGATATAACCGTTTTTATAATTACGTCTTAAGACTAAATCTTCTATTATTAATTAAATTAATAATAATATTTTTTTTATTTCTTCCTTTAATTAAATTAATAATATTATTTTTTTATTTCTTCTCATCACAATCTCATGTTTTACACAAATACTTAATTTAAAACAAATTACATTACAATAATTGAAGATTTAGATTAAAGAATGATGCAATCGTTGAGTAAATATTACTCAGCGGCCATTTCTTTATCTTCACAAACATTTTGTTTAAAATAAACATAAAAACATCTTGATCAATCCTCTACAAGATTTTTGATGATAAAATAACAAGGAAGATATCATCAATAATTCCAAATCTAAAATGTATTAATAATTTCTAATCACATATTTGCTTGCACCCGTTGTCCTACAAGATTGAAAAAAAACACAAAAAAAACTTTTATGTTAGCGCAAAAAACCCTCAAGAAATCACACAATAGTCCCCCGACGCTCCCGTTAAGTAACCCAATTTTTGCACCATAAATAAAGACGCAAAAAACTTTTTGAAAGGTAACGGTCTTCTGTCCATTTTTTTGAGAAAAAAAAACAGTAACTAGTGGTATGAATTAATTTATGTTACGCCCCGATGCTTACACACAAAGTGCGTATTGAGAGCGAAAATTAGGCCACATTCATACTTTTTTTAGATACTTTTTATAAGTTTTATCTTTTTTTCTCTGTTCACAATCCCGTAATATTTTGTGACAATATTGACAGGTCCAGCCCCGATGGCGCGAGATTAGGAGGCGAGTCGAGGATTTGTAAATAATCTCATTGAAAATTAATACTATTCTTGAGGATCTTTCGAACGGCTGATTGGTCTTATTGTCGTAAGTTTTTTGAGATTCGAACAGCCCCCGTTTGTGGATCACGCCGCTATGAATTTTAAATCTTGCTCGGATTTAAGATTTTGTTTGACAGTTTATTGCGGAATTAATTGTGTTTATTAATTTGCATAATCTTGATTTGGCATTTGTTTTGGGTTTGATTTATTTTAATACTAGTTTTCCGCCCGCGGCTTCGCCCGCGTGGACTACATGGCGTTATCCCGCGGGAATGTGATACTTTTACGGGATAAAAAGTAGCCTGTGTTCCTCTCCAGGTCACAAAGTATCTGTGTCCCAAATTTCAGCCAAATCCGTTGAGCCGTTTTGGCGTGATTGAGTAACAAACATCCAAACATCCAAACATCCAAACATCCAAACATCTAAACTTTCACATTTATAATATTAGTAGGATAAATCTACTACAGATATAAGTGAATCTAATTGTGTCCATGAAACAAAAACAATTAATGTGACTTTTAATTTAGTGAATTGCAATATTTATGTTAAATCTTCAATTTGGCATAACGTTAAAGAAATTCGACATAATGAAAGAAAATGGTAAGCTATTTTACCGGCTGTGGCTAAAGAAAATGACTTGAGACAAATGTGACGAAAGATAGCATGCTCGGCGCAGCAATTAAAATTTATTGGTACAATAATTCTATAAGTGTCGACAGTAACGTCACTTAAATAAGTGTAAAAAAAACTTAACCCCTCACTGTGTCGGTTAATTTGTAATAGTGATTGTCAGCATCCGTAACCGCTTAAGGGTTAAATCTTAACGCAACCTTATACCACGTGCCAGATGAGGGTTAAAAATGAGAGGAACTTTTTAAAGGGGTTTTTATTTGACTCTTTTTATATTTGTGACTTCAATGTCAGCGATAGATTAGTTAGAAGAAAAGGGTGATATGAAAAAATACGTTAAGTTGCACAATTTAAGTAAACGTACTTACTTTTTAGCAACAAATGGTAATTTTATTATTATACTAGATTTGAAATAGCAAGAAAACTCGGATTTTTCAATTAAACGCTCAATAAATAAAAATTACCAACGATGATTACTTACTTTCAATTTTGTTCAATCAATACACAAGTACCTAACCATAATCCTAGTTAAAAATATGAAATACACTGATTATAAAAAGAAATCGAAATACTTGAGCTTGTTGAGAAAAAAATTTAGAAGTCGCAGCGAATTAGAGGGTAAAATAATCTCAAAAATAAATGAACTTCGATTGCTTCTAATGAAAACTAACATTTTCATTCCGTCCACTCGTGGCTATAATCTCTATATCTTGCGGATCTTTATCAGAGCTGATATTATGTGATATTGAAGCAATTCTGGGGTCACACAATCTGGTCCCGGGGGAAATATAGCGGCGAGGTAATATCTGACCTGTCACACAGTATCGATTCGCTATTCGGACGTATCGATTATCGGATTAAAAGATGGAATGGTGTATCGTGAAATGATGCGGCTATAACTTGTGACTTGTCGTCATTAGCCAGTTTTAATTTAAGTCCACTTCCGAGATTAGGTAGGTATTATTATTAATATTAGCAGCCGGTTTTTCTTGTCTTTTCTTACTCTCACCATCCTTATGGATAGATAAGGATAGATAATATGGATAGAAAGAGAAACTTTTTTTCTACGTAATATTAAACAACGTTGTGGAGATCCTTAGGGGAGGCCTATGCCCAGCAGTGGGAGTCGTACGGCTAAGATGATGATTTATACAAATGTCTGTGATCATCAGAAACTCATTCATTTTGGGAAAATCATATTTTATTAAAAGTTGATGGAAGTAGGTAATGTTTTTAATACATATCATACATTCATACATATCAAATTACATTTTTGGATATGAATTTATTATTTTGTATAAGTATAAATAAACAGAACAAATGATTTAATAAAAAAATATTTTAATATTTAATTAGTCACGTCTTTACTGTGATAAATTTAATAATGTACTTAAGTATTTTTTTTTGTTTTCAGATTATCAACCTCGTAAGTGTCTACTATAGCTTACCGTTAATAATATCCTACCAATAAATGCCCTGCTAGCGTCTGTTTTCCCGAGCACATACTAGAATACAATAGAACTCAAACCTCTTCAAGGTGCAAGTGAACAGGCCTTCTTCTGGGCGAACTCGCTCCATCTTAGACCTCATCTCCGCCCTTGGGCCAGATGGGCTCAAAATAATCTCTAGTAAAGCTGACCAGAAATAGTAGATTGTTTAGCAAGGGATGTATGGCACCCATAACAGTCGAGTGTTTGTGAGGGCGCCGATAAAAATAAACAGAAATAATCTAAAAAATATTTTTCCTATAGACGCGGAATTTTCGAAAGACTAACTTTTTTGTTCATTTTCTCTATTTTAGGAAAGGCAAGGGAAACTAAGTCCATACAGCCTTGTTTGGTGTTTGACCCGTACTCTATGCAGTTCCATGAAATTAATAGTCTGATTTTTTATGTTACAATAAATCTGTTTCTAAAAACGCATTCTTTAAAAGACAATGTTTTAGATATTAAAATAATAATTCTACGATATTAATTATTTTATATAAGTAATAGCAAAACAGGCTGTATAGGCGTCTGTGCCTTTGCCTGTGCCTGCATACCTTTGTTAAATAAATGTCCATAGATTATAGTGCAGTCGATGTTGTACTTTTCTATGGACAGCTGTTTTTTTCTCGCGAATCCGTGGTTGGCCCTATAGTAAAAGTTTTGATGGACACTATCATCCCCTAAAAGGTTTGTACTAATTAAAATTTAATGGTGTATAATAGTAAAGATAAGATAAAGATAAAAATATTCTTTATTCACTTAGACATAATAAATATGTACTTATGAATCGTCAATATTTTCCTACCACCCATTCAAGACTTTTTTAACTGACAAGAAGAATGGGCGCAAGAAACTTGCCAGCGTTTCTTAGTTAGGTAACGACATTTACAAAAAAAAAAAATATCGTTACTAATACAACAATTGCTTAGTATAAAAATACATCATATTAAACAGTGATTATGTTATGTGTTACATCATGACCATGCATTGCGGTCATTCAAATAATCGTCTACTTTATAGTATCCTTTGCTCATCAGCGACTCTTTAATGTAACATTTAAATTTATGCAATGGTAGTTCAATTATATGCTGTGGAACTTTATTAAAAAAGCTTATGCTTTTCCCCAGAAATGAGGCTCTGGATTTTTCTAGCCTAAACTTGGGAACGACAAGTTTATCTTTATTTCTTGTGTTAAAGCGATCTCATCAAAAACATAAAATATGTGAAGTGAGAGCCAACTTCAATATTAGGAAATATGCCTTGGTTGCTGACTTCAACGACAAAAGATGTGAGATCTAAATGGGTGCCAAGTTTAACGGTCAGTCCTGAAAATTTAGTACATAAAATGTTTTATAACAACTTAAAATATAATTTCTTCTTATAACTTTGGATAATATATTGAAGCCTAAGATCTGACTTGGCTAGTTCTCGTATACGAATTATTATTAGGTACTTACTGAAACAGTCATGGAAGAGCCCTATGTTCATCTCTAGTTTCTAGTCTACCAGCAAGCCAAATTTTCGGAAGAATACAATAAGAACTTCGGCTTTAGAGCTTGCGGAGGCTATAATATATATATAATTCGTATATGAAAACTAGCCAAGTCAGACCTTAGGCTTCAATATATTATCCAAAGTTATAAGAAGAAATTATATTTTAAGTTGTTATAAAACATTTTATGTACTAAATTTTCAGGACTGACCGTTAAACTTGGCACCCATTTAGATCTCACATCTTTTGTCGTTGAAGTCAGCAACCAAGGCATATTTCCTAATATTGAAGTTGGCTCTCACTTCACATATTTTATGTTTTTGATGAGATATCATTACTTTTTGTAGAGAAATTATTAGATAGTACTTATTCATAATAAAATTAATACCAAATGTTTCAGTATATTTTATTTGGTCAGTTATTATATTACTTTGCCCTTGCGTATCAGCTACTGACAATGAAACTAATTTTATGCTCCTGTTTGGTGTGGACGTAGAAATATAATTTTTACCAGATTTTCCTATTTCCAACAGCTTCTTTTTCCTAGTCGTAATAGTGTATGGTGTTTTTCTTGACGAAGTTGCAGTAGGTATTTAATGTTCCTGAGCAGATATTGCATTTCTATTTGCGTTTTGATTCTGGTTTCATTAAGCGATAAAGCTTTCCGGACAAACTCTTATCTTTTGCCGCACAATGCACTAATATAGAATCCTTGGCAGTATCAAAGAATACTATATAATTATTACGACGTAGCCCCTGACCTCTATTATTTAGACACTGGACAGGCTGTCTCCATACAAATTACAGCTAATTTTGTGTGGCAATTTAAAGCGCCGCCACTACGAGTGTCCCGAGAATTAATTTTGACACAATAATTACCGCAGTCGACAATATTTTATGTCAGCCAGTCCAGTGTGTAATTAATAGAGATCAGTGTATATAGCAGTAGTTTGTCTTTTACATTTATCATTTAGCGCTATCTCTTGACAATTTATGGATGTAGCCGTTTTTGTTGACATCTAATCTTGCTTATTGATCCTTTATTTGCTAACTAGCATAAGCTGACCCGGCAAACGTTGTTTTGTCATATAAATTATAGTGGACTAAAGTAGAATAAATAATACTCGTAAGAAGACTATGTCTTATGTGTGTGTTTATACACCAAAAGTTGCCTACACCAGACGATAGATAGCGCTAGTTATGTATACACTACCAATAAAAGGGCCAAGATTGGTCTCTACTTCCTACATATATAAATTACTCTGTAGAGTGCGCGTCAGATAACTCTGCGCGCATGCGCGACTGGTCTGGCATTTTTGGCCCTAGTTACAGTACATTATTTATGCTAAGCTTATGGAAAATATTAGTATTCGATTCACATTCGATTTTGACCGCGCGCAGACGTCAGTGATTACATACTCTTTGGAAGCGGCCATGGAACAGATGACAGTTTTGCAGTTTTGTATCGAAGTTATAGTCTCACACTCCATTTGGTGTATAAACACACACATATGCAAATTACAAAGGCATATAAACACAGACACACACATAGGCATAGTATACATATTATTTATTTATAAGGAAACTTATTGTAAATGAAACATAGGTTAACACTGCACCCTTTATTAACAATAAAACAACAAATATGCATCACTAAAGGCATTAACAGTGTTCAAAGAAGTCTTTTTTCAGACACAGCACATCACCAAAGAATTCTATATACACACTCAACACCAACGAGTCTTTTTCTCAAAAAGCGGTACTCCGAGCAACGAAACTATGTAATTGCTAACGGAATTACGGATCTTTACGAAACAGAACATAGCAAATAACAAATTTAACAAACAAAAGTATAATTTAGATTATTTGACATTATTTTCCATAAGTACACTTTACTCTCATTAAATTTTATACTCTTCCATCAACTTTCAACAATATAGTATAGAAATAAAGGATTTTTCTCTTCTTTTCTAAACTGTGGGTGGGTGTATGAACTTGGAACCATCTATCGTTTTTTGAACTTTACTTTAGTGAACTATTTATGTGCAAAGTGTGCACCTACAGGGAGAACATAGCAACTTTCGCATTTTTTGGCTTCTAGTTCCCATTTGAATGTATGAAGATTGCGCCCCCTGGTGGTCGGGTTATAAGTACTATGCTCCGTTTTGACGTGAAAGAAGGACAAACAAACAAACAAACACACTTTCACATTTATCATTACGACTCCGTAGCTCAGTGGTTAGAGCAGTCGCCCGGAAAGCGAAAGGTCGTGGGTTCGAGTCCCATCGGAGATGGTTGTGAGATGATGGTCGATTTTTTCTAAATACCTACTTCATTTTCCGTTTTTCAATAATAAAAATTGGATTGTGAATGCAAAAAAGTAAAAATTTAAATAACTTTATAATTTATATTAATATTAATAATTAATTTACGCGAAAGGTCGTGGGTTCGAGTCCCATCGGAGCTGGTTGTGAGATGATGGTCGATTTTGTCTAAATACTTCATTTTTCATTTTTCAATAATAAAAATTGGATTGTGAATGCAAAAAGTAAAAATTTCAATAACTTTATAATTTATATTAATAATTAATAAATAATAATATGGATATCGTGCTAGAAATGGTGCAAGTTTGTAATTAATTTACCGCGAGGACAAAAAAGTGTTTGGGTAATCTGGGGTTCGAACTTGGTTCCCTCGAGTCCTCAATATTGAATGGCCACTACGCCGTCAGCGCTAGCCGAACTTCAAGAGGTATGACGAATTATTGGATTATTATTGTAATAAAACTATTACAAACTTATATTTGTACTTCATCTTATACAAGATCTTATACAGGATATGTGCACAGGGAACGCAAATATAAGTTTGTCAACGTTTTATGAAAAAAAAATACTAGTTTCGGATTTTTTCCTTTGTATTCACCAGATTACCTGTCTGCATGCCAAATTTCAGCATTCTAGGTCATCTGGAAGTGGGTTATAGTTTTGATTATAGGTGAGTCAGTGATAAAAATAACGATTTTTGGACGTAAATATCTAAATAACCGTTTGAGGTGTGTATATAAAATTTGGAGCACATATTTATCTCGCTAGTATCAATACATAAGCCAAATTTGACATGTGTCTGTGTAATAGTTTTTGAGTTATGAGGGGGTCAAAAGTGGCTCCAAATGGTTCGTGTTAAGATACACACGGTGCTGCTCGCCAGTTCTGTTTGCTTTTGATCTTGGCTTTGATACGCTTCCGCGTATCTAGATGAATATCGCTCTGCTTTACAAATGTATTATAATACTTTTTCACATAAATTATATTTTCATAGATGTAATGTCCTGCAACAGTTAAAATGTTTATTTCTTTAAATAGATCTCTTAAAGAATCTCTCGATCGGAGGTTGTAAATGGCGCGAATAGCCCTTTTTTGGAGCACGAATATACTTTGGATGTTAGCGGCTGAGCCCCACAACAAAAGGCCGTAGGACATAACACTATGAAAATAACTAAAATAGACTATTCTAGCCGTTTCAATATCGGTTAAGAGCCTTATTTTCTTAACTGCGAATGCAGCCGAACTGAGTCTACTCGCCAAGGCTTCGATATGAGGATCCCATTGTAGTCGCGAGTCTAATATAATACCTAGAAATTTTGTATTGTTAATGAATTCGACCGTATCGCCGTCTAGTCTAATATGAAAATCAACTTGTCTTACATTAGGTAACGAAAATTTTAAACACTTAGTTTTCTTTGAGTTTAATGATAAATTATTACTATTAAACCAATGTGACACTTTTGAAAGAGCACTATTTACTTCGTCAGAACAGTCATCACCTCTATCTACTTTAAAGACTAGAGATGTATCATCGGCAAATAGCACCGTCTCACATAAATTCTTCGCGTAGTAAGGAAGGTCATTTATGTATATTAAAAACAACAGCGGGCCCAATATTGATCCTTGGGGTACGCCCATAGTAATGGGAGCTCCGGTAGACTCAGTTTTATTAATAACTACCTTCTGAGTTCTTTCATACAGATATGAATGCATAAGGCTTACTGACATTTCAGAAACACCATAATGTTTTAACTTCCTTAATAGTGTTTGGTGATCAACACAATCGAATGCCTTGGAAAGGTCACAAAAAATAGCGATTACATCCTGCTTGTCCTCCCAGGCATCAAGTACATGTTTTAGAAATGCAACCCCAGCATCAGTTGTACTTTTACCTTTTGAAAAACCAAACTGTTTCTCATGCAGTATACTATTTAATTTAAAATATTCTAAAAGTTGAGCATAAATTAATTTCTCAAATATTTTACTTATTGCTGGTAGTATGGATATAGGTCTAAAATTTGCTGGGTCACTTTTGTCACCAGCTTTAAACAGAGGAATAATTTTACTATTCTTCATTAAATTAGGAAAGACCCCTTCACTTATACATTGGTTAAAAATTATTGCTAATGATGGAGCTATCACATCAATTATTGATTTGATGATACTTGTAGATATGCCCCAGAGATCTTCTGTTTTCTTAATATTTATTGCTTTGAATGCTTTAATAATATCTTCGGTAGTGACATAGCTAAAACTAAATGTTTCCTGGCACTTGTTCACACTAGATTCCATAAGAGAGACAGCGGTGTTGGGGCAAGAATTAAGTCTGCTAGTAGTTTCTAACGGTATTCGAGTAAAGAAACCTTCAAAAGCACTAGCCACCTCAATATCTGATTCAAAAGTCTGATCACAAATTTTTAAGTTAAATGAATTAATTTTGCTTTTTGTTTTGCCAGTTTCTTGGTTTATAATACTCCAGGTAGCTTTTATTTTATTTTCAGATGATTTAATTTTATTTGAAATATACCTAGATTTTGCCAAAGCACATACTTTCCTAAATGTTATTGAATATTTCTTGACATATTCAATGAAGCTAGGATCACAGGAAGTCGTTTTTTGTGCATAGAGTTCAAATAACTTTCTTCTGCTATTATAAATACCAGGTGTGGCCCAGTCACTAAACTTCTTACGATCATTACACTTTATAACTTTTTGTTTAAAATTGTTACTAAATTCTTTTTCAACAATATCAAATAATGATTGATAAGAGTTATTAGCGTCAGCAGAAGCTGGCAAACATTGAATTTTATCTTGTACATTATTTCTAAATTTATTAATACCACGTTTCGGTATTGGCCTGCAAATTACTTCGCGTTTAGGAATAACATTATAGTGCTTAAAAGAAGCTAGTTGTCCACTGTGGTCGGATTTAATAATATTAATTACCGATTTCTCAATTAAGTTACAGTTGGAAAAGATGTTATCTAAGCAAGTAGCCGATGTTGGCGTAATTCGCGTCGGTTCATTAAAAGTGTGAAGCAAATTAAATGATTTAAAAAGATTAAGGAATTTACTGGAGAGTTGTGCTAATTTAATATCTAAGATGTCTATATTAAAATCTCCACAAACTACAATTTTTTTATTCTTACGACAGCATATTTTCAAAACATCCTCCATAGTGGACTCAAAGACTGTGTAATTTGCTCCAGGGGGGCTATATACACAGATTATAATTATTTGTTCAAGTTCCACGCATGATATCTCACAAATTCGTTCAACAGAGAGGGATACTATATCCTTTCGCTCTTTATATTGTGTGTTATTAGGTAAAATTATTAAAGAACCCCCCCTTATTGTAGTTTTTCTATTAAATGAACTTACAACACTATAATTATCCAAATTTAACAATAATTCATATTCACTTCTTTGCCAGCAGAAAAGCCTTGGATATTCTGGTGTACTATTTTTAAACATTTAGGCCTTCCTCTTGTCAATACTGGGCTAGAGTATGCCTCCGTTGTCTCTAATGGTAATTTAAATTAACCATGTCAGTAGGTATACTAACGTCTTGAGGCGCCAACTTCGCCTCTTCATTGCTACAAGTGAGTCATATAGATGTAGGTAAAGGTATCAACATCTTATTTTTCAATGGTAGCAACTTTGAATGCAGTCTGTCAATGTCAAATCAGCTTTATTGCTTGATTTACTAAGTTTGTGCCAAAAAGTTATTAAACCTTGAATATAAAAGAACCTTGAAAATATTGAAAATATAGGTTTGCAGCAAAAACACCAATATCCTGCACTGCCTTGAAACCAAAAATATTGTTTTCACTTCTCATGCTTGTAAAGTTTGTGTTTATGTTGGGCTGCATAAAATCGCTTTTTATGCTCTAGTGCATAAAGTAAAATCTTCGTCTAAGTCTCAGACTCTAAGACAAAGGTCGTCAGGTAAACAGTCACACACGCAATTAAACTTCGTTAAATAAATTTGTTATTTCATTCTGTTTCTTTAATTTTGTACACAATCCATTTTAAATTACTTACTAAACTAATAAAACTAGGCAAAATTTATGAGTTTTGTAAGAAATAAGTATTTCAAGAGCATTATGGACTAAGATCTATAGTCACTGTGCTGCCACTGCCACGTATAAAAAAAAAGAAAGTCTTCCCGCCAATATGGCGAAGGGTAAAATTGTACGTTTTATGCACTTGTTGTACAATCTACTATTATCTCCATTTTGGTATATCTGGATCAATTATCAAATTCTTTAGAAAAATTTAGTTCGTCACATTTCCGCAACATGGCGAGGCGTTACAAACAAACATACCTCAACTTCAAATCCATGACCAACTTAAAGGATAATGACTAAACTACACATGTTCGGGTACACACCAACTTGCTCAAGCGGCTCATCTTTTTGTGACGAAGCCGCCATCCCTTGCTTAATCGGCTAGCTTAAGTGGCATCAAACGCGCCCGCAATCCCATCACTTGCCAACAAATCTGATTTCCAATGCACTTTAATCCGATATCATCGGCTTCCCCTTATTACGATTGGAAAACGAAACTTTTCCGTAAACCGAAACCATCGCTCTCTAAATGTAAGCGTCATTAAAATTTGACGGCTAAAATCCGCAGTGGATGGGTTGCGAATGCTGTTAAGCTTGGTAGGGTTGCGTACGCCCAAAAAGCTTTTGCTCGGTAGTCAATTAAGTACTCAGTCAGGGGTGCTACACAATTGGTCGCCTCCGCACAAAGCAACGGTGGCGCCGCGCGGAGATATTGTGAACTAAAAGAGGTTTTATTAGACTGATTGTGGGTTGACGTTTTGTTGAGGGATTTATTACTGTTGCGGGAGGATTAAGTTTATTGGTGAATCGTTTTATATATATTAAGGTGTTGGGGATTAGTTGTTTATTAGAGTTTTAATATTGAGTTTTTATACCCGTGAGAGTGTAACGCTTTGTATACTTCTGTGTTTTATTAATGCTATAAATTTCTTTGGCGTTAGATTGCATTGTTGTACACAGCAAACTATCTATAAATGGAAGCTTGAAATTGGTCTTTTTTATTTAAATTAAACCTTTTTGGAAACCTACCTAGTTGTAAGCATCCGTAAGATTAATAAACTAAATTAAAAAATATTTAAATTTATACTTGAAATAATAATAATATTTTTTTTACAGCCTATCTTGCGTTACATATGTAATTCGTAAAAAAACCTTGATATAAGCAAAGTTTTGTACCAAATCTAACTACAAAGTTTAAAATAATTTGTCAATAAAAATGTTAAGTAGGTAATTAATAATACAATTACACATTGTCAGAGGCTGAAAACTTTTAGAAAATTTATATTACAATATTAAGTAGTTACTAACTTTACAGTTGTCTTATCTCTTCTCAAACGAATATAACTACGTTGCCACTCATTTTCAGCCATACATTTCCAACGTCACGTAGCACTATTACTTATTCTGTGGTCACGATAAAAATGGCGCGTCACCGCCCGCTGCGACCCGCCGCGCGTGAAATCGCATCATATAGCCGCTCAAGCGAGACCAATAGTTGAGCGCCTCTGACTTTAATATACCAACCAGATATATTTTTTGTAAAGCAAAAAATATTAATATTTTAAAATTACGGAATCACTAACTTTCCGTTCCCGGCTTTACTCGCGTGAGCTAGGAGATGTTTTTCCGTGGCAATGAGATATTTTCCCGGGGAATACCGTAATCTATCTACAGAGATAGATTATGGTAGACCATAATCTATCTACAGAGATAGGTTATGGTCTAAAATAGCATATAAACAATTTGTTTCCCCGGGAAAATACTCACGCGAGTTTTGATAGAGACAAAATTTCATCCAGATCTCTTAGGTAACAAACATCCTAACTTTCAAAATAATATTAGTAAGATAACCATTTCTTCTTGAATTTACAATAATAAAATCGATAAATGTGGAGGTGTAATAAATAATCTATAAATAGAAATAGGTACTGTAACGGGCTCGTGCGGCTGCTTATCTTCTAGTCTAGGGGGTTGAAATTAAAGAATATTTGCAGTTTATAGTGTCCACACACGTTCCGATCCAACAGCCGATTTGGTCTGCTCCCAGACCAAATCTGCGCTACACATAATCTGCGCTACACACGTTACGATTTGGTCTGGGAGCAGACCGAATCGGAGGTCGGATAGGAACGTGTGTAGATACTATTAGTGGTAATTATCATAGCGGAAATACACGGTTCACTTTTGCCTTTCAATTTGGATGAAGAAATTGAACAATGTAAACGTAAAAGTGAATCATTCAATGACAATGTGCGCCTGTAACTCTGCGCCTTTCAGACAAAGTGAATCAATTTGGTTGAACCGTTTAATATTAGCTTTACGATAAGACGATTCTACTTCCTCCCTTAATTTACTAGGGATCGTGCCCGAGCTACCTATCCAGAGAGTATAAAAAAAATATGTGGCTATAATCGAATGTTTAAAATCAACATCCTCCAAAGAGGCTTATATAGATACATAGCTTCCGCCCGCGACTTCGTGACGATGTCCATGCGGACGAAGTCGCGGTCGGAAGCTAGTAAATAGTAAGTGTCTGTTTCACAATCAAAAAGTTAGTTCTGAGTAGCTTAGGTGCCAAGAACTTGTTAGGTAAGTACCAAGAACTTTTAGGGTAGGTACTTAAGATGATTTAGGTTTCTATACCCTATTTACCCCCTGGGTTTGATTTTCGGAAAACTACGAAATGGGTTGCCTATTTGTTTTAAGTAAGCCTACAAAGTTTCAACTTGAAATGTCTATTTTTCCCTATTTCAACATTTTAGGGGTTGAATCATGTTCAGCGTGTTAAACATCAAAATAAATGCCATTTTTTGCAATCGTCATCCCATAAAACCTCAATAACGACATCCATATCGATTTTTAGGTTTATTTATCCGATTTAACCTCTAAAGGGTTGAATTTCGAAAAAAATACGAAATATGTGTTTGCTTATTTGTTTTACTTTCCGACCATAGGCCTAAATAATAAATTTAATGAAGGACTTTCCAGTTATAACATTTCATCCCCCTTTTCACCCCTTCGGGGGTGGAATTGTCAAGAACACTGACACAGGAAAATATAAATTTTCAATTGCCAGCCTAAATACAAAATTTGAAGATCCTAACTTCAAAACTGACAGACTTTCATACACATATTCATCCCCTATTTTACCCCCTGGGTTTGATTTTGGGAAAATTACGGAATGGGTTGCCTATTTGTTTAACAAGTAAGCCTACAAAGTTTTAAGTTGAAATGTCTATTTACCCCTGATTTTTCATTTAAAATTTCACCCCTATTTCAACATTTTAGGGGTTGAATCATGTTCAGCGTGTTAAACATCAAAATAAATGCCACTTTTGCAAACGTCATCCCATAAAACCTCAGTAACGACATCCATATCGATTTTTAGGTTTATTTATCCCATTTAACCTCTAAGGTTCTCCTCTATAAAACATGGTGGTGGATACTGTCCGCACGGTAGGGTACAAGCACTACAAAACCCACCGTCCTAAATTAAAGAAACTCTCCAGCCACACTATCCGACTCATGGATCAGAGAAACGAAATGAAACTACAGAACTCAGCGGATGCCCTTCGTTATCGACAGCTAAATAGGCAGATCTCCAAGTCCTTGACAAGCGACCTTCGCAAATTTAATACCGACCGTATTAAAGAGGCCATTGAGCGGAACAAAGGCTCCAAAGTGTTCGCTAGAGATCTGGCTATAGGGCAAAGTCAACTGACGAGGCTGCAAGCTGAGGACGGTAGTATCATTTCATCAACACCTGAAATCCTGAGGGAGATTGAGAGTTTCTATGGACAGTTGTACTCCACGCAAACACCTGTTGAAAGTAAGGCTACAGAACCTAGAGCCAAGCTTACCCGACACTATACCGAAGATATCCCGGACGTCAGCCTGTACGAGATTAGAATGGCTCTCAAGCAGCTCAAAAACAACAAGGCGGCGGGCGATGACGGAATCAGAACAGAACTTCTGAGAGCGGGCGGTAAGCCGATACTTAAGGTCCTCCAGAAGCTCTTCAACTCTGTCATCCTCGAGGGCAAAACGCCAAAGGCATGGGGCAGAAGCGATGTGATGCTGTTCTTCAAGAAGGGTGATAAGACTCTCTTGAAGAACTACCGACCCATCTCGCTTCTGAGTATAACTTGCCACTATGCTTGGCGTTCGTGGACTATGAGAAAGCCTTTGATTCGATCGAGACCTGGGCAGTGCTGCAGTCTCTCCAGAGGTGCCAAATAGACTACAGGTACATCGAGGTGCTGAGGTACTTATACCAAAACGCCACCATGTCGGTCCGATTACAGAACCAGTGCTCTAATTCTATCCAACTACAGCGAGGTGTGAGACAGGGAGACGTCATCTCTCCGAAACTATTCACAGCTGCGATGGAGGATATTTTTAAGCTACTGGACTGGAAAGGATTCGGCATTAACATCAATGGCGAGTACCTAACACACCTGCGGTTTGCCGATGATGTAGTTCTCATGGCTGAGACCTTGGAAGACCTGAACTCGAAGATCTCAGCAATGCTTCAAAGAGTGGGTCTGAAGATGAACATGGATAAGACGAAAATCATGTCCAATGCCCATGTTGCATCCGCTCCAGTTAATGTTGGGAACATTACACTCGAAGTTGTTGACCACTATGTCTACCTAGGACAGACAATCCAATTAGGTAAGTCCAACTTCGAGAAAGAGATCTCTCGTTGAATCCAGCTCGGATGGGCAGCGTTTGGTAAGCTCCGGCATATATTTGCATCCAAAATTCCTCAATGTCTCAAGACTACGGTCTTTGACCAGTGTGTGTTGCCAGTTATGACTTATGGAAGCGAGACGTGGTCTTTTACTATGGGTCTCATAAGAAGGCTCAAGGTCACCCAGCGAGCAATGGAGAGAGCGGCGATGCTTGGTATTTCCCTGCTCGATCGAATCAGAAATGATGAGATCCGCAGGAGAACTAAAACGACCGACATCGCTCGAAGGATTGCTCAGTTGAAGTGGCAGTGGGCGGGACACATAGCGCGGAGAACCGATGGCCGTTGGGGCGGAAAGGTTCTCGAATGGCGACCGCGAACCGGACGACGTTCCGTGGGCAGGCCCAAGGAACGTGGACCGACGATCTAGTCAAGGTCGCGGGAAGCCGCTGGATGCGGGCAGCGCAGGACCGATCGTTGTGGAGATCCTTGGGGGAGGCCTATGCCAAGCAGTGGGCGTCGTACGGCTGAAATGATGATGATTCCTTATTTGTTTTACTTTCCGACCATAAGCCTAAATAATAAATTAAATGAAGGACTTTCCAGATACAACACTTCATCCCCTTTTCACCCCTTTGGGGGTGGAATTGTCAAAAACGCTGGCACAGGTAAATATTAATTTTCAATTGCCAGCCTAAATACAAAATTTGAAGATCCTAACTTCAAAACTAACGGACTTTCATACAAACATTTATCCCTTATTTCACCCCCTTAGGGGTGGAATTTTCGAAAATCCTTTCTTAGTGGGTGCCTACACTGTATAACGTATCTATGTGCAAAATTTGAAGTCTCTAGGTTCAGCGGTTTGGGCTGTGCGTTGATATCTCAGTCAGTCAGTCAGTCAGTCAGTCAGTCAGTCAGTCAGTCAGTCAGTCAGTCAGGACTTTGAATTTTATATATATAGATAGAAGATTGTCACAGCCTACATAATATCTCCTACCGGCTGCTCACAGTATAAATTCACTCTACAGTACCTACCGCAAATGTGGCTTTTTGTTCCAGGCCTTGTAAATTGACACAAATTATAGATTTTTATTAAATTTAAATATTGTACTAAGAGATTCACCCCCATCTTATACAAGCCTTCCTTGTGAATATTCAACTTCAACAAGGCAAAGCTAGTACAAAATGCGTGCACTGCAATGCTCCTTTGAAACTTTTTTTCGCGTTCTGAAGGTTGTTTCTTTTGAGATATTAAGTACTAGAGTATTTTCCAAATGATTTGCTGGTATTTATGGTTTTTAAATAATAAGAACATCTAAGATTTCTGCATGACTGTTCATTGAAATAACAACAAACACTTGTTAATGGATTACTTACACGCGGTTTTATTATATAATTTGGATATTATCAACAGGGATAGGTATATCAAGATCAAATTCAAAATATAGTCGGTAGTGGTGCCGAACGTCGATAAAAACGAAAAATCCATTAAAAACACAAATAAACAAATACTTCATCATCATCATTTCAGCCGTACGACGCCCACTGCTGGGCATAGGCCTCCCCCAAGGATCTCCACAACGATCGGTCCTGCGCTGCCCGCATCTAGAGGCTTCCCGCGACCTCGACCAGAAAAATACTTATCGCTATGTATTTAAATAAAACCGTATTATTAGTAATCAGTAAAAAAGTTATAAAGAAGTAAAAAACTCGAAGTCCCAGATGTTCAGTTGTGACATCTAATGCGTTGCATCTCGGGGGTCGAACTTGATAACCTCTGGACGCGTTCCTAGCTCTTATCATTCGTAACTGGGTGAGCTGATATGATAGCTTGTAACTGTGAGATATGTTGAATTGGGAAAAAAACTTTAAGAAGTAACTACGGATGACGGAGATGTTAAAGCAGAAAAATACTGTTTGTACCTACAAGTATTGTTGGCGAAGAATTCAAGAAATTTGTTAAGTTTATTGAGATGAGAAGTTAACTACAACTGTGAGTTTGTTTAACTTTTAACTTGAAAATTACGTGTATAAAATAATTTGCCTAATTCTATGTAAGTACTATGTAATAATTAACTCAAACTATGTAGCTAAAACAAATTAAAAACATTTTTAATGCAGTAAAACTTTATGACCTTGACCATAACAAGAAAAATTATAATAGTAGTTACTTATTAATAAAATGTATGTATGTAAACTGTAATTTCCGGCCCCACGCATAAAACTTGATATTTCTCGGCTGGAAAGGCCCTGAAAGAGCATCGGCAGACAATTTAATATTGTTTTTTCATCATATGCATTCTTATGTTATTATGCAAGTACCTACAATAAAAAATATTCCTAACTCTCATATTCATGAAGCTATTTCAATTTTCTCATTATTTAGTCAAAAATCCACTTCACTACGATCGTTCCTTTTCAAATTATCTGTCACTTTAATTAGGCCTAAACAATGAATCTGTCTCGAAATGCTCGAAACGAATCCATATTTAAAAATACAGTGAAACAAAAATAAAGCAAAAATCCGCAATTAAAAACAAAACACTGTCTCGCCTTTACAAAAGTGCTGTCAAGACGAACCACATTAACTTTTTTCCTTAGATATTTTTAGCGTGTGGACAAAAAGGCGAAAGTCTTAAATTATCCGGCGACAAAGACTAAAGCAGACAAACAGACAGACAAAAGTACAAACGAGTGATTTAGAGGTGACAGGGATACGTTTTGTTGGGCACATATCGATCTGGATCTAAATTGTGATGGATATTGATTGATTTATTGATCTCAACGTGATTAAGGGTGGAAGTGAAATATACGATGAAATGGAGTCAAGGAATGCTTTATTTTACCTTGTTAAATGAGTTAATGGTGAAAGTTATTGAGATGATTTGTATGTATGAATGGGTACTGGTTCGTTTCACAGATGTAGAATTCACTAGACAACACAAATTCATGCATCGCGTGTCCGAACCCCGACCAAGCGTCATGGTTGGTCGCCGCTAACTTACAGGGCCCCAAGTCTGCTAATTTACAAATGGTTCAATTGAATCTTAATTGGATCTCAATAGCGGTTTTTGACATTTTTGGTATTCTGCTACTAACTTAAGACCAATGGTATACGACTGAACTGCCATTGAACTGCCATCGGAATATTTGCTAGTCTGCTCTTCAATCGTATTACAATCGTAGCTCGATTGTAGAGTTAATCGGTATTCTACTCTCATTTGACATTTGTTTGACAGTACTCTCAATGACAATTGGGTTACAGCCACAGTATTTGAATAAAAGTGTTTTATTATCATTGTGTCATGTTTTACTAACAATGCCCTTCATCGCGGACAATTTTAATTCTATTTGATTATCTTAAATGATACAAAAACGTTTATTGTTATCAAAACTATCGGTCATTCATTAATTTAGTCTCTTAGTAGATTTTAGAAGGCAACACCATTAACTATCCAACTGAGACTCCATTACGATTCAATTGCGATTCTATTGAGCTGACGTACAAGTTTTTACAGAATACCCAATTTGTTTTAATCGTAATGGAATCGTAATTGAGTCCCAATTGAATATCAATAGAATCTTATTTAATTAAAATTAGCAGACTTGGGGCCCAGACCGCGCGCGTCTGTAGTTGCAGCCGGAAACGGCCGCAAAACAAAAAAAAAGCCTGATTGCATGATAATTAACTGCAATAGCCCAAAATGGTTTCGGTTTCGATTTCCCGTCACTACATTTCGGCTGTGACGTCACAGTAGATGTGTCTATTTTTTTTTTGCTCGTTATCAATTTGCTTGAGACAAAAATGAGCTGAGGACCCATGATACATTTTACGAAGTATAAGTGGTATTACGATTACCGTTTCGACAGTTAATAATTTTCTATCATTACTATCTTTGTGATTTTAATGAATTTATTAAAACAATTTGTTTTTATTTCTCAAATTTTCTGTTAGGTACCTGAACCGAAAACTGAGTTAGAAAAATTTGAATTTTATAATCTTCTTCTTCTTCTTATCGAATCGATAGCAAACTAAAACCTAAACGGTGTCAGACCAAAATTCGGCTACGCGAATCTCAGCGTTGGTAGCCTTCATTAGGTCTTCCCGCGTGCAGCTGGTTGGACACGTAGGACACGATGTTAGATGTTCCATGGTCTGAGGAACAGCACCACATCTACATGCTAAGTCCGCGTCGACCAAGAATCCCCACCTGGACAGGTTGTCCCTACTGCGGCCGACCGTTGTCCGGAGTCTATTCAGAGACTTCCAGGCAGGCCATGGTAACTCGTGTCCAGGCGGGAGGGTCTCAGACGGTGGAACAAACGGGACAGGAAGGTTGACACGCTCTCGCCACAGCCTACACCTTTCCTTCGACCGATCACCGCTATGAAGAGGGAGCACACAGTTGTTAAAGTTTTTGCGGCTTTTCAATCTTTGAGGCACCGGGTCGTGATCGAAGAGTGGATGCCGATTGTCACTCATCATAGCGGTCTTCTCGGAAGAGCCTGCCACTGCTCTGCGGATCTCTGGGGGCGCTATTCCGGCTAGTGGATTGTTAGAATTAGAATTTTATAATTAAGTGTTTCTAAAAAAACTACATGTCTCCTTCAGTCAGAGCGAAAATTCTAGTATGAACATTGAAGAGACAATCGCTCAAGCTTTTTTTACTTGTAAAAAAACAAGTAAAAAAAGCTTGAGCCATGACTGAATCTGTGAATAAATGATATGGCTATACTAAACGATATAATACCAGGACTAAAGTAGGTAGTACCTACCTAAATATAAATATTGCAAATATTTACAAATGCAGATAGCACACAGAATCAACATCCCATTAATTCATTATTGTAATAGCTGAGCATCTAACCCACAACGCTTAAACCCCAACTCGAAGGGGGCTCTATCTCTACTCACTACGCTATCGGGCTAAACGAAGCATTTCCTTTGTAGTCGCGATCCATTCCTTCAGTCGTCTGCGCACCTGAATGACTGCTATACAAGTCGTTACTCTAGATCTATGGCTTTTAAAGATATGTGCCGCTCGAGAACTAAATATCTATCACAACTTAAGTATTGGATACAAGGATTTGCTCATGACTTTGTCCGTACTTTTTCCCCGTCATATACAATACATGTCTACAATGTAGACATGTATAGAAGTTGCTATCACATGACTGGAACACAATTTAAGATTGGTGCTTTTACTAAATTATATTTAAATACAGAACGAATTTTATTTGTTCCTTTTAAGACCACAATTTAATTTAGAAAATACAACATGAGTCTACATGTTGTATGTCTATTTTCTAAATTAAATTGGGGTCTTAACGTGTGTGATAGCAACTTCTTATAATTTAAATCAATTTATTGGTATATATTTTTACTATATGCTTAACCTTTAAGAAAACTAGATAAGTACCTAGTACCAGTGTTGCCAACTTAGCACTTTCGGTGCTACATTTAGCACTATTTTCATAAGTCCAGCACGAAACAACGGCATATAGCACCTAGCACCAAATCTAGCACTAAATAGTACCTGCTTCGGTTAGAGCAGTCGCCCGGATAGCGAAAGGTCGTGGGTCCGAGTCCCATCGGAGCTGGTTGTGAGACGGGTCGATTTTTTCTAAATACTTTATTTTCCATTTTTCTATAAATTAAGTAGTTAAAAAAAATATAATCTACTTCTAGCTTTATAGATTCAACGTAAGAACTTCTCAGATTCGACGCTGTTAAATAGCAAAAAAATATACTAGAACAAAAAAAAAAAATTCCGTTCAATGTTTCTGCTTTACGTACTAGCATTATTTTTATCTCTCCGATTGTCATCTCTACATACCTACCTGGCTCAGTAAAGTAAATTCATTCAAAGTTAAATATCCCTTTAACCGATTCTGCTGACCGTACGGGCAGTATTCCTGTCCTATCCCATTGTTAGCAAGACACATGTCCCGTCTGCGGCGACGATTCGAGTCTGGAACGACTTCCTACTGATTTAATCGATTAATGCCTATCGATTATCGGATTCTGATCGATTATTTTGGGCCTAATAGGCTATTGATGAAATTTTTATGGACTATTAAAACATAAGTTACCGTTTAAGTGCTTTCAACTTTACTATATTGCTGAAGAATTGAAGATCAATATTAGCAACCGTGTGATTATATTAATATGATGAGATATCTGAATAGCAGCGAAAATAATAAGATGAAATAAATAAAGTTCCATTATGTACACACGGCGGCACATCAGACTATACATGTTGACCTTGAGACCGCCTTTATGCCCTACGTAATAAAAGCTGATATCGCAGTTTAACTTAGATGTGCTGTCGAGTGTACCTATGCAGAGAATAAATATTGTCACTGAGCAAGTTGGAAAGAATATTTTAAACTTAGACCTTTTATTAAAAATAGCGTATTCCTCGACCTGAAAACTTTTTTTTTTATTACATATTTCAAGAAACATTTTTTTTATAATCTTCAAACCTTTACAGTTTTTGAACCCTCCACGTAGGTTTCTCCTTAATTCCATTTTATCCTTGAATCAGTACCTGATTCCTGAAAGAAAAGATGAAAACTCAACTGGAACCTCCATCCATACTAATATTATAATTAATGTGAAAGTGTGTTTGTTTGTTTGTTCGTCTTTCACGTCAAAACGCAGCAACGGATCGCCGTGATTTTTGGTATGGGGATACTTTTGTAGCTGGTGATTGACATGTGCTACTTTTTATCCTGGATAAACATCATATTCCCGCGGGATAACGATGTGTAGTCGCACGCGGGCGAAGCGAAGCCGCGAGCGGAAAGCTAGGTAGTTCCAAAAAAAGAAGACACGCCAAAGTACATGATAAGAATTAAGAACACAAAAATTGATTTAACTTTGTAACATTTTTTTACTACACTACAACTTTTTTTTACTCAACAAAAAAGTTCACATAACATTTTCTTATTGATGCTCAAACCTTTATTGTCTTAAAAACCTCCTAAAAGTACATTACCTCCTTACATCTGTGAGTCCTGAAAGGGGAGATAAAAAGACCTCGCGCCGTCTGCAAAGTGCCCCCCAATTACCGCGACCCAAATGGGGGGTGGCGATCGATGCTGCCAAGATAAGCTCTCCTTGCTGACAATGTGGAACTAAGTAACATCTACAAGTTAAATGTAGGTATGAGGTGATGTAATTTTGGCTGAGTGGAAGATTTTTATACAACGTTGAATAATATAATTTCTTATTGCATTTCTATATGGGGAGGGGCGGCGAAGTCTCATTTGATAGTGCTAGAAAGAGCTCAAAGGTTAATTCTTAAGGTGGGTAATTTTAAACCTCGAATATATCCCACAGTTACACTGTACCAGGATTGTAAGGTGCTCACTGTTCGTCAAACATATATTATGACCAATATAATGAGGCAACATTCGCTTGTGCCATTCACTAACAAACATCATCTTGCAAACACAAGGAGACATTATATGACATGTAAATTGACTTCAGGTAAATCAAATATATTCAGGAGATCCTTCTGCTACCAGGGTTGTCGCCAGTATAACTTTATAACACACATCTGAACATTTATAGCAAAACAAAAGCTAATTGTAAAACTATTATTAATGAGTGGTTACAAACTAAAAACTATGATGAAACGGAAAAGATGATTGCTAAATAAACATAGAAACACACTTACTTCTTCTAATTCTCAAAGGCACTCACACACAACACACTCACATACTCTCCCACACACACATACACTTACACACACACGCATAAACACAAATACTTACTTTAGATTAATGCTTAGTTATTAATGTTTTAATTTTGTTTTTTTGTTTTTTTTCCGAAGTTAATGTGCTAAATAGATGTGGCTAAAATGTTTATGTGCCAATGTGGCAGGGTTGAGACCTGGTACTCAAGATACAGGGTTTACCTAGTTTGAGCACCAGTCTCCCTTTCTATAGTGTATTTTTTATTTTATTTTAACATAAGATAATGTTCTTGTCTATGTCAAAAGGGAGAAAATAAACAAATTTTTATTATTATTATTTATAATATAGGTTCAAGTAGATTACTATATTTGTGACGTGTTCCTTCCAAATAGTAATAAATCGGTACTTATTCGTTTCTAATTTCCTGCAGAAGATATTTCGTTTTTAATTTCCAGCAGAGATTTCCTGCTTCCTGCAGAAAATAATTATTGACAGCATGCGAGTAATGTCAAAAATATATTTGTTAAAAAAACCTCCGTAAGAGCAAAGAATACTATAATATTACTAAGTAAGAGGTTCCACCCCCAATTAAATATATTATATGCTCCATCTACGAATATAATAGGTAAGTACTGTAAGGTAGGTTTAATATGAACACCTAAAACTATTTAAAAGTGCATAACAGTCCTCGCGCCCTACAATTTCCGCGACCCAAATGTGGCGATCGATGCTGCCAAGATAGTCTCCTTGCTGACATTGTGGAACTAAGTTAAGATGTAGGGCAGAAGCCCCGGTTTTGGCCACTGTACCGGTTTTGGCCACTTTTTGCCCTAAAAGTTCTCTAAACAACTTTTCGCCATTTTTGCTAAAGGCACTTAAAATAAGGTATTTTACGCTAATGATAACAACCGTTAGAATTTTTAGTCCTACGATTTTTTCTCAAAAAACTCCATTTTCTGTTTTAAAAAAGGTTTTGTATGAAAATTTTAAGAAATTTGTTTTGGATGAAATACTTTAAACCTTGGTTTTTTACAATTAAATTGTTGTTTTGCAATTGATTGGTTTCTAGCGCATTAGAATATATTGATTTAACCTGGATTTCGTTTTGATTTTTCGCTATAAGTACTTACAAAAGTTTAACTATCAATAAGTGGCCAAAACCGTATTTAGGTAATTTAGGTTTGTTTAACAACACTTATGAACGTCAATGAAGCTACGCCATCGGTTCGCAAATCCTACGGCAGGAGACCTTGTAGCGAGAAGAACCGGCAAAAAACTCGCCAAGGGCTATTTTTTTCTCCCTGTTTTAACTTATACAGAGTCGTCAAATTTTAAAAATGACCTTCACATAATAGTATGGTTACTTTCCATCACAATACATAATACCGCTTAAATTAAGTACAATTTTGCTTATTACCTAAAACAGTAAACAATTTTCAACTAAACAAGGAATCAAATAGTTTAATGGACACACTAATCTTAATCTTATTCACATTATATTATAGGATTAATAAAAAGGAAACTGCAAGCTAAGCCGTATATTCAAATCAATAAGTATTAACAAATAAAAGGAATTTTTGAATAAATAATACAATTAGTAGAAAAATTGCTGTTACTGTAAGACCTGGGTACCAAAATTACCATGAGACACACCAGCTCGCTCATAAAACTATATAATACTATTACAAACCATATCCCGAACACCTTTAACACAAGTAGACATGAGCAGACCCACCCCACTGGCAGCACCCGTTCACGAGCATGACGCATGAGCCAGCCATCGCTTCACTCAACCATATTTTAGGGAACGTAACGACCCGACTCACACGACACCACCGCAGGAATGTTTAACGAGAGCATGACATATAGCCTATTTTCCAGGTCCTCAACAATAATGTAGCATACTTCTTATAGTGAAAGAATTTTTGAAATCGGTATATTAGTTTTTGAGTTTATTCATTACATACATACAAATTAATCTTTCCTCTTTATAATATTAGTATAGATATAGGTAATGAAATCACACTATCTATGGGAAGTGTCCCCAACTCCCCACCCACCAACAAACTTCCTCATATAATTATTAGGTCCACCTATGAAATTAAATTAGCGTTTTGTCGTACTGGCCACGTTGATTTCATATATCGTTTGATTCGGAATTTCGGTAATTCGGAATTGATTCGGATTTGGAATTATTTCAAATTTAGGCTTGTGTATTTCTGTTTAGAAAATAGTGATTCACTTGTTTTCGCACCATTTGATTTTTCTTTGGCATCGTTCTGTTCCGTCCGCCCGCCCGGGTTGCTCGAAGAAGTTCTGGTCACTCAGAAAATGGAAAACTTGAAATATCGCGCTATTTACGAATATGAGTTCCACCGCGGCACCAGCACAGCAGAAGCAGCTCGAAGGATTACTTAACGTTATGGGGAAGCTACTTTAAAAGAAAACACGACACGTTTTTGGTTCCAATGGTTTCGTTCTGGAAATTTTTACCTACAGAACAAACACCGTGAACGACCCGAGACCTTAGTTGATAATGAAGAAATAAATGTGATCGTGGAAGCGGATTCATCGCAAACCACGTCAGAGCTAGCGGCAGTCTTCCGTGTGAGTTATAAAACGTTCAATTCATTGACAACCACCGATTTCAGACCAAGAGGTCCCGGTTTCGATTCCCAGTGGGGGTGTGGGGGTACTCATATTGTATTCGGTTTGGTTGGTGGTAGGACTAGTTCTTAGTCTGCCTGGCTAGCTACCACCATCTTATCTAAGTCTGACGCCATAGATAGCAATGATGTTTTCAGCATTACTGTGTTCCGTCAGTTAGAGATAAGATAGCCTCAGTGATTGAGGATTCCGGAAGTAGTGCGCTTCCACCTTCAGCCTTATCACCACTTAACCTCAGGTGCGATGAAGGCTACCCCGTTGTGAATAAAAAAAATTGGAAAATTGATAAAGCTCGAGAAATGGATATCCTGAATTAAGTGAAAAACACACAAAAAGCATTTTAATTTCAATGTCAGGACCTAATATTCCTTCACAATTCTACCTAACCTAATTCCTCAGCTTTTTTATATTTGAAGCCTGGAGGGCGCGTAAGCTCCAATAATGCCATCTGTAAATATAGAGAACATTATGACCATAGTCTCTATCTATGTTTATTACCTCATGACTCATGATCTATCCTTCACATCCTATCCCACCAAATGTTCCTCAGATATTTTCCTCAGCTTTTCTATATTTAAAGGCCGGAGGGCGCGGGTCGCTGGGCGGGGTAGGGCGGCGCGACCTCTGACCCGCCCTCCCCCCCTCTCCCTCAGAGGGTTACCTCAGACAGATGCCTTCATTTCACATTTCCACTGGAGTTGAGTTTTGTTTGTCTTGTTTTCAGTCTTGAGTACTTGTAAAGGGAAAAGTGGTTGGGTTCTAATAAGATTGGTAAGTATATGAGTATATGAAGTGTAGGGTAGTGATAAGGAATTGTATCTGTTGAATGTTTTTTTGTGAATGGTGCATCCAAGCCGCAGATACTATTTGCTGAGCAAAATTTGTAATAAGTGGAAACATAAAAAAATATGTAATATAAAGAAAGTCAATTTGTTCCATGCTATAAAATGTTGTAACTGCGTTGTGGATGCACCAGAAGTATATGGAATATCTATTCGTAAAGAATGTAGTGTTTTTTTTTAAAGAAACCACATTATCACATAAGTATTGTTTTAGATTTTTCTTTAATGAATGTGTGAAGGCGTATTTCCCGTTTGTTACCAATAATTTGATAAAAATTCTGATAAAAACGACCCATTTAAACAAAATGGAATAAATTAAGTTTAGTTATTTAATTGGTTGTTGATTAGATTTTACTATTGTTTGTTCCATTCCAGCTCTAATTACGATCTAACATTATTAAAACATCTCATAATTTACAATTATTCACATAACACAACCGTACCTACTCTTGCAAACTTAACTCAAACATAAAACTTGAAAGCTTTTTACGCGTCAGAATGTTTACATTCTAAAAAAATGGCGTATGGTAATTAACAAACATAACTCAACAAATTACAACAAAAAAGTTTGATCGAAGAAAGCGAGATGCTCTACCAACTCTATGCTATCAACTATAGAAAGATTCCAATTCATATTACGGTTTCGCTACCAAATATCGCTCAGCGTGACGCGTCACCCTGCGCGCGCGTCACGTTGACGAGTGGCGCGGGAGTGCCCCCCCCCCCTCGCCACGCCACGCCCCGCGCAGGCCCCGCCCACCGTGATCTAGATCGATCTAGATCAGTGCGCACGAGTCGAGCTTAATAGATTTTTATTGGTCAACACTTTTTGGCGCTAATTGATGAAACGCTTACTACATTCTTCAGTCAATTGGTTGTTTAAAGCTTCGCATATTCTTTTCAGCTTAAGTTTTACATGAATCAAAGCTGATATTATGTGCTCTTACAAAATTTACATAGCATTTAAAGCTATGCGTCTTGTTTTCAGCTGAAGTTTCACATGTACCTAACTAAGCTAATATGTATGTTAAAATTACTGTTTCATATAACTAGACGAAACAAAGTTAATATTTGTGTCTATAGTCTTCATGCTAACTCAAAGAACGTATTCTCGTAAAGTTACGTAATTACTCGTAAGCATCGGAGCTTCGTGTATAAATGACTCAAGTAAATGTGATGTAGGTAGCTCAGTATATAGAGCGACTATCAGCGGAGCAGAAATATGGAGGTAGCGGGAAAGTTGATACAAAGTAGGATTTTCAGGTAGCGTCTGAAAAAACGACGCGGAAATATTTTCACCGAGAAAATCTGTTCAGGTTACTTTCATGTCGAATTCAACTTAAAACTATTATTAATTTGATATTAGATTTTGAAATATTGTGTTTTAAATCGATCCAAGTAAGTTAAGTTTACCTATAAAAAAAAAGTTCTTTAAGTGCACAAATCGTTACATACACCGTCAATTGTCATTTGTCACAAACGCCAATTCCGTTTAACCGCCACTCATGCGTCCGAAAGAAATATCCATATAAGAAAACAAGCGCGTCAAAACAAACTCAAACCGCCCATCGTTTCATTTTCTTACCAACGGTACTTGGCTACTGAAAGATTTCCCCCGCGGGGAGGGGGGAGGGGGCCGGTGTCGAGGTGGCGGGGCCTTCGCTCCCTGCCCCTGCGGGCCACCGGGCCAATGGCGGAGCGCCGCGCCCTGGCACGACCCGGCTCAGTCGCGACTCAACCGCGACCCTTGACACACAAGCGCGTTGCGCGCGTATCTAGCCGTGACGGCAACCGGCATCATCACGCACGGAGCGCTAGTTTACGGCGGGGTCGGAGGCCCGGGGCTGTGCCCTCCGAGAGGCCCTGACCTCCCGCCTTTGGAGCTCGGCTTCCGCGGCAGCTGGCGGGACGACGAGCTGCTGCCCTCGACGCCTGCGAGCCAGGCAGCGTCGACGCAGAGCGGCTCCTCGGCCAACGACAAGGGCCAGAACGTTGAGTGCGTCGTCTGTGGCGACAAGTCTTCGGGCAAGCACTACGGCCAGTTCACTTGCGAGGGTACGTAGCGTGTGAAGTGAAAGTGATGTGCTAACTTACTATCCCTGTGTACTAAGTGCGCTCGGAGTGCTCACGGATCATAACTGGTGCGGTTAGGCAATGTCCGGTTTGAGGTCAAAGGTCATCGCTATCAACTTAAATAAAAAATCGCGAAAGAATAACAAATGTCTTTACAAAAAAAAAGGTTTTAAGAAAAAAGTACTTTGATATAAAAACGAAAACTGCCTAAGTAAAAAGTTCAAAAGATTAAAAAATTGCAATCTGTAAGAAATCTGCATTAAAATTTTTGCTGAGTCAGCGATTCGCCGACGGACGGACTCGGCAATGTCACGTGCCTTTTTGTAATTTTCTTTAATCGCGGACTTTTATTTTTGCGTCCTTGCTTCGTCACACAAAAGTCATTGATGAGTTTTAGTGATATAAGTTTTAAGGAAAACCTAAGAAGACAATAGTTTTTAGTGAAAATATGTGGGACAAACATTAATTTGAAGCAAAACAACTTTTTCATTACATCAATTAATTGCGCCAGACATATTACTGAAAAAAGGATCTTCTAAGTAAATTAAATATCAAATACGTCTACGAAAGCTTATAAATACAACCGATATCTAAAACAATCATTAACTATAAAACTAATTTAAGCAAAAACCAATTAAACTCATAACACAGCTCTATCAAAGAACTTACAAAGTGGATTTATCAAATGAATCTTATTAAACAATTATCTCAAGACAATGGAGAAGGAACGCAATTTATCACTCCCCTGGTAACCTCAAAAATCTCAATTACCCCGGTTCTAATCAGAATGCAATAAGACAAAGTTTTCATAAACAGCCTGCCTCTGAAGATAAGGGGTGTCTCACTTTTATGCAAATTAAGCGATCGCGGAATTGCTGTTTTCTGAGTTACGCCCTTTTTGTTTTGACACGCCAAATTGTAGCGTAGTAGTGGTGTTTTGAAAGTTAGGGGAAATGGTGAAACCGAGCCTTAATTTAATAAAAAAAATCAATTGTAAAAGTGGATGCCCACAAAAATTGCTCATTCATATATTGTGATATTTTCTTCGTGCAATATTTTAGTAAAAAAGTGCAATGAAAACGAAAAGGTTAGAGTCGATTAAAGAAAGTTTAAAATTGTAATTAATAAAAAGCTAATAATAAAAAAACGATAAAGGTTATCCAAATTGTGGTATAACGTTATAAAATAATTATAATATCAAACTAAACATGCCTTTAAAAAAGCAGTAATTAATAAAATCAAGCATACGGATACTCGTTACGTATTGTGTTTAGCTTGATGATTTCTGAAACACTAGCGAATCGCCCCGGTTTTGCACGGGTGCTATGTTAATGTGTTATGTTAATGTGTTACCTTCCTCTAAAATGACTCTGTCTATTGATGAAAACCGCAATAAAATCCGTTGCGTAGTTTGAAAGATATAAGCGTACAGACGAAACGTGTCTTGAATAGAATATAATAGAATATTTTTATTTAACAAGAATGTGGTACATTATATTATTATAGATTTCAATTACATTTACAAGTCCAGGATATATTCACCCAGTTAGGGTGGTTGATTTTTACTATGACCATACGAGTTTTAATGCATCTTAGGATAAAAAAAACTTAAGTAAAGTACCTATGCTAAATGATATAGACTGAAAATAATATTTTTTAATTCGCAAGAATGTGGTACCACTTTATACAGATCTTACATTATATAGATTTTAATTACATTACAAGTGCAGGACACATTTAGTGGTTAGTTTTTTACTATGATTACACGATTTTTATTGCATTTTAGGACCAAAAAATTTCCAAAGCTAAAAATGATACTGACTAAAAATAATATTGAATAAAAAGTTGAAGTCATTTATTTTTGAGTATAACATATTTCGTGTTTTCGTATGTACCTATTGTCACAAGAAACACATAATTAACCATTCAGATACATATTTCGATAATTAAAAAATACACATGGCACCTATTCAAGACGTTAACAAAGGAATTTCTCCGCATTGTAGAGACGGTCTTAGAGCATAATTGGTCGTTTCGTGTCGTGAAATAATTACGTACCCGATCAAGATAGCTTAGTATGAGCAAATCCTGGGAAACACTTAGATTTTCTTGTAATTTTTAATAAAGAAACCTGCATTTTCTAAGTATCCAAAGCTTTTTTAAGGTAGGTGATGTTAAAAATGAAGATAGGTAAGTACACCTATAAAATTGCCGCTTTCTATGAGGAAATCGTAGGAAAATGGAAAATGAAGTATTTAGAAAAAAACGACCCGTCTCACAACCAGCTCCGATGGGACTCGAACCCACGACCTTTCGCTAGTAAATCTTCGCTTTCGGTAGTAATATCTTCACATTGATGAAATTAACGCTGGCTATACAGCGCGTAAGAAGTATTGAATAAACTCGACGCTTCTCCTAACGACTCCGTAGCTCAGTGGTTAGAGCAGTCGCCCGGATAGCGAAAGGTCGTGGGTTCGAGTCCCATCAGAGCTGGTTGTGAGACGGGTTGATTTTTTCTAAAGACTTCATTTTCTATTTTTCAATAATAAAAATTGCATTGTTAATGCAAAAAAGTAAAAATTTAAATAAGTCGTAGGAAGTTGGAATTATCATACAAAGATATTTGAGGATTTCTTGCACATGTGATCTCTGAATTCAACGAAACTTTAGAGATATGATCAGATTACATTAATCTTACTAACTATTGCCTATAATCTCATTAAAAAAATGCCTTACATTAAAAAAACCAAAGAGGGGTACTTTGAAACAATTATAAAAAAATGACATTTTTTGGGTGCATATCATTACGACGTACTCTATTTTCGAAACTGAGTATTAATTCACATCAATTTAAATTTGAACTTTAGATATTTAAATTAGAAGCTCACTAATGGTTATATTAAAAAACAAATTCACTCATGATTGAACAACCAACGAAATTTAACAAAGTTTAACAAAAGCGTATTTTTAATGCACGGTCAATAAGACCAAGACTTGATCGATGGCGGGTTAATCTTGTTTAAAATAATTTAACGAGAGAATCGGTATTAAAATGCTAATGTTTGAAATCTGCGACAGCAAAGATTTATAGTGTGGCAAAATTATTTTGTATTTTAATGTCTACTGCATTTGATAAAGTTTTTAAAGGTCAGCTAATAGTTGGCGCTTGTTTAAATTCAATGATCTATCTATCAACATTTATATTTTCAATTTTTTTATTTGGTCTAGCCCAATGGCACAGTGGTACGATTCCTGCTTACTCAGGGGTCATGCGTTCAATCCCCTATCGGGTTTGTGTTTCTGTGTGTTCCGTGTCGGAATAAATAATTTTAATGCTTTCGTTTTTTTCGTATCACAGTATTGCTTAAATTGCTTAATTCTGCTTCAGTACCCCTAGCATGAAAAACATTCGGTATCGTAATCGTATGGTATGAAAAGCAGCAGCGTCTCTTTCGGTCGTATAATGAACTAAAATTTAATACATTGACAACAGCGCTTTGAAGGCTGCCTGTACACGGGTAGAGTAAACGGTAGAGTAGAGTGGTAGAGTACTAACTATCCTACTTACTACACTAATGTAGACATCATTGGTAGAGTAGAGTAGGTATAGGTACTGAAATTTGGTAGAGTAGAGTAGCTAGCACCGCGGGCAAGCTACTCTACCGCTCTAATCTACCTTTTACCCGACCTACAGCAGTCTTGACAGCTTTTGAAGGATAGTAGGTACCTACAGTTTAGAGAGCTTGTCAGATGAATGCGCTCGACTGGGGCATTTCTGGCGCTAGTTTTAGTAAATTATTTGTTCTAAGGTTATGGTAAAAGATTAGTATTCGATTTCGATCGTGCGCAGACTTATCTGGCTCGCACTTTGCTATTACGATCATCATAGCGTCAGTTTTCATGCTACGGCTACTGATGATTAGTACCTATGTGATATTGTCCGATATTTAAACCTTTTTTTATCCACAAAGGGGTAGCACTTAGCCTTCATCACACCTGATGAAAAGTGGTGATAAGACTGAAGGTGGAAGCGCATTACTCCCGGAATCCTCAATCACTGAGGAACTGGCTATCTTATCTCTTACTGCCGGAACACAATAATTCTGAAAACATCATTGTTATGGTGTCAGACTTAGATAAAATGGTTATTTGTTTCGATATCAATTTAGTCACAGAATCGTAGCGAGGCGTAAAGTGACCAATTATAATCTCCATAGCATGTTAATTAAAGCCCTTTTTTGGGTATTCCACTTTATTACATTAAGTAGGTATTAGGTACTTTTAATTTTTACTCATACTCTTGTTTGGAAACGCAGTTACTTGAACTTAAAGTTTTCGATTAAAACAAAATTGGTTTCTATATACCCTTTTTTTTCTAAATGAGAAATCTTGTTTTGAACATTTGTACTTTTCGTATTGAATAATCCATTTATCAAAGTTAATAAAAGATGCTTCATTCAATAAAACGCAACTCTGAAATAGCTAAAACGTATTGTAACGTAACGTAACGTAAGTAACGTTTGTATCGCGTTACTCAATAGTAAAATAGTAGTGTTGACTCAATCTCTAATGTATTGTAAAAGCAGGCACCTACGTTGGCAACGTATTAAATAATTCGCACAAGTAAATATCTCCACAGTCAATGACATGTCATTGAGTGCACAAGTCATTATATCAGGTCCCTAAGACCACTGCCTTGACCCCGATGGGTTAAACGATAACCTGTGCTGAACCCAGCCTCTTTCCTGATCTAAGCCTGTATTTATTATAAACGCATACCAATGTAAGCGTTATATTATTTGCACGTGAAAAATTATATCAGCAGTCAACGACATCAGACATGAACATAACCCGTGTGACATAATAAAGTCATCGAGTGCACAAGTCATTATATCAGGTCCCTAAGACCACAGCCTTGACCCCAACGGGTTAAACGCTAACCTGTGTTGAACCCGACCGCTTTCCAGATATAAACATGTAATATGTGTGTGTATGTTTTTATTTTTGTTTAGAAGCGCAATGGAAGATTTTTATCTGATAATAAGATGTGTTGTAGATATTTTTTATTTATCTTGTTTTCGTAGTTCTTTTTATTAACTTGCCATGTTAGTTAGTTAGTTAGTATGTTAGTTAGTTAGTGGGGGACAAATCTTGCAAGCTTAATTTGACCCACTTCCCAGTGTCCGATGGAGCTGAAATTGTGTATACAGATTTGGTTCAGATGACATTATAAATACAATATAAAAGTACAGTCAGCAAAAAAGCTTGTCATAAAAATGAAATTTTTACTAAAAACTTATTTTATTATACTAGGTTCGTTATACATAAGAATGTATAATTGAAACAAGAGTTTCAATTAATTATTTGACTCTTTTGATAAATAAATATTTAGTTTTGTCTAGGTATAAGTAGTTACATTAAACAAACATTAACATTTAAAATCAAATCGATTTAATTTTTGTTGTTAATGCTATTCTTATTATAATACTATACTATATAATTAACTTACCAACATTGTATTCGAAGGGGAAAAACCATTTAGTCAAGCACTCAACAAATCTTTGATAAAATCAAAGTCACATATTTTGTTCTTATAACTTTAACCATTCCTTGTAATTGCAGACCAAGAGCTAAGCAAGTAAGTTTGCCTTAGTTTGCATATCTGACGCTGTTTTTCATTATGTAGGTACCTAAATGTGTGAGGTACTGTAATGGCTTTATGTTTATTTCAGCTTTTTAATGTATTAGGTTAAGCAGTTGGTCTTCAAGTAAATAAATAATAATAAAAAAAATAGCATTGTTTTAGCATGGTCTAGACTCTAGTGGTACAACCAAACCCAGAGTTCTCGAAATCAATTCCCAGTGGGTGTACATATTGTTTTCGGTTTGGTGTCTGGTTGGTGGTAGATAGAGCTTATTCAAAGTCCGCCTAGCTAGCTACCACCACCTTATCTAAGTCTGACGCCATAACAACGATGTTTTCAGCATTGTTGTGTTCCGGCAGCTAAAGATAAGACAGCCAGTTCCTAAGTAATTGAGGATTCCGGGAGTAGTGCGCTTCCACTTCTAGCCTTATTGTCACTTAACATCAGGTGTGATGAAGGCTAAGTGTAGGTACCCCAATGTGGATAAAAAAACAGAAAACTGCGTCAGCTATGCGAGCTAAGCTGAACTTAAGTAGGTAGCTAGCTCTTTGTTTACAATGCTTAGGTATGTCGAATACTTATCTCAAAATATTCTGTTTCTGAAAGTCTTTTAAAATACTTCAATAGCAATCGCAAAACAATGTCCCGAGTAACTTCATTAAAAAAACCTAATGATTTCCTTAATTAAGAAGTGAAATACTTTATTGAGCGATAGGATACCGACACACTGGCGCCATCATGAAAATATTTCACCAAATAACAAGTCACATTGATAGATGTCGGGTACAGGATTTGCGGTATAATATACGGGGTGTTTTAAGTTTTACTTGATTATTTTATCAAACAACGAGTCACATTGATAGATGTCGGGTACAGGATTTGTGGTATGATATACGGGGTGTTTAAAGTTTAACAAATGACCAATGGTGAAATAATGTCTAATACAAAGTTGTGTGTGAAATGTGTTATAAACGCAACATTTTCAGTCACGTTGCTAATGAAGGTGGTTTATTTGGAAAAATTAATGCTACGCTAATTTATAAGAGATCTTTCAATCTTATACTGTTGAAGTTGAGAAAGCTTTTAAATCTAAAAGATTTTAGCTGTCTCAAGTTCTTGAACTCAAAATACAAAATTTATTTATTCAGATTAGGTTACAACACGAACGTCAAAGAAGCTTCGACACTATAAATAATAAATAACTAACTTCTTACATTCACATCACACCAATTATCTAAGCCCATGTTAATTTCATTAAGAAACTGTATCATGGAAAACTTGATAACGAATAAATATATACTTAAATACTTTTTGTTTGTAAATACATACTTAATGAGTCCTTGCACTTTTAAAGTCGTTTAACAATAGATTATCTAAGTATGTCTCGATTTAAAACCACAACTCATTCTCTGAGTTACAACATAATGCAGTAAAAAATGCGAAAAAAACAAAAAACAAGTTTAAAAAAAAACATACTCTAACTTCAAAAGGATGTTAAAAAAATGGCGTAAAAACATCAAAGCTCGTAAAGTTCTACATTCGCGTCGTTTATCAATTTAGGCGAGTTGACTGGCGCCAGCGGCTCACCCTTGCCCTTTAACGCGTATCGTTGCTGATAAAGACAATTTTTAAGTTCCGTTCTAATAATATTGTGTCTACTACACTTAATTAGGTCAAGAGTTTATTGAAATTTATTCCTTATTATAAGGTAACACGATTCAAATAACGCAAATCGGTTACTGAAAAGAAAATCTTGTTGTCGAAATTTCGGTTTAGTTGCAGACGTTATATTAATTTATATATTTTTTGTCTAGTAGAATATTAACAGAAGGGAGGTTAGGCTTGGAAGTCAGGTAAACTGTCGTTACATAGCTTCTTAGAGTTAGTAAACGTTATTGTTACTTTATTTATAAGCGTGCTAGATTTAGCTACCTACACTCTCTGAGATTTTCATAGGTAACGTTCGTTATATGTATTTGGAAAACTGCCTACTTTTTAAGCTTAGCATGACATAGATTATAGCAAGAGGCGAAAGCCTAAATCGATAAAAAGCATTAGTTCGGTACCGTAAACTGCTATTTTGATGTCGACAAATCCGCTTTATTAACATCTGGACCTCCCGCTGACCGCTGCACAACCTTGTCTAAATAAAACCGGGCCTAATGCAGAGGTGGACCGTACTAAAACCTTTATAGGTGTTATAACGACAAAGTTCCCCGTCGAAGCGCTCCTTTTGACTTAAATGCTCACGTCCGCGACCATAGTGATTGCAGTTGACACCTGTGATTAGTGACGGAAATAAGCAGATATAGTTATTGTCGATACTTCATTGATATCTTGACAAAAATAACAATAGTTAGCAACATTATCTAGGTTTATAGGCATAAAACAAAACCTTTTAATCAATAAAAAAGTGTTGAAGTCACTTGAAATTTGGTTTAAATGTTCTGTTTATTAGTTTTTACTATCGTAAACATATTTTAATTTTTAGTTTTTTGCATTCACAATGCAATTTTTATTACAGAAAAATGGAAAATGAAGTATTTAGAAAAAATCGACCCGTCTCACAACTAGCTCCAATGGGAGTCTAGTCCCATTGGAGCTAGTTGTGAGACGGGTCGATTTTTTCTAAATACTTCATTTTCCATTTTTCTATCGTAAACATGTTAACTAAGATCTTTGCAGCAAGTACAAACATATGTTTGCATCAAAGGAAGTTCCATTTAAGTTTGTAGGTAGGTAGTGTAGGTATACTGAGTTACCTAAGTAATTTATTTTATACCAGATTTCCGCCCGCGGCTTCGCCTGCGTGGACTACACGAAGTTATACCACGGGAATGTGATATTTTTCTGGAATAAAAGAAACCTATGTTCCTCTCCAGGTTACAAAGTATCTGTGTCCCAAATTTCAGATAAATCCGTTCAGCCGTTTTGGCGTGATTGAGTAACAAACATCCAAACAACTAACATCTAAACATCTAAACTTTCACATTTATAATATTAAGTAGGATTAGTAGGATAGTAGGATTTGCACGTAAACCATCAATTATGATTCAATAAATTTAGGAATAAATCAAAATAATGTTCACAACGTATCACAAATAAACTATTGGCCACAACTTTAAACAAAACCAAGAAATCAGAAAAAGCTATAACTCATTCCAAGCGCATTTACTACCTAAGAATACACCTCATGAAACACGTTAAACAATCGAGGGAAAACATCTTCTCATACATCACAGAAACTATGAAAATATCATCAGTACTAATGAATGGAACGAAGTGTCATTTTTCAACTGTCGATACTTGAGTGTCGATACGGCGCAGCACTATTGGCCGCCATAACTGGTCACTTTATGGTATGTTTTGTCCCGCGATACCGTGGCAGTTAACCCTATCTTTACGGCCGACTCTAAACATAAGTGTCTTTCCGAACTTATTTATTTTTATCTCATTCCACTTTTTAAATTGAATTCACGATCGGCGCGTGTGTGGCGCTCTTTCCGACCACTAAAACTGTCAATAAAAAGCGCGCCAACCACGCACGCCTTTTAATGAAAATCCAGACCCAACTTAATATATTATTTATGGGAATTAAATAAGTGTAGGTACCCCTTATTAGGGTTAAACACTTGAATTTGACTTTTACGGATGTCTAAGATATTTAAGACCCAAATTATTACCGGAAAGTAACGTATTGGCACGTCGTAAAGCTTTTTTTATCTAGAAAAACGATTTACTAAGGTGGTAAATATTTTATTAACGATAAATAAAGTTTAATGATAATTTTTTACTGGCGTGCACTTTACAAGAATGTTTTATAGAAAATTTATAGTCAATAGGAGAGTTAAAAGTATCTTTGACGATTAAGTCGATAATGAAGTGTGACTACGGACGAGTTAGTATGTTAATATTAATGTTTTATACTAATTTATCTATCAAAGTGACACTAAGGTGCTAAATGCAGATGAAACTCACTTACGTTGTCGGAATTTCGGCCAAATTAGTAATATTTTTTATCATTGAGCCATAACGTAGAGGTTCTCAGTTGTAAAACCAATATTATCTTGATGTTGTTTATATACCGTATGTATAAAATGTCATGCATCTTCTTGTTTTCACTAAAAAATATTCTTAATCAAAAGGCATTGCCTAAAATTGGCGTCTTTTTTTCTCGGGGCCACCAACAAAATGTTTGATATCAATTCTTGATAGTATATCAAACAATATCTGTTGTTATGGCAGCAAGAATGCAGCTGCTGCAACAATAATAATAATAATATGCATATTGTCATAATTATCAGCCATTTAATGTTCCCACCGCTGCGCAACATGTCTTCCTTATGGATGGATAAGGAGAACGCCATGACCCACCACGCGAGCCCAGTGCGGATTTGTGGGTATTAACGACTGCAAACGCAGCCGGGACCAACGGCTTAACGTGCCTTCCGAAGCACGGAGGAGCTCGAGAATAATTTTTAGTCACCCATCCCGTGACCGACCATTGCTAAAATTGCTTAACTTCAACGATCGCAGGTCGAGCGCACCGGACCACTGCGCCATGGGCTCCTCGATATGCATATTGAGTTAGTAGCAACTTTTATACCTAAGTCAATCAAATAAATCTTAATTAAATACTTAAAAAAATTATACTTAAATAAATAACTTCTTACAATCACACCAATTATCCAAGCCCATGAAAATTCCATTATGAAACTGTGTCATGAAAAACTTGATAACGGATAAATAAAGGGATTTTCAATAGGGACGCTCGAACTTTGAAAGTTGATAGCGGCCATCTTGGAAAAGCGATAGCTGTCAAATTTGGCGGGAATACATATTTATTCGTGACATTTCACCATGGAAAATGTGGTTGCAAAAGGACGGCGCTACTTGCCATACTGCACGGGAAACATTAAATTTATTGGATAAGAAGTTTGAGGGCTTCGTTATCTCGCGTGGTGGTGACATCAACTGGCCAGCGAGATCGTGTGATCTAACTCCGCTCGATTACTTTCTGTGGGGCTACGTGAAGTCCTGAGCCTATGCTGACAAACCACAGACAATTGCTGCCCTGAAGGCCAACATAACTCGCGTTATTCATGAGATTGAACCCCATTTATGCGAAAATGAAGGTAGTGTGGATACACCACCTTCAACGGAATCGCGGTGACCATTTGCCTGAAATTATATTCCATAAATAATGTCATCAAATGCTCTTTAAAATAAAATAAAAATTGTGGGAATATCACTTAAACGGGTTGTTTTATTCCATTTCAAAGTTCGAGCGCTGTTAATGAAAAACCCTTTACATGCCTAAATACTTTTTGTTTGTAAATACATGCTTAATATACATAGAAAACAACCAGACCAAGACAAATAGACATGTTCATGCACACAGATATTTGTCTTGTTCAGGAATCGAACCCGAGACCTCTGGCGCAGAAGGAGTGTATCCTACCCGTTCGCCAAATCGGTCGTCAATCTGCAGATTTCCTAATAATACCGAGAAGAAATCTGCAGATTGACGACCGACGATTTGGAAGTTAAGGGAGGCCCTTAACTTTTTAATTATATTTTCTTCAATTACAAGCGCATGCGCAGGTCCAAACCACCATACATCCACATGTCAGGCAGGACCTAGATCATTAGCCCGATCCGCTGCAGTCATTAAGGCGAATAATATTTCATTAGACTCCTTCTTTTGTGCTCTCAGTCTTAATGAAATGATTAAGGGAAGTTATTCCGAGCCGTATGCATATTGATTCGTTGATGGTCTTTATTAAGCATGGTTAAAACTACGTAAGTATATAGGTATACTTAGGTTAGGTTGCAATAATCATGAATTTACAATGGTTGAAATTAGAAAAAAAAAACTGGAATTGACTTTTTACTATAGAAGTTGTCAAACTTACCTTTTTTATTAAAGTCAACGTTTCATCATGTCAGCCGAACGACGCCCACTGCTGGGCATAGGCCTCCCCCAAGGATCTCCACAACGATCGGTCCTGCGCTGCCCGCATCCAGCGGCTTCCCGCGATCTTGACCAGATCGTCGGTCCACCTTGTAGGGGGCCTGCCCACGGAACGTCGTCCGGTACGCGGTCGCCATTCGAGAACCTTTCCGCCCCAACGGCCATCGGTTCTCCGCGCTATGTGTCCCGCCCACTGCCACTTCAATGATGCAATCCTTCGAGCTATGTCGGTTGTTTTAGTTCTCCTGCGGATCTCATCATTTCTGATTCGATCGAGCAGGGAAATACCAAGCATCGCTCTCTCCATTGCTCGCTGGGTGACTTTGAGCCTTCTTATGAGACCCATAGTAAAAGACCACGTCTCACTTCCATAGGTCATTACTGGCAACACACACTGGTCAAAGACTTTCGTCTTGAGACATTGAGGTATTTCGGACGCGAATATATGTCGGAGCTTCCCAAACGCTGCCCATCCGAGCTGGATTCGACGAGAGATAAAAGTCAACGTTTAGATAGTTTTTTTTAGTAACACAGATTCTATAGTACTTGTCAAAACGCGCATTATTTATATTTAAAACTTGAGTTTTTAAAACGTGTAGTCTTCCCTTCTTATAAATACCACACATGTTGTATGTCGTTGGATCCCTGGACAATTTTTCTACAATTTAATATTTATTTCATTAAAAACTATTATAATTTAGCGGTGCAAATAATTTATATAATCACAGGTGTTTTACAGGTGCAATAAAACTTAATTACAACTTTAATAAAAAGCAATAAAGTCCAATTTCTCAAGCAATAACAGGGTACCACCGGGTACTTGAGAAAAAACGTGACTTGTCAGTTTTATTTCTTAAAGGAAGTCTGTTCTTACTGAAATATATGAATAAGCACAGACTAGAAAGCCATCCTGCCCTATCCACACGTTCCAAAACATTAATTGGTTTAAGAAAACAGATTGAAATCCGAGCTTGTGAAACGGTCATAATATGACCACGCATTAAACGTCCACACATTTTGCGGACATCTAATGACCGCAAATCAGGTCAGAGGATAAACAACAAGTATATACCTAACAAAAAATGACATCGCAAAATAAAGAGTAAGCTTTTATTTTCTTTCTTACCATGTGTACCTACATACGTACATACGTAACTGACGTAAAAACCTGCAGATTCCATTTTAAAAGGCTGTTATCAAAAGTTAATTGCTACTAATTAAAACTGAGGAAAAGCGACTAATAAACAACTATGGTGTCAAATTTAGTTATTTAAAGACCACCTACATTTTCTCTACAGCCATTAAGAGTTTAATAATAAAAATAATATCAAACTACTAAGTAAACGACATCAACGCGTTTGTTAATAAAATTACAATAATTCATGTCGTTTGTTTTAAAATCAAATTCTCATTGAAATCGAATGATACAAAAAATGGTAGGGGCATATTATAGTATTCTTTGGTAGGGGTATGTTGTAATACAATTTGATATGTTTGCTTTGGTGCAGCTGCCATAGCACCTCTATGAGATTATATAGAACTCTTGAATAAAATTTGTAGTAGGTACTGAAAAACATATTTATTTTATTTTTTACTTTTTTGCATTTTACAATTATTTATGGCAAAAGTCTTTATAACAAACTAGTTAACACTACAAGAACCACACAAATTGGCAAGTTTTAAGTTCTTTTTTTTTAATTGCCCTCATTCTTGACCTCAACTTGGCCTAAGGGCGAAGATGAGTACTAAGATAAAGCGAGTTCACCCAGAAGAAGCCAGTTCACTTGTACCTTGACAATATTGTTGCATAACCCTGCATCATCAGTCATTTTAATGTCCCCACTCCTGGGGCACAGGCATTTCTTGTAGATGAATAAGGAGAATGGTCCATGGCCCACCACGCGTGCCTTGGTGTGTATTAAGGCGATACTCGGAAATTATGCTGAAGCGAGATAGCATTGAGAAAACGATGCGCGCGGGAGCGAGACCGATTTTGCAGATTAGGCGAAAAAAACACAAAATCACTTCGTATTCAAAAACTTAAAACAGCGATTTAAAAAAAATGATTCTATACGATCCTAAATATTATTGGTGTCCACTAATTAAACCAATTTCCAATAGTGTAAGTAACCCCATTTAAGAATAATCTAGAATTTTCGTATTGTTTAGAGGTCTTTTCGAAAAGAAAAAGTGTCGAGGCAAAATCATATAATCGTGTTTTTGAAACTATACGATTCTAGATAAAGGTATGAAGAAATATATATCTTATTACCAGATTTGTAACAACTGTAATCGTCCTATAGTTTTAAATCAAAAAGTTCATACTTTTTCCGAGTAGCGCCTTAAGGACAGCAAACGCAACCGGGACCATTGGTTTAACGTGCCTTCCGAAAGCTCCGAAGCATGGAGGAGCTCGAGATAAGAGATTTTTTGGTCACCCATCCAGTAACAAACCATTGCCAAAGTTGCTTAACCTCAACGATCGCAGGCCGAGCGCTAACCACTGCGCCACGAGCTCCCCACTCTTTAACCCTACATTTATCATATCTCGAGCTAATATGTAGCTAATGATTTTTTAGTTCTCGCTTCTTGATTGATGGGTGGTTGTAACGACCTCTCTTAATTGATACAAAATCTAATTCAATTTCGAACTTCATTACAGCGAATGAATTAATGAAATCATTAAAATGTCCGCTTAATTGGATATCGATAATGGACCAAATGTTTGAAGTCTATTTCACTGTTACTTGCTGGTGTTATAGGTACAGTTGACGCCATGTCAAAGCTTTAGGGTCAGCGCAGATAGAACGGAAAAATCCTCGCGGAGATTTTTGTATTTTAGACTATGGTGACCTGGTTCATTTTTCAATTACCTCAAACTTTACTCTGTCTGCGCTGACCCTTATAGTGCCACAAACTTACCTGACCCGGTGCGCGGTAATAACCGGTAATAACCGATTTTTGAGTTCCGTTTGACTACCATACTCAAATGGAACTCAAAAATCGGTTATAAGTCGGTTAACGGACAATAATTTTACGTAACAACAATATGCCGCTGTCTTTCTTCTAATAAATATCTTCTTCCGAAATATCCACTTTCTTTAAAAAATCATATGCGCTGATCATCTAGCGAATTTTATAGTGATTAGTGACACGGTTGTGATTCCTTTTACTTACATAAAACATCAATTTAAACACAGAATTTCGACGTAACATTGCAGTCGAGTGACCCTAGTGATAGTGAGGCAACCAAAACCCACCCAAAACCTAATTGGCTTAAACGTATCCGAGTAATAGTACCGTATTACGAATAGCTACGGTGCATTTTCGCTTGTAATGAACGGTAGTCGATAGATAGATCATTTAGGTAGGCGTGCGGGTGAAAATTATTTAAGACCTAATTGTCGCGTGGAAAAAGATTGATAATTTATTGTAACTGTTTCGGAAGTGAGCTTTCTGTACCTTTATATTATTCTGTGCTTAGGCGGAACGTGACAATGACTCATGCTTTTTCAAGCGTGCAGCCGGCGTTCAAGACATTATCACGTCAAAAACTTTTCTGACAGCTGACAGCCATTTAGGTACCTAATTTTGTATTGCTAGTGGCGGCTCTACCACCCTGGCTTTGAGTATTAAGTTTGTTGGATTTACTTGTTACCTACTCGTACATGTGGCCCTTGAAAGCGCTTTTTTAATCTAGGTAATTAGTTTGGTTCAAATGCAACCGTTAAAAGATAAAATTTGAAATATATTTTTTATTCATTTAACATATTACATGATAATTTACAGAATAACTTCAATTTACACTAAAAACCAAACATGAATACTTCATCTTATCAACATAGAGCCCCATTGAAAAATAACCAACAGGAAATAATAATAATATGATGATTTCATATGGATAAAAAATTATGCTTTTCATTTAAAGAAAAATACATTTTGTGATTTTAAGCGTTATAGTGATTATATTCATCAGAATTCTCATTGCCAACCCAAAAACTATGGTAACTATGTTTGTTATTTTTTTTTGTAGCGTCACATCGTTACAACTTCAACAAGTAATCTATTTTGCTATTAAAAACCATATTAAACTTGTTTCTAATAAAAACACGGTGTAATATTAACTTACCGTAATGGTTATTGTCGATAAAAAATTCCGAGTGTCAATCTCATAATAAACTGTGTCTCATTTAACACTTTATGTACGCATATCTTCCTTAATGTAACCTTGGGCACTTGAAAGATACTACAAATACTAGATTTTAGCCGAGATTGCGGTGGTCACACAATTTATGTAATAACAGCCTAGAATGGTTACCGACTACAAATTATAACATTACTAAACGACAAGGATATTGAGGTCACTAGTCCAATAAAAATAACTAAAACGTGACAGCCTATCATTAAGTAGTATTAGTACTAGTTATTAGTTATTTCAATTTTTACTTTTTTGCAATTACAATGCAATTTTTGACATAGAAAAATGGAAAATAAAGTATTTTAGAAAAAATCGACCCGTCTTACAACCAGCTCCGATGGGACTCGAACCCACTACCTTTCGCTGTCCGGGCGACTGCTCTAACCACTGAGCTACGGAGTCGTTACGAGAAGCGTCGAATTTATCAAATACTTCCTACACGCTGTATGGCCAGCGTTAATTTCATCAATGTGAGGATATTACTACCCCCACACGCCACACGCGAAAGAAATACCTTTCCAGATATTTGACAATCGCTAAAGAAGAAATTACTATGGCAAGTTATTTAAATTTTTACTTTTTTGCATTCACAATGCAATTTTTATTATAGAAAAATGGAAAATAAAGTATTTATTTTATTATTAGTATTTAGTAGTAGGTACTTACACCGATTTACACACACCACGACACGAGAAAATATAAAAAAAGTTTGTTCTTAATATAAACCCCTTTGCAGAAAAACGGCCACTTGCTCTGTTTTCATACAAACATGCGCACTAACTTCATGATCATTTAAATACTTAAAACTGCTATTATATTTCTGCAATAATTTATGTGTCAAATGTGTTGGATAAATGTTTGTTTTTCCAATAATTATATCACATAATTTTGATAATAAAATAAATTTGGGAATAGGGAGAGCCCTATTCTCAAACTACCAAAAATGTGAAACATTAGTTGTTTCATAGAGCAATGTGTCGAACGTGAACAAACTTTCAATATTCTTCGGCTGTAAAGAAACGGGGGTGTGTATATGTGATTTTTCTTATTTGAGGATTTTATTCGAAAGATGAGTCATTTAGCATTTCTAACTAATAAATGTTTTGAATCTTAGACTAAGGCGTTTATGGTAAACTTTCTCACCACTTATTAATGATTATTATAGGTAATAAGGTACATTAGCGATCTTTGATTCCTTTAATAGCAACTAAAAGTGTCAGTCTTAAAGATATGGCATCCCATTAAGTATTGAACATTACTTATAATAACCACTTAACTTAAACTTACAACATGCAATTAAATTTGAATGATTTTCAAGATAAAAATATTACCGTAATTTATGACAATAAATTGCCATCTAGAATATTATTAATATCTAAGGAAGGATAGAACACAACTGAACAATAGGTACAGTCGAGTTCAATAATATCTGTGTATTTTTGGACTTTGTCGCATTAAGTTTTTTGACATCGTCTTTGACTTTCTGTACAACTACAAATTGTCACAATAATTACTACGACAAAGCTATTATTGAACTCGACTGTACATTAAAACTCAACATAGTCAAATTATAGTTCCCTTTGATATAAGGCATTTCGGAAAGATCTTTTAATTATTTGTGATTGGAACCAATGTATTTGATGGTGTCGAATAACCTTTATAAATACTGTTGTCAAAAATTTTTTTGACAAACAATCTAAGTTAGCTAGTATACGATTAGCCGCATTCTGATATCGTGTGTGCAGAATATAAGAAGACAAGAAAAAACTTAATCGAAAGAAAAACATACTCTATTCACATTCCCACAACGGAAGCACAATCCGCTAGACAGTATGGAACCCTGCTTCTGAATACGTTCATGTAAATACAGAATAGCGAATGCTTATTTTTCTCGTCGCGGATTATCTTACGTTTACCTTCTCATCCGTACACGTACGTATCTTCTCATCCGGGTGTCAATGTACCTTGGTATCTGGGGAGTGTTGCGGAACACCCGATCTTAAAGAAGATAGGGGTTATTGGGAGTGTAGGACTTAAGAAGAAACAATGCGTTCTAAACTCAAAGTAGGTAACCTAACCTAACTTTTTTTATAGAAATAAAAGTTAAAAGCAAATGACGATGGTTTGTAATAGAAAAAAAATGATTGTTTGAGTCAAGACTGGTTAAAATCCTACATCCAGATTGTTCCAAAGTCTCTCTCAGTATACCTACCTAATCATAGACAATAAGGTAATTTGTGATAAAAGTTTTTGTTGCATTAAACACGTGAAACGTCATACAATTCCGCGAAAATTACTGACACGAGTTTCTTATCTGATGCACCATCTGCACCTTGAAAATAAAGAGTAACTCGTAGATCGGCCGTCATTAAGCCTTTTCAAAGCGCGTTCCACCCGCCAGGTGTGGCTCAAGCCTAGCTCTCTCGCCTTATCTTCCTGTACGTGAGCATAAGCAGTAACGGTACTGCGAGCGAGGAATATGCCTTCGCTGTAATCCTAAGCTCATTATTTCGAAAACATTTTGAGCACCACTGAGATTCCACGGTTTATCAGACTAACTTTTGGAGGCTAGATATTTTTTGTGAATGTGTTCTTGTTTATATTTTTTTTTGTGTTACAGACATTAATATTGTAAGTGCAGGGTGCCTACCATCAACTTTAAGACAGCGATTCAAAAATAGCGCGATGCAGAATAGGTTCCTAAAATGAATTGATTCCTTTCGTACTATGACCTTCTAAAAACTGGATCGCAAATGAATTGCTAAATGTGAATGACCGAACGATTTGTGCCCTTATTTCTTCTACCCGTCTCTTTCACTCGATTCTGTCATGTACGGAGAATAAGAGGGACGGGTATAACCTGCAGGTGTCATGTTAGCTTGGCCGAGTTATAAGTCAAATAAGAGTACATGACAGCTGAGCGGCTGTGAAATGTCATTGAATGATCACTGAATCGCTGTCATTGATATTAAGCTGTCGTGGTACGAATAAGCGAAGCAGGATCAGTTTAGGTCCGTAACAAAACCGGAATAAGAGTTGATGGTAGGCACCCTGGTTAATGAAATTATACGAAATTTTATAATAATAATAATAACTTACTCATCTCATTAAAGAATTACATATATGAATATTAATCAAACACAACATTTTATGATATTTAATAAATATTTGACAACACTTTGCAAAATTTCGCGATTGATAAAACCCATTTCAATAACGTTATCTGAATTCGCTTCAACGAGCAAATTGATTCCAAACATTGTTGTCGTTTAAAATAAAAATATCTATAGAAGAAATTTGGTCAGTAATCTATTTCGCTATCATAAAAGTGAGCATTTGTAATTTTATTTGACTTTACGTCGACCCCATTGACCAATCGAATAGATTAAAGCCTCTAGCCCGATACTTCCCTTGCTCTGGTATTTGAATATTTAAATCGCAACAGCCCATACATTATCCACTTGACGACGATATTGTATTCAATGGCGCCTCCTACCGCTTCAACGACTACTCTGAATAATCAGTCCAATTATGGGACAAGATATTTAGTAGCTTCCATACTTACGTCACCGAAAACTAATTTTCCCTTTTAAGCGTGACAAACCCCCATAAATGATTACGTTTTTATGACACTCATTGCCTTTTTTCGATAATTTACAACGAATACGATGCCATAGCTCTTGCTAATGAAAATCAAATTCTTTTAGAACGGCCAACTTTGTTCTTACTATGCTAAATTTTAGAACAAACTAATATAAACCTTAAGCTTTCATGATTAAGAGTCACTGACATGATAAGATTAAAAAAATATGAAGATCGGTCGTCAAACGCAAATTGTTTCTTATTCTAATGTTTACGAATAATATATTCATGAGAGTGGTTTTAACTGTCTTTAGATCGTTAAGTTGGTATTTTAACTGTTCCGTAGATACATTTCGATCCGATGCTTCCATACGAATCGTCAAATTATCGATATCTAGTAGCCATTGATATATGGGATTATGCTAATGGCATTAAACGTATTAACAAGTTTAACTAACAAGTGATTACTACCGCCCATAAACTATTTTCAATGACAAAATAATAAACATATGACTATCAAACTCCTTAGGAGAGGATAACATTGTTTTATCTAAATTAGATAACGATTTATTAAAAATTTTACTTTTTTGCATTCACAATGCAATTTTTATTATAGAAAAATTGAAAATGAAGTATTTTAGAAAAAATCGACCCGTCTCACAACCAGCTTCGATGGGATTCGAACCCACGACCTTTCGCTATCCGGGCGACTGCTCTAACCTCTGAGCTACGGAGTCTCATTTGTGAGACGGGTCGATTTTCTCTAAAATACTTCATTTTCAATTTTTTTGATAGGTTAGAACGATTTTCATTCTTGTTGAAAACTTGTTTTGTTTTTGTGATTTTTCAAATGTGAAATTTCTTCTGCAGGCTGCAAATCATTTTTCAAGAGGTCCGTGAGAAGAAATCTGACGTACTCCTGCCGGGGCAATAGGAACTGTCCCATCGACCAGCACCACAGAAACCAGTGCCAGTACTGTCGACTCAGGAAATGTCTCAAAATGGGCATGAGGAGAGAAGGTGAGTTTACGAACACGACTTACAAATAAATCAAACTATTTGATGATCCATTCAATGATATTGATGATATTAAAAATGAAATCAATGATAAAGATTTAAAAGAAAATTTTACTAACATTTCGCTTATACTAACTATTGAACAAGATTACCTTAGTCTGAAATTTCATGCCTGTATTGAGACATTTGAAAACCCGTGTTATTAAAGTTTTCTTTTTTGTCCACCGGTACTTTGCGCTACTCTGTAAGTACTATGTAATATAAGTTTTAATATTATAGCCTCAACGTTACCTGCGCAACGTGTTTTAACTGCAGCTTTAATTGGTTCTCAGAATTTTAACGTCTTTGAAAGGCTGTGCGGTATTACGACAAATTTAATGTATCCTAAATTTAATGTTTATTTAAGAGAGAAAAGGGGATAGACATTTAGCGCTGAATCTGCCTCATCAAAAAGTTTTCCAATAGGATGGTTCTTTAAAAATAGGGCTACTAATCAGCTAAAAGGAGACCGGCGAGAATCGCCCTAATATTTTACGAAGTCGTACACTTTCAGAAACATGAAAATAAAATTAGTTTAAACTCCTACAATTAACTTTTACAAACGCCTGATTTATTAAAGAATGGAATAAAAAGATAAATAATTTTCAAATCGCAAATAATTGACTGAAAGGGGCAAAATAGCATTGAAACACTTCATAAATCCGTTTCATTTGACGCAGTAGTCATGTAAAACAAGGTCATTTATTATTTACATATTATTATATACCTACATTTGACCTACATCAATGAAGGTACATAACATAAATTAAAAACGAATGAAGATCCGCACGCAAAGCTTAGCGTAGATGGCGCCAGCGGCAGCGGTGCGATACTTACCTATGTCTTAATTAAAATAATGATTCTTTTCGTTATTTGTCTTTGTTATTACCTACCCACTTACCTATTTTATTATTCATTATTTATAAGTAAATCATTATTTGCGTTGTTTTTAAATAAAATGTATAAATGATTTTTACCCTAACCTCTATATTTTTAGGTTATTGACCATTCTCTGTTGTCCCAACTTTAAAAGCATATAAACAATTAACTTTTTTTTTAGTCTAGCATAGTTCTTTAAGTACCATTCAATTTTTTCCATGAACGAGACCTATAAATCGAGGTCTGAAAATACCTAGAAGTTCGCCAGTCTCCTTTAAATAATTTTACCAAAGGCTGATTAAAGTTACTTCAAGTAAAAGTTGCATAATATTTTGTGATAAAAACATACCATCTCTGTTGTCGCACTCGCATTCCTCGGTCTCATCAATATGGTGAACAACGTATTAATAAGTGCCTACTGGAACAAAAAGCTCGCTTTAAAGATACATTGATTGTCACAAGTGTAATTAGTGAAACCATTAATCTTGTTGAGTCATTAGTCGGACAACTGCCCAAGGGCACAGCTCTAAGTAACTGTTGACGATCTATGTTAATATAAAGTTATGAGCCGTAATAGCTTATTATTATGGTAGAATTAATATAGACGGTTATTGTTTTAGAGACAGCGTAGTGATTGATGATATTGACGGCGATTTTGAATTGACCTCGAGTACGACCAGTTTGTACTTGGTGTAGTTCACTCAATATTTTATGCACCGTAATAGAACGATGTTTGGTAGTGCTTGTAAATAGTAAGGTTGTTAGTACAAGAATTCCACTTGTAATGTATATATTTGTGTTTTCGTATCATAAGTAGCTGCAACCATTACTTCAAGTGCAAATCAGAGTTTCCATGTTTTGGCCATAACACTTCTTAATATAGTTCTCTAAAATTTTTCCAAATTTTCATCTACGCTTGCTCTGATCTTACTTACGTTTAAAGTACATTAACTATCCATTAAGTTTTCCATTTAGTGCATCAGAGTTTCCATGTTTTGGCCAAAACACTTCATAGCTCTCTAACATTTTTCCAAATTTTCATTAACGCTTGTTCTGTTCTGATCTGCCTTACGTTTAAAGTACATTTACTATCCATTAAGGTGATTCATTCAGTGTAGTAGATATAATCCTTGAATATTTTGTAATCAGCCCGTTGTTTTATTAAAAATAGACATCAACATCATCAAAAGCCATGGAAACTTGAATGAAAACGCAAGTTTACGACACGCAATAAATAAACTTGTTGATGATATTGTCACCAGTCGGATGTCCATCGATGTGATGATGTGTCTAATTACCATATCGATTGTGGCGCAACAACAGATTGTTAACTTTTGAATGAATCTCCATAGTGATTTAGTTGAAGCTATAAAAAAGAAAGACGATCCATATCTTTTTATATCTTCATTTCTATGCCACATTCAATGCCATATCCAAAAAATACATTAAAAAAGAAAAAATAAATGTGATCTTAAACGACCTTCGTGGTCACCGGTTTTCAAGATGCCATGCTATCTCTAAGGTCTCTTTTTCTATATTCGTTGTTTCCCATCAGCATAACACAAGTGCTTAATTTGGGATTGAAGCTTGGAGCTATCTATCCATTATTTGTTTATAACAAACAAAGTAAAACAAAATGTGAAATGTTATATTATTTCGGACGCTTACTAGGAATGCCTACTAATCTTACATAAAAGACGTAAAAAGCATTGGCCTTTTAATGACGAATTTCAAAAACCGTAATATGAAAGATAGCAGAAGACCCGAGCTTCCTACGATCATAAAGGAAGCGGTCTTGTCGAGGGCAGGAACGTAACACAAAACTGTAAAACCCTGCTGCTGTGTTTATTGAACAAATGATGACCTAGAGCATGACCCTGTGGGATCACTTATTTATGTTTTTAAAATATGAAAGTAATATTTTGATAATAGACTACCTAGTCTATTTATCTTTTATTCTATCTTTATTTTTCTAAAACTATAAAATATAGGTTGGTTTATAAAATATATGCCAAATAAGGTGCTTGCTTAAACTACTTGAAAAAAGGTTAATGCGGTTAGTATTATTATTTATTACCCATAATGACTTTGGTGACACTAAAAATTATTAATAAAAGGAAGCTAATATACAATCACGCATTACCAATACAAGAAATGATATTTCGGCCTACAATATTTTTATTTCACACAATCGCTTCGTCAAAGCATCACGAAAAAACTTTGCGATTACCCGCGCACCTTTGAAAGTGCGTCATTAGTATTATTGGGTCCCTTTGTACATCCCGCAGATATGCAAAGGCCAGCCACCGGAAAGGACAAGTAACCCGCTGCTCTCAATTCAACCCTTAAGCACCCCATTAGGTCTCCTCGACCTCGAGCCCTCATATTTTGTCCAACAAACGATTTGTTTGCTGTCAACAAACAAAGGAAAGGTGCGAACTCCAGGTTCCTTTTTTATCCGAGATTAACTGTTAATAGAAATAAAAAAAGTAAGTGTGCCTCTTTGTCGCAGCATAATCGTCTTAGATATCAGACTTGTAGATCTGGTCAAGATTAAAAGCGTCGACGCTTCTTTTGTAATGTTTCTCTGTGTGCCGTATTGTTTCGTTATGTTTCTAAACGTTATAGTGCAAAGGGTCCATTGATCCAGCTAGCTACTACCATCTTGTATTGTTGTGTGAAATTTAATCTGATACTGTTTATATCTTTTGTAATGGCCGACGATTTGCTATGGTCAAAACTGAATGTAAAAAATGTTTCAAAATTCAAAGGAAACTTTACTAGGCATTTGATAACAAAGTCGTCACCTGCAACTATTTGGGCGTGCTTAAAACAAATCTATATTTGATAAAAAAATCTGTTTTTTTTTTAATTAAACCAGAATTTTATGCCTATTCGTTGACTGAAAAACATGCAATTAGTATTTTTTTGTTTTACCATGATTAATTTCCCTATAATATTTCAAGTTTTATAGACAAAGCGTGGACCCCAATTGATTAATTAACCACATTACAGGAACTGGTTTATTATCTATTAAATAATTGCATAAAAGTAACTAGGCAACGGGCTCGTCACAAAACTGAACAATGGCTGCCACAGTCTGCCACCTTTTGTTTGGGTCGCATCAATCACGCTCATTGTTTGGAGTATCTTAATAAGTTTTTGTGATATACCGGTCATTTAGAAAGATTCCGCCGTGCTCGATAACACCCCTCAGGCGAACGGCGAATTTTAATCAATTCTCGTTATAAGGGAAATTGAGATAGCATAGATGAATGAATAACAATGAAAAGAAAATTAAAATGTTATATTATGGTTTTCGAATGGAAACTCATTTACAACGCTATAGATTTTTATTCATTATAATTATTGGACTTTTAGAAGTAGGTTTTCCGTTTACTTACTTTATATTCACCGTAAGTTTACTGGCTTTAAAATTTGGAACCCTCATTATTGACATATGTCTTAAATCATCCCCGACTCTACTTTACATGCCTTAATTCAAGTGTAAAATTCTTACAGTTTTGTACAACGATAACCATACAAAATGCGCTCACATTGTGTAGCCCACAAAACCTGTCAAAAGCATCATCTATACATGAATATTCCCAGGGGCTGCAAATTATGGCTGTGTTTGCTTCACTTATTATTTTTAAAGTGTAGAAGCCCCTATACACGCCTCCGGCCGACAAAGAAAACGTCAAAAGTATATGTGCACCGTTTTGAGGAGGGTGTCAATTTGCGCGCTGACCCAGGTGTGGTCATTGTTGACCAACTGACCGTAAGGATGGGTTTGTTTGGATTAGACCAGTCTAGTTTGGCAAACATTCGCGACTACCGTGAGAAAAGTAACGTCCACTCGTGTGTCCAGATTGTCCGGTCATTACCGATATTACGTAACTAGATGACAAAGATGCGCTGGCTATGCAGGATTTCTAGCATCGTCACAAACTAATTTAATGACTTAATCGTGTCAGCATCAGTACTTGGGGATTAACTAGCTATGTAGATGCCCACTTTGTCTGCTGCGTCATAGCCGAAAGATATTATCATTTCTAGTGAGCATAATAACTGTGACATGTTTCGTACGACGCTCCAGGGCCGCACATAATGGTGCTCATTCTGGGAAACTGAGTCTTGCTAGCCGCGGCCGACATAAAGATACCATCGCGCGATGCGTTCCCACGATTTACTCGCGAAAAACCCCTAACATGCCCACTGGTCGAGTGACCCTTCCGAGTGGTCAGGAGTTAACGCCCGAACGAAAACATTAATTAAAATCGAAGACAAGCAATAGACCGGTTTCGATTTTGCATGGTCAAGGTGCGTGACCCTAGTCGAACCTGCAACTAGTCCCGGGCGTCGTAAGCTAATTATATTTCCGCACGTTTTGTCCTACGATTTGCATGTGAATCGGGGTGCGGACAATAGAGAATAAATAGCACTAATCTGCTCGGGAAGGTGGCCGGGGCAGGTAATGCCGGGTCGGCCCAATAGTTGTTAGAAACTTGATAGGTTTTCACTATAAATATTAGCTTTACGCTGAATACTTAATGGCGTATAATATTAAGTTTCACATTATGATGAAAGGCGGTTTCATAAGTCTATTGTAACAGTCAACGTTCTGTGATCTATTGTAATAATGAATCGAACAAAGTAGCTTAAACATTTTTGATATTGAAAGACGTAGGAACCTACCAAAATGTAGAAGATATCAGTCTCCTTTAAAATACATTAACCAATCAGTTCCAATTGGAAGAGTCGTAAACTCTGAAGCGAAAAGCATCACAAAAAGGAATCAAAGTGTAAAATCATTTGTGTCGGATTAAAAAAGAAGCTAGCGAACGAGCGTGAGATATATACGACTATCAATCACCTGGTGATTTATATTCTCTCGCAGGGATGATGTATCGCCGCGCGGGACGACCACTCGACCGATGGTAAAAGTATTCGATAATTAACTTTTTAAAATTTGACTGACGCCTTCATCTCCGATGCCGACCAAAAAACCACCGACGATGTACACCAAATATGTGAAATCGCCATAACACGCCGCTCTTAATGCACTGTTGATGCAAATCTAATCATTATCCCAAGCATTAGAGACCACAATAGCGTGCTTGTACCACGGAACCTGTTACTTACGTGTTTTGGCTTTGGTATGTGGAATATCTTCCATACTGTTCATTTCTAGTGTCATCAACAAAAGGCTTGTTATGGGCTTATTAAAATTTTTACATATATTAGTTTTGTGGCCGTGATTCATTATTATATAAGTGGTAGGTATCAACGAAACGGGTAATAAATTAGGCGAGCAAATAATATAAATATCATCTCCGTAGAATAAAATATGTTTGATCAAATTGGCTGTGAAGAAATGGTGCTAGAAAGTGTTTATGCTTGCGACTGGAATCCGAGTTTAAATAAAATAAATAGTCTTATTGAGTTAGATAAGAGTGTGGATGAGTTTAAGGTGATTCATCAAGTGCAACACGACGTGACACTATAGCACGTCAAAATACTCACCTACAGGGGGTTAGCTGAATGGCCGTTCCACTTGCCAGCCGGGAATCGAAGGCGGACCCCCGCGGCGCGCCGGCGTGCGCCTAACGAACTATACACGTGATTTATTTGACCGGCCCTGCTCACACTCACTGATGCTAATTCCTTTACGACGTGTGATGTTAGGTAATGAAATATAACGTCGTTGGATACATTTTTTAATTTGATTTAGATTCGTATAACGACTTTACACGAAACACAATTTGTTAACCAATACATTAAATCGGTCAGCGATGATGTATCGGTTGAAGAATTTACCAACAAACTTGACTTTGCGACGCTAGGAAACCAACAGATTTATTAATTTTTATTAACATAATGATTTGCTCGCAGTTGTAAATATTCGATATATTTATCGTCGTTATTAACCAGCATCTCTAATACCGCCACTTTGCTTCATGAACCGCGTTTTATATATTTCTATATTCATCACAGCGCTAAAACTATTTATGATAGAATTTCCTGCAGGTGAAATTTTCTCACAGTCGAGTTGGCTGGTCTAATGCCGCATAATCTCGAATACCCGAGAGTAATGCACGTTTTGTATGTATATTGGTTACTACGTTAGTAGTCCCAGCAAACCTGTTCCGCTGGTCGTGCCCTCTGTACTGCACCACACTATATTATAACAGAACCCGCCATAGTTTCACTTTACATTATAAGATCATGGTTTTAACGATTAGAAACCAAGACGATCCTGCTGCGTCAAAGCTTATCTATAACGAAAATGTTCAGAGAAATTAAGTGCGAACGCTATAGAATTAAAACGTAATATTTATATCACGCTGACAAGTTAATGTTTCCGCCGATCAACTCGAGAAATTAACGCCGTTATGCAAAATTTGTATGTCTGGAGTAGAAATTAATTCCGTATGTTAATCAAGTGATGGCTCAATAAAACTAATGGCAATGATTATAATCAAGAGCGTGTTCGTATCTAAAACGAGCTTTTTCCGTGCCGTCACTTGGGATTCATCTAGCGCTCGCATCTCTATATGTCAGTATGGCGTCCATCATTACACGTGAATCATCCGCGGTATCGTGCTCGGAGAATTTCGTGAGGTCACAGTTTAGTATAGCGGTTTAGGCGCCCTGCGGTCGTTCGGCCGACAGAGACGGCCGCATCGGGAACTAGGGGGCGCGAATAGAGCGATAAGTCTCTTCTCTGTCTAACGCCGACCGTTTCGTGACCCCGCAGCTAATCACATATCTGCAAGCGTATTATGATTATCGCAAGCCGCGGTTTCTTCGTTGTTATGGTCAGTGACTCTTTGTACGGTGCCTTCATCTCGGGCTAATATTGTTTCGTCGGATAGGTTTTCGCTGCAATCAACTGTAGCCGAGCCGAGCATGTAATAACATCCATAGTTGTTTCCAGATAAAGTAAGGCTCTCTATAAATTATATAATTCTAATGGGTTATGCCGCTTTCACAAATTGTGCGCTCGGGTATTTATGATGCGTTTCGTCGTCGAAGTGTTAAGAGCCGGTACCTGTCTCAGGGCCGGCATAAATCTTCCGCGGCGTTTAATAAGCCGATAATTACAAAAACCCGATTCCGGCTAATGGGGTTGTGGGCAGGTATGCCGTTCAGTCTCGGCACGTGCCGGACCGCTTTATTATACGATCTTTAACATATTTCTCAAGAATTTTTATCTCCACTTAAAGTAATTATTGTATCTCGTACTGTTTTGATGTCTTCCGTGTCCGGTCGCCCCTAATTTAGATATGCAGCGCCACAGGTGGGCAGTTTTGTTTACAATTTTTCAACATTGACAACTTTCTATCGAGTTCCAGTTCTTTGTTATTAGTATTCTGATCCGCGTCATGGATTCTTTGGATTTCTTCATCGATCCCCCCAATAGCTAATTTGTCATGTGTTGAATAATCGTGGCTCTAATCAAGTGCCCCATTCGTCACCACATCTTACACGTTTCGAAACAACGCTCTCAGTTGAGTCAAATCTCTAATCAGTATATTAGAGACAATATTTCTAGCTGTCGTAAAAGCCGAAAATTTCTTAATGATATCAAACAACCGTTAGAGCAACAAAAGGTGGTCACTGGCCCATTTGTTGGGCGACAGAGTCGCGTGCTGTGTATTTGAAAAATGGCTGACATAAATAACAGATTATCAACTTGTATCGGGACGTAACGAGATAGCAGGCAACAACTAAAATAAATAGCGAACGGTAAATGAAGTTGTGTACAGTTTAGATTTAAATCGACGGGAAGAGTCGCGGTGATGTATTCGTCGTATTTTATGAATGTTGTTGCTGAGACGAGCCGCCGCTAATGGTTCGATTTATAGTTTGTGTTTTATTAATGTTTTTGTCGGATCTCCACTGTCGTTAGCGGAGAAACCTTAATCCCGTTCAAATGATGTTCGATTTGCCGTTTCGATCGTTTTAATTCTGTGTTTGCTTATAATTATCATAAATTGTCTTTAAATAATTACCACCTGCTATTTTTATTGCTTTATTTCTGCGTACTCAATTAGCGCTGTTCTTGAAACTTGACATACCTGTCAATTTACCTACAAGAATGTCTCGACACGAGACATGACAAACTAACTATAAGATAATACAGTATTTATTTCTTGTTAAACCACAAAAAAAACAATGTTGTTTTGTCAATGACTCTCTGAAAATTACCCACATTACTAATACCAACTATCTACTCGGTCGTATTTTCCTAAACAACTTTAGAGCTAATTGGCATGTTTTCATTAGGAAGCCAAGATAAGTGTTCCGATAAGTTGTTTGTTATACGAGATCATAAAATGTAATTGGAATCGATCGATTCACAGTAGCGAATTAGCACAGGGTCGGTTGTCCGAGCGCTTGAGTGTCAATCGCGCGACTAGTTAAGTTATCCTTCTGACAATACTAACTTGTAATTGTATTTCAACATTGACAAAAAATTGACGTTCATTTTTGACGACCTCCCGGTTTTCATGGTGCCGCTATCTCTAAGGTCCCGGGTTCGATCCCCGGTTGGGTAAATGTTGAAAACGAACTTTTCTATATTTCCTCGGGTCTGGGTGTATGTGTCTATACCCGTCGTTGTTTCCAATTTCTATAACACTAGTGCTTAAGCTACTAAACTTTGGTATTGGAAAAATGTATGCGATGGTTGTCTAATGACTCATACTCGAAAGCTACTCAACTTTTAGCGTCTTAAACATCGCCCTGTGAAATATAAAAGAGACGGCATTATGTTTAAGACGTTAAGTTAAGTCGCTTTAAATTCTTTTGTTAAAATTTATTTGCTTTAAATTTTATTTATTTGATTTAAATCGACATATTCAAAAGTTCGTTTTCAACTTTAACCCAACCGGGGACCGAACCCGGAACCTCGACATAGCGGCACCTTGATACCGGTGCGTACACCACTCGGCCACGGAGGTCGTCTCGGTCAAACTCTACATATAAATAAGCTTACATTTTATCACATTACTTGTTGTGAATATTTTGAATAGAGTGTTAAATTACTCCAAAACTACTGCAAAGCTGTCGAAAAAGAAAAATCTTAATAAATCTAATTCTGCTTTTCAATGTCCAGTAACATGATGTACCGCACAATAACATGCGCGAGATTGTCTCCTTCGCATATCTGTGTCAAGATCAAGTTTATTTGCACTAAACGGGAACCTTATTCCTGACACATAAGGACTAGATTCCCATAACTGCAAGTAGAAGTGTTCAAGTTATTATGCATGTCTAGAATTATAACAATATAAAGTAATATTTGAATTACCGTTTTATGGCAGTCGCGTAAATAGGGCGCGCGTGTTTTGTTTACATACTAGCAAAATATGTGGGGTTATGTATTGTACCAAAAAACATCTAAAGTTCTTAATAAAGAATAGGTAGGTATATTTATTTATTTGCTCGTCTTATATGACTATGAGTGTAAGTCGAATTTCAAATAAATAAATAAATTTCTTACACCAATTATCTAGCCTAACCCATTGAACCCATGAACAATATAAATAAAACACTTTCATGGATTTTTTCACGCAATTTATTTAACAACTTGGTTAAATTTTAGTTGTTTTTAGAGATATTTTGGTTTATCCGACGTTTCGACACCTTTCCAGGGGCCGTGGTCACGGAAAACAACAAACAACAATTTCAACAACAACTTGAACAATTTCAAGAAACTGTGTTATGGAAACTTGATAACAGATAAATATATAAGTACATATTTAATATACTTACATAGAAAACATCCAGGCATAGACATAGGTATTAATTTATTTTGTTCGGGAATCAAACCCGATACCTCTGGCGCAGAAGACGGGTATCCACTATCCGTACCCCTCCGCCAAATCGGTCGTTACAAATTTGGTACGGTTACCAAAATGTAGACTAAATAGTGGTTGCTTAATTTAATACTATCCGAGATGTGAAATCTTATGAAGAACCATATTATTATTTTGGTAAAAATTCTTAATTTTATTCTATATAAAACGTTTTTAAAAAAAATTTAACCGCCTTCAAAACGGATCTTCAAACAAAAATTAACAAACACTAAAAAACGAAAAAAATAATAAGATTTTTTAGTTCAAAGGACGATGATGCGTGACTTTTTCTAATTTATCTTGGTACTTACTGAACTGTTTGAAGTCGGTGCCGTCTAATAGGTATTTAGGTAAAAACGTCCTAAACCTCACGCTTGGGACCGGGTTTCTTTTTAATATGTTTGTAATTTCACTCAGTAGGTATATTTCGTTCTTATTTGGCTTGGCACCGACTTCAAACAGTTCAGTAAGTACCAAGATAAATTAGAAAAAGTCACGCATCATCGTCCTTTGAACTAAAAAATCTTATTATTTTTTTCGTTTTTTAGTGTTTGTTAATTTTTGTTTGAAGATCCGTTTTGAAGGCGGTTAAATTTTTTTAAAAAACGTTTTATTTTTCGATTTTTAGTGTAAATAATCGTAGCTTAAGAAACTACATGGTGATTATGATAAATTGTTGTAAATAAATATCCTATCCGTTACGGAATTCAGCTTTCCATCTCTAGCTACTTAGATAACTTGAAGAAATACAACTGAAGGTCCATTCATGCATATGGTATTTATAAAACATCAATAACTCCTAACTGTTGAGGAGTTTCACCTCTCATCAGCAGCTCACCCTAATAACCTGAAAGAATATAAGTATTGGTCCATACGTACGATTAATACTTAAAGAAATATTCTCCAGCTCCTAACCGTTAAGGAGTTGTAGCTTCCATCACCAGCTCATCACTATGAGATGATGACTACCAGATGCAACTTGACTAACTTCAAAAATAAATGGAACGTATGCCTATATTTGAAAATTTCTCTCAATTTTCCTGGGATTCTATCTCCTGGACCTGACTTGGTGAAAATAAGATCAGGTCAGAAGTACCAACTTTCGAAAAAAAAACTGATTTTAAAAATGATCCCCAATTTGATGAAAATATGAAATCGTCCATATACCCAAATAAAATCTTAATACACATTATTCAGAATAACTCCTGAACTTCTTGTCAGTTCTTGATGAAATTTAAATGGGACCACACGAGAAGCGTCACCTTTTAAATAAAAAAAGAATTATTCAAATCGGTTCATTAACTAAAAAGTTCTGAGGTAACACACATAAAAAAAAAAAAAAAAATATACAGTCGAATTGATAACCTCCTCCTTTTTTTGAAGTCGGTTAAAAATAAGAATGAAATTCGTTTGTTATGTGTTATGTTAATGAATATCAAAGAAGCTACGCCATGCATCGGTTCGCAAAGCCTACGGGGCGGGGGATCTTGTAACTAGAAGAACCGGCAAGAAACTCTTTAAGGACTGTTTATTTTAAAGCTATATTTAACTTGCCATGTTAGTTAGTTTGTTAGTTAGTTAGTGGGGGACAAATCTTGCAAGCTTGATTTGGCCCACTTCCCAGTCTCCGATGGAGCTGAAATTTTGTATACAGGTTTGGTTTAGATGTCAATACAATATTAAATTTTAAGTACAGTCAGCGAAAAAGATTGTCATGAAAATTATTTTTATACAATAAACTTATATTCTCTCTCGATTTTTTCATACAGTGCAGTATCGTCATAGCTATCGTGTCCCTTTTGTTTGTTTATCCACAACGGGGTAGAACTTAAACTTCATCACACCTGAATGTAAAGTGATGCTAAGGCTGAAGGTGGAAGCGCATTACTAATCCTCAATTACTGAGGAACTGGCTATCTTATCTTTAATGTCAATCTGAGACATTAAAGCGGTATGTTGCGGACGACCTCCGAGGCCCAGTGGTGTACGCAATGGTTTTCAATGTGCCGCTATCTCTAGAAATTCCGGGTTCGATCCCAGGTCGGATAAATATTGGAAAAGAACTTTGCAATATTTTCTCGGGTCTGGGTGTATGTGGTAATACCCGTCGTTGTTTCCAATTTCCATAATAATACTAGTGCTTAAGCTACTATACCTTGGTAGGTATTGGAACAATGTATGAAATGGTGTCCAATATTTATTTTTTATTTATTTATGTTGTTTCTGTAACTCAGGGACACTCTGTTATTTAAGTAGCGGTGGTATTTGTAAATCCTTTAAACAAAGTTTACACCAAATTTTGTAGACATAGCCGCCAGCGTTTGATTCATCTTTATGAATATGCAAATACGATAAATCATCTCTAAATCATATTTGCAATAAAATATTGTTATTTACATAAAACCCATCGCATTAGCTACCGTTATTAGTAAACGCCAGTGAACCCGATTTAAACAACGTTAATTTTCTTTTAATCCGAAGAGACATGCGTGATATCAAACAATTTAATTTAAGATCTAAAATTGTATTCATCAAATAAATTATTTAAATACACTTTTTAAATATTCGGTTAGAATATTTTAACGTAGTATTTTGCTACTAATGGATTTTGTTGAACCATAACTTTGTGTAAGTATAGAAACTTTCATCATATTTATGATAATCAATGTTGAGATTCCATTCGTATTAATCAATGGGTTATTTTATGGTATAAATCTGTATTACCATAACAATAAATACAAATATCAATGGAACTTAAATTAGGTATTAAAGATTGTATTTCGTTATATGACCACGTGCTTCGAAAGCAGCCGCATTTTTTCAAATCGCTTCGAAAAAAGGCGAATTTTTCCAAGTCGCTTTGAAAGAAGCCGCATTTTTTCAAACCTTTATAACTTACTGCTATATTCTATGTCTATTTGTCTTCGTCTGGGCGGTATCTATGTATATTAAGTAGATAGATAGATAGATAGATCGTTTATTTGCTACATCACACGCATACAATTATAAACATGGTAAACATAAAAACAAAAAAGGCAAGGCAAGTATTTATTTACAAACAAAAAGCGTAAAGTACTAGTTTCCATAATACAGTTTCATAATGAAAACTACTTATGAGCTAGATAATTGGTGTGATTGTAAGAAGTTTTTTTATTAATTATTATTATTATTAGAACTGCTATGTCGTTGATGTATTGAATTAAAAACGAAACATGTTAAGTTTTTTTCGAGTTCCTGTTTTTCATAATAGTTATAGCGATAATGACCGTGTTAGTTTAAAATTTGATATATTATTCCGTGTAATCTAATATTAGCCTTTAGTGCTTCAAGTTTTATTTTTAAATAACAGAAAAATATGAACTCATTAGTCCTAAAACTATTTTTGGTTGAAATATTGATAAATCTTGATAGAACGATGGTGATTTATAAACCCATTCGGTATTAATTGGATTTACGCTTTATTAAATGACGTTATGAGGAATTTTGTTTTATGCATTTTATATAAGTACCTATAAAAATATATTACAGCAACAGATAGTCATTTTAAACATTGCCTATTTGGCTGTTTTCATAGTCGTAATTTCTTTTTAAAACTATTATCACTAAGCTTTAAAAGCTCATCTGTAAAACACTTAAAGTTTCAAGTCATAATTAGTTGCTAAAAGCCAAACACCGCTTTGTTGGCGTCATCATCGATATCAAGATAGTGATGTACCGTCGACATAGATTTGGAGATCTGTCGATAGATAGTGTGAATGACGCACATCACTACAGTCTATTTCCGAAACAGTATCTCGTCTCGGCTAGAACGAAGCTTAGGCGGTTCCCACACTGCACCGCACTCCGCTCCGGTTTGTGGTAGTGCGCTTCTTAGCTATAGCTGTAGAGTCTTGATGTGCATACAAAACCCGCAGTGTATGACAAATCACGCCGCATCTCCGTCCGGTGGTGCGGACATCGGAGGCAGTGTGATGGAAGCCTTAGAGTAGTATATTCTTGAATTTTGTGCGATTTGATTTAATGGTTTACTTGACTTTTGATAAATTGATACTACTGAAGTATTATGGAATGTTAACCCAAAACCTAACTTTAATTAAATCAAATTAATGTCAATTGCAATGAAGAGTTCAGAATCACGGACACTTACTTAGATATATGTTTTTCATGAAACGAAAAGTATTGGTTGTGATTCTTTTATTGAGTGTGTATTTGCTTCAGTCCCAAATAAGCTAACTTAAACACCTTGTATACTTATCGGATAATTTAAAGCCTATCTTAAACTCTCTTTAAGAGAAATTTAGGAGTCGTATTTATCGTTAGCTAGCGTAACTTTTGATATTGATGTTGTTAATCTATGAAATGTGGTAAACACTTTACAGCACAGTTTTGCTCACATATCATTAAACCTGAAAATTTCCATCAATCAAGTTTTAAGAAAAAATACTGTTAAGCTTGGTATGCTGTTGACTGTACCTTTTATGTTTATTTTTTTGCTAGCTTTCCGTGGACTACACGACGTTATCCCGCGGGAATGTAATATTTTTCCGGGATAAAAAGTAGCCTATGTTCCTCTCCAGTCCACAAAGTATCTGTGTCCCGAATTTCAGCCATATCGGTTCTACCGTTTTGGCGTGATTGAGTAACAAACATATAAACATTTAAACTTCGACATTTACAATACTAGCTTTCCACCCGCGACTTTGCCCGCGTAGACTACACGACGTTATCCCGCGGGAATGTGATATTTTTTCGGGATGAAAAGTAGCCTATGTTCCTCTCCGGACCACAAAGTATCTGTGTCCCAAATTTCAGCCAAATCGGTTCTGCCGTTTTGGCGTGATTGAGTAAGAAACATACAAACATCTAAACATTCTCCTTTATAATATTAATAATATTAGTAGGATTTGTAGGATATACTAGCTTTTCACCCGCAGCTTCGCCCGCGTGGACCAAACGACGTTATCCCGCGGGAATGTCATATTTTTCCGGGATAAAAGTAATCTATGTCCCTATCCATGCTACAAATTATCTATGTCCCAAATTTGATCCAAATCCGTTCAGCCTTTTTGGCGTGATTGAGTAACAAACATCTAAACATTAAAACTTTTACATTTATAATACCTACTAGCTTTCCGCCCGCGGCTTCGCCTGCGACGACGTTATCCTGCGGGAATGTGATGTTTCTCCGCGACAAAAAGTAGCCTATGTTCCTCTCGAGGCTACAAAGTATCTGTGTCCCAAATTTCAGCCAAATCCGTTCAGCCATTTTGGCGTGATTGAGTAGCAAACATCCAACCAAACATATAACCGATATTTTACCGCCTAGCAGTGGTCTAGTGGTTCACACCACCGATTTCAGACCAAGAGGTCCCGGGTTCGATTCCCAGTGAGGGTATATATTGTTTTCGGTTTGGTTGGTGGTAGGACTTGTTACAAGTCCGCCTGGCTAGCTACCACCATCTTACCTAAGTCTGACGCTATAACAACGACGTTTTCAGCATTGTTGTGTTCCGGTAGTTAGAGATAAGATAGCCAGTTCCTCAGTAAGCGAGGATTCCGGGAGTAGTGCGCTTCAGGCTTATCACCACTTATCATCAGCCGTGATGAAGGCCAAGTGCTACCCCGTTGAAGTTAAAAAATAAATGAAATATCCAAACATCTAAACTTTCACATCCTACTAATATTATAAATGTGAAAGCTTAGATGTTTGGATGTTTGTATGTTTGTTTTGTTACTCAATCACGCAAAAAAAGCTCAATGGATTTGGCTGAAATTTGGGACAGAGATACTTTGTGGCCTGGAGAGGAAAATAGGCTACTTTTTATCCCGGAAAAATATCACATTCCGCGGGACTACGTCGTATAGTCCACTCGGGCGAAGCCGCGAACGGAAAGCTAATTTATAATATTAGTAGGATTGGTTTCAATTTAAGGCGATACTCGGAAAAAATATGCTGAAGCGAGATAGCAATGAGAAAAGGACGCGCGCGGGAGCGAGGCCGATTTTGCACATTAGGAAAAAAAACACAAAATCACTTCGTATTAAAAAACTACAGCGATTTTAAAAAAATGCTTCTATACGATCCTAAATATTATTGGTGTCCACTACTTTAACTAATTTCCAATAGTGTAAGTAACCCCATTTAAGAATAATCTTGAATTTTCGTATTTTTATAGGTCTTTTCGAAAACAAAAAATGTCGAGGCAAAATCATAAAATCGTGTTTTTGAAACTTTACGATTCTAGTTAAAGGTATGAAGAAATATAATATCTTATTACCAAATTTGTAACAACTGTAACCGTCCTATAGTTTTAAATCAAAACGTCCATACTTTTTCCGAGTAGCGCCTTAAGATGAGGTACTGCATTCTCTAGTTGCTGTAACTTTCGGGCGTGAGAGCCGCTCGGTCCGCGCCGCCCGGGCTAATCGCGCACACAATTACTCCAATTCGGCTGAATTATACCAAGATGTAACACTATGAACCTGTGAAATATTGTTATTTCTTTTGTTTAATAGAATAAGAAGTATGGCAGATTTTCGCTTATAAATAATGTTCAAATAGGGCCACGTTGTGACATGTAAAAGTTGTTTTTTTATTTAAAAAAGATAAGTTACTGACTCTCTTTTGTTGCTATATAGCCTGGCGTGGGAGCCAGTTTAATAGTGCGTACAATTACTCCAAATCGGTTGAATTATACAAAGATGTAACACTTTAATTGATTCGGTGGTGCAGGAATCATGGACGTGTGATTTATGCCGAAATCATTGGGTTTTGAGGGCTTACTTGGGTATTTGATCGATGGGTTAAAATTGTACCAAGTGGTTATAGAGTTTTTCTGTAGCACAACAGTAAAAAATTAAATTCCTTTAGGAAAAGCTCGATCCAAATACTCATATCACATACAGTTGCCATTTTAAGTAAATTGAAAGCAAAATAAAATGTGGTTCACACCACCGATTTCAAACCAAGAGGTCCCGGGTTCGATTCTCAGTGAGAGTTCATATTGTATTCGGTTTGGTTGACTTGTTCTTAGTTCACCTAACTAAGAACAAGTCCTATAGCTACCACCGTGTTATATCTAAGTCTAACGCCATACTTTATCAAAACATAACATCAGATGTGATTTAGGCTAAGTGCTATACCCCGTCGTAGATAAAAAAAATACCTACAAGCATTTGCAGTAAGTAATCAAAAAACTGTTTAATTTAATAAATCCTCCATAGTTTTACCCACTCACTCTTGTTAGAACTTCTTAAAACAATCAGTTTTTGGATCGCAAAATTTATAGTTTTGCAGAACATAATTTTCACTTGAAGCCAATTGCTATCTGATTCGAACACTGTTCCTTTTAAGATTTTCAAACAATCCCGATAGCATTACTCCGTGGGCGGTATTTACTACAATATGAGCTAATCGTTGCATCATACAAAATCGTAGCACAATCTCTCACGACGACGTTGTACATTCGCGGAAACGGTAAAGAGCATTTCATCCAACGCCATTAAACAGCTGTCATTTTGTGAAAAATAAAATTTATAAAAAGGTTTGTAACCTGTTTGGTGAAAAAAGAAAAACAAAAAAGTATAAAGTCAGGCGCGTGTTCACGCATACTCGCCGTCGCGCGCGCGCCGCCAAAAAACGTAGTGCGCTCCGCGTGCTCTGCGCGCCAGACATTTTTGTCTCATCTGTGAGAAGTGGCCATGTATTCAGCGACTGAATAATTAAAATGAAAAGTGAATCAGTTCAGGTGGAAAACCATGCGAGGAACACTATGCACGTGTACGCAAGAATTATTATTAAGTTCCTCAACTATGTCTGATTACCTGATTCTTACGGTGAGAAAATGAATTGTTAATTCGTTTACTTACCTCTTAACCTTTTAACCGCCTCTGTGGTCTAGTGGTCCACACCACCGATTTCAGACACAGAGGTCCCGGGACTCCCGGGCTCAATTCCCAGTGGGGGGGGTAATGGTAGGACTTGTTCTTAATCCACCTGGCTAGCTACCACCATCTTATCTAAGTCTGACGCCATAAAAATGATGTTCTCAGCATTATTGTGTTTCGGCAGTTATAGATATCATGCCAGTTCCTCAGTGATTGAGGAGTGCCTTATCACCACTTAACATCATGGGGCCAAGCCTGCTAACGTTAAGTCACAATCGTGTCTCAATCGTGTTTCAATTGTAGTTCAGTTGTAGTGTTTTTTTAAACACTAGTTACAGGAATTATGACAGTATTATGTGATGTGAATGTAGGTTGTGGTGTGTCTATCAATAGTATTGTGAAAAAAGTACATATTTCTTGTAACTAGTGTGGAAAAAAGCACTACCACTGAACTACAATTGAAGCACGATTGAGACACGATTATGACTTAACGTTAGCAGGCTTGGCCACGATGGGGCTTAGACAAAGTAACATCGTTATGTGGCGAAACGACAATCGCTATCGCTATCGTCTTTATGCTCCAATCAACTTGCGGCAAGACCACGTGGTTTAGCGCAGCTTATACCAATCCGCCAATCCTATACCTTGAATTTCTTTCGAACTTCGTTATCGCTTCGCTATCGTTTTTCAAATGTTACTTTGTCTAAGCCCCCTGGTGTGATGAGGGCTAAGTGCTACCCTGCTGTGATAGGTACTATAAAGTTACTTAAATTAAAAATAAAATTTTAAAAATTTTAATAATTGAAATCTAAAATTTTAATGTGTAACACCCCTCTTTTTGCGTCGTGGGATAAAAATGGTCCGTAAAAATACCGCAAGAATTAATTTTCACTATGATTGAAGCCAAAAAAGCCTTTATTAATACAAACAACATAAAATAAGTCAAGACAAATAAGTACCAGAAATAGGTATACCTAAAAATGGCTTCTTCTTTATAAATACATAATTATTCAGCCTTCAACCAACTCTTTCAGGCAACCGTGGGGATAGAAAATTATTATTAAAGGATTAAAAAAGTTTCCGTGAGTATCGCTATAATGACAGCCGCGTCTCGTTTCCATAGCATTCGGAACAGTTTCACGTCGATTCGCCTCGCGTCGGATCCGATGATTTGTCGTCACGATCTCGACGGTCAGTGGTGATAACCAGCGTTCGTTCAATAAATACTTACCTAGTTGACCACTTAAGGTGCATGTAGTCGTGAAACTATCATTTTTGAGGCCCTAAAACTCATAAATTAGCCTACTGATGAATCCAGAATTAATATATATTAAATATTGATATATAAACTTCAATCTGAGCATTTAAAAAAAACATAGTCTATAAGATACTATTAAAAAATACATTGAAATGAAGCTGTTTTCAACTTGAAATACGCTACTGCTTCTAAACTACAAGTAATATTTTCACGTTTCTTTCAGGAAAAGATTGCTAACTTGTTTAACTTAAAACTGAGCATTTTTCGTTTTAAAATAATACATAGTTTTGACGAAAAGTGTGTTTAAGCTGTTTTGGTGCGGGTAGCGGGCGGGAAAATTAGGCCACTTTTCTATGCCCAAGGTCGTTGGCGATACCACGGGCCTTAAATGTCTCTTAGGTCTATCTGTGACGATGAGCGACGAAATTTTGCTCGGAGCTGTTTTTGACTGACAAATTTTCCTTATAGAGCAAAAATAAATATTAATCACAGATGAAGTCGAAGAAAATGAAAAAAGTTAATACTTCCACGTTATAAACGTGTTCCGCAATGCTGATTCTATATTCCGAATCAAAAATAAAAAGTTTGCGGAGTTTTTCAAAGCGTGTTTTTTGCCCATCTCGCACCTGTTCCGACGGTCGTGATCGAGGTTTGACCCCCGAATCATTCGCCACCACGATACGGTTCACCTTAAAAAATGTCAATGGCCCATACAAAATGGTGAATGGAAATCAGTAACAATACCAACACTTGTCGCAGAACGGAGCATTTCAAAAATTTCAAACCTTCAAGTCGTGACTCTACGCTTTTTAAGACGACTCGAGTTTTTTGCTCCAAAAAACTACGTAGACTCCATTCGTACACATTCCGAAAGAAAAATATTTTCAACAAATAATATCGATTTGAATTTCGAATCACAGCGGTATTCAAATATTGGTACCTAACTACAATCTTTAATTTCTTGTCACCCACTAGCGGATGTCAATGTCGGACATTATTAAACGATGCAGTCGAAAAATCGATAAAGAATTTACATAAATATCGATATTCCGGAGAGTGTTTGAATTCATATTCTTTGATGTACCACAAATCACTTCAACGTTATATCGCAATTTAGATGTATACTGCCTCGGCTAATGATATTTATAGCTAATGAAATTATAATATTTCGTGTAAGTTTAGAAAACAGCGTAAATGGTCATACTGTCCAAATAAAATTAACATAGTTTAGCTAATTCAAATTCCTTGTCAGTAATCTGGTGATGTTTGGCTCGGAAACGTCAAATCAAATAAATAATGCTCGTTAGGAATTAGCAAATAAGTTTTTCTTGTTTAAATCGGTCTATCAATAGTCATAAATTGTAGTACAACATTACTCTAATTGCCTTTATGGGTTTTACGGTATAATTGGCATGTATACATTAGTTGATAGATATATTATCTACCTATATTTACAATGTTGTGTGTACGTTGCTGAACTTTTGCTATTATACCTACACCTAATGAAGTTTTAGCAATTAACTAATTATTTATCTGTCAGATATTACTATGTTATTACTCTCGACATTATCACAGAATTAACCGACAATAAATTAGAAATTGTCACCAAACGTACTTTTAAGAGAGCTGGGTGCCTACCATCAACTCTTATTGCGGTTTTGTTTAGGAACCTAAACTGATCTGGTTCGCTTATTCGTACCACGACAACTTAATATCAATGACAGCGATTCAGTGATCATTCAATGACATTTCACAGCTGCTGAGCTGTCATCAACTCTTATTTGACGTATAACTTGGCCAAGCTAACATGTCACCTGCAGGTTATACCCGTCCCTTTCACTCTCCTGGCATGACAGAATCGAGTGAAAGAGACGGGTAGAAGAAATAAGGACACAAATCGTTCGGTCATTCACATTTAGCAATTCATTTGCGATCCAGTTTTTAGAAGGTCATGGTACGAAAGAAAGCAATTCATTTTAGGAACCTATTCTGCATCGCGCTATTTTTGAATCGCTGTCTTAAAGTTGATGGTATGCACCCAGTGTTTTAAAATGTATGGTCACGGACATGCCAATTAGAATAATATAACTCGTGCGTTACTGAATGACTGTCAGACAACGCACAGCCAAAACTACTGGGCGCAAGAAGCTGAAATTTGGCATGTATGTTCCTTGGGGAGTGTAGGGGAGCACTAACAGAGGATTTTTTGAAATTCCTCCTCTAAGGGGGTAAAAAGGGGATCCACGCAGACGACGTCGCAAGCAGAGCGCTAGTTAATTATTGAACAGTTAAGAGTCAAATAAAATGAAACGGTGATATCTCGAGCGATAGAAGTCAAACCACTAGGGGACAATAATAAATAATAAATAAATAACTTCTTACAATCACACCAATTATCTAAGCCCATGTTAATTTCATTACGAAACTGTATCATGGAAAACTTGATAACGGATAAATATTTACTTATATACTTTTTGTTTGTAAATACATACTTAATATACATAGTGAACACACAGGCCAAGACAAATAGATATGTTCATGCACACAAATATTTGTCTTGTTCGGGAATCGAACCCGAGACCTCTGGCGCAGAAGGTGGGTAGCCTACCCCTGCGCCAAATCGGTCGTCATGAATATACATTATTAGAAAACACCGATAGACAAAGATATTACTTTTATGGATCAATTTTCTAATTAATTTGAGTACCTGTTAACTGGATAATTAGAACTAGCATGTTAAATATACATATAATTAAACTGTTAACTACTAAAGTAGCAGCTGAGACTGAGAGTAACGTCGTTGATATTCCGTGCGATAGAGGTCAAACAACTAGGGGACAATTTAAAATACATTAATAGAAATCACCGGGTAGACAACAAGAGTGCGCCGGCGCACAGTAAGGGCAGGCTCACACGAACTACACGCGACTACGACAATCATGAATACCACAAAACGATAAGTAAACAAATTTTTGAAAATGAAATATTTGAAAAAAAAAAAACGACCAATCCTCCATGTAGTGCAGCCGGGAATCGAACCCGAGACCTTTCACTGTCCGGGGAGAGTATTCTCTGGCCACTGCGCTACGGAGTCGATTCCCGGTACGGGGCTATACGCAGCAGATTAGTTCCGTCTCCTAATCAGCATTCATTCTGATGATGATACACCCCTGAAGTTAGAATCTGCTAGAAAAGTTGCTGAATCGCGCGACAGTCACTTGTGGCCAATAATTGACACAAAATTAAATGACCATTTGAAGCCACTGATCATTGACTGCTACGTTTTTTGCAGTGTGCAATATTGTTATAGTTTCCGTCGAAGAAAGATTATAATAGAGTGGTCATGCTTGATAAACCGGCGCCAGCGTTGAATAAGACGACAACACCATTATTATAAGTTACATTTACATCATTATAACAAACGATCACAAATACGATGGTTTGGGCATAAGTGCGACGATCTTCAGCGCTTTGTCGGCGTTCAGTGGTCGGTGTCGATCGCAAGATACGAGTAGCCTCGATTTTCAGCGTGTGGCCTGGCGACCATGAGCTTAAGGCGCTACTCGGAAAAATATGGACTTTTTGATTTAAAACTATAGGACGGTTACAGTTGTTACAAATCTGGTAATAAGATATATATTTCTTCATACCTTTATCTAGAATCGTATAGTTTCAAAAACACGATTTTATGATTTTGCCTCGACACTTTTTCTTTTCGAAAAGACCTCTAAAAATACGAAAAGTGAAGATTATTCTTAAATGGGGTTACTTACACTATTGGAAATTGGTTTAATTAGTGGACACTAATAATATTGAGGATCGTATAGAAGCATTTTTTTTTAAATCGCTGTAGTTTTTTTAATACGAAGTGATTTTGTGTTTTTTTTGCCTAATCTGCAAAATCGGTCTCGCTCCCGCGCGCGTCGTTTTCTCATTGCGATCTCGCTTCAGCACATTTTTTCCGAGTATCGCCTAATGGGTGCAACTCTGTAGCGTCGTCATTTTGTGGCGGCCGCGTGTGCGCCTGTTCTAATACAGTAATGGTGGCTAATACTTAGTTTCCATTCTCGGTAACAGACAGACAGGTATAATTACTTCCACATTTATTATATTAGCATGTTAGAAAAAATGTAATCAGTACACTAGTGAGTAATAGTAACAGGTATAAGTAAATATGGAATTGGGGTGTGAAAACTGGTGTTAGCAAATCTGTTTTGTGGCTGTCGCGTGTGGTCCGTGTGCGCCGGGACTAAGGCAGTAATGGCGGCTAATGCTTAGTTTCCATTCTCGGTAATGTTGCCGGTAACAATCTCGGTCCGCGATGATTAGAGCTGATAATCTTACGCTAACTTTACTATGGGAATGACATTTGGTGAAATTGGAAAGGGGGATTTAAGAAATAGTTTGGCAGGTTAAGTTTTATGTAAATCGGATAACTTTTTAGATGATTCGTAATGTCTTTATTTTGATAATAAATATGAACTTTACTTACATTTTTTTTTTTGCTTGGTAGAACTGCTTTTATTTATTTTAAGGCTTAAGGCTCAAACAAAATGAGCTTAAGTGATGCCACGTACACGATGTTACTTCCGTCAAAAGACATCGGTTTTCATAGTACTTAAATGTATGCACTAGAAGCATACTTATCTTATAAAACGTCCAAACACGTCCATATAAATACGGCGTGTTAACACGTGGCGTCAGATCACATCCTTAAGCTCAGTTTGTTTGAGCCTTTATTTAGCATAAAACTACCTACCTATATTCTAGAGTGCAGATCAATCTGCAAATCTCGTAATTGTACTAAAACAATAGAAATGCAAATGTAGCACTCCGCTCCAAATGATAGCAAGATCGTAATATTTGTGCCATAATAAAATTACGACGTCTAGCTGTTAGGAAGACATAAACGCGGTTATTAGGGCCATACAGCGCGAGCTGGTGTATATTAATCTTAATACTTGCAATAATATTGTACTAAATTTTCCTTTTCCTTATAGTTATTTTTTTTTTTTAATTTCGTCGAACTTTGATAATACCTTTATATTGGTATCTACTTGATAAAAAGCTGAAAGAGTTGCTCAAATGATAGTTATAGAGAAAAAAACGAATATTTCCTACTTTTATTATTCAGATTCGAAGATTTATGATTCAAATTCTCATTCATAATGCATTTTTTCTTAAAAACTAGGTAGCAGAAAAAACTACTTAGTACCACGATGTTTCGCTATCCGGGCGACTGCTCTATAGCACATAGCGAAAGGTCGTGGGTTTCAGTCCCAGCGGAACTGGTTGTGAGACGGGTCGATTTTTTTCTAAATACTTCATTTTAAATTTTTCAATAATAAAAATTGCATTGCGAATGCAAAAAAGTAAAAATTTAAATAACTTACTTTTTTACTCGCCCAGTTTAAGCAAGTGGAAGACGTTGTTATTGTAACAAATAGTTCAAATTACGCCCCCGGTGTGTGACGCCCCCGTGGTGGAAGCCCCCGATTTCGTTTTAGTGCTATAAAATTTATTAGGTAAATATTTTTATCCAAAGTACAGTCAGATAGAAAAGTGTAACCTATTATAAAAATGTTTATAACTGTCTACTTACATGAAATGATTCAAAGTCTTAGTTTTTTTATATAAATCTTTATTAATAATGTCGGTGAAACCACAATTTGCTTATCTGTAATACCACATTAGTCAAGGTACAATTTAAAAATCACAACGAAATAAAATGATTTGCATATGGTATGTAAGTAAAAGGTTTGTAATTTTTAATACCTAATAAATAAATGATAAGTATGGGTATCTACTTAAGTATTTACAACATTGATAACAAAATAATCAAACAATAAAATATACCAACTTAACATGCAAAATCACAGATCCTAAAAGAAAATCACAAAAAAATCACAATTAAATATAAGAATGTTAAATATAAGAACTTTGTACTTGAATCTTACTTAAACATATAATTTAGCCATTAAATATAGAGGTATCTTCTTAAATAAATATTACAACATTGCTAACGATAAAATTAAACTAAGTAAACGTAAGTCATTATGTAACAATTAACATGCAAAATAATTTTTTTTCAGTCTATGTAATTATTATTAATATTTTAGAAGTGAAAACTTCTCTAGCGGAGTTGTGCACTTTTTGTGATACTTAAGTACTTAGGTAAAAATGTTAGACTCGCGTCTGGATCACTTGACCGTCAGATCAAAAATTCGTAAGACGGACACGTGACCTGGGGGCCAAGTCTGCTAACGTTAAGTCATAATCGTGTCTCAATCGTGTTTCAATTGTAGTTCAATTGTAGCGCTTTTTTACACTCTAATTACAAGAATTATGACAGTGTGATGTGATGTTAATGTAGTGTGTGGTGTGACCACCAGTAGTATTGTGAAAAAAGTCCACATTTCTTGTAACTAGTGTGTAAACATAAAATCACATCAAAAAAGTAAGAAATAATTCCTCACCAAATAAATAACGTAAGTACTTTGAAGTCGGGCGTGAAACATGCACGATTTTTTGTTGTTTTTGTTAAAACCCGCCGTTAATAATTTGATGTGATTTTTTGGAAGGCGGTTTAATTTTTTTATAAAAATAATTTTTATTTCACTCTTTTTAGTGCATCGTGCAGGCAATTTACTTGTATTCTGGTAAATAGGTATGTGATCAAATTGAAAACCTCCTTTTTTGAAGTCGGTTAAAATACCTTGAGGTATCCCCTTTTTAACAAAACAAGAATCATCTAAATCGGTTTATAAACAAAGGAGTTATGCCATTAGCTCTCGACAAAAACTGTAATTGGAAACAGCATATTGATATGACATGTGGTAAAATAAATAAATTCGTATATGCACTAAAAAAATTAAGCACAACAGTCGGCCAAAACGCGGCCCTTACGGCTTACCATGGCTATGTAGGCTCCATTCTCAGATATGGCATTTTGCTATGGGGAAACTCAACCCTCGTTAATAAAGCCTTTCTGGCACAAAAAAAATGTGTACGTGCGGTTTGTAGGGTTGGTCAAATGCATTCCTGCAGACCACTTTTTAAAAAACTTCAAATACTGACAGTTTCATCCATGTATATTTTGGAGGTTGGAATTTTTGTAAAAAATCACCCACACTTATTTAAAAAGAGTAGCGAAAATAGTAAATATACACAAAGAGACCCTACTAAATTGAAAACACAACCATGCAGAGGTTTTATGCACGACAAAAACTGTTACATAAACTCAATAAAAGTATTTAATAAGATACCTCAAGGTATTAGAGAGATGCCATTTAATCGTTTCAAATCGGAGCTACGCAAATGGTTACTTGAAAAATGTTTTTATTCCTTGAGAGAATTTGAAGGTGCTCGATAAATCTTGTGACTTCTCATTTATATTTAGTAAAATTAAAATAGATTTATTGACATTAACTAACTGACATTTTATATTTTTGCATGCTTTTGAGTATAAGGCGAACATTTGTACTTAATCTATAATAACATATCACCTGTTTATTTAAATAATGTTCTGGCAAATAAAGATAATTTGAATTTGAAAAAATTGAATTTGAATTTAGATACGTATTAAATTCACATAAAGTGGTAACGAAAACGACAGTATTTTCAAGATTTCCTGAAAACTACTGAACCGATTTCAAAATTTCAAAAAACTTGGAAACCAACCTGATGTAATAACGTTTCAATCATTTCAATCGGTCCATCCGTCTTCGAGTAATCGGTGGACATACACAAAAAAAAACATACATACAGACGAATAGAGAACCTCCTCGTTTTTGATTTAGAAGTCGGTTAAAAAGCACTACTATTGAACTACAATTGAAACAGGATTGAGACACGATTATGACTTAACGTTAGCAGACTTGGCCCTCTGATCGAAAAACTGTTACAATGTCATTAGAATACGAAGGCAAATTTTGCCACCGTTTTCCAAAGTTTTGATAGCTTAGAAAACGGGCGGCATTGTAGCCAGAAGACCTCGGTTCAAATCTAGTCTGTATTTTACACTGGCACTCCCGGAGTGCAACCTGTTGTTTTTTTTTGGTTAAAAACATCTACATAATTAAATAATTATACCTGTAACACATCATACTCATAATAATCATAAACATGAAACAATTAAATTTAATTAGGTACTTATTTACTTAGTTATAAACACTTTTTTGTCGACTGTATCTGGTACAAATTACTTTTATTGCGATAAAATCGGCTGTTATAACTTAATTGAAATTCGGGGGCCTCCACCACGGGGGCGTCACACACCGGGGGCGTAACACACGAACCCTAAAAATGTTAAGCAATATTCTTCGTTATTGATCTAATTTTGTATTTTCTTTGTTTCAGCTGTACAGAGAGGGCGAGTTCCGCCGACGCAGCCCGCGGGGCTCGCGCTGCCCGGCCAGTTCGCGCTGGCCAACGGCGACCCCGCGGCCGGCCTCAACAGCCACCCCTACCTCTCCTCCTACATCTCGCTGCTCCTGCGAGCGGAGCCCTACCCCACCTCCCGCTACGGACAGTGCGTCCAGCCCACCAACGTCATGGGCATAGACAACATATGCGAACTCGCCGCGCGACTGCTCTTCTCAGCCGTCGAGTGGGCGAGAAACATCCCCTTCTTCCCCGACCTACAAGTCACAGACCAAGTGGCGTTGCTCAGACTCGTCTGGTCAGAACTCTTCGTCCTAAATGCATCACAGTGCTCCATGCCACTCCACGTGGCGCCGCTCCTTGCTGCCGCCGGCCTCCACGCGTCGCCCATGGCGGCGGACCGCGTGGTCGCCTTCATGGATCACATACGGATCTTCCAAGAGCAAGTGGAGAAGCTGAAAGCGCTCCACGTGGACTCGGCGGAGTACTCCTGTCTGAAGGCGATCGTCCTCTTCACGACAGGTAAAATTTTGGACAGTCTTTTTGGGGAGGCGCGGTTGTTGCTTTACAGGGTGGCCGGCGCGGGCGCGGCTGTCACCAATTATGGGGAGTTGTTAACTTTAGTAAAGACACATTTGGATGTGTACGCTGAAGCAACTCGCGCGCAGCCGGCGCCCGCGCCGCCGCCCTCTGCCGCTTCATCTGGGTACTACTCCACTTTGGACACCACACTAGGCGTCAACTCTTCCTTATCTTACGGTAGCTTCCTGTCGACTCCTACGCGACTGCCGCCTAACTACACGAGTAGTCCGCGAATGCAGGAGGCTACCACGTCATCTCCTTTTAAAATCTGGGACGGTCACGCTAAGACACACAAGTCCGAACAGGGGGGTTGACGCCTTGTGTGGTGTTCATCGGACTGAAGTTGGGGTGTCGGGTTGCTTGACTCGGGACATTCCTCTGCGTATTGGATCGCTCGCCAAAGACTATAGTTAGGACGTTGTTTGTGTACGGGGATAATAACTCTCGCTCCTCGGTAATAGGTCAGACCTACGATGGGGAGTACGCGACTTATTGTTCTCTTAGGCTCGCGAATCGGTTGTGATAATGTAAATATTATTTGTTAAATAACGTGTAATATATTAGTAATAGCATTAGTCGTCTCGCGTCACGCGGCGTAATAATATAGGTAAATTATTTAATTTATTAACTTTGTAATCTTATTATTATCAGTTAATACATGCGCGTAATTTATTTCAATTGATTTCTTGGTTTCATTTAGGTCTTAAAACATCCCTATTAGGTTAGAAATTAGCTCGTAATTATTACTTAGACATTTTATATTATGTAAATTCTCATTTACGTGAGGTTACAATGACATTTTAATTCCTATAGAAATCGTAAAAGCTTTATTCATTTGTTTCGAACGAGTGAAGGCATACGCACACATCACTTTTAAGTGACAAGCCACAACCAACGGTTCTCGCTCGCAACTCGTGAAGTGTCGTTAGTTTCTCGCGCGGAACTCGTCAACCCGATAATCTGGGCACGGCAGCTTCCGATATGTCGGAGACACTTTCGCTACGAGTGCCTACAGAGCGTGTGGAATTGTAAAACAACGATAGATTTTATTATGGAGTTAAAGAAAAGTTATGGCGAATGAGCGGTAGGTATAATACAACGAAATTACTGAAATTAAATTTTTTTGGATGTACTTATTCTGAAATAATGGTACGCGTTTTTACAAAAAAATTAAAGTTTGGTCCCAGCTTTTTATTTCAGTAGTAATTAAACAATATCGTATGTATTTACTAAAGTAGTAATTAGAAAACGGCACAGACATTTACATATTCAAAATTCTGGTAGATATCAGTAAAATTAAAAATTTTGTTTTTTTTATCGTAATTATACAAGTACCTACTTCCTTATCGCACCACCATTAGTTACATCGTAAATAAGTTAACTATATCTTATAGCACCAAGTTTATGGCGCTAGTATGGTTATGGGGAAACAGTACAGACGCTCAAACTCTGCTAGTTCAGCAGAAGAAGCTCCTTCGTATAATAGCAAACATATCCCAAACCGACAGCTGCAAACCCATATTTAAATCTAAAAGAGTCCTGACAGTACCATGCATGTACATATTAGAAATTTGTAAATTTGTAAAAAAATATCCGGAAAATTACACAAATAGACGAGACCTATCATCAAAATACGCCTTACGTTATAGGACAGGAAATAGATTAATGCTACCAAATTCAAAATTAAACCTACATTCACAAAGCCCCTCAGTTATGGGAGTAAAGATATTTAATAAATTGCCATGTGCATTAAAAACAATAAAAAATGAAAAAGAATTTAACAAAAAATTAAAAGATTTACTAGTATCAAAAAGTTATTATACATTACAGGAATATTTTAATGATAAGATAGATTAATATATTACAATAATTCAAAACAAAAATTAACTAACAAATAATATTTTTTTTTTATATATAAATAAATAATATAATAATTTAATATATAATAGATCAATTAATTTAATTTATTATTATTTTTTTTATTTTTTTTTATTAAATTCTACACGTTAAATAATGATAATTTTAAATGAAATATTAGATTTTAATTTTTAAAGTGACCTCCTCTCTTCTAATTTGCTGTGCCCTACAGGGTCCATAATGTTCATAATTTATCATAACATCTTTTCACCCATTGTGGAAAAGCAATAAAGTATTGAGTATTGAGTATTGAGTATAATGAAGTGCAATATGGTTTATGTCCTGTACCGCAGTTTAAGTGACAGACACTGGGTGTCTGCCAGTGGCATAAATGCGTAAAGTTGTCAGACCGCTCCTGTCTGATTGAAGCGTGTGTCATGTGACTGACACATTGTGAGCGTAGCGAAGAAGGTTCACGGAATGGACTATTGTCTTTCCTGTTTTTTTTATAATTTCATGAAAAGTGTCGTCCTTTTATAAAGTTAGGAATTAGTATCAATAAGTTTGGAATTCACTGGCTCCATGATGCAATAGGTTCTGACAAGCGCATAAACTATTTTGTCAGTCGATTCGATGTGGTCTGAAAATTATTATTTTTGAAGTAAAAAATATAAAGTTTTAGAAGTTTCGTGTGGAATTCCATATAACACGGTATTGGTTCTTACTAAAAATAGAACTGTAGTAGTACCTAAGTATAGGTATTCGATGTGTTGGAGTAATATGGAAATTACTATGAAGAACGTATATTTTCTCAAGGCTACCGCTAGACTAGACAATATAGACGTCTCTTCGTGCTTCATAAAAATGTAAAAACTCAAAAAAGCGGTACGTCACAATTTCCCAACGAAACGAACACGCAAAACGGCTAACACAACAGTGTCACTGGATGCTAAACAGAATATAAAAGTAGTTACCTTACATCCACCACTGACTTCAAAACCATTTTAACATGAGCTTCCTCGTTTCCCGCGCTTTTAGTGAAACTTCTGCCACCAGGGGGGTAGTGTGGGTTGCCAGGGGTCCGGTTAAAATTGCCACAAACGCCTGGAGGGAGGATGAATATGCATTGGCAATAAGCCTCAACTTTCTCTGGGTCCGGACCAGTATAATAGTGTTGATAAGTTTGCGTGCACGGATATTCACGGATTGATTCGGTAACACGTTTATAGGGGGAGATGTAAGTACAACTTTGTAAAAGGTATTCCTAGTCTATCTATATAATTATGTGAATTTAAAGTGCGTCGCTTTTTCAAACGAAATTTTATCTCAAATTTTAATTCCAAAACGTGGGCTAAAGTTAGACAGACCTAGTTTAAAATTAATGCTAATTCTGTCTTTCATTTGGGCAATGAAAATGACAGCACCAGTTTAGTACCAGTTTTAAACCAGGGTGCCTACCATCAACTTTAAGACAGCGATTCAAAAATAGCGCGATGCAGAATAGGTTCCTAAAATGAATTGCTTTCTTTCGTACTTATGACCTTCTAAAAACTGGATCGCAAATGAATTGCTAAATGTGAATGACCGAACGATTTGTGTCCTTATTTCTTCTACCCGTCTCTTTCACTCGATTCTGTCATGCCCGGAGAGTGAGAGGGACGGGTATAACGTGCAGGTGTCATGTCAGCTTTGCCGAGTTATAAGTCAAATAAGAGATCTGACAGCTTAGCGGCTGTGAAATGTCATTGAATGATCACTGAATCGCTGTCATTGATATTAAGCTGTCGTGGTACGAATAAGCGAAGCAGATCAGCTTAGGTCCTAAACAAAACCGCAATAAAAGTTGATGGTGCCGTCTTGCTTACACCTTAGTGGGGTAAGCAAGACAACTTGCCGTACCATATCATATCGCGCGTTATAAGCCGCTCATGCTAGGCCGGCAGGTCTATTTTAGTCCACGTTTTGGAATAAGCGAGATAAAGACTCGGTCACTGTCAATTATAAAATGTCACTTAGATTAAACTCCTTTCGGTTTTTCTTCGTTACTTTTCACAGTTTTGGTTAAAAAGCAATAACATTATTATTTTTGGGTAAGTAATAAACATATTTTTAATACAAAAGTAGGTACTTAGGTAATTTATTTCTTTTGTTAAACATTAATGCAAATTTTAAAGCTAAGAGCGCAATAACTCGACTTCATTAATGTCATAAATGTAAATAACTAAAATACACTGTAAGTAGACTTACACGAAGCATTTAAAAATCAGACAACTCATTTATCTCGAGCTAACCACTGAAAGTATGCTTAATGATTTAATAAATTGTGGTCAATCTGAGCGAAAATAATTTTCTACCATAATATATTACAACCTACAAAAACACGTGTGGTCTACGTCCAAACATTGACTAATGGGTATAATCTTTCAACGACCAACCGATGTATATACACGAGCAGGCAGACTGCACCGTGTCACGATAATAATGTTCATTAAAAACGTGACAATGTCATTTTTCTAATAGATACTGGATTAAAACAGAAATCAATAAATTGTTGGGATTTCTCGTAAGCTGGCAACATTCAATGAACGGGAAAACGAATTTGAATTATGATTAAAACCTTTTTCCAGTAGTGGCTACGAAATGAGGAAAACTAAAACTCTTTTCTTAAATGTTGTGTGCAATACATATTTTATTGCTTTTTATTAAATACTGCATGGTGGAAGCAGAACTCAAGGAATCAAAACAATTTAGGTTTTCCGTTAAAGGTTAAACCTACAAAATACAAAAGTTAAATTGCATAGTAGCATTAACAAACTAATGTTAGATTTATAGCTATTTCAATAAGCGCAATCATCAATAACACCTGCTAAACAAAACTAAAACCTTTCGATAGTCTATTGCATGCAAGTGCATTGTTTGTTAAATAAGTATTATTATCAAGCATTAGTTGTGCCAAGAATATGAGCATGGAAGAGTTCTCACACAGAGGTTGCACAATCTGAGAGCCGTTACAATGGCTCGTCTATGCCGTGGTCAAGATGTGTGCATTATGATTTGCCTAGTCATTTTGAGGTGACCAGGGCTTTTGAGGTAATTTTAAGACTGACTTTTTCGCCGTCAACTACACAGTAATTTTATTAGCACCCCGGATATTTTTTAAATTTTTAGGGACCAGCACTGAAATTGCGAAAAAAAATTAGCTGTTCCATACAAAAGTGCATTTTTTATCGCGATTTCAGTGTTGGTCCCATGATAAAAGTTGTTTGTTTTCATGTGTAGAATTATCCCTAAAATTATCCGGGTTGATAAAGAAACTACTGTGTATATTCAATGTTAGAATAATTTATATTCTAAACTTTTATCCTTCCCAAAGACAATGGAAAAAAGCAAAGCACATTAAGTTATCGTAAACTATATTAAATGCCATGAATTTGTTAGATAATAACTTAGTTTTTCCCCTAGTTGTGATATTATCAGTATACAATAAGCCATAGTAACTCAGAAATTATATTGTCTTGAAAGAATTTTGACCGACGATCTGGTCAAGGTCGCGGGAAACCGCTGGATGCGGGCAGCGCAGGACCGATCGTTGTGGAGATCCTCGGGGGAGGCCCAGCAGTGGGCGTCGTTCGGCTGATGATAAAAGAATTTTCAAAAACGGTGCAGGAGTGCTAGTAGAGATTACTTCCAACATGCAAATTATGACATTATCTCTTTATGATATTAGTGTAGATGTAGATTATTAAATAAAGAACAAAACGGAAATGATGGTTACCCTATTCGTTTAAATGGGCTTTCATTATCCCTATGTCCATAGAATGATACTATGATATTGTTTTGGTAAATCGCTCAAAATTGACTTTTACTTTTGAGCCAAAGAGCCTTTATAGTTTTAACTGTTTGGCTTTCTTTTTGTTATTAGTTTTTCCAATATACCAGACGGACCGCCAGATTTTTTTAAATTGATTGCCTCGGCAGCGGTTGGCGAAGCGCCATAATACAAATTTTTAAAGAAAAACTTTGATGGAAACTGATGTTATGGACTGGACACCCTGTATAAATGTCCTCAGATTAAATTGGTCGTTTCATGATCTTGTTGGTCATTTCATGAAATAGTCGAATTTTCATGATTTGGCCAAACGTTGTTGAAAATCTTTACTACATATTAAACGTTGAACTTTCAACGATATTGTCAATTTAAATTGGTTATTTCATTAAATACGACTATTTCATGAAATTACCAATTTAATGATCTAATCACCACATCTCTGTAACAAATCAAGCTTCAAACAGATTGAAGATTTGTACAAATCGAAAGCGGAACGAGAACCTATACGTCTTTCGTACGGGGATCATGTTGACATTCGACGACAGTTCCCATGTCAGACTCGACTTTGTCTCGACAAATTATGTCGACAGATAACGACAGGGCACCATGATGTGTCCTATAGCTCTTGACATCATGCCTCGTGTCTTTCCTCATAAAACATTCAGACTCCATAGCTAAGTTAGCACGTCAGAAGCAAAAAGTATTTTACCCGCAGCTTGTTCCTCCAGGCCCTTCGCAGACGGTCCAAAGTAATAGTGTCGTCTCTGTCTGTCGTGTGGGATGTGGTAGGAGTGTGAGCGGTGTGTGTGTGTAACGGTATAGAGTTCGTGATGGCGGACTGCAGACGAGTCACGATTTTGAAAAAGTGTTGGACGCCGCTCCGCGAGGCTTCCCCGGGTGGATGGGTGTAAGTCATGAGCGATAGGAAGTAAACCTCTGAATTATATTGAAAATTAAATATTAGAAAAATCGACACGTCTCCCAACTAGCACACTGTCATGTAGGATTCGAGCGGCTCGTCTCGTGTGAAATTATTAGAAAGATTTCACTGTAAATGACAAAAATCTAATCATTTTAAACCTGTGAATTTCAAAACGTCTAACTTATTCTTTTGGAAATACCCATGGCTTGTAGGATGATCACGGGTCGTAAGAACCCCTTATTCCAAAACGTGGACTAAAATAGTCCTGGTTTAAAACTGGTACTAAACTGATGCTGTCACTTTCATTTTCCAAATGAAAGACAGAATTAGCATCAGTTTAAAACCATGTCTAACTTTATTCTACGTTTTGGATTAAGGGGGTAAAAGTTTGCTTACGTCAGCACGTAATTTTAAGCAAATTTTGACCTCATTTCTGATAATTTGTCTCCATGCATCCTGCCGAACCCCCTTTTTTCAATTTGTAAAGCTGAAAGAGTTACAACGTTATTGTTCAAAAGTACTTTTTTACTTATGTAGAACTATAAGAATTATCAATAGATAAGTTTTATAGTTGGCAACTAAAATGCCAAGCCTTATATAATCACTCCTATTTTTCTCCCCGATTTTTATACAGATAGTTGTATGTTTTACAGCAAACAACCCATAACTTGTACAGCTTGAAAACATTTCGTTTACTTAGCTTAGTACGAGTACATTCGTACATGTGCAAAAATCTTGTCGCAAAACTACTTCCAATATTATAAATTAGCATTATTTTGCTTGCAGTACTTATACTCTAGGCACAGCATCTCTGTATTATACGAGCTTTCATTTTATGTAAATCCTTTGGGGAAATTCTTACTTTAGAATTTCAGGAGCATAATAGGTACCTATAGTCGCGATATTCTCTGTGCTTTTCTAATAATAATACTCGTATATTCATAAAAAGTTAATAGCTCTATATCTCACTTGATATTGATAAAAAAAATGATTCAGTACTTTATTTAGAACTCACTTTTATCTTATGAATGTACTAGTAGCCCGCTTCGGCTTCGCAAGGAAAATTGTCGGCATTTCTCTTCTTTAATTTGCATGTTAAAAAACCTTTTGAATCACTTTGTCTATTGAAGAAAACCGTGTCAAAATCCGTAGCGTAAATTGAAATATAGCAATTAAATATTTATAAATTTTTGCATTTACAATGCAATTTTTATTATTGAAAATGAAGTATTATCGACCCGTTTCACAACTAGCTCTGACGGGACTCGAACTATTTTCTAATATGTACCTACGGTCGGCACGTCTTTAAAGGACCCACAGACTGTCAATCCGCCAGTCCGCCTGCAGGCAACGGCCTGTCAGTTGGCCGCAATCGGCCACACACTCACAGTTTTACAAACAATTTTCGATCGAGGTCTGCAGGCGGCCTGCCGGCAGACTTATAGGCTGTGGGCCCCTTAACGGCTTCATGCGTACAGTACCTACAGGTGGCGGGAAGTGACTTCGTTTTATAATACCTATGTATAGGGAAACGACAGCACATTAGCCCTTGAACCTTACAGTGTACTTTTTTACATACAAGAGCTGTTTTCGTAATCCAACTGTTTAATTTGATGCAGGGTAAAACAAGTTGTTTTAAAACACATGTTTAAAAGGTTGTCTTAAACAGTTTGAATTTAAACCGTGTTTTTTATCACACGTTTAATACCCCAAATAATGGGGTTTTCCTTATTCATAGAATAGAATTTCATAGTTCATAGGTAATTCCCTGCCGGTATAGTTCCACTAGGAAAGTCCCAAAGTCGCCCATTTTCAAAATCAACAGTAGGTAGTTAGAACAAACAGGGTTTATGTAAACTTTCAGTATTGATTAGAGATACGCAACATAGCAATAAAAGTTTATCCATTGATCGTTTTTTGTAAATATTTAAGTTGCTAAGGCGAATTTGAAAAGATCTAGGTTAGAAATGAAACATTATAGGTCGAGTTAAGTTAAAATAATGCCCTAAACTAAAAAGAACAAAAAAAATCTTGTGTAAAACAATTTGAACTGCTTGTTTTATAAAATTTAAAAAACACAGTTTTTCTCAACTCTGGTTTTACGTATTGTCGCCTGTACCAGTACAAACACAAATCATTTAGTAGTAAGAATGCAGTATAAGTATATTAGTAGGTACCTGGTACCTAAGCGTTAGTACACTCCCCGACTTCCTGTACAAATCGCATGTAAAAACAAACAACGATTCGTCGAAGTATTACAATGTTAGGGCCACGTGCTGGAATTGCGACACATAAATCATTCCAAAGTCCAAAATCACGGCGATGACATATCACATTTTATTCACAATCTTAAAGTTCCCGGTGCCCAATTTGACTCATTGTTGGTCCACGCCGACCGGACCAATCACCTCCCATTGTGGCCGAATTACTTGCAAAATTCAGTTAAAACTGTTCGTGAAATTCACCTTTTCCGTCCATACATTACAAATGATGCCGCTCCAATGATGCGTTAAAACGAATTTTTGTATTAATGCCGGGAACAAAACAAGCAATGCACACGGTAGCGGGGAGGCTGGAGGTCGTGTTTTGTTTTGCGGTCAAGATAATATATGGAGTCTGTATGACTATGGGTTTCGCGCGATTGAAATGTCGGCTTCATGAAAACATAGATTTGTTTAGTAATTGGATCTGTAAACCGTTATGGTTAGTGGTAAATTAAAACCCTTACTCGAATAATTTAAAAATACTCTAAGGAGTTTGCATATCCATATAAGTTTATTTCTTTTTATCAATAAATTTGATTGTGTTTTGTTTTTTTTTTTACTTCGCTATGCATTTTATTTCATATTCCAAAGGGATTTTATAGGATCTGTTCATATAAAAATCAATTTTATTTTACTCAAAAATAAACTCTGAATATTTTCATAATGTTAGTCCTACAGTGCGACAAGAATCTATCGCGCGCGGTCGAAATTTAGAACTAAACCTCCTCTAGCTGGTCAATCAGTGAACTAGTGCTCTTGTCAATGACATCCAAGTGCCAAAGAATTCTTGTCGCACTGTTTACCGACTTCCTATTCCTAGTCAACAGCTACGCCACATCAATTAAGTATTAAAACGCTCTATCGTTAATATAGAGTCGTAAAATGATAACTTCAATGCCTCTGCCATTATTGTCAATATTACTCTAATAGCATTTTAACATCTGTTATTACGACATCCAATATTCGCCCACGCCTCAATAAAAAATTAACATTCCGTGAAAAGGGAGACATCGAAAAATAGCAATAATATAGGAAACAGATGCGAACCGAATCCGTCGGGTCACCGTCTTGTTGCATAATATTAAGAGAGACAGAAAAAAAAAAGCAAAAATTGAAAATATACCGATTGGAAACGCTCGCACCCTTGTCACTACGAACGCGTGTCAAATGAACAAATACACAATCATCCCGCGAAAATTTCAACGCACACGGACAATGGAAAACCATTTTTATCCTCCAAAGCAGACGACATAATTTCCTTTGCAGTTAACACAAAAAAGGCGCGCATTCTAAATTTCAAAAAAGGTTCAACTCAATTTGTGACGGACGATTTTTAGTCTTGCCATACATAAAATAGTGTCGACATTTAAATGGTTGGAGTATTAACCCTAAGTTGCGTGGAAATATTAATCAGTGTGATAAGTAAGGGTTTTGGGTTTTAGATTGTGGGTTAGTGCTAGGTATTGCGTTTGTCTGTTTAATCTGATGGGTAGTCACAAAGGGTGGGGTTACGGAGACACGTTCCGTGGCTATCGGAAGGGACTTCGCGATGTTGCGATAATTTTGATTTGTAAGTTGCCAGTGTTCTTATTGCGTTTGAAAAACGAACATTGCTTGGTCCCGAAATCGAAACTGCCTTAAAAATTAAAACTTTTTGATATTGTATGTAGGTCTACTCAGTCTCTATTTTGTGTGTTCATTTTTCCTATCTCCCTACTTACGATTTTTATATTTCATTATTTTATTTCACAGCTGTGTCCGTCGTAATTTTACTATGTATATTATTATTTATTTTATGCTTAACCAATACATTCGAATAAGAGCTTAGAACGAAATAAAAATTGAATATAGTTAGTGACCATGACGATAGAGATTTATATGAAAGTTAGAAACTTATTTTTAACAGTCGACATTGATACTGGCTTTACTACCCTTAAAACCCTCCTTAAGTAAACCATAAACTATGCAACTAATTTTACTATCACTAACTTGTCACCGAACAACGCGCATTAAAATCGCGCCCATGAAATAGTTTGACGGTTATGTTCCGTGTTATATAGTTTGTTCATTAAAAGGACAGCGTGCCAATATTAATCGGTCGCCATCGGTGTAGGTGTACCGGTGGTTAGGGCTGCCACCTTTTTTGGACTAATAAAGTATATTGGTTGGTATAGGTAGCAAAAAAGTACATTTAATGGAAATAAAGTTCCTTATATATTTATTTTTATTTTTTAAAATATACTTTTTATTACTTTTCGCTATATTTATAAATGTTTTGTCGGTGCTAAATAATTTTACAATAAAAAATTATTCATCAACTTTGAATATTTTATAAAATTTATCCTATAGAAATAACAAACAATGTGAAATAAAGTATTTTCATGTAGGTACTCTATTTTCCTCATAAAGTATAGAGTACAATTATCCCGAAATAAAAAACAACTTTATTATAAAGTAGGTACGGGTGGCAACCCTAACCGTGGTGTAGGTGTACCGTTACGGAACCCTATTGCTCGCTAACAATTAATGGGCCTCATTAAACACACGAGTAATGATCTAAATGCTGTGCTGATCTTCGAATATCTAATATCTAGAGATATGAATAGCAATATTTCTCTAATAGGTACATACGTACCTACACCCTACACTAAGTTATACTTCAATCAAGTTGCTTCAAGTATCAATCAATAAGCTTCAAATACAAACTAAAGTAGGTAGATACTCAAAAACTATATTTTTTACGAAAATAAATTAAATTTATTAATATCAAAATAATGTTGTTTAATTTATTGTTTCGCTTTAACCAAATTCGTGAGATCAAGATACGAAGCCACGACAATTTGAATCTTACGACTCTTTTTTATTAGGATACCATGGTTGCGCTACCAGCGGGTGATTACTTTGTCGGCAACAAATTGGTTGCGCAACCAATCAGTTACCTGGTGAGGTATCCTCTATAGCAGGGTTTCCAAACTGTGCGTCGCGACGACGCCCTGGAGCGTCGCGACATATTACTCCCAGGGACGTCGCGAGGCGATCTAGGTACCTACACTATGTGACTGTCTTGAAGCTCTAGTGATATTTAGTAACTGCAAATTTAAACTTAACCCCGTTTTAAGTGCTTATGGCAGAAAAGCAAGCACATCCTTCGATTAGTAGCGATCCAAGAAAGTTAAATTTCATTGTAGTTCTTATTGGTGATAAAATAAAATGCTCAGAGGGGGGCGTCGCAATCGATTGGCAAATGCCCAAAGGCGTCACATTAAAAAAAGTTTGGGAACCCCTGCTCTATAATTTTGTTGGTGATGCGACCGCTCGCCGCCAGCATGGTGTCCAAATGAGATAGAACTCTTAGAGCTAACATAGAGAAAAGAAAGATAACTTTCCCGGTGGTTCCCGTGGGATATAGTTGTTTTACTCTGGACAAGGAATCGGCATATATTTTGCATACCTACGTACTGATTGTTTATAGCTCTGTCTCATTAGGACACCATGCTTGCGATGCGACACCACCAGGTGATTACTTTGTCTGGTTTCCGACGGTTGGTTCCGGAGCTGGTGAAGTAGTTGAAGTACCCTGTACCTACCTGTACATTTTGTTGGTGGGACAACCTTGGCAGCGCATAGAGTTGCCAACCGTACTCTAAAATAGAGTATTGCACTCTTTTTCATGTAGGTGTACTCTATAATCTATAAAAATAATGAGTACGCTAAAATACTCTATTTTTATTTTTAGCACATGCCAGTGCATGCCAGCCATGCCATATTATAATTATATATTTTTAATTTAAATAAATGATACTCTTTTTTTATAAATCAGTACTCTTTATACCCTCTCTGAAATCAGACATGCTCTATTTGTACTAGAAAAAGTTGGCAACCCTAAGCGCAACCGTCGTACAGCGATAGAGCCCTTAGTTCTAAAAAAAAAGGTTCCACCGGTTCCAAATACCGAAAAATTTAAATATAAAATAAGTCCGTAAACTCTATACTTCACACGCCCATCTCACCACATGTAACCAACCATATAATTTCCCGTCTTGGCAATATATGTCAGGGCTACCACAATAATATGAATTTCCACACTCGAACGAGTTAACATTGATTTTTGTTGTTTTTATAAGAAGCGATAAATTTAATATAATTTGACTCGGTGCAGCGAGCGGAAAGTTTAATATATTGAATATTTTATTATCCATTGTTTTCCGGTCGATCGCATTAAAGCTTCGTAAGTCTGACGTGTACTGCCGACAACACAATAAACATACCATCTCTTTAATGATTTTAACATTATCCCAATCCCATAAGGATTACTTTGCCTGTAATAATGTAATGTCTGGTGTGTCGTTGGTTGTACAAAAAACGTTAAATTGACTATAGCATCCGAGACGAATGCACTTATTCAAATACAAGGAGCATATTGTACGATTTGATGATAATATTTTTAAGTTATTCTCCTATTGAAATACGATCTCTGTAATTCATATTGTTTAAGTATCACAAAGCTGTCACAAAGTTTTCGGTGGCGAATTAAGGTGAACGCACATTTGTCTCGTCCGCGGCTAATGCGCCGAACGAACGATTAAAAATATTTAATTCTGCATGAAAACCGCGTCGAATATTCAGACGATTCGACTCCGGTAAGTATAAATAGTTCTGAAATTCGTTTATGTAGTTTGGCTCGTTCGGCTTGGGAAAATGTGCGTTTACCTTTAAAGTTGCCTTTTGGAATAGTTATAACTTGAAGAAAAAATGCATGAATGCATGTCAATTACTATATCTATGCCGTTTTTACACATTTCTTCTAACAGAAAATCAATAATTATCCAAAACCGTATCAAAAAGATGACTAATTCATAAAACACGAGGGTGTAAGATTAAATTCAACCCACTCGACACTCGATTGAAATGCCGCTGTCAAGGGTCTCTCTGACCGCGGTGGCGGGCGGTGGCGGGTTACGCCACAGATGGCAGTTATCGCGGCGAGCCTAATCTTAACCCTCGTGTTTTGGTTTGTGGTAAAACGGAGTAAGGAGAAAATGCTAAAATAAATTGTATTTTGAATTATAAGAAAATAGTACCATTTCTCGTGTTAAAGAGCATAAAGTTTCGTGGAGTAAAGTTGGTGTTCGTCGATGCAAAATAATTACTTACCTATTTTACTTCCTGCTATGAAACAAGATTTTATGTACTTGTTAAAGGAACCCGTTATAATTGATTTCACTAGGTACCTAGTCTACATAAAAAAAACTTTAAGCTTTCATACATTTTCCACAAGTTCAAGCAGTATTCTTAAATTTTTACAAAAGCACACTTACCACATTTCCCTTTTCCACACTAATTATGCAAATAGGCACTGCATTGATATCGACTTTTGGCCACTGTTTGCCCCGGGGCGGCCACACGAGGGCACAACTAATTGAATTACGTGTCACTGTGAATTACACGATCCGTGTCCACAGTTTGCAAAAGCAAAATCTTCCATACAACTTGCACAAGTTCAAAATATATATTCGTTATTTTTCTAATCAACTTACTTCTTTCTACCTTACACCACTAGTTATGCAAATATCAGTGCATTGATATCGACTTTTGGCCGCTCTGTTGGCCCCGTAGCGGCCACACGAGGGCACAACTTATTGAATTACATGTCACTGTAAATTACACAATCCGTGGCCACAGTTTGCTTAGCCGGTAGGACTAGATAAAGCAAAATTTTTCATACAATTTCCACAAGTTCAAAATATATATTCGTTATTTTTCTAATCAACTTACTGTTTTCTACCTTACACCACTAGTTATGCAAATATCAGTGCATTGATATCGATTATGGCCGCTCTGTTGGCCCCGTAGCGGCCACACGAAGGCACAACTAATTGAATTACATGTCACTGTAAATTACACAATCCGTGGCCACAGTTTACTTAGCCGGTAGGACTAGATAAAGCAAAATTTTTCATACGATTTCCACAAGTTCAAAATATATATTCGTTATTTTCTAATCAACTTACTGCTTTCTACTTTACACCACTAGTTATGCAAATATCAGTGCATTGATATCGACTTTTGGCCACTGTTTGCCCCGGGGCGGCCACACGAGGGCACAACTAATTGAAATACGTGTCACTGTGAATTACCTACACGATCCGTAGTCACAGTTTGCAAAAGCAAAATTTTCCATACAACTTGCACAAGTTCAAAATATATCTATACTAATATTATAAAGAGTAAAGATTTGTATTTTTGTATGTAACGAATAAACTCAAAAAGTACTTGACTGATTTCGAAAATTCTTTCACCGTTAGAAAGCTACAGTCTTCCCGAGTGACATAGGCTATATTTTATCCCGATATTCCCACGAGAACGGGTACCACTCGGGTAAAACCGCGAGGATCCGCTAGTATTCGATATTTTTCTAATCAACTTACTGCTTTCTACCTTACACCACTAGTTATGCAAATATCAGTGCTTTGATATCGACTTTTGGCCGCTCTGTTGGCCCCGTAGCGGCCACACGAGAGAACAACTAATTGAATTACATGTCACTGTAAATTACACAATCCGTGGCCAAAGTTTGCTTAGCGGGTAGGACTAGATAAAGTAAAATTTTTCATTCAATTTCCACAAGTTCAAAATATATATTCGTTATTTTCTAATCAACTTACTGCTTTCTACCTTACACCACTAGTTATGCAAATAAAAATGCATTGATATCGACTTTTGGCCGCTCTGTTGGCTCCGTAGCGGCCACACGAGGGCACAACTAATTGAATTACATGTCATTGTAAATTACACAATCCGTGGCCACAGTTTGCTTAGCGGGTAGGACTAGATAAAGCAAAGTTTTTCATACGATTTTCACAAGTTCAAAATATATATTCGTTATTTTCTAATCAACTTACTGCTTTCTACCTTACACCACTAGTTATGCAAATATCAGTGCATTGATATCGACTTTTGGCCACTGTTTGCCCCGGGGCGGCCACACGAGGGCACAACTAATTGAATTACGTGTCACTGTGAATTACCTACACGATCCGTGGTCACAGTTTGCAAAAGCAAAATTTTCCATACAACTTGCACAAGGTCAAAATATATATTCGATATTTTTCTAATCAACTTACTTCTTTCTACCTTACAACACTAGTTATGCAAATATCAGTGCATTAGTATCGACTTTTGGCCACTGTTTGCCCCGGGGCGGCCACACGAGGGCACAACTAATTGAATTACATGTCACTGTGAATTACACGATCCGTGGCCACAGTTTGTTCAGCGGGTTGGGTTACTATAGAGGATTTTAATCAAAAATTTATATTTATGTTTAAAATAAGTCTAATCAAAAAAGCGTTATATTGTTTTCTGATCAGTTTGATGATGTAATCTTACAAATAAATTTTATAATATATTATTGTATATTTCATGAACAAGTTGTGAATTTTATTCCCTCTATCACCTTGATATCTTCGGGAAAAGATACCCGTTGGTTTATTTGTGAAAAATATTTATACTTACCGTACTATAGTTATCTGTTTCTTCGCGAATAAAAAATTTATTGCTAATATTCCCAGTGTTAATACCAGAGATTAGTTAAAGCGACCAAGAAATTGCTTATCAATATTTTTCGTATTTTCCCACAAAGTGGCGCACATTCATTTTAACAATACCTACGAGACTCGACTCGATCGTGTGTAAATCGGACGTCACCGTCGTCCATACCTACAGTATAATAATCAATGCAAACCGGCGACAATCTATTTACAATTCAGTGTAACCGCTGTCATTAAGCCCGTGTTTAGAAACCGATTGAGGATCCGAACTCGACCTATACAAACAATAGCAGCTGACTTAAGCAACTATCAACCAATACTTACTGACCTCTCCCCCTATTTAAATCCATACTATCTCATTTCGCGACGTTAACCCGCCAAAGGTCGCGGTAGTTTGGTCGCGCGTAATCTGCGCTCTAAGTGTCTAACAGACCATAATAATAATGTGTGTTAATGCGCGCCCCGGGGCGCCGTCGTCACATGCTGTTATCCATTTAATTCCATATATCTGATGCGTTTGTCGAGGGTGTAAATTGCACGGCGAAAGTGATCTTTAAACTGATTGTTGTTGCGAGACACTTGTTACACTAAAGCCTTGTAAAATATTGTGATGCTATCTTTTCCGCATTCGCTAGGTTGAAAATGAAAGTATTATTCAGGTGTACCTAACTCGAATTAAAAGTAAAAATTATTAATTCTAAAAACTTTTGGTCTTAATTAATGATTTGATGTTGTTTTAAGTTTTGGAAAATTTTAATGTGTACTCTTTATATTAATTATACAATTTTTTGGTTATAAATGAACAAACATCGCCCGCCACAATACCAAACACTTCCTAAATAATCCTGTTTACGGAAAGGGCTACTATCTGAATGATTCCCGAAAACCTGCGACAGCCGTCACGAACTATCCTCGCCATTGTCTTGTAGGTAAAGTTCGGTACGCGATAACGGGTACAATAGGCCAGGTCCCAAGTTTGTGCGGCCTCAAAGCCGCGCCCGCTAGACGGTTAACGTCGCCCAGATAAAGGGATTGAAAATGCGGACGCTTTCTTAGAACCTTTTGAGGGAAATTGTATAGGAGTACGATTCGGACTATTTATAATGCTGTAAATAGTGTGGAAGCGGACGTTTGAGACTGTTCCCCGCCGCTGATAAACAGTTTTCGGAACAGAGAGTTTGTGTTTAGCGATCTTTTGATATGGTTTTGTTGTAGAGGGCTTTACAGTATTACCGCTGAATGTATGAATTTTATTATAGTACCTACCTATTGTGTGACACAAACACTAACTTTTTAGTTTTTGAATTAAAGTAACAAGTAACTCAAGTCTCTTCTCTTTTATTTTTCCATATTTAAATTTCCGTAATATGTAAATGTATCAACAGTAATGATTTGACACAAAATTTAAAATAAAATAAATATAAGTAAGTACAAATTAATTTTGTGACAGTTGAAAAAATTTTTTTTTATAAAAACAAAATAGTTATAAAAAACTTACCTACGAATGACACAAAATACTGTTTTCTTGTACGTATTACTACGTATTTACATACAACAACGAACATGGAACATGGATAGGAACAAAGGTCGGCAAAGTTCCGCTAAGAGACCGCAACTTTACCGCAACCACAGTTTATGCGGTAGCTAGGTACTTGCTACCACAGACTAAACAAGGTGTGACAGAAATGCAACGAAACATTAAAGGGGTTGATTCTGGTATTTCTGGTGCTTCAATCAATGTAATATTTAGATTTCTAAAATATATCTATGATATCTATTTTTTCTTACAGAATGGCTGCCAAATATATATATTTAATTAAAATTAGAAAATTATTTTCTTTGAGTCTTGATAGAAACGTGTGTCACCAAGCAAAAGAGTAATTTTTTCGTTACTTACTTATTTCGCATTTCTGCTACATCTTGTTAGATATTATCCGGTAGTTGACCAACTCCGCACATGGGTAGATATACAGTTTTTTCTATGATTCTGGCCAGTCTCGACCGTTGCATTCAGCCGAGTATACGGTAGCTAACTTGCCTCCACAGATTATATAGATATACGGTTCTCGGCCAACTCGGCACACAAATCAGGAGCGATCCTCAATCTGCGCGCTAAGGGCCTCGGCGGCATTAGGATATCGCTGATAACTAAAGCCTTCGCCACACTGCACCCTTAAAGGTATACTTGCAGAAACAAGTGTTAGAAATTGTATTGCAAATTTTTCAATGTAAATAATAATTGATTTTAGAATATTTAAAATTATATTTTTCTTTTTCCTGTAAAATAACGTAATTCTTATAATAATAATAATAATAACAAAGGGTTAGAGATACCATTGGTCATCATTTTGGAATGATGAACTAATATAAAACCTGAGGGCTTACCAAATAAACCCTAAGATTTACTTATAACTCTGACCTGAATGATGACAATCTTTTTGTTTAATAAATATTGAAGGCAAAATTGAAAATGAAGTGTTTTAGAAAAAGTTAACCCGTCTCACAACCAGGGGGCCAAGTCTGCTAACGTTAAGTGACAATCGTGTTTCAATCGTAGTTTAGTGGTAGTGATTTTTTAAACACTAGTTACAAGAATTAGGACAGTATGATGTGTTGTGAATGTAGTGTGTGATCTGACCATCAATAGTATTGTGAAAAAAGTACGACATATTTCTTGTAACTGTGTCTGAAAAAGCACTACAACTGAACTACAATTGAAACACGATTGTGACTTAACGTTAGCAGACTTGGCCCCCTGCTCCGATGCAATGTGAATGCAAAAAAGTAAAAATTTAAATAATATTAAAGGCATCTCAGAAATACTAACGGTGTATTGGTAGCGCAGATGTGAATGCAATATTATTTCCTTTAAACTTAATTTAACTTAAAGCTATTAGAAACTTTTTTAAGCAACCTAACATAGGTACAATACATGCCTATAACATTCCTCTTTTTGCGGTCCCCCAACCAAGAGAGAAACTTTATTTTAAGATATTTTTTTGTCGGGGGTTGCTAAAAATTTTTAATTTTTACACAATGTTCTTGCAAGTAAAGTACTCTGGGTGCCTACCATCAACTTTAAGACAGCGATTCAAAAATATATAGCGCGATGCAGAATAGGTTCCTAAAATGAATTGCTTTCTTTCGTACTATGACCTTCTTAAAACTGGATCGCAAATGAATTGCTAAATGTGAATGACCGAACGATTTGTGTCCTTATTTCTTCTACCCTTCTCTTTCACTCGAATCTGTCTTGCCCGGAGAGTGAAAGGGACGGGTATAATCTGCAGGTGTCATGTTAGCTTGGCCGAGTTATAAGTCAAATAAGAGCTGATGACAGCTCAGCGGCTGTGAAATGTCATTGAATGATCACTGAATCGCTGTCATTAATATTAAGCTGTCGTGGTACGAATAAGCGAAGCAGTTCAGTTTAGGTCCTAAACAAAACCGCAATAAGAGTTGATGGTACGCACCCTGTACCTACCCATTATGAGTGTAAGATTTCTACCGCAGCTTACAAAAAAAGTTCATGACCTTGAAACGTCTGAACAGATTTTCACAAATTGTAGCTTTAGAACCATCTCGATTACCTCAGCTTTCAAGCAAAACAAACCGCATCAAAATCGTTTCAGTTTTTCACGAGCTACAATGCCAAAGACCGACAGATACACAGACACGTCAAACTTATAACACCTCTCTTTTTCCAGTCGGGGCTTCAAAATTTAGCCTAAAACATTTTTTTATAATTAAGGCCGATGCGCACTGATCCTTCGTTCCATCAAATACTACTGGATCATTTTTCCTTCAGTCTAAAATCCAGAAAACGTAAAATAGACTTTACCTTACAACACAACAATCAAGAAAGTAATACTTACATAGTTTGCATAATACTTTGATGTGTATATTTATTACGCCACTTACTGTTTACCGTCTAAGACGTATTCTAAGCGTCGTGTACACATCTATCCGACACAATCTTAGTTTAACGATCTGTAAAGGGATACGGAAGGGATAGGTGTAGGGTTGGGAACAAATTAAGGGTCCTAATGGTTATCGACGGCATCTAACCGTAGGTGTTTAAGCCGGCCCTTAGCGGCTGCGAGATGAATTTTAATGTCCCATGTGGTAGGGTGTTTGAGTTGCTTTGCTATTACAAAATATGGAGCAAGTGTTTGGAATATTGAAACTATTTGTAAAATATGGAAATTAGTTTTGTATTCTCATTTCATTTAAATTTATTGTGAGTTATATTTTTCGATCTGTCTGATGTGTAGATACTGCTGTAAAATTAGAAAAATGCTTTATTTTGAGCTATGAATAATAATAAATAACTAATGATTTTCATGATCATTTTCATGAACTAGGACTACTATCTTAATATCTTCTCACAATTTAATCATATTTCAGTTACAATAGATGTTTGTATTTTCCAGTATAAATTTATTTCTATTCACTATTTCAACTGTTTTCATTAGATCAAACAGTACCTGGTCCTAAATCAACAATATGTCACGGCCTCTTCGCCGCTTTCTAGAATCCGTCGCTACGCTCGCTGCGCTTAATTACCTACGTCACATAAATAAGAAGCAGCCGAAATTAATAAAGCTTGCCGTTTCTTAGACATTCATCTTCCTTCGCGGTAATTATTCAAATGACGCTGTTATCGGCGCACGGCAGTTTGGGACGCCCTTGTATTCGCATACGTCCTACAAATTGAGGGGGCTTTAAACCTTCCGATACGATGTGGTATCCGATTATAATGTCGGAAAGGGCGATATAATATTTTGATATTTTTCAAAATCCTTCAGACATAAATCCTGGGGGCCAAGTCTGCTAACTAATAGTTCAGTTGTAGTGCATTTTTACACACTAGGTAGGAACAAGAAATATGTACCTACTTTTTTCACAATACTATTGATGGTCACACCACACACTACATTCACATCACATCATACTGTCATAATTCTTGTAACTAGTGTTTAAAAAAGCACTACAACTGAACTACAATTGAAACACGATTGTGACTTAACGTTAGCAGGCTTGGCCCCCTGGAGCACTGCACCAACAATGTACGCTACGGACTGCGATTAGATATTAGTGCTTCAGCTTTTGCCTCTTATTGACTTACGGTCTGGCTCAGTAACTTATCTGTAAGAGTCATATTCATATCAACTGTAGATAAGTTGCAAGCAATTACTGTTACTGAAACAGTTCCATACCTAATTTAACAGGAACATCCAGGCATTCAATTTTGTTAGCTTACGTTTTCCTTAGAAAATATAAAGCGTTTGTTCGTATATAATTCGTTCTTATGATTAATAATCGAGCATCGGATGACACGATCGTATCGGTAGCTGTAAAGTGATCAGCTCAGGCTGCCTCGTACCTGAGGGACGCAACGACGCAAACCGGAACGACGTACAACTTTTGTTGGGTAGGCAATTTAGATTCTAATGTTTTAATTAAAATATTTTGAGGTTTATCTGAAAATCGTTGCATTTACATTTTGTTTGTTGGTATAGACAGACCCTTTAGAGTGCATCACAGTAAAAATAGTCTGTTGTATCTTATAGGTATTATCTTTAACAGATTAAATTTTAAAATATATTTTACTATTACCTTTATTGACTTAAATAATAATAAACCACACACAGTTGCCTATTAGTATGGAATTTCATACGTAATTTCCATTTCCTCCAACTATATTTAAGGGAATTAATGAACTTACAAACTATCATCGATTATTTTATGGTGTATGGTATTTTTAGATAAAAACACAAAGTTAGCTTACCTTAGAAATCCGACGCATACTTATTCTAATCTAATGACTCCGTATCTTAGCGGCCAGAGCAAGCCCGGACAGTAAAAGGTCCCAGTTCGAATTCCGGCGTAGCTAGGTAGGTACTTGGCAAATGGGTCAACTTTAAAAAAAAACGAAGATTTTTTTTCCGCATTCACACTGCAATGTCCTAAATTTATTAATCCTAGTTCGTAAGTAGCAATATCTCAGTCGGTATAATCTCCAAGGGCCGTATCTACTGCCATATGTTACATCCTAACGATATCGATCTAATCTATCGATTCACGTTTATTGATACCGCTTGTACCGATAACTGCTTTACTGCTTATCGATACTGCATTTGTCACGAATACTCCGTAAAGAGACAAATCGAGTTAAGAAGAAGTTATAATGTTCTAGCTATTCGATGGGAATAAAATGCATTTATAGAATGCGCTTCAAGAAATTTCATTATGAAATAAGCCGTGCCCCTGTACAATACTCTGAATATTTACTTCTTTTTAACCGACTTCTAAATCAAAAAGGAGGAGGTTCTCTATTCGTCTGTATGTATGTTTTTTTTTTTTTTTTTTTTTTTGTGTATGTCCACCGATTACTCGAAGACGGCTGAACCGATTGAAATGGTTCAAACGTTATTACATCAGGTTGGTTTCCAAGTTGGTCCCATTTTTTGAAATTTTGAAATCGGTTCAGTAGTTTTCAGGAAATCTTGAAAATACTGTCGTTTTCGTTAACACTTTATGTGAATTTAATACGTATCTTTGGGCATAACTCCTTTGTTTATAAACCGATTTAGATGATTCTTGTTTTGTTAAAAAGGGGATACCTCAAGGTATTTTAACCGACTTCGAAAAAGGAGGTTTTGAGTTTGATCACATACCTATTTACCAGAAAACACGTAAATTGCCTGCACGATGCACTAAAAAGAGTGAAATAAAAATTATTTTTATAAAAAAATAAAACCGCCTTCTAAAAAACCACATCAAAAAAGTAAGAAATAATTCCTCACCAAATAAATAACGTAAGTACTTTGAAGTCGGGCGTGAAACATGTACAATTTTTTGTTGTTTTTGTTAAAACCCGCCCGACTTCAAAGTACTTACGTTATTTATTTGGTGAGGAATTATTTCTTACTTTTTTGATGTGGTTTTTTAGAAGGCGGTTTTATTTTTTTATTTTATTGTGTGTGTACTAAATGTATAAATAAATAAATAAATTGAACTAAATATAATTTATTTGATTGAATCAGGCGTCAGTCACCTGGAAGAAGCTCCAACCATTGTGAAAAAAAGAAATACATGTAGCTTACTTCCGCAATAGTAAAACTTAAATTTCCTTATATATAATAATCTTGTTAGTGATGATATTGTTTAATAATAATGTACGTATTTAAATTCATATTGAAAATTTATTTATTTATTTCATTAAGGCACATAACAGGTTACAGTTAAAACAAAATAAATTGAAAAAGAACAGGACAAAGAACAAACTATAACCTAAAACATGCATCAATCACTATAACAATTTGACAATAATTACGTACTCTACATACTTTGAAAAAAATCGGTTAATCTTTTGAATAGAATAAAATAGATAATGAAACTTCCAACAATTCCAATAGGAACAGTATGGGTACATAACTTTTACTGATTTCATCACATTCCTTCTGATAAATATTTCCTCTTTAGACAAACAAACCCTTGATCTAACTCTTCCTAGATGATCATCTCGATACCGATTAATATTGTTGTCCATTGTTTCGAGTCACTCGATTTATATGACAATCCGTTGGTTAAGCTATACAAAAGTGATGAAGACGATCACTAGAAAGAAATAAAGTTTTTTTTATAGTTTCTATTCTATTTTTTTTTACATATGGATGACCCGATGATGCCTTGCTTGCGGACGAAAGAAAAACAAAAATAAAGTACTTGTTGAAAGGGATATTTTATATAATAGAATAATCTAATGAATAGATCTAACGGCCGACGATCTTAAAATTCATATTCAGTTATTCAACATTTTAATAATAAATAGGTACTACACGTTAGTACTATTATATATTCTGTGGTACTTCTCCCAACTCCCAATCAACCACATTTTAGGCATACCCCATACTGCGACTTCTGTAATCGCGATCGCGATTTTTTTATCGCAAGTATGCTTGTTCCTACTTATAGTACCGTGTTACAAAATCTCGTTTGAAATGGGTGTGCAGGCATAAGAAAAAGAATAAGTAATCAATAATAATATCCGTTATTACTTATTATTATGGTGCGGGGTAGCTTTTAAGATTCACTAGAGCCAAGCCCACGGATCAAGTGTCAAAAGTATATTGCAAAAGCAGACTTTGAATAGCATTTGGTTAATTAAATCATGCGTAAATGATCATGAACGAAAACAAAATACTTTGTTTGGTTTTCAACTTTCACTGCAAACGCTTCGACAAGATTGGCATAGATATCCCACACCGCTAATCCTAACAAGAAAAATTGCACAATCACTTACTTTAAGCCACTAATTATTTCATTTTTGACAAGTAATAAATTGCTGTAACAATGGCTAGATAACCCCGGACTAATTACTCAAAAAAACAACGTTATCTTCGCTCCATCGGCGCGCAGGTTTCGTTTGTATCAGGTTTGGATTGCGAGCGAGAGTTCAGAGGAGGCAGCGATTCTACAAGCTAGCTTAACTAAACATCAGTACCTACCCATGAAAAACTACCGTTATCGTATAGCAAAAATGTGATAGAAAAAACCACGAGCCCCGCAAGGAGCTTTCAGGCGGGATTCGAACCCGCGCCTCCAGGGATCCGGCCCGATGCTCTGTGAATCAGAATTGCATTGTGGATGCATAAAAATAATTCCAAATCTCAATTTGATAGCTGTTTCATTCTATTCGATTGTTAAACATTTGTAAAAATGTTTCTTTCGGATGAGAGGGTTTCCTCACATTGATAAAGCAACACTGGCCTACAGCGTCAACAAGTGGGACATAAGCCTGGGGTACACGTGTAGAGTCGGTATGGTAGCAAGCTCTGACCTCTATTATTTACGTACTGGACAGGCTGTCTCCATACAAATGACTGCTAATTTTGTGTGGCGATTTGAAGCGCCACTACGAGTGTCCCGAGACGAGAACTAATTTTGACATAATCATTACCACAGTCAACAAAAGAACATCACTAATTTTAGTTACATGGACACTCGTATCCGCCTACAGCTTGGCCTGCGCCAAAATGGCGATACTCAAATAGGCACAAAAATATTTTATGACAGCCAGTCCAGTGTGTAAATAATAGAGGTCAGTGGGTAGCAAGGCAGAGTAGAGTGCTAAATACTTATCTGACTCGTAGGCTTAATCACGTAAAAGCCAAGCGATAGTGAAAATCTCGCAATTATTGCTCTAAAATCGCAAATCGCAGCAAGTTCTTGCTAGTTACGAATTTGCGATTTTAGAGCAATAATTGCGAGATTTTTGCTATGGCTTGGCTTTTGCAAGTTACGTGATAAGCCTGCCGGAGACAGCAGTGGTGGAGGAGCCACTAGCAATAAAACATTTGCTGTCGAAATAGTAGTTTTTGTTACGGTAAATTAGAATCAACTCTACCGTTTTCCTCTACCTGTGTACAGAAGCTATAATTCTAAAACTGCACACTGCCAAAATGCCTATAACCCATGTCAAAGGGCAAAGAAACAACTAAATATAACATACATTTGATTCTTTTAAAACTATTGTTTACCTTTAAGTAAATTCATATACAGTGACCCAATTCTATGGAATTGGGTCACTGTAGTATGTTCTACCTAAAACATTATATCGTAATGATGCCAGACCTTCAGAATAAATTGTAGAGATGGCAGTTTCTTGGAACGATCAAACCAATAAATATAATCTTTAAAAGTACCACCCTTCTGTCTTTGTAATTGGAATAAAAATCTAGAGATTTTTTCGTGGGACAGAGATCGAGGCATTTTATAAAAAGTATGGGATTGCCTTATTTTTAAGAAACTATAACGACGAAGTATAAGTAGCAAAGAAAACCTCGCGTAGGAACTTGACCTAATTTTTTCGAGCTTTTTTGTTGCATAGGTTATTTTTGTGTTTAATTAAATCCATTTTCTCCATTTCGTCATAACTCGCTGATCTCTCGTCCCCTGGGCCTCAGCACCTCACGCAGCGTCCGTCTGTCAGAGCGTTGTTGACAGGTGTTAAATCGTACGTGGAGAGCGCTCGGTGCAATTAGCTGAGTCACGCCGATTAAGTAACGCCGCGCCAGTACGGTGCGGACGCAATTCATTGTTTCACTGGTATATTGGTCACTTAGAGAATAATTTCAATATAATGTAGGTGTACGATTCTGGTGTATCTATTAGGAGAAAAATCGTAGCAACTTTTTGTAATTGTTACCTTATTCACAGTACCTAAGAGACGTCTTAGAGATTGATTGCTTAGATTTATACAGATATCCTAGTACAAATGCCAATCTCTCACATAGATCAATAAGCTGCTGTATCTAGGTTAAGTTATTACCACTAACAGTTTTGTAGTTTTGTTCTGTGTTAGAGAATAATAAATAATAATGATTATTATTATTATATTCGAAATAAAATCACCAGTCCCACAAGTAGATTCCGGACGGGATACATACCCACACTCTTGAAAATCCATGGAAACCCGCATTCATGGAGGAGTATTGGACCGAATTTCCAACGGCATGGAATTTTTCCTATAGGTACTTACGTACATAAATTTCTACAATGCATAAAATTAATTAAAATCATTGAGCGAAAGGTCGTGGGTTCGTGTCCCATCGGAGCTAGTTGTGAGACGGGTCGATTTTTTCTAAATACTTCATTTTCCATTTTTCAGTAAAATCATTGATTTCTATTCTTAACCAAATTTAGCAGTTACTAACAACATCTTTTTTTTATTTAATTAGGTCAACAAACAACTGAAAAAAGATATTACATACATACAGCACATTAATCGGTTCTTTGAGTATTTGTACAGTCAACACCGTTATCCACAAATACAGGGTGTTAGGGGCACCTTTGCAAAAACTTTAACAATGGCTTCAGACCATCATGCTGAACAACGTACAGCAAGAATTTTTTATCGGTAATGAAAAAAAAATTGACTTTTCATACAAATTTAGCAACTAATCGGGACATTTTGTATGGACAGTCGATTTTTTTTTATATCTAAAAGCCTATCTAAAAGCGTCCTACGTAAATCTCCTAGGTGTGTGGCCGTAACTATTGACAAAACCACAAATGTCTTTAACTTAATCCCACTTCCGAGAATGTAGCTTTCCAGTAAAGCCAACGCCAGCAAACTAGCATGCCGAATAAGCATAGATCAAATGAGCATACCTCCGCGTAGGGCATCCATTCACACCGGCGCGTATTAAATCAATGTCCCCTTATATGTATTGCTGCTTGTCTGTCACCCGATACTGACCGACCAACACTTGGTCAGTTGCTTTGCCACACTATTATATTGTTCTTTGGATCTTGGCTTTAAGACTATGAAATCTAGTGAAAATTAGATTAAACAAAAATTTTGCTTTTTGTCATTTTCGATAATCTGCTTTTTGCATTCGAAATGTCACAATATGTATATCCTAGATATTGGGTTTAGTAAGTATACTTTTGCAATATAGGTAGGTACTGTTCTTAAAGTAACAATAGAAAGTAATTCAGTAACTTTTTCTTACTTGACTGGAATATAAAATGATTTTTTTAAAGATGTAAAATTCTATATTTTACTATTTGATTCAGTTTCAGGCAACTTTTTGTCCAATTATTATTGATTTTCATATTTATTACTTACCTTTGTATAAAATGCTTCACGTATTACTGTGATTTGGCAAACGTAATAATAAAATAGCCATTTTCACATTGATAAAATAAATAACAGACATACCACGAACGTTTTCGCATAGCACCATCATTCTAATGTTAACCCTCAACAATTAAACAGCCGCAGTATATAACACGCTCCTTGCCGTAATAGCTCAATTAAAAGTAATCTTCGAAGATTCCTGAGGAAATTAACCGAAAGTATTTCTCACTTAATTACGGACAATCACGCCGTTAGTTTGTTTGTCAGGGTCCATGTGTCTATGGACAGGTAATGAACTCGTCGGTTAACCTATTAGCAATGTACTATTGTATTTTTGTTTTTAACTAATGATACTCAGTAATGATTTCTTTTGCTTTCTGCTCCGAAACACTTCCAGCTGAATATTCTTAAAATTAAATATTCTTAATTTTAATAATGCGAGATTTTTGTTACCTACATGTTACTAAAAAAGGGTACGGTACACATTGACAATAGTCTGGAAATATTGGTGTTCTTTGTATTTGCATTGCCACTCTTTAATGGGTTCAATAAAATCAGAATCATCAGAACCGTAATCAGAAATCAAATCGAACTGCAACCACCAATTTTTTGTAATTAAATAGCGGTAAAAAAAAACTTGTTAGAAACCATACAAATAGGTATATCGTTCTATAAGATAATTATGACACGGCTCCAACTTAACTAACAGATATCGAAAATGATAGGTTTACTTTACGGAATGTGACTTATTAATAGCTATATGAATAATCTTCAGTTCCACAGAACAAAAGGCGTGACCCAATACTGGCGTCCATCATAAATCCACATTAAAGAATTAGGCGTCGCACGCCCAATACTGTCTTAACATCGATTTACGCGGCCAATTACAAAAGTTGCCCAGAAAAGGAGGCTTGAACGCACCTGACAACACTCCTCAACGTGGCAGGTTAATGCAGATTCACACGTGAACCTGAGGTGAGAGCGATACACCGGCGGCAAGGCCGAGAAAAGCGATCAATTTAAAACGGAACCTGCGCTCACGTAATAAGGTCAACATTCCCACGGTCGCTCGCTAAGAGCACAATTAAGAAAGTATCCGATAAGGTTCTTTTACCGACATTAGAAAAAGGACTCTTAAACACAGAACATTAGAGTTCTGTTTCATTTGATTTGTGGTGGGAGACCGGTTGGATCGGTCGCGAACTTTTACCTATAAATTTGTGTCGGCTAGTCGGCATGCGGCGGGCTCGCAGTGTCTGGAAGCTCTATGGGGCCTCGCCTGCAAGTTATGAGTTACGTACTAACGGCTTTCTGTAACAAATCAATGGGAATCTCACAATTGCAATATTCGATCGCGTTTTGTTGTAAGTCATCGAAGACCTCAGTTGTAAGATAGTCATCTGACAACTGCGCTGCTTTTCCATCGGCTTTATTTCCCGTATGGCATTGCTTACAATGATTCTACTCGTTTGTATACTATTTGCGTAGATACTACAACAATAGTAAAAACACGAGAATGGAAATTGTTACTATTCATACCTAAATTTATATAAGTACGACTAAATTATTTTTTCTTTGCTTGATAAGGTTCAAGAAGAAGGGAGGGAAAACGATGAAAATTAATCGTTTTCCCGCCTGTCGCTCGTTCTTCAATCGTTATCAACTTATCCAAAACTAGCGGATCCTCGCAGTTTTACCCGCCTGGTACCCGTTTCCGTAGGAATATCGGGATAAAATATAGCCTATAGATATATCAGTCGGGAAGATTGTAGCTTTCTAATAGTCAAAGAATTTTTTAAATCGGTCTAGTAGTTTCGGAGTCATTCAATTCATACAAACAAACAATCAAATCTTTCCTCTTTATAATATTAGGTGCTGGTGATTGAACAATGGTTTTTGTGCATAAGTATAGGTATTATTTGTGTATTTTTTTTTGTGTGTAACTACCAAACATGCTGTGGCAGCTTATAAATAAGGCAACACTGCTACTTGTACCATTTAAGTTATTTTAATGCATTGTAAGTATTTAGTGTATGTTCTTGTTAGCTGTCCTAGTTAAATAAAAAAAATAGTATAGATAAGTTCAAACCTCAACCGGCCCGCTACCGCCTGTGCCGTGCACCACCTCCCAGGGACGCCTCTGATGCATTTCACAACGAGTCAATTAAAAGTGGCATCATTACTGCGCACCGTTTTTACTGCAATCGGGCTGATGCTAATTTCAAAGTATTCAAACATGGGAATTTCGTGAGATGCTCTATAAATCGGCTTTAGTTATATTTGGAGTTAGGATCTTACCTTTTAAGACATGTTATCCAGAGTGGACTTCGTTTGATTTCCTTTCACCGTAGAAGAGTCAAGATTTCGTTTAGTTTTCGTATAAATTTTCATAAAAATTTTGTTACTTAATTCTTAGTAAGTATTTGTAGTTTTTCATTAGATAGGTACTGGTTATATAAAACTGTTGAATACTTTACTTTATAGACAGAAAAATTTATTAGGTTAAGTATATCAATTTCTGTTAATGACAAGACGACATTTACAAAAGCTTAATTAACTTAGTTGGTCGCGTGGGGTGTTATGCGCCCAATAAATGTTTCCAGACTCATAACTTTTTAAAACTTGTATTAAACGCGCTGTTCTTCCAGGTATCTTCGTAAATGAGTGTCAAGTTTATAATTCAGTCAAGCGGGACTCGATTGTGACCGATTGTGCTTGGAGAGCGTGTTTGTGGTCGCTGGCTCGATACCTCAAAAACGCGTGCAATTACCATTTAAATAGCAAACAGCAATAATAATTGTATTCTGCCAAAATGATTACCAAGAAAACTAACTGTAAAGATAAAATTTATTATCTCATTTTTAAAACTTAACCGATTAGGTACTTCAAAAGTTGATTAAATACGTTAGAGAAAATGTTCATTTTAATGTAGACCACATTTTGAATGTTTGTGATATTTGATTTTCAACAGTAGGTACTTAATAAATTTTCTGATTCGGGGTGTCACATGCCCCACGAGACTGCTTAAGTAACTTTTTACGCGCGCCCAATTAAGGGTTAAATTGTAAAAATGACTCGCACTATTTTGTTTTATTTTAAAATCCCTTTTTTGAAAATGTGACGAATGTCACAGTCTAATCTAGTGCTACATATGTTTTCATTTACACTCAGCTTAAGTGATACAGCAATAAATTACTCCAACACTTCGGCAAAGTAAAACGCGCGGACGTAACGCGCAAAAAGTAGCGAGGGTGCATAAAGAATAAGCTTTTAGCCCAAAGTGCGTTTCCTCTTACTTACAATCGGAATATATTTCGACCACACTTTTTTATACGATTTTCTTTTGTATTGATGTATTATAGTTCAGGAGGCTATTAAATTTTCCACGTAAAAAGTGATAAATACACTTTTTGGTTAAATTTTTGTAAAACAATACTAATTTAATATCTTTCCGTTAATGAGTTGTAAATCTGCGCTGAAACTTATTTACTTACAAAAAGTGCTTTTATTCTTATCAATTAAAAACCGAAAGTATCTTTCCATTAATTGGCAACCCTTTATGGGTATGGTTAATTCGGAATGCTGCGAATTGTATATAAGTACAAGGCTCACATTTAACGATGAGTTGAAATATTAGTTTTTAACGTCACTATAAAATAAGTACTTCAGAATCATAAATTAAAAGACAATAAAGTTATCAAAACCTTAGACAAAAAGTACCAAAGTGACAGACACATAAATAAACTCACAAACATAGTGATAACCATAAAGAAACAGATAGCTCCAATAATTTTACCTAATTGATTGCTTGTCAAAAGTTAAAACCGCTGGATAAATCATAACAACTTATTAACATAAAATAAATAATTAATTCACATTTGTCCCGTTAAATTAATCAATAAAACACACGAAAACGATTATATAGTTATTTTTCATCTACAAATACATACCAAATTAAAATGTCGTTATAGAATTTAACACCTTATTTGAGCTATAAACGTAGATGCTTGACTTTTTCTCCCTGGTCCCCGGATAACTGGGATTTTGTCTATGCAATGGGTCATTATAATTTGGGGAATGTGTTTTTAATAGATGACGTAAAAGATAAACCTCATTCGATAGTTTTTATGGTTGAAATAATGGAAGGAAGCATCACATTTCATCGGGTGCTCGTGCTCACTACTAAACCGGCCACTCTAAGGCTGGCTTCTCACGGCGCGCGTCCGATCAGCTGCAACAGCTGCTGAAATTTCGTTCGAGATTAAGTAAAGCGAGGATTCCCGACCGCAGAAACAATTGAAGAACATCAGACATCGGTGGGACCCCCGCGCGTCTCAGTATACTTAGCAAAATAGCTTATATTGAAAATGAAGAATGCCTTTTACAAAATTTAAACTTATGACGGCTGGAACCCCTCGCTTATTCAAAGAAATTATTTTCATATATTTTTCTCTAACTAAAACCAAGTATATTGCAAGTAACAGGATATTTGAATTACAATTAGACGAATGTTTGAAGTTTTATTTGATGCCGTCAAATATCACTAATAGAAAATTGAACAGCCAGAATCACTAGATAAAAAACTGTAATAGTATATTATGATACAAGTGAGCTTAGGTTGCTCATTATACACGAGGCTGTGGGTTGCAGCCCGAGCCGCAGGCGAGGGCGTAAATCAGCCGAGTGTCTAGTGAGTAAGTTGCTCACGAGTTTCATACGCACTTTTTCAACACACTTGCGAGGAAAAACAAACATTTATTGCATACATATTGTATTAACCTAATATTAACTAAGGGAAAAAGCGCATTGATTACATACAGCCATACAGCCTACTTCAAAATAATTAAGTATAATAATAGTGATAAAATGCAAATGTTTTATAACAAATTATTGTGAATTATAAATAATTTGATAATAATATACTTAATTATGTTTTTTGTCTTAATTAGGGACACATTTATTTATTCTAAAAACGTAAATGGATTTTCAGCCGTATAAAACCTCTTTGTTGTTACAAAAAAAGAACTGTATCTATTACCCGCTGAAATTGAAAATGCTCTGTTGACTCGCATATAACTTGCAGTTAGGTACTAACTTAACTTTGTAGGGATACTGTATTACCCAGTTAAATTGAAAAGTCTCTGTTTACTCGCATATAATTTGCAGTTAGGTACTTACTTAACTTTGTAGAGATAATTCTATTACGCAACTAGTACTGTAATTTTATTATGCACGCGTGGGTTATAGTTCGGTTTATGGCCCTAAGATCGATGTAATAAGGCTCACTTTATGAGCAAGTGTGTTGAAAAACATATATCTTTTCAATTTTTTGAGTAGGTACTTGTGATTTGCGATGCGAGTAATCCATAATTTAAAATACCCTATTTTAGGGAATCCTAGCCTTAATTTTGAACGAAATTGCATTAGATTAAAATTATCAAACATCAAAAGTAAGCAGTTTATTGCAAGCCGATAAGGTTCACTGATTCAATGTTTGACATTAATTTAATAAATGTCTATTGGAACAAGGGGGCTAATTTGTATGAACCAGCGCCACAGGGCGAGCAAGCGTTACCCGCTTTCACGGCACGTGATATCGAGCGTGGTTACGCGCCAGCCCGCGCCATCACGCGCCACCTCGAGCCACTACTTTCACGCGGTGCGTTAGCTCAAGGGTGCTCTAGGTACGGAAAGATTCGATTTGTACGAGCCAGCACACACCACAAGGCGAGCCCGTTCTCAAGGGGCGCGTCATATCACGAGTCGCCGGAGTACGCGCCAGCTCGAGCCACAGAACATGGAAAGATTTTACTTGGCTCGAGCTTTCGCGGCGCGACTTGCGATACCACGCGCCCCGTCCCCGTGAGAAGCCAACTTTACTTAGCCGGACAATAATGGCTCTACGGTTTTATGACGTTGTTTTTAATGGCAACAAATGTCCATGTTCTATTTATTTATAACGCATGAATATTGAACATCAGTACCCATTATAACCATTCAGTATTTGAATCTTATGTAAGAGTTTATACATGATAAAACGTATTGCAGTGCGAGTTTCCTTTTCTGATAGATATTGGTAGTTTGTTTTGCCTAACTTCTTCACTTAGGTTTGATTTTTCAATCGCAAATAATTTGCCAATGTCAATATTGAAATAAATAATAATATAAATAATAACTGTTTATTTATTTCTTCTCTCACACATAAAATATAGATAATAATTTCTTTACCTTGATACAATACATAATATTATATCTTTGTGAGAGACTGGCTAGATGCCAGCATTACAAATTACCTCGGTGGTCTTCATCACCAAACAAAATGTCTGTGCCTGAATACTTACTTGAAAAATAACTACTAATTATTTGTTTCTTTTCTTATATTATATCTTAGTTAAGTTTAGCTGTTAATGTAAGTTTTAAAATCTTTTGTATCGTTTATTTGGAGATAGCCAAATATAACGCAGACATTACAATTTATTTGACGATTTCAAGGTAATATCACGTAATATCCAGAAAAAAATCTTTCCGTGTTCTGTGGTTATAATAATAATATCTATTATTTTGACATGTCGTAAATATTGTTCGACGTTTTGGCATACAATCACCGGCCATCGTTGGCCATCGTTGGCCACTGCCACCAGCACAGCGTTCAGATTTATGGGGTTCCCCCGGGATGAATAAAGCGGCCACACGGCCATTTGTCTCTATCCTTTATGGTAAACGGGAGATTTAGGAGCTTTTTATTTAGCCTTGGGCTATTGCTCTTTTGCAGGAAAGAAATAGGTGGGTTATTCCATGTTTTTTGAATGCGAATCGATACTACAAAGTGTAGGTGCCTACCTGAAATTTAAATAATAGTACAATAGTTACTTTAAATATGAGGATACCTAGGTACTCATTTTGAGGGAAAGAGAGAAACATAATTAAGTAGGTATTGACTCCAAAGAACAATTTATTTTCTCATACTTTGATTGGATCTTTGTGATTTCTCAATGTAAAAGGGCCCTTATCAACGACCTAAAATAAAAAACGGAAACAAGTGAAAAATAGTTCCACTAACCACCAACCGTAACCACAGTATAAAAAATATGAAACGAAAAAAAACCATAACGACTCGCAATAAGTCGCATTAATAACTAAGTGAAATGTCCCCTCGCATTCCGACTATTTCCCCAAAACAAGAGGAAACTATTTTCATCGAACAAAAAATGTTTCCTGGTGAAGATTTATAGGGCTCCTCACTCGAGGGCGGGCATAAAACGCGCGAAATGAAGTGTTGCCCACCCTACTTATACGGAAGACAACCAAACCACAAAACGAAGCAATAAATCGAAGGAAAAGCAACGCTGCCACCATATCCTGAATCTTTTACATTGAAAAAAGAGTACCATTATCATCTGATTATTTTATACTGTGTCAGTTTTGCGTTGCCTACTTTGTCACTTAGAAGCCAGGGCTGGTTAAAACTCTACATAAGAATAAACCTAGTAAATCAAAAATTTATTAAAGCATTTGTAGTTAAAGTGAGCGCCAGATAAGTGTGCGCTCAGTCGAAATTGAATACTAATATTATCCTTAGAACAAAAACTACATATTATATACTGTAACTGTTATCTGGCACGCACTAATAATAGTAATTCATGAGTTCGATGACTTAAATAAAGTTTTAATTATATAGGCGTGTTTTCGAAATTTTTTAAACTGTACGTGAACTGTGATAAAAGATTTTCCTGGCCAAAAAGTTGAGATCAAGTCTCAAACTGACACAATATAAAATTAAGCAGTAACACAGAATATATAATGGCAGTAATAACAAATTTAATAAAAACTATACGTGAACTGTGATAATGGTTTTTCGTGGCCAAAAGCTGAGATCAAACCACAACTGATACAATGAGTAATAAAATTAAGCAGTAATATTAAATTGAAATGAATGTACAGTAAGTATCACGTTAATGTAGGCAAAGGTATCAAATATAAAAAAGCTTCGCTTACACTCCCAATAATATTAAAAAGGTCCACTCATGAACATTGCACATTCTCCTCACGTTCGCCCTCCGTTGTCGCCGGACCTATTTCCCAAATTGGTATACATTACAAATCACTTACCGCTAACCCAAAATCCTTATACCAAAGCAATTGGGGCGATTTTTCCTTGTCAGTTCTGCACTTATGGCTTGGTAGAAGTCGATTGTCATTTTTTCTCTGGCCTATAATGTCAAAGATTGGAAGTAAAAAAGGAGGTCAGGTTATATTTGCGGTTGCTTGACCACTAAGTTCTTAAGCTTCCTGGGCGCCTGGTACCAATTGCTTGAAAAATATTATTAGAGTGACAGCGAAGGGGCTGTCCAGTTTGATGGAGTAAAAAGCTATTGAATGTAAGTGCCAAAATGGAGTGAGTTTTAGGGAGCAAACGTGTGCTGACTGCTGACCTTAACAGAATAAGTAAGACGTTAAAACTAAAGACGTTAAAAAAACAAAGAGAAAGAAAAACCTGACGTAAGAATCTTAAGGGGGGCTCTTCACGTAGTAAAATGATGAATACGAAAATTTTGTTTAAAATGTGTGCCTCAATTGAAAGAAATAATTGTTTTCTCTAACATGAGAAATTGGTACATTTTTTCACAACAAAACTTATATTCTAACCATTAAACTAAGAAAATCCTTTCTACGTTTAAGGTATATGGGAGTTATAAGCACTATCTTCGTCAGAATGAAGCTATGCTACGCAAAATATTTTAATTTTAACAAAACTGCGAAGTGTAATTGAGATGTTTCGCCAAGATAAAGGTCTACACGACGTGGGCGGGCCGGGGGCGGGACGATTCGATCCCGATACGAGCCCGATACGACTACACGATCCTATCTCTTTAATTAATTAATGCGTGCGTTTGTTGGGATAATTTCGGAAGATTATTTTTACCTTTGTAATTATTCTCGCTATGAGATGCATATGATTAATGTGACTTTTAAAGAAAAAAATGGTTTAACTTTTTGTGAAAATAAGTTTACTTTTCTTCATCTAGGTATTTCTCAGCACTGAAATTTTAAGATTAGATACTAAACTAAAGGTGCTTATCGTTTAGTAGTAATCTTAGAATCACGGTCCAAAACACTTTTTGATAGTACTTACAATTGGTTTTAAAATTAACCGATAGCTAAAAATTATCCGGAAAATCCGGAAAATCATCAAATCGATTCGATTCTCATAGCTCACGATCAGCGAGTCGTATCGAATATTTCAGCGCTTCACTCACGTATCGGAAATTCTGAAGTCACGGCGATTTCATGGATATCTAAAGTAATATAAAAACGAGGAAAGCTCAATGAGTGACAGAAAAACTAGTTCTAAATAAGGAAGATTAGTGGTTAAAATTAGTTAACCAATAATGAGAACTTAGGAAAAAGAAATATCAAGGTTGCAATTTACCGAAAAACATTTCGCCTCGAGACAAAAACACGTGGAAACTTTTTTTTACAATAAGGTTTGGTATAGAAAAATCTTTTTGAAATATCTAGGTACCTAATATGTCAAGTAGTTTTTTTGCATGTTTTCAGTTTTTGTGTTACCTACATTTGTTTGATGTTTTTTTTAGTCCGTGAACTTAGGTAATTAGAAAATGCTTTTTTCGTAGTTTTTATTTGTTTTTTTTTTACTTTATTATCTTCTTTATGTTTTTATTTCATTTTTATAGACTGTCAAATATCTGGAAAGGTAGGTATTTCTTTTGTGTGTGAGGATATTAATATTGATACAATAAACGCTGGCAATACAGCGCGTAAGAGTTATTGGATAAATTCGACGTTTCTCGTAACGACTCCGTAGCTCAGTGGTTAGAGCAATCGCCCGGACAGTGAAAGGTCGTAGGTTCGAGGCCCATCAGAGCTAGTTGTGAAACGGGTCGTTTTTTTCTTATACTTCATTTTCAGTCATAATAATCGCATTTTGAATGCAAAAAAGTAAAAATAATTTGAGTAAGGTTACTTATTTGTTCTAAGTTCTAACTCGCCGTGTCCATATTGTCTGTCTGTGTGTAATAAAATGCACAATGCCGATAGATGATTAATTCTAATTGCACCAGAAATGCAGGCTGTCGTCAATTTTATTCTTTCCATTGCCGCTTACCGTTAATTAAAATAATGATTTAATGGATGTATTTTTAATTGACAGTTATACTTACTTGTCTAAAGGTTTTGCACGTAAGTATTTGGATGTTTTCACTGTTTGCTTTTCATTGCATGCTTTCTTTTGGTGGTGGTCTCAGATTAAAGAATAATGTGGTGTTGGTATTTCGGGTTGGTTTTGTGTAATAAACATTGAGAAAGTAGTTGCATTGCAAACCAAATCTAAAAGTATTATTTATGGTATTTAATTATTGTTAGGGAATCTTTAATTTCATGAACATGTCTAGTACTCGTAAGGCTATGTTGTCAGTGAAATCTGGCCTTATTTGCTAATTTAAAGCAATTTATTTCATAAAATAGAAGCGACAGTGCTATGGATTTTTTTAAGCTGGTGACATTATACAGTCAAGCCATCACTTATGAAAATGATTTATTCCTCCCTAATGGTTGCTTGCTAAAAAGTATGCATTAAATTAACGTTATAAGTTCCTTTCCCTGTATAAAAAAATAAATAAGTTTACCATCTTCACCTTTATATATCTCAGTGGTTCGACAGCATTTGCTTACTTAAAAAAACATAATTGTCTCAAATCAGAATCTAGTTTGCAAAGCAACGTAAACTGTGGTGTTGGAAACCAAATTAATACATCACTTTACTAACCACATTTTTCTGTTTCTGAGTACATTTCACCCAAGTAACCGTCTAGCTATACATCGACACCTGTCACTAACACAATCACGAGGAGAACTCACACGGGGTGCAATCGACCGCATGGTTGTAAGTATTAACATTTATTAACTTTCTAACTAACTAATGCTCTAGGACCTCGCAAGTTTTAGTAGGTACTTACGCGAAGTGTAAATCACACCAACAGATTTCAATCGTATCTTATATGATGCGTTTTCCACGCAGATCACTTTTTAGTATAGCGAAATCCACCCCATCCGGCCTAGTATGAGCGGCTTTTATCGCGCGATATGATATGGTACGGCAAGTTGTCTTGCTTACTTCACTAAGGTGTAAGCAAGACGGCATGTCACGGCTAGTCACTCATACTAGGCCGGCAGAACTTGGGATTTCACACAAATCGAACAGTAATTTGCGTGGTATTTCACACAAATCGAACGGTAACTTGCGTGGTCCTTTCACATGTACTTATCATTAAAATAATACAACTTTTACGTTCAGTCATCTTGTGTTGTGACCACGGCGGCCCCAACAAAGTGCTGAAACGTTCGGGAAAACAAAAAGATTAAACTCTCAAAAAAATCTAATGCTAATGTTAATGTGTAAAAGTTGTTTTATTTTATCTAAACAATGCTTATCTGTCAAAAGCTATCAACAATTCTGATAGTTTCATAGAGGTTTTCCTTTTGTTGTTCATTTAATTTTAGCTTTTACTTATCCAAAATATGTATAGCTGTAGTTCCTGTGCAATGTAGAACATAGTTATATAGTGGTAGAGCGCTTTGTAATTAATTTTATTTATTCCCCAAGAAGGAGGACAGGCCAAGCACAGGAGATCTTATTACGGTAAATGTGTAAACGATTGAATCCTGGTGTCCTAATGACTGTTCATAAATGTTTAAATGTATGTAGCAGCAAACTTTACACTAGACTTTATCATAATATAGCCGACAGTTATTAACTATTCACTCTACCCACCATTACCATAAAATATTAACCAGAAATGTTCTAATCACTCAAAATTTGATCCTAAAATTTATTAATAATTCACAGAATAAATACTGCGTCCTCTAAAATATTAACCCGCCGACACTGCCCCGTACTGGGTCGAAGCGACCCTACGAAGGGGCTAATAAGTGAAACAGAGATTTATGAGTGCGGAGATATGCAAATAGAAATTTGCGGTCCCCCGCCGATAAAAAGACAGTGGCCCAGGGGGTATGTTTGTCCAACTGTCGGGGATCACGGGTCATAATTATTTTGGGATCCGAAACTTCTAGAGCATCCAATTTGTGTATCTATAAAACATAATATATGTCTCCACTAACAAGTCGTTATTTTTTGTGATATCGTTAATGTTTTTGAAACTTGGGTTCTTTCATTATTTTTAGCACTTATTGTTTTGTACTAAGTATACTTCTTCTTCTTCTTCTTTGCGTGTCAGTAGTTCTCTATATTTTGGCGGACAAGTAGTTAGCGACCGCTATTGCCAACTCATTGCCCTCTATTACGTCGTCCATGGTAATGTAATGTAATGTAATGTCAAATAATAAGTTGTCATTAAAACTCATAAAATTTGTCACAGATCACCTAAAATTTCAGCTAACTTTACCCCTCCGGTAGTCCTACCTAATCTGTAAAACTTGTTAACAAAGATTGGGTTAAGTTCGTCGGATAAGGAATGCTAATAACTACCACCATTGCTGACTGGGAGGTGCCTAATAAAATTATGGAACAATCTCGCTTAGGGGTTCCGCAGAACAAGATCAAGTAATTCTCTTAGTCCTATGCCTTTACGAGTATGGAGCGAACTTGCGAAATTGACCTTGGAATTCGTCAACAAAATTCAAATACAGTGCAAAGTCAATCCATTAAATAACGTATTATAACTTGTAATTTCTAGTAAACTTAATCAAAATTCTATTAAAATTAATAAAACCTCAGGTAACTTTTAAAACAAAGACAGAATAGTATTTTGCCACTAATTAGGATTCTGCTGATTTTAAACAAGTTCCATCAACTAATCATCATCATCATCAGCCATTTAATGTCCCCACTGCTGGGGCACTGGCCTTCCTTATGGATGAATAAGGAGAATGAGCCATGACCCACCACGCGGGCTCAGTGCGGATTGGTGGGTATTAACGACTGCAAGTGCAGCCGGGACCAACGGCTTAACGTGCCTTCCGAAGCACGGAGGAGCTCGAGATGAAAAGTTTTTGGTCACCCATCCCGTGAACGACCATTGCGAACGTTGCTTAACCTCAACGATCGCAGGCCAAGCGCGCTATCCACTGCGCCACGGGCTCCTCTAACTAATCATAATAATATACAAATTAAGTTCAAAAAACTTAGAGAAATGAATTACCATAACTTCTTTGATCACTAATTTCTATGCTTTATGTATTTATCAAGCCGAAATCTCAATATAAAATTATCATATTTAATTTAATTAGCAATTATTGAAGTTTTAATTAATATCAATAAGATATTTCAGATGTTGTCAACCTTGTTGGATTGGCTATTAATTTAATTAATTTATGGAATTATATTAAAATGGCATTTGGCGTGAATTTTTTGTCTTAAAATTTACCACTAAATTGTGGTAAATTTTATTTATTTTTGGGGAACTGCTTTAAATGTAAATATCAGACATCACACAAATTGATCAGTAAATAAATAACAATCACAGCAATTTATCTAAGCCCTAAGTAAATTTCATCAAGAAACTGTGTCATGAAAAGCTTGATAACGGATAAATATAAACTGTTCGCGCCGCGCTGCGAGCGGTGCGTTGTCATTGTCAAGGTCACGGGCGACACGCAATGCGCTCGGGCCGCGTGCAGACCAGTTGGCCGTAAGCAGCCGTGAGACAAGTTCGTGTGTTTCTGTAGCGACGTGCCGCGCAAGTTACCTACCCATATTGGGACCGAGATTTCGTTTTGCACCTACTAGGGCTCCGGTCGGGGTACGGACTTGTAACCCGTGTGTGTTCGCTTTGAAAAGCGCCGGGAAAGTTTTAGCTGCCTATTAGGGCATTGTGTAGTATAAGAGTGTTAGCTGTAAGAGTATCCCATCGGGGGTTGTGTGGAGATCGTTTTGCCCGGCGCGCGCCGGCGAGACAACGTTCAGCCCCCCTGGATTACGGACACTATTTTCTAGTAAGGTAGGACTAGTTTTAATTTACTTAATTTTGCATGAGAAACCTTCGTTTCAATAAACTGTGGAACACAGTAGATGTGGTCATCACAATTGTGCGTGATCATATTTTTGGTAGCAGAGCGTACCTAGTTGATATAATTAGTTAATTTTCATATTAAAATTAACTAGGTACATAAAATTTCATAGTAAAAATAAAATTATTTTTTTTTTGTTAAAAAGGGTATTTCCGATCCGATTCCCGATCCGATCCGATTCCCGATCCGATCCGATCCGAGACGAGAAGTACTAAGAAATTGTTCTAGTAAATTCTCGAAGCGAATGTTTCTCACTTGGTGGATCCGATAATAGATAGACACTTATATAATTGTTGTCACATACTAGTGTTTTGATACGAGTTTACTCGCCTAGATGTGTATATTTTTTTTTGTGTGTCCGGATTTATTTGACGAATAGTTTCGTTCGAAAGTGTTGTTTATTAGTACCACATACTAGTGTTTGTTCCGAGTCCGCTTGCCTAGTTAAAAAAGTGGAACTGGTTTTAATTATTAGTAGTATTAAATTACGAGTATTATTATTAAAAATAGTTTTGTTTTCGTTTGTTGATAACGGTTTAGTAGTTGATTTGCGAGGTTGACTTGGCCGTGCCGTTATGCCATACCGTTAATCCTATACGTTTTGTTTATACCGTTATATTGTTAGCCCTTGAAATTGGTAAGTTGCTAATAATTTATGAAAATAGTAGGGTCCGTGTATGTCGTCCGAATTTTAATTGTGTTTTATATTATCGTGACGCGACCTATTTCTATTGTTTTTTTTGTTGATGTTTACCACTTTTATAATTCTTTGTTTGCTTTGTTTATTAAACGGATTATAAATGGCTCCTACGAATCCGACCGCCGTATCCAGGGCTGGCATCCAAGGAGTTTTGCGTTGGCTTGCTTGTGCGGTCACATTAATAGACCGAGCCGACCGGGTAGGCGCGTTGCTAGCTCGGTATGGCGGGCTGGCAGCTCGGCTGCAAGACCTGGAGCGCCACGCCATGGAGTGTCGCGCGTATTATTTGCAGAACCCCCCAGCTGATGATGCCGTGTCGGAACAGCTGGAGCAGGATGTAGCCCAGGCCTATGAGCTGGCTGACCAGTTCACGGAGGCGGCTGAGAGGGCCCTGGCTGTTCGGAAGGGGGAGCCGGTTTTGAGCGGGGAGGTCAAACCTACCCCGACGGCGTTGCTAGGCCGATTGCCTACATTGGAGATTCCCACTTTTAATGGGGATCTGTCAGCCTGGATGGGCTTCATTAATTTGTTTGACAGTTTGGTGGATTCACGACGGGACTTATCCCCTAGTGAGAAGTTGGCCTATTTGCGCTCCTCCCTGCGAGGAGAGGCCAGCTCGGTAATCCAGCACCTGCTCATCAGCGACGACAACTACCAGGTGGCTCGCCAGCTTCTGGTTAGCAGGTACCAGAATGTCCGGTTACTGGCGGACACCCACGTGGCCACGATTTTGGCCCTCCCGCGAATCACGCGGGTACACCTGTTACGGAGGGAGTTGCTGAACCCGCTACTGTCAGCGGTCAACTCCCTAAGGCGATTGGACCTGCCGGTGGATCAGTGGTCCTTTGTACTGCTGCACATAGTCCTCGCCAAATTGCCCGCTGAAATGAAGGGGCGCTTCGAGCAGAGGTACGGAGGCGACAGCGCCTCGTATCTCCCGCCCTTCGCGGACCTCCTTCGTTTTTTGGAGGACGAATGTAGGGTGACGGACCACCTGGAGCCCGCCCCGGTTCCAGGTGTTGGTCGTATGGTGGCGGCGAGGGAACAGCCCCGTCGCCCGACCAATCGCTATGCTGCCTTCCAGCAGTCCCCTCCCCCCGCACCGAGTGAGCGGTGCAGGTATTGCAGGGGAGATAGGCATGTGGTGCACGAATGTGCCAAATTTAGAGGCCTCCGCCCAGAGGGACGGAGGGCCGTTGCGAAACAGCGCCAATGGTGCTATAGGTGTTTGGGGGGACACATGCAGTCGGCGTGTCCCCAGACCGAGGATTGTCGTCTTTGCGGAGGGAGGCATCACCCCCTCCTTTGTTTGGACCGCAAGGACGCCGGGAGCGACCGGGGTTCGAATTCCTCGCGCACGGGCGGGGGCCCGGCAGCCCGGAACCGGTCCCCTAGAGATTCGGCGGGGCTTAGCCCCCCCGTTCAGTCCCCCCCGGAGAGGGGGAACTATAGGAGAGACGCCCCCGCCACGGGCGGGGGTAGGGGGGTACCACAAGAGTACGCCACGGTGGCGATGGGCACGGGCCCTATTTGCTACTCCCCCCCCCTAATGGAGAGGCCTCGATTGGGGTACTATGTACCGAGGCACGCCCCACACGGGTATTACCCTGCACCTAGGAGTGCTGTTGGTCGGGGCCAGTATGTACCCGACTGGGACCCGCTCGCCCGGTACGAGCGTCCCACATTTGGCGCGCCGACTCAGGCGCGAGGGGGACAAGTACCCCCCCAAAATTTTTAATGGCGCCCCTGTCGGACCCAACCACCCCTCCGGAGCTTGTGCTGTTGCCAACAGCCTCCGTGAATGTTTGGGGACCTAAGGGCAATGTGGTCACGGTGCGTGCCCTTTTGGACTCAGGTGCCCAGGGGTGCATAATGTCCAGGTGGCTTGTCCGACAGCTGGGTCTTTTGCTTGTGCCGCATCACGAAGCGGTACGGGGGGTGGGAGACTCGCGGATCCCTGATCCGATTGGTCGAGTTGAGTTCTCCTTCTCCCCCCACTTCACGCCAAGGCCGAAGATCGGTGCTTCGGCGATAGTTTTTGATAAGGTGGTTGGACCACTCCCGCAAGTGCGAGTGCCGCCATCCACGATTGAGCTGACGTCTGGACTGGCTTTGGCTGATCCTTCCTTCCACCGACCGGGCCCAATACACTTGTTGATTGGTGCGGATGTCCTCGGTCGTGTACTGCGTGGAAGCAAGCGAGTTTTGCAGACAGCCGATCTTGTCGCCTTGTCCTCGTCGCTGGGTCATGTGGTGATGGGAAAGGTACCACAGACACCAGAGACCCCGTCGGTAGACCGCCAGACCATTGTCGGTTCTACTTTGTCCGACGTTCTCCAAAAGTTTTGGGAGGTGGAGGAACCCCCCACTGCCAAGCGGTTGGATCCGTTAGCCGAGGAGTGCGAATTGTTCTACCAGAACAACACTGGGCGCCTCCTCTCGGGTCGCTTGATTACCCGCTTGCCCTTCTTGGCGGCTCGCCCTCCTTTAGGGAGCTCCCGACCGATGGCCGAGAAGAGATTGTTGTCCATGGAGCGTAGGATGGCCAGGGATCCCGCACTCAAGGAGAAGTATATAGACTTCATGCGGGAGTATTTGGACCTTGGTCACATGTCCATCTCGCAGTTGGACTGGCGTAATGTGGAACATTACTTCCTGCCACACCACGCTGTTTTGAAGACTTCCAATGGGAAGATCCGCGTGGTCTTTGATGGTTCAGCGCCCGTTCAGTGTCGTTGAATCAGTGTCTGCATGCGGGGCCGAAGTTGCATCACGATGTCTGTGATGTTTTGACCAACTTCCGCCGGCACGCTGTCGTCTTTGTGGCCGATATCCGCATGATGTTCAGACAGACCGTGATTCACCCGGAGGATAGACGATACCAGCTCATCCTTTGGCGTGAGGATCCCCAGGATCCGATGTTGGCTTACGAGCTGAACACCAACACTTATGGTTTGCGGTCGAGCCCCTTTGTGGCGATCCGTTCGCTTTTGGAGCTCGCAGAGCGCGAACGGCTACGCTATCCCCGGGCATCTGCTCTTATTGAGGGGGGGGCCTTATTTGTCGACGATATCTGCACGGGGGCCTCGAGCTTAGATGAGGCTCTCGTCTTACGTGATGAGCTGATTGCGCTCTTGAGGGCTGGTGGCTATGAGTTGCGGAAGTGGCTGTCTAACTCACCGGACCTATTGGCAGATTTGCCTAAGGACCACCAGCAAGAGCCGCTCCTCTTTGAAAATCCGGAGACTCCAGACATGCTGTCTGTTTTGGGAGTCCAGTATCGACCAGTCCCGGATTTGTTCACATATAGATTGGAACTGCCAGACCCAAAGGTCTGGACTAAACGCACGGTGCTGTCTACTGTAGCCCGTACCTTTGATCCGAACGGTTGGCTCAGCCCTGTAGTGTTTTCGATGAAGTGCTTCCTACAGGAGCTCTGGGCTGCGGAATTGTCATGGGATGAGCCCCTCTCTGGTAGCCTCCTACGAGAGTGGGTGAGGTTCGTGTCATCCCTACCCGACGTCAATCGGGTTTGTATACCGAGGCAAATGCTGCCTTCGGGAAAGTTTAAAGCCTCCCTGCACGGCTTTTGTGACGCGTCCGAAAGCGGATACGCGGCAGCCGTTTACATCCGAACGGTGGATGCAGCAGGCGTTGTCGCCGTACACTTAGTTACGGCCAAGAGTAAGGTCGCCCCCCTTCGGACTAGGCTAACCATTCCGAAGTTGGAGTTGTCCGGCGCCACTCTCTTAGTACGGCTACTCAATCATGTTGCCGACACCTTGGGAAACGGTGTCGACTTGGGGTCGATATTTGCGTGGTCTGACAGCCAGGTCGTCCTTTGTTGGCTGAAGAGTTCAGTCCACACCCTTGAGGTTTTTGTGGCCAACCGGGTCTCACAAATTCAGGCTTCAAAGGCCCCGTTGATTTGGCGCCACGTACCGGGCGAACTGAACCCCGCAGATTGTGCCTCCCGCGGCTGCGAGGCGCCTGAGTTAGTGGACCACCACCTATGGTGGAGTCCATCATGGTTGTTACGGCCTGAGCGCTCATGGCCTGCCACCCCGGCTGTGGCCAGAGTCCCAGACCTAGGCATGCGTGTTCACGCCGTGCAGACGGTGGCGGCTCCGCAGATGGAGTTTTTGTTAGACCGCTACAGTTCTCTTGATAAGTTGCTCGGCGTGACTGCTTGGATGAGGCGCTTTGTGCGAAATTGTCGCCAGCCTCAGGAGAAATCGTTGTCTCCGGTCCTCGCCCCACAAGAGCGGCAAGACGCTCTGTTGCATTGGTTGCGAGTGACGCAACAGCGAGAGTTTGAACCGGAGCTGAAAGCCCTGCGCTCAAGTAAGCCCAAGTTGAAGGGACCCTTGGTGCGGTTGAATCCCTTCTTGGACAGTACCGGATTGCTGCGTGTCGGAGGTAGGCTCAGACATGCCAACCTGCCGTACGGATCACGCCACCCTTTGTTGCTCCCCAAGGATGGACCGTTAGTTAGACTGTTGATTACAGACCGACATGTAAAGAATGCTCATGCCGGTTGTAATGCTTTGACCGCGCTCCTCCAACGAGAGTTCTGGATTTTGTCAGCGCGGAGAATAATCCGATCCGTTATTTTTCGTTGTCTCCCGTGTTATCGTTTGCGCGCCGATACGATGCAGCCCCAGATGGGTGATTTGCCTGCCGATCGAGTGAACGAATCGATGCCCTTCTCAGGAGTTGGAACGGATTTTGCGGGGCCATTTACCGTTAAGACATCGCGGCTTCGTAATGCTAGAACGGAAAAGGCTTACTTGTGTGTATTTGTTTGTTTGGCCACTAAAGCGGTCCACCTGGAGGTGGTTAGTGCCCTCACCACAGAAGCCTTTGTAGCCACGTTGAATCGTTTTGTGTCTCGCCGCGGAATGCCGTCGTTAATCAGGTCCGATTGTGGAACCAATTTCAAGGGCACCGATAGGTATTTAAAGGAAGTTTGTGAATTTTTGGATAGGAATAATTTTGAGATCGGATCCACACTCTCTCGCAGAGGGGTACGATGGCAGTACTCCCCGCCATCCTGCCCCCACTGGGGAGGGATTTTTGAAGCAACTGTAAAGGCCGCTAAAACTCACCTTCGTCGCGTTATTGGGGAGACGGTCCTCACGTTTGAGGAACTCGCGACCGTATTTTGTAAGGTTGAGGCGGTCCTCAACTCGCGTCCGTTGTGTCCGTTGTCTTCGGACGCGAATGATTTAGAGGCCCTTACGCCGGGCCATTTTTTGATTGGCAGACCGCTTAACGCCTTGCCGGAATATCCTTATTCCGAAGTGGCCTCCGGACGGCTCTCGCGATTTGAATTGCTCCAGCAGCTTACGCAGAGTTTTTGGCGCCGTTGGCATCTGGAGTATTTGCACATTTTGCAGCAACGCGTTAAGTGGTCGGATAGGACGACCCCACCTAAGACAGGAGACCTCGTGTTGGTAAAGGATCCAAACCTGCCGCCCCTCCGCTGGCGTTTAGGACGCATTGTTCAGCTTCATCCGGGGTCGGATGGTGTGCCCAGGTTTGCCGAGGTCCTGGTGGGGGACTCTGTTTTGAAGCGAGCGATCGCTACCCTCTCTCGCCTGCCCTTAGATTGAGTTGGCGGACAGTTTGCTACTGTCCGGGACGGGGGGATGTTCGCGCCGCGCTGCGAGCGGTGCGTTGTCATTGTCAAGGTCACGGGCGACACGCAATGCGCTCGGGCCGCGTGCAGACCAGTTGGCCGTAAGCAGCCGTGAGACAAGTTCGTGTGTTTCTGTAGCGACGTGCCGCGCAAGTTACCTACCCATATTGGGACCGAGATTTCGTTTTGCACCTACTAGGGCTCCGGTCGGGGTACGGACTTGTAACCCGTGTGTGTTCGCTTTGAAAAGCGCCGGGAAAGTTTTAGCTGCCTATTAGGGCATTGTGTAGTATAAGAGTGTTAGCTGTAAGAGTATCCCATCGGGGGTTGTGTGGAGATCGTTTTGCCCGGCGCGCGCCGGCGAGACAACGTTCAGCCCCCCTGGATTACGGACACTATTTTCTAGTAAGGTAGGACTAGTTTTAATTTACTTAATTTTGCATGAGAAACCTTCGTTTCAATAAACTGTGGAACACAGTAGATGTGGTCATCACAATTGTGCGTGATCATAAACTTTAATACTTTTATCAGTACCCTAAGCTCGAAAAACTATCGTTACTGTAATATTTATCGTATGATTTTGTTTGAAATCCAGAATAGTTGCTCTTTTGGACGTATACTTTTTAAACCCTTTTTACTTTTCTTTTACTTTACTTTACTTACACCAAAAAAAAAATTAGTACAACTATTTTAGGGGAAGATAGTGTCCATCAATACGAAAAATTTTCACTCTGGGTTCATCCACGGAATCGCGAAAAAAAAACTGCTGTCCCATACATTTCAGTCGAGTCGATGTTCTACTTTTGTATGGAACAGCTGATTTTTATTTCGCGATTCCGTTGTTGGCTGGCCCCATAGTAAAAATTGTTCGTATCGATGGACTATCATACCCTAAAATCTTTGTACTAATTAAAATTTAGTGGTATACAGGGTAATTTTTTTATCAGTGCACAAATATTTAGGATCGACTCAGAATCGGTAAGTGAACAACTTTCTCCTAGAAACATAGGTCGAAATATGTCAAATTTTTTTTTGACTCTTCATACAAATCGGACTGATCACGTGATCGATTTAGTATGGGAAGTCCAAAAATTTTTATCGTTTTTCAACCTATGTTTCTAGGAGAAAGTTGTTCACCTACCGATTCTGAGTCGATCCTAAAAATTTGTGCACTGATAAAAAAATTATCCTGTATATGGATTTAAAAATCAATCGATTCAGAACTTTAACAGCTTTTGAAGCATGGCATAGTTTACTATTCGTTTACCATAACGACAGTTTGATGTTGACCACTATGTCTACCTAGGACAGGCAATCCAATTAGGTAAGTCCAACTTCGAGAAAGAGATCTCTCGTCGAATCCAGCTCGGATGGGCAGCGTTTGGGAAGCTCCGGCATATATTTGCGTCCAAAATTCCTCAATGTCTCAAGACTAAGGTCTTTGACCAGTGTGTGTTGCCAGTTATGACTTATGGAAGCGAGACGTGGTCTTTTACTATGGGTCTCATTAGAAGGCTCAAGGTTACCCAGCGAGCAATGGAGAGAACGATGCTTGGTATTTCCCTGCTCGATCGAATCAGAAATGATGAGATCCGCAGGAGAACTAAAACGACCGACATCGCTCGAAGGATTGCTCAGTTGAAGTGGCAGTGGGCGGGACACATAGCGCGGAGAACCGATGGCCGTTGGGGCGGAAAGGTTCTCGAATGGCGACCGCGAACCGGACGACGTTCCGTGGGCAGGCCCCCTACAAGGTGGACCGACGATCTGGTCAAGGTCGCGGGAAGCCGCTGGATGCGGGCAGCGCAGGACCGATCGTTGTGGAGATCCTTGGGGGAGGCCTATGCCCAGCAGTGGGCGTCTTACGGTTGAAATGATGATGATGATGATGAACGATAGTTTTTCGTACTAGGACGATTCCGCAATAAGTAGGTAACGTAAGTACTTTTACGGATACTTACTACGAATTAAAAAAAGTGAGGTAACACAAATACATAACTACCTACTGGCGTAATAGATATTTATATTTCCTCATGGAAAATAAAAGAAAATGTCGTTTACTACGAATTTTCTCCAAATATTGACTGACATCATCATTAACATCTTAGCGAAATCAAAGCAAATTAATACGTAGGTACACACAGTAAGTAAACGGTGAGATGTGATTGGTGTCTGTTTGTCCGTCGTGTGTGCTCATTAGTGGCTGCGAGGGAGCAGCTAGAGGACATCAAATGACGCACTCACTGAGACACAGGGGATACGCTTGTGACGTTTGCTTTTAGAGCTTATTCCCGCTATTTTTTTAGGGAAAGTTCCTGTTTATATAGGTAGCGATTGATCATATCCACTTAGAGAAAAATACTCTGAGAGTGCCGGCAGAAATGGACTCCCTAGACTTTTTCACAAAAAAAGGAATTTGGCAAAAAAAAAAAAAGAAAAAATACGGACTAGATTTGAACCAAGGTCTTCTGGCTCCAATACCGCCCGTTTCCTAACTTGAGCTATCATACTTTGGAAACGGTGGCGAAATTTGCCTTCGTATTCTAATGACATTGTAACAGTTTTTCGATTGTCACGTGTCCGTCTTACGAATTTTCGATCTGACGGTCACGAGATCCTGAGGGGAGTTACATTTTTTAACCATTACAAAAAGTGCACAACGCCGCTTAAGAAGTTTTCACTTCAATAATATGCTTCCAATTTCAATGTAAATAAAGTCGTCCTTCACAAAATACAGCATTTAATCAACCTCGGGTACAGTTCGCAAAAAAGTTCACATTCAAAAACGGTATCAGCTTTTCGTGTCATGTCAAAAAGTGTATGATGTCACAGACGAGACGAGACTGGGTCCACCCTCGGTGTCGCCGCTGACCGCGACCTAACGAGCCGCGACCGCATGAATATGCAGACCGTACACAGTACACACGGATTCATTACGCGAATATTGAGACATAGGGCAGAATAATTGAATCTGTTTTACGATACATTTTTTGAGGAAAATTCTTAATAAGCTATCAGTGCAAGTAATGTTGAGTGTTTTTTTGAAAACGATACTTAATCAAGCAAAAGAACAAACCCCAAATAAAAAGATAAACACGAGATTTTTTGTGTCAAAGCGAGTATTATTTTTAATATTTCTATCAACTAAAACGTAAAAGCCACCAAAAAATAAGTTTTTTTTTAAATTGCTGTGACATGTACTTAATTATTTATGACGCAAAATACGATAGCCAATTCAAAAGTAGGTACTAGTAAGTACCTACATTCTTAAAAATTATAACTTTGTTACTAGTAATACTCATATCATCTAGTTGCATTTTAACCCTTAAACACTGCTCGTGTTAAAACCCAATGGCAAAAAAAATTAAACGTTGCATACCAAAAGTCGGATTCATTTAAATATTCGTTGTAAAGAATTGATTAAGTTTCACCCTCGTTAATTGACCGTCGAGATCTAACCCGTCAACAACGCACCGTCTGTCTGTCCGTCACGCTGGGACACGCGCTACATTTTATCGTTAGAAATCTACAACACACTTTTACCAACATCTTTATAGTGTCGTAAACTTTATTCACATTAATAAAGAATTCATTGGGCTTTATTTACTTTTGGAAACTTTCTTACCATTTTATGAGTTTGTTTTATTGTTAAATAATCATCAATTTAAAATTATGTTGATGAAAATAAATATGCTTCTAACGAGATATTTCTTGACATTACTTAAATTCAATAAGAACTAAAACGAAGTTGTCTTTTTTACAGTAACTTTAGTAACATAGAAGTGGTAGAAGGTATCAAAATAACAACAAACTTTAACATTAAACCACGGGACAATCGATATAAAATTATATTATAATTTAATACTCAGCTTGCACCTCGTAATTACTCTTCATACGGTAGCACATAAAAACCAGTGTAGGCGGCATTGTTCAAACAATAATAAAGTGTGCGCGCGCGCAATTCCGGTTGCGAACGCGCGGCGCCGGCGGCGACATCTGTCGGGCTTCAATTATGGCCGACTTATGACTTAATAGCCCTTTTGACGCGACGATTAATGCCCTGTGAAAATAATCACACACCTTTTTCTTTACATCGTTATTAAACAACAAAAAAGGTTGTCATTTTCTCTTTTTTCTTTTTTAGACGCGTGCCAGCCAGTGTTGTGTTGTGTTACAATGCGCTGATCACAGGTTTCGCGGTTTTGTTGTGGTTATATGTTTCACGCTTCCCCTCGTCCGCACATAATGATGGATGTTTATGTAAAAGGCTTTAATCTCGGCCATTGATTAGTGGTGGGGGACACTCGATGTGTCAGGCCTCAAGTGACGTGTGTGCAGATACGATTATCCGCGCCCCCGGGACTTGGTGGTAAAAAGTGTAGACATGAGATTATTGCCGGCGATATATCCGTTGAGTTATGTTAAAGTTAAAATAAGGAGATTAACTTATACATAATGTACAACAAATTGGTTGTAGTTGTAGTTGTAGTACTGCTGCATCAATTAATGTACATTTAATCAGTTTAGATCATGTTTAGAAGAATCTTAAGAAGGAATAATGCACTTTTTTATATAGGCACTGATACGGCAACTTATCAGGGTCATTTAATTTGAAAAACATTATCTATCAGTTTTCATGGTATCTGAAATATTCCTATATATTAAAAAAGTATTATAGAATTTGTGACGTTTAGAGTTTATTGCAGCTATTTTTAGTGAAAGTTCCTGATACTTGTGTACATGGGCTATTTAAATAGCGATTGATCATTTGAGAAAAAAATATGCTTCCTATTTTAGAATAAATAAAATCGTCTTTTATAAAATACAGCATTTAAAAACCTCGGGTACTATTCGTAAAAATAATATCTAAACATTCGTACTTACATATTATTCACGAAATAAAAACCTTCCAATTTTTATCATAGTGTTTGTTTTAATAGTGGATTTTTAGATCTACAAATCTTTAGTTTCTAGTTTAGTTTTTATCTGCAGACCTATCTGTAGCACAAACCCCACAACGCTCAGAGTCAGAGCCACAAAAGTCACGCTCGTCTCGAGGGTGCCACCCCGGCGCGCGGCGTAGGGTTACAAATGCGCGGTTTGTCGTGTCGCGGCTTACAACCTAACCCTTTGATACTGATAGCGTGTTTTAATCTTTACAACTTTAGGCCGATTTTTGCTACGGACGCTACGGATTTTGCTACGAGTTTGTAAATGTCGTTGAAAGTTTTAAGTGTTCTCGATTATGATTCATTGTGATTGAAGTATGCGTGTTAAATTAGTTTATTATTATATCATGAAACACATCAGTAAAAAAATTAAAACACTGAAAAATAGCGATTTAGGGTAATTAAACTTACGATATTACATGTAGTTTACTTCATATAAAAAAGGTAATTATCTAATTATTTTCACTTATTTGCATTTACAGTCCAATTTTTATTATTGAAAATATTAAAAAATTTATTAAGTAAGTAGGTACTTACTAGAAAAAACGTAAAGGTAAAATCTATCTTAATATTTCTTCAATGGCAAACTCTGCTAAGTAATAAAAAATAAAAAAATTACATTCAATAAAATTAGCCCTTTTCGACCCACCGCAGAGCAAAAGTTTCTCTTTAGTTTTAGCCAAGCGCCTCGGTCAAGGAAGGGGACTTACTACTGTAAAACAATCTTGAAGTGAGATATTTGGGTCGAGATGGCATATATAGGTAGGTACAGTGTAGAGCTCCGTCCTTTTATCAACATAAACATTGCGATGACCGCTGCTGGTAGCCCTCTCGAGCGGAGCGAGTCTGGGCCACGTGCACCCCACGGTCTTGCTTGACAATATCGCCGTACCATCTTTAACATTACTCGTTCTAAATTTACAACTTTCTCATAAAGCTATAAAGTACAGGATCAACGAAGCATCGATTAATAAGGTTAACCCTTAACCCGGCTTGTTCTTATTAGGCTAGTCGTTTAGACCAAGGTGAAAGTAATTATAACTAAAAAGGCTCATTACAAAGTTGTGTCCTCTCGTTAACGCGGGCGCGTCGTGAGTTCCGTTCCTGCCAACTTCGCTGCTTAATTGTGGCCGCGGCGCTGAATTAACCAAATGAGCGGGATTCCTCTTTCCTATATTGTACCTGAAATTAAAGCTTAGGAAAGTTTTAGACCGATTACGCATTGAAACTCTTTCGTAAGAATAAGATCGTTTACGATTTGAAATTTAAAAGCTTTCGTAAGAGCATATACCTAGAACACAAGTATACGTTTATGCAAGAACTATTTTTGTTATTTTTAAATTATTTAATCTATTATTTGTTACTATCTCTCCTAACTTGACAGATAATGTTTTCAAGCTTACGAAAACAACCGTCTCCTCGTCCTATAGTTGTTAGGTAAATGCAACTTTCTAACATAACCGCTTTCTTCTAATCGGATTTCCATCGATGGTTCTATAGATAAATAAGTACCTATTTAACTTAAACACGCACTTATTATTCAATCAATACAACGAAACTAAAAGCGGGATTTTAACCATGTTTCGATTTTGTCGCCGATCCCCCGATATCACTACTCAATATCCCGCCTGTCGTAATAATTATAGAGTGATATCACAGATAAAACATATAAGTGATATAAACCATGAAGTTTGTTGTTAAATTGTTAAGTACGTGATTTTACAAGCTCAATACCAAAATCTAAATACTTCAATCAGCCACTATCCTTAACCTTGTCCCTTGTTAATTTGCATTGACACTTTATCCTCAAAAACATCTGCGGAGGAACTGTACAATTAAACAAAAGGACGTCGTAGAGCGGCCGTACGCTCACGATATCCCCATTAGCGGAGCGCCGTGGGCGTAATTAAAAAAGTTACAATACAGATCTGGCGAATTAAAAACAATTAACTCGGACCCGAATTGTACACAATGGCGGGAGAGGCACGATTTACACACAGCTTGGATGGTGCGATCGCGACGTGTACTCTACCCGATTGTACTATCGCTGGACACTTTTTATGGCCCGGTCTAAAGGACCGCACGCAGCATGTTCTACGGTTAGATCGCACTCTTGGTAGATTAAATGCATTTACTGCGCCAATAAAGTGGGGAGTACTGTTTAATGTTTAGTTTACAATGATAGTATAAAATAAGATCGCAACTATTGGTACTACTTCAGTACAACGCACGCTTTACTGAAATTATTAAGGGCATCATAACGGCCGTAGTTATATTTTCCTGTTCTTTATTTCTCACATAAAATATTACTATCAAGCAACTTTTACGTCCAATCCAGATGGAAGCTCAAAAAATAAAAGTTTCGCACTTTGTCAGTTTCGCTCGACAATTTTTTGACAAAATCCGATCGTTCGTCCGAAACATCAATCGTGCGAAAACCGAGCGTGTTAATCGAGCCGTCAAATTGGGTTTTCAACGTTTAAGCTTATTCGGAAAGTGCTGAGTCGCACTAGCGCCCTCAGCGGGGGGTTGACGTTGACGCCATTTTCTTTTTTCACGGTGCGCGCCAATTCTATTACCGGGAGCCAATGACATCATTGCGGTTAGTTACGCCCGACATTCTTTATTAATTCGAAAATCGAACCCTAGCTTTTGTTTTCTTTTTAATTTTTTAATCGTCATTTCCGGGTGACTTTTCACGGGTTCTTTTTACAAGCTTTTTATTTAACTTGCCATGTTAGTTAGTTAGTTAGTATGTTAGTTAGTTAGTGGAGGACAAATCTTGCAAGCTTAATTTGATCCACATCCCAGTGTCCGATGGAGCTGAAATTTTATATACAGGTTTGGTTCAGATGACAATACAATATTAAAGTACAGTCAGCAAAAAACAGAAAAATGAAATTTTTACTAAAAACTTATTTTGTCTTAGTTTCGTAACGAAACAATGGTTCACTTATTAAGTTATTAATGTATTCTAGTTCGTTAATTTATGGTGGCTTACTTCTATTAAAGCTGCACGATCTTGTCTACCCAAAAAAAAATCTCCCTTCGTATTCTCTTTGGTTCTCAGCTAAAATTTTTTTATTGATTTAAAATCATTTTATTAAATAATCAGTGCCCCCTAATGACGGGTCGGTGTCGGGTGTCGGCACGCGTCGCACAAAGGCCTCGGTTTTGGGGTCCTTTAGACCAAACCCATAATGTTATTGTGCCTTTTTTAACAAACCATTGATGGTTATCATTGGGTATCGAATTGCAATCGGAACGTAGGTCGTGTATGTTTCATTGCTGTTAATCTTTATTATCATTAATATTGATGTGAGCTTTAGTTGTGCAACCCAGTTTAGATTTTCTTATTTTTAAAATTTGTTAAATTATGAAAAGCTATTTCTTCTACAAAATCCGAGTATTTTGCAATCACCAAGCAAGCATCACATTTTTAAAACGTTAAAGATAGAGTTGTGGAATAATTTCAAACGGTTGAATGTATTTTTGGACGCAACCATTGAAATATAGATTTTCCCTCATTTGACTAGGTACTCGCTCGCTCTCACTATATTATCGTGTTCCGAACTCGGCCCGAGAGCAACAAAACCGCTCGCATACATCACGCGCCGACAATGCCCCGACTTTTTGCGGCCCGTCCGCACTCTTTGAACTGGGATTTTTTCACTCCATTCGTCCGGACATGGGCTTTATTTCAACCCCGCCGGTTTAGGGTTAACGCGACACGATAGCAAAGCAAAAGCTGGATTTCAATTAATATATTTCGGTACACAAATCCGCCTTATCATTTTTTAAAGAAGTCTTGTGTTGTTGTGTCTGCTTTAGTGGAGACTTCATTACAACATGGCGGATAAAGATCTTGATGTCTATATGAACATATTTCACTGAAGTTGAGTTGTTCAAATAGGTATGTGTTATGGTAGATAAATAGAATAACAATATAAAAAATTACCTGCATACCTTTCCACGGAACACGGAAGTAAAATGGCTAGCTCGCCTAATCTAATATCTGAAAATGTAGAAAACGAGCCGCTCTCTGTTTTGCTTGTTGAAGTAAAGTTGTTTCTAAATTAAAGTACAAAAACCTGAAGCTACTATCATGAGATCTAATATACATGAAATATTTGTTAGTCAAACAACACTAATTAATAAGTCATACTTACATAAATACTACTGCAAAAACTCAAATCTCAAACTATAGTGGTTTTACTTATTGCGATAAAACGAAGCTGAAGCGACACTGTAAGTTTTCTGTAATCTTTAAAAATGACATAAGTAATAGAAAATCAATTAATTATTAAAATTAATAAAATCATGCAAATAAACTCTTTTGTCAACCCTGCGGCTGCCGTAGTTTAGTAACTCGCGCTGTGGCGCCCTCCCGTCCTGTGTACACCCGGCTGGATGCTAAACGCGCTCGCCGATCAAATGCACTACACGACACACACTGCTTCGCGTCGACAGGTAAATGATAATATTCTTAAAACTATGTATGTACTACTAGTATTAACTGTTAAGATTGATCACATCTATGTAAGTACTTATATGAATCCCTTTTTCCTTTGGTCACGCACGGCATCACGCGTGAACGGCTGGACCGATTTCGCATATTCTCTTTTGTTGTGTTTGTTATTGTCTGGTCACGTCTGGTGTAGGATCTTAAGAATGAAAAAAAATAAGAAAATTGCGCGGAAAATAAGAAAATTTAAAGACCATATTTACTTTTCTAATGTAACCTCCTTAGCGCCATAGAATTAACCTTTTGGCTTTTGACGTAACTGTCAGTTGTGACAGTTGGCGCGTTTAACAGAAGGTGTGCTGCAAATATTGTTATAAATAGATGCAGCAGTTGGAATTTTAATGAATCGACTAGGAAATGATATTATTTTATTTATATAATTTCATAGTCTAATACAATTCAAATTCAACATTCATGGTTAAGACAGGATAACGTCGCGTCTGTCGGGTCAACTAGTATTCAAATAAAAAAAATATGTATGATAATGACAAAAACCTGTCTCCTATTTTATCGCGACAAGTAGTTTGATTAAGTACCTTTTCTACTTCGATAGAAAATAATGTTTCCTAAACAAGCACTTTCCTCATCTAAGATAAAAATGCACAACAAAGCTATTCCCGATACCAGGAAGCGATTAAAAAACTCCATTCTGTCTTCTATTCATAAACCGTATCGATCAAAGCGGACAATGTATCAATGAGCACTCTCGTCTTCCGTGCGAAGTGACTTTGTCAAGTGGCATCAGCGGTGTCAAGCACTGATCTCGCGCACTACCGCCCTCTACAGCCGCTGTAGTACGTGATTAAATCGCGAAATGTCAAAGTGCAAAGATCGGCCCTTTGTGAAGAGCTCGAGATCCCATCAGTCAGTGTAGGACCGCCTGATATGTTCATTCATCAAAAAACCGCTGCAAGCGTGTGTGAAAATTAAAACCTGTTAAAAGGGTGCGGTGAAATTGTTATTAAAATCTGCGCAGTGAATGGAAGATGTTTAAAATTACTACCTAAGGCAGGATACAGAAGCACAGGTTTTGGATTTCCGTTTATTGACATTGATTGTTACTGTGATCAAAATTCTTCTGATTGATACCTATGTATTATTAGCTAATAATTATTTCTTTACACGCAATTGGAAAACAAAACAATTGTTAATGGTTTACCAAGAAGGATAAAGAGCTGCATTTGTTTTTATTGGACACCGAATTTAGGGTGTTAAGGGTTGAACCAGGACGGTCTTAGTAAGACTCAATGATTAGGAAAAATGTGATAGTAAAAAACCACGAGCCCTATACTAAGTAGCTTTCAGGCGCGGGGAGCTACTTATCGGCTCGTGGTTTTTTACTATCACATTTTTCCTATATTTACAAAATTGCATTGTGAATGCATAAAAATAATATAAAAAGACTCAATGTATTTTATATATAAAAAACAAAGGTTTAATCTGAGTTTGCTGATATATGCCTTTGGTTGTGAAAATTTATGACGTATTGTGATTTTCATTTGTTGCTTTTAATTAGTTTCTTGCAACAGTTGCAACTTCAAACTACGCGAGCATAAAACCTTCGTAGTTCAAAAAGAGATTTTATTTGTAGGTTATCGTAGGGTTTTTGGACTTTTTTAAAATATCCTGATTTCCGAAAATCATCTCCGCTTTAGCACGTGTCACGCCGGCCGGGCCCTCTCGCCGCAGACCGCCGAGCGTCAATCTTTCGTTTTTCCGCGCCGCGGTCAGTGCTCTTTGTTATTCAAATGAAACATGCCCAGATGGGCAGATGCCCGCACGGGGGAATAATTAACCGAAGCTTTTTAAACGCCACTCTCTTTTAATAATACTTCAGATACATTGAAGTTTAGATAAAATAACCGACTGCCCCAACATACATCACGATATATAAAACGGTTTGCAGATATTGATTTAAACCTATTTCACTCGTATATTTAATCTTCCGACTCTAAGGTTAGTATCGAGCCAAATAAAATACTTTAAGTTAGCAGGTGATTTACTCCATCGTTAGTTCAGCTAATTCTTCCGCGTTCCTCCTTGCATATCTCCTGCTTCTATCTCGCTCTCGCGATTCCGCCATCTTTACGACGTCATTACGGCTATCACGCGGATGGTACTCGAGCTCGAAGAACGTACAAACGAGGAACTTTCCAGACAAATATCACGGCGAAATTCGCTTGAGCTCCAATCCAATCACGCCTACGTATTGTAGGGTCCGCGTAAATTTTCTGCAAGCAAATATGGGAGAAATGTCGTCGAACGGGAACTTCTCGATCGAACCTACCAGCAAAGTGCGTTGCGTATATCGCTTGTAAAGTAAAATGCCCTTGTTAAGGTTTATGCGGCTCTGATAGTTCTGTGATGTTAGCTAGGATTAGTGCTGTATGCTTAGAGCCTCGCCATTAAATTTTGAAACTGTGTTTTGGATTCTGATAATATTTCCTGCATTGTACTTACACGGGTTAACGATGTTTCAATATAAGTACCAAACAGATTTAGTTATTAAGTGCGAGCAATAAATTACTGTTCCAAGTTTAGTTAGTTGAAGTAAAGGGGAACGTACACAGTACAATGTAGACATAGAAGCGCGGGCGGTGGCATTCCGATTCCGACGTGACACGCGTGACACCTGACTGCGAGCCATTATGCGTCCTGAACTTCGGGCGCGGTATCAGCGGCTCTTTGACATCGGCTGACACCTCTGACACCGAGTCGGCCCGTCCTGACACCGTGACCCACTTGTAAGCCACTTGCGCTCGCATTGTTCTCCCGACACTGTCACAGTAGCGTTTTAGTTTTGTATTACGCTTTGTAAGTAACCACTTCCCATAGTTAAGATCGTTGTCATCGTTAATAAACATAATTGTTACGGCCTTTTAGTCTTTATCGCACCGCAATAGCGACCAATTAGCTAGTGACGTGGAATCCGTGGAATACAAGTGGCTGGTCCAACGAGCTCCGTCATGTCTCTACGCTACACGAGTTGCTTGCTTGGCAAAGTCCCCAATCACCATTAATGTTTGCCGCACGGTGGAATTACCTCTCACCTTAATCCGAGCTACCGCGGTAGCTTAACAAGAATTTTTGTAATGTCGTAAAGCAGCGGCCGCGTCGGTAGGGCCACCCGCCGCGTGCTTTATGTCACTCGATCGGTCGATAGCGCATACCGTGTGCATACACCTTAACGGGTTTCGCGCCTCTGTGTATTTGCTGCGGTTAATCTGTGGCAAATCTTATTTTGGCGCCAACGCTGCGTTTGCATATTGTAACGTTTATTTAATCGGCCCATTAAGTACCTATTAGATCTAAGGCTCGATCGTGAGTCATTGGAGTCTTTGTTTAATTCGAACGATAGTTTTACTGCGCTGGTCGTTAGGTACTTTAAGAGTAGCGGCTAAATTGTTGTGTATTGTTCTAACTTAACGGTGCCTAAGATTGTTTCTCTGATACTTAGTTATATTTAACAAAGTTTGAGAAAATATATCGAAGAAAAGTCTTGAGGCCTCAAATCAATTTTGATGCCAGCACAATAGCTTCAAATCTGGACTCAAATCACTAATCCTATTGCTAAACTTTAACAATAGACTTAAGGAGGCGTCGCACCAACAATATGTAGGCGGTCTCGGCAGATGTTTACACAAGCAGACATAGACAACCGGCCGAAGCAAAGAATGAGGCATTACGGAACAAAGGCAAGCGGTCATAATAGCCTTTTATTCCACCAAATCTTATTATAGCTAACGCGGCTTTAAAGCTAGGAGATTCTAGTTTTGATTGGTTTTAAAATTATCCGTATTGGACGACATCAAAAAAACTACTTAGAACAAATTTTACTGATATCGTTGGAATAAATTGACTATGAAACTCGTTTTATGATTGCATTTATGATACAAACACATTTGAATTTGAACTTAACGTTTCAGAGCGTGTTTAACAACATTGTTGGCACACAATCGTAAAGCAATCTCTCGGCGATCGGAAATCGCGGAACAAATTTAGCGCCACAATAGGACCCCGGTGTTTGTCGCGCAGATCGCAATCTTGAGAATAACACCCCACGTTATCGCGATTCAAGATGTTTATTTATGTTCATAACATTGTATGTACAAATTTAGATCACAGAATTCAAAACTTGGTCTTAGAAAAATCATCACAATTTAAGTAAACAGGATAAACTTAGTGAAACAGAAAGTAAAATTAATAGTAAGTAAGTAATAATACGGACAACAATACAAATCTGACATCTTTTGAAAAGTTATAAAATTCAATAACCAACAATGAATGAATGGACACAAATTGGACACCATAAACACGTGTCCGAGAAAAAGAAAAAAAAAAGCCGAACGTTATCTGTTTTTCTTATCCGAGAATAGAAAAAAAAATCAATTTCAAATTCTTATAGGCTGATACGAATAAGGTCGGGAATAGCGTTGACAAACTTTTTGATAGCTGTAAGCGAAACGTCTCTAATGGTACGAAATAGCATTAAATGGCGCGAAAAGAAAAAAATGTGACATCGCGTATTGTGCACAGAAATTTTAAAATAAACACCTTTTGAGTGGGCGGGCGAGCGAGTATTTGTAAATAGGTTTTTGTTGTTTGCACAAAGGTTTTTTTCTGGACCCCGACTGAGCTGACAATGCGATGTCGCGTGCCTCCACATCTTGACGGTTAGAAATGTGATTTTTATCTGTGCTTTTGAGGAATATTCCTATCTTGAATCTGTACGCGCTCTATTCTTCTACATTCTCGCGAAGAGGTAATAAAATACACATACTACTGGGGCGATCGTAAAGATATGCTTGATATAGTGGCTGTTGAATGATACTACCTTATTGAAATGTAAAAAAGTCTGTTAATATCAAGCTTGAAAGATGTAAACATTTTATTTACTTCTGTATATTCCAAGTTACCTATACCAGTACCGCAACCTACTTTTATGTACTTATGTAATTAGGTAAATCGCTATAATTTTCTTTTGTATGTTATCTAATTTTGTCAATATTATTCTACGTGAACGACACACATGTGCCAAATTCATATGTCTACATAACCAAAAACTAGAAATCATTTATAAGTAGGTAGGTACCTATATCGTATAAGTGGCAATAACTTATTTAATCACAAAATAAATCTGTATGCATAGGTACTATAATTATTCAATAAACACAAATTCGTTTAAAACTTGTGGTTGAGTTGAGACCAACCCAGTAAGCATTCGAGATGCGTAGGTATGTCACGAGATCCCTAGGCAAATATCTAAAGCATAACAAGTAGCCTTTCGTCTACCTACCTACTACAACCAATTCAGAGGCGCTTATTAAAAAACAACCGTAAGATTTAGAATCAAGGGCCCCGAAAATGGGCCACACTAAACACCCGCATGGCCATTTAATAAGCGACAATTATTTTATTTTCATAAAAGATATAAACGCTGGGCCAATGCGGGCCATCGATTTAACTCGCTCGCTTATCACCCTTTCCTCGATACCGTTTAATGAACCGTAATAGAATTCGTCGTACGTCACCGGAGTGCCGTCTCATCATGTCAATACACATGATTTATCACAATTAAATCAGTTTGTATCATTGTGCTGGCACACTCAGCCGGCTAAGAATGTTTGAAAGTTAATGAGTCATAGTCAAAAGTTGAGCCTATACAATGAGAGATGAAACTTCACAACTTCGAACTTCAATATTTAGAGAGAAAAAGCAACTTAAGATTTGTGAAGAAGCAATGAAAGACTGCCAGGATGTAGCCAAACCAGAATATAATGTCTTGCAATTGCATTTGCAATTATAACAAAAAAGAAGGATAGTTTAGTGGCACGTTAGCGATTCCCTGTCAGTGTTTAGTTAACATTACCTATAGTGTCAATTGGACATGAAATGAAAACAAAGACTAGTTACTTGAATTGAAGCCTTCGATCAACAAGGTGTTATTGTTGATCGAAGATTGAAGCTCGTATTTGCACACTAAACTCCTCCTCCTCCATTTCCTAAAATGTTTGCTTTGTTCAACAATTCCACTATAAACATAAATATCTGCTACTAGCTGACCCGGCAAACGTTGTTTTGCCATATTAATTATTGTGTGGACCCGGTAAACTTCGTATCACCAACATCTATTATCTATAATAGATGTTGTCTCTCTATAGATAGACAGATGAAAATAAATGATCGCGAAGAAGTTTTATACACTGCCTGCAACAAATGTCACTTATTAAAAAGTAGGTAATCCAAAGCGGCAAAAACATGAAGCTCGACCTAAGTTACCTCAGTATTAAGTCGAGCTTCATGGGCTAAAACGTCAGTGATTACAATACTCTTTGACATACCTCTTTGGAAGCGGCTATGGAAGAAATGACAGTTCTGTATAGTACGACAGTTTATCGATTTTCTATACAAAATAATCATTTTTATTTTATAATTTTCCGGAATAAAAAGTAGCCTATATTACTCTCCAGCTCCCAAACTATCCCCATACCAAAAATCGAGTCGATCCGTTGCTCCGTTTTGACGTGAAAGACGGACAAACAAACAAACAAACAAACAAACACACTTTCACATTTATAATATTAGTATGGATTAAATCACGCCTCACGCACTAAAACAAAACCGAAACGGAGAAAAAGTTTACGAATGTTACAATCTTACGTCATGGATGACAGGAAATGATTAGAAATATACAATAAAGCTTACTTTTCTGTTCCGGTGACAGCGGTTCGGCAGCAGCGCTATGCTAGGAGAACAAATGACATTAAAAACGGGTTGTCCGGGAGCGCCGGCAGAAGTGAAAAGGGCTCCCTAGACTTTACACAAAAAATGAATTTGACAAAAAAACAAAATACGGACGGAGTTCTTCTGGCTTCAATGCCGCCCGTTTTCTAAACTGAGCTATTACAACAGACTCTTACGAATTTTCGATCTGATGACTCGCGTCTCTTACCCGTCACAAAGAGTGCACAACGCCGCTAACGAAATTTCACTTCAAAAACTCGTTAGTTCTAGTTTTTAGCCAACAGAACAGAAAACGTTGTCGCACTGTATTCACTCGGCCGTTTTGACTTGACACTAACCAGGCGTCTAGTGATATTGTTGATCGAAAGATGTTTGGCAAAGTCTGGTGATTTTGAACCATGTGGTTCTTATTTCTATACCCCAAAGCTTCAAGCAAGCATTTGTTTTCGGTGAGCTCGTCTCCGCGGCGCCTCCGCTGCACAACAGCAGTAATGAGTACTCATTGCTGCTGATGGAACATTGATTCAGGGGTCAGATCTGTTGACACTACCATCAATACTATTTAAGTGAGCGACTTTGTTTCGAGTGCCTGATTCATTCCGCTATTTGGAGTACACTAATGTATGCCAATGATTGGTTCAAATCCACTGTTGAAATCTTGACGACGACGATGTAGCGCGCAGTTTTGAAATGACATTATTCTCTTTCTTTTGTTGTCTACTATGTTGTACTGTTTAAATATTCATCGAATTTAAAATAACCTTGAGTCACTATGTAGGAATCTACACGTTCACGATTCTACGACTTAGGTACTCGCCATAATTTTCAGAATCATTATTTCCGTCCACATGATGTTTAGCTGTTTCATTCTTCTCTGGGAGTAGGTACCTTATGCAAAGGTAAAAGAAAACATAATTATAAAAAAGTTTTTTTTTCGGCACATGAGTCTTTCTAAATCTCAAACAGGGGCATCAGATCTTAACCCTGTGACAATCGAAAGGTGTGTGACATCGGTCCATCAGACCAAAGATCAGCTTTAGCAGGCCCAATAGCAATTAACCCTGTGCCGTCCGTCGCAGCAATGTAATATAGTTCGATTGAAACGACCCCGGAGGATAAACATCTTGCAGAATGAATTTAATTGAATGGGACATGTCATTGGTTGACGATGACGACATCGGTATGGAGATGGAGGTATATGTATGATGATACCTCTTAGCTGATTTCGGCCTCGGTGACTGCTTGTCTCTGAAACTGAATATAACTAAACAACTTAGAATTATATTCAAGAATGCTAGGCCCTGCCCTTAAATGAAATATTGTTAGACTTAAGTTGATTTGTAAAACGGAATATGAAGAGAAAAAAAATTAGCTGTGTACTTTTAAAAAGTATGAAGAATTTTTTAACCATGTCTGTGGTCTAGTGGTACACTACACACCAACGGTATTAGACCCAGAGATCCCGAGTTCGATTCACAGTCGGGGTATAGTACGTACCTACATAATGTATTTGGTTTCGTTGGCGGTAGGTCTCGTTCAAAGTCCACCTGGCTAGTTACTACCAACTTATCAAAGTCTGACGCCATGACAACGATGTTTTCAGCGTTGTTTCGGTAGTTAGAGATAAGTTAGCCAGTTTCTCAGTAATTTGAGAATTCTGGGAGTAGTGCGCTTCCACCTTCAGCCTTATCATTATTTAACATCAAGTGTGGTCAGGCTAAGTGCTACCCCGTTGTGGATAAAAAGAACATAAAACCTTAATTACTAATAAGGAGCTAATTTATTTAATCAATCGCTAAGACCATCATTTACGATGTTATTCTCCTCTCGGATCGTTGATAATGATTCTGTTATTAGCGTGACCCGTGTACCAAGATATGTTTAATTTAAAACTGCGTAATACGTATCAATTATGTGCCTACAAGCAGCTGTCTTCCATCGCTGGAGCAATTAGTTCAAGTGACCACAATTGCCGACTAAGATTGCGTCACCTTTGGGACGAATTAGGAGTAATAGTTTCGTTTCATTTGTTGAATGGATATTTAGGTCAGCCTGATGAACCATGCGTAGATGGAACAGGTGTTTATCCTTTTAATTAGAGATGAGATCCTCGGGTCTTTTGTCATTCACCGTTTTGAGAGGCTGGCCTCTTCTCTCATCACATCCTCATCCTTGCGATTTTACAATTCCTGACCAAGGGGAAATATTGATAAAGACTTTTAAATTCCTTGATACTGACGGTTGGTATTCTTTTGGTTTTGGAACACTTTTACTATTATTGCTTGACTTGTCCTCATTAAATGAAGTTGTAAAAATAACACCTAAAAAGTTTACCTCCTTTCATCGATCAATTAATCTACAGCAATTTATCAAACGTAAAGTTAAATACTCTTGAAACATCGTAGCTCATCAGGCCTACTCGAAAAAGCAATTAATATTCACTGCGACGCCCATACACAAGTGGGTTAATTTTTAATAACCATTTAATAACACCACTGTCAATTATAATATAGTCAAGCAGCTGGGGTCACGATATCTTGAATTTTTTTGTCATAAAAATTTTGTCGAGTTCATTTATAAGCAATTGTAGGACATAGGAGACTTTATAAATTTTAAGTGATATAAATGATTATTGACTTCTAGTTTCATGGGTAATCTAGATTAGAATAACAAAAATATTAAAAATAATTTGTAGAGAAACAGTACCAATTTTAAGTCCCATAAGACGATTAAACATGGCAATACCACACATTTATATCATCTAATGGTAGCAAGACGCAATAAACCCTAAGACTCATCAGTACGAAGCGTGCAGAATTCCAACACTCCACCGCTACATCTGCTCGGGATCATAATGACCCTTTTGTTTACCGCGTCATTTCTTCCTTCTGTGCAATAATAAAAAATATTAATGTCCCAACAGCATCAGCCAAATGTACCGAGGGCCACGTAATCGCATTAAGACGGCCTGCGACCGTTCACGGGTTGTTATGCTTATTCGTTTTTATTTCGGGGGTCCTCGCCGGAAAGGATTATTCTTATCTAAGCAATTTCTTATACAGTTTATTCATCGTCTTTATTGTGAATTGACTCTTTTATAGTGCTAACCGAAATTACTACTTTCAATTTGTATAGCACGTTTAAACTGTATTTCAAGTAGGAAATGTTGTATACTTATGGTGCGCAATAAACTGATTTGATTTGATTTGAAATCTTAGTCTGCGTCGTTATCAATCAACCATAATAACAAATTATGTAATACAAGGAATATTCTTGTTCTGGGATTCACAATTTTATATGTCCTCTTATTCTTGTAACTATGAAAGGCATCATAAACACTATATTTAATAATAAACTGAGACAAATTAACAGCCGCTATAGCTTTATTGTAAACTATTCAAAGTATGCCATTAAATGCATTTAACACAAACGTGCTAATTATCGAAGTGGTCAGTCGCACATATATTGCTTAAATAATTATAGCTTCATTATAAACAGTCAAGTTACAAAACATTTGGCTTGAGAAATTAATGTAGCATGAACATTTTCTTCGACATTAAGTTCCCAAGACGACGTCGTTTTGCCAAGAGATATTCTAAAGGGTTTCTTAATGTTTACCATCGTTGCCCCTTTGAAATAACAATTTAATTTACCAAGTTCTCTCTTTTTGCAGATGCGTGCGGTTTATCGGACGTGCCACACATAGAAAGTTTACAAGAGAAATCACAGTGCGCGCTCGAGGAGTACTGCCGGAGTCAGTACCCCAACCAGCCGACGCGGTTCGGGAAGCTTTTGCTCAGGCTACCGTCGTTACGGACCGTCAGTTCCCAAGTGATAGAGCAGCTGTTCTTCGTGCGGCTCGTGGGGAAGACGCCGATAGAGACCTTGATAAGGGACATGCTGTTGTCCGGGAGCTCGTTTTCGTGGCCGTACATGGCGACCATGTGACATACGATGTGGAGACAGCTGGCGGCGGCCTGATCGACGCCTTACGGCTTCCCGCCGTACCTGCCGAGCCAGCGTTTCGATCCGTTCCAGCGCTACCAGCGTGAAGTTCCGCAGCCCGAGGACGCTGTTACCTCCTCGAGTGAGTTCCACGAGAATACTGATGCTGCGACCACTTCGGAGGAGTACTTCGGGTCGAGGACGAGCAGAGACAGCGAGAGAGCCGACCCCTGTCCGACTTTCGATCCTATATCAGCATTCTACGCTCCGAAGGCGAGCGAGGATAGCTTCGACGTTCCCACCACCACCGGCGACGCGCACAAGAACGCTCAAAAGACTTCCATGATGATAGACAGTTTGTTGAACATTCGGAGCCAAGACGCGTGCTCGGTTCCAGACATGAAATGAGAGACTCTAGGGTTTGTTAAGTGTGGGGTCAGTTAGTGTCTATTAGTTAAAGTTTCCTTTTGTTCCTCTGTAAAAATGTAGGCTAGAGTTAATATTTAATACTGTAAATAAAATGTTTTTATTATTGTAAATGTATAGTTAGTTCTTGTGATAAGTAAATGAGGGATAAGCTGTTTTCTACGATGTTTACGAATGTTCTTTAAGATCACACAAAGATATTTTTATTTGTCAACTTCTTTTCAAAGTTTGTATGAAGTCAATGTAAGTTTATTCTACGAAATGTATATTAGTAAGAAAGCAATCGTGGATTGAAAATGCAATAAAATGTACATTTGTCGTGCAATGTTGGTGTGTACAAGTAGTTATAAATGTATAGAGACTATTATAAAAATGAGGTTTTACGACAACTTTTATAAAAAATAATAGATTCAATCTTTGTATTATACCTATGAATATGTATTGTATACTATTGGTTTAACAACTAAATTAAAATAAAGCTTTGTTTTATTTTAAATTATTCTGTGCTTACACATACTTTAAATTTTTATTTTTATTAAGTTAAACTGGTGCTCTTTATATTTGAATGAATATTATGTGAAAAATATCAGATTTATAAGATTTACTTAATTTAGATAACTGTGAACACACAATTTTATCTTTTTTACTACTTATCGGGAACAGATGATTCCTTAAAGCATTTATATATTTCGTTTTGCTACATTATTTTATACAAAGAAATATTACATAGACAAAATTTTACCAATTTAGGTTTGACATGATATTTTTATTTAAATAATTGCTTGAGAGGGTTTTAAAATAATTGTAAACAATATTAATAAATTAGTCAATTACTGTTTTCAAAGAAATCACAATTATGTATATTAATATGTTCTAAGCAAAATATTTCAATTTTCTTCTATAATTTATATTTAATCCAAAATTACTTTTTCTTTCTAATCGACAGTTTAAAATTCCTACAGTTGAATAAAGCTCAGGGTGCCTACCATCAACTCTTATTGCGGTTTTGTTTAGGAACCTAAACTGATCTGCTTCGCTTATTCGTACCACGACAGCTTAATATCAATGACAGCGATTCAGTGATCATTCAATGACATTTCACAGCCACTGAGCTGTCATCAACTCTTATTAGACGTATAACTTGGCCAAGCTAACATGTCACCTGCAGGTTATACCCGTCCCTTTCACTCTCCTGGCATGACAGAATCGAGTGAAAGAGACGGGTAGAAGAAATAAGGACACAAATCGTTCGGTCATTCACATTTAGCAATTCATTTACGATCCAGTTTTTAGAAGGTCATGGTACGAAAGAAAGCAATTCATTTTAGGAACCTATTCTGCATCGCGCTCTTTTTGAATCGCTGTCTTAAAGTTGATGGTATGCACCCAGGGCACACTTACAGAGAAGCGATATAAAAAAACTCAGAAAGACTGCTTCATTTCGCTTCGCTCTCGGTGTGTCCCTGAGCTTTATTCAACTCTAAATAATTTTTAACAGACGATTCTTCCAATCCAATGATGTATCTGGCAATATGAAATTCGATTAGTTCAGTACTGTTACACTATTCTCCTGCCAAATGTATGGAACTAAGAGGACTTTGAAACTAAAGCAATGTATTTATTCGCAATAATTGTACAGACGGTTGTAATATAATGTTGGTGTGTTTGAAGCCATGAAAAGCGGCTATATTGAGGAATTAAAATGTCTCTATGGATTTCGATTTAGTCGTTTAATTTTGAATATTACCTGCCATAACAGTATTCTGAGCTACCGTCGATGCCTGAACGATGAACGTTTTAAAATCTTCTTAAAAAATAAGAAAGTAGTATGGGTTTAATTAAAGCAATGGCATTTATTAAAAAAAATGTGGGTTCGATTCCTGCTTATATTTATGTATAGTGATTTCCACCTTAAATTATACATCTGATTCTGCTACTTTACTAGAGGGACATCCTTATAAAAAAATCTCTAGTTAATGTAGTGCCGTTTGAGAGCAATGTGAGGTGAGACCTTTATAATATTTTCTAATATGAATTTATGAATGTAAAAAATATATAAATTATATTCTTCAACGTAAATATTGAAAATGATGTACCTACTTATTAGAAAAGATTGACCTGTCTCACAACAAATCTAGCTCCGTCCGATGGGACTCGAATCCACGAACTTTCACCGTGAATGCTCTAGCCACTGAGCTACGGAGTCGTTCAGTGGTTAGAGCATTCGCCCGGACAGTGAAAGGTTTTCTAATACAATATTTTCGATAATAAAAATTGCATTGAGATTGCAAAAAAGTAAAAATAACGTACGAATTGTTAACTACAACTTCAATTTTCAAGTTAAATTCTTAGGTTATTACGAAGAGGTGTTCACCGCAGGGGTATAGATATTATATTACTGCTGAGCAGCACTAATAGCTCTAGCTATTAGCCCACTAGGGTTCGATTCCCGCATTATTATAAAGGTCTATCAATATTAAATATTGACAAGACAAATTTTGTCTTGTTCTGGGTTTGGCCAAAGAAATTTACAGAATTGCAAACGTGTCTTCTATTACAAATAAATAAAATTGGAGTGTCTGTTTGTAATATTAAAATAACCGCTTTTTACTACGTGGATATGATTATATATATGGTATATATACCAAAATATTTTCTTTTTCAATTTTTGTCTGTCTGTCTGTTTGTTCCGGCTAATCTCTGGAACGGCTGGACCGATTTTGACGGGACTTTCACTGGCAGGTAGCGGATGTAATAAGGAGTAGCTTAGGATACTTTTTATCTTGATATTCCCACGGGAACAGGAACCACGCGGGTGAAACCGCGGGTGGCCGCTAGTCTAACATGAATTGAGTAGATACCTATGGAAGTAGCCAGTTTTCTTCTGAATCTATTTCAAAGCCAAATCATGAGTTTAAATCACATGTTTTTGTCACGAAAATTTAAGGATTTTCTACACGGAGCTTCGCAACCATTAGATCTCAATTTTTTTTCAGTGAAGTCGGTTTCCGCACGGCACCCGTTCCCGTAGGATAAATTATAGCCTATGTCACTCGGGAATAATGTAGCTTTCTAATAGTCAAACTCAAAGAATTTTCAAAATCGGTCCTGCAGTTTCGGAGCCTATTCAATTCAAACAAACAATCAAAAATATTTCCTCTATATTTTGCAATATTACACCTAGACGTGGACCCAAATGCCCATCTCATCACATATTTTTTTTTACCCACATCCCTTAGCTTTTATCACACCTTATTTTAAGCGATGATAAGGCTGAATGTCGAAGCGCACTACTCCCGAAATCCTCAACCAATGAGGAACTGGATGTCTTATCTCTAATTGCCGGAACACAACAGTGTTGAAAACATCGTTGATAAGGCGTCATAGACTTACTTATATAAAATGGTGGTAGATAGCCAGGTGCAGTGGCGTAGCGTGGGTATCGGCCGCCCGGGGCGGAAGACAATTTTGCCGCCCTCTTATTTAGGTATTCAACAACTATCTATAGGGAAAAATCTGAAAACCGTAAGTATTTGTACAGAACCCTGAATACCTACATCATATCAGCCTAATGCAGTCCACTGCTGGACGTAGACTTCCCCCAAGGAGCGCCACACTGCAGTCTGTCGCCTTTCTCATCCAGCCACTGCCCGCAGTCCATCTGGCTGGGGGGCGTCGGACACTACGTTTGCCGTGCCGATACGTGGATATAATATTCGAGAACCCGTCTATTCCACCACTCGTCGGTTCTGCGACAGATGTGGTCGGCCCACTGCCACTTCAATTTACTTCATTTTTGGACTACTTCCGTCACTTTGGTCCTCTGCCGGATGATCTCATTTCGGATTTAATGCTTGAGAGATACACCAAGCATTGACCTTCCCATAGCTCTCTGAGTGACATATAGTCGGTAGGCCAGCTTCACTGTCATGTTCCACGTTTCGGCTCCGTAGGTCAACACTGGTAGGCATTGCAGTAGTAAAGGCGACGAAAAGATATGACGCAGCTTCCCAAATGCTGCCCAGCCCAGCTGCACTCTTCTATCAACTTCCCCCTCAAAGTAGTCTATCTGTTTGCAGTGTTTGCCCGAGGTAGACATACTCCTTGACAACTTCGAGATGGATGTCAGTCACCAACGTCGATCGGTTCTGGATTGGAATTATATGCTCGTTGAATATGACCTTAGTTTTGTCCAAATTCATCTCCAGTCCTCCCACACATCGAGAGGCAATGTTTAGGTTGTGCAGCACTTTTTGCAGATCCTGCAGTGATTCCGTCATTATCACTATGTCGTCGGCAAAACGGAGGTGCGAGAGGTATTCGCCGTTGACATGCATGCCTAATCAGTTCCACTGAAGTGTCTTGAAGACATCCTCCAATGCATTGGTGAACAGTTTCGGAGGTATGACATCTCCCTGTCTCACGCCTCTGAGCAATTGGACGGGTCTTGTCTTGTGGTTTTGTAGTCAGATAGACATCGATGCCATGTTATTTAAGCTTTTCACCACCTCCAAATATCGACCATAGATTTGGCATCGCTGCAAGGATTGGAACCGCCCAGGTCTCAATGTTGTCGAAGGCTTTCTCGTAGTCCACAAAAGCTAGACCCTGCAGTCGCTACAAAATATCATTCAGTAAAAATACATAACCCTTTTTTGGCTTCGCCGCAGACGGGTAAAAAAGGATTCCCCGGATTCATCACAGAATAAGTAGGTAATGAAAAATTCCGTGCTCTTTTCAATCGGTCCGAATTTGTAGTTGCAATAAAAATATGAAATGGTTCAAATATTTTTATTATTTATTGTGAAATTTTGCCGCCCCCTAAAAAGTGCCGCCCGGGGCGGGCCGCCCCTGCCGCCCCCACTACGCTACGCCACTGGCCAGGTGGACTTACAGCAAGTCCACCCAGTTATCTACCACCAACCAAACAGAATACAATATGTACCCCCACTGGGAATCGAACCCGGAACCTCTAGGTCTGATACCGGTGGTGTGTACCACTAGACCACAGAGGCGGTTAAAAATGTTTATCCCGGATGGGGATCGAACCCACAACCCCTGACTCAGTAATCATGGGCCGCACCATTGCGCCACCGGACCCGTCAAGTAAGAGACAACACAAAGAGCCAAGTGAATATAGTACTTTTGGGAAATTCAGGAAAAAAAGTTAGTAGAGTGCGAGTCAGATAACTCTGCGCGCGACTATGGCGTTTTTGGCGCTTGTTACAGTACATTTTTTTGTTCTAAGCTTTTGGAAAAAAATAGCATTCGATTTTGACCGCGCGCAGACTTATCTGGCGCTCACTCTATACATTTACTTTTCATTGCTTTTATTTCAAAGTTGACGTTGACATGAGTAAAATGCTGAGTGAATTTCGTTGGAGATTGTATAAAACTGTTAGTATTAAAAAGAAAACGCCAACTTCGACTTAGCGATGAAAATGTAGTGCTTTTCGTACTATATTATTTTTCTATAATATATAGTACAATTGACTAAAATATAGTAAAATAGGTAAGTACTATGTATTATTATAGTACGGGTAGGTACCCGTGTGGTAGGTACAGTCAGCGTCAAATTGATATAAGCGTCTAGTGCCCGAATACTCGTACGCTACTTATCTTTGGGAGCGTCTCACACATCGCCCTGTCACTTTAAATGTCAAACGTATGAAAGAGATGCCATGATGTTTGAGACGCTCCCAAAGATGATTTGCGTTCGAGAATTCGGGCGTAGAGTAGTCAAAAAGATCTGAAAAACATAAAACCAATTTGATCTAGGCAGTTCGAATCATCATATTGTTGTAAGCGCGCAAGGTGTTCAAAATATCTAGGCACTCATTGTTTCATATTTATATGAGCAGTCAGAGTGTTCAAAATCATCTAAGCAAACAAAGCTCTCAAAATATCTGTCCAATATGGTGTTGTACATTATACACAGATGTTGTGATAGCTTTGTTTGCTTAGATAAATTTGAACACTCTGACTGCTCATATAAATATGAAACAATGAGTGCCTAGATATTTTGAACACCTTGCGCGATTACAACAATATGATGATTCAAATTGCGTTTATGTTTTTCAGATCTTTTTGACTACTCTAGACGCTTATATCAATTTGACGCTGACTGTACCACCAGTATGAGAATGCGCTCACGTGTGGTGCGCAAGTTCGATGGTCGGCCGCAGCAAAGACAACCTGCCGAGGTGGTGATTTTAGGATGATTCCAACTTGGAGTGTAGGGTGCTGAGCTTCTCCCCAAACGATAGGACATTTGATATTAGAGGAAGAAGTTAGGGGGGACAAACGGCACTTCGTATTAGAATTGTGCCACTTCGTACACTTGTTCCCTAGACCTATTATAGCGATTTGAGTCGCAGAGCCGGAAGTTCAGTGCCTACAATCAACAACCTACATCAACTCTTATTGCGGTTTTGTTTAGGACCTAAACTGAACTGCTTCGCTTATTCGTACCACGACAGCTTAATATCAATGACAGCGATTCGGTGTTCATTCAATGACATTTCACAGCCGCTGAGCTGTCATCAATTCTTATTTGACATATAACTCGGCCAAGCTAACATGACATCTGCAGGTTATACCCATCCCTTTCACTCTCCGGGCATGACAGAATAGAGTGAAAGAGACGGGTAGAAGAAAAAGGGCACAAATCGTTCGGTCATTCACATTTAGCAATTCATTTGCGATCCAGTTTTAAGAAGGTCATAGTACGAAAGAAAGCAATTCATTTTAGGAACCTATTCTGCATCGCGCTATTTTTGAATCGCTGTCTTAAAGCTGATGGTAGGCACCCTGTTCTTTATGAGAGGAGTTATGACGTCATCATTTTTTGTATGGGAAAACAAATACACTTTTTATTACATGTTTTAACTAATTGTGATTTAATCACATTTTGAATACTTATTAAGGGCATTCCGGCGATCAAACTCAGAATTTTCAATGTTTTTAAATTAAATTTCCTGACAAAGTATCATTGCTAGGTCTTCCAAAATATTATATGTGATAGATCTTTTCTTTATGAAGGGAAGTTACTAAATTTTATTTAAATCAAATAAATACAATGTACTAAAAAAAATGATTTTCAAGACCCCTTTTTTCCGTCTTAAACTCAATTATCTCAATAACTATTTGAGTAATCAAGCTATTTTTTTTTGTGTAAGTAGTTCTTAGTAATATCTAGGGAAGTTACTAAAAATTTTTTTTGTAATATTTATAGTCAATAACTAGTATCCCAAAATGCATCGTGCACCGTTTCGCAGCATAATTCTTCAGTATCCGCCTGGCATTGGCGGCGTTTGGACGTGGAGACTGTATCGCTCCGATTGCGCCAAAATTGAAAAAAGAAAATTCACACTAGGATCCTAATTTTTTTCAATGATGCTTATTTTGCTAGGAAATATTGAACTAGCGCTTCAGGATTGGGTATAAATGAGTGCTTTGCCATTTATTGCATAACCATGACCTATGTAACCTAGGACAAGTAATAATTTTACTCATTACCTAAAGCAAACATCAATCATCAAAGTTTGAAATAAAAGTGACAGATAATATTGCCTAACACCCGTTTGCACTAAACTTAAAAATCGCCTAAGTCTTTTCCTAGCTAACTTAAGACATTCTTAATCAAAAATTGCTTTGCACTAACCTTAGGACATTCTTAAATGCACTTTTGGCTATTCTTAACTTACGGGCCCAATATCGAGCGCCTAAGGCTTAAGAAATACCTATATCAGTGATTATTGTCTGTGGCATTGTGAGCAAAGAGTAGTGCGACAAGCTTTTCTGTTCCGGTGATTATCTTTGGAACTAAAACAGTTTTCATACGACAGTCCATTTTGACAGCTAATTTCGTATTGCAAGTGACTCCTGTGTAACGGCTGTCACCGGAACAGAAAAGCTTGTGGCTTTTGTATTCTTGTTTGCTAGATAGAGACACAACACATGTGACAAACGTCATTCATCATTTATTTAAAAAAAACATTACAGATCGACAATCTTTTCTGTTCCCATGACAGCGGCGCTTATGTTTAGCAGCAAAACATGAAAGTATTAGCAAAATGACATTAAAAACAAAACTCGTTAGTTCTAGTTTTGGCCACCGGAACAGAAAAGGTTGCGCACTGTATTTATGTTTTTCCTGACAGTTGAGCTCAGTTGACTTTTTCTTTTCTCGGTGAATTACTCCTATCAAATAAAATAGACAACGCCTTAGCTTTTGTCTCCTTTTAACTTACGAAGGAATCAATGAGAAGTTTCAACCAAAAAAATATCCAGTGACCTACTTTACCTCGCCAGGTTTAAAATCCATAAACAATTAAAATTTGAATTCATTCATTCATTCTTTTAACAAGGTGATGACTAATTTACGACGTAGTCTGTCAGTGCAAACAAAAATTTTAGCTCGGCTGTTTTAGGCTGTTTCTAAGCTAAGATGTATCTTATCTATGACAAGCTCAACCCGAGTTTAGTGCAAACGGGCATAAGATACTTAAAAAGTTACCAAAAGTAAGAGCCCATAAAAGTTGTACTATTTGAGTAGGTACTTATATTTTGTTGTGTTGTAGGTAGGTACATAATTAGTCTAACTTCTACTACTGTATATTAAATTTATGTTAGGTTTTTATGTTAGGTCTAGGTTCCTCACAAAATTGGAAATGTGAGACACTTAAGATAGGTAGGTGTAAAAAATTGCATCTAGAAATAAGAAATTCGCTTGTTGAAAAAGTTTTTTACAGAGACATAATGCAATAAAAAGCAATTCTTGAAATAAAACCGACGTAAGTTTTTTTTTATATACCTAGTTGATCTAATATTACCATTACACGAATTTTATGAGACTGTGAAAAGTCCAGCTTCTTACCTTTTTGAGTGAGGAACATAAACCGCACCATTTTGTGAAAATTTCAGGTTCAAAACATTCTTGAAGTGACAACTTCTTTAGCGGCGTTGTGCACTATTTATTGTGATGGGTAAAAATCACGTGACCGTAAGACGTACTTGGGAGCCTGATCAAAAAACTGTTACAGTGTCATTAGAATACGAAGGCAAATTTCGCCATCTTTCCCAATGGTCTGATAGCTCTGGCACCTCGGTTAGACAAAACAGGTTAGACCTCTGACCTCGGTTCAAATCCAGTCCGTATGATTTTCTTTTTTTTTGTCCAAATTCCTTTTTTTTTGTGAAAAAGTCTAGGGAGCCCTTTATCAACGCATCTAGTTCATCTCTAAGTATATTTTCTAAAAATCAACTGGTTTAAAATTTAAGAATATCAAAAATGAACAACGTATATATTCAAGTTTTCACTTCTGCCGGCACTCCCGGAGTGCAACTCGCTGTTTTTTATTACTAATTCTCTTTTCCATTATAATTCAATACCTACCTAGTACAAAAATAGAGCATACATACAATTTCTTACAAGACATGCTCTCGTGGTTTTGAAATTCGAAATTCGAAATCCCCACAACAATATCTGAACCGATGGATGAGGCGCCAGTGGCAATAAAAAAAGAATGAAAGGTCTGTCAGCTGTATTGAAAGTTTAAACTTTCAAATTTAACCACCGCGTCAGATAAGTTTGCGGAGTTCTGTAAGGAGATTTTCCTGCTATGCAAGGAGTAACATTTTTGATACTCTAATGAAATATTGCACAAGTACTTCCGAAGTAGGCCAGTCAAAATCGAAATAATATCGAAATACACTTTCAAATAATGTTTTATTTTTGTGAATAATAAATTAAAACAACTTTTGTAATGGCGGGCGATATTCTGTCAATACATATAGCAACCGTCAAAACAAAAATATGTACTTACAACCTTAACTGACTTGGTGGTTAAGTATGCACCCTAAAACTGACAGTCATTTCGATAATTTTGTACTGCTAGTGGCGCCTCCACCACTGGGTCAGATAAGTTTGTGGGATAAGTCTTTCGGTATCGACAGTAGGTGACAGTTTTAGAGTGCGCCTGCACGCGGTCGAAATCGAATACTAATCATTTACCATAACCTTGGAACGAAGAAAATGTACTGTAACTAGCGTCAAAAACGCACGAGTTGCGCGCAGGTTGCGCACAGACGGACTCTACGTAGTTGATTGTTAATTTAATAAAACTAACTAAATTTACTACAATTTGTGCTTAACCTCAGCATGGCATTGTTGCGATTTCGACAGTGTCAAAAGGCAGGCAGGCAGCCGTGGCAGTGTTCCCTTATCTCCGCCGTAGAGGTTCATCAATATCTTCGCGCCAGCATTTTCTATTTCTTCCTTGTTGGAGTTTGGATCAAGGAAAATGCTGGCGAGGCCTTTCGGGGCGAGTCGGGTTTTTTTTTTGAGGACGTTGCATCACTTCATCTTGCCTTGCCAGAAAAGGGCAGAGGTTGTGTCACACCCACTGATGGCATGCAGAAATAAAACCATCCCGCGTGGAACCTGCATTTCTCTATAAAGGAATTTGCTGGATATTGGATGTAGTCTGATCCACCTCTACTGCCTTTCCGAGCACTGTAGGAGAATTGCCCATCTTTGATGGATGCACCCATTAATGTCTTTTTTGCTGTCGCCTTTGGTTGTCACATATGTCTTGAGATTCATGTTAATGAATATGGCAAAATTTTAACAAAGTTGTGTTGCTGTCGCTTCGGTATACAAGTCGTCCGCTAAACGAAGACGAGAAGACCGCTAAACACCACCAATTTTTAATTAGGTAGTACAAATATTTCAGCATATCGCATAATATTTAAACAGAAAAAACATTCGTCAAGTTTGTGTTTATTTTTAATACCTAACCTAACGTTAGGCAAGTTTTTACTATTATTACCCATTTCTAGAGCACGAGGGATATGTATGATGCGTACATGGCGAAAAATAGTGACAGTAAAAAAATAAAATATTTTAGAATGAGTAATGAAACATATGTTTTTTAATGAGGCTAATTTACAACCTTTGCACAAATTCAAAAGTCATGTCAAAAAATCGCTCATGGGCCAAGGATATTATAAAGTAGACGACTATTTGAAAGACCGTAATGCATGGATTTGATGTAACACATAACCTTAGCTGAACTAATGTAATATTATTATGACAAAGTTGTAAAAGTTAACGATATAAATATTTGTAAATATCGTTTCTCCAATTATTAAAGCTGATAAGTTTATTGCGCCTGTTCTTCTTATCAGTTAAAAAAGTCTTGAACGGGTGGTAGGACAATATTGGCGATTTAAAAGAGCTTATTTATTAAGTCAAGTTGAATAAAGATATTTTTTATTGTATTTTATTATTTTATCCTTCAGGTCGTAAGGCCTGGCACATAATTGGGTCCTCCGTATTGCACCACTTACTGTCTTCACGCACTGCTGATCTATATGATCACTGGCAAAGATTAGATCAGGGTTTTAACCCGTTGTCCAGCGACCGCTATTGAATGATGACGGAAGTTTTGGATCATGGATCAAAGATAGTAGGTATGTGTCCATCAACCCATTCTTCAACCTTCACTCCGTTGTCATCACTGGTTCTGTATCCCCAGTTCTCGCTATGGCTATTTAAATCACCAAGGACGAATCTAACCGGATGGGCGTTAAAGTTCGGCGGACAGCTGAAGTAATACGGTGCATTGGGAGGTTTGTAGACTGAAGTGACCGTACAGTTACTAAGTTCGGTAGTAAGGATCTCTATGTTACTGGTGTTGTTTTGGTGCATAAATGAAAGAGGTTACTTTTAATTTCGGACATCTTTATTGAGAGAGAGACCATAGATAATACAAGACACAGACAGCTTATAACTAACCACAGACCATGACATCTTTCCTTTTTTATTATTTTAAAAATTGTTACATACTTATACTTGTTAAATGAATTTTACATTCACAATAAAGTTAATTATTAACATACCTTGAAGGTATTTTTAGTGTTCTTCTATCCCTTAATTGCATAGGCATGTTACTACAATTAGGTACATTAGTATCATTAGTTACTGTTACATTTTCATTAATATTAGGTAAATTTTCATTTTTATTAGGTACACTTATTATATCCTGTCTATTCCTTCTATACATTTTATTTTCATTTGATGATAACCACCATGACCTTGGTGTATGTGCAGGTAGGTAAACATTTCCATGTTTCCACTTATTATTATGTCTAAACAAAACATTGTCTTTTACATTAATATCCTTCAAAATCTTAGAAGTTTTATCATAATACATTTTTTGTTTATTTTTTATGTTTTTCATTTTATTTCTTAAGCTGTTATAATCAAGTTTAATAGGCATTAAATGACTTTCCAAAAATATTACATTATCTTTTAAGTTTCTGTTAAACATTAATTGAGCAGGTGAGTAATCTAAATCAGTTAAGATAGTATTTCTGTACTCAAATAGTAATACATAAGGATCAACATTAGTCCTATCAGATTTTTTTAGTATATTTTTACATATTTTCACAGCTGTCTCAACAAGACCATGTCCTTTTGGATAATGAGGACTACTTGTCACTAGAGAGACATCTATTTCTTTTAAATATTCCTTAAACTCATAACTATTATAGGGATTGTTATTAGAAATTATTTTATCTGGATATCCATGTGTGGAAAAAATTACATTAAATATTTTTATAATACTAGTTACCGACTTTGATTTTAGCTTGTACAATTCAATCCATCTAGAGAAATAATCAATAACTACTAGGTATGACATTCCTTTATGTTCTAAGATATCTGTACCAATACATGACCATGGGCGAGATGGTACAGGCATACTTAACATAGGTTGATTACAATTCCTTGGTCTTAATTCTAAACATGTGTTACAATTACTTATGTACTCAAAAATATGTTTTGACATGTTCGGCCAATATAAATACTTACGAGCTTTTCTACGAGTCTTTTCAATGCCTATATGACCTCTATGAAGATTAATTAAAAATAATTTTCTTAAACTAAATGGTATTATTATTTTATCACCATACATCAAAATTCCATCATTATATGACAATTCAGTTTTTATTTGGAAATAGGGTTTTAAATTTTCATCAATTTTAGAAGGCCATTTAGAATCTAAATATTTAATTACTTTGCTCAATGTAGAATCATTTTTTGTTTCCTCAATCAAATTTAATTTTCTTTCTTGTGTCATAACTGTATCTATAATTGAATGTACAGCATACTGAAGCTCTATATCATCTTTAACATCTGATATTAAAAATGCTCGTGATAAAGCATCGGCAATTAACATTTCTTTTCCAGGAAGGTAAGTAATAGTGTAACTATATTTCATTAATTTTAATAACATTCGCTGTAATCTACTAGGAACTTTATCTATGTTACGTTTACTTATGTTAATCAATGGTTTATGATCTGTCTGTACAGTTACTTTACGCCCATATGTATAGTAGTGAAAATGTTCCATAGCATACACAATGGCTAATAGCTCCTTCTCTATCATGGCCATCCTTTTTTCTGTTTTAGTTAATGACCGTGATGAAAATGCAATGGGATTATTATTTTGAATTAAAACACAACCAATACCTCCTTCACTAGCATCAGTTTGCACTGTAAGCGCATCATTATCACTATAATGAGCTAAAATTGGGGCTTTAGTTATTAAAGTTTTTAATTTATTAAAACAATTTTTATGCTCATCTGTCCATGTCCATTCAATATTATCCTTAATTAATTCACGCAATGGAGCAGATATTTGGGAAAGATTAGGAATAAATTTATTAAGATATTTAACAATACCGAGAAATCTCTGTAATGATTTTTTACTATCAGGATCTGGCATTTTTGTTATAGCCTGTATGCGATTAGGATCAATTTCTATTCCACTTTCTGATACTATATGTCCTAACACTCTTATTTTATTCACACAAAATTGAAATTTATTAATGTTAAATGTAATGTTACTTTTCTCTGCAGTGTCTAGCACTTGCTTTAATATATAATCATGTTCCTGTTTTGTAAAAGCCATGATATATATGTCATCTATGTAAATTTTTATGCCTTTTATATGACCAAATATTTCCATATTCTTTTTTTGAAAAATTTCTGATGCTGGCTTGATACCATAAGGAAGTCTAGTATAAGAAAATCTACCAAACGGAGTATTGAAGCTACATAATTAAGCGGACTCATCACATATTTTTATTTGGTGGAACGATTCTTTTAAGTCTAGAATAGAGTAAAATTTCTTACCTTTAAGATCGGATAATATTTCATCTTGACTCGGGATATGATACTTGTCATCCAGAAGCTGTTCATTCAAATACTTGGGATCTAAACATAATCGCAAATTTCCATTAGGTTTTTCTACAATTACTAGAGGGTGTAACCATTCTGAAGGACCTTCTACTTTTTTAATAACTTGTTGTTTCTCTAAATCTTTCAATGTTGTCTTAAGTTTAGGCATTAAGCTCTTAGGAATTCTACGTGCACTATGAGTAACAGGTACAGCATTAGGTTTTAATTGCAACGAATAAGGTTTTCCTGGAAAACTACCTAGCCCGTTAAAATTTTTAGGGTACCTATCTGTTACTTCCTGCTTGGTTTTAAATTTTACATTCTTGTTACTCTGATCTAAGTTTAAAGCATTAATTCTTTTAATTAAATTCAATTGCTCGGAAGTCTGAAGACCCAATATTGCCTTATCATTAGTATTAATAATATAAAACACAACATCATCTTGAATATGTTTAAATTTTACATTCAATGAAATTTTACCTATAACCTCCAAAGAACTACCATTATAGGCTCACACTTTTACATTGGTAGTAGTTATTTTAATGTCTTTATTGGCATTTAACATATTATAAATTTTACAAGGCAAAATATTTATGTGACTTCCACTGTCAATTTTAAATTTTATACTGAGATTATCAACTTTACCAATTATATACCAATCTTTAGTATTAGTTTTTATAGAATGTACTAGTAGTTCTTGGGACGTATCCGATGACTCACTATCACTATTATTATTTATGTAATTTACCTTTTTCTTATATGTATTACGATGATATGTGTTCCCAGACTTTCTATTATTCATAAAACATCCAACGCTGAAATGGTTAAACTTCTTGCACTTGGTACATTGCTTTCCATAGGCCGGACACTCCGCTCTTCTGTGCACCAAACCACATTTCTTACATTTGTATTTTTCACTCTGCATTTCCTTTATCATATTGTTATCATTATCATTTCTTGACTGCTTCCTTATAAATTTTTTCTTACTATAATTTTCATTCCTTATAGCATTTACTTCGGGATCATTTTTAATGTGTTTAATCTCTTTATTCCTTTCTTCATTATACTTTATAATTTCTATAGTTCTTTCCAATGTTAATTTGTCTCCTTCATCCAATAATCTGTTTATTAATGTTTCATCAGTAATGTTCAAAAGCAATTTGTCTCTTATTATATGATTGGCTTCTTTAAAATCACAATTTTTTGCTTGCGTTTTCAACACTGTTACAAAGTCGATTAGGGATTGCCCTTCATTAATGGTTATCTTATTAAATTTGTATCTTTCATACAGGATATTTATTTTGGGTTTGAAATACTTTTCAAAAGCCAATACCACACTGTCAAGCGTGTCAAATTTTCCTTCAAATGTGTTAAATATATTTATCCCTTTTGGACCCAATTGATTTAGAATCACTGCAATTTTGATATCTTCTGGTTCTTCATGCTTTTTACTTGCTTTTAGATAGATACTAAATGCTTGATGCCATCGAGACCATTCTTTCTTCAGGTCAAGTGCATGGTAATCAAAATCCGTAGGTGGCTTCTCCATCTTTTAGTATAGAACGCACTTTATATTATTAAAACACTTATTATTTGTTTTTATTACCTAGTACAGTAAACTTTTTAAATAAAGTTCACACCTGACACCATGTTTTGGTGCATAAATGAAAGAGGTTACTTTTAATTTCGGACATCTTTATTGAGAGAGAGACCATAGATAATACAAGACACAGACAGCTTATAACTAACCACAGACCATGACAGGTGTTAGTCTGATACACAGTGCATACCTCAATATCTGGCCTGGCGAATATAGCACTCCCATACTGTCGATGGGGGACTTCAGCTATGAGTTTCATCCCCTGAGTCACTTGTCAGATATGCTTTAGCGAGTGTGCATCTGAGTTGCATAACCTCATTCCGCCCTCTCCTTTAAACTCACGCTCAGAGAATTAAGTACTCCTTCATCATGCCTGGAATGCCCTGCCGGCTTCTGTTTGCCCGAGTACCTACAACCCAAACCTCTTAAAGTCGCAAGTGAATAGGCATCTTCTGGGTGAATCTATTCACACAAAATTTTATTCAAGTACTATAACCAACCACATTATAAAACTACCTTTGTGAGTTCACTCAATTCACGCGACTAATTTAATAAACATTGTTTAACTGTTTAGAATTTTCCGAATATCAGTCAATCACTTTACAATGCAATGGATGCACCCATTATTGTCTTTTTCCTGTCGCCTTTGGTTGTCACACATACCACAAAATTGTCTTGAGATTCATGTTAATGAATATGACAAAATTTTAACATATAGGTGTGTTGCTGTCGCTTCGGTATTAATTTTTAATTGGTACAAATATTTCAGCATATCGCATAATATTTAAACAGAAAAAAGAACCTGACGTTAGGCAAGTTTTTTCGTTTTTTACCCATTTTTAGAGCACAAGGGATATGATGCGTACATGGCGAAAAATAGTGACAGTGAAAAATAAAGATATTTTAGAATGAGTAGGTAATGAAAAAAGTTTTTTTAAAGAGGCAGATTTATAACCTTACGTGGCAAGTTTATATTAGTAAACAAAGTATCAATTATTTCAGTTGCGCTACATTTTGTTTAAACAAATTCGACGATCTCCGTGGCCGATTGGTGTACGCACCGGTTTTCTAGGTGCCACTATCTCTGAGGTCCCGGGTTCGATTCTCGGACGGGTAAATGTCGAAAACTAACTTTTAGATATTTTTTTGTATCTGGGTGTATGTGATCGTTGCTTCCAATTTTCAATGACACAAGTTATTGTATTATTTGATATTATCATTTTTGGTATTGGAATAATAATGTATGTATGGATGTACTTAAACAATATTTTTATGAAAGTGTTTTTTTATATACTTATTGATTTGTATTATAGATTGTTAGCGTGACTTTATATAAACGGTATACTTATTTAAATATTGATTAACTAAGTAGATTTATTTTGTAAAAAAGTATTAGGTGATGGACTAGTATGAGTTATTTATATTTTTACATATTAAATTATAAGTTTATTAATTTTATTGGAATAACTGAAAATGTCCCTACTGGTTGGAGCAGTATACATTTTTGTTGTGTAATTTGTAGCAAATGTTGTAGTTTCGCCTGCGAAGATCATTTCGATAATGGATATATTATCGAAATGATCTAGAGATAGAAAATAAATATAAATAGCTGCTGCTGTGTTCTGCATTTTGAAGAATCGTTTGAAGTGACTATCTTTGTTAAAAAAAGCTTTTTCTACTACTTATGATTAATATCTAAGATCTACTCTTCCTACAAACCGACACGTTTACAATAAATATTCATAGTAATTCTTCTTGTATTCTACATAATATTATGTCCTTTGAAAAAGCGCACATAGGTGATATTTTTGATGGAAATAGAATGCGCGCTGCATGCCGCGTCTACACGTATTTCTCAGTCTACGAGAGTGCCGCGGCCGGAGGGCCGGAGTCTTACCGCTCCCAGCACCCTCTCACTTGTGTAAGCAACGGCCATCGACGATATTTTTTTACCTATGCTATATCCTTAAAAAATAATAGGTTTCAGAAGAAGTAGAGGTAGGTAAATATCTGCCAGCAGTTATCGGAACCGGTCCACACAGTCTTTTTTTTGCCTACTAGCCTAACAGTGCCCATATATATATGGACAAAATATGGACTTCAAATGTCAAATGGAGCCTATGCTCATATCCATATTTTTAGCCGGTAGCCACCCAGGTCGGACAGTGATGGCAACGCGCAACGTTCGGTACTTATTGGCACAAAGTATAGAGACTGCCTGAGCCGACTATCTGTGCACTACAGGCTGGTGATCTGTGTCTGTGCAGACCGGTTCCGATAAGCGCTATTATGGCAGATTGCCGTCTGCAGCCAGCTTTCTTTCACGCCCAAAGACAACATAAAGAGCCAAGTGTCGAACCCAACACCTGTATGGGAATGCGCTCGCGTGTGGTGCACAGGTGCAGGGCGCACGCGAGCCGTGATTCGCCCACGCGTGGGAACCGAACGCGGGACCGCTAATTAACGGGGACACTCCGGATGCGACGCCTGCGCTGCGGTATGAGTGGAATGATACGATTTTAATATGACGGATTGCTTTTTCGATATTTATTTATAGGTGTTTTTTATCTTCCAGTTCCAACTCGCATTAAGATTTTAACAGAAAAGGCTAATTTTGATAGGATGAAAACATATTTTTTTTCATCACCCGTATAATTTCAGGGATTATTCGACTCATAAAAACAAACAACTATTTTTATTATACCAAATCTGAAATCGCGAAAAAAAATCAGCTGTTTCATACAAAAGTGCAAAAATATTTAATCAAAATGGTACGTATTAACGACTGCAAATGCAGCCGGGACCAACGCCTTAACGTGCCTTCCGAAGCACGGACGGAGGAGCTCGAGATGAAAAGTTTTAGTTGCGAATCTCAACGATCGCAGGCCGAGCGCGCTGAACGCTACGACACGGGCTAATCAACCCCTACCATTTTTTTTATAAAAAAAAAACATTTACCATTAGATTAGTGCTTTTTACTAATGTTGATAAAAAACAAACTACTTAGGCACACTCGGATCATAACAAAATCTCGTTTACAAATTACTTGATATTGCTGTAACAGCTGATGGTAAGCTCATTGATTTTTTTTATACCTGAGGTAGGTATATGTACCTAATCAACAAAATTTAACCAAAATATCAATACTTATACGTCTGTGGTCTCACGGCCTTACGGCTGCAGCCAAAAGTGGAATTCAGCATTTTTGTTATGCCCAACGAACCTAACTCTGAATGTTGATCAGAACTAACTCTCATGTCTTACATACGATGGTGGTAAATGTGCGATAAAAATCAAATTCCAATATCGAGATGTCCAAAAATTTAACAAATCATTGACTTATACCACCAAGCCCTGCGGAAGTTACCACCTTTCCGCCAAATTGCCGAGCAACAAGCAAGCACACCTGGCAAGGGTTGTCACCGCCGGAATTCAATCACGACACAGGGTTCCCACGCACCCACCGCGCCGTGACCAAAGGGGTGGATAAATAGGGGATGTTATAGTTAAAATTAATAAGTTAAAGTATGGGTAGATGGTGTACTTTGGAAGTTTTATTAATGACTAGCTTTCCGCCCGCGGCTTCGCTCCGGTGATATTTTTCCGGGATAAAAAGTAGCCAATGTTCCTCTTCAGGCTACAAAGTATCTGTGTCCCAAACTTCAACCAAATCTGTTCAGCCGTTTTGGCGTGATTAATAAATAAATAAATAACTTCTTACATTCACACCAATTATCTAAGCCCATTTTAATTTCATTAAGAAACTGTATCATGGAAAACTTGATAACGGATAAATATATACTTAAATACTTTTTGTTTGTAAATACATACTTAATATACATAGAAAACGCCCAGACCAAGACAAATAGACATGTTCATGCACACAAATATTTGTCTTGTTCGGGAATCGAACCCGAGACCAAACAGATGTGATTGAGTAACAAACATCCAAACATCTAAACCTCCAAAAATCTAAACTTTCACATTTATAAAACTATATACTAGCTCTCCGCCCGCGGCTTCGCCCCTGTGGATTACACGACGTCATCCCGCGGGAACGTGATATTTTTCTTTTCCGGGATAAAAAGTAGAAATGTTCTAAGTATCTGTGTCCCACAGCCAAATCCGTTCAGGCGTTTTGGCGTGATTGAGTAACAAACATCCAAACAACTAAACATTAAAAAAATCGAAATCTTCACATTTATAATACTAGCTTTCCGCCCGCGGCTTCCCCGCGTGGACTACACGACGTTATCCCGCGGGAATGAGACATTTTCTGGGGTAAAAAGTAGCCAATGTTCCTCTCTAGGCTACAAAGTATCTGTGTCCCACAGCCAAATCCGTTCAGGCGTTTTGGCGTGATTGAGTAACAAACATACAAACATCCAAACATCTAAACATCCAAACATCTAAACTTTCACATTTATAATATTAGTAGGATTAGTAGGATAGGATAGTAGGACTAGTAGGAAGTAATGAATAAGCTCTAATATTATTATGGTGATGGCGTGTCGGTAGGTAGGTGTTAATAAGCTACTTTCCAAGACAACAGGTAAATTTATTCGTTCACTGGCTGGGGTAAATGTATGTAAAAGGGCCTGTTGTTTCGCCTTTACTGTGTTCAGAAAGGAGCGCAGTAATCTGAATATTAAAAGGAGGAGCTCGAGATGAAAAGATTTTGGTCACCCATCCCGTGACCGATCATAGAGAAAGTTACATAACCTCAACAATCGCAGGCCAAGTGCGCTAACCACTGCGCCACGGGCACCTCATACAAAAACATAACAGACAAAAGGAAACGAAATTAGAACTTATAAAAAACAAAAAACCTGACTGCAAAAAATTACCCACTAAAAAGGGAAAAACAAGCTTTTTAATTTCCCATTGCAGTCAGGGGACCGTTCAGTGAAACACTTCATAATGTAAAAGGTCCCGTGACTGCAATGGGAAATTAAAAAGCTTGTTTTTCCATTTTTAGTGGGTAATTTTTTGCAGTCAAGTTTTTTGTTGTTTTAATAACTATGTTTTTATTTTAGACTTTTTAGTTCATTATCAATAAAATCACCTGTAAATAACTCTTATGTAAGTAAGTTAAATAATAGGGTGAAATAAAATTTTAAATTAGTAAGTTTTTTTATTTTCATTTAGATATATCAATGCGTAGAGTTTTGGAAAAATGCAAGTTATATATATTTATGGAATCGCTTTTAAAAACCCTTTATTTCGATAGATTGGCAGAAAAATATCTTTTGTGATGTTGCAATAGGTACGCCATCAAAAATCCGCTATTTTGTTTTTTTTATGTACCAAGTGTCACTCGCGCTATCAAGACGAATATAACGACACCTCATTCGTTAAAATCCTTCAAATCGTTTAGGCTGTAGCAGGGAACATAGAAATCTACATACATACTCTTGAAAAACATAACCCTTCTTCTGTCGCAGTCGGGTAAAAAGAGTATACCTACTTTGAAACCTGTATACAGGACAAGGCTAGTTGTACGCCTAGGCTAGCAGCATAATTCCCTTTGACGTCGTGGACATTGCAACTGCCAATCAAGGAAATTGAAGTCCAAAAATCCTAGAGTCGTCAATATTAATCATTCTTCCGACTTTTTTTTCCTACTCTTTCTCTGTCCATACTGTCCGTTTGTTGAACGCGCTTCCAGAAGGTATCAGAAAGGCTCAGACTCTAAAATCCTTTGGAGATCAAGACCAACATTTTCAGAAACCAAAGCTTTACTAGCCGCACCGATTGCAGGTGTACCTACCCAACATTCGGAAGCAATCAGTGCGCGCAGAGCCAGGAGTCACCAACCGCATATCATGCTTGGTGCCTCCATTGTGCGACTGACAACATATTATTAAAAGTCATAGTTCAAAAAATACTTAATACGTTATGTCATTTCTGATAATGCCAACTTTTCACCAACTAAAGCTTCACCAGCTGCACCGATTGCAGGTGTGCCCAACATTCGGACGCAATCAGTGCGAGCAGGTCAGGAGTCGCCAACCGACCGTCACGCGCGGTGCTTCTATTGTCCCAGTGACAACTAAATATTAAACGTCACAGTTTACAATATTATAGGTAAAGCATTTTTTCACCAATCAGAGCTTTATCGGCTGCAGGTGTGTCCAATATTCGGCAGCAATCAGTGCGAGCAGATCATGTGTCACTAACCGGCCGTCACGCAGTGGGCCTCCATTGTTCACGTGACACCGTTAATAAAACTAAAGGTAACGAGCGGTTGTAAACTTATAATATACGTTAATTTTTAACGAGATAAGACAATACAATATAGTACAGTTTTATTAAGACAATACAAGTTTATTGTTTTCAGCTACTTTTCAGTAAGTCATATTTAATTTATTAGGTTTGATAAGGTAGGATGTTTCACCAATCACAATCAGGGAAAAGGGAAGGTAATTCCTCCGAACTAGGCTACTCGGGGACTTTTTTTATTTTCTACAAAAGAACCGCCTTATCAGGATTCATAGTTATGTTCTTAACTTGATATAGGTTTAAAACAGATCTTTTTTATGTAGTTTTTATACCGATACACAGTTAAGCTCATCTCTCTTAGGTTTGTGTACGTGAGTAATAGGAGTGCGATTTATTATACCTCTGCGCACTACTTTTGTTAGCATTATTAATGGTTTGAAAATAAAGTAGGATACGTAAATAATTGCAATTATTTATAACACACTGCAACTTTAAATGATTGAACCCACTCTAATCAAGCAATTTACCTTTATATATTACAACTCGTTCATCCTCATTCCATCCTTCTCAAACAAGGAGTGCTTTCAGCGTTATTTTCAGTTAGGTATTGGGCGGTGGGCGTGGCAAAGGTCGTCCAATGAGGTCGGGGGTCATGACCCCGCGACCCGCGCCGACCCCGCGGCGACCCCGTGGCGACCCCGCGACGAGGTGAGCTCCGAGTTGCGCGGCTTCGATTGATTCGCGCCAAAGGTTTGACGCCCCTGACGTCTTATAGATCGGAGTATGTATCCTATGGGCGTAGCGTTTCCGGTGTAACGATTAACTGTAATACCTACTTACGTTTAAATATACCCGTGCGTACATACGTAAAACAAAAGTTGGATCTACTACGTAAATATGTTGTTTGATTATTCTTTACTTGCTTTTATTCATTCGTTTATTAAAAGGAACATTAAAGGGACCTTACCATGGACCGTTACACATTGCGAGCGAGATGGCGTTATACGCCGTGTATACCTCCACCAACCTTAATATTTCGGTTACAGTAGGAGATTTTCTGTAAGCGCTATATCTCTGTATAACCACTTTATAGCTCCTCATTTTGTTTAATATGAAATAAACTTAGGTACTAAGGTTTTATTGTCCTGTTGCTATATCCAATAGGATATTCTCAATCTCAATAGATAGATGGAGTCGTTTGAACCACATGAAGGGATATTTACTCATGTGGTTGTAACCCCCGGAGTCCTAACAGTCCTAGGGTCGATCCCGGATTGTTGTGAAAATTCGAACTTTGCTTAGTGTCATATTGATGATATATTCGTAGAAAATTCTTATTCAAACTATTAATCATAATTTTATCCAATTCTTAAAAACATAGTTTTTCAAGTTGTTAACATGTTAAATTTAACAATACGATACAATTTATTTTCAATTATTGACTTGTCATTTTTCATGCCATTCACTTGGCCGTTGTTGTGGGAACATTAACATGGAAATTAACAAAAATAACGATATTCGTGCGCATTGTGAGAGGTGTATGGAGATGGGCCGATAAGACGGACAGACGGACAGATATCTAGTAAACCGAGCGAGTGTACACCCAGGCGATTGTTACTATCGCACAGAAAACGTATGGAGACGCACTTACTGTAAGCTTTTAAATTTAATTTTCTGAACTTTACAACTGACAATTATACTTGAAGTATTAAAAGGGTCGTCACCATAAGGTCTATTTTCCTTTGCTCAGTCTCTAATCAATAGCAGACCTATTGGTCTGCTTTACTGATTTTGCATGGAATATAGCGTCCCAATGTCATTATTAGTCATCCTTTACGCAACACGTCAAAACTTCAGTTTACAACAAATTTTAACATAAAACATCGGTTGCCATTATATAGTTGCTAGGTTGCTGGTAACTTTAAGTATAATTCAAGAAATACAAATCAAATAATATGACACTGACAGGCACTGACAAATAAAGAAATAAATTTCTTACGATCGTAATAATATTATATAGAACATATTATCTAATTCAAACATCGTACCTAATAGCTATACGCTACAAAAAAGTTTTGATGTTGCGAAATTAGACATAGGTCAAAGGTGTATTATACAATTTTAAACCTTGTTTATATGATGATAAAGTATAATTTTATATGCAGTTGTTTGCTTTGTGCTTGAGTTTCGAAAGGTAATAAGAGTATATTTTATTATGCCTTAATAACAAGAATCACTTTTTAGATTTTTTGGTAATTTATTGGATTTTTTTATTGCAGTTTAACGAAAATTTTAATTAATATAATTTTATAACTGAAGACCCTATACCTTTTTATATTACAGCCAAAATTAACAATCCATCAAAACCATTTCTGAAATTATGTTGTGGAGACAGCATGTGTATCTAGTTTCACACGTTTAGATTTTGAGTGTTTTTACAATGTCCTGGGGACCCGGGGCGGTCCTTGAAACGCCTGAATGTATTGTTTGTCTGTATAATAGGTATATAGGCGTTTTAAGGAATTTGGTTGTCTCGGAGTTTCATAGTTTTTTTATGAGCCACGATCCTGAGATCGTACCTACAACATAGTCTAACTAAACGTGCATTGAAATCCGTAAAAAGTGTTTTATTATAGGTATCAAAATAAATAGATTTAAGAATTAAAAACTGTTAAATATTCGGTTAATATTATTTTTATTTAACATACTTTTAAATGTAAAATAACTGTTAACAAAACTAATTAAAAACGACACTCAATAAAATAATTATAAGAGCCTCTCCACACCACTGAAATTTCTTAACCCACCTAATCGCGCGGGTGGTCGCGCCTGATTGTGATTGACAGTCGCGCATCACACCACACTTTTGACCACAACAGCCAGCGATGAAAGCCCATAACCCACCATCCAATACCACTCTACTAAGCCCACACAAACAAACCACTTTAACAAAACCGCCAATGTATTTCAAAACTGAGCTTTTCTCAGCGATTGATATCAAAGAGTTGAGGTTAGTAGTGAGGGTAGCTGCTTTCAAACACTTTGAATACTGGCCACACGTCTCGACCGCGGTGATATATACGGACAGACTGACAGACGCATAGACCCTTTGATTCAGTACCTTCAATACTTTCGTTCCTGGTTAATGAGGCTGGTATATTCTTTATGTTAGATGAATGTGAACATAGTTTACTTCTTTGGTGCAAAAGCATAGCAGGTACCTAAACAGTAAAAAAATAACTAAAATTGTTTTCACAGCCGAATCAAATAAAATTTCGTACAAGACCTAAAAAATTATATCAGCCTTATTATTGAAGTTCAAGAGAATTCATGCTAAAGTTAAAACAAAAATACCTATGATGTATAATTCACCTTTGTTACACTCAAAACACGTTCTAATAAAGAAATGCAGATTTTCGATGGTACCTAAGTACTAACAGCATTTAATGGACACCATCACCTAGTTACCTACATTGTTCCAATACCAAACTACAGTTAGCTTGAGCACTAGTATTATGGTAATTGGAAACAACGACGGGTATTACCTTATACATCCAGACCCGAAGAAATATTGAAAAGATCGTTTTCAATATTTCAATAATCGATCCTGGGACCTCTAGAGATAGCGGCACCTTGAAAACCGGTGAGTACATCACACGGCCATGGAGGTCGCCAAAAAATATATTAACTTAAATACCTAGCAGTTTTGGACCGACAAAAAATAGTCAAGGTTTTAGTTAAACTAGCATTGCCCCCCTGATCCGCCCGCCCTCGCTCCGTCATCGTCGCGCGTGTCAATTTGTGTAAAGTGCACTTGGGCACATTGTTTCAGCGGCCGCTGCTGACCCTAATAATATTGATGGTGACACATGCTCAGAGAATTACTCAGACAAGTCTTAAGATACCCAACAGAATTAGTAGGAACGAAACTACGTATTATAATAATTGTGTACAGATTGTGTAAACTTCGTAAACCCTATTTTATTTTGTTGTAAGTATACGTTTTTTATAATATTTTTTAAAGATTTCTCGAACAACTCCATAATGTTTGTCCTTACGTTTTTGTAAGTACCTTAAAAATTCTTAGAAATCTTTAAATATGGTTATTTTTAGGGTGGTCCCTGTCAACTATTCTTTATCATGAATTATGATAAAGAATATTTACGTCCAAAGTTTGAAGAGAACCAAACTTACGTCATCATTGATCTGTAGTCCCACAGTTATCAAACTCTGTTTGTAAATAACGCAACTAAAGATATATATCTTACCGTTTAACCTCCTGTGTATCACACAGCTATCACCAAATTGACTCGGACGTGAAAAAACAAACACTCCTGATTTTCGCCGCGACGCTGCCCACTCCCGGACATTTTACGGGAAATCTCTGGAAAGAGTATTTGGGTCCTACCTAGACCAATATGTATATTGAAGTTCAAAAAATTTACAAAATATAACGTAGTTAGGTACACAACATCCTTAACACAAGTTCATAATAAGACTTACTTTGCTTTTAGGTACCTAGTTATGTAATCAGTGGGTTAAACATTATTTTTGCATGGCTTAAAGTCTGAACAGAGAAATAAAAACCTGTCTTAAGGCGCCACTTTCGCCTCTTCATTGTAACCAGTGACAAATTCTATAGAAAAATTTAGTTCGTCACATTTCCGCTACATGGCGATGTTTTTTATTTTTCTGGTCAGGCTTTACAACACAGTTATCTTATTAGGTTACCTAACCTAGTACCAGTGGCGAAGGGCCCTTACATGCCGATTCCCATCAGCTTTTCCCTTTTGAAAATTCCTGAAAACCGTGGGGGTTGAATAATGAATGATCTGTATAGTAAGCCGCACCAATTTTTCGTCCAGCTACCTTCGCCATATTTTGACCCCACGCCCATGCCTAGTACACAATGCCACAATCTTTTCTGTTCCGGTGACAGCGGCGCTTTGTACGTTTTTCTTTTTTTTGTAGCAATTTAACCGGCCCTGACTTCTAAGACCTTCAGCTGCCAGCAGCGCTATGGTTGGACATCAACTTGACAGAAAAAGGACATTAAAAAAAACAAGTTAGTTCCACATTTTGGCCACCGAAACAGAAAAGATTGTCGCACTGTAGATGGATAGTAAGAAGTGAAATGTTCAATGCAGGTTGCATCTCTTTCAAATTCACTATGGAAGTCATTTAAAAAAGATCTAAACATAGTTTTGTTGCTATTGTACAGTCCCACAACCTTTTCTGTTCCGGTGACAGCGGCGCTACGTACGTTTTTCTTTTTTTTGTAGCAGTTTAACCGGCCCTGACTTCTAAGAAGTTCAGCCGCCAGCAGCGCTATGGTTGTTCTGAGGGTTGGAGATCAACTTGACAGCAAAATGACATTTAAAAAAACCACGTTAGTTTCACATTTTGGCCACCGGAACAGAAAAGATTGTGGTACTGTACACGTCTGGGCACCAAACCATAGACAATAAAATCTGCGCAGAAGAAACTTTGTACTAAATATTTCAACTGCGCATGTTGTTTTGTCTACGGGTTGGTTCAAGATAAATGCTAACGTGAATCTCACGACACGACACCTGGCTCAGTAGTAGATAATATGCAAATTATTTTCAAAATTCAAATAAAACCTAATAAATCGCTCATCATCATCATCAGCCTTTTAATGTCCCCACTGCTGGGGCACTGGCCTTCCTTACGGATTAATAAGGAGAATGGGCCATGACACTCCACGCGGGCCCAATGCGGATAGATGGGTATTAGTTTAACGACTGCAAATGCAGCCGGGACCAGAGGCTTAAGGTGGTTCGATGAGCTCAGTAGCGCCACCAATGGAAATAAATCATTTACGATTTATCAAGGGCTAAGAATAAAAGTTTCGGTTATTTTGCGCAAATAATAATCATAATCATAATCATAATCATCATTTATTGCGCAAGAAACACAGGTACAAATTGAAATAAAAGTCAGATCTTAAAACTAGATACAGTTCCACTGGCTTCCACCTTTAAAGGCGTTACGCAAAACAAAATATGTCAAAATTTGAAATAAGTAATGTCAAAGTTTAATAATAGTTTCTACATATGAAAAAATTTAATTAAGTAAATCTAAATAAAAAAAACCCAAATTATACATCATTTATAAATAAGAATAGGAATGTCAAAGAAAATTAATAACAAAATATACAAGTCAAATTAAAAATGCATTATTATGGATTCACATTTTTTTACAATCTAAAAATTTTTTTAAACTATAAAAATTGTGGGAAATAAGCCAGTTGTGAAGTTTTCGTTTAAATAAACCACAATTATTAATTCTTCTGGAATTTTGTTGTAGACCATGACACACGTAGCGATACAGCTCTTACTATATTTGTCTAATTTTGGAATACTTTCCAGTACAATTCTGTGTGGGTCTCTACGTTGCCTACCATCAGAGGCTTTTTTAAATAAACTCTTATGTTTGTAAACAAAAACACTAACTTCCAAAACATAAAGACAAGGAATAGAAGAAGAAGAATAAGACCAAAACTCTTGAAAAGTGGTCTACAGGATTCATCTCGTCTAACACCACCTATGGCTCTGACGCATTTTTTTTTAGCAATAAATACTCTTTCCTTTCAGTGCAGTTTCCCCAAATGACAAGGCCATAGCGGAGGATTGAATCTACATACGCGTAGTGGCAGTTTTTTTATCGGTCACCTTTTTAACCTGACTTATGGCATACGAGAACCTATTAATAGAAGAGTAAAGTGCAATTTTTAAGTATTTTTTCATGGCCTTAAATATGAGCATTAAGTTATGGATCTCGATATTGCTAAATGTGGCCACTTTTGGCACTATTGAGATTCACAACTTATTGCTTAAGTTTGAGTTCTTAAAAGTATATTTATAAAATGCATTTTACTCTTTTATTTGCGCAAAATAACCGAAACTTTTAATCTAAGCCTTTAATAAAATGTAATTGATTTATTTCCATTGTTGGCGCTACTGAGCTCATCGAACCACCTTAACGTGCCCTCCGAAGCACGGAGGAGTTAGAGAGGAAAGTTTTTAGTCACCCATCCCGTGACCGACCATTGCGAAAGTTGCTTATCTTCAACGACCGCAGACCAAAGCGCGCTGAACACTGCACCACGGGCTCCTCAAATCCCTCTCCTGAAATTCCTCAAATCTCCTCAAATCATTATTCTAAACTAATTATCTTTATTTACAGTAGCACAACGCATACACTCAATCGTATAATCAAACATTACTTCTATATTAAATAGTTACTTAAGGCGTTACTCGGAAAAATATGGACTTTTTGATATAAAACTATAGGACGGTTAGAGTTGTTACAAATCTGGTAATAAGTTATATATTTCTTCATACCTTTATCTAGATTCGTATAGTTTCAGATACAAGATTTTATGATTTTGCCTCGACACTTTTTATTTTCGAAAAGACCTCTAAAAATACGAAAATTCAAGATTATTCTTAAATGGGGTTACAAATACTATTGGAAATTGGTTTAATTAGTGGACACCAATAATATTTTGGATCGTGTAGAAGCATTTTTTTAAAATAGTTTTTTAATACGAAGTGATTCTGTGGTTATTTTTTTTGCCTAATCTGCAAAATCGGTCTCGCTCCCGCGCGAGTCGTCTTCTCATTGCTATCTCGCTTCAGCACGATTTTTCCGAGTATCGCCTTAATATAAATAAGTGGTTAGCGGTTGACTATAGCAAAGTCATTATTGCAGCAATAACTATCAGGTTAAGCTGCACAGTTATACTAATGGAAGCCACTTGTCGACTGTTACGATAGCTTAAATAGTAAATAATAGCTGTACTGAAGCTCTTAAGCTATATTTCCTCAATCTGAATCGCAATGATGTCGTTTATGAGGCCCTAATAGCATTATCCTACCTTTGAAGGTAGTGATCGCGAAAGAGATATGTTACTGGCAAAGATATTAATAAGTATATGAATAGTGGCATAAATTAAACAGCTTACAAACAAAATATTTTAAGACATAGGATATTCTACGATAGGTAGGTGTAGGTTTCATGTAGTTTTAGTATTAAGTTACAAATCCTTAAAAAACGTCTTGATTTTTTTTTTAAAGTCCCATGTGAAAACCTACTTAGGGCGACCACTGCGCTACGCAGACGCCCACACGGTTAAAGGAAAAAATATTTATTTTTTAATTAAAATGGTTCATTTCGTTAGTTAGATGTAATGCCTCTTCCCAAACTATGTCACACCTTTTGTCCTGCTCAGCGTGCCCTTCATCTTGCACACGCGATGACCTCTATAACGCCACTGAAAACGCTAGACGTGTGGCGCAATTTTGGTCTAACAAGATCTAAAGCCGAACGATCGACACGCTAAGAAGAAGAAGAAGGACTAAATAATATTCTAGAACAATAATTGTTAGCAAAAACAAATAACACTATAGCGCACCATAATTACTTATTACAATTCGAAACATCTTGAACTTAGTAAAATTTAATGATAAAACGTTACTTCACAGTATACAGTTAACTGCAAAAATTACTTGACTTTATCGGTCAATATCCCAATTTCCTTTCCCTCAACATATTGAAGCTTGCAATAAACCGAATAACAAATAAAGGACACCTCATAAGTTGCTCAATGCAACAAATTTCCGAGTCGTAATACCAAAGCGAAGCTCTAAAGTAAACAATCACAGTCGACATCTGTCGCCGTAGGACAAATTCAACCTTTTAGCGCCCATCGGTGGCGAATCGTCCCAATTTACATAGTAATAAATACGTTTGGTAACCCCACGCGCCACCGCGGGGGTACGGTACGCTTTTTAAGATAAGAAACGTCAACCCTGACAGATGTCACGAGATGTCACTGCATAAAAAGGTTCGATAAGTGTAACGTCTTGTCCTTTTGTGTTTAAAATGGAAAAGAAGGTTTTCACGGGAAGAAACATGGCTTTACTTTATTTACATTTGAATTATTGTGTGCATTGCGTTTTCTTTCTTTATAAACATCAGTCGACAGCCTTATACCACAGTCTATATTAGTTATTACGCTGTGCTTATACATTGATTTAACGAAATAAGTATATTCAGCACTTGTCTTAGAAATATTGAATATTAAAATATATATACCCAAACAAGGAACAAATATAAAATGTTCATGGTCCAGTTACAGTACAAACTTTGTCATTGGGCCCGTCAATTAAATCTAAAGACAAAACCAAACAATACCTAATGATGAAATATATTGAAATGTATGTTGTACAATATTTTTCTGAGTCATTTGTTGATCGATCATGTTCCTCTACACCTAAACCAATATTCACACGTTTTAAATCGTACAATGAGTTATCTTGACGCGAACATCATTTATACCGAAGCTATCACACGCTAATCGATTTAAATTCCAACACACATGTCACTACTCAAAAGCCGACACGTCAGTAGCCAAAATTAATCCTTATTGCGAGAAAAATAAAGTTCGAAACGTGTTATAAAAGTGTAGACTCGTCTACACGCCACCGCATTCCCATATTTGCTTACCGTTAATCAAAAACTTTTGTCAAGGAATCGTCTAGCTTCCAGGTTTTGATTAATCGTCCCGTCCGGGTCCGTGCGACCCGCGGGAAAACAAACGGCAAATAAAACTCCTGCTAATGATACGTCTAATCGTGCAGAATAATTGCTGTTTAAACCATTAGCCGCTCCTAAATGGCGCATACCGTTAATATTCCCTTTTCGGTCCAAGTGACCTGTTTGCGTTGTCCCCGGATGACCAGATGAACAAACACGCAACTGTCGCGACATCATTAATTATAAAGTTACCGGTTTCCGTGTTCATTGTTACCTTTATTCTTTAACTAGACAGGAAGACAGGGATTTTATTTTGCGCTATTTCTTCCTTGGATTTGCAAACCTTGTTTAAAAGGGAACAGAAGTCGGGACCATTAAATGCTTCGTCCCCACACGTCAATTAGGTCTCGACGTCACATTTCTCGCTATCTCGCTAAGTGTCATTCTGCACCTCTTTTGGGGCATCACATGCGGACGGAGTGTAGATTGCTTCGCTGATATATCCATAGCCTGTTCTAGGTTTCCTTGCACCAGATACTTCTATTTTAAACCAGCAATACACAGCTCCGGTATTATGCGAAAGTGGAAAAGGCGCAGATCGTCATCTCCCTTGTCGCAGAGTTGTCATCAAATACTCATCCCGGGGGCGGGAATCAGTTTTAAAAGCCATTAGACGGGAGCCAGGGGGTTGTAATTAGAATGCGTTAATATTTAACAAGTGCGGTACAGATTAGCCCGGGAGCAGCTGCGGCGCCTCCTGTGGCCTGACATCGCCTTTTAAAAAACACAGTCAACGACGTCGTCAAAAATTAATCACGTTATGTCCCGCTCGGGAGAAGGAAGTTTTTGCGCACCTAATGCTTTTACGATGTGGTCCGCCGTTAAGTTTGGTACGATAAAGATGATTTTTACCGGCTTCAGCGATGTTTTATTATAAAGGACTTACTTTAAATCATAACTTAGGTAGGTACCTCTTTATTACTCTCAAGAATCCAAGATAATCATTGTAACATGGACTATATCAAAAAGAGTAAAGTCACTGACATCGGCCTAAGAATGGCAAGCCTCAAGTTGGAATATGGCGACCACATTGCTAGAAAGCAAAATCTTGGTGCCTCCTAGATTGGAGACCATGGGAGCAAAAAAGACCACGAGTGAGGCCACAAATGCGATGGAAGAACGACATCAAGAAGGTCAGCAACTGGACTCTAACTGCCTCAAACAGATAGAGGTGGAAACACTTGAAGGAGGCCTACACCAAGTTATTGGTTGAAAAAGGCTAGAGAAAGTGATCAAAAAGTATCAAACAAACGCATCTTAGATTGCTGCGTTCACGGTTACTTAAGGCTTGGATTCCCCAAAATAGGGTATTTTAAATTATGGATTACTCGCAAATCACAAGTACTTAAAAATATATGTTATTTCACAGTTATTTATCTAGTGATTCCGGCCGACTTTTTACGAATGGTGATATTTTACTGTGTCAAATAAAACCCAAACATCCGTTTAATCGTAATCCAAATATCCTATTACTTGCAGTATACTTGGATATAGTTAATGAAAAATACACGAAAATAATTGTCTTTGAATAGCCAAGGGATTCCAGCCTTCATAATTTTAAAATTTGTATTATTTAATTTTGAATTGAATTTTAAGTGATTTTTGATTCGCGGCGCTCGCGAGTTCACAGTTCACTGCCGGCTACCGCTGCGTCCGCGTGAAGTGTATCGCGCGCGGCCGAGCAAGCGTTAGCGGGCCGATTTCGGTCGGGAATAATCGCCTTAAGTAAAAATAAAACGCGCATTAGTTAGTCGTAAAAGTTGTTTTATCAAAGTATCAAACAGTTTTGTAGACAAAGTGAAGTCTAAGCAAGCACCAATAAAATGTATTTAATGTTAGATAACAGTCATAGTAATTTTATCACACTTTTTTGATTAATTTAGCTAAGCCTCTCACGTTACCCAAGACTTCCTTTAAAAAAGGTATTACTTATACCGAAGGCCACAAAAACCCCGAACATATTTTCATTTCATCAAACAGTTGCCGACCCCTTAGTCCCAAAAGCAGTTTGAGCCAGAATTAATTCCAAAGGTACGAAAACGAAAACAGCTATGCGAAAATCCGTAAGTGTAATCCTTTCAACCCCTTTCCTGCAATTAGAATTACACTCGAAGATGGTCGCATCTGGGGTTGACTAATGGTGGATGCATTATTTAAGCACGGCCACAGTATAGCAGGCGAGGCAGTAAATGAGAATACACATGAATACCTGAAATATTTGCGTTGCATCGATTCAGCTATTTTTAATGTCCCCACTGCAGGGGCACTGGCCTTCCTTATGGGTGAATAAGGACCCACCACGCGGGTCCAGTGCGGTGGGTTTTAACGACTGCAAATGCACCCGGGACCAACGGTTAAACGTGCCTTCCGAAGCACGGAGGAGCTCGAGATAATCAATTTTGGGTCACCCATCCCAATACCAACCGTTACGACGATGCTTAAAGGCGACGATCGGACGGCGGGCGCCGAGCTCCTCGTGCATAATTGCGTTGCGTTGCTTAATTTAACAAAAACATCCTGATACAGCACTACAAGCTGAATTATCCCCTGATATGTCCGGCCATTTTTTCAAATCCTTTGGTTTTACTTGGAGTGTCGATCTACTGTTGCATGTGTCTCTACTGTGACCAATGGCCGGTAAAGGGTTGGACAGATTATATTCGGATTCTTCAATGGTTAATGCATACATCGGTGGCTAAACTTACCGTTTGTAGTACTTGATATTAAGCTCTCTGAGAGTAAAAATCTGCAATTACCAAGTAACCTACTTGATAAATGTTAGTTATCACATGGATAGAGTTGGGTCATATTAACAAAAAAATGCTTTTACACAAGTCGCAGTAATATAATTGTCTTTTTGTGTTATTATTAGACAAAAACAAATAAAAATATGTACCTAACAGAAGTAAATCCATTTTTAAAGGCCAAAGACTTTTATTATTCCTTCAAAGATGGACAAAAGACGGATAAAATTGTCTCAAGTGCATGATAGACACTTTTTCTGTCGATTAATCGCCAAAATTTGCCTACGTAACTCCGACCATTCCCACAGCTTATTCCCTATGAGAATCTGCGAAACTAATCAGTCATAGACCGTAGTCTTCCGCACATTAACATACTGCAAAAATCACAATGGCCAAAGTATAATGGCCGGTGCGCGTATAATCTCCAACGAACAAAGGGTTAAACAAAGGTGTCGCTTCAAAAAGGTTTATTAATGCGGTAGATGCATCATCTGTGGTCCGTTAGACCGGTTCCGAGTCCATTAAAGTGTTAGCGTTTCTGAAATACTATTTCCTTGTTGGTATTGTAGAGATTTATGTTGTCACGCTGATTAGGAGATCCTGTCTTCCTAGTTTTAGTTTAAGCCATTTTTTAGTTAGATTCTTAAAAATATTTAAAAAGGATTTTATTTTTTTTACCGAGGAGCCCGTAGCGCAAGGGTTAGCGCGCTTAGTCTGCGATCGTTAACTTTCGCAATGGTAGGTCACTAGATGGGTGACCAAAAACTTTCAATCTCGAGCTCTTCCGTGCTTCAAAAGGCATGTTAAGCCGTTGTTCCCGGCTGCACTTACAGTCATTAATACCCACTAATCCGCACTGGGCCACGTGGTGGGTCAAGGCCCATTCTCCTTATCCATCCATTAGGAAGGCCAGTGCCCCAGCAGTGGGGACATTAAATAGCTGATGATGATGATGATGAAACTATTACTTTTCTTAAGGATGTAAATCACTTTTACTTTACTCAATTACCAAAGTACTTTCCATAAAAATTTAAGTATACTGATTTTACTTCTCTAACGACATGATTATGTGCCGTACTACGCTACGCCCAGTGGGCCTTTTGGTAGGTAGACTTTAAAGAGTTGCTTATCATAATCGACAGATTTTAAATATGCAAGTTGGCTTGGAAATTGCAATAAAATCTTTTTAGGAAAAGCTACTTTAGTCTTGTTTTAAGGATACGGTAGCAGTGCTATTTTAATCGGAATAAAAATTATGATTTAAACTGCAAAAACTAGATAATCAGAAACCCAAAAGTGCATCGAAGTAAATCGATCGTTTACAATTTTAAAATGTGAAAAACAACAGCTACAGTTTAAAGCCGAGAACAGACTAGACGTATCAAGTATCATTATAATAGGCAATTAGACCTGTGAAAAACATTCACAGCCACTTTACTGCGACCTCCCTTGCCCTTTCTTCGAACATTTTAACAGGGGGAAAATTACATTGGTATTGACGAGTAGAGGTCTTGGAATACTGGTCGTCTTTGAAGATAGGGTTACCTTAGAAGAAGCTATTTGTTTTCCCCCGTCACCTCTTAGTTGTTAAACAAACAATATTTAAATGGAGGCGACTTTTGTCCCTAGCTCATTCACCATTGTCACTATTGTCACCTTTACGTTTGAACGGTTATTGTGTATTTTTTTTTCAAATGCCAGCTGAAATGTCCAGTAGTTTTTGAAACGGCTTCTGCTTTACGAGTAAATAATTATTCATTGTCTGCTTTTTTCAGAGCTATTGTTGTTTCTATTTGTGGTTTTGTAGCTATGGGTGGAGCAATATGGTAATTTATGTCGATACTTTAGGATATTTACTGATTTTGTTTCTTGTTTAAGTACCTACTTATAGTGATTTCAAGCAAGGAAATGACAAGAAAATTCAAAAAGCTAAACCTACTGTAAAAAAAATCTTTGCTGTAAGTAAAATTTTATTACAAAAGGCAAGCTTTTAGGCAAGATTTTATTATTCTTGTAAACGAAGAAAAAGCGCTTAGTTATCACGAGTTGATGCACTTTTTTGATGAAAAAGAGTATTAAAGTATATGTTGGCCACATGAATAAAAAAATAATTAAACGTCTTCCTTGTTTAATAATGATTTTATAAATAAAAAAGTAAAAGAACTATACGACTAAAACCAGTGGCCTTCCACAAAATTAAACATAACAAATAGTCCTTTCGTCTCCAGAATTCTTAAAATTTCTCTCGCAGCGTGCGTCAAACAAACGTCAATCATACAGCCACACAACTAGTGCTAAAGGTCAGCGATCATCGTCTTCTGCTACTCCAACCACAGCTACAACTGAATAATCAAACAAAAAAACAATCAAACCTAATCCTTAATCCAAAGCATTAAAAACTCTTTCAAATTTTCTAACTGCCTTTTTAGCTTTGTCCTTCCTCACTCCGTTACATCTCCCTAACTTTTTTTGCTCTAAACATTCATGTCATTCCGGAATAAACAAGTCCACACAAAAGGCGAGTCAGTATCCCTTTTTTATTAATATCGGTGGCTGAATGGGACAAAGGGTTTGTACTCATTATGCGTAATCGGACTCGTTCAGGTGTTATATTGTGCCGTAATGAGCTTAAGGATAGTTCGATGGGGCGTGCTTTCATGTCTAGGATTAGCGGGGACAGTTTTTTAATTAACGAAACCGTTGGTATCGTGTTTGCAGGCCGTATAGAATATTGTCGTTTGTGATGCCTTTAGGAAATTTGAGTATGGAACATTTTCATTTTTGGTGAGAATATATCTTTGCCAGTGACAGGATATTATTCGGACTCGGTGGATAGACTATCTTTGCAAGGTGGCTGGCAAGAACTGGATGAGAGTAGCCGCGGATCGTGCTCAATGGCGTGCAGTTGAAGAGTCCTAAGTCCAGCAATGGCCCATAATAGGCTGATGATGATGATGATGAATAAGTAACCCTTATATTTCTTAGTGAACTCAGCTCTAAATGTTTCATAGTTTCTACATTTCCGATTAGTTGAAAAGCTAAATATTGATTTACGACATTCACAATGCATAAACTGCGTTGTATAAAATATCCGAGATATTACTGAATTCAATATAAAAACGCGGGTAAACCCTTTTCATATACATAAAAATTTTATTATTTTGAGCATCTAAACAACTATCGATTGCTGTTGCGACAAAATCTTATCTATTTTATTAGTCAACCAAAATGCCAACATTTCCAAAACGGGACTTAATTTTGTCGATAAGACGAATCGGTAAACATTTCTTTATTGTATACTTTTTATTTAAATTTTATAATAATCGTCACAATAAAGCTTAACGGTTCCTATGAAAGTGTTTACGTGTAATAAATTAAATGGACGAACCGGTCCACAGTGGACATTCATTAATATCCATGGGTCCGGTGGTCCGGTACTTGGGGACATATTGTCTGAACCATCCACCTCGATATATCACGGTAGATTTAATTTCTCGTTAAGGTTTTCCCTACTTGGCGATGCACATTGCATTCTGGAATAGCAGAAATATGTGTGGAGGATTTATTGTGTTTTATTGCGAAACGATTCTTTCATACGCAAATCATCCTTTTTTGCTGAAACTGTTTCTAGAATATTTTGCGAAAATTGCTTACAGCCTGTGCCGCTGAACTATTTTCATATCCATAGGTACTAATATTATTAAGAGAAAAGACTAGTATTTTTGTTTTTTTGTTTGTAACGAATAAACTCATAAACTCGATTATAAATATAGTACTTAGGAAATAGACCTGCAAAACAAATAAGTTTGTTATTCAAAGACAAAAGATTTTTAAATTGATCATTAATTCTTTAAACTTACACTTCAAAATTTTAATTAGTACAAACATTTTAGGGGATAAATGTGTCCATCAATACAATCATTTTTCACTAAGTATAGATTTAAATATCGGCTGTTTCATACATTTTAAGATATGATATCAATCATTTCAATCAACCAGGGATCATTCACCAAATTAATTACAATAGAAAATGTTTTAAAATTAAAAGAATTACTATTAGTCGAGTTGATGAAAAAATCAGCTGTTCCAAGAAAAAGTACAAACTTTTATAAGGAACAGCAAATATTTTTTTTCGCGATTTCGTGGCTGATCCCATAATAAAAAATGTAAGTATCGATGGACATATTATTATTTGTGCCTTTAAAATGTTTGTACTAATTAAATTTTTGTAGTGTACGTACCTTTATGTTTCTAGTCATTTCAACAGAATTTGTCAAAAAGGAAAATAATGTTTTCTTCGTTTTATACAAATATCTACTTATATCCATAACCCAAAAATCTACTCGTCTATATAAAAATTGTAATAATAAAAAGATAACTTATTCACACCTTACTTAATCCAACAAAAATGATTAATTCTCAAAACGTGTCTTCACTTCAAACATACAAGTGTCATCTCATTTATATTTCTTAAATTGTCAAAAAACACAAAACACTCGTGTCCAATGTCCACTGTAATCCCTCTATCAAACCAAATTCTATGGAATCTCGTTTGGCCCGTGCGGAGATGAAGTGACCTCTGGCCCAAGGGATGCTGACCGACACACTTTTTACCATTATTGTGTAACTATTATAAAAGAATAAAATCGACGTGTAAGATTTTTTTATAATTTATAATCTCCAACATTGAGGGGAGATTTTTCAAGAAATCGTATATAATTGCTGCAAATTAAAGCTGTATTTTGCTGTTAGAATCGTTAAAAAAGCGAATTACTAAAAATTCCTTGTAAGTATTTCAGATTTTCACATAATTACCGCCATAGAATCAAAGTTAATTTATTAGCAAATTCTATATTAATCTATAATTGTTTTGCCATACAATTTTATTATAACCGACGACCGTTAAATATAAATAATGAAATATTAATTAAGATTTCTAAAGCTACTAACGGTTTCCAATGAATCCGGTCCGAAACAATAATACGCCGAATCCCTCCACTGACCGCTGACCCGCCGATCTTGACCAAGGTGTCCACGAATAGATTTTATGGGAACCTAAATAGCTAATAATTCATAAAATCGGACATCGGATTTAAGCGGAACCCGTTAGGGCAAATCTGTCATTAATTTGAACATGGCCGCACAATGGGGGAAGTCTTCGCCCTTTCAAGAATACGAACGGCCGATGGTTCTACTAGTTTAAGAATGATAAATTGCCGAAATGGACTCGGCATGTCTATTCCCACAGATATTAAAGTGCGGGACAAAAGAAGGACCCCCGATTCATAAGGACCCATGCTGAGGTATTGATAATATTGCGAAGTACTGAAGCTTTGTGCTCATGCAAATCCTGGGGGTTTTGCCGGTAAATTGGAAAACTTTAGCTCGGGACCACTTTGATCTTCCTTTGTTTTATGATGCCAATCTCTTAGCCCTAGACCCAATCAAATATATGGAAGCCTGGCGGGGGGCAAGGTCCATTTTTACTATGCTTTTAATAAAAAATATTCTTGAAGTATCCAAATATTCGAAAACCTATTACAATAGAATAAACCATTAAGGATTACCTACAGTTTACATCGATTTATTACAATTTAACTAAAAGATGAAATAAGATCATTTATTGAACTTTTGCATTTTTTGTAGAAATCAAGAACAGTAGGTATTTATTAAAAAGCAATTCAATACAAATAAAAATCATTGATAAATCAGCTCTAATATTTTGATTGAGAAATTTGAAGACTTATCTACTTACCTGTGTTTTTACGTTTAGATTTTTTTTATTTTATTGTAAGCTATTAGTTTAAGTTTTTCGTTAAAAATATCTAAAAATATCCTACCTTACACTCGCCTGGAACACAGGATCTCCTAATTCAGACAAAATGTTTTATCCTTAATTACGATACTATGTTATGTGTAAATTATAACAAATAAAAATATTTAAATTTTTACTTTTTTGCATTCACAATGCAATTTTCAATTTTAAAAAAATAAAAAATATTATTATTATAAAATATTAATGCAACATCGTACTAGCAAGCGGGAACTATGCTTAATCTAAGGACAACCTTATCCTTGAACGTTTGATCCAACCACCAACAAATGACTGAAGTCCCATCATACCACCAACGCAGCCATGACAAATGACGACACGACAGCGCCCCGCTGTTTCAGTGTCACACCCGTGTCACATTGACAGATAGTGTCAATGGTCAATCATTGGTGAACTTACACATTTTAAACAATGTAAAATAAACATGAAAATAAAGTTCTTTAGACCACCATCTAAAAAATTATCATCATCATGTCAGCCGAACGACGCCCACTGCTGGGCATAGGCCTCCCCCAAGGATCTCCACAACGATCGGTCCTGCGCTTCCCGCGACCTTGACCAGATCGTCACGGAACGTCGTCCGGCACGCGGTCGCCATTCAAGAACCTTTCCGCCCCAACGGCCATCGGTTTTCCGCGCTATGTGTCCCGCCCACTGCCACTTCAATGATGCAATCCTTCGAGCGATGTCGGTTGTTTTAGTTCTCCTGCGGATCTCATCATTTCTGATTCGATCGAGCAGGGAAATACCAAGCATCGCTCTCTCCATTGCTCGCTGGGTGACTTTGAGCCTTCTTATGAGACCCATAGTAAAAGATCACGTCTCACTTCCATAGGTCATTACTGGCAACACACACTGGTCAAAGACTTTCGTCTTGAGACATTGAGATATTTCGGACGCGAATATATGTCGGAGCTTGCCAAACGCTGCCCATCCGAGCTGGATTCGACGAGAGATAAAAAATTATACTTACACAAATTTAAAGGTAAGTTTTTTCTATGTAAATAATGAAATGTCGTGGTTATTAAAAGTTGCTCGATACGGTGTTAATGTATAACGAAATATTTAAAAAAACTCATGTTATAAAGTTTGTTAAGTTAGGAATGTGCAAAGGAAAAAACGACAATTATTCATATTTTAACACCTATTACCCGTATGCTCGTCGCATTATTTACATGGACGAAGAAATTGATTTTACTCGAAAACCTGATCAATTTGAATGACAGAATGAATAACGACCTAAAGAGTAGTGATGCTAATGAAAATATTATACGGTATTATGCGACACACTGCCGATACTCCATCGGTGATGCTTATCACCATCTCCATTCAAATAAACCAAAGTCACAGGTATAAAATAAGTTATAATAAACCACAAATAAAAAAGTTCGAACTTCAATTTGTTCTAAAACGGTAGGTAGGTATGACAGAATGAAAAATATTGTAAGTATACTTATGTTAGAAAAAAACACGAGAATCGGATATTCATCCGTTGGACAATAATGTTCTCGGCAAAATGGTATTTGAAAATCTAATATGAGTCTAATCACCACTCAATTTAATCGTTCCCAGTATTAGTAAATAGGTATATTTGCAGAAAATAATCTAATACCTATTTGCTCGAATCAGTTTGTCCACCACACATTCAGTACCTATACAGCATCGTGAAACAAATTCAAATCTGTATCATCTTCAATGTTATTCAAAGGCGTACAATATTGATCCTATTCCCGTTTGTTAAATTTCGTGCTACCGCGTACAAAGGAATATCGTAGATTTTATCCAGGGATTATCGAAGGTTATCGCGCATTTTACCGTCTACAACAAAACCTTATTTGCCCAGTCGCAGCTTACATAGTTCCACGTACAATGCTGTTCTTCACACAGTCGCTGTTGAAATATTTGAGATCGAAACGCCAATGGTAGTTGTAAATGATGAAGGCATCGTTACATCAATATAATTTGTACCTTTGTCTTTGGACTGGGATGGCAAAAGCGTGATTATAGTTACATAAAGGCATTTATGTAAATCTTACACGGGGCTTATCTACGCTGATCTGGAAGATGCTTTGTCAAGAACCAATGGAATAAAAATGATTTGAAATAGCATGTTTAGATGCAATTGCGATGGTTGAAAACCTTTTTGTATCTCTAATTTATATACACAACATATTGAGTAGGTATAAAAATATTGAAGACAATAAAAATGTCCTAACAGAAAAGACACTTTCAAAACTTTCAAACTCTGTTAATTCTATAATTTGAACAAAATCAAAGCTCTAATAAAAAAAGAATTAAAACCAACCATCAAACAATAAAGTCCAATCGAAAAACCACTCAAGAAGTTAAAAACAATTAGGCATGCTGGCCGGCTGATTAAAGCCACCCCTTCTGATAAAAAACAAAACAACCACGAGTGGGGTAAAAAGATGAAAAAGTGTCACTGAATTTGTTCGCTGACAAGATCCATCTCAATCAATTTGGTCCTCTCCCTGAGGAGTAACCCTTCTGTCCCCGGTGCGGCCTCCCTTAACCCAATTAATGCAAGGGTAGTGTTACCCGGGTTACTCGTATGAACCACAAAAAATGTAAATTGAAATGTTAATTCGATACGGACCGCAATTGCGGCGCAGATGAAACTATGTGTAATAGGTATATTTTTTCTTTTTACATTTATTGGAACACACAAAGTAGTACTTACAAAACACATTTCAAAAAGAAACAAATAAAACAAGTACAAAGTGTGTAGCTAAAGGGCCCTGCTTCAGCACAATGTCTCCAAATATGTAGTGGGATAAATTTCTGGATTAGTTAAATATGCATCAAAGACATCATATTGCTTCTATGAGCTTCGATCAATAGACAATACCACTAGAAGACGCCTCACGATCTAAAACACAACGCAAATATTATAGGACCGAATGTCAGTCAGTCAGTCAGTTGATATTTCCAAATATATTTCTGGACTTTACTCTGCACACAAAGTTTAAGATTTATCTTAAATTAGACATACTAAACTAATTGACACAGATAACTAATTAAGTGTTTCATTTATAAAAATACAGTCGACTTGAGAACCTCCTCCTTTTTTTGAAGTCGGTTAAAAAAACCTCACAAGGTTTAAAGTAATTGATTGTTTTGTTTAAAATTTGTTTTTTATTGGTAAATTTCTGCATTAAGTTCAACAAACAATAATTTACTTTACGGAAAAAATTTAAAGAAACCTCAAAAACTTATTCAAAGTCAAACTAGGTAGAATTTAGATGGAAAAACTAATAAGATCAAAAAATGCAAAACAAGACAAGTGAGCACGGAACATTAATAAAAAACCCATCTCAATAGGAGTTGATGAGCCAAGATTGGTGGACAAAGACTGACCCTCGTTAATTATGCAAGTCCCGTCTTGTCGCCGTCTCCAAGATGTGACAGCACTACAGTACCTACTCAAATTTGGATCAAGCTGAATGAAAAGTTTGTAAATAAACTGCTCTGCTGCTTCGTTTGCAGCTCACGTTTGCTTTTGTTTCGAAAGATGGCTAAGTAGCAGAATCAGGTTTTTTGACCATGACTATAATTGTATAGAAAATTGTACCTTTCTTCGCTGGTATCTACATATCATCATCATCATCATTTCAGCCGTACATCTACATACATGGTATCTACACATACGTAACAACAATTACAATCATTCCTTCACTCTATCCTATACGATAAAAACTCATTAACTATTTGATGCGTGAAAAAAAAGTTTGATCGATTGCAAGTTTCGCATACCAATGCCCCATGGAGGTAAATGGAGTTTTGTAAGTATAAAACTCCATTAATCTGCAGCAAAATTGTTTAATCCATGCTAAGAACAAGAGAATAATCTAAACAGTAAGTAACTCCTCTTTTACTAAGGCTTTCAAGCAAAAGTGATCAGAAGCTCATTCGCAATGGCAACTAATTCCATGCATTGTACCCCGCCCCCCGCAACCGCCCCGCGGGCCACAAGAAACGACCCACTCAAAGAGAAAGAAGCTCATATTAAAATTTCCTTGAGAATAATCCCAACACAACACAATATCAAAATTTAATATCATTTTAATCTTAATTCTCCTTATTAATGTTGCCCAAGGAGGGTTCCTGCAAAATCTGCACCTTATAAGCCGCACAGGCAAAATCTAACTCTAACGCCTGAATCTTAAAGGTCATTCTTCAGTTAAAATGAGTGATGGATTTTTGGAGGGTTTGAAGGATTTCAGCAGAAGCAGGTAAGTTCAAAAGATAACGTTGTCTATTCCGAAATACGGTTTAATTAGGTCGAATTGAGATTTTCGATAAAAGCTCCGAGGTTATTAGCATATTGTAGCCGTAAAGTTAAGATAAAATCGCTTCTTGTTATAGTCAAATAGATATTGTTATTATTTTTATAAAATACCATCATCATTAAATACCATCTAAATACCTTGACGACCGATTTGGCGCAGGGGTAGGCTACCCACCTTCTGCGCCAGTGGTCTCGGGTTCGATTCCCGAACAAGACAAATATTTGTGTGCATGAACATGTCTATTTGTCTTGGTCTGGGTGTTATGTATGTATATTAAGTATGTATTTACAAAAAAAAAAGTATATAAGTATTTATTTATCCGTTATCAAGTTTTCCATGCCTATGCCCAGCAGTGGGCGTCGTACGGCTGAAATGATGAAGTTTTCCATGATACAGTTTCTTAATGAAATTAAAATGGGCTTAGATAATTGGTGTGAATGTAAGAAGTTATTTATTTATTATTATTATTATTAACCTCATAAAATAAAAAAGTTGTAGGTAAGGTTTGAACTTAAGCCGTATAATAATGCTGGTAATCTTGAACTTAGGAAACGATTTAAAAAAATATACCTATAGAAATCCACACTTCTATTAAAATTCTCACGTGGAATCCAAGAAAAGCTAAGTACTTAGATGGTTAAAGCTATGTTTGACGACCGATTTGGCGCAGGGGTAAACTATACCTGCCTTCTGCGCCAGAGGTCTCGGCTTCGATTCCCGAACAAGACAAATATTTGTGTGCATGAACATGTTGATTTGTCTTGGTCTGGGTGTTTTCTATGTATATTAAGTATTGTAACGCGCTCTTTATTACTTTATTCTGTGAATGCACAGCGTAATAATATCACCGCACGTCGTCTACGCTCCTCAAGGCTGATTGGCCCACGGTCAATCGGTAAAATAGTGGCTGAAGTGTGTGGCAAGGAAAAAGAAGACGATCGAGGGACAATGTCGGATTTTTTTGAGTGATCATTTGTACCGCATCGAAAGTTACATTAAAAGATTTTGTAACATGCTCTACCGCTTATTAAACGTTTGTGAAACATTAAACAGTGTGTTTTACAATTGACGCCCAACTCGTGGCGCGAAGTTCCGACTGGAAATAGTGTCTGTTCGACGAGTGAGTTTTTTTATCCTGTTTGTTTTCCGTCGCCGGCTTGTGGAATGCCGCGAACGACGCGCAGAAACCAACAAGGAGACTTCGATACCGAAGAAAACGAAGTAGTTATGGAGCAGAACATCCCGAATACTACTTCGAGCAACATCGTATCGATGACCGACGCGCAGCTGACGGCGATCGTCGCTGCCGTTGCGAGGAGCCAGGCTGAAACAAACCGGCAAATATTTGAAACCATTTTATCAAGTTCAACATTCGGCGCCGCCGCAACGAGTTCGTCACCGGCGCCGTCACATGATGACGCAATCCGAGTGCCACCCGGAAACTTTGCAAAGTGTACGGCTCGTTTCGACGGAAGTGCAATCAACGACGAGGTACTCGAGGCATTTATCGACTCTGTCGAAATATACAAAGAATGTTCCAACGTGAGTGACGAACACGCACTCCGAGGCCTCCCAATGCTGTTGACCGGCGACGCCGCCATATGGTGGATGGGTGTAAAGCCGTCCGTGGCTACTTGGCATGAAGCGTTACGAAGACTACGCGGCCGTTTTGGTACGCCGCGTCCAGCTTACAGGATCCTGCGCGACGTTTTCGCGTGTGAGCAAGGGAATGAGCGCGCTGACGCCTTCGTAAGCCGCCTGCGCGCCATGTTGTGCAAGCTACCTTACGACGTTCCGGAAGAAATGAAAGTGGACATTGTATACGGCTTATTAGATCGCAAAATACGTAAATATATGCCCCGTGATTCCGTTCATAATCTAGATGCCCTAACCGAAGCGGCGAGGAGCGTAGAGGAGTCACGTGCGGAGTTAGTGGTAAGTCAGAACAAACCATTTCCATTTAATTCGAACGATGTGAAACGCGAGAGACCGCGATGTTCTTATTGCAAAATATTTGGTCATTCCATTGACAATTGTCGTAACTACGAAAATAAAAAATCGAGCTCCGCAAAGGAGAGTAACTTTAAAAATTTTAAAAATCGAGTGTCCCATTTTATTAATCGCGAACGCCGTTCTAACGATATTAACCCGTCAGAGGCAAACGGTTGTAAGTCCGAAAACAAAGATTTTGTACCTGACCCCAGTGTTTCTAGCATTAGGTGTTATGGATGTGGCCAATTAGGTGTGATGCGTTCGAAATGTGAAACATGTCGCCCCAAGCATAATGCAGTGATTGCAGGGAAAAATATTAACTTTAATACTATGGCAGTTACCAGTTCCGGGTTGCCTATGGTTAGAATCTCTATTCTAAGTAAAGAAGGTGTTGCGATTCTGGATACCGGCGCGACGCACTGCATAGCGAGCCCCGCACTGTACAAGATTCTTGTCCGTCATAATTTAGGATTTACGGAGTTAGAACGTAACTTTACGCTCGGAGACGGTTCTCAGCAAGCTCGCAAAGTTCTTTCCGCGCACGTCGATGTCGTGCTTCAAGGACGAATAGTACCAGTCCAGTTTCTCGTGCTGCCCGGCGCCGACACGAAAACGCTGTTAGGCCGTGATTTTATTATCAGCGCAAGAGTGACCTTAGATATTCCACAAGGCACATGGTACTTCGCCGACACTCCTCACGAACAATTTGATTTTGTGAGCGATTATAACCTTCTTTCAGATGAAACCGAATTGATGAAAGTAGATACTGCGAACGTGAACTTGAGAGGTGACGAAGGCTCCAAACTTGTGTTAGAACAAAAAGACGCTCTCAACACCTTCATTCAGAACAGGAGTGAGCAATTTGCGCCAGATGGTCCCGCGATTGAATTCGCTACCCACCGCATTAAGGTGAGTGATAACCAAGAACCAATTGCATCCCCGCTTTATAGAATGTCACCAGCTAAAAAAGAGACCCTCAAGAAGGAACTTTTAAAATTGCTAGACGCCGATGTCATCGAAGAGTGTGAATCACCCTGGGCGGCAAACGTTGTACTCGTGACGAAGAAAGATGGAGGTACACGACTGTGCGTGGACTACCGCAAGCTCAACGCCGTCACTGAGGCCGATCGCTACCCACTCCCACGCATCGAGGACGTTCTGCACGCTGCAAAAACCAGTAATTACATGACGACGCTAGACCTTCGCGCAGGTTATTTTCAGGTTTGTCTTCACCCTGACGACCGCGACAAGACTGCCTTTGTCACACCCCTCGGCACCTTCCGTTTCAAACGCATGCCTATGGGTTTAAAAAACTCTGGAGCTACCTTTCAACGTCTTATGGACCGTTTTAGGTCTAATCTACCTGAAACGTTAATTTTTACGTATCTCGACGATTTGATCATTTTAAGCGATACCTACGTAAAACACCAGGAAGATCTAAAAGCAGTCTTCGACAGATTAAAGTTATTTGACCTCCGTGTGAACCGTGAGAAAAGTCACTTCGCACGCGATTCTGTAAAATTCCTAGGACACGTGATAGTACCTGGAGGTATCCACATGGATCCGGGGAAGGTATCCGCCATCAAGGACATGGCGCCACCGCAAAACGTCAAGCAGCTAAAGAGTTTTTTGCAGACCTCCAGCTGGTTCCGGCGTTTCATACCAGCATACGCTGACGTCGCTAGGCCTCTGACAGACCTGTTGAAGAAGGATAGCATTTGGCGGTGGGAAACTCATCAACGAGAAGCATTCGAAACCATTAAAGAACTTCTCACTTCGGCTCCGATCTTAAAACAAGCAGATGAGACGAAGCCTTTTATTCTACGGACCGACAGTAGCGGCTTCGCCATCGGTGCAGTTTTGATGCAGGGGGAGGGGACCGACGAGCGACCGATAGAATACGGCAGTCGCTTATTAAGTAACACTGAGAGAAACTACAATACAAACGAGCGCGAAGCTCTAGCAGTAGTATGGACCGTGACCAAGTTTAGAGGCTACATTGATGGAGGTGAAGTCATCGTCAGGTCCGACCACCAGCCACTCAGATGGTTGATGAACTTGAAGTCACCCAGCGGCCGTCTTGCAAGGTGGGCCCTGACACTACAAGAGTATAACCTGCAAATAGAGTACACACCGGGAAAAGCAAACGTTATCGCCGATACGTTGTCTCGTCCTAACTGCAGCGATGAAACAGAGCTAAACCTGACTACCGTCGACATACCGACGAGAACCCCTGGTGATATAAGGGAAAATCAACTAAAGGACCCCGAAATATCGAAGATAATCCAAGATATGGAATCCGACGAACCCTTTAGGGGGAGACCGTGGGCTGACCGCGGTTACGTTTTATCAGACGGAATCCTTTATAGATATGGGCCCGAAGGAGTAGATGACGAAGAAAACGCCTGCCTCGTGGTACCCGAACATGAGCGTTCAAAGGTTTTGTCAAACTTCCACGACGATCCGACCGCCGGACACTTTGGCGTAGATCGCACACTTGCACGCATCTGCTCGCGTTTTTATTGGCCCGGCATGCGTTCTTACATAACCAAATATATTAAAGAATGTTCATCGTGTCAACGATACAAAGTAGATAACAGGAAACCACCGGGATTACTACAGACACCGGCATCAGCCAGGAGATTTGAGGTAGTATCGGTCGATTTGTTCGGCCCGCTTCCCGAGACTGCCAACAAGAACAAGTGGATACTGATCATTGAAGACGTCAGTACGCGTTGGGTAGAACTGTTCGCTCTCAATAACGCGACCAGCCCTGAATGCGCGAAGACCATAATAGACGAAGTGTTTATGAGGTTTGGTGTCCCACGTCGCGTGCTGAGTGACAACGGCGTGCAGTTTATCAGCGCTGTTATGCAACAAGCCTGTCACGCTATGGGCATCGACCAATCACTCACTCCGTTATATCATCCGGAAGCCAGCCCTATAGAAAGGAAGAACCGTGATCTCAAGCCACAACTAGCCATTTTGGTCGGCCGTGATCACGACACTTGGGATCAACACTTACCAGCGATAAGGTTCGCGATGAATTCTGCTGTGACTGCGAGCACCGGTTTCTCACCAGCTTATCTTACCTTCGGCAGAGAGTTACGCGCACCCGCTGACGCCGCCACAGACATGCGTGCCATCCTCGAGAACGATAACTTCATACCGGCTATTACACCTTACCTGAAGAAGCTTTCCTCCGCTCTCACAGAAGCTAGAGACGTGCACGAAAAGGCTCAAGCTGTCCAGAAAAAATATGCTGATGAAGGTCGTCGACCAGCACCCATTTATGAGAAAGGTGATCTAGTTCTTTTGAAAACGCAAGGGGCAAATGACACCAGCCAAGGTCAGACTCCTAAATTCATACCTAGACGCGATGGACCATACAGCATTAAGGAAGCTGTTAGCCCCACCACTTATCTATTAGAAAGGACGACCGACGGAGAAACGTTAGGCAAATACCACGTCTCCCAACTCACACCCTTCGTTGGCCAGGTCCAAGCACCTATACATGAGAAACGCAAGCGTGGTAGGCCGCGTAAATTTCGTGATTAGTATAGTAGCTAACCCGAACGCGAGGTCGCATCGTTCGGATTAGAGGGGGAGTTTGTAACGCGCTCTTTATTACTTTATTCTGTGAATGCACAGCGTAATAATATCACCGCACGTCGTCTACGCTCCTCAAGGCTGATTGGCCCACGGTCAATCGGTAAAATAGTGGCTGAAGTGTGTGGCAAGGAAAAAGAAGACGATCGAGGGACAATGTCGGATTTTTTTGAGTGATCATTTGTACCGCATCGAAAGTTACATTAAAAGATTTTGTAACATGCTCTACCGCTTATTAAACGTTTGTGAAACATTAAACAGTGTGTTTTACAGTATGTATTTACAAACAAAAAGTATATAAGTTTATATTTATCCGTTATCTAGTTCACGTAGACACAGTTTCTGAAGAAATTAACTACGGGCTTAGATAAATTGGTGTGATTGTAAGAAAATATTTATTTACGTAAAAAGTAAACAGGTAGAAAATTATTAAATAAGTATATTTATTTATTCAATAAGTAAGTAGAGATAGCAGTACCTACTCGTAAAATTTTAGATTATTCCCTAATTTTACAGGCTGTGATTTAAAACATGACGACAAATTAAGGGATGCAGGGCCCATATTTGATTAAGCCCTATTATACGCACTCATTTAAATGTGGCGATCCAAAGGCCATTCGTTAATTAAAACGTGAAAAACCGAGTGATGGATCGAACCGCGTAATAGATGACTCTTCTGTTATGGGGCTGCTATGGTGACCAGTAATCCTTATGGGTGGGGATGGTCAATGGTCAGTGCAGATTTCTGATTTAGTTTATCGATCTAACTAAGGAGGGAAGATTTGATGTTTTGTTTCTTTGTATTGTAGAATTTCAAAAAATACTGGATCGATTTTAAAAGTTCTTTCATCAGCTGAAAACTAAATTATTCCTTAGGCTACCTATATTTGTGGTCTTCCAAATCAAAAGGGACCTGCCGGCCTAGCATGAGCGGCTTATAGCGCGCGATATGATTGGACGACCACATTTTGTCCCAATATTCCCAACAATAATATTCATAAAAAAATCCTTTACACTTTTTAATCAATTAGAAGCAAGACCTAAACATAATACGACGCAACAATTAATAAGTGTAATGGCATGAGTATAACTGAGAAGTAACAAGTATATACAGCCATTTTCTTTAAATCCCAAAGATTGCTATTTTACTTAAATTGTAGAAGGAAGAATCGGACCTTTTAAGAACAATGACTATTTTGCATTGGTTTTTTACGAAAATATCGGAAATTGTCAGGAGGTATAAAAAATAGGAAATTCCCGGAAAATCGTTTCACTTAGCCACCCCGTTTCCGCTGCAACTCGCTGTTTAATTGCGAACTTTTTGTCGCCACCCATAGTACCTGGAGTGCCTCCTCATTTGGCCGGCAAATTATGTTTGTTCAATCTATCTACAATTTTATATTGTAACCTCGTTAGGCGTGGATCCTGGACTTGGTTGGGCAATCTTAGGTTATTTCACGTGGTAAAATGATAAATGCAATATTTTTTTTAGGTAAAACTGGCACTGTATTTTTTTTCCGCGCCTGAACCTCGTGTCATTATACTGCGACAGAGCGCTCATTTAACCCGCTCATTTTAAATCGTGATCGAAATACTGTATTTAAATTAATTTCTAAATGACCTTTGGTAGTCTATTAAATTCTTTCGTAATCTATTATACGTTGGAACATTGAAACTTAAGTACTAACTCACAATCATTTTACCTATAGGAATTGGACGTACAAGAGCCGTCCATGCTTTGGTTCTAAGAATAATAATTGAAGTTCAGATATTATGAAATCTGGAAAATATGTAGGTAACTAAGGGGGAAAGTTTCAAATACAATATAGGTAAGTAAGTAAAAATGTAGGATACCTAGCCAGTTCTGTTTCATCCTGTTCAAATTCAAAGCATAACATAGCTGTATGTAGGTGCATAGTGACCACAATCGATATTTTTACCCTACTTACACAATCTACTGACCAAATATACGAAGGTGGCATCAAACGTATGTCTATTACTTAATTTAGTCACAAAATACATTACAAGCATACCTACCTCAACAAGCTCAAAGAAATGAAACGGAAAAGCGGTCTCCATAAAACGACTCCTATAAAAGTCAATCAGCCAATACAAAGGCGTGCATCGGAGGGTGTTTTCAATGTAATATTTGTACCTCCGGTACCGGTACCTCCGGGTCGAGGTGCGGGGCGGGGGGACAAAGCGGCGATATTAAAGAACCCATCACGGGACAATGCCTCCATGACAAAACTCTTACTTTGAACTCATTCCTAATCGCGGGGAAAAGTTTATTTTCTGCTGGGGGTGGGTTCTCGTTGATGACGCAACTCTGAATACTGATTGCCTGTACAAATTATAGTTGTGAAGACTTTAAGGTTATAAAGATTCTGCAAATTAAATAACAGCTTGTAAAAATTAAACCATTGATTAGTAAAAAAGGAAAGAAATAAAAAATGCTTAATTGTTTTTCTTGTGGTTTAACTTAAGCTTTAAGCTTGAAATATTTCATAAACTTTAATTAAAGCCTTTTCTTTTTCAAGAATATTAATATACACTTTTCTTAATAGTGTGCATACAATTTAGGAGTAAGAGCTGTAAAGTGAAATGAGGCCTTTTAAGCTAGATCTCTAGATTTCTTCATAACCTAAGTATTCTTTGTCTCCTTCTTGTGCCTCTTCACATAAAGATTGGCTTGGCCACTAACCAAACTACAGCAATTACTAAATCCAGCACAATTATTGAACAAAAAAGGGATACAAAAGCAGGACCTAAACCCAAATCCTTAAAAAGATTCCGTTACATAGCCCCATACTTGAAAGACAAAGGGCTGATGTTTTGGTCATCGGTGGGTAGTAGAGTATGCCCATAAGAAAAAAAAATGTGGTCTTATATAATAGTATCGTCCTTCAAAGCTTAAAAGAACAAATCAGTCTCGGTGGTCCTGGCAAATGTTACACAGTTTCTGAACGAAAAATTGCACTCAGTCGCATTGTATCTAACGCTCTATCCTTACTCAGAGTACCACACATAGCCTCGTGGTTAAAAGACAAAGGGCTCACGTTTTGCTCGTCGGTGGGTAATGAAAAACGCGGAGCTGTGTTCGTTTCCCGCGTCGCACCGGATCTTTTGGGAATGCACGGAAATTATCGCCCTAACTGGTAATTAGAATACGCGTTCTTGTTGATAGGTACTACTAAACTTGTTTATTTTAAAAGATTTGACATTAATTTTATTACCCAGAGAAAGCATAAATACATTGCCGAAGGTAGAGCAATCTTAAGTACTGATGAATTCTTCTTCGTAAGTTTTATCACTTATTTATTTTCATACTGGTTGCGCAACAATAGATATTTTATCTGTTATATCTCACACCAAAACAAATGCAAATGGATAGCGGTTCACAGGCGAGGCGACATACAAACTCAATGTTTTTTTTATATTTACCTAAAATTGGGGATTTCAGAAGGGTAGGAAGGAAGCTAAACTTAGCTAAAAGCTGGAATCAAATCTTACCGTTACCTTTTTAACTTTCCAATTTCAATTTCAATTTCAATTTCAATTCAATTCAATTTATTCAATTCAATTGTGTACATACTGACTTACAGTGGTCCCAAAGCGCCAGTATGTCAAAAATACAAATATATGTCAGAAGCTTAAAATTTACAATATTATGATGTCAATAAATTAATAAACTGTATGAATGTCAAGCAATTACAATTAAATACAAAGTCAATAATAAGATATAAAAAATAAGATGTCAAAAAAAAACAGAATATAAAATTAAAATAAAGTCACATTATAAATTACAAAAGGCAATACAAGATGTCAGCACTAATTTTACAGCAGCTATTCATAAAGTGATGTCATAATAATATTAGATCAATTTGTTATTCATTAGTATGCTTATATACAATAGGGCTTTTGAACATAATATTCCAAAGCGGTCAGCAAATAGGTCAATACTATAGTCATGGGCGAGCATATCACCAATAATACGTAAAGCACTGGTAGTGGGTGCATGAGCAGCATACGTAGTGCGGGCCTGAGGCCGCCGCAGCAGGCGCGGCTGTCGTCGCGGTGCAACCGTCCCCTCCTCATCCCAACCCAGACGCTTGGGAGCTAACAGCCCCACTTCACCCAGTATAGTTGGGCTGTCAACTTTGTTGTGTATTATAGCAAGATAATACATCAATAACTGCATGAATCTCCTCAATTTGAGGGTATCCATGTCTACCATGCCCGACACAAACAAAGACGGGTAAAGGAACGGATAGTAACCGAACTTTTTTTTGTATAACCAACGAGCATACTTCCTTTGTACCCGCTCAATCATCAGGCAATATTTATCTTCATGCGGGTTCCAAACTATTGCACCGAACTCAAGTTTACTACGCACATAAGCATTGTAAAGCACCGTTGCAACAGCAAACTATTCTAAGTTCTCCTTATAAACATTTTGATTCTTCATAATTCCCGTTTTATTAGGATACAGGTGTAGGAGTGACATGTTTGTGCCCAAACAGCCGAACACGCAGACAACTTGATTCAATCAAGACTATGTAGTAAAATCTTTATACTTTTCTAAAGTTTTCCATAATCATTTCCGTTCTAAAATGCTCAATGAATGACATATAGGTACTAAACATTTTGATGGTTTATCATTCCCTTTTAGTAGATACACAGTGTTTGTCTGAAGTAGTCGTATTTTTTTTTGTACTCCGTTGTCGCAGTCAATGTTGCCCGATTTAACATTGCGCGCCTTGACACGGGACGATAACTGAGTTCCTTTAGCATTCATAATAAATAAACTGATTACTACCAACTTTATATTGAATACCTAACTGTAAAACTTGAGACTGCATCAAGACTTTGGAAGTTACCATTCCAAGATCTCCCTTAAAATTTTGATCTCATCATTCCCATTTTAGAGGAGACACGGTGTGTACAGTAGACTGTTATGTAGTAGGTCGTCGCATTTTAGTAGTAGTGTTAGTGCTCCCCGATTCATAATAGCGCGCCGTATCAACTACTCAACATCTGTCTTCTAGACAAAACTTATGCATTTTTTGTAACAGTAAATACTTAATATCGCATGAAGACTGATCATTCCAAAATTTTCAAAGATCTCCATATTTTACAGTTTGATACTTTACTTTACTTCATCATTCTCGTGTTAGTAGAAAACTCAGTGTGTCATCATCATCAGTAACTTAATGTCCCCACTGCTGGGGCACTGGCCTTCCTTATGGATGGATAAGGAGAATGGGCCATGACCCACCACGGGCCTAGTGCGGATTGGTTGGGTGTAGACAATGTCTCAATTAATGTCTACTACGCTGTGTGTGTAGTAGATATTAATCGACGCATATTTGTACCCTGCTGCAGACAATGTCGCTCGTTTTTGATACTGCCCGAGTAACTTACTGTAAAACTTAGGACCGCATCAAGACTTTGGAAGATACCATTCAAAGATCTCCCTAAACATTTTGATACTTCATCATTCCCGTTTTAGTAGGAGACACCGTGTAGAAGTAACATGTTTGTACCCGAACAACAATGCTGGCCGATTTATCATTGCGCGCCGTGAAGTGGACAATGGCAGCCTTGCAGGACCGCAGCCGGCGCTTGCGCATTCTACTACGTGTGCAACTACTTGATACTTAACAACGATATGAGTAAATAACAAATTGTTTTAATTGAATGCTTTTGTTGGGTATACCAATTCTCCCTTCTCTGATCATAAAAAACGCATGCTGATTTTATATCTTAATTTTTCTCCAATATTTCTTTAAAGAATACTACAAGTTCACTACACCTACTTATTAATTTATAAAGACAAACTTTCTGAATGTACGACTATGTTACTCAACCTCAAAACCCAAAAACATTGGGTATGTAGATATGAGGATTGTGATAGAAGGGCAAGAAATATTTCATAGATCGTATCTGACTCCAAGAAATAAGAACTTAGACGACATACTTAGAAAGCGTGTAATGCAAACATTAACTACCAATCATGCAACAACAACTTAACAAAATTATATCCCCCATAAAATTTCAAAGTATCAACAACACCCACACCTCATAAGAAGCCGCAGTCCGCTAAATACTATGTTATAAGGCAACCGACAACGGCGTGGTCAACACAAACGTTCATGAGGAGTCCATACGCCACCGCCACCTCGTTCCCACGCCAAGTCCCATACAATCCAGAATGTCTTCAAAATATACTCAAAAACAACTCAAAATACATAATAAATAACCCCAACACAAAACCATATCCTTTATTTCTAAGATCATAAAATTGAAATTGGATCAACAATTGGGCAAAGTTGAACAATAACCTTTTGTTGTTGGTGAAGTAGTCTAAACATATGGTTTTCTATTATTTCAAGAATAAGGTCAACCTTTTGGTTAACCGCAAGATTTAGTACGCAGTGGGTGATTTAGAAAAGATCGATAGGTGATTTAAAGACATTTTAAGTATCGTGGGAAGCTCTGCGGTTTTGTTTGTGAATGTTGATATGCATTTGGATCGCTTTAGTTCAATGAATTGTAATCGACATCGTATTGATGTTACGTTTCGAATGGAACTATTGTGTACGATATTTCATTTCCAACAGAGTTTTGAACAAGTTTAAGTAGTGAACATCGAACAGTTATTTTTAAAACCTATTTTGTTTGTACTTTGTTTGGATACTTAATGCTCCTTGTGAAAAGCCTTTGTTAGTTTTATTAGATGGAATTTTAAAGAGGACCGGATTTTGTAGTACTTACCTAATTTCCAGTAGACATATTAGTATACATACCTAAAGGTTGTTACGAAAGCTTTAGTTCGTTAAAATTTGTCCAATAACAGTCAAGGTACAAAAATTCACAACAAGCTGAAAGTTGGTAAAATTATTCAAAACATAATTATACTTAAATGTAAAAAGTTCTCATCGATCCGGTACCTGGAAAAAATAAATCTCAAGTTCAAAGGTCAAAATGGGTTTTTCACAATTTTCAGCAAACCGGTAAGTACTTATAGTAAGTTTTATCATAAAATAAGCTCAGACAAAAATTGTAGATCATTTAAGTACCCTAGTAATCTACAAAAAAATGAATTAAGTAGGTAATACTTTTTTACCTAAGAGCCACCGTTTCTGAGATATAACGATTCAATCGTGATGATGACTTTGACAACTCTTTCGACGTGATAATGTAATGATTAGATACTCGTCATTATTACATTCATCATTATTACAGCTCTAGAAAAACTGGTCTCCAAGTAACTATACGGGACGGAAAGTTTATTAAAAACATATCAAGCAAGCAAACCTTTTTTTGTCCGGACAGGGATCACAACTAAACAAGGGCTTACCTTTTTGTAGCTCTTGATTGCAACCCGCTAGAAATGCAATCCGCAGAAGCACACCTAAACCCAATCAGCAAGTACAATCAAACGGTACCTACATCAAGTTTTACTACAAAGCTATATTGATTTTAAATCATAAAATGAACGAATCCATCTTCGATTTATATGATCTATGGAATCGATATAAGAATCTATCGAAGTGGTAATTAAAGTAGCTAAAAACAGCACAAGCTTAAGTTAACCTTTAGTTGCTACCAAATCCGCTCTTATTACTTACGTGAGAAAGGCTCTCAAGTTCCACGTGTAAACCTGGACAACATGCTATCGTCAGTACATACTCGGGACGTGTAATTCGTCAATATCGGCCGCAGTGCTAATTGATTCCTGTTTGCCCCCCTTTAATTGCACCGCGCGATTCCTGCTCGTGAATTATTCATGCACCCGGGTGCAATCGATATGCATCGGTTTCATGTACGAGTTCATACTGGGAACATACGGCAACTGTGCAGGCCGAATGAGTGCATTAAAGGGGGTAATTAGGGTTTCCTGAAAAAATTAAATGTTAGCTAAGTGATTAATTAGAGAAAAGTGAAATACTTGCAAATAGTTTACTTAATGAAGTAATGAATATGTGATTTCGCTAAGTTTTTAATAATATAAAATATTAAGCTACGTTACACGAAACGTAAGATATCGTCAAGAGATTTGAACAAATGTTGCATTTTTGTTGGTTAATGTTTAAAGAACATTGCAAAGCTGTTATTCATAAATATCTTAATTTTTCGCAATAAAACAATCGTAAATAACATTTGAAGTGAAAACTATTTGGAGACTTTTTAAAAAACGCTTCGCTGTACCAGCTCGACCCTCCACTCCAAACATTCAGCATAAGTACCGCAAACTTATACCGAACATACCAAAACTAAAACTACGCCGAGGGACGGTAAAAAAATTGATATTTTATTGCGTTCGGGGTCCACTTTTCTGCAATATTTTATTCTGTTTTCGTCGTTTTCTCTCGTCTGTCTTCCAGTTTTTTACTCGTCTGTAGCTGTGAGCGGCAAAGGAATAACTGGCTTATAGCCATGACATAAGAACTGGCGAGACATTTTTGTGGTATTTGCAGTTTTTAAAAATGGTTTGTAATGTCATACGTGTCGTCACACGCACGGATGAGTAGTATATCATTTTCTGAGTACAAATGGCTTTCAGTATCTTTTGTAGCGGCCTAATCTAGTAAGAAAATAAACAATGGGGTCGCGAGTCGACTATTGTGAATCTCAAAGGGGGAGACTCGCAATTTACATTTGGTTTGATAAAATTCTTCCGCTAGATGATTTTACTGGTGGTTATTTTGAAGAAATAAAGACGAATGAATATTTAGCAGTTTATGCCTTTTATCTTTACGAGGAAGTGCATTTGAGGAGGCGAGATTATAACTCTTGAGAGTTTCCTTCAAGAAGCTAAGTGTAGTTAAGTAACTTTACTTAGGTAAAGTGTTTTGCTCGTTATTTTTAGGACAAACTTAGGAAGTCATCTTAAAACAAAAGCATGTGTTTTACTTCGGATAGGTCAGACATAACCCAAAGGAAAAGGACTCCTAAAGGAAAAAAAAGCAATGTCGTTCAAGAATTCGAATGAATATTTTATGCATAATAAACCTCTAGTCGTTGTTTCTCCTTTACACGGGTGGTGTCAATAAAACAGCCGGGGCTCGAACCCTGCTATAAATCAGTCATCGTAAAAGCGCCACTAATGTCATCTAACTTACAGCAAATTTCACGCATCACCTCCTTAGTTAATAGTCCGTAATTATTCGCCATTCCTTCGGAGAAATGAATTTTCTTATTGGATATCCGGTGCGCGTGTCGATACCAATATGAACTTACTCGAAAAATTTAATTTGATTAATTCGAGTCGCTTGAAAATTTTGACTTAGGTTGCGCCCGCGGTTTTTTTCTTCAATTAAACCCGTTTAGCCACAGAACACGGAAAGATTTTTTTCTCTTGCGTTTAGCTTTGGAAACTTAGGACTAGGTACTCTTGGATATAAAAATGCTTTTTACTACATTAATACATTGAAAAGCGCCTTATTGAAATACTTCGACCTTATACAGGATAATTTTTTTATCAGTGCACAATTTTTTAGGATCGACTGAGAGTCGGTAAGTGAACAACTTTCTTCTAGAAACATAGGTCGAAATATGACAAAAATTGTTTGACCTTTCATACAAATCGGACTGATCACGTGATCGAATTAGTATGGGAAGTCCAAAAATTTTTGTCGTATTTCCCACCCATGTTTCTAGGAGAAAGTTGTTCACTTATCGATTCTGAGTCGATGCTAAAAATTTGTGCACTGATAAAAAAAATATCCTGTATATTACTAACAATTCTCATTTTTTCTTTCTTCTTCTTCTTCATAAATGGTCAAAATATATTATCAACTAGCTATCCGCCCGCGGCTTCGCCCGCGTGGACTACACGACGTTATCCCGCGGGAATCTGATGTTTTTCCGGGATAAAAAGTAGCCTATGTTCCTCTCCAGGCTACAAAGTATCTGTGTCCCAAATTTCAGCCAAATCCGTTCAGCCGTTTTGGCGTGATTGAGTAACAAACATCCAAACATCCAAACATCCAAACATCCAAACATCTAAACTTTCACATTTATAATATTAGTAGGATAGAAATACAAATTTAAAGCTCAACGCTTCTTACGACCATCGGTCTACGGAGTGCGGATGGAACCCGATTTAACCTGGGGTGGGGAACTGGGGACACCCTCAAAATGTTATTAAAAACAAAATATTCATACGGGCAATTTTAACGAGACGCCAATATTTGCCAAAGACTTGATTTTATAGAAGGTAGCTGGATATTATAGTAGGTATGCATTTTGTTTGTTTTTAATTTTAATTTTATTATATAATTATTGATAAAAGTTTCATGTAACATTTTAATTCAAAACATTTTATATTGTATAATACTTAATCTTAATATTTTTTTATGTAATCTTTTTTATTTTTCTGTTTGTATTGTGTATTGTGTGTGATATGTTATGGGTGTTATCGCCTGAAATAAAAGTTTTAATAATAATAATAAAAAATAATATTCGGGGTACACCTCCAGATGTTGCCAGAAGCTCTTAAGGCTTTTCTGGCGGACTACAAAAAGAAGATAATCAAAGTTAGCTGTAAGTATTTGTATACTCTAATGTTCTAATAATCTTGCGGTATCCGACGGAATTGCCTATCTACTGCGTCATATCATATCGCACATCTATAGAATGAATGCTTGCGGACATTTTTGCGGAACAAAGCTAGATATTATACCTACTTACTTACTTTCATAGTTGCGTACCTTCTTAGGATTCTAAGAGATTGGTATGTAACGTTGATGTAGCTATCTATAGCTATAAGGCCGTCTATTGTTTGTTTTTATTTTGTTAACTGTTCCTTAATATGTTTAATAGTTTTCTATTGCGCAAAAAAGCTTTTTCACTTCTCATGCTCGTAAAGCTCGTGTTTATGTTGGGTATAGGCTGCATAAAATCGCTTTTTATGCTCTAGTGCATAAAGTAAAATCTTCGTCTAAGTCTCAGACTCTAAGACAAAGGTCGTCAGGTAAACAGTCACACACGCAATTAAACTTCGTTAAATAAACTTGTTATTTCATTCTGTTTCTTTAATTTTGTACACAATCCATGTTAAATTACTAAATTAATAAAACTAGACAAAATTAAAGATTTTTGTAAGAAATAAGTAAGTATTTCAAGAGCATTACGGACTACGATCGGCTAAAGTCACTGTGCTGCCACTGCCACGTATACAAAAAAAAAGTCTTCCCGCCAATATGGCGAAGTCTTTATTGTTTCTTTTTTTGCAATATTGTTAATTATTTTCCTCACACTCGAAGTGAAAAGCAGAGTGTATAACTCGTGCACAAAACCCATTTTACCCTCGAATTAACTATCCACCCTCGCCTACGGCTCGGATGGATATATACGTCTCGGGTAAAATGGTACGTTTTATGCACTTGTTGTACAATCTACTATTATAATCATTATTATTTGCGATATAATGACCATAAAACGAGCTAAGATAACAAACGGATCCTGAATGGACCTTAGCCCGCGGCAAAGTCGCCGTACAGAACTAGTGCCTTAACTTCTCACCCGAGAGCGTTCACCCCTGACCCTAACTGCCGTTGGTCATCTCGAGACGCTCGCTGTCTTGCTCGCACCCTGCGCCGGCGCATATTGGTGAGCTCGCTCTAACGGCTGCGCACGATTCGATCGCGGCCCGTGGATCCGGGTGTCCTCAGAATTGCACGGTTGCACGGCACACGAATTGGGTAGGTAGAAAATTAAAAATAATATTATTTTAATTAACAACATTTTGAATAATAAATGGAACGAACTTTATTTAATAATAAGTGCGTGCACGCGAAATAACTAAAAATGAAACAGTTCACTTTTTATTATAAAAAGACATACTTATTTTTTTCGCTAATACACAAGTTTATTTGAAAAATATTAAAAAATAAAAAAATAACAGCTCTATAATAGTAGATTTTTGGACAGGATTCTGACCAGGACTCTTGAAAGTCCAGTCCAATGCAAACCAATATTAAGCTATCGAAAGGTTGAGATTTTATATTATTTTTATGCATTCACATTGCAATTTTGTAAGTATAGGAAAATGTGATAGTAAAAAACCACGAGCCCTATAAGTATCCCTGAAAGCTACTTATAGGGCTCGTGGTTTTTACTATCACATTATTCCTATATCGAAAGGTTTTTCTGATACAATTTTTCCTATACTTACATCATGGGTCCTAAAGAGGTTAAAATAAATGTGTTTAAATTATTTAAGCGGAATGAAAGCAAAAGCAGAGTTCAAGTTTCTGCCAGTAAAAACCTGAAAGTAGTAAATTTGATGCAGTTGTAAAGATTGTTTGTAAATTAGGTTTATAGTTTAAGAACTAGGTAGTTAATAAATACACACAAAACAATATTATTACATAATCGTATACACGATAACAGTAATAAGTATTCAAAGAAGAATTGAAATTGTTGTTCATGTTTTCTAGATAGATACATCCCGCAGTAAGTGGTTAATAAATAGCGAAATTGCTTAATATTTTGCTAACTTCATTTTTATCCAACACTCGATGAGGAAAAACTATTCTTTTACGGAATAAAATAAAACATTTTCAAATAAAAGTTTAAAAATCTTATTTATTTAAGTATACTTACAAGTTGCTTTTTTCTAGGCCTTACATATACTATCTTTTAAAATAGCAACCAGAGACTAGCCCCCTGATTCACAAACCGTCGGAAACGCTCCCGACAGCGGAATGTATGCCCTGTCTCTGTCACTCAGTATATAATAGACAAAGTCAAAGCACAGAATTCGAATCCGATTCCGTTTCCGACGGTTCGTGAATCAGGGGGCTTGTGTATTGTTGATCGAAGCCAGAGACCCAAAAATCTTAAATAAAATAGTTAATGTAAGTAACAATCCACAAATCCTGTGCCGTGTTATAATTGAAACTGGGAAGATGTTTTCGTGTAGCCGACAACACACGGGCATGCGCGTTTAGCTGCACTGCAGGCCGCGCATAGCGCGCATAGGCTTACGTCACTACTTTGGGAGTTATGCAACGTTTTTATTTTATAATCATAACAATTACCCCCTTATTACAAAACGTGGACTAAAATAGTCCTGGTTTAAAACTGGTACTAAACTGGTGCTGTCACTTTCATTTTCCAAATGAGAGACAGAATTAGCATGAAATTTAAACCAGGTCTAACTTTAGTCCACGTTTTGTAATAAGGGGGCTAGAGTCATTATTCTGTGCTAGAGTTTAAAAACTTAGTTATACTTAATGAAACAAATATTTGTACCCAAATTATGAAAATCTAATTTTATGATTTATCTCGCATAATTATTTTACTTAAAGCTTTAAAGCTTTGCTTATTATTGTGTACACTATTATAACAACTAGCGGATCCTCGCGGTCTTACACGCGCGCGTGGTACCCGTTTTCGTGGGAATATCAGAATAATATAGCCTATGTCACTCGGGGAAGAATCTAACTTTGTATTGGTCAAAGAATTTTCTAAATCGGTTCAGTAGTTCCTGAGATTAGCGCGTTCAACCAAACAAACAAACTCTTCAGCTTTGAAAAATTATTAGTATAGATTTTTAAGAATCTCTCATACCTAATTCGCCGAGAATTGATAAATATTATGATACTTCTCCGTACAGCGTTACTGTCGCTCAGTTATCGCAAACTGTATGGCAGCCGTCGTTAATCTCTCGCTTTCGCCGTATTTTGTGGTAAGAGGCATGCAGTTGTTGTCAACCGCGGCCCGAACAGGCGAGCATTTTCACTTTTTAAATAAAATTAGCGGGCAGCAATTCAAAGCAAACTCATTAGTATGAGTTAAGAAACCCTGGCTTTATCAAGTCGCGATGTACACTTGCACAGAGTACTTATATCTAACATTAATTGTTGTTTCCGATTAGGACTTGGGCTAGGCTTTCTAATATGCCTGAACATGAATGAACATACGCTTGTGGTGTAACGTTACAGATTCGATATTAAGCGTTACGTTACAATACTACCTGACTGACGAAAGACGTATACATCGGTCATTTTCAAGACTCGTGAATCTCTTGATGCGACACTGGCATTACTACTATACTACTATTACATTAAAGCATTACCGCCGTCAATAACGACTTGTGAAAAAATTTGGTCAAACATCGTTGAGGGAACGAGTACCTACTTAGGTAAGTACTGGGTAGTTAGGTACTGGTGGAGTCGAGAAAATCCATTTTTTTTATCACCAAGCCTAAGGTCCCAAAGAGTGTGGTAGATAAAGAATATGATGGTGTTGTCCGGCCGATTTTGACTATAGCGACTGCATAGTTATAAATACTGAACGGTTTTAATCAACCTATCAAACCTCAAATCAACCCATTGTTACGTCAATTGGTAACACTATCAATTTAAAAAAAACAACCCTTCGGATCGACGACGTGGTCATTACCGAAGTCATGAGACAGTCACGACATTCACGTAATTACAACCAAGGGTTGAATCGCAGGGGAGGACAAAAGAACAATGATTTTCACGTGATTTTTACGCACCACTGCGTCAAGGAAGCGGCTATTTTGTGGACGGGTTTTTAATGGTGGTTAATGTTGTTGGGTGAAAATCATTTAAAATGACCATTGTGACAAAAATGAAACAAAAATGATACCGTAACAAAAATGAAACCCGTAACAAAAAATAACAAAGATGAAATATTAGGGTCTTTTCACAAGTCACATAAAACGGATTTATTTTTTCCAGGAACAATAAAAAGCATTATTTTTATTTTAAAAAACCACTTATAAGTAATAACAAAAAAAACTTTCATGAACGCAAAGGCTTCATTCATTGGTAGCTGGTTGGTAAAATCAACGTCAATGACACTTAAACTCTGTCACAGAATAGATATAAGTACTACCAGTCACGATCAATAATATGTAAACAAAAAACATTTATGGGCATTCTGTTCTTTCAGCCTCTGTCTACAAGGACGCTGTCGTTCGGCTGCTGACATCGGCATTCTAAAAAGAAATATAGAGAAATATTGCATTGTGAATGCAAAAAAAGTAAAAATTTAAATAAGAAAAATATTGTTAGTAAAAACAAAATGGACAAATAACCAAACAGCACAATAACAGCGTGGATACTACGTAATTAAAGTCTGGAAAAACATAAAAACACAGATTAAACACATAACCCTCATTTTGGACATCACCGTGGTTGGCTACAAAAAATCAGTCTTGTGAATGCGGCTTTTGTTCATTTTTGTTATATCATTTTTGTTACGTGAGAAAAAAACGTGCCGACCCATAACAAAAATGAACAAACTTACTACTTGGAATAGAATCGAAAATATTTTAAGCCAAATAAGAACGTCATGAGTGAAAGCTGTTTGCATTTCAATAAAGATCGAAAACAAACCGTTTAAATGAATCGATTAAATATATAAGTATTTTCATACCTGCATATTTTGGTAGAGACAACAAAAATGATGAATCAAAATTGTAATTTTCGCTCGGAGACAGAAAACCACGCGTTCACTCACTTTTTCATGCGATGACAAAATGACTGACACATAATCACTTCTGGCATCTGATTGGCTCCTTAGAGAGCAAGTGTTGCCCTTTGGTAAACAACAAATAATACTAAATAAGATCGTTAGAAAAATGAATAACGAAAATGAACACATTATTGGACATTTATTTGAGAACAAAAATTTATTTATAGAAATAAGAAAATAAAATAGTTTAACCCGATATCAGCGACAAATCATATGTCGTAAACAAAAAATAATCATTTGTTTGAATACTGTTTTCTATTGTATTTATTTAGGTGTACTTTGTAACGCTAGTCACGAAGAGGACAAATTATTTTGTATGGAGAAAATCCGGGCTCGGAGCGAATATAGGAGTATATTTATTAAATACTGATAAGGTACATTAAAGTTTATATATACTTATTTAGGTAATATTTCATTCTACTAACGTGAGTACTCATTGCTTTATTTAAAAGAATATTTTGTGAAATATCGCGCGTGGACAAATTTTGATGTCAAAATGGTCATTTTAAATGATTTTCACCCTGTTACCTTTTTTTTTTAATAAATACTAGCGATCTGTGTTCTGTTCCGCAACGAGGTGACGCTCAGCCTTCCATTCCATACAACAGATGATAAAATAAAAATGAAAATTGTTCATTTATACTAGACTGATACAGCCAAGAGTTTTTTTTTTCTTGTGTTCTGTGGATACAGCACTTGTGAACGTCAAAGAAAAGGGGGGGGTGAAAAGGGGGATGAAATGTTGTATCTGGAAAGTTCTTCATTAAATTTATTTTTATGTCTATGGTTGCAAAGTAAAACAAAATAAGCAAACACATATTTTGTATTTTTTCGAAAATCAACCCATTAGAAGTTAAATATTAATAAACCTAAAAATCGATATGGATGTCGTTATTGAGGTTTTATTGGATGAAGATTGCAAAAATGGCATTTATTTTGATGTTTAACATGCTGAACATGATTCAACCCCTAAAAGGTTGAAATAGGGGTGAAATTTGAATGAAAATCAGATGATAAAATAGATATTTCAACTTTAAACTTTGTATTTATTTGTAGGCGTACTTCTAAAAACAATAAAAAATTTTATAAAAAAAATAAACCGCCTTCAAAAAAACTGCAAACAAATTTCGCTTCCCAAAAACACGTAAAAATGAAAAATAAATTAAATCATTCAATTCAAAGGACGAAAGTCCGGGAATTTTTCTAATTAATCTTGGAACTTACTGATCTGATTGAAGTCGGTGCCAAGCCATGTAATATTATGTATTTGATAGGCTATACAATTCACACCACTCCGTGCATGAGTAGGTTTTGTGTGTTATTCTTTCACTAAGTATTTATTCTTGTTACTTTGGGCTTGTCACCGACTTCAATCAGATCAGTAAGTTCCAAGATTAATTAGAAAAATTCCCGGACTTTCGTCCTTTGAATTGAATGATTTAATTTATTTTTCATTTTTACGTGTTTTTGGGAAGCGAAATTTGTTTGCAGTTTTTTTGAAGGCGGTTTATTTTTTTTATAAAAATTTTTATTTTTCCATTTTTAGTATAAGAACGCTACCAAAAGAAACCGCAAAGTGAGCAAGCGTAGCGCAATGAGCAGCTACTAAAACCCATATCTCGGACAAGAATCACCACAGAACACGGACGGAAACATTTTCTCTACTTTGTTCTGTGAGAATCACCATCTCTTACTCTGTTATAACTGTTATGCACACAGAACACAAAATTATTTTTTCTTTTAATGTTCTGTTGTTTGTTATGCACCATCCACCATCTGCTAACCTAAAAAACTTGAAAGAATACAACTTAAGGTCTCGGTGGTACGTAACCAAACATGCTTTAACTCCTAAGGAGTTTTACCTTCCATCATCAGCTCACCTAAATAACCTGAAAGATTACAACTATATTTTTTTACGTATCAACAATAATTCAAGAATTATCCTCCAACTCCTAACCATTGAGGAGTTGTATCTTCCATCACCAGCTCATGATGATGAGCTGATGGCTATCATATGCAAGTGCTTGAAATTTTTTAGAAAATACATAAATCACCTAATCTATCTACGGGTTTACCTCGTTCCCCTGGATTCTACCATCAGATCCTGACTTGGTTATAATGAGACCAAAACAGGAGTATACTCTTTTAAATAAAAAGAAATATTGAAATTGGTAAATAGTATAGATAGTAATTTTTCATTTAATCCTACGACCAGCCCTTGCAAACGTTGCTTAACCGCAACGATCGCAAAACGCGGTGATAACCCACATCACCAATCGAGGTCCTGGAAGTGAAACCCATATACCCATTATACTATGACATAATTAGTATATAATTAGTTTCCGCGTGTCACTTTATTGACGCTATTTTGAAGAACAAACTATTCAGCCCGAACAAAAACCTAACGTTTATTTACATGGATGACATTATACTTTCTGCTAATAATTCATGACTCCCATGACATCAGGCCCCATATCTCCGAAGATTATTATCGGATCTCAATGAAACTTATATGGGACCAAATCGAAAGTATACCCAATCGAACAAAAAAACAACTATTAAAATCGGATCACTAACGCCAGAGTAATCGGTATACATACATCAAACAAAAAAAAAAAAAAATACGGGTTGAATTGAGTACCTCCCTCCTTTTTTTGGAAGTCGGTAAAAAAGGCAATCCATTTCGTAATTTTCCGAAAATCAAACACAGGGGGTAAATAGGGTACCTACCTACCTATATAAACCTAAATTATTTTAAGTAGGTACCTAAAAGTTCTTGGTATGTACCTAACAAATTCTTGGTACTTAAGCTACTCAGAACTAACTTTTTGACTGTGAAGCAGACACTTATTATTTACTAGCTTTCGCCCACGACTTCGTCCGCGTGGACATTCGAGAAAATCCTTAGGGGACCAATATGATCCCGCTGCACGTGGCAAACGTTCTGCCTCGCGCGAGGCAGCACGCTTGGTGAAGACCCGCTTAAGGCGCCGATTCCCCAAAATAGGGTAAGTATTTTAAATTATGGATTACTCGCAAATCACAAGTACTTAAAACTTGGAAAAAATATATGTTATTTTACAGGTATTTATCTAGTGCTTCCGGCCGTTTTTTTTTCGATTGGTGATATTTTACTGTGTCAAATAAAATCCCAAACATCCGTCTAATAATAATTCAAATATCATATTACTTGCAGTATACTTGGTTTTGGTTAATGAAAAACATATGAAAATAATTGTCTTTGAATAGCCGAGGGATTCCGGCCGTCAATTTCTTTTTTTTTATAATTTGATTTTTAATTGAATTATAAGTGATTTTCGATTTTCGGGGCGCTCGCGAGTTCACAGTTCACTGCCGGCTGCCGCTGGGTCCGCGCGAAGTGTATAGAGCGCGGCCGAGCAAGCGTTAGCGTGCCTATTTCGGTCGGGATTCCTCGCCTTAATCACGTAAAAACGGCTGATCGGATTTTGATGAAATTAAAACATAGAAAACTTTTTATCCTGGTTATTGGCCCCCTAAGGATTTTCTCGAATGTCCACGCGGACGAAGTCGCGGGCGGAAGCTACTAAATATATATATAGGATACCTACTTTAAGACCCGGGAAAATATCTCATTTCCACGGGAAGATTCAAGATTCAAAAGGAGATCAGTCAAATTGGACCAAAAAAGTAAAAGTGCCGGCCAACAAAAATAAATTGCAAATTACTATTGTAAACAGTGTAACGATAATTTTTTGTTATGACGTCAACAGTGTACGATTAGCGGCCAAGCAGTTATTCAAGTTCGAAAATGACATTTTTTCTTCATTTTATTACAATTACAAGCTTTTATTTAACTTGCAGTGTATGTATGCATGTATGTCCGTTCGTCAAATCTTGCGAGCTAAATTTGACCCACTTACCAATGTCCGATTGAGCTAAAATTTGGAATTCACCTTTAGTTCCGATGACAATGCAATTAAATATATAATCAGTATAGTTATCAATTCAGAATTCTTGCAAATTTTCAAGTACTATATTCTTGTTTTGTTGTGATGGTTACTTGACACTTTGTCAATGTAGGTAGGTACCATAAAGTTATAATCAGCGAGCATTCAGCGAGCGCAATCTTCATAGAGTGCGTGTCAGATAACTCTGCGACTGGGGCGTTTATGGCGCTAGTTACAGTACATTATTTTGTTCTAAGCTTATGGAAAATATTAGTATTCGATTTTGACCCCGCGCAGACTTATCTGGCGCACTCTCTAAATTCAACTAGTAATAGAACACACGTCCCAACCCGACAGCCGATTTGAATTGGTTATTTGAGAAAGAACATGAGTCCATGTCACATAATTGCTATGGAGACAAAAAAACAGTCTGTTTGAAAAGTATGCTATAATATACTATTTACATAAATTTGAGATTATCAATAGAATATTTTATAACGAGGGACTAAACGAAGCCATTATATACCAGAGGTGGTTTGGCTCCCGAGCGTGCGAGGGAGTCAATGAAACCGAGGGTATATTAAGTTGGCGTTTAGTCTCGAGGTGCAAACTGTACTTTTCACTTCGAGTGCGAGAAAACTAGTCAATTTAGTTCAAAAACATTTAACAAATTCTGACATTTTCGCGGTCAGTAGTAGTAGTAGTAAAAATATTCGCCCTTTTGTAGGACAGGCCAAGACATTTAGCCATACTGCCAATTATTGAGTATTATTTAATTATTATAGTTTCTTATGTGTTCATAAGAATGTAGGTGTGTTACATTCCAGTGCTCCTTGGAGTTTTTGGCGTCAAGTGTGTCAAGCCAACCTTCTCGATAATTCTTGCTGAGGTTAGTCACCACACCACTATAATAAAACACTCGGCATCACTTTACCGAGATAGCGCCTATTTTAATCATTCTACATATCGTTCAGTTGCGTAGACACTTGGGGCACAAAAACCACACCTATCTTGAGTCACAAAATCCACTATGAAACAAATTGCGATTAATTAAAATATCCACTCAACCTAACCCGCCAAAATGGCGCCAAAAACTCGCAGTAAGTTTTTTCCGCTAAACCAGTCATAAATTGACAATTTAAAACACATGGCGCCACCTTCCTTGCGGAAAAACCATGAAACAAAAAACATCTTAACATTTTCGCAATGAAGATGGTCCACACTTCACAATTAATAGTATATTCACTGGCTGTTTGAGTTTATCTAATGTCACATGAAGGAAATTAAAAAAGTAATTACATTTTACTCCCTAGGGACTAAAGTGGTTATTTAGTCCCGCTTCGTAGGGCTATATTTGCGTACTTTTAGAGCATGAGAAGTGAAAATTATTATTATTTATATTAAAACATTAATTTAAAGTCCCTGGACTTAGGCTTTTTCTCAATTACTTAAAAAAATGACATTTAATTAAAAATGAAGTTTCCCTGTCAGTTACAGGCTACTCAAAATGGTTTTGAAGAATTTTTCGTCATTCTTTTATGACAGGTACCGTTCAATTTTTTTCAAATCCAAGACCTTTTTTTGTTAATAGGTCTTTTTCTTTACGAGCCCGTTGCATTGCATTGGCAAATCCAGGTGATTTCTGTGGGTATTTGATAAGAAAAAGTGATGTGATACAAGGCCTTGTTCAGTGATGTGATACAAAGCCTTGGCCAAGACCAGATTTGGTGTAGCTTTTTGATTTTTTGATTTGATTTAATTTTGATTTGGTACGAACGTGTGTAGCACGGATTATATTTGCTTTACAGCAAAGTTCGTCCGCACCAAATCGGCGGTTAGGTCTGGTCTGGACGTGTGTAGCGGCTATAAGAACGAACGAACTATAAATAAAAGCTTGTAAAAAAAGGAAAAAACGCGAAGTTGCTATATTCAGACCCTATGTGTCACTTTGCACATAAATAGTTCACTAAAGTCAACGACAGATGGCTCCAAGTTAATACAACCATAGTCTACCTACAGAAAAGAAAAACCTTTTTTTCTCTATGTACTATTAGGTGGAGAGCCGACCGCAAAATTTCGTACCGACTTGATACCGCGATGAAATGCACAATGGCTTTCTATAAAAGTGATGCTAAGTCCGAATGTTATAGTCTGCCATGGCGGAACCTGCCGCAAGTAAAGAAAAAAACAACATTTTCGTTGCGAAAAAGGGGGCGTTTTTTACCCATCTGATACCGATATAATAGTTACGGTATCAGTTAGAAATTTACTGGTAGATACAGAAAAGCGAAATCTGCCAGTATTTTTTTTGCCGGAAGTGCTTGGCAGACGCTCTTAAAGGTGACCATCGGGACCCATTAATATACCAATCTGATACCAGCATGAAACCAATTCCAGTCGGTGGGTATGAACCCTTATTTCAGGAATATATAAGTCTGCCAAGTTGTTTTCTGCCGAAACACCTTGACAGACGAGATTATGTAAGCAACATCCGTGGAACCCGTATTTGGAAATTATACTGATAACGGTCATTTTTATTGCTTTTTGCTTATATTTGTACATTATTATTTAAAATTATTATATGTATCTATAATATAATATTAGAGTCACGTCATTAGCCTCCGAAATAAGAATTTTCTACTCACTTGACGCTTTGTTGAATGCTCTTATTTTTATTGCCGGAAGTGCTTGGCAGACGCTCTCAAAGATGACCATCGGGACCCCTTAATATACCTATCTGATACCAGCATGAAACCAATTCCAATTGGTAGGTATGAACCCTCATTTCAGGAATATATAAGTCTGCCAAGGCTTTATCTGCCGAAACAGTATTTTGGAATTATATCGATTACGGACATTTTTATTACTTTATGCTTATATTTGTATATTTAGGGGCACGGCAGTGCCCCCGCCAAGTCAAGCGTGAAGCAAACACTGGATAGGTTTAGAACGCTGAAATGCTGCATGCACAACAGGACACCAAAATTTTAAGTTTGTAGCTAATTTATTTCCGAAGTTATTTATTTATTTATTTATTTACACTTTATTGTACACACAGATAATACAGAAACATATAATACAGTTATACAAAAGATAGGATTCCAATATTTCTATATGACATTGAAGACGTAAACAAGCTCACGGAACTTCTTGAAAGTGTCGCAGATAAATCGGATTTCACCTATAAAATCATGAACAAAAATCAGCTTAGAATTAATTGCGCAACGGTTGATGCATATAAAAATATAAAAGATATTGTTAGACAAAAATAATTAATGGCACATAAATTCAATAGCAAGGATAAACGACACGTCTTTAGAATTGTAATTAAAAATCTTCACCACACTACGCCTACCAGTGAAATCAATGCAACAATAGAAAGAACTAACTAACTAACTAATACCAGGGGGGTGTCACTCCGCAGTTTAGGTACGTTCGGCCGGCGCGCCTGCCGGGCAGGCGAATGGCAGAAGGATGCCGCTCGGCTCGTACGCTCCACGTTCGCGCGTAAAACGATCGATCATTTCTGTGATTTTTGTGCACCGAACAATGACTACTAAACGTTCTTATAATCTGTATATAAGATACTGTTGTGTTTACGGGTGTCTAAATAAAAGAAACAACAAAAGAAACAACAAAACCGAACTCGCAAGTCGCTCGCAACCCTAACCAGCGAGCGAGCTGTTTGAAGCATTCATAGAAATAGAAACGCTCGCGCGTCGCTATTGGGTACAGTTTTGCTTGCATGCGCGAACTCTAGGTTATTATAACAGTAGGCAAGCGATGACAAAGCAACCGGAATTGGACTTTCTTTCCACGCAGAAAAATTTATTTTTATTTGAATGAGCTTGCAGAGTGAGTCTTCTGTGCCTTAGCACTATTATTTATTCTGTGCTAATACCTTGGTGATTGGGGAAATAATCTAAATAAAAATAATAAATAATCTATCTTAATAAAAGAGTTCCGTTTTATCACTAAAGATAAAGATACCAAAACAATTGAGACGTTCAACAGCCAACTCCCGTCACATGCTAATTTGGAAAAGGATATAGATCGAACACATATCCCAATACAAAGGTGAAATATTCCGACGTATTAATAAATAACTTAAACAGCATAGAAGCAGAGATCCCGTCATCAAACAACACAATAGAACAGATGGTCTTGAAACAAGCAAGGCAAGAAACGAGTAATACGACGAGTTCTTCAATATATATCTTTCTTTCTGGGTGTAACTTTAGACTCGAAACTTCAATGGCATGCGCATATCGCAACATTAGCTGGTAAGCTTAGTTCTGCTTCCTACGCTATTAGAAAAGTACGACAGCTAACAGATGTTGATACTGCTAGAACTGTATACTTTAGTTATTTCCATAGCATCATGTCATATGGCATTCTTTTGTGGGGATTAGCGGCTGGCATTAATGCTATATTCATCTTGCAAAAACGAGCAATCAGGGCCATCTATAAACTAGGCTCCAAAACTTAGCTTAGATACAAGTTCAAGGAAATAGGTATACTGACAGCTGCATCTCAATTTATATAAAATTGCATTCTTTTTGTACGTCGCAATATTAACTTGTATACCAAACATGGTGATTTACACAATCGTAATACTAGAAATAGAAACAAGCTCGTAATGCCTCGGTACCGTTTAGAAGAGGTGCACGGATCTTTCGTTGGTCAAGGTATATCACTACATTGTATAAAACAAAGTCGCTTTCTCTGTCCCTATGTCCCTTTGTATGCTTAAATCTTTGAAACTAGCCAAACGGATTTTGATGCGTTTTTTTTTAATAGATAGAGTGATTCAAGAGGAAGGTTTATATGTACTTTTTATCCCGATATTCCCACGGGAACGGGAACCACGCGGGTGAAACCGCGGGCGGCCGCTAGTACACATATATAACAAAATCCCAAGTGATATCTTGGATTTACCATATCTAGAGTTTAAGAATCATATAAAGAGTGGCCTCCTCAGAAAAGGCTATTACACTGTAAATGATTATTTGAACGACAAAACACCTTGGTCGTAACACTCGTAACAAATGTTCCTAGTATGATATTGTGAGTCGTGTCCTATATTTTATATTATTAGCGTTTATATTAGTTAAGCTTTTAATTCGGTCATTTAAGGTAGGCAGTTTGAGTATGTCATGCTCACTAAAACATTTCTACGGTGGTGGCGTGTGAAGCGGGTCGTTACGTTCCCTAAAATATGGTTGAGCGAAGCGATGGCTGGTTCATGCGTCATGCTCGTGAACGGGTGCTGCCAGTGGGAATGGGTCTGCTCTTATCTGCTTGCCTTAAAATGTGTTTTGTTTTGTTTTTATTCATTTTATTAAGAATAACATTTGAAACATGTATGGCGCAACTTGCAGTATATAGTAGAATTGTCTTTTGTTTTAAACTAATATTAAAGCTTTAAGTAGAGTTCCTAAGTAACTGAAAATTGTTCACCGCTATGATCATTAGTTCGCCTATACTTATTTATCATAACCCATTGTGTAATTGTGATGGAAACTGACCTTAGTCATACCATGTTAAGGTCATTTTTCAATTTGACGACTCTGTATGAAATAAAACAGGGAGAAAAAAACAACCCTTGGAGTTTCTTGCCGGTTCTTCTCCAAGGCCTCCCGCTGTAGGGTTTGCGAACCGATGGCGTAGCTTCTATGACGTTCACAAGTATTGTAAACAACAATCTAAATTGAATAAACCAATTTGAATCTTGAATCTTGAATCTTGAATACCTTGGACCCGCGCTTTATAGCTGGGGAGATTGCAAGGCAAAGCACAAGAGTATTGGGCCTCCAGTAGGGCAAGCACAACTTGTGCGCGACTCGAGTGAAAAAGAGTCGTGGGCACTTTCAACCAATCAGATCGCTCGTAGATAGCGCGCTTGACTTAAGGCGACGTGCTGATTGGTTGGAAGGAGCGCGACAAAGAGTTGAGTTGAGTTGAGAAAGAAATGTGTTCATAAGATTTCAACTTGCTCCTTGTTTGGAGACAATCCATCAAGGTTCCAGGATACAATCTTAAGGGAAGTCATCGCGACTCTCTTGATATTAGAGTTGTTAAGATACTAATTTAATTAAAATAATTGTACTCATTTGTTGAAGGATCATATCTAATTTCTCTACTTGTTTCAAGATCAAGACCATCTGTTCTATTGTGTTGTTTGATGATGGGATCTCTGCTTCTATGCTGTTTAAGTTATTTATTAATACGTCGGAATATTTCGCCTATGTATTGGGATATGTGTTCGATCTATACCCGCTTATTTAAATACGTTAGCTGACGGGTTTTCCACCAACATAGAGCCAGCTGACGTTTTTAGGGTTCCGTAGTCAACAAGGAACCCTTATAGTTTCGCCATGTCCGTCTGTCCGTCCGTCTGACCCCAGTCTAGCTCATAGACTCTTAGTACTAGAAAGCTGTAATTTAGCATGAATATACATATTTATCACGCCAACAAAGTGGTAAAGTAAAATTTTGAAAGACATTTTTTTTAGGTTATCTCCCCTACACGTGAAGTGTGTATGTAATTTTTTTTCATGTCTACCCCATAGTGTGGGATGTCGTTGGATAGCAATTTCAAAAATATTGTGGGTTCGTAAAGACAGTTTTTGGATTGAGGCATCCGTTTGTGAATTATTAAGCTTTAACGTGCAAAATTTTGTTAGAGTCATGTGTCCCCCCCTGCCAGCCAAATGGTTGGTCTTGGATACGTGAAAAAATTCGCGATAGTAGTACATATGACGAAATTAAAAGGAAAACTATCACAGCTAAGTAGGCTTTACAAGTTTTTGAGATATAACACATTTTCGAAAACCACAAAAATAACTTTGTCATTCATACGAATACTATGAAAAACAAAGTTATTAACCACTTTACGTGTAGGGGAGGTAACCTAAAAAAAATATATTTTTCAAAATTTTACATTACCACTTTGTTGGCGTGATAAATATGTATATTCATGCCAAATTACGGCTTTCTAGGACTAAGAGTCTATGAGCTAGACTGGGGTCAGACGGACGGACAGACGGACATGGCGAAACTATAAGGGTTCCTTGTTGACTACGGAAACCTAAAAACGTCAGCTGGCTCTATGTTGGTGGAAAACCCGTCAGCTGACGTATTTAAATAAGCGATCGGCGCTCACGCCTGACTCTCATGCTCCCTATTTCACTGCACCAGCTGACGACATTTCCACCAACATAGAGCCAGCTGACGCTTTTATTTATTCAAAATAGCATGTAAACTATCATCTGACACATTTTCAAGTGAGAGGAAATCACTGAACGAAAAATTTTTTTTTGCATGTTCCTATGGCCAGCTGACGTATAATCCACCACGGTACGGCCAGCTGACTTTTTTTATCGTCTAATAATTGCGTTAACTATCATTTAACAAATTTTCAGTCGAGAGGAAATGACTGAAAATAAAAAAAAAATTACGTTCACCATACTTCATAATACAACTCTCTCAAGCATTTCACGAGTTTTCGCTTGAGAGGAAATTGGCAGTAAAATCTGTTGCTGGCTCACGGACTATTATCTTTAGTGATAAAATGAACTCTTTTATTAAGATAGATTATTTATTATTTTTATTTAGATTATTTCCCCAATCACGAAGGTATTAGTTAGTTAGTTAGTTTTCTCTATTGTTGCATCGATTTCACTGGTAGGCGTAGTGTGTTGTCTAACAATGTCTTTTATATTTTTATATGCATAAACCGTTGCGCAATTAATTCTAAGCTGATTTTTGTTCATGATTGTATAGGTGAAATCCGATTTATCTGCGACACTTTCAAGAAGTTCCGTGAGCTTGTTACGTCTTCAATGCCATATAGAAATATTGGAATCCTATCATTCGTATAACTTCGGTAATAAATTAGCTACAAACTTAAAATTTTGGTGTCCTATTGTGCATGCAGCATTTTCGCGTTCTAAACCTATCCAGTGTTTGCTTCACGTTTGACTTGGCGGGGACCCTGCCGTGCCCCCAAATATACAAATATAAGCATAAAGTAGTAAAAATGTCCGTTATCAGTATAATTTCCAAATACGGGTTCAACGGATGTTGCTTACATAATCTCGTCTGTCAAGGTGTTTCGGCAGAAAACGACTTGGCAGACTTATATATTCCTGAAATAAGGGTTCATACTCACCGACTGGAATTGGTTTCATGCTGGTATCATATAGGTATATTAATGGGTCCCGATGGTCACCTTTGAGAGCGTCTGCCAAGCACTTCCGGCAAAAAAAATACTGGCAGATTTCGCTTTTCTGTATCTACCAGTAAATTTCTAACTGATAACGTAACTATTATATCGGTATCAGATGGGTAAAAAACGCCCCCTTTTTCGCACCGAAAATGACGGTTTTTTCTTTACTTGCGGCAAGTTCCGCCATGGCAGACTATCACATTCGGACTTAGCATCACTTTTATGGAAAGCCATTGTGCATTTCATCGCGGTATCAAATCGGTACGAAATTTTGCGGTCGGCTCTCCACCTATATGTTTATCAACTTTGATAGAAACTTAAATGTGTCTTGTTCTTTAGTATTTATTTTTGAAATACGTACTAAAATTTACAACTGAAAATCAGCGTTTGCTTGCGTTGCAAGACAAGTAATATGACGCTGAGCTGCGACCATTGAGTACTGCTGCGGCACGGCACACACACATTTTTATTTTGAACTTTTTGTCTTATTGGGTCTAATTTGTGTTTTCTATTCTTGTTCGTAATACAGTGCTTCCTTCTCTTATACCTATGTGAATATGCCTTGTATTTAATGAATATGTGTGTCTGTAGTAAGAATCTACAATCTCTATTTGGTGGTAAAATATATTTGTGTGTTTGCAGACTTGATGCAGTTGAAGAGCTAGACTGTAATAAATTAAATGGCAAACGACCATGCAATAATTATGCATTAAATGAAATGAAGCAACTTAGAAACACGTCCAATAATAACTAAAAATACAAAAATAAAATTATATTAAAAAAACCTTTTATTTAAAATCAAGCTTTTATTCAAATGTCCTAAAAAGAATAAAATAAACTTTATATCAAGTCAAATCCAACAAATTTATTACATTAAACAATTTATTTGTTTTAAAAGCTTGTCGCGAGATTTTATTGTTACTGGGCTTACACTAAACACAAATGCTTTAACTTATATTTGACATATGAAATTAAATAAAGCGACAAGCTTTTAAAACATATAAATTGTTTAATGTAATAAAGTTGTTGGATTTGACTTGATACAAAGTTTATTTTATTCTTTTTAGGACATTTGAATAAAAGCTTGATTTTAAATAAAAGGTTTTTTTAATATAATTTATTCAAACTTGAATATAGCTTGGCCAAAGTGCAGCCAACAAAAAAAAATTGCAGATTACTATTGTAAATAGTGTAACGATCGTTTTTTGTTATGACGTCAACAGTGTACGATTAGTGGCCAAGCAGTTATTCAAGTTTTAAAATGACAATTTTTTCTCTTTATTTTCAAACTTGAATACAGCTTGGCCAAAGTGCGGCCAACGAAAAGAAAATGCATATTACTATTGTAAACAGTGTAACGATATTTTTTTGTTATGGCGTTAACAGTGTACGATTAGCGGCCATACAGTTACTTAAGTTTGAAAATGACATTTTTTTCTTGATTTTCATACTTGAATGCAGCTTGGCCAAAGTGCGGCCAACGAAAAAAAATTGCATATTACTATTGTAAACAGTGTAACGATCATTTTTTGTTATGACGTCAACAGTGTACGATTAGCGGCCATACAGTTATTCAAGTTTGAAAATGACATTTTTTTCTTCATTCTCAAACTTGAATACAGCTTGGCCAAAGTGCGGCCAACGAAAAAAAATTGCATATTACTATTGTAAACAGTGTAACGATCATTTTTTGTTATGACGTCAACAGTGTACGATTAGCGGCCAAGCAGTTATTCAAGTTTGAAAATGTCATTTTTTTCTTCATTTTCAAACTTGAATACAGCTTGGCCAAAGTGCGGCCAACAAAAAAAAATTGCAGATTACTATTGTAAATAGTGTAACGATTATTTTTGTTATGGCGTCAACAGTGTACGATTAGCGGCCAAGCAGTTACTCAAGTTTGAAAATGACATTTTTTTCTTCATTTTCAAACTTGAATGCAGCTTGGCCAAAGTGCGGCCAACGAAAAAAAATTGCATATTACTATTGTAAACAGTGTAACGATCATTTTTTGTTATGACGTCAACAGTGTACGATTAGTGGCCAAGCAGTTATTCAAGTTTGAAAATGACATTTTTTCTCTTTATTTTCAAACTTGAATACAGCTTGGCCAAAGTCACTTTGTGTTGTAGTCAATATCTATTTTAGGGAGACATATTTCCTTATTCTGGCTCTGTAGTGTACTAGACCTTAGTTAAAGTTACTATTTAGCTAAAAGTATTGCATTATTGTTTAGTCGATTCACGTACCTACCCAGCAGGTGGGACGTTCGTGGGTCAGTTATAATGCTGACGAGGAACTGATCTCAATGTAATAACTGATATTCTGATAAACGATAACATTTTACGTGGTGAGTCAATCCGTTTTGCGATCGTATTTATACCAAAAATTATGACAATTTCAAACTTGAATAACTGCTTGGCCGCTAATCGTACACTGTTGTCGCCATAACAAAAAATGATCGTTACACTGTTTACAATACTAATGTGCAATTTTTTTTCGTTGGCCGATACTTTTACTTTTTTGGTCCAAACATGTATGAAGCGTGACTGATCTCCTTTGTTTATTCAATTTAGATTGTTATTTACAATACTTGTGAACGTCATAGAAGCTACGCCATCGGTTCGCAAACCCTACAGCGGGAGACCTTGGAGAAGAACCGGCAAGAAACTCCAAGGGTTGTTTTTTTTCTCCCTGTTTTATTTCATACAGAGTCGTCAAATTGAAAAATGACCTTAACATGTTATGACTAAGGTCAGTTTCCATCACAATTACACAATGGGTTATGATAAATACAGTTAAGTATAGGCGAACTAATGATCATTCAAAGCTCGGAAAGCTTATAATAATTTGTAAATCTGATTCTGACTGAAACGTGATCATAATAACACAAAGGTTTCACTCTTTATGGGCGTTTGTGCACTACCACTGAATTTTACCGATCCGGAAAAAAACGGATGCTTGTATTTAATTAATTACTAATATAAATGATTAATTATTAAAATACAAGCATCCGATTTTTTCCGGATCGGTAAAATTCAGTGGTAGTGCACAAACGCCCTATGTGTTCTGTGGGTTTTACCGTATAGGTAGGTATTTAGTATTTTCAAAGATACAGCTTGAAAGTTTGTAATAAGAAAAAATATTTTACCCAGTTTTATTTATTGGTACAAAATTTCAAAAGTAGTAGGTTCAAATAGGAGTAGATAAAACACAAATATTTATACCGTTATTAAAACTATTGTTAATTCCTCTTGTTTTCCAGTAACCTCATTAAACTTATATGTCCTTTGAATATTTCATATTCTACTTTACTTTAGAAGGTTTTATCCAAAACAAACAACAGTGGCGTTTCCAAAAGCTCAAAAACATTATGATATGAGAAGTTTCTCCACATAAGCACTATTATAAATATCGCGCGTCCTCCATAACGAGAACTAAATATTTTCCTCGGTTAATTAAAAGGGTGCCACTGGATAAACAATCCTCAGCGATACGACACCCAATCGAGGTTGTTTTTAATGACTATTAATTTTTAGTTTCAGCGCCATCTAGCGGATTATTTTGACATTAACATGACGCGAAGCCCTTACTAGAATGTTAATGGTAGGATTTCTTTTTTTTATTCAAGTGGAAATATCAAAATTAATTTGTAAACATTGTATGAAAGGCAATTTTTTAATAAAATCGTATTTTATGATAAAATTTGAATACTTAGTAAATGTTATTTTTAAAAGTTTTCTCAAACACATTGCGTGGACCAAAACGTAAGCTACAACTTTCATCAACCAACTTAGTAGGTATCCGCCATTATTCACAAACCAACTTAGTACCAAATGCATGTCAAGTCTCAGAGCATGTTACTGACGTCACGTCCTGTCACACATAATACACTATTTCGCCAAAAATGACATCGGGGGTGTAACTCAGTGGTAGAGTGTCTGCTTCGCATGCTGAAAGTCCTGGGTTCAAATCCCAGCACCTCCAAATATTCTTTTTTTGTGTTCCTAGTGTAACTATCTTAGTTAAATGCGAAATAATTATGGCACTTTTAGAACTTTTAAGGGAAATCTAATATGAAAACTATTTAAATAAAAATCGGAAGCAAAAGTACTTTTAACATGTATTGAAAATTAATGATAAAATTAAATACAAAATGATAGTCGATTTGATAACAAGGTTCGGTGTTATCTAGCGCACGTCTCTCGGCCAAATAGGCTGTTGTCCAGTCCTTGTCATCTGAGGAAGGGAGGCGAGGGGGTGCCATGGCTGGTGACATCATGCATGGTTTCAGTAACATCAGTAGTTTGTTGCTAACACGGCCTCTCCTGACGGAGGAGCGTCCTCGATGCTCTCTTGGTCTGTTGTCCTGGCTCCGGCTGAAGTTGTCCCTTGACCAGGTTGGTCATCGGTCTCGTCACCTGCAGAGTAAATACAATCGATTGTAAGTAAATACCATGGCAGTACCTCCAACGTTATCGAGGGTTTAGGGACCGATATTTTTTTTTTTCAATGCGCTTTCATACATTTCCACGTGATACTTTTTTTTTCAAACAAAACATTTTGTTTACAACTATTCCCTGGTAGGTACACGAAACTATTTCGATGCCATCAAGGCTTTACTCGACAACTGAAACACTAAACCGATGCCTTAAAGGGCCTTACACGGTAAATGGGCATAACACGTATTCCGTTGCCATTGAGGCCTTACACGCGAATACTAACTTATCGATGCCAATGTAGGCCTTACACGATAGACAGCCTCCCGTTACCACAAAGGGCTTTACACGCGAAAACTAACACATCGATGCCAATCTAGGCCTTACACGATAACACTATGAAATGCAATGCCATTAAGGCCTTACTTGCTAATACAGCCGTAACCTAACTGCCGACTCTATGCAACTCTAGGCCTTACGACAGCCCGATCTTAATAGGTTTTTAATACAGGAGGTATCAAACACGAACTCCTTTAATATTCACAAAGATGTTTTGTTTTGTGTGAAACGCCAGTATAACGTGATCTCGAAATTCGTTCCTCCTAAAATAGCCGGCCAGGCCGAGGAATTGCCTGACTTGTTTTACTGTGTTAGGCACAGGTGAATTTGCTAGTGCCTCTATTTTTTGCACACTCGGCCGGACCTGACCATTACCAATCGTTCTTCCTAGATACTCTACTTCAGTAGTAAGGAAAGAACATTTTCGTAAATTTATAGAAAACCCGGCTTATTTATCACTGCAGATAAGCGCTCTTTTTCATCGCCGAACAACGGAGTGTTTATTGAAGTGAGCTGAGTAGTCGACTTACTATGAGTCACATTATTTACTTATTTATAAACTGTTTCTAACTATTCGCTGAGAGTCGCTCGTACGGATGTAAGCGATACCTTCCCTATTCAAAACATCCGTGCCGATAAGAACCGGCGCACTAAGATAATTGCGTGGTACAACATAAAGATCTACCTCTAGAGTAACGTCGCTAAACTCTATGGGCAAAGTTACGAAACAATCGGATCGCATTTCTACTCCGCCTAAACCGCGTAATATCTGGACACTTGAGTTCGTTCGACGAGAGAAATGCTTAACAAGGTCACTTGAAATTAGTGAAATACTAGACCCGCTATCAATCAACACGTCAGTGGGAATACCACTTATTACAGCTGTTACAATATCGGTTTTATTTTGATGGCATTCTGTTTCGCGGCAAAAGTTTATGTTTGCTTTATTTCTCGTTTCCGATCGTTCCTTGGCAAAACATCTATCATCACTATGGCCTATCTTCTTACAAAATGAGCACACGAGTTTTGCTGAAAACTTATTCATAGACTCCGGGTTAATAATCGATTTGCCTTTATTCGCGTCATCATCGATTTTAATTCGTTTGGGACAGTGTTTCATTTTATGTCCCGATTTTTTTGCAATTATAACAACGCACAAGTGTACCTGTATTTTGGGCTGGACGCTTATGTCGATTAGAGGATAAATCATAGACATTGCGGTCCGTGCGTGCGCCTATGTTACTGTTGTTAGGTACACTCGCACTCGTACGACAAGGTTTCGCATAGCTCGATAAGAACTCCACAATTGTTTCGGGTGTCAATTTCGCGTTTGTAGCGGCCGCTCGTATTTGAGGGTCTTTTATGCCACGTACGATTACATCACACAATAAATCGGTACTTAATCCTTTTACAATTCGTAGCCGTAACAAAGACTTTCGCGCGTATTCTGCATATGTGGAGTACTTATCAGAATCTTTGCTCATTACATCAAAAAGTATATTTGCAACGTCAATGCGGCGTGGACAAAGTTATCTAAGTTCCAATTTAAAATTAGACCAGTTACGATCGTTACTGGTCCACTCGCGCAACCATGAGCGTGCCTCACCTTTTAACGATAATCCCACACGAGCAAGGCACTCTTTATCATCCCATTGGTTTTGCGAGCGAGCAACGTCCACTTCATCACACCACGCATCGACGTCATGAATACTGGGATCAAAATCGGACACATAATAATGGTTTGATCTCACCGGATTTATGGTTCTCAGCGCGTCGATGAGACGCTCCGTGACGTCCGCTGACGCCGCCTGCGTCCGCCTGCGTCCTGTTTCCGTGTTGTCAGCGACGCTCAGGGTGCAGCTGTTTGGTCCGGCGTGCACAGGAAGTGGCGGAGTGGCTCCACCGTCCCGGTCTGCGCTGGAGGCGCTGATCAGGTCGGCACTGGGGGCACCGGTCGGAGCTGATGCCACACTGGCGGGGGTGCCGGCGCGCTGCTCCAGTGTTGCGAGGCGGTTCAGGATCGCTTCCATCGTCGCTTCCAGTCTACCTATATTAGGGACAGAAGCTGGCGAAGACGTGCGCTCTCGCGATTTCTTACGATTTTTGCTAGACATGACCGGAAATTAAATTCAAAATGGCGGGAATATGCGGCCTTTTTGGCGTTCAATTCCACATCTGATTTTAGAACTTTTAAGGGAAATCTAATATGAAAACTATTTAAATAAAAATCGGAAGCAAAAGTACTTTTAACATGTATTGAAAATTAATGATAAAATTAAATACAAAATGATAGTCGATTTGATAACAAGGTTCGGTGTTATCTAGCGCACGTCTCTCGGCCAAATAGGCTGTTGTCCAGTCCTTGTCATCTGAGGAAGGGAGGCGAGGGGGTGCCATGGCTGGTGACATCATGCATGGTTTCAGTAACATCAGTAGTTTGTTGCTAACAGCACAATAATTATAGGGCATATTTTATTTGTAACAATATTTACAACAAAGCCTTCATGTTGTAAATTTAAACAAATTAAAGCAAATTAATAAAATTAAATTAAGAATTTCAGAATAAATTTTCATTACAATAATAATGCAGGAGGCCAATTCTGCTAACGTTAAGTCAAAATCGTGTCTCAATCGTGTTTCAGTAGTAGTTCAGTTGTAGTGTTTTTTTACACACTAGTTACAAGAAATGTGTACTTTTTTCACAATACTACTGATGGTCACATCACACCACACACTACATTCACATCACATCATACTGTCATAATTCTTGTAACTAGTGTGTAAAAAAGCACTACAACTGAATTACAATTGAAACACGATTGAGACACGATTATGCATTAACGTTAGCAGGCTTGGCCCCCTGGTCTTGCGACTGCTGCGACTCCCGGTCCACCCGGAAGGCACCACTCAGCCATGAAGGTCGTTGTCAGTCAAGAATTCAAGATTATGTATGTGATGGAGTCCAAATTGATTTATTTATTATCTGTCTTCGAGCAACGCGGCCTTCCGTCCCGGAACGGAAGGCGACGGAAGGCCGCGTTGCTCGAAGATCTCTGTTATGTGGTAAACATTCAGATTTGTTTAGCCTTTTCGCTTGATTGAAAAACAAACATGCAAACTTTCGCATTTATAATATTAGTAAGATTATTATTTAATTTCACGTCGTCATAATCATAATGCCAGAATGACTAGGTACATTCATTTTATTTATTTAAAGTTCCACGCATCGTTAGTAGGCCCAGTAGAGCATGGTGCGTGGCGCCACGTGCCACTCCGCAGAGATTCATTAAACTCATTAAATCGCACCAACTGTTTATTAATATTAAGTGATTGACGTACACCTGGCGAAAATTATACTTACGGAAATATTTCATACGATACAATACACAGATAGGGCCTATCTACCATAACTTTTCTATTTTTACCGCCTCTGTAGCAAAGAATATAAACACTTATCTGTAGTCTAGTGGTTCACACCACCGGTTACAGACCCAGTCTGGGGTTCGTTTCCCAGTGGGGGTACATATTGTATTCGGTTTGGTTGGTGGTAGGACTTGCTACTATGGTTGCGGACTAAGGTCCGCCTGGATAGCTACCAACATCATATCTAGTCTGACGCCTTAACAATAATGTTTTCAGCCTTAATGTGTTCCGGCAGTTAGAGGTAAGATAGGTAGTTCCTCAGTGATTGAGGATTCCATAGAAAACGACACGAAAAGATAACGATACGAATATGGAAACGATCGACAAGTTTTCATCTGATGTTAAGTGGTGATAAGGGTGGAATTTCCACAGTAATACACAGTGGTGTAAAAAAATGCATAGGTACTGGATGAAAACTTGTCGATCGTTTCCATATTCGTATCGTTCTTTTCGTGTCGTTTTCTATTTTGTACTTATTACAAACTAGCGGCCGCCCGCGGTTTCACCCGCGTGGTTCCCGTTCCCGTGGGAATATCGGGATAAAAAGTACATATAAACCTTCCTCTTGAATCACTCTATCTATTTAAAAAAAACGCATCAAAATCCGTTGCGTAGTTTCAAAGATTTAAGCATACAAAGGGACATAGGGACAGAGAAAGCGACTTTGTTTTATACTATGTAGTGAAGTGATGAAGTGAAGTTTAAGGTAGGTACCTATATGGAATGAATTTTCGAAGATCCATAAGCGTCGGTTTTTCAAAATCCTTTTGAGTACCTGCCTACCAAAAGAAGGTTTAGACTTTACTTGAAGTTATTCACAACAAACCTTCGAGTTCTAGGCCAAGTTACAATATTGAATGACTTCTGCGGCACAGATAGTTTTGTTTCGGAGCGCTCCTATGTGACAAGGTTTCTATTGTGTAATGTAGACATGTTATTGCTTATTAGCTACTTATTTAGGGTGTTGTAAAAAAAAAGTGTTCAAAAAAATCAGCTGTTCCATAGAAAATTTTAAATCGAATAAGTAGATTAAAATTTATGGAACAGTTGATTTTTTTCGCGATTTCAATGTTGGTTCCCTAGTAAAGGTTGTTTGTATGCATGAGTACATTGACCCCTTAAAATTCCGTCGACTTTTTTTACAACACCTTACATAATTTGGCCAGCCAATCAGTCAATAAAAAACAACAGATCAGAATTACTATAGTTGAATTATTGACCTTTCCTTTTCAACCCTAAGGTCAGCCATAATCCTAAATAATGGAAGCCTCTTCACCTGATGAAGCCAGCTGATTTGTTATTCCATTTGGGCTGGCATTTGGGCATCCTCCTCACTTATTCACCACCACCCCTAATGGGGTTTACCTTTACAACTAGCTGGGTCTGAAATGCCTTGGTTTGGTTCATTATTAAAAGCCAGGTAGGTACCTGTACCTATTTAACAGGGGTGGTGGTGGTATTACAATTTGGTTGATGGTAGTACTTGTTCTTAGTCCGACTGGCTAATAGCTACCACCTCTTATCAAGTCTGACGCCATAACAATGTAGTTTTCAGCATTATTGTGTTGCGGCAGTTAGAGATAAGAGCCAGTTCCTCGGTGATTGAGGATTCCGGGAGTAGTGCGCTTCCACCTTCAGCCTTATCACTACTTAACATCAGGGGTGATGAAGGCTAAGTGCTACCCCGGTAAGGCGATACTCGGAAAAATCGTGCTGAAGCGAGATAGCAATGAGAAAACGACGCGCGCGGGAGCGAGACCGATTTTGCAGATTAGGCAAAAAAAACACAAAATGACTTCGTATTAAAAAACTATAGCGATTTTAAAAAAAATGCTTCTACACGATCCTAAATATCATTGGTGTCCACTAATCAAACCAATTTCCAATAGTATATGTAGCCCCATTTATGAATAATCTTGAAAATTTGTATTTACTAGAGGTCTTTTCGAAAATAAAAAGTGTCGAGGCAAAATCATAAAATTGTGTTTCTGAAACTATACGAATCTAGATAAAGGTATGAAGAAATATATATCTTATTTCCAGATTTGTAACAACTCTAACCGTCCTATAGTTTTATATCAAAAAGTGCATATTTTTCCGAGTAGCGCCTTAATAATAATAAAAAATACTGTGATTGGCGGAAACAGTAGCTGCTGCTATCAATGTTTACATAAAAGAGATAAAATCAACGTATCCCATCAAAAATTATATTGAAAACTCGACTTTTACTCCAGATTGAATTATAATAAACAAATGTCATTGTTGGCGACTGGCTGAGATGCCACCTTTTTGATACGACAGTTTATATTTTTATAATGACGTTTACTTTTAAATCTGTTTCACATTTGGATTGACTTTAGTTGTCATTTTAGTTTCGTGTTGTGTGTCCCTTTGCCTTGTATATAGTTGATATTATTTTAATTATTAAATTGTGATTACCAAAACTAAGTGTTTCCATCATCCTTCTACTAAAATTACATACAGTCCACTTCGCTCACCAACATTTGAGACAGAGACGCCCAACGTTTTCTCTGGCGTAACAAAGACGGCGAGCTGAAAGAGTATCGCATGTCCTCCATGATTTTCGGCGCGGTTTCGAGTCCGTTCATCGCGCTCTACATTAAAAACAAAAATGCAAGAACATTCCAAACCGATTACCCCGCCGCTTGTAAGGCAATAGTTGACGACCACTATATGGACGACTATTTAGGTAGCCATTCCAGTGCCACCGACGCGGCGCAGCTGGCCGCCGACGTAGTCACCGTTCATAAAGCCTGTGGTTTCGAGATGCGCGCGTGGACTTCAAACGATCCGGAGGCACTTTCGCTTATCCCAAAGGAACTTCGAAGCGACGCAACCTCCGACGTCTATTTACCTCCTAGTAGCGAGGTCGGCGTATTGGGTGTTAAGTGGAACCCACGCCAGGATTCACTGGGTTTCCGCGCAGTTTCGCAGTTACCGGCCGACACCTTAACCAAACGTAGTCTCTTGTCTAACGTCATGAAGGTCTACGACCCCCTCGGCCTACTAATGCCTGTCATCATCTGGGGCCGCATTTTGATACAGAAACTATGGAGGGCAGGGGTCGGCTGGGACTCACCGCTTCCCGAGACGTACGTAAGTGAATGTGAAGACTGGTTTTCACAATTGCAAGTTGCATCCAACATAAAAATACCTCGTTGGTATATGACTAAGATGGATTTAGTAGATACACAATTACATGTAGTAGCCGATGGCGGCGAACAAGCTTACGCATGTTACGATGACGGCTCTGTATCCACGACTTTAATCGGCAGTAAAGCACGCTTTTCGCCGTTAAGACCGGTTTCAATTCCACGCATTGAGTTACAAGCTGCGCTTATAGCCTCTCGTTTCGCGCAAACAATTTTGCAAGCTCATCGAATTAAGCCCTCTGAGATCACTTTTTGGACAGACTCAACCACCGTCCTTAAGTGGATTCAGAGTGATGCTCGGGCGTTTAAACCATTCGTGGCGCACAGGTTGGGAGAGATATTGGAAACCACCAACCCGTCCAACTGGAGGTGGATCCCTACCTCTCTCAACGTCGCCGACGACGCTACAAAACCAAAAAAATTAAACCTCACACAGTCCCATCGATGGTTTACAGGTCCTAAGTTCCTGTTACAGCCGCTATACGCTTGGCCGACCGAGCGAGTTGCTGACGTCGAGGAGACTCTACCAGACCTCGAGTTGAAGTCGGAGCTGGTGGGGTTACTCCTCGACGTCCCTTTCTCGAGTCCAGTACCTGACGCGACGCGTTTTAGCTCTTGGCTGCGCCTTTTGCGCGCCACCGCCCGTGTTCTTCAGGGTGCGCGAGTGTTCCGGCTTAAACTGTCTCGGCCAATAGATCGAAATTCTAAATTATTCATCGACAGCACCACATCTCCTTCACAACTTCACGCGGCGGACATTATAACAGCTGCGAAGATGATACTCCAACGAGCTCAGAAAGACAGCTTCCCCGATGAGCTGAAAGCAGTCGAATCTTTACAGCCCAAAAACAGCCGAATAGCAAAACTCGCGCCGATTCTTGACCAGGACGGCTTGCTGCGGCTGGACTCGCGGATAAAGTATGCGCCAGGAGTGAGTGAGAGAGCCATATCGCCTGCTATTCTGGACGGTCAGCATCATGTCACACGACTCCTCATCCTTCACGAGCATATTCACGCCGCACATTGTTTCAACGAACTCGTCCTTAATGAGGTCAGGCAGAAGTTTTGGATACTCAAAGCAAGAGACACCATCCGTAGCGTAGCCAAAGCCTGTCTCCAATGCAGAAGGTGGAAGGGCCAACCTGCTCGACCTCAAATTGGCAATCTACCGGAAGAGCGACTCGACCATCACAAGAGGCCGTTCACGCACGCACGTAGGCCTAGATTATTTCGGTGCGATCACTGTCACAAGATTCCGACGCCATGAAAAACGCTACGTCGCGCTGTACACCTGCCTAGTAACGAGAGCCATCCACTTGGAACTTGTCACCTCTCTTTCATCCGACGCTGCCATTATGAGCCTAAGACGTTTCATTGCTCGCCGAGGTTCGCCTTCAACAATATTCACAGATAATGGCACCAACTTTGTCGGAGCCTCCCGAGAGCTACGCTCGTTACAAGACGACGCAGTGCAAGAATACGCCACAAACCATAAAATCGAATGGCGTTTCATCCCACCGGCATCACCGTTCATGGGCGGAGCGTGGGAAAGATTGGTGAGAACCGTGAAGACGGCCCTGAGAGCCTGCCTCGCCGAAAAGGTATTGAAAGAAGACGTACTCTCAACACTACTCCTTGAGGCAGAGGCCATAGTAAATTCAAAACCTCTCACGTATGTGCCATCTACACCCGACTCACCAGTAGCGATCACTCCTTTCCACTTCATCCTGGGCTCCTCTTCAGTCGCACCTTGGACCAGCACGCTCACAGACGCAGATTTACACAGAAGGTGTGACTGGCGTCGAAGCTTACGTCTGGCAGACCAGTTTTGGGCACGATGGCTGCGCGAGTACCTGCCCACGCTCCGAGCAAGAGGACCCTCTACCAACAGAGTCAATTTCAGTGAGGGAGACGTGGTGCTGATCGCCGACTCTACCCTTCCTCGTGGCTTATGGCCGTTAGGAAGGATAGTGTCAACCTTCCCAGGGCCAGACGGAGCGGTCCGCGTGGCAGACGTCCGCACTAGGGGCGGCATACTGCGCAGACCGGCCCGTAAGCTGGTTCTGATAGAAGCGGCTTCCCAGCCAGTAGCCACCGCTTGTTAGTGTTCCACTGGGGGTCCGGTATGTTGGCGACTGGCTGAGATGCCACCTTTTTGATACGACAGTTTATATTTTTATAATGACGTTTACTTTTAAATCTGTTTCACATTTGGATTGACTTTAGTTGTCATTTTAGTTTCGTGTTGTGTGTCCCTTTGCCTTGTATATAGTTGATATTATTTTAATTATTAAATTGTGATTACCAAAACTAAGTGTTTCCATCATCCTTCTACTAAAATCACATACAGTCCACTTCGCTCACCAACAGTCATAATAACACGTTATAAATAGGTATAATACATATAAAACTCTAAATTGATTGACTGATTCATTCATTGTTGACATAGGCGTAGAGCCCTAACGGCTGAAGGTAGAGACACCGTTTTTTCTTGATAGGTACTTATTTGGTAATCCGTAACTTTCAAAATAAACGCACAACTATCTCACGCTAACGAAGTCGCGGAAAAAAGCTAGTACTTATGTGATATAAATTTTTGACAGTTTTCCCTAGACAAACTTTCCATCAACTTTCCCGTACAAAAATTACAATGTTAGAAGTTATTAAAAATAATGAATCATTCACATGACTTCATGTGTAATTTTAAGGTTGATTAGAACTTATATTATTTCAGGGATTCCTGAACCATAAAGTGAAATACAGTGAGTAAATAAAAAATAAAAAAAACGATAAAAAAACAGTCGAAAAGGCAAAGGCACCAATATTCGTTTAAAATTTAAATCCATAGAGAAGTGGCGGGAATTTTTACCTGTCAGTTGACAAAAGAGGTGTGGCAGATAAGGAGTTAGATGGCGGATCACCAGCGCGCGGAAATTGGCTCTCCTCGCAATTTCCCGAAGGCGGCAGGCGAAGCGTCTCTTTGGTCCGCCTGCTGGCTGTGGGATGACAACTGTTTGTTAGTTTTTCCAATTTGTGTACAATTTGTTTGTGTTTCTTTTTTTACCTGTTATGTATAAAGAAACAGGAAGTAGTGGAGAAAATTATAAAATATGACGTGGGAACAACAAAAAACATAAAAATGCGCGTTAATTACGCAATTTCAATTTAATTATATAATTACATTTACATTAACTTAGCAAATGAGCAACAAAATACCCAAAAGAAAATTAGTTAAATAAAGTTACTCACTAACATTTGTCTAAATCGGAGAATTAAGAGAAATCTTTCCATAGGTCAGTAGGTATTAATTAATTAATCTTGACTTAGTTTAAAGTAAAGTCGCTTCCCGTCGTTTATACGCTTAGATCTTTCAATCTACGAACGGATTATAATGCGGTTTTCATCGATACCTAGTGATTCAAGTGGTAGGTTTTTACATCTACTTCGCACCCGTGCGAAGCCGGGGTCGCTTGTATAAATTATATTTATTCTAGTTAAGATTTTAAATTATAAAGCATTCATAATGCAATTCAGTAAGCTACTTGCAGGGATGGTGGTTTTTTCCTACATCTTCCAGTTGTTAATCCAGCGTCATCCTGTGACTCCGTCCAACTTGGGCGTCAAATCTCGGCGTCGATCGTCGTGGGGCGTCGTGATTGACAGCTAATAACCGCAAATTTCCCGCGGGATCCCGCAATTTGTCCCCCCTGCTTCGACATCTAGAAATACCAATTTGACAGCATCTATGCTTAGTAAAAAGTCAGTTGGTTGTGTGAGGGAGTGGCTCATGGGTATAGAGACTTAGAACTAGGGTGTCGAATAATGCACTACTTACGATCAATAAGTATAACAGGAAAAAATACTAGCGAATACGTTTTGTTTATACCGAATATCGTTTTGAATCTTGAATCTACTAGAAATAAGTCCTTATTCGATTCAAGCAGGTAGCTATTAAACATTTTCAAATAAATAGTTCCACAAAATCGTGCTAAGCTGTACAATAAGCATTCTAAGCCCTTGGAGAGTGAAACAGCAAGTAAATCCTTGTATTGGTGCAGTGTCGGAGTGATGTATAAATATAAATGAATAGCCGTTATCTGCCGCATTAAATATTAATGAGCCGCCCATTACGGGAGAGCTTTTTACGCGACCGCCACGAGCACGGTGTGCACGCGGGCTTACATCTACTGGAAATGCCTGGAAATTTAGGGCGTTTGTGCACTACACTGAATTTTACCGATCCGGAAAAAAAACGGATGCATGTATTTTAATAATTAATTATTATAAATAACTAGCTTTCCGTCCGCGGCTTCGCCCGCGTGGACTTCACGACGCAATCCCGCGGGAACGTGATATTGTTCCGGGATAAAAAGTAGCCTATGTTCCTTTCCAGGCTTTAAAATATCTGTGTCCCAAATTTCAGCCAAATCCGTTCAGCCGTTTTGGCGTGATTGAGTAACAAACATCCAAACATCCAAACATCTAAACTTTCACATTTATAATATTAGTAGGATAGAATTTATTTATTTCGTGTAGTTTAGGGTTCGAAACATTGAAACTACACGAAATAAATAAATTCTTACTATTATAAATCATTAAATTATTAAAATACAAGCATCCGTTTTTTTCCGGATCGGTAAAATTCAGTGTAGTGCACAAACGCCTTTACTGAAACGCTTTGCGGAGCGGGCGCGGAGCAGAGCACAGCTTAGGTTAGGTTAGAATTACTATTGCAAGTTATTTAAATATAAATTAAAATAACTTGCAATAGTAATTTCATCTTTAGCGGTTGTCAAATATCCGGAAAGGTATTTCCACAGAACACGGAAAGATTTTTTTCTCTTGTAATTTCTTTCGCGTGTGAGGGTAGCACAGATCACCTGTATGTAGCAAGCTACAGAGGGTAGTAATATCATCACATTGATGAAATTAACGCTGGCTATACAGCGCGTAAGAAGTATTTGATAAATTCGACGCTTCTCGTAACGACTCCATAGCTCAGTGGTTAGATTAGAGCAGTCGCCCGGAAAGCGAAAGGTCGTGGGTTCGAGTCCCATCGGAGCTGGTTGTGAGACGGGTCGATTTTTTCAAAATACTTCATTTTCCATTTTTCAATTTCAAAATACTTCATTTTCCATTTTTCAATAATAAAAATTGCAATGTGAGTGAATGCAAAAAAGTAAAAATTAAAATAGCTTAGGTGTGTTTTCGTGGTTAGTCTGTGTGTGTGAGGCGATTTTAGTTGATCAACTTTTATCGTTCAACAAAGGTTGCAAACTTTTGTTGAATCGATTTTTGATTGAAAGTGTGTTCAGAAGGTTCAAATCGCATGCGATCAGTTGATCAACTAAAATCGAATCGTGTGAACTCGAAATTAGACACAACTGGGGTTGCCAGGCGTGGAATTTAGAGCGGGTGGGGATACAGAAGGCTGGGTACAGTAAAAGTTTTACTTAGGTAGGATTTCACTAATAAATTAAAACAAAATCATTAAGAGATCTCTGAAATCCCCATTTTTTATTTTTTTTTATTTTATCATGTAGGATATAGTTTGCAAGTCAACAATTTTTATTTTAATAATAATTAATTAATTAATAAGTTACCTAGTTACATGTTAATAAGTAGGTTGTCTGTGTGATAATGTTAGAAAATCCAAATTTTAATGTTTTGGGAATTTCGGGAATAATAAGTTATTCCCTCCACGTTTCTACATCTGTGTTCACTTTCTTAACACTAATCATAAGGCCAGCGATTGGGTAAAAGCCCGTAAATCTCCGGAACCCCCAATAACTTGCCCGTGCCTGCGGACCCCTAATTACGAACTACCACTAAAATATACTTGTGTATTTTTCTATTGTTATACTTATCTAAAGGCTCTCTAAGCGTTATAGCTTGTTTTACTTTTGGACGGCTTTCGTCACAACAGCTTTCAAATGAATTCAACAGCAAAGGTCTAAATTATAAACTCACTTATGAAAACTTACGTATTAAGGTCGCCGAGGCGTATCCGACTCAGTACAAATGACGGGTTTCGGATTTCAGTGACTGGCTTCATAGGTATCTCAGAACAATATTATTTTTCTGAGGTAGGTACACAGTGCGGCAACGTTTTCTGTTCTGGTGGCCAAAAACTGGAACTTAAGGCGATACTCGGAAAAAATGTGCTGAAGCGAGATAGCAATGAGAAAACGACGCGCGCGGGAGCGAGGCCGATTTTGCAGATTAGGCAAAAAAAACACAAAATCACTTCGTATTAAAAAACTACAGCGATTTAAAAAAATGCTTCTATACGATCCTCAATATTATTGGTGTCCACTTATTAAACCAATTTCCAATAGTGTAAGTAACCCCATTTAAGAATAATCTTCACTTTTCGTATTTTTAGAGGTCTTTTCGAAAAGAAAAAGTGTCGAGGCAAAAACATAAAATCTTGTTTTTGAAACTATACGATTCTAGATAAAGGTATGAAGAAATATATATCTTATTACCAGATTTGTAACAACCTGTAACCGTCCTATAGTTTTAAATCAAAAAGTCCATATTTTTCCGAGTAGCGCCTTAACGTATTTAATGAAATTTTGCTGCTAAATAAAGTTAATATACCTATCGGAAAGGTATATTAACTTTATGTGTCAACCACCACCACTTTGCGCCACTGTCACCGGAACAGAAATATTGTCGAGTGTGGCACTGTATCAAACTGTACTGCTTGATTATAAGTTTCGTAATGTAAAGGGCTCCACAGACTATCAGTCCGCCAGTCAGTTGTCAGTCAATCGGCCACACACTCCCAGTTTTACATAAAAAAACCGAATATCATGGCCGATTGCGACCAACTGACAGGCCGTTGTCTGCTGGCGGACTGATAGTCTGTGGGGCCCTTAAGAACGGACTAAATCTTCATACTTACTTTGTTTGTACTAAGACTTTGTCTTATGCATGTGAACAAGATCTATGTTTTGCCCTCTATGCCCTCATAATGCCCTCCAGTCTCAGTCACACCATCGGCGCATCTGTCATGATCGCGTGTCACAGCAGGCGGTGTCAATGATGACAAACGACGTCAACTGCACTAATCAACGTTCGGCAAACGGCAAGATAGCTCAGAGATCAGTTTAATTTTTTCCGAGTAGCGCCTTAAAACCTAGTTTGGCTTAACAAAAATTTAAAATTTAAGACGATCGCGAGAAATTTCTTACCTTTCAAGTGTTCTACAGGACTTCCGGTTCCCGTCCCAATTTTTCTTCGAAACCGGTACAAGCGGAGCTACTTCCTTATTTTTATACAAACATGCTAACTTTACGCCTCTATTGCAAATCACTACTCATTATTTCTCTTCGAGCAACGCGGCCCTTCATTCCGTCCCGGGACGGAAGGCCCGCGTTGCTCGAAGTTATTTCTCTACACTATCACTATTAAATAAATGCAAAATGATTTGTCTTTCGAATAAAATCATCAATTATGAACAAACATTTCCTCTTTTCCCCACAGCGAAAAAATACAAATACAAAATACAATTATGTAAAATAGTAGATTGTACAACAAGTGCTACCATTTAAAGTACCATTTTACCCGAGCCGTATATATCCACCCGAGCCGTAGGCAAGGGTGGATAGTCAATTCGAGGGTAAAATGGGTTTTATGTACGAGTTATACACTCTGCTTTTCACTTCAAATGTGACGAGGAAAATAAATAGCAATATTGCAAAAAAAGATAAAAGACTTCGCCATATTGGCGGTAAGACTTTCTTTTTCTTTATTATTTGTACGTGGCAGTGGCAGCACCGTGACTTTAGCATAGATCGTAGTCCATAATGCTCTTTAAATACTTATTTCTTAGAAAACTCATTAATTTTGCCTAGTTTTATTAATTTAGCAATTTAATATGGATTAATGTACAACATTGAAGAAACAGGATGAAATAACAAGTTTATTTAACGATGTTTAAATGCGTGTGTGACTGTTTACCTGACGATCTTTGTCTCAGACAAGTTTCTGCTCAAAAAAGGAGAAAATATTCACAATTTTATTTACTTAGGCCCACCTACAGCAGCAATATCAAAGTATGATTGTAAGCTGAAAACTGAAAAAGCTTTGAAAGGTTGACAGCTCTCCTTTACTTCTCTCAACAAAAGTTTTCGCTCTGTGATTTGGTAATAAGCCTAAGCCTGTGACACATGATTTACGATTTAACGAGTAGGTATAGGTACTTCAACCTCCGAAAGGGCAGATGCACTACACTCGTAAAGTTTAAGTACCTACTCATAAGATCGAAGGGGTAGGATAGGACACAATATCAATACAACATCAATACTTGATACCCACTTAATTTTTTATCTCAGAGATCATCCTTATAGCATTTCTGAATAAGTATCCGAATTAGAAACACGAAATTATGATTTTTGAGTTTTAAGTTTAGTTATGCATCCACAATGCAATTCTGTAAATATAAGTATAGCCGCCTCAGTGGTCTAGTGGTACACACCACCGGTATCAGATCCAGAGGTCCTGTGGTCGATTTCCAATGGGGTACTTATTGAATTCGGTTTGATTGGTGGTAGGACTTGTTCGAAATCCGCCTGGCTAGCTACTACCATCTTATCTATGTCAGACGCCATAGCGACGATGTTTTCAGCTTTGTTGCGTTCCGGCAGATTAGATAAGATAGGCAGTTCTTCAGTAATTGAGGGTTCTGGGAGTAGTGCGCTTCCATCTTTAGCCTTATCTTATCTAAGTCACACGCCATAGCAAAGATAAGTTCAGCTTTGTTGTGTTCCGGCAGATACAGATAAGATAGCCAGTTCCTCAGTAATTGAGGGTTCTGGGAGTAGTGCGCTTGCATCTTAAACCTTATCATTACTTAACATAAGATGATGAAGGCTAAGTGCTACCCAGTAAAAAATTTAAAAAGTAATTATAGAAATAAATATTGTGAAAAAACCCACCAGTCTCGCACGTAAATTTTTGGACAGAACCGGTATGGAATCACGAAGCTAAAGACAATGATTTGATAGTCAACCAAATAACACACCCACTTTTTTAACAGAGAATTAAAAGTACCTATTACATTTTTGTTCTGTGCCTTGGGTATTATTCTTCTTTTCATCCACCAAAGAGAATACATCTCTTACACTTTGACAGTGAGATTTCTTTACTCTTTGATTTTCATCCTCACTGTCATTTTGTATTGGGTGTATTATGATTGTGTAACTTTTATTTTTTATTACTTTATTTCAAATGTTTGCGCACTTAATGATAATCATAGTTTGTATAATGATCGCACTGGTCGCATCGTTCGATAAGAGGGTAAACGTTGGCACTGTCTTGTTTACCCGATCAGACTTGCACAAAGTTGACTGGGATTCAAGTGAACTTGGCCTGCTGAAAGCACGAAAACACTTCCAAGAATTATTACCCACTGCCAATTTTAAGAATACAGCAACTGAAGATTATATACATAATTTACTTAGATACTGCAGAGATACGTATACTACTATAAAAAGAGAGACTACCAATAAAACAGCTAGTCGCTTGATGACAGCAGCGTTCTCTGATGCTCTTGGAGGATATTTGAAATTTTGGGCTTTACCTATTACGAAGATTGGATTTTACGGTGGTACAGTTTCACAAAACAACATCATAAAACTGTCTCAGTTTTATAACGAACTCAAAGACTTTCTGGATACAGATGGACGTGGCTGGAGAAGCCCAAACAGAAATGCGTTATATGACAAAACATTAAGTATTGCACCGTCACGACACTACAGGCGAAACATGAGAGATCCTTGTAGTGAACTGGTTTTCGAGGAAACTTCAAATGGACTGACCATCCCTACCCCATACATACGTTGGGAAGGTAAATCGAGCACAATGATTATGCCTACGAAGAGAAATTCTGTAGTACTTTTAGAGTCACCTAAGTTCCCAAACTCCCTGGTAAAATATTACGACACGGCTATAAATTGCATAGAAGAGAGCGCAGTCGATGGATTAGACTTTGATGATAGATTTCAGACTTGGATACTTCGAGACGTCGTCCCTCATCTGTGTGATGATAAAGTTTACCTATCACTCGGTCAAATTCTGACACTGATAAATAAGACTCGAATTTATGGACGCAGGTGTTTGGATAGGTATGCTCCCAGTTTTACAATCGGAGGATTTCCTATAGATCTGTCGTGTACAAAAACTCTGATAGTATTTGTAATATTGATTCTCGAAGTGGTTTGGTGCATTCCAGCATTAATTTATATGACATTCACTCGAAAAATAACACCTAAGAAAAATAAATTTTCCAAAACAAAACCAGGTGGTGAAAGTTGTAATTGTAGTTCATGTTCCGACAAGCATTACCGGAAATCACCAAAAATGAAACCAATCCGAAGTATTTTCGAAAAAATTAAGGGTAAGAAGCGTAACTTTTTGCATACAAATAATCAATGTAATATGATCGAAGCCCCCACCACCCCAACCTCTCCGCATAGCCTCTCGAGTCGCGGTGGTGGTGGTAGCCGTGGCCTTAAATTAGAACAGAAACCAAGAGATAAATACGCATACGACACAATCCACGCATCAATCACTCCTGTCCAGTCGGTGTACGAACCTCGCCTTATTCCTTCCAGACCAACTGTTAGTTTCGAAAGTGAATTGGGAGAAATTCCGTTAAAATCATCTTTGAAAAGGATACGAAGCTCCCATACTTCGCGATCACATAACAGCGTCACAGTCATGCAATCTAAGTCTAAGTCGTCTAAATCTTCATCGCAAATGTCATGCTGTAAAGTGTGCAGTTGTTCAAAATGTAGGTCTTCCGGAAGCTTGTGTAAGGTTGACAGCTTTAGTTCGGAACATAGGGGAACTGAAATCCGTGAAATTCCTTATGTTTCTTCTGAATCAATCCAGAATTCTGTGACAGAAACATTTTCGCAAATCACATATGTAAAATCAATGAGTGACAGAAGTCTAAAAAAATATGATAGCAAGAGTAATACTGATACGGAACTTTCAAGAAGAGGGTCATGTGTTGGTCCAGAAATAGAATGTCCTTGTCTCGATTGTATAAGGAATGCTAAAGATAGTCTGGTTACTGTGCTTAGTCAAACGAGTCCACCACATGTCACTACATCCGCTGTTGTAGAAACGAAATTGGATGCTGATACTCAGGTGAAGCTACCTGTCATTAAAGAAAGTGTCTGCAAAACTGTCGGGGTAAGCTTAAGCCCCGGGCAGTCGCACTTTGAGATAAAAATTGACAGGCCTCGTACTGAGATAAGCGTAGGGATAACGGGACTTTTTGACAAGAAGAAGGCCAGACCGAGCAGGATTCCTAAAAAACTCCCCGATTCAATAGCAGTGCAACTGGCGTGCCACTCCAACAAAGAATCATCCAGACCGATGACGAGCAGGTATCGGAGCTTGATCCCTCAACCCAGAAGAGAAGTACTAGATGACATCGCAATACACCCTAGACAGACTACGCTCGAATATAAAGATAATAAACTAAATGTTACTCTCTAATGTTAGATTATTATATTTGTTAATTAGAACTTGTTAAAAAGAGCAACAATAATTATAGGAATAAAAACAATACATTAGACTTTTTATTGTGGAACGCAGTAAATCCCTAACGCGCCTACCTACTATGTACATCCACGGATCTATCCATACTAATATTATAAATGTGAAAGTGTGTTTGTTTGTTTGTCATAGGCTACTTTTTACATACGCTACTTTTTATCCCGAAAAGTATCACATTCTCGTGAGATAACGTCGTGTAGTTTACGTGGGCGAAGCCGCGGCTGGAAGGCTAGTTTATTTTATTCTTTTTTTTTCTGTTAGGTAGGTATTTAAAAAACTAACAGCGTAATTATTATAAATATGCAGCTTAAGTACCTATTAACATATGGGCTAATTACAGGTTTCCCTTAAAATAACCATTAATATTGGACGTACAATGAATAGGTATATATATAAACAGGGCGTCCCAAAACTATGCCACATGGAGGGAAAGTGCCTTAAAATACTTGTGGCATTGGTCGCCCTGAGGGCGTCCCACGACTATGCCACATACATTTATTTAAGTTAATCGAGGTGGTGTTACGTGTTACGTAACACATTATAACTTTATCAAACACTATAAGTGTTTATTATAGGGAAACTAGCTTTCCGCCCGCGGCTTCGCCCGCGTGTACTACATGACATTATCCAGATGGAATGTGATATTTTCGGGGATAAACTATGTCACTCTCCAGCTCCCAATCTACCCCCGTACCAAAAATCACATTGATCCGTTACTCCGCTTGGACGTGAAAGATGGACAAACAAATAATACAAATTAATTGATTTTCCCGTGGGAATATGATACTATCCTGTGGTAAAAAGTAAAAGTAGCCTATTATAATCTTTGCCAGGGTCTCAAATTATTTACTTAAATATGAATTTCTGCCCCCAAATTAGCCCGCGCTTAGAGTGATTTTTTTTCCATAGCAGTGAGATTTCCCTCGGTAAAAAGTAAAATATGTCCTTTCCAGGGCCTTTAATTGTCTCTATTCTAAATATAATCCTTCCCATGAACTCAAACTATCACCTTAAATATCAATTCCATTCCACAGCTTTGCCTGAGCTAAAACTTATTTTACCATGGGCATGAGCCTTATACCCGCGGTGACCATTTTCATACTCCTAGGTCCAGAAATGAGGAAGTTTTCATATAACCCTTAATCCCCCCCTTTCTACCCTATTAGGGATTTTTTTATAACTTCGCATATGCAGATCATTTTCAATCGTGACCAGTATTCAACATACCAATTTTAATACTTCTAAGTTTAGAAATGAGAAAGTTCCATATAAGTTCCATTCCTCCCATTTTACCCCATTATGGGGGAGTTTTTTTTTATTTTGCTTACGCAGATAATTTTCAATCTTGATCAGTATCCCACATACCAATTTTCATACTTTTAGGTTTAGAAATGAGAAAGTTCCATATAAGTTCCATTCCTCCCATTTTACCCCATTATGGGGATTTTTTTAACTTTGCTTACGCAGATCCTTTTCAATTATGACCAGTATCTAACATACCAGTTTTCATACTTCTAAATTCAGAAATGAGGAAGTTCCATATAACCTTAATCCCCCCATTTTACCCCTTCAGGGGGGGAGTTTCCCAAAATCCGTTCTTAGCGGACGTCCCCTAGTCATAATATACTTTCCTGCCAAATTACATCTTCGTTGGTCCAGTAGTTTTTGAGATTTCGTGATGAGTGAGTTATGTCCACTCGATTTCATATATATATAGATTATGTATAATTGCTCCGATCTTTACTCATTAGAATATATTGAAATGTTAAAGTTTTGAGCACGACACCGACAGTCACAGAAAAGGCTATACATAAGGCATCAACATTAAATGTTAAATTTCGTAGTCTTCCTTTTATTTAAGATGCTATGTTACTTAGAAGAAATGCTTAGGTATGTTTTGAATACTCAAAGTTAGGTATAATTGAGCCTTTCGATCGGTACAGTAAAATTAAAGAAATATATTTTTTACATTCAGCGGGGTCGATTACCAGTTCAGAGTTCAGACAGGTGATTATTCAAAATTCTTAAAATGCAGTTCGTTTTCTTTTTAAAATTAAAATTAAGTCTTCTTTCAGTAAAACTTTATTTCTTCAGTATTTAAGGTACTTTCCCTCCATGTGGTATAGTTTTGGGACGCCCTATATAGGTGTTTAGAAAAAATTATTAGAAGTACCTACCTACATTTACTACAACTTCAAATAATAATTCAGAATTATTTTGAATTTTCTTTTATCATTTTAGAATTATTGTTTTAGAAGTTGGCATTTTATAGCTCATCTAATCGTTTAAATTGCCCGTTTAAATTAGATAAAGTGTTCTTACTAGGTACTTATTCAGTCTGGTAGATTTCCCAAAAAAATTGATTAAACAAACTTTCTCCTGATATCCCTGACAATGACGAAAATCCGACTCAAAAGCCGAGAATCTTTCTTGATAATTTACGGACAACACTTTTTAGGGTTCCGTAGTCATCAAGGAACCCTTATAGTTTCACCATGTCCGTCTGTCCGTCTATCCGTCTGTCTGTCCCCAGCCTAGCTCATAGACTCTTAGCACTAGAAAGCTGTAATTTGACATGAATATACATATTAATCACGCCGACATAGAGGTGAAGTAAAATAAAAAAAATATATATGTTACCTCCCCTACACGTGAAGTGGGGATGCAACTTTTTTTTCCATTCCTTCCACACTGCACTACCAATCTTGCCAACCCCCCCATAGTGTGAGGTGTCGTTGGATAGCAATTTCAAAAATATTGCGGGTTGTGAAAACAGTTTTTTGATTGAGTCATCCGTTTGTGAATCATTAAGCTTTAAAGTGAAAATTTTAGTTAGAGTCAAGTGTGCCCACCTCCTGCCTGCCAAATGATTGTTTTTGACGTGAAAAAATTAACTATAGTTGGTACATATGACGAAGTTAAAAGGAAAACTATCACAGCTATGTAGGCTTTTCAAATTTTTGAGATATAACACATTTTAGAAAAACGCAAATATAAGTTTGTCATTCATACGGACACACTATGAAAAAACAAAGATTTTTTCTGTAAAAAAATGATAGTGGTATTTCTATAGCTAGGTGTATGTAATCGGAACGTTAAGTGGGTACGGAACCCTTCATGGGCGAGTGCGACACGCACTTGTCCGATTTTTCTTATTAAAATAATTAAGTTCAGTACCACGGCAACAAATCAAATAATAATAAAGCTACGTTCCACTCTGGTCCATGTGGTGGCGCCCTCTAATCACGCTGACGAATTTATTGGCTCACCGGGTGAATTACGCGCGGGGCTGGTGAGTTATTGCATATTTCGGCCAGCTCAGGTGGCCTGGCACAACACTAATCTGTCATTACGCCCCGTGCCCACTTAGCGGATTGGGCTCGGACTTTGGGGTGGATTTGTTTAGGCCCAATTGGAAAATAACTGGCGGCCTTTAGAATATCTTTTAAATTGTTCAGGACCAAGTTAATTTTTTCAAGGGGAAAATTGAATTTAAGAGACATTGATCTATCTCCGGGATATGGCACTTGTGTAACGGATATCAGAACAATAATGGTATTACCTACTAAATATAAAAATACGTACAGTCGCCAGCACGTCAGGTTCTACAAACTGTCAAATTTCTTTAAATAAAATTGAACGTTATGGCCAACATATAGAGTTCAGTTTCAATTAATAAATTTTGACATTTTGTAGTAACCTGACGTGCTGGCGACCTTACATAAATAGGTAGGTCCCGGGTGGGGAGCGAACCCACCACCCCTGACTCGGTAAGTATGTTCAGTACGACTGCGCCATAGCATCCGTCAAATAAATTAAAAAAAACCCGACTGCAAAAAATTTACCACTAAAAAGGAAAAAACAAGCTCTTTAATTTCTCATTGCAGTCAGGGGACCGTTCGGTAAGTAAGACACTTTATAATTTAAAAGTTCCCCTGACTGCAATGACTTATTAAAGAGCTTGTTTTTCCCTTTTCAATTAAATTTTTTTGCAGTCGGTTTTTTTGTATTTATAATAATATCCGGATGAGTGGATAATAGACCTTATTATTCTAGACTTTTTAGGTCACCATCAATAAATCACCTTCATAAGTAAGGACTTACCAAAAAAATCAGTAGGTTAAGTTCTTTTCTTTTTTTTAATTAAGGCGAAAATTTCAGCTAAACTGCAAGTTACCTATTTATGGAATCGCTATTTAAAACCCTTCATTTTGATTCACCATTTGATGGCATTGGTGGAAAAAAATTGATATTGCAATAATATGCTCTTATCAAAAATCTTCCATTTTATTTTTTTTAATTTATGTACCCAGTGTCCGCGCTATCAAGACGAAACTAATTACTAACGACACCTCATTCGTTAAAATCCTTCAAACCGTTTAAGCTGTAGCAGTGAACATAGAAATCTACATACACACCTACATACACTCGAAAAAATATAACCCTCTTTCTGCCGCAGTCGAGTTAAAAACAATTTAAATTTAACCCAATCTTGTATCGTGAAATTAACAATTTAAGATCTCATAGCACTATTTACTGAAAACAATACTTGAAAACTTAAATTCGTACCTATATACCACCAAAAAAAGAAACATTACTTTAAAAATTAGTCTTCTAATTTCTCGGTTCTTATTTTTAAGCACTCCACAAAGTAAGAGGTATCTCCCAGATGCTTTCTCTATTTAGCAACCCCGTTGACCGTAAATTAAGGGGAGTCCCGGACAATTTGTTCGCTAATCCCGTGTCGATCGCGGATTATCGGGCCAATTGGTGGTAATCCCACGACATTGGCCCACGTCTTGGCCACTATTTATTATGGCCTGGCCACCCCACCCGATTTATCTAAGTTCTAATAGTTTACGCTGATTTGGCTATAAATTATGACTGGATTACTGTTACAGATTGGTCGATTTGTTGAATTAAATCAAAATATTTCCGTTCAATTCTTGTAAATAATAAAGTCCTTCAAATATGATTTTACTTAGGTAACAAGTTATATTTAAGTTAAGTTTGTACTTTGTACTTTCCTTTATAGTAAAGCTAGTAACAGAGTGAAAGTTTTCAAATAAATAATTTAAGGTGTAATAAATAATAACTCTATTACACTATAAGGGCGTTTTTTACTATACTTTGTACAATGAATGTACCTATCATGGGTCCTAGTCCTATGACAGCTCATTCGTGCACAACTCTCATTCGAACACAGTATAACCACGTATAACTTCAAACATTTTTTCTAAAACGTAGCACGCAATTCTCAAAAAAAAAACCGTAGCTATGAACTGTCCATGCAACAGGCTCACCGCAAATCCCACAGCTTAACAATACAAATTAAATAAACATAACATATCGCATAGGTACGCGAGTGTTCAGTGATTTACAACCACCCCGGATTAAACAAACCGGGTTGTTCCTCGCAACTTGTTTCTGGGCAAAATGTTGATTAAATAACATATCAAATTGTTAAATTGCCTACTATTTAATACGGATGATTGTGTGTACTTACTTACTATCACTTATTAAGGTCAAACGATTACCATACAAAAAACGTTCACCTTTAACTATGTTAGGATTCACCATTTACGGTAAATTATGTGTTCTATAGTCTTTTCTCATGTTTAAGTAGGCGCGAAATGAATATTTTACATACTTTCATTCAGAATTATAGCACAAATCAACTCCAAATTCTCATGAAACTTACGCATGTGTGTGTGACATTAGTCGTGTACGTATACAAACATTTCGAGCAAATTTGCGACGTTGCCGTTCCATGCGGCTAAGACGCGCAAAGCGCGATGCCGCTCTTCCGTTTGTGTCATGTGGTTTGTGTCAATTATAATTTACATATTTCTCTTTTGAGTTAGTACTAGATCCCACTGCAAATTAGTGCGCTCATCGAGTTTTTGCTAATAACCTAATTTTTACGTAGGTACTTCTATTAATGATTAGGGTTGCCTATCAAAATGTTGCCGCTAGTATTTAAAAAAAAAGGCCAAGTGCTAGTCGGGCTCGCGCACGAAGGGTTCCGTACCATTGTTTATACAACATTATACACTAATTATAACATACAATATTATTCTATACTAGCGGATCCTCGCGGTTTCACCCGCGTGGTACCCGGTACCCGTGGGAATATCGGGATAAAATTTAGCCTATTCGGGAAGAATGTAGCTTTCTAATGGTAAAAGAATCTTCTAAATCGGTCTAGTAGTTTAGGAGCCTATTCGATGCAAATAAACAAACAAACAATCAAATCTTTCCTCTTTATAATATATGTATAGGTAGACAACATTAGACCGGACCGGACAACGGGTCAGTATGGGAAAGTTTGAAACTATAAGAGATAGAGATATATTTGTTTTATGGAACCATGTCGTCGATATTAGAGTTTAGAAAACTGCATTCAATGATTTTCAAAAAAACTCATACACGACTCGGAAATGGGTCGGTAGGTACTCGGTAGTGGGAAATCGAACCTTGTCAGTTTTCAAAACTAAAATATTATGCTATTTTATTACTAAAGTTGATTGTGTAGATTGTTAGAAATACATTTTACTATGGAAAGCGCTATGTCTACAATTGAAAGAAAGTGCTGCAGTTATCTATCTCATAGATGTGCACACGCCCCTTATCATACTTCGGTCCGCGAGGTATATAGGTTTTTTTTGGTATCTTTTTTCATACCTTGAGTTACATTATCGAAGTTTTCATACGAATCCCTAACTTTTTCAAAATATTCTATAGCCTATGTTAATCAGGGATAATGTAGCAGAAAGAATTTTTGAAATCAGTCCAGTAGTTTTTGAGTTTATTCGCTACATACCTGATACATACATACCTACATACATACCTGAATACATACAAAACGGGAATACAGGAAATCTTTCCTTTATAATATTAGTATAGATAAGGAAAAATCGGCCAAGTGCGAGTTGGACTCGCCCAGGAAGGGTTCCGTACCAACTTAACGTACCGATTGACTATACCAAGCCAAAATTCGATTAGGTACTTATCATTTTTCGTCAGCAAAATATAACATTGTTTTTCATTTACATTTGCGGTTTTCGAAAATGTGTTATATCTCAAAAAGTGCTTACTACATCTCGTTCAAACTAATTATCGTTGAAAGTTATTATAAAGATGTACAGTATATATTTTTTCTAGATTTTTCACTAATTTATTTCAAAAGTTAGAGTGGTGGGGGGGGGGGGACACATTTTATCGCTTTGGAAGGCTCTATCTTTCAAAATATTGACTTTGAGAAAAAATGGTTCGAGAAACCTTTATGCCATTTTTAAAGACCTATCTATAGACAAAGACACCCCACACGAATATGGTTGATAAAAAAAATATTTTTCGGTTTCAGCTTCATGTATCGGAAGCCCCCGGATTTTTGTATTAAAATCGTAAAGCGGTTTATAAAATACAACTACTTACCAAATTTCAACGGCTTAGGTTTAAGCAATCACCAGATATAATGAAATATAACGCCCAAAAAATCGTAAGTACTTACCAGAATCTAATCCCCATTTTAATATGAACTTATCACCAATAAACGTAAAGTCTGATAACCTAAAAAAGGCAAGAATCTTCAGAATAATCGCTGAGCTACCCAAAAAGGCCACGCATGCACCAAATATGCACTCGCATTTTATTTAAAAATTTCATCCAAATATGTAACACAATTTTATCCTAATAAAGTAAATTAATATATAAAAATCATTGTTTACCCAAAAAATATAAATGAAGTACTAAAGGTTTACCGATACTACCGTAAAATGTTTACTAAAGGCTGAGCTTCTTAGAGCTTTCAATAAAATAACGACCCCCAAAAAAAACATTAGTTTGCATTCATTTATTAATGGCTACCATTAAAAGCGGCAGTTTACATACAAATAAACTTAAAACTTAATAAAGCAGTCCTCAGTGTATTTTAAAATTAGCGGTGACGGTGTAGCGACGGGTGGGAGGGGTGGGAATAAAGCCGCGAGACTCAACCAATTTGCCATCAATATAAGATACTTACTTGGTAATAGGCATATGTCACCGGATAAAAACAGCAAATTTATACATTTCCTAAAAAAAATAACAACGAAATTTAAGGCAATCGCTTCGCTGCGCTTCGCGATCGCCTTAAATTTCTAATCTATCACGTGTTCTACAGGACTTCCGTAAATTTATAAATTTCCTAGGAAAATTATAAATTTGCGGTTCTTGTTATTTTCCGGTGACACATACATTTTATGGCAAATAGTGATATATTTGGGTAGTAATAACATAAAACTTTGCTGGTTAAAATTTGGTGCACGCGTGGCCTTTTTGGGTTATGAAAAGTTTTTGTAGTGCAGGCATGACTTAAATAGCCCAAAAGATTTTGGTACATGTTTCATTTATTTGTAAATATTATATTTTTTTCGGATGAGGCTGTTTAGGGTAACGATTGTTTTTTTGGTGGTCATTAAATTTCATCCCAATTTCAACTGAGTAGTTTTTATAGTTTTGGATAAAAGTGGCTGTGACATGCGGACGGACGGACGGACAGACAGACAGACAGACAGACAGACAGACAGACAGACAGACAGACAGACAGACAGACAGACAGACAGACAGACAGACATGACGAATCTATAAGGGTTCCGTTTTTGTCATTCGGCTACGGAACCCTAAAAATGGTTAAAGAAACTTTTATATTATTTTTGAAGACCTATCTATAGACACCCCACACGAATAGGTAAAAATTTTTTAGTTTCAGTTTTATGTATGGGGTTATTATTTTTATTTTCGTATAAAAATTGTAAAGCGGTTTACAGGATACATCTACCAACCAAGTTTCAAATGTGTAGTCTTAATAGTTTTGGATCAAAGTGGCTGTAACATACGGACAGACGGACAGACAGACAAATGACGAATCTATAGGGGTTCCGGTTTTGGCCATTCGGCTAAGGAACACTAAAAATGGTGTTCCAAGCATTATTTTCCCTGTATACGTTTTTTGGAGCATTAGTTGATAGACTACTTGTGTTATTTAAAAAATAATAATGCAATTGCATTTGTTGCAATTTATACATCTAAATTAATATTTTAATGTTTTTTTAAAACAATAATAAATATAAAAAAATTAGCTTCCTGAGGTTTGAACCTTAATTCTCTGATGCTTGAGTCAAGCATATAGACCGCTAGGCCACATTGTCGTTTCTAGGCAGATCGAAATGTTTTGTTACTAGAAACTCGGATTTATGGTATGCATGTGTGAGTGATTAGTAAAATTGGATGACAGAAAAACATATTTAACATATTTGGATGATTTTTGTACTACAAATCGTTAAGTGTTGGTTTCGAAAATTCAATATTTATTTATAGAAGGCGCAAAAAGTATTTTGAGTTACAAAGATACAAAGAATAGTTAACAAAAAAATAAAAACTACCAAATAGCGAAAGTAGCGCCATCTAACGAGCCTTCAGCTTTTTGTGACTTAATCGTTTGACCTTAATCTTATTATCATCGCATACCTGAAAAAGGGGCAAAGAAGTGCAGCCAAGGGGACACATAACACACAACCCTCTCCTTCAAAGTGTTTATTTTTAAACCCCTTAAATTATCAAGTATTTCGCTAAGCCAAAAGAGTAAGTAAAATTTAAACTACGCAATAACAAACGAAAAAATGAATTTACGAGCTCAGCTATCTTAAGAAAAACTCCTTAAATTAACCCGTTGACAAGCCGCCTTAGGGCGTCCACGCCATAACTCAGACAATCTCATACCCCTGTTTGCTGAAACCCAAGATTTGGTGATACCCATTTGTAACCCCTTATCTCAGTTACGAGGCATCCGGCCCCGGCGGCCGGGCGAGACGACCGCGATAATGCTCACTGCGACAAGGTGGTAACGTTTCCCGGTACTAATTGAGCTAGAGGTGTGGTATAATTAAAGGAGTGTAACAAGGCCCTTTGGGAAATGGGAGATATCGTTTCACAGATGGCGGGTGAGAAACGGGCAAAGATAACTGCCGTGAAATGTTGGACTCCTAATCTGAACTGGGCATTGTAATAGATATTTATTCGTTACTTTAGGATTATTAAGTTGTAGGTAAGTATGCAAGAGTAGAAAATAAAAGTAAATTGAAAGTTAAAATATAGGTACTAGGTAGTAGTACAGGATGACTAATAAAATTGAGCTAATGGTAATGTATGTAGGTAATTTGGAAAAAGATTACTTATTGTCAACAATTTGCCCCGTTCGAACTGGAGGTCAAATATTCAACAATAAATGAGAATTAAAAATGATAAAGGTACCTAGATATGATAACGCTTGTCATTTCATTTAAAGGAAGTACTATAACATCAACGAACTTTTTATTATTAAGCGAGTACTAATCGCATATCATTATTCAAAACTTTCGATACGTTCCTCCTACTAATATTTTATGACGAGCAATTCAAAGCAGTTAAACTTTTGCAAAAAACTCAATCTAAAGCTTCTTTCTCTTGAAAGATAAACTTTATTAATTTACACCAGGGTAGAGTTCGTATTTTTTATTAGACATCCTGTATATCAAGATTTTCACCATACTGTACTTATAACACGAAATACACTTAAAAAGTGAAAACCCTTGAAAATAAATGACATACCTACTTGCATGTTTACGTAGACTGCGCCATGCCAACCCCATCGCTGTACAAACCGAATAATCTTACAAATCTTGCAAACAAATTACTACGCGCGCAAACATCTCATGTTCGAGCCATTCAATTCATTGAGATCCCGATGTCAACTAACCAAATAACGAAGGAATTTTAGGTAACATCCACCAGTTTACAGAGACCTTTAAAGACGGCTAACCATTCAAATTCATTTACAGTCGCACAAACATATCTGACCCGTTATTTTAGGCGCCACTAGCAACACAAAATTACTAAAAATGGCTGTCATCCGTATGAAAAGTTATGAGTTCCAAATTTGACCACCGGGTCAGATAAGTTTGTGGCTCTGTAAAGTGGGAAGGTATCATAAGGGATGATAGATAGGTCTTGTTACGTTGGTTTGTGGTTACACGTTAGGGGCCTTAAACAAATTAATCACGGAGTCCAATTTCCCGGAAAACAATGGGGTGAGCCTCAGGAATGGCGGGACTTAGTGGTGGGGCCGTACAAGCTGATAAATTAACTTTTGCTTCCAGAGGAATGGAAGAAATGTAAAGTACGTGACCAGACCGCTTCGTTAGTTTTAGAGGAAATTGGCATGATTATTTACATGATGGGGCTGAAAAATCGCTACCTATATCTTCTTATTATAGCAAGGGAAGCAAATAATTTGATTAAATCAATTATTTTCATGACTTTTATGTCTTTTAAATCTGCTTTGTTCTTTCTGCAAACGAGTGTATTACCTGTATGCAGATTAACAAAATTTACTTTTATCCAAAACTTTATATCAGAAAGATTAAAATATTTATAGGTACTGTCGTACGATGTAATGTACGACTATTTACATGATGGGGCTGAAAAATCGCTATCTTTTTTATCAAGAAGAGAAGCAAATAATTTGATTGAATCAATTATTTTCATAACTTTTATGTCTTTCAAATCTGATTCGTTCTTTCTGCAAACGAGTGTTTTAGTATGCAGATTAGGTACCTAATTAAATTTACTTATCCATAACTTTCTATCCCGATGATGACTGTCACACTTATGAACATATTTTTTGTATGATTTTTTTTCTGAAAAGTCATTCCTGAAAATTTATAGTACCTTCGTATTAAAGTAATTTGTTGATACGTATTACATCGTTACTATTAACTTCAGCATGACAGTCACAAGCACTTACAGGGTGCTTACCATCAACTCTTATTACGGTTTTGTTTAGGAACCTAAACTGATCTGCTTCGCTTATTCGTACCACGACAGCTTAATATCAATGACAGCGATTCAGTGATCGATCAATGACATTTCACAGCCGCTAAGCTGTCAGAAACTCTTATTTGACTTATAACCCGGTCGATTTAACATGTCACCTGCAGGTTATACCCGTCCCTCTCACTCTCCGGGCATGACAGAATCGAGTGAAAGAGACGGGTAGAAGAAAAAGGACACAAATCGTTCGGTCATTAACATTTAGCAATTCATTTGCGATCCAGTTTTTAGAAGGTCAGAGTACGAAAGAAAGCGATTCATTTTAGGAACCTATTCTGAATCGCGCTATTTTTGAATCGCTGTCATAAAGTTGATGGTAGGCACCCAGTTCCTAGAACCTCTTGCAGTAGTAAACAAATCTATTGTCCCAATTGACGATGAGCCACAGCCGTGAACATTGTTTTCTTCAAGACAACTGTCAGCATCCGGTCAGTGGACAGCTGTTGGTGCGCTCTTTAATTTGTATTTCCTGTACACTTGTCACAATAAGATAAACATACACTTATCAACGCGCGTCTTTTGTTAGAACTGTCAACGTGAATGTAACTAACTCCAAAATGTTAGCTCGTAATTAATCTCTGAAGACTAACAACGTAATCTTTGTAGTTCCACAATATGTCATCTTTACTATTCAGTAACTTGAATTGAATTAATAAAATTGCACGATTGCTTGAGCTTTCAAACAAGACTAAAAACTGGTTGCTTTGTTGTCCATATAACCTAACTAACAAATAGGACGAACATTTTGATGTATTGAATAATTTTTATCATTGGTATTTGAGAAATATGAAAAGTAGATACTAAAACAATAGTGACCGTTTGTTAATGTTTTAATCAAAATAAGAACACTATCACATGTCATGTCAAGTTACATTACATTAGTTATGATATGAGGTCAAATGAGGGTCCGGCGTGGTCATAGAACTATTTGTATGGTAGTTTACGCACTAGATCCGATTCTAGTTATACGTATTCTATCCTGAGTTTTTAAGCTCCGTCATTTCACTGATAAGAATCGAATAAGAATCGGACGTAGTGCGTAACCGGCACTTATAGGTTAGTGCTTCTACTCGTATTTATGGTTAATTATTGCCAATACTTTAACTTTTGATAAATTTACAAGGAACCTTATTATTTGAACTCTAATTATTCCTTCCAATCAAACCCCTACACGCATTGGATCGCATCGGCCAATGACGTAAACAATCGTAACACCTGGCGGAACTGCCACCTCCCAAAGCCGTGTTACAATTAAAAAAGTATAACGACCGGAAGCGGCGCCACTCCGGTGCCCACTTCCGACGCCGCCATTGGCCGGTCACCTTTGACCCCACCTGCTATGTACCACACCCCCACTACATATGTGTCCGGGGTGGGGGAGGTTGAGTCATTGCGTATTTTTTTACACATGTTCTAAGTCCACGCTCTATTGTCTTCCTTGTAAAAAAAGATACTGACAAGAATAACTTCGGAATTAGAAATTAGGTTCAGCCAGATCTATAAAGTACACGAATAATAACCCATACTAATAATTATAAATGTGAAAGTGTGTTTGTTGTGTGTTTGTTGTTTGGCTTTCACGTCAAACTAGAGCAACATATCGAGGTGATTTTTGGTATGGGGATTGTTTGGGAGCTGGAGTGTATAGGCTACTTCTCAACCCGAAAAAATATCACATTCTCGCGGGATAACGTCGTGTAGTCCACGCGCGAGAAGCCGCGGGCGGAGTTTACTTTACATGTGAACTAAATTTGATAATTGCTGAAAAGCTCTTTTATATACCGTTGCAATAATAGCCAAGTAATCAAGACAATTTCACAGAATTTATAATAGTGACAATGGGTGGTTTTCAGGCTAAGCTTTTGCTAACTCTCAGGAGATTGCATTAGCAATTCTTGAGAAATGCTATAAAAGAAAGTAATATACTTAACTTAAGTACCTATATATATTTGATAATCTAATTCTGTTTTGTAGAAACTAATTTTTGTAGGAATTTTACCGGCCATGGCTTTTACCCACTTAAGCTGACCGCCCATACATAGGTATTGAGAAATAAAAAAATCTAGCATCATTGTTTTATTAATTTTAAACGGGTCTTTAATATTTTTAGAAACTACAATTTAATAAATAAAATCTTACGCAAATGCATAATTTTATACCACACTGTACATTTCCTCAAATTCTGGTACTTAATGCCATCTATCATTGTTATGATTGTTATGGAATATTGATGTCATTAGAAATGTCAACTAAAAACTGCTCATACAGTTTCCCCATGAACTATAGTTAGTTACGTTTTCACATTTTTTCCTGAGTGTCATGGACACTATTTTACTATATTTTATCCCGATACTCCAAGTTTATTTTGAAACCACTGGCCAAATTTTTAAATTCGACTCAGAATCGTTAAGTGAACAACTTTCTCCTAGAAACATGGGTTGAAATATGTCATTTTTTTTACTTTTCATACAAATCATACTGATCACGTGATCGATTTAGGTCCGGTTGCTCGAAGCTTGGTTAGGGTTAAATTATGGTTAAAGTAAAATTAACCGGCGGTCAAATTTAAAAAGCGTTGTTGAAGCAGCGGTTACTTTAACGAGCAGTCAAATTACAGATTTAACGGCGGTCAAAATAACCGACAGGGTGGGGGTGGTTTAAATTTTGCCATTAGTAATTAAGGGAAGGTTAATAAAATAGTACAGACAACACTTTTAACCCTAAAATAACCAATGTATTTTTCTTTTACCGATGTCAAAATTGACATCAGTTAAATTTTAACTTTTGTCAATTTTGACAAAAGTTAAATGTACGAGCAACCGGACCTTAGTATGGGAAGTCCAAAATTTTTTGTCGTATTGCAACCCATGTTTCTAGGAGAAAGTTGTTCACTTACCGATTCTGAGTCGAACTTAAAAATATGGCCAGTGGTTTCAAAATAACCCTGTAAGTATAGGTACGCGTGTAAATCCAGATAAAATAACAACATTACTAATAATAAGTGAAAAAAGTGAAAAATAATTTATTTTGACGCACACAACGAGTACACAGTATTACACAAAACAAAAACAAAGACACAAACTTATGCTAACATTTAACACTGTGTACCGCCGCGTGACGCCAAAACTGTGCCCAACTCAGTATACGCAACAAACAAGGCTTACTGCACTGGTTTTCATTAATATATCCAAAAATACACAAAATACTTAAGAAGGTATTCCCACCATCCCTGATAAAACTGAAGAATACGAAACTTCATATAGATAGCACTTCAAAGACCCAATAATCTGTTGGTTCCCTAAGTGGCAATAAATCATCGAAGCTCTTGAACTGATAAACAAATTAATGCAGATAACTGAAACCTCAGCTAACGTCATATTTCATTGCAGATAAGATAATATTGAATAACTTTAAAGCTTAATTTTGTTTGTTTCCTATGTTTATAGAATGTCTGTTAGGTAGGTACATTATGAAAGAAAATAAAACTGTTTTCTTTCTTTTAGGTAAGCGCATAAGTAATGTGTTTTATTTAAGAGTACAGCCTATGCTTCCACAAACTTCAGGCTATCCTTCCTCAGAAAAAGTACATAATTAGCAGGACCTAAAAAACCTATAGCGCTAAACAGGAAACCCTATACTTTGCCCTATTTAAAACGCACACTCATTCGTATATAAAGAACCAATACGACAATACGAGTGTTATTGTGTCGAATTTAATGTTTTTGTAAAATTTCTTCAATTACTGCAAAGATACTCGGTGTGAAAAATAAAAGCTAACTCTACTCTATTTACGTGTTATACTCGTAGATCTAAAATAATAAAATCATATACCGCTATTGAATCATACCATAAAACTATTCCTTAGCTTCGAGGGGCATATTTCAAACAATTAGAGGGAGCAATCGCGGCCAATTTGAGCCTCGGTCGCTATCATGTTGTAGTCCTTTGCTTTTTAGGTCGTTACTCGTAATGACTACTTCAGACTCAGAGGCAGTTTTTATTTCATATCTTGTGATTTAGTGGATTAAGTGGGTTGAGCTTTATTATTTATTCATTCAAGAAAAAATATTGGACAGTCGATTGTATATATTAGTTTATTCCGAAATATTTGAACGGCACGCTCTATTCCTTTTCTTGTTAAATAACACTTTTTATCATGCAAAGTGTGCGAGCGTTTTTTGTTCTAGATACTTATATAAATCAGTATTTGACTGAGGAATACGACAACAAAAGGATTAGCAAAGACCTAATTTCAAAACAACTACAGAAAGAGTAAGCACAGTCATGATATCTATGTAATCCCGGTACGGTAGCACACCTCCGCGCGTAAAGGGACCCACACACTAGTCCGCCAGCCGGCAGTTCGCCTGCAGCCCTCGATCGAATGACCGCCTGATCTGGCGGATAGCGGCTAACTGACAGGCCGTTGCCTGGAGTTGGACTGGTAGTGTGTGGCATGTGGCTGTGAATCAGCGAATCAGTGTTCGGCAAATAGCCCGAGAGCCAAACTAATTCGCTCATGGAGACTGAACAATAATTCTATATCAGTAATTTCTGAACATTGAAAATTAGATTATTTAGTTAAATAAATAATTCATTAGTAATCCACCAATATTTATGACAGCGACATTAAAAAAAAACAAATACAAAGCTTTAAAAAATCTATAAAAAATAGGCAAAAATGGTATAAGTGTTATTCACTTTACATTTGAGAATACATTTATTATTATCTTTCGTAAAAGTATATAATCCCCCTATATTTGTAAATGAAAAACAAATAAACTTAAAAAAAACTCTCTACGTAAACTCAAATTGGCATTATACCTATGTTAAAAATGCTTTCAGAAACAACCGACTTCTTCCTAAAGTATTAATTAGTTTCCCGTTTTATATCTTTATGGATTTCGACTTTGGTGCTTAGATATGATGAACATAAACACATGTTAACGATAAAATTGGTGATAGCATATTTGCTGAAAGAATTGCACCATTTTCGGGGTATAACTTTTTTTTTATACCTTCCAATGCGATATTATGTTGGATTCCAAAATATAGTCTCTTAAAATTATATTTAAGGGTCGTTTACAAAAATTTGGCCTGTTATTGAATTTTTTACAAAAATATCGGATAGTTCTTGGGGTAAAAGACAGAGCGCCATAGTTAAATCTAGTACGCGTAAGAACGGGCAGGCTCGCGATAGTTACTTACGGATTTCAACAGTTTTGCGGCGGAGGTGTGCTACCGGCAGAAAAGAGTTTATCTTTCTAAAAAAACCAGAAACTCTGTCATGTTAATTTATCATTAGTAAACTCACAATTATATAACAGTTATTTTGTTCGCTTTAGAAACCTTTAAAAAAGTCTTAATTCCAAGTCTTCCTACGACCTCTATTACGCCAATAGCAGCGTCCATCTCGGCCATAACTCAATGAACAATGGGCATTCTAAACCAGGCGCGTAATGAAATTCCCGGGCATATTGGCTGACCGGGGCACTCTGCCGTCATCACCAACTATCCCTATCTGCGCCCGGGATTTGTATGTCGGCCAATCCGCACTTAACAACCTTCTTATAAATTGAACTGAGATTTAACGATAAAACCACATCAAAATACCATTTATTACTTATTACTTGTTCCGAAAAAGCGATGACTTAAATAATGATAAAAAAATATAAGACACCATCACATACATCGTTCCTATAACAAATTATAGTAGCTTTGAACACCAGTGTTAGGGAAATTGGCAACAACGAGCGACGGTTATTAATTACCACATACACCCAGACCCGAGGAAATGTTGAAAAGTTCGTTTTCAATATTTACCCGACCGGGAATTGAACCCGGGCCCTCTAGAGATAGCGGTACCTTGAAAACCGGTGCGTACACCACTCGGCCACGGAGGTTGTCTTCTTTCAATTAAATTTTTAAACTTAGACTTCTGACTATGGCAGGTACACATGAGCGCCAGCTGAATGCTGGCATTAAGTAATTGGCCTTGCTTAAGGAGTTTAAGGTGTCAATCCTCCTATCAATGAAGAGACTGAAGTTAAATTGCATTCGCCTCTGTGGTCTAGTGGTACACACCACCGGTATAAGACCCTGAGGTCCCGGGTTCGATTCCCAGTGGGGTACGGTACGAATTATATTCGGTTTGGCTAGCTACCACCATCTTATCTAAGTCTGACGCCATAACAACGATGGTTTCGGCATTGTTGTGGCGCAGTTTTAAATAAAACTAAACCAGGCGTGGAATGAAATTCTGAATTTTCCGGGCATATTTCAAGACTAATAATGTGTATTAAAAAACCAAAGCTTATGTTTTTACTGCTAGAATGAATCAATGAAGTCTTGAAATCATCAATAGCACAGCCGGCGGTTTTCCTATAATTATTATGATTTTGTGAAGTGCCTAAGATGGACGTTAGAGCAAACATGAAGAAGAGTGTAATTGCGCTTTACGAGAGTTTCTCACTGTAAGCAAGCACTCACTATAAAGTAGCTAATAATTATTATAAGTAACAGTGTAGCTTGCTACATACTGGTGATCTGTGGTGACAGAGAATTAAAACAACTAGTTATGCCATAGTTATGCACATACGTAGATCCTCTAAACAAAGATGATAACATAATCGTCAAACAATTGCTATATCTAAGGAATAACTGACACCATGAATACCCATCACACGGCGCCACTAAACAACAGTAATCGCAGCCTCATAAATTTTGAAAGCCGTCAATTGTCATAATGTCGCTAATCGCTACCCATCCATCTCTTTCTGGCTTAAGCAGACTTCTTGAGAAAGACAAGGATGGGAGCTCCGCAATTTGTATCTAAGATCGTTCGCGAGAGATTTATACGCTCATTTGTAAATAATGAAGGCGCCACCATTGTGAACGAGTCTCATTGTAGGCGACCCAACCCCTTGGAGCTTAAGGGCTGTCAGGTATGTTTCATGTCATGTCTAATAATCCCCCAGTTTTCTAAAGCCCTAACTTAAGATAACACATGCCAAACACTGAAGTGTTAGGTAAATACTTTTGCATAGTTCCCAACTTGTGAGGAACACTCTGTGAATAAGGTGAATGTGAACGTTCCAAGATGTTGAATACTTCGTTTATTAAACACAAAAATTTTAAAAGTATCTATGTATCCAAAATTCACCGTTTTCAATCATTCATTACACCTTTACTCCCGCATGATTAGGCAGAGGTCACATTTTCCACTTGTTACAGGTGCAGCCAGCATGCCGCCAAATACAGATGCAGACTAACAGCCTACTTAATCATCTAATCTCAACGGTACCAAGTGACATCCTTGAGGTAAGGCCAATTACTTAATACCAGTATTCGCTGGCTCGTCACCACCTGCCATTGTCCGAGGCTCGATTCAAGCTCCCTCTAGCGTCGCTGTCGGGGCCATACCGAGTCAAGGGAGCCTAGCAACGCCACTCAGCTCTATTAGCCAGCAACCGATACAGGTGCAGACTACAGTCTTCTTAATCATCTAATCTCAACAGTACCATGTGACATCCTTGAGGTAAGGCCATTACTAAATGGCAGTATTCGCTGGCTGGTCACCACCTGCCATTGTCCGAGGCTCGATTCAAGCGCCGTCTAGCGTCGCTGTCGGGACCATACCGAGTCAAGGGAGCCTAGCAACGCTACTCAGCTCTATTAGCCAGCAACCGATACAGGTGCAGACTACAGTCTTCTTAATCATCTAATCTCAACAGTACCATGTGACATCCTTGAGGTAAGGCCATTACTAAATGGCAGTATTCGCTGGCTGGTCACCACCTGCCATTGTCCGAGGCTCGATTCAAGCGCCGTCTAGCGTCGCTGTCGGGACCATACCGAGTCAAGGGAGCCTAGCAAAGCCACTCAGCTCTATTAGCCAGCAACCGATACAGGTGCAGACTACAGTCTTCTTAATCATCTAATCTCAACAGTACCATGTGACATCCTTGAGGTAAGGCCATTACTTGGCAGTATTCGCTGGCTGGTCACCACCTGCCATTGTCCGAGGCTCGATTCAAGCGCCGTCTAGCGTCGCTGTCGGGGCCATACCGAGTCAAGGGAGCCTAGCAACGCCACTCAGCTCTATTAGCCAGCAACCGATACAGGTGCAGACTACAGTCTTCTTAATCATCTAATCTCAACAGTACCATGTGACATCCTTGAGGTAAGGCCATTACTTGGCAGTATTCGCTGGCTGGTCACCACCTGCCATTGTCCGAGGCTCGATTCAAGCGCCGTCTAGCGTCGCTGTCGGGGCCATACCGAGTCAAGGGAGCCTAGCAACGCCACTCAGCTCTATTAGCCAGCAACCGATACAGGTGCAGACTACAGTCTTCTTAATCATCTAATCTCAACAGTACCATGTGACATCCTTGAGGTAAGGCCATTACTAAATGGCAGTATTCGCTGGCTGGTCACCACCTGCCATTGTCCGAGGCTCGATTCAAGCGCCGTCTAGCGTCGCTGTCGGGACCATACCGAGTCAAGGGAGCCTAGCAACACCACTCAGCTCTATTAGCCAGCAACCGATACAGGTGCAGACTACAGTCTTCTTAATCATCTAATCTCAACAGTACCATGTGACATCCTTGAGGTAAGGCCATTACTTGGCAGTATTCGCTGGCTGGTCACCACCTGCCATTGTCCGAGGCTCGATTCAAGCGCCGTCTAGCGTCGCTGTCGGGGCCATACCGAGTCAAGGGAGCCTAGCAACGCCACTCAGCTCTATTAGCCAGCAACCGATACAGGTGCAGACTACAGTCTTCTTAATCATCTAATCTCAACAGTACCATGTGACATCCTTGAGGTAAGGCCAATTACTAAATGGCAGTATTCGCTGGCTGGCCACCATTGTCCGAGGCTCGATTCAAGCGCCCTCTAGCGTCGCTGTCGAGGCCATACCGAGTCAAGGGAGCCTAGCAACGCAACTCAGCTCTTTTAGCCAGCAATTTTCTTTAGATCCAGCATCAAACGTTTACTACACCATATCAATATTACCAATTACAGGTGCAGACTACAGCCTACTTAATCAATCATCTAACCTCAACAGTACCAAGTGACATCCTTGAGGTAAGGCCAATTACTTAATGCCAGTATTCGCGGGCTCATCACCACCTGCCATTGTCCTAGGCTCGATTCAAGCGCCTTCTAGCATTGCTGTCGAGGCCATAGGCCTACTCAAGGGGGCCTAGCAACGCCTCTCAGTTCTATTACCAAGCAATTTGCTTTAGATCTAGCATCAAACGTTTACTACACCATATCAATATTACCAATTACAGGTTCAGACTACAGCCTACTTAATCAACCATCTAATCTCAACAGTACCAAGTGACATCCTTGAGGTAAGGCCAATTACTTAATGCCAGTATTCGCTGGCTCGTCACCACCTGCCATTGTCCGAGGCTCGATTCAAGCGCCCTCTAGCATCGCTGTCGGGGCCATACCTAGTCAAGGGGGCCTAGCAACGCCACTCAGCTCTATTAGCAAGCAATTTGATATGAAAGCCAATGATGAAAAGAGTTTCGTTGACTTTAACTTGACTTTATTGTTTTGGGTGTTGAGTATTTTGTATGTGTTGAGACTTGGGAGTGGGGTGAAAACAAAAACTAGCTTTTAGTATTTAAGTTACTTTTCTAAGTTTTCATCTTTCTTCAATGAAGTACGTAAAAGCTTCAGTATTTAGATAGTTAAATGAAATGAAACGTTGAAAACCCGAAAATAAACGAAATTTAAGTTCCTAACGTCAAGAATCGTTTTCACGATGATTTACGTTGCATGACAAAAGCTTAAAAGTTCATTGTGAAAGCTGTGAGAGTACCTATGTCTGTATTGTACATTATGGCAGTATTAAAACAAAACAAAAAGACATACAAAATAAAGTGCAGTTTTCGGAATAACATTTATCGCGCAAAAACCCATAAAATCAAATAAACCACCTCCTAACCCCCAAGGAATCAAAGCTCACCAAACCCTACGATTACAATCTGCCAAATTCACTGACATTATCCGCGCATTTAAAAAGACAGTCGTAACGAAACGTTTATTAGCATACAAGATAAAAGCTCCCCAAAAAAATCCACAGACTGGGTAGAGTCGGACACCTTCCCGTTCGAGTACTTTACAGCAAAAATTGCTTGCTCTACACACCAAGAGATTCTACATACAGTAGCGTGAGCTTAGATTTTGTGCAAACGAATATCGCCTAAAGTAGTCAAGAGGAATGTCCCTCAATCGTACCTCCGAGTCAACAACGTCTTAAAACGATTAAGTCGGAGGTGCGCGGGGGGCGACACGTAAACCGCATTAGATATGTTAAATCAGGCCCTCGGAGGACCGCATCGGGTTTTTCTGCGATATTTTTATGCGTATCGCTTACTTTCCTGATTATTGTTCGGGCGCCATTTGCATTGCTATGCGTGGATATGCTGATGGTGCTGAGTTGATCCTTGTTGAATCTGATAAAAAATAAAACCACTTACTTAACTTAAATAATTATGTAGTCAACACTATATTATTTATGCTGATTGCTAAGCAGATATCGAAATAGTTAGAGCTATGTTGTGTACTTGCGCTAATTTTTATTTATATAGACATACCCAAATTTTTATTTGATTTAAAAATAATTCAGAGTTCCGCGAATTGTTATTAAAGCTAGAAGGCCTCTATTGACGTAAAAACCATCACCACTAAAGTGAGCAAGTTTGTATGAAAATTGTGCGTCGTCCAAGTATCGATGCCGGTGTAAGTATAATAACGAACTGGAACTGGAACCAACCAAATACTAAATCAATGAGCCGTTTTCTGGGGAAGTTTAAAAAAATATCACTAGATGGCGTTTCATAGTTTGATACTGACTTGTCAATCTTTTACCCTTAGCCTTAGAACAAATAGGTAAATGTACTGTAACTGGTGCCAAAAAAGCCCCAGTCACGCGCAGATTTATCTGAAGCTTAGCGTCGACTAAGCGCATCGAGCAGAGCTGAGTTTAATCGAAGAAATTCGCCTGACGAGCAATTCGCGCGGTGTCGACCCGATTCGGCGCGCCGCGCCTCTGCTGTAAATGTACGCAGCTTTAAAGAATTTATATAGCAGGCGACTTTCTTCGATTCGGTTCGGCTCTGCCCCTGGTGTGGTAATAAATAGAGGCCAGTGCCCTGGAGGCTTACCACAACCTCTAATAGCAGTTATTTTTAAGTTGAGGTGCGTATTTGGCGCTAGTTACAGCATATTTTTTTGTTCTAAGCTTATGGAAAAGATTAGTTTTCGATTTTTACCGCGCGCCGACGTATTCAATCGAATGAAACCGCATTGACTGAATAGTTTTGGTGAGTAGTCCGCCATCTAGGGTGTGATTACAGTACCTTTTTTTTTCTTCTAGATAACGGCTCATTGGAGTTTACTATAAAAGAAACCCGGAACTAATTCGAAATCTTGTAGAATTTCAACGAACCTAAACAGCTCTATCTATTCCAATCTCTGTTGATAAGCTTTTAGGTATAAGATTCTTAAAATGCGTTTCTTTCATTTATATTGTATTGTGTTATTTGTAGTTATAAAGAAATGACTAACGTGGTGGATTTGGATAATTGTTCTCGTTCTAATGGCTCCAAGGTAACAATGTGATAAACTTTTACTGTTTAACTGTAGGTAATGCATTTTCCTGCATTTAATTGGAACCCTTTATTAAACCGCCTTAAAATTTTATTATCGCGACGTAAGTCACCTTTTATCGTTCATTAAAATTCTTCTTTAAACCAAAATAAACACAAATGTATCCATTTTCAGTCAGACATAAAAAGTAACAGCAAAAAAAAGAGTAAGTTCATAACTTATTACAGAAGTATCAACGCTCATTAGTCGCGGTATACAGGTGACATTTTCCTGATTTTTCCACTGCGAGGGAGTGCGGGCATTCCTGCCGAGCCGGGCGCGGCGGCTAGGCGCGGGGGCGAGACGGCAACGAGGCGACGACGTGCCAACGAGCGCAACTTATTCAGTTTGCGTTCAGCCTTCCGTTGTCACTCTTCATTGAGATTCTTTTACTTTTGCCAATTTGCTTGACATTAGAATGTTCTTATTTCAGTGTTCCATTTGCATTTTTAGAGCTAAAAGCTTTGCGTTTTTCGATGCTTTTACTAGCGTTGTTAATTACACACTCCTTCTGTGCAACTTAAAATTCCCCCGAACCCAGAACTTTATGCTGTTTGGCAGGTACCTACTTAACCTACTTACATACTTAAAACAAAACATTTTAACCACAGATACTAACTACCTATATACTTTAAAAAAAACTTATCTCTTCTAAAAGTCAATCAAAAGATTGTTTGCTTTATTTTTCAGGCTCCTAGGTCGAAGGCCATATAAATACAATAAATACAAGTAAGTTATTTAAATTTTTACTTTTTTTGCATTCACAATGCAATTTTTATTATAGGAAAATGAAGTATTAAGAAAAAATCGACCCGTCTCACAACCAGCTCCGAAATACAAGTAGGTACCTAAGTAATGATAATATTACACGGTTCAATCAAATTGATTCACTTTGGTTGAAAGGCGCAGAAATATAGGCGCACATTGACATTGAATGATTCACTTTTCGTTTACATTGTTCAATTTCGTGCTTGATCCAAATTGAAAGGCAAAAGTGAACCGTGTATTTCCGCCATAACACCATTAAATAAAAGAACCTTAGCAGTACACAGTGGAAAGCTGTAATCTATGGCCTCTTCCCTCTTATTTGACATCGTGTTTTTTACAAGCCGACGCCCGCAAAGATATTCACGGTCGGCTAGACATTTCACAACCCCCTTACCCCTTTGTCCTCCGTCCTCCATCGGATAACCGAACGATTCCAGAGCTAATTTACTTGGGGAAATCTCAAATGTCTACTGTGACTGTGACACGAGTAAACATTTATAATGTCAAAGATTTTCATTTAGGTATTTATTAAAAAAACTAAATCAGGTATCTATTTATTATCGGTTTAGAATTAACATTTAATCACACTTGTAATTATTACAATAATTATGTTATGAGTCCCTTTTAATTTTTTTTTTGTTTTATGCTTTACGAGTATATAATTTTGGTAGGAATTAAACTCGCATTCAAATAACATTATGAAAATAAATGAAAATCACTTTTTTGATGAAAAGTAGGTATATTTTGCATTAAAAACGGATATTAACTAAAAACAACAAAGATTATTAGAGTATTCTTAAATCTATTCTCCATTGTCAATTACAAGGGGTTGCATGGTGGTGTGGTTTTATCGGTCCTCGTCCTTAGGGTTGTCTCCCTTGTTAATTAATTAAGAAGTCGACAACGGTAACAAGCTTTTGTTTGTACCAATTGTGGAGAGGAGACATCGAACGAGTTTATTTATGAACTGAGTTACCTATTCAGTAAACAAATGAAAGTAATCTTTGGAGCATTGTGGATTATGGATTGTTTCATAAAGATGATGGGATGCTCTTTAATGAAGCTTAACATGTATTGTCGAGGGCTAAACTGCAGCTGAAAAATTGAAATTTAAGTATTTAGAAAAATCTACTGGTCCCTCAACCCGCTCCGATGGGACTTGAACCCTCGACCTTTCGCTGTCCGGGCGACTGCTCTAACCACTGACAAACGGAGTCGTTACGAGAAGTATCGAATTTATCCAATACTTCTTACGCGCTGTATAGCCAGCGTTAATTTCATCAACGTGAAGATATTACTAGCTAGATATTAATAGTACATTACATCCGAGGACAGGTAAGTAAGAAATTACATTGTCGAGGATGGTTTGAAGCACGAGCCGCAGGCGAGGGCTTTAATCATTCGAGGCAAGGTAATTTGCTTACCGTACAAGGCTTGTATAGTGCTTTTCTCAAGAAATGCGAGGAAATAAAAAAAAAACTGTTTAACTAAATAATATTTATTAAAATTTATATCACACATGTTCGGACAATTATTAAATGTAAATGTATTGTTTTCCCGGGCACACTTATGTATAAATCGCCCATAATAATATTATTTTAATGATGTATCATTAAAATACGCCAACAACACAGATTCCGAAAACGTATGCGCCTTTTTTTCACTTTTCCAAATCAGATCGTAGGTTTTCATATATCTTTCTTTTGATTTTGCTGGCAGTACCTAAGTTTTCTGTAATTAATTTTGCTTCTGCTATCATATTTGGTGGAGTAGGTACCTACATACGATGTCTGTATATGTTTCATTGGCAGAACTCATTTTGATAATTTATTACACAATATAAACTGTATTGATATCAAATCAACCACTGAAAATCATTCCCGCCTTTTTTTATATTGGCTTGTGAGACCATGTTGAACGGTCATACAGCCTATTGATACTTACTACTTGCTACTAAAATGCGCAACTTCAATACCCGCTTCTGGGCGGTAGATGGCGCTGTACATATTTCCCATACAAAATTACTCGTAAACATGGAAGTATTATTTAGGTAATACTTCCATGCTCGTAAAGGATATTTTGTCTATGATAAATCTCATTTTGTTTTTTCGATTGATGTTCGTGCTAAGGGTACCTACATAGCGCTTGTGGTACAATACGAAGTAATATTAGTATTATATTATCTGTGTTCTGTGGTAATATACTCTGTGCGCACCGTATTTAAAAAAAGTTAACCTAATTATGATATAATAATTACCTATATAATAATAATAATAATGTGGCTGTATGGTGCAAATGTCCCTTTGCTTTTCTGTTTTTATACACAGGAATAACAAAAGAAAAAATAAAGAAAAAAAGTTGGTAATAATATCTTTGGGTAGTACCTTTTCCGAGGTAAACATTCTAAATTTGAAAATCACTACAGTAATGAATTTCAGTACTTACTTACTGCACTAAAATCAGTGCAGTAAGTAAGTACTGAAATTCATTACTGCAGTGATTTTCAAATTTAGAATGTTTACCTCGGAAAAGTTCCACGTACTGCATTCTTTTCTCAAATATAATATTAACATTTCAGAGCATAAGTGTGAAAAAATTTTTACTTATTTGCATTCACAATGCAATTTTCATTACTTATAGAAAATTTGAAAATGAAGTGTAAAAAAATCGACGCTTATTATTATTCAGTACGAAATAACAAAAATTAATGGTTTAATCGTAAGAATTTCATTTTAAGTTCAATAAATGTTGGTTTTTCCAAAAAAAAAGACTTTCTAATTTATTCAGAAAAAAGTCTTGAAGTACCGGGAAGTCCCGGGACTTGACTTGATTTGATTTTGATTTGATTTGACTTTGATTCTAGGCTGTCTCGTTTCCCGGGTTTGAAATTGTCGAGACTTCCCAAACCCTAATAATCCTACTTCCTACTTTAATATTATAAATGTGAAAGTTTAGATGTTTGGATGTATGGATGTTTGTATGTTTGTTACTCAATCACGCCAAAACGGCTGAACGGATTCGGCTGAAATTTGGGACACAGATACTTTGTAGAATGGAGAGCAACATAGGATACTTTTTATCCCGGAAAAATAACACATTCCCGCGGGATAACGTCGTGTAGTCCACGCGGGCGAAGCCGCGGGCGGAAAGCTAGTAATACATTAATATCGTTCTAGTACTAAATAACTTAGTAGTTCTAGTACTTTTTCTTTCAAACTGCATAAAGGTTTTCCAATAAAAAGTTTTTAACATCTTCCTCGAAATGGTTTACGGCACAGATTAACGTGAGTGGGTACAAATTAAACGTCGCCAAAGCATTCGGGAGCGATTCCCCGTTCCTTGACTGGGGCACAGGTGCGAATAATTACGGGGAAAGAAAGGGTTCACAGTGCCCCCTCAAAAAGACACTTTAATGTCACAGTAACGACACTGGCAACACTGCGCCGCGCGGTGTCAGGATGGAGGAAGCCATAGCTATAAATAATTTAAGATGACTGTTCTATATGTATGTAAGTATAAAAGTTTTCATGTAGGTAAGTAACGTAAGTAGGCAAGTAGGGTTAAAAATGTTAAGCCCAAGCCGACGAAGAGCTGTCTAAACTCCTTAAAATAGCCTAAAAGAAAAGAGTAAGTACATAAAAGAAAAATAAAAATTTTTATAAAAAAAATAAACCGCCTTCAAAAAAACTGCAAACAAATTTCGCTTCCCAAAAACACGTAAAAATGAAAAATAAATTAAATCATTCAATTCAAAGGACGAAAGTCCGGGAATTTTTCTAATTAATCTTGGAACTTACTGATCTGATTGAAGTCGGTGCCAAGCCATGTAATATTATGTATTTGATAGGCTATACAATTCACACCACTCCGTGCATGAGTAGGTTTTGTGTGTTATTCTTTCACTAAGTATTTATTCTTGTTACTTTGGGCTTGTCACCGACTTCAATCAGATCAGTAAGTTCCAAGATTAATTAGAAAAATTCCCGGACTTTCGTCCTTTGAATTGAATGATTTAATTTATTTTTCATTTTTACGTGTTTTTGGGAAGCGAAATTTGTTTGCAGTTTTTTTGAAGGCGGTTTATTTTTTTTATAAAAATTTTTATTTTTCCATTTTTAGTATAAGAACGCTACCAAAAGAAACCGCAAAGTGAGCAAGCGTAGCGCAATGAGCAGCTACTAAAACCCATATCTCGGACAAGAATCACCACAGAACACGGACGGACACATTTTCTCTACTATGTCCTGTGAGAATCACCATCTCTTACTCTGTTGTTGTTTAATGTTCTGTTGTTTGTTATGCACCATCCACCATCTGCTAACCTAAAAAACTTGAAAGAATACAACTTAAGGTCTCGGTGGTACGTAACCAAACATGCTTTAACTCCTAAGGAGTTTTACCTTCCATCATCAGCTCACCTAAATAACCTGAAAGATTACAACTATATTTTTTTACGTATCAACAATAATTCAAGAATTATCCTCCAACTCCTAACCATTGAGGAGTTGTATCTTCCATCACCAGCTCATGATGATGAGCTGATGGCTATCATATGCAAGTGCTTGAAATTTTTTAGAAAATACATAAAACACCTAATCTATCTTCGGGTTTACCTCGTTCCCCTGGATTCTACCATCAGATCCTGACTTGGTTATAATGAGACCAAAACAGGAGTATACTCTTTTAAATAAAAAGAAATATTGAAATTGGTAAATAGTATAGATAGTAATTTTTCATTTAATCCTACGACCAGCCCTTGCAAACGTTGCTTAACCGCAACGATCGCAAAACGCGGTGATAACCCACATCACCAATCGAGGTCCTGGAAGTGAAACCCATATACCCATTATACTATGACATAATTAGTATATAATTAGTTTCCGCGTGTCACTTTATTGACGCTATTTTGAATAACAAACTATTCAGCCCGAACAAAAACCTAACGTTTACTTACATGGATGACATTATACTTTCTGCTAATAATTCATGACTCCCATGACATCAGGCCCCATATCTCCGAAGATTGTTATCGGATCTCAATGAAACTTATATGGGACCAAATCGAAAGTATACCCAATCGAACAAAAAAACAACTATTAAAATCGGATCACTAACGCCAGAGTAATCGGTATACATACATCAAACAAAAAAAAAAAAAAAAAATACGGGTTGAATTGAGTACCTCCCTCCTTTTTTTGGAAGTCGGTAAAAATAGCGTCTCGTTTTCTTTTCACACATAGTTATACCCATTGTTTTGGTCCTAAAAACAAAATACTTACCTACCTAAAGACTTGTTATTGTCTTGGATCGGATGCTCTTGATTCTGTCGTTGTTCCTAATATAATTACATTCCTGATTGTGTTGATAAAATTGCATAAGAAATATCATATCATTAAGGCGCTACTCGGAAAAAGTATGGACTCTTTGATATAAAACTATAGGACGGTTAGAGTTGTTATAAATCTGGTACCTAATAAGATATATATTTCTTCATACCTTTATCTAGAATCGTATAGTTTCAGAAACACGATTTTATGATTTTGGCTCGACACTTTTTACTTTCGAAAATACCTCTAAAAAATAAGAAATATCAAGATTATTCTTAAATGTGGATACATTTATACATACATTTATTATTTATACATTTGATTGTTCTTTGCACAGATTTAAAACAAACGTGAAAAATTTTATCAAATAATTTATAATATATTTAATTGGATGAACTGTAATTATGTTATTTAAATGTCCATAATTTACTTTAATTTTGTTATCATTAAGTATGTCGTTTTATTAGTATAAATTTTAGTTATTTTTTAATTTTAAGGATTTATAATCAACCAATTAATTTAATTTATGTATTTTTTGTTTGTGTAATTTATTTATTAGAACTAAATCAATTAATCAATCAAATCTTAATCAATTTTATTTTTAATTTTTAATGCAATAAATGTCCATTCTATATTTGCTTAAATTATTAAATACTTACCTAGATATATTTGGATAATTTGTTTGAACTTCGACAAATAATTTATTTTATTACTGTCATATTATATTATAAGTTTTATTGAAGGCTTCACGCTGCTAAATATATTATAACAGTATGTACATATTTAAGGGTTTCAACCTAGTTCCTATTATGTCATTGTTATTTGTTTTATGTTTTCTTTAATTGGCTGTAACCTGTTTTGTACATCTTTCTAAATAAAATAAAATTAAATAAATAAATACATGTACTATTGAAAATTGGTTTAATAAGTGGACACCAATAATATTTAGGATCGTATAGAAGCATTTTTTTAAAATCGCTATAGTTTTTGAATACGAAGTGATTTTGTATTTTTTTTGCGTAATCGGCAAAATCGGTCTCGCTCCCGCGCGCGTCGTTTTCTCATTGCTATCTCGCTTTAGCATAATTTTTCCGAGTATCTCCTTAAGTGTCATGTTATGGTCAAAGTCATGCAGTGCAACTAAAGGTACTTATATGCTTCGCTTTAAAGTATGCATCTAAACAAGTTCTCAACAACTTGGTCTACCATAACTTAGTAGTTTTAACCATAAAAGTCTACTGTGCGTGACACACCGATTTTGCTAGCTTAGTAGACAATTGTTGAAAAACTTAATGGTGTACGGTACGAACATTAACGAGGAGCCCGTGGCGCAGTGGTTAGCGCACTCGGCCTACGGTCGTTGAAGTTAAGCAACATTCGCAATGTTCGGTCAGGAGATGGGTGACCAAAAATGTTTCATTTCGAGCTCATCCGAGCTTCGGAAGGCACGTTAAGCCGTTAGCCCCGGCTGCATTTGCAGTCGTTAATACCCACCAATCCGCATTGGGCCTGCATGGTGGATCATGGCTCATTCCCCTTATCCATCCATTAAGAAGGCCAGTGCCCCAGCGGTGGGGTCATTAAATGGCTGACGATGATGATGATGAGGGCCTGAACGAGGTTCACCTTTAGTAAAAAAAATTAAAAAATTCGAGCAATACTGACTCAAATTATACTGTTAATAAATTATATGGCCTGAGTTCACCAACAGTCGGTTACATTAAATAATAATAATAAAATGATAAATAAATAACTTCTTACAATCACACCAACTATCTAAGCCCATGTTAATTTCATTAAGAAACTGTATATGGAAAACTTTATAACTTGAGTCATCCGTCGGTTGGTTATCCGTCGGTTAGTTGGTTGGTTAACCAATCGCGTGCCAGCCAACCAGCCAACCAAGCACCGGTTAACCTACGCTTAACGTAAGACATTTATTTAAGTACTATATAATTTTTAGCATTTCAGTTTGGCTCCATTCGGCCGGGCGGGGGTCAAAGGGTTGTAGAGATAGTAGCTTGGCTCTGCATGAGCTCTGATAACTTTTTGACAGTGCGAGCAATATGGTCTCGTCTTGGCAACATTTTACATGGAAAAGTTTTCGCTGGGATTGCAATCTTACCGTCTTGTCATCAGCATAAGTTAAAGGGAATGGCACTGAGCATAACACCTTACGCCGCTTAGTAAGTAGCATCATAATAACAATGTCAGTGACCCAAAATTGGAGTAGCTGAGGCGATCCATCACCGCTTTATTGAATTAAGCCCCCGTGGTCGCGGCGGGCGTCGCGGCTGCTGCGGGTCGCGCGACTATTATTGCGACGCTAATTACTATTATTGTTGCACACCCGCCCTTCGGTAGAGAACAATATGAATTGCTAGTAGCGTAGCGCTAGTATAGCAAATTAAGTATTAGAAAAAATTTATCCGTCTCAGGACGTTTGTGCAATACACTGAATTTTACCGATCCGGAAAAAAACGGATGCTTGTATTTTAATAATTAATTATTATAAATAATGGAATTTATTTATTTCGTGTAGTTTAGGGTTCGAAACATTGAAACTACACGAAATAAATAAATTCTTACTATTATAAATGATTAAATGATTAAAATAAGTACAAACATCCGTTTTTTTCCGGATCGGTAAAATTCAGTGTAGTGCACAAACGCCCTTACAACTAGCTCCGGTGGGACTCGAACCCACGACCTTTCACTGTCCGGGCGAATGCTCTAACCAAATGAGCTATAGAGTCGTTAGGTAGGAGAAGCGTCGAATTTATCCGATCCGATACCTCTTACGCGCTGTTTAGCCAGGCAGCGTTTAATTTATTTGCTTCATTTGCAGTATTCTCGATAATAAAATTGCATTGTTATTGTGAATGCATTAAAGGAAAAATTACTTAGTGTAGCGTGGGTTGTAGCGCTAATGCCTGCACTAAACATATTTTTTGTAGAGTCGTTACCAAACAAAACAGGACTCCTGCTTTTTTTTTGTCAGCAATATAGTCGGTCATTGGTTGTCGGTCGTTTTTGTTACGGAAATGAAGATAAAAATCGCGGAATTTAATAAATACCTAATATTTCTTACATTCCGCTATTTTTATCTTCATTTCCGAGGTATTGTCGTTTTGAAGCCTAAGTTTTACCAACACTAAAATAACGAATTGTTTAGACCTGATACTAAAGTTTCTCTATTTTCCAATTTATTTTATGTTTAAGTAAAATAATGTTCAGTCATAGTTTGGTCACACCAATTACAAATTTAAATGACGATCTAAAAAGGTAAAACCACGTAAAACTTTTTGCTTCCAACCTCGGGAAAGTTTGGGGTTGCCATATAGGTACTCGTATTGTCCGCATTAATTAGCATAAATTCTTATCATATACTAACTTAATTGCAGAAATGCATAATATTGTATAAGTACCGGTAAACCAGATTTTGACCACTCCACCCCCACCTCCACAGACATAGATTAGTTCACGCAACATTAATAATTGCATAGCTCCTTGACAGCACAAATTCGTCATGTTGGCGACAAACCAAATTATATTGCACCTAATTTACAAAACACTCTCTTTTATTACAAGGCGTTATGGGTTATTTTAGTGTTAGGTGTGTGGAATAAGAATTGGTCGACTTTTGCAGAGTTGATCACCCTCGTGGGTGCCATACGTCATCGCAGCGGAGGGCGCCACCGGACAGTTTAAAATTTCGAATTACGCTCGATCCATTTTCAAAATTGAGACGACAGCACCACACAGTAGGTACTGCGCACTTCGTGTGATGCTTGTGAAAAAATGATAGGTACAAACAGAAACAAAATAAATGAAAATCGCAATTATAAGCTTCAAAATGTCTTACGTTTATCTTTTTCAAGTCAACGGCAAGTGGCTACTATTGTGCCGATTAGTTCTAAGTAGCCGTCCTGCAAACATAAAATTTTAGCATTACTTACTTAGGTATAATCTTTTTACGTTTAAATAAAAAAGTGAATACGAAAGAAAATCACTAATCAAAAATTGGATCTATGAACCCCTGCTAGAGATAGCTATTGATTGATATATATGATTAATTTGTTTCATCCTACTGAAAACTAATATTATAAATGTGAAAGTGTTTGTTTGTTTCTTTGTCCGTCTGTCACGTCAAAACGGAGCAACGAATCGACGTCATTATTGGTAAGTATAGGGATAGTTTGGGAGCTGGAGTGCATGTGGTGACAGGCTACTTTTTATTTCGGAAAAATTTCACATTCCCGCGGGATAACGTCTCGTAGGTATAGACCACGCGCGCGAGGCCGCTTGTGGAAAGCTAGTTATTCAAAGAGGAAAGAAACAGCTATAGAATCATCTACCTGAATTTCGATTCACAAATTTATATTTTTATGTTTGACTTAAGTACATAGATTATTAGGTCACTAGTGTTGGGTATCGCGGGACATCATTAATAAAATTACGGATTGAAGATGAACAAACAAACAAGACCATTAACTAGACCTTTCTTCTGTCGTTTATTCTTCACCCAGCACCTGAATTGTTCCAGCGCTCCCAGAGGGCGCACTAACGGCCCAAAGGTCGCGACATTAGACCGGGGTTCGAACCCGCGACCTTTGCGACAAAGGCCATGCTCTCTATAAAAATCCAGCCCGATGCGGTGACATTTTTGTGGCACATAATTACTATAGCTTGTTTTCGCAAATCTTTTAACCTTTGGTGGTAATGACTTTGTTAAATACCATGGTTCCTATAGGTTTTTATGCTTTACGAAAGTGACATGACGCTGGCCAGCATCGCATAATCTATACTAATATTATAAAGAGGAAAGATTTGATTGTTTGTTTGTTTGTTTGCATCGAATAGGCTCCGAAACTACTGGACCGATTTAGAAAATTCTTTGACCATTAGAAAGCTACATTCTTCCCGAGTGACGTAGGCTATATTTTATACCAATATTCCCACGGGAACGGGTACCACGCGGGTGAAACCGTGGATCCGCTAGTCACTAATAAAGTTGTCGAGCTAAGTAGCTTATTTTTCTGACTTGTAGAGTTCCTTGTTTTAGAAAGATTTTTAAAGTCCTATTTTTGTCACGTCTTATAACTACTTAAAAATTTTCAAAACAAGGCACAAAATCGTGTAAAATCTGCTTTTATTATATATACCTGGTACAGAGAGAAAGAAACCCTGAAATCCATACCTTTTGAATTTTCTTATTTTACAAAACTACCTAATATCGCGAAAAACACAGCAAAATAACTGCATTTTATTGAGCTTTACGAAAAAGTTTTCCTTTTAACTTTTTGCCAAAGTAAAACTCTGGCTGAATATCCGCAACGCCACAGCCACGTCAATTTTTAAACGATAAAATGTGATCAGAATTCTGATAGGCGGAGCGGGGGTAGGTGCCATTGTGCTGCCTTCACGTGACACTAAAGGGGTTTTCGAGTGTGCTTTTCAATTTGTAGCGGAGAACAGAATATGGGTTGGGTAGCTTCTGAGACTACTGTGTGTTTTTAAAGTTTTTGTTGGGATACTTAATTGCACGAAGTACTTAATGCCTAAGAAAGAAGAAGAAGAGAAACATAAGGCTAGTTTTTTGAAATTGTAGGCTTGTAGCTAAATTAAAGTTTTTTCTGACGCTCTAACAACGATGTTTTCGCCATTGTTGTGTTCCGGCAGTTAGAGATAAGATAGCCAGTTCCTCAGTTATTGAGGATTTCGGAAGTAAGTAGTGCGCTTTCACCTCCAGCATTATCTTCACCTAATATCAGGTGTGACGAAGGCTAAGTGCTAAGTACCACGTTCTAGATAAAAAAGAACACTTGTAGATAGAGTTACTAGCTTGATTGCTCATTGACATCAACTTTCTTATCCTGGTACCTGGCTTGAGAAACTATATCCTAGCCTCGTGTATCTCAGGAATAAGCACTTTTTAGATGCTAAGTAGGTACGCAATCTTTGAATTAGTTTTATTCTATTGCATTTAAAATTAGGTATAATTTTCTAACTCATAATAAACTTTTGAAAGCAAAAAACAGCACTACGATAAAATCCTCTAAAAGTAGTTACATAGCTGAAATAGAGCAGCTGTTACTTTTAGCTTTTAGGCATTTATAAGAGTTTCCATTAAACATAACCGCGACTTGCATACAGTTACTTGAGTAGGGTAAGTAGGTGATTGCAAGAAACAACATAAAAGGCAGTTATAATATTAACAAATCTTACATTTCAAATTGTGTCCACTCCTCTCCATGTTCTTGCCAAAATCAAGTTCGTGTAATAGTTAAACTTTTTTTCACAGTTGCGTTGAAAAACGCGCGGACAGGGTGCAGCGGAAATGAAATGGAGCATGTGTGCCGATCGCATCGGCCGCGAACTATTGTCGGAAACCCTACGCGGAACGGAACGTGCCGACACTTGTCAAATGTGCCTGTGGCGGGAATTTAGAAAAAATATGTGCGAGTTCATTTGAACGCGGTGGTACAAATCTGGGGGACGCTGAATATATTGCAAAAAGGCTTGTAGGATGTTGTAAGTAAGCCATTTTTATTCTTTATGATAAAAATAACATAGGTACTTTTTGGACAATGCGACGATTCTATCATATCCGTTAGAATCATTTCTGGTTAAAGAAAAAGGGTTAAACTTTTCACTATTTTCAAAATTTGCCTAGAAATGTTAGATTTCTTGTTAAACCTAGAAGCATTAGAAAACTTACGTGAAAAAATAATAGTTCTACAAGACAACAAAAAAATGGAAAGTTTTTTTTCTTTATATTAAAAGGGGCAAACGAGCAGACGAGCCACACGTGATGGGAAGTAGTCATCGTCGCCCATGGACATCTACAACACCAGAAGAGTTGCATATGCGTTGCCAGCCTTTGTGCTTTTAGGGTCCTATTTACACGCTTCTTGAAGAACTCCAGAGGTGTTTCCACAAAGGAAACACCTCTGAAGGAAGCTCATTCCACATCTTACAAATTCGGGGTAGGAACGAACGTAAAAAAAAGTTGCTTTTCTTCTTTAAAGACCAAAAAAAGAAGCGAAGTTTTATCAATATTCAGCCGTAGGTACTAAGCTGCTGACAACCACATGTGTGAACATACAAAGCGAGGACTACATGCTGTAACCGCACTATAATATTGTTTTTCATGGCGGCTCGTGCCAATAATATTGAATCCTTTACGGAGTGCGAAACACCGAAATCCTTTTACCAATTTCGTTTTGCATAACGTACGGACGTGCCTGATTTCGAGTACCTACACATGATATGAATATTTGCTTTGAAATATTTCTTTTACGGAAATTTTTATTAAGTACCTAAGTTTCACTGTAAACGTATAAATCCATACTAATTCCACACTATCCATACTTCCATACTATAATATAATATATAATATAATATATAATATATATATATATATATATATATATATATAAATAATAAATATAAATAATAAATAATAAATAATAAATAATAAATAATAAATAATAAATAATAATATAATATATAATATATAATATATAATATAATATATAATATATATAATATAATATATAATATAATATATAATAATATTATAAATGTGAAAGTGTGTTTGTTTGTTTGTTTATTTGTTTGTTTGTTTGTTTGTTTGTCCGTCTTTCACGTCAAAATGGAGCAACGGATCGACGAGATTTTCGGTATGGAGATAACTTGAGAGCTGGAGAGTAACATAGGCTACTTTTTATCCAGGAAAATTATAAAATAAAAATGGTAATTTTGTTTAGAAAACCGTTAAACTGTCATACTTCACACAACTGTCATTTCTTAGCCGCTTCCAAAGAGAAGGTAGGTCAAAGAGTATGTAATCACTGACATTTTTGCCGCTTAGGATTTCTTTTTTTTTAATAAGTGACATTGTGTCAGGCAGGTGATACGAAGTTCGCGTCCAATAAAATTTATATGGCAAAACAACGTTTGCCGGGTCAGCTAGTATTACATAAGATAGAGATCTAGGTAATATATTTCTTAACCCGTTCCCTTGGGAATATGGGGATAAAATATAGCCTATCAATGCCACTAAGGAAGAATTTAGCTTTCGAATTGTGAAAGAGTTTTTAACATCGGTTCAGTAGTTTTTGAGTTTATCCATCCGATGTTATTCTTTATAATATACTAACGGATCCGGCGAACTTCGTACCGCCTTATCGGCAGCAAGCCACCTACCGGGGCCAATGAGCGATTTTCTGAGAGGCCATTTAAAAAAAAAAAGCTTCCAATTGCTTCACTAGATGGCGTTGAATATATAGTATATTTTGGTATGAAACAAATTTAAATTAATTACTTTATAAAAACCCAAAGGAAACTAATAATATATTAAATACTAGCTTTCCGCCCGCGGCTTCGCCCGCGTGAACTACATGACGTTATCCCGCGGGAATGTGATTTTTTCCGGGATAAAAAGTAGCCTATGTTCCTCTCCAGGCTACAAAGTATCTGTGTTCCAAATTTCAGCCAAATCCGTTCAGCCGTTATGGCGTGATTGAGTAACAAACATCCAAACATCCAAACATCCAAACATCCAAACATCTAAACTTTCGCATTTATAATATTAGTAGGAAGTACTGCTGTGAGGAACAGAAACGAAATAGGTAAATTTAAAGATTTAGGTAAATAAATAACATCTGTCTGACGTTCCGTTTTACGTAAAAAAGTCGCGTCAAGGTAAAATTTATAACGTTCCGTTCCTTCTAACTGCATAGGTGGGACAGCGCCATATAGTGACTGAGCTTTCAGAAAATCGCCCATTGTAAATCTAAACCATTCTCGAATTCACCTGAAGACACACAAAAATTTCATTAAAATCGGTCCAGCCGTTTAGGAGAAATTCAGTTACATACACACCCACGGAAGAAATATACATTTACAGGGTGTTAGTTAGGTCAGTTGCAAAGCCCGAAACCACAGCTTGTACTCATAAAATTGAACAATTTTCCCCAAGAAACATGGGTCGAAATCTGAACATCGATCAGCTGACTGTGCAGTTTGTATGGCAGACAAAACATTTTTTTTTCATGTTAAGTTAGACCCGTGTTTCTTGGGGAAATTTGTTCAATATTATGAGAACAAGCTGTGGTTTTGGGTTTTGTAATTTTACGTTTAAAGTGGCGTAGTTTTATCACAATTTATGTTTTTTAGTAACAATTCAGAAAATTTCTAAAAAATCAAAGAACCGTCACAACTCGGTAACCATCCAGTTTTGACCCCTGGTTCACTGGACTTAATTTGTTGCTAATGACCTCTAGTATAGACCCTTATTCTTTCAAGGAATGGGTAGAGTTTCACTATCATTCTGTAAAAAGCTACTAGCTGTACCACGCAGTTTAATCTGCGTTAATTTGATTAAAAGGAAAAACCTACTAAAAATAAATACTTTTTCCAGTTTTTGCAACATTTTTAGGTTTCCGAACCAAAATGGTAAAAAGGAACCCTTATGGTGAGACTTTGTCTGTCTGTCACAAATGGACATCTCGAGAACTACTTAATGCTATCAACTTGAAATTTGGAATAGTTTTAGATGACGTTTGCCCAACTATTTTGCAAATAAGAGAAAAATAAAAATATTTATATTATTTTTGCAACAGAGAAGGGCTAGGGCATATGGGGTATCATATGAAAGAGCGTTATGTAAAGATTACAGGAAAAATAAAACGTTGTCTCTAAATAGTAAACTTTTTCCGAAATCATCAACAAAAACTATATTAGTTCCACTATCGGTCAAGAGCTGACGTTGACCTAAAACTGCAATATTCTACACCGCAAATGCTTTGACGAATCTAGCCTCGCCGATGAAAACATTTCCGACTTGCTCTTGACCGGTTTTTTTTTTCATTGATGCTCCGCTTCTGTTGGTCCAACATCAAACACAAATAGTTTTTTTAGTTCGGTCCAGGGTCCAGTAGTTTCTGAGATGAGCGCGTTCAAACAAACAAACTCTTCAGCTTTATAATATTAGTATAGATAGGATAGGATAGCATATTGTGAATAGAAAAACTAATTCATTTAAATTTAAATTATAAGTTGCAATAACCAAGGTTGTAAATTTAAGTCGCTACTCGGAAAAAGTATGGACTTTTTGATATAAAATTATAGGATGGTTAGAGTTGTTATAAATCGGGTAATAAGATATATATTTCTTCATACCTTTATCTAGAATCGTATAGTTTCAGAAACACGATTTTATGATTCTGCCTCGACACTTTTTCTTTTCGAAAATACCTCAAAAAAATACGAAATATCAAGATTATTCTTAAATGGGTTAACATATACTATTGAAAATTGGTTTAATTAGTGGACACCAATAATCTTTAGCATAATTTTTCCGAGTATCGCCTAAAAACATAAATTGCCAATTACTCTGAGGATTAGCAGTTAATTTTTTGCTTATTCAAAACATACCCCAGGCCAAAACGTGCAACTAAGTTTAATGAGAAATTAGAGGAAAAATTGAAACCGCTCGGCCGTAAATGAAAAATTAAAAAGTCGCACCCGGAAGCGGAACCGCGGCCATTTTTCTTGAGACAACGTAACGATCTTAATTACCAACGATGTAAAACGGAACGTGACGAAATATTTTTCATATTATTTTTTAATTTTTTTGCATATTACAAATTCTTGTGCATTTGATGCTTGTAAGAATTTTCTAGAGCATGATAATAAAAAAGCATCTATGAGCTCATACTTACTTAATTCATTTGATTTTTGTGTAAAAATATAGGTGTGATGAAGGTTAAGTGCTACCCCGTTGTGAATAAAGAAAGAAAAGGAAAATTATTGTAGTCGGAAAATAGTTTGATTTTATACTTTTATCAACGTAAGTATATTACGTCCTGCCTACCGGTATCCTGAGTAGGTTTTAACTGCAGACTATCTAAAAATATTGGTAGGTAGGACTTAGTTTATAAACCTATGCAAATTTATTTTATTTCTTGACACAAAATTATGCCTTGCGAGACCATTGTAATGTATATTTTTAAAGAAAAGTGTTATCACAACACTTTTCTTGTGAATGCATAATAGAGATTTGGATTTTTACAAAATTCGTAAAACATAATTTTTCAGGGGTAGACAAGCCGGAAACTGTATCGAAAAAGGAATTCAGTAGAGGCGCGACCGCGCGAGTGCTCCAGTGACTTCCGGGGAGCACTCATGTCACTACACGCAACCCAGTTATCAGTGTAGGGTTGACGACACTCATGAGTTTTCGTTAATTTTCCAAGTTATGTGTTCACAATTTTACACATGAATCGGTTCAGTCCAGCGATAACGTTTATTCATTGATCCGTTTAAGGCGCTTCTCGGAAAAATATGGACTTTTTGATTTAAAACTATAGGACGGTTACAGTTGTTACAAATCTGGTAATAAGATATATATTTCTTCATACCTTTATCTAGAATCGTATAGTTTCAAAAACACGATTTTATGATTTTGCCTCGACACTTTTTCTTTTCGAAAAGACCTCTAAAAAATACGAAAAGTGAAGATTATTCTTAAATACTTACACTATTGGAAATTGGTTTAATTAGTGGACACCAATAATATTGAGGATCGTATAGAAGCATTTTTTTTTAAATCGCTGTAGTTTTTTAATACGGAGTGATTTTGTGTTTTTTTTGCCTAATCTGCAAAATCGGTCTCGCTCCCGCGCGCGTCGTTTTCTCATTGCTATCTCGCTTCAGCACATTTTTTCCGAGTATCGCCTTAAATATTGCTTGAGTGTTAGTTGAAGAAGGTGTCCAAATTTGCTCGTCCAAGATTTCTATTATTTTTTACGCTGTAGGCCAGCTTTAAATCATTAATGAGAGAAACCCCCTTAAATTCGACAGAAACATTTGTGCAAATGTTCTATAAGATTTAAGGTGAAACGGCCATAACAAACTCGTATAAACAATTTATGAACTAAACTCGCTTAAACTATTTGACGATCGAGAAATCCATGGGCCTGGCCTGGGGATTACATTAGAACATAAACAATCGTAGCATAGAATACAACTGTTTCTTTTGACAACCCTACAGAAAGATATCATTATCGTAATGGATGTCACGGCAGTCACGGGCTGCTGCAACTCTACAAGTGCTCTAAAAAGCAGAAGTTCCGCCAACTTTTCTATTAGACAGACAACAGAAAACAGTTCCTATGGTTCAAACAATAGGGTGCATATTAACCGCTGCTATAAGTTTGCGTTTTTGGAAGCTAGATGGTGTCGCAATCGCAGAGTGCAACACATTAGCGACATCTCTTGGCAGGAGTGCGAAAATTACACAGGAATTATGATGTGGCGCGCTAGAAGTATATTATTTTCAAGTTCCTTCGCACTTGAGCTTGGTATTATCACAGATAATGGTATTATAAAGAGTGAAGGCAGTAAAGAGTAAACGTAGGTCCAAATAGGGCCCTGCCTTAACAAATAATAATTTGTAGTAGGTAATTGTATTTAACATACATACAAACATATAATATACTCACGCCTGTTTCCCATGGGGGTAGGCAGAGACTATGGATCCCCACCTGCCACGATCTTTGCACACTTATTTCGCTTTATTCACATCCATCAATCTTGTCATACATGCCCGGCGATTTTTGTCACTGCGTAGGTACACCAGTCTTTTTATTAAACCCCCTATTAGATCCGTGTAGGTTTTTTCTGGGGCGCCCTTGCGCAACCGATTCTTCAACATTCGCACAATATATCTCTCTCGTAATTTTAAGTACCTAATGAGATAATACATAAGTATTATGATAACGAAAAATTCATTTGTTAATTTAACCATATTTTTGACTATTCTTACCAACATTATGAGAAAGTTTAACCCATAATAAGTTGGTAACTCAGAAACTTACCAATATATAATATACCTCGAAAAGCTACAAAACTATGTAAAGTTTGCTGGTTCCTCTCCAACAATCGTCATACATTACAAACTTTATGTTTAGGTATTTAAAAATATTTATTAGTTTCAACTATTCCACAAACATTCCACTATTAATGAAAAAAATCCGTAAGGGGTCAACCTTCCCTTGATAAACGATTCATATCTTGTTATTGTGAAATGTCATTAACATTAATTTAATATATTTGTTCCATAAGTTTCGATACTGTTTAGCAGCAATGTTATTTAAACTTTTATAAACTGTAACTATGGCGTATGAATTACTTTTTAGGTTTTAGCATATAGATTTTCGTAGAGAATAAGAAAAGAGTAGGTAGGTAGGTACTAAAGGAAATAAAATTCTGAATGCAATTGATAGTACTTAATAAGTATCCCTAGTGTATGATTTTAAAAGTTCTACATAATATGTAGAACTTTTAAAATCATACACTAGGGATGCCCAGCCCATAATTGGTAAAAAAGTTTTTTCGATTACCTAACGTTATATAAAAAAAACTAAAACGCTTTATAGCCATAAAAAACTATAATACTGAAAAAAAACTATAATATCGTTTATACTATGTATCTACTAAGACGAAAAAACTCGACACGAGAAAGAAGTCTCTCTTTCTCGTGTGGAGTTTTTTCGTAGTACTGATATCATCCCGTAGAACTCCCGTAGCCCTTTCGTAGTCCCGTAGAACCCCTCTACAAAAATAAAGGAAAAATGCTACGACATTTCTAGAATAGTCGTAATGAATAGTTAAATTAGGTAATTAAGTATATTTAACTGTCGATGTCGGTGCTTTAGAATGCATAATTTGTATTACAAACAATACCTACTCGTAATCACAAACAATCAGAGGACTTCATTAGCTCTGTGTGTGATAAGAATACATTAGAAAATGTTTTGTGTTTAGATAGTACACAAGGAAATAAATAATTAATGACCACTAATAGCCATCATACACTATAATTATTAATTGATTATGTTTACATAACATTATTTGTCTGCGCAAGTGCGACATTATTGTTATGTATGTGTATGTAGGTGTACATAAATATTGTGTAGGTAAAGAAAAAAATATGTCTAGAAAAAAATATTTCTGCCTGTTTCTACATAGTTTTCTTGCTTATCGAGTTGGTCTATGGTCTCTTGGAATATAACTTTTTTTTTAAATCATGTAATAATAAATGGGAAATAACTTTTCCAATTGTTATTTAAATATTTCGTAAGTATGTTAATATGATCAGTTGAAAAATTATTTGAGCAGTTATTTAATTTTCGGGTGGTTGTAAATTTACTACAGCAGTAAAACATGAATAGTAATTAAAACAAAAACTTTCAAGCAGTGTCATAAATAAATGGCCAGTAAAATAATGGAATGGGCAGTTAGATACATATTTCGGCAGTTTGATACAGTCATAGTTCGGCAGTTCACGATGAGCATATTATTATTTCTAGATTTTTCACTTTTTTCTTTTAACATTTCGTTAGTTTTTTAACTGCCCATTTCAGTATTGCTTACTACTTAATCATTTCTATTTAGTTTACTGCTCAGTTTTACTGCTAAACTTGTTATTAAACATGCACTTTGTAATTTTAAACTTACTAATTCTACAATATACAACTGCCGCTTTAAATCAATGCCATAATAAATCAACCTCGATCAATTTACAGCATTTAGCTAGTCCAATATTGGCATCGTGTAAATAGAAAACAGTCCACTGCATTGGATTGTCCTCAAGCCAGTGATCAATAGTATAATATCTATGCAGTTGGTATTTGAGGCTAAAGAAACATTAAAAGAGAAATTAGAAGCAATTTTATAATTTCACATTTAGGTCAAAATCTCAACTTCTAGCAAAAAATGTTATTTTCTAACTTTATTAACTTCTTCTACCTAGTAATAGGTACGCATACGGAAATTAGAAAAAAATAAAACCGCTTTCAAAAAAACCACATCAAAAAAGTAAGAAATAATTCCTCACCAAATAAATAACGTAAGTACCTACTTTGAAGTCGGGCGTGAAACATGTACAATTTTTTGTTGTTTTTGTTAAAACCCGCCCGACTTCAAAGTACTTACGTTATTTATTTGGTGAGGAATTATTTCTTACTTTTTTGATGTGGTTTTTTTGAAGGCGGTTTTATTTTTTTCTAAAAATAATTTTTATTTCACTCTTTTTAGTGCATCGTGCAGGCAATTTACGTGTTTTCTGGTAAATAGGTATGTGATCAAACTGAAAACCTCCTTTTTCGAAGTCGGTTAAAATACCTTGAGGTATCCCCTTTTTAACAAAACAAGAATCATCTAAATCGGTTAATAAACAAAGGAGTTATGCCTAAAGATACGTATTAAATTCACATAAAGTGGTAACGAAAACGACAGTATTTTAAGATTTCCTGAAAACTACTGAACCGATTTCAAAATTTCAAAAAATGGGACCAACTTGGAAACCAACCTGATGTAATAACGTTTGAACCATTTCAATCGGTTCAGCCGTCTTCGAGTAATCGGTGGACATACACAAAAAAAAAAAAAAAAACATACATACAGATTACAGACGAATAGAGAACCTCCTCCTTTTTGATTTAGAAGTCGGTTAAAAATGAGGCTAAGGAACCATTCTCAAAGAAATTAGAAGCGATTTTCACGCGCTCACGGCACGTCAAAAATGACTAACTTGGCGTTCGAAATATTCCTAGATTCTTGCAGATCCTTAATCAGCATTACTTACTCTACAATCGTGCCAAATTTGAGCGACGAGGGAATTTTTCGGACGTCTCCATACAACGAATATCCTCGTTGATCGGACTATTATTACCCGTCTGCGGCGAAGCCAAAAAAGGGTTATGTATTTGACCTGTATGTATGTGTGTCCGTTTCTATGTTCCCTCGTAACTTCTAAACGGATGAACCGATTTTAATAAATGATACGTCGTCAGATTCGTCTTAACGGGCCGAGTGACAATGGGACATCAAAATTAACAAAAAAACAAAATGGCGGCTTTTAGGCGATATATTCTGTGCATTGTAAAAAAAAATATTTTTTAATCCCATCGAGTGGGGTATCAAAATGAGGAGGTTACAAAGACGATGACGAAAATATAAATAAGTGATATGTTTTGAACTAATTTCGACTAATAAGTGCTAATTGTTTTTATGGGAAAATAAAAAGTGTTGTTTTATTATTTTTCACGCAGTTTCTTCATAGAAACCTTCCCGCGTGCTTTATAGAACATATGAAAAAAAATTAGCCGAATTGGCCAAACCGTTCTCGAGTTTTGCGCTTATCAACATTCATTTTTGAATTTTATATAGATATTGTTTTCTTTGGTCACAGCTAGATGGCGCTGATAGTCGATTAAGACGCGCTAACGTTTGGCAAAAATAAAATACTGAAAGTTAGATTACATTTCCCATTGTCTAATAAATATACAGATTTTTTTTACCCGTCGATTGACCTCTGGTTACTACAGTACAGTACCCAAAATGTTGGTTTCAAAGTGATCTTTGGGTTGGGACTGTAGTCCCATTTTTAAAAGTGAACGTGTATTTAAAACTTTAAATAAATTGAAATAACTTGAATTGTTGAAGTACAGTAATGAATATAATGATAGCGAATTGCGATGTTAAAATAAAATATCTGTTTTAGGTAGAATAATATGACGTGATTTTTATTTTTTAATAATTTTAAAAAAATTGTTCGTCGAATTTTAACGAAATCGTTTTCTTTCATAGATTTGATAGTTAAGTTAGTCAAGAAGTTTTATTTTCTTTCTTTGGTTTATTATAATATAATAGTAATAGTAATATTATTATAATAGGATAGGAGTTGTTTAGTTAGATTTTTGGTTTAGAAGTTTTATTTTCTTTGGTTTATTTGTTAGGAGGCGATAATAATAGGAGTTGTTTAGAATTTTGGTTTTTCGTGAAGTTAACGACCAAAACTCCCTACAAGAATTGACACGTCTGCGAGGTCTTGCTCATGTACATAGAACATTTAACTAAAAAGCTAAAACTAAAATTCTTGGAAGCAGGCGGGATCCATTTGCGTATAAAATCTATAAAAATATCATGGATCCCGCCTGCTTCCAAGCATTCTCTTACTTAAAATTTGTAATAAGTACCTAATATATAACGCTGCATACAATTTACTAGTAAGAACTAAGAACATATTCAATCCACAATCGATCTTTTTTTGCTTGTTTTTTTCTTTTTAGTTTATTGCACCGCAGACGGGTTTTTTTAGTTTTTTAAATTCGTTTTTTTGTCTAAAGTAGGTTGTCTTAAGTATTGACTCCGTGTAAGTTTTGCATTATGTCGAAGTGTTATGTCTCTTGAAATCATGCGTAGACATAAGTGGCGATTACAAGTTACACTAGTTAGGGCCTTAATTCAGAATAGATACATTGCTTGTTTTGATTGCATCACTTGCTAAAGAAGAGCTCAAAGAAAGCAATCTATTCTGAATTAGGGCCCTAACTAGTGTAAGTTTTAACCGCCTCTGTGGTCTTGTGGTTCATACCACCGATTTCAGACTCAGAGGTCCCAGGTTCGATTCCCAGTGGGGGTACATATTGTATTCGGTTTGGTTGGTGGTAGGACTTGTTCTTAGTCCGCCTAGCTACCACCATCTTATCTAAGTCTGACGCCATAACAATGATGTTTTCAGCATTATTGTGTTTCGGCAGCTAGAGATAAGATAGCCAGTTCCTCAGTGATTGAGGATTCCGGGAGTAGTGCGCTTCCACCTTCAGTCTTATCACCATTTATCATCAGGTGTGATGAAGGCTAAGTTCTACGAAATATTATAGTATTCTTTGGTTCTACCCATAAACTTATTATACTCTAGTAATAGACGGACAGAGTTCGCTTGGTTGTGAGACCGAAAATGACATGAGCTAGTGTGTGTAATTTGTAAACGTGTGTGTGAGTTTTAGAGCTGCCCTCAAGCCCATTTTAGGTTGTCGATAACAATAATGTAAATAAAACACAAACAAGATTTAATAATTCATATGATATGAAGTATACTTCAATGGACATGGGAAAATAAAAATAAAGTTCATGTTATTTAAATTTTTCCTTTTTTTGCATTCACAATGCAATTTTTATTATTGAAAAATGGAAAATGGATTTTATTTTCTAAATACTTCATTTTCCATTTTTCAATAATAATGGTCATTTCACTTCAATACGATAAGTATTTACAAAGTTATTGTAAAAATTAATTTGCTTAAAACACTATTGCCTCGGTTGTTCGCTAGCAATCGGCTTTTACCACGTTCGACGTCATTCTTCCCGACCGCCCGTATACCGCACCGGCCGGTCATACTTACCTACACGCACAGCTGCACTGGTTGAAATCATGTTTTAAATAACAATTTTATTTAAATAATTTCTCAATGTTTCTTTGCAGTTTTGCTTGAAATATTTGCTGCACACCACAGAGTTTTGGCGAAGCTCCCAGTCTATTCTATTTATTAATTTTATCCAGTTTATCTTAATCACTGGATTTACAGGAAACCTGAATATATTGTTAAATTGGTACTGAAGTAGGTATAATTTACTATTTAAAAAGTGTCGGTTAAAATCTGCTTTAAATAAAACTATCAGTGTTAACAAAGACAAACAAAGTTATATTGGAAACCATCGACATGAGTACCTATCGATAATAATATCGATAATTTTTGATCAACCTCTACGTCATATTTTCTCAAGTTCACGGATATAATATCTTTTTATCTAACACATAAAGTTTAAAAATCAGCCTTTATTTAGAAAATAGGCGATAAATAGTATAATATTAATGTGTCACTTAGTGTATTTGGGAATATATTCAACTAAAATATGAACTATGAAAATGGTAATTGTACAATCCTATTTACCTGTGAAATTAGTGTTTATTTGGTTTATTGTCGTAAGTAACATTACAATTCAACACAGAACACTACACCATTATTGATTTATATAGTTATAAGAGCCAAATCGACGCGATCGCGATAAAAATCACAAAATAATCGAGTAGACGTTTTTCATCAAGATGATAAAAGACGCTAAATAAGTCAAATCGGGTTCTGCTGTCATTTTCTTCGAACTCTTTCTCGCACATAGCTTCTGCCGTAAGGACTGGTTTCTCACTCGCACCATTGTCCGTCTATTACCCCTAGTATAAATAAGTTTATGGTTCTACCCCGTTGCGGATAAAAAAAAGTGTAATCGCCGCTTTACCTTTACGAAAATTGACAGAATGAACGGTCGATGGCTACCTAACTACTCATCAGTGCACAAGTAAAATGAAACTCTAAATTTCGTAATTTTAAAATACAACCTCAAAAGTTAGTCTCTACGACACGCGGTAGCGTCACAGATTACTAAATAGTTACTACGGTGTAGCGTGTCAAGCCAAGTTCAAGCTTACAGAACTGGCGAGCAGCACCGTGTGTAATATTGTATTACACGAACTATTTGGAGCCACTTTTGACTTGACCCCCTCATAACTCCAAAAACTATAGTTTATAAACTCAAAAAATAGCCTGTAAACCTTCTAATTCTTCTAAAACTAAAAATCTATCAGCTTTAACTTAAAAAAAATGCTTTGATTAAATTTACAAAAAGTTTATTAAACATTCGTAGATTTACCTTACTTTTAATGGAGAGTTTTTTTATTACCTTACATATTAGTAATTTACATACATAGATATAAAAAGTCAGTCGCAGCGTTATTTATTTCATTTCTCTTTCTTATCGTTCTCGTGAACTACCTGAGGCTTGAAGTCCAGCTCCAAAACGCGACGAAGGCTGTTCACGTACATGTCGAGACGCTGGGTCATGTAGTAGCAGCGACGGTCCTTGATCTGACGGTTCAAGTTCAAGTCCACCTGAGCTATGAGAAGACCGTCGCGTGTTCTAGAAAGACCGGGGCATCGGACACCGTCGGGCCCGCTGAAGTAACTCGACCCGTAAAAGAGGCCGAGGTCTTTGTGCGCGGGCTTGCCGTCAGCAGAAGTAAACTCATTGGGGAACTCCTCGTAACCAACCCTGTTTATTGCGGCGGTGAAGTAGCAGTTCGTAATAGCAGCGTTTCTAGCCTCAATGTTCCACATGTACTCGCTGCCCGCCTCAGCAGCGATGGTCGCCGACGGGTTGAACACGATCTCGGCTCCATTCTGCCCGAACATCATCCAGTTCAAAACGTGGTGACGTCCGAAGCAGATGTTGACGGCGATCTTACCGTAACGAGTCGCAAACACTGGGTGGCCAGTATTCCCTTCCATGTAGTAGTTGGACTCGTTAAAGTCTCCAACCCTTGGAATATGGTTCTTACGGTGCTTACCAATAACGTTGCCGGTGTCGCTGATAACAACAGTGGTGTTCCACAGAGTTTCGGCATGATTTTCGTCTCTTTCCAAGATTGATGACACAATAACCATCGCATATTTAGCGGCCAGTTCACTCAGGAATCTCGTCGTTGGGCCTTCTTCTGCTGACTCAGCAAATTCACACCAAGGCTGCTTCTCCCGCGTGCAGAATGCGAACGGCATGTTCCATAACTCTTGGAAACATATGATGTTGACGCCTTCTTGGCCGGCTACGTCGATAATCTTCTTTACCTTCTCAAAGATAGCTTTCTTCTGCTCGTTGATAGGACGGTCGGTAGGCACCACAATGGAATGTTGGATGACTCCAACTTTGACAATCCTCGGGGGCCTGGTCTGTTCTTTTTTGGCTGGGAAGGCGTAGGCAGCGATTTCAAAATCGGCATCTTTAGCAGCGGCGATGGAGGAGTCCTTCAGTTTGATTTCATTATGGTCCTTCCTGCCGTAGTAGATTCTGTTGAACTCATCAAGGTCTCGGCCGCTTAGGTTGTTGTTGACGACAGCTTCGAGGCTCTGCGTTTCGTTGTCCATGGTGCGTGCTGTTGGGTCTACCGTCGGCGACTGGTGTCTCGCGCCGGGCAACACGCTTAAATAGGTGGTTCTATGGTAATTGACTGAACGTGTGGCTGTTTACTTTATCTGTGTGGTCCGATCCTGGTGGCCTTCGACCTATCGCGATAGCTTTGAGACAATATCCGAAGTGAAAAATATTTGAATTATCAATAACAAGTGTGGCTACGTGACTAAACGGGTGAGTGAATAAAGCTGTGTTCACATTATTATTTACAGACAAAACAAATTTACATAAAAACTTTTTGTGATTGACTATACCTACTACTTAGGTCTTTGATCAACAGTACACCTCTAGGTATATAACTACTGATGATAATTACTCATTCAACAAAATTAAAAAACATATATTTTTTTGTTTTAGGAAATGGAAAACTTCATGCAAGTATAATAATAATGCGTGCAAATTGTGCAAATATTTCCCTATCGTTCCCTTTCCCTCCCTCCCTTTTCCATCCCTTTTTAATATATTTTTTTGTCACTCATCATGTGTTTTTTTTTTCAATATTCAAGTAGGTAGGTACCTACCTAAGTAAGTTTCTCTTTTTAAAAGTTATCGAAAAGGTTATAATGGATTCCTGCCAGATATTTCAACTGTCTCGACAGGTAGGTAGGTAGGTACAGTAGTAGATTCTTGAATCCTGCCTATACAACTCAGGCAAACATCATTTGCATTGGTACCTACCTACTTTATAGACAAGTTTATTTATAGGCGCTTAAAGGTATTTAGCGCAGACAAGAATGATAATTTATTGGTAATAGAAAATGATTGTACTGTCAACAGCACGCAAGGCTCGACACTTACACTACGAGAACTACACTACGACATATGAGCAACTTATAGGGTACCTTCTTACAAAACATTGTCTTATCATGGCCTCTTATTTCCCCTGTTTTTATAGCTTTACTAGCTTTCCGCCCGCGGCTTCGCCCGCGTGTACTACACGACATTATCCTGATGGAATGTAATATTTTCCGGGATAAACTATTTTCTCCAGCTCCCAATCTACCCCCGTACTAAAAATCACACTGATCCGTTACTCCGTTTGGACGTGAAAGACGGACAAACAAATAATACCTACTTATTGATTTTCCCGTGGGAATATGATATTATAATCCTTGCCAGGGTCTCAAATTATTTACTTAAATATCAATTTCTGCCCCCAAATTAGCCAATTATTATTTATTTATACAATGAGATTTCCCGCGGTAAAAAGTAAAATATGTCCTTTCCAGGGCCTTAAACTGTCTCTATTCTAAACATCATTCTTCCCATGAACTCAAACTATCGCCTTAAATACCAATTATATTCTACAGCTTTGCCCGAGCTAAAGCTTATTTTACCATGGGAATGAACCTTATTCCCGCGGTTACAATTTGCCTAGGTATGTCCTTCCTAGCATCAGGACATGGGTGTCCCGGTGCTCCTATCAGTAGGAGTAATTAGTAAGAGCACCCGGAAGCACTGTCTCAACTCAAACTATCTCCATTCCAAATTTCATCAAAACTGGTTCAGCCGTTTTAACAATTTCGCAATTATAATAATAGTAGGGATAGTAGAAATAGGAATATGAATGGCCTGCGGCCGCGACTACGTCCGCGAGTACTACATCGGAAAATTTTGTGTCAAAAAGTAGGTAGATAGGCATTCTCTAAGGTCTCATCAGTACCATCATCAATCTATTTTAATGTCCTCGCTGCTGGGGCATAGGCCTTCATATAGATGGATAAGGAGAATGAGCCATGACCTTCCACACGGGCCCATTGAAGTTATGGTGTACTAACCAATCCAAATGCAGCCAGAAACATCGGCTTATCGTGTCTTCAGAAGCACGATATATTTTTTAACAGCAGCAATCCCATGATAGACCATTGCAAAAGTAACATAACCTCATCGATCGCAGGCCGAGCACGCTACCCGTGGTTTAGGCATAAGAAGGTAGGTAACGAACGATACCTAGAGAAACAGGACCTACTATCGTATGAATAATATTCGGACATTCTCCTACTCTTGAACTACCAAAATGCAAAAAATCAAGTCAATACTTTTTAAAAAAATGTGTAAAACTGATTTTCTTGAGTTTTATTCCAATGCATAAAGAATTGTTTGCTTTGCACGAAAATGAGCTATCATGGGACCCATGCTTCATTGAATAAAGTGAACAAAAAAAACTTTACTTTTTCCCGAGTTAAAAAAACCGTATGAAATTTTCCCGGCCAGAGTTCAATTATCCCGATCGATTTAGCTGTTTAATTAGTTGTGATTGAGCCATAAACATCCAAACTCCGTATCTTTAATACCCCACCCATTATAAAATATTAATTGTTATAATATTTTCAATCGTGATCAGTATCCAACATACGAATTTTCATACTTCTAAGTTTAGAAATGAGGAAGTTCCATATAAGCTTAATCCGCCTGTTATACCCCATTATCGGGGAGTTTTTTTAACTTCGCTTACGCAGATAATTTTCAATCGTGATCAGTATTCAATATACCAATTTTCATACTTCTAAGTTCAGAAACGAAGAAGTTCCATATAAACTTTATCTCCCCATTTTACCCTATTAAGGGGGAGTTTTTTCTACTTTGCTTACTCAGATCATTTTCAGTCGTAACCAGTATCCAACGTACCAATTTTCATGCTTCCAAATCCATTAATGAGGAAGTTCCATATAACCTTAACCCCCCCATTTTACCCCTTTAGGGGGGGAGTTTCCTAAAATCCGTTCTTAGCGGACGTCTCCTAGGCATAATCTACCTTCCTGCCAAATTACATCTTCGTTGGTCCAGTAGTTTTCGAGATTTCGTGATGAGTGAGTTATGTCCCCTCGATTTTATATATATAGATTTCGTACTAAGTATGATACTAATGGACCTAAGTAACTAACCTTAGCACTTATAAAATTTATTTGCTAATAAAAATCACGGCCTACTAAACCGTATAAAATTTATACCTAAGCATTTTGGCAATTAATCAGTGTTTCAGAGTTTCAGTCAAGTAGAGGGCTATGTAATTTTGTTTTGAATATGATTTAATGTCAGTTATTTTGGTTTTAATATTACCGTACCGTTTCATAAATTGAAAAAATAAGCAGATTGATCGGTGAAGACTGACGAGTGTCGATGATAGCCTACGTTCAACTAAACGGGCGTAAACACAAACACAGCCACGCGCTCAATCAAACACGAAACGCATTTGTGTGACTTGCCTCAGTCTAGCTATTTACTCCGCAAACAAGGTTACGCAACTCCGCTGGTGGCTCGATTAAATATTTATAAATAACAAGTCAATCGCTATCTTATGTATAAACAAATGGAACAATCTTTGGACAATATCTTGAAGAATAACCTCAAACCTGAACAATTGAAGGAGTACAATAGAATCCAGTATGGAAGAGAAGACCATTGTGAGCTGATATTAAAAGAGTCAACCAAAAAAGAGTGTACTGATGCTAATATAGAAGTAGCGGGATACTACTTCACAGCTAATAAAGAACAACTTCGGAGTCCAAGGAAAGTGAAAGTAGGGTTAATTCAACATTCCATAGTGCTGCCTACTGATAAACCTGCGAGTGAACAAAAAGATGCCATTTTCAAAAAGATAGCCAAATTTATAGACATCGCTGCTTCAGAAGGTGTCCAAATATTGTGCTTGCAAGAAACATGGTATATGCCTTTCTTCCTATGTACAGGAGAAAAGGAGAAATGGGCGGAATTCGCTGAATCTGCCGAAGATGGACCTGTCTTCAAGTTCCTCTCCCCAATTGCCAAAAAATATAAAATGGTAATAATTTCACCGATTTTGGAAAACGACAATGGAACGTGGTGGAATACTTCAGCAGTAATCGATGAAAATGGTAAATATATGGGGAAGCACCGAAAGAACCACCTGCCTAGCGTCGGCAGCTTCAGCGAGACCGCCTATTACGCTCCTGGAAACTTAGGTCATGCCGTTTTTCATACTAAATATGCTAAAATTGCTATCAACATTTGCTACGGAAGACATCATGCATTGAACTGGTTAATGTTCGGACTGAACGGTGCTGAAATTGTCTTCAATCCTGCAGCAACCATTTCTGCATTCGGAGAAGCTTTTTGGGGAATCGAAGCAAGAAACGCTGCGGTCGCAAACGGTTATTTCACGTGTAGCATCAACAGAGTGGGCACAGAGGCTTTCTCTGTAAATGAAGATGGAAAGGAAGAAGTTATAACACGATCGTACTACGGATCCAGCTATGTAACAGCACCCAATGGACAAAGGACTCCTAGTCTAACAAGAGTTAGGGACGGTTTACTATTAGCTGAGTTTGATCTGAATTTATGTCGGCAAGTTAAAGACCAATGGGGATTCAATATGACTTCTCGGCTTGAAATGTATGCCGATGAATTATCAAATTAAATGAATCGGGAATTAAATACACCGCAGTTTTATTTTCAATTACCTGTGTACCTATATTAAAGTTAGTACAATGCAGAGTTGAAAAATTACACCTAAAGCTTAGTTTGCACCTACTTACCTACATACTTGAAATCAAAATAGTAGTGAAATTCGTAATATTTTTTTTAATAATATTTGAGTTCTTTCCACTTTTCTTAGGCCTGAGTTCACCATTAGTCGGTTACAGTAACCGTTGTTTAACGGTGTAACCGTTGTGTAACGATGGGCATAAATGGTCTTCAAATATCAAATGAAGCCCATGTACGCTAGTAATATTATATATTCTGTGGCCCATGCTCATATGATGTGATCATATCCATATTTTAGCTGGTAACCTCAAAGATGTAGCCCCCCAGTGTCTACGAGCATCTCACGACAGTATCGGTATCAGTATCTCGGTAGTACGCACGGCTGCGTATTTCAGAGAGCGAGTTTGCTTTGGAAGTCCTGTAGTTTGCCTTTAAGCCCTGTAGAACACGTGATAGAGCGAAGCGATCGCCTTAAATTTCGTGGTTAGTGTCATAAGGGCCCTCCCTACAAACTATCAGTCACTAACTTCGATCAACAATAACACCTTGTTGATCGAAGTTATTGTTGATCGAAGGTCACTAATCATCATTACTAATCTATTAAGGTTCGCGCACATTATGTCGGGGCGCAGCGGAGCGGGCCGCAGCGCAGCGCATTGACGGATTTGAGTAGCGATGGGCGTTGAATCAACGAACGGTTTAAATAGACGGTTTACGTTCGATCAACGCTTCGACGGTCTATAGTTCATTCGTGAACTAGTTGAATTCATAGACGACTAATCTGAGAGTCCACAGCGTTCTTATCTACTGACAACGCGACAATGACGCGAAACGTAGCGTTCGTTGAGTATCGTCGGACAAAGCAATTTGGACCTTAAGTATAATATGGCGTAGGAGTTGATATTTGTATTTTTTTTTTACACTTGTTAGAGTGAAAAGGCAAGAACATTCTGATATTGCGCAAAAGAGTATGTCGATGGACTGGCTAAACGATGCAGTGCAGGATAAACTTATTTTGTAACAGCAGTTCATTCGACTGTCAAATAATGCGTCAAACTAGACTAACTAAAGACACCGTCGAAGCGTCGCGCCCGTAGACTAGACCAGATTTAGACGCCGCGTTTAAGTCGATTGAATTGAACGCCTTCCATTATCGCGTCGACTTCGACTAGTCGACGAATTCAACTAGTTGATCGACTAGTTGATGGACGGTAATGGACGGTCTAGTTTCGTTAACGAAAAATACGTCGACGACCCATCTCTAGATTTGAGTATAGCACATTAGTGACGGGCCGGGCCGCAACGCATTGACGGATTTTTAGTACAACCAAATTCAAAAATCCAATTTCTTCTACTACTGCAGGTTATACCCGTCCCTCTCACTCTCCGGGCATGACGGAATCGAGTGAAAGAGACGGGTATAATTTGTAGGTGTCATGTTATCTAACCGAGTAGTACGAGAAAAATCCGCTTGCTATAGCACACTGTGTCGGGGGGCAGCGGGGCGGGGCGGGCCGCATCGCATCGCACGCACGCAACAAAATCCGCGGCGGATTATGCGGCCCGCTGCGCCCCGGGATAGTGTGCGATAGTTCATATAAAATACCTACGAGCGATTTGGACGGATTTTTGCGCTGCGGCCCGGCCCGCTGCGCCCCGACATAATGTGCGCGATCCTTTAGTCCGCTTGCAGGCAACGCCCTGTCAGTACGCCGTAATCGGCCGCACACTCACAGCTTTACATAGGTACAAAAACTGAATGTCAGGCGGCCTGTTCAATCTGAGCATCTTGCAGAGAACTGCTGGCAGCAGCGGGAAGGCCGGCGATGGCGGCCTGCCTGATAGAGTCTGGACAACGAAAGCTGTTCACGAAAAAAGGCGCCAAATTTAATTTTTTTTGGAAAATGAAGTATTTAGAAAAAATCGACCCGTCTCACAACCATTCCTTCCACTCTGCACTACCAATCTGCACTACCGGTAGTGCAGATTGGAATTTTTTGTCTTATCTGCACTACTGTATTTGCAGCTGTCAATCCGGTAGTGTCGTTAGGAATTATTTCTTCCTTTTTGCACTACTGTGTAGTAGTGCACAATCACTACATAGTATAAAACAAAGTCGCTTTCTCTTTCCCTATGTCCCTTTGTATGCTTAAATCTTTGAAACTACGCAACGGATTTTGATGCGATTTTTTTTAATAGATAGAGTGATTCAAGAGGAAGGTTTATATGTACTTTTTATCCCGATATTCCCACGGGAACGGGAACCACGCGGGTGAAACCGCGGGCGGCCGCTAGTGGAATTATAAAGAGCATTACTTTTTCATTCCCAACCGCACTACCAAACAATTGTGTATGCGAACTCTTTGCTTCTACGGTTTTACGTTATTTATGAAATGTCATGTAGAATTTATAAATATTTTTATATATTTTTTTTATTTTTTTTTATTTTTATTTTTTTTTATTTGTAGCTTCTTTGACGTTCATAAGTGTTGTTACCTCAACCTAAATTAAATTTAAAAATAAAAATGAATAGCCCTGATAATAATCCATATCCATACTAATATTATAAATGCGAAAGTGTGTTTGTTTGTTTGTTTATTTGTTTGTTTGTTTGTTTGTTTGTCCTTCTTTCACGACAAAACGGAGCAACGGATCGACGTGATATTTGGTATGGGGATAGTTTGGGAGCTGGAGAGTAACATAGACTACTTATTATTCCGGAAAATTGAGTAAAAATTGTAATTTTCTATGAAAAATCGTTTAACTATCGTACCTTCGATACAAAACTGTCATTTCTTCCATTGCCGTTTCCAAAGAGTATGTAATCACTGACGTCTGCGCGGTCAAAACCGAATACTAATCTTTTCCATAAGCTTAGAAAAAAAATGTACTGTAGCTAGCGCTAAAAATGCCCCAGTCGCGCATGCGCGCAGAGTTATCTGACACTCACTCTACTTCACAGAGTAATTTTTTATGTAAGAAATAGAGACCAAGCTTGGGCCCCTTTATTGGTAGTGTGTAACTAGCGCTATCTGTTTTCTGGTATAAGCAACTTTTGGTGTATAAACACACACACAAGATGTTGGTGACGGGGTCCACTATTATATGGCAAAACAACGTTTGCCGGGTCAGCTAGTATAATAATACATGTAACAGTAAGTATAAGTTATTAATACATATATAACTTATTTATATTAAAAACAAATAAATGTCTAAATTTGTTTTGACAAATTAATTTTCTTTTTCTTTTAATTTTTTTATTATTTATCAGTACTTAGTACTAAGTAAAAAAGAAGGGATAAAAAATCCAAATAACGTAAAGCCATAGAAGCAAAGAGTTCGCATACACAATAGTTTAGTAGTGCAGTTGGGAATGAAAAAGTAATACTTTTTAAAATTCCATTGTGCACTACTACACGGTAGTGCAAAAGGGAATAAATAATTCCCAACGACACTACCGGTTTGACAGCTGGAAATACAGTAGTGCAGATAGGACAAAAAATTCCGATCTGCACTACCGGTAGTGCAGATTGGTAGTGCAGAGTGGAAGGAATCCTCACAACTAGGTCCGATGGGACTCGAACCCACGACCTTTCGCTTTCCGGGCGACTGCTCTAACCACTGAGCTACGGAGTCGTTACAAGAAGCGTCGAATTCATCCAATACTTCTTACACGCTGTATAGTCGGCGTTAATTTCATCAATGTGGAGATATTTACTACCCTCGTGGGTTCGAGTCCCATCGGAGACGGGTCGACTTTTTCTAAATACTTCATTTTCCATTTTTCAGTCATAAAAATTGCATTGTGAATGCAAAAAACTAAAAATTATGAAGTTAAAAATTCTTTTATAAAATTCTTTATTACCATGGGGAGAAACAGGCAAAGTTTTTTGTAGATGGCGCTTGTGAGATTGGAGTCCTCAGTACCTCAGTGTTAAGTCGAGCTTCATGATTTTCTACCTTATCTGTGGGGTATTGGTTAAAAATGTCATGGATTTTGACAGCTGTTATGATTGGTTGTTATTGTGACGTTATGTCACAATAACAACCAATCAACAAAATAGCCCTCCAATATCACTTACGCTCTCTGTCGTGATAAAAAGTTAGTTTTCCTCCCCATTATCTAGTTTATAACATGTACTTTTTCATTTCGTTATTTTCTATAATAAATATCAAGAAGATATCAAGTAGGTATCAAAATAGTTTTTCAGAGTATATTCAGGTCTACCATCTAAAGGATTTTTATAATACGGTATTTTACTGTTCTTTTTTTTATTTCTTTAAAATGTTTTTCGAAATATTAGCTACACAAAACAAGTTTTCATTTTGAATTATCTTGAATATTTTCAAAGATATAGGACTTCAAACTTTATAATTAGACAAGGACAGGACGCTATCTTAGTGACGTCAGTGGGTTAGTAGCTTCATAGTCACGTCATAGAAGATTTCGTTTTAGAAAGAGACAGCTATAGTCAAAATCAAACAGACTATAATTCTTTTATTATAAAACAGATTCAAATTATTTTTTCACATTTGGTATTCTTAATTGCAATATTTTTTAACGTCATCATTAAATATCTACATTTCAACAACAGTAAAATACCCTATTGCCGCCTTTTCTCGTGGACAGCTTTCGTTGGCCAGGGGGGCTACCGCGTAACTTTAACCTCGTAAGGCCCAATTGCCTTTTAAAAGGTATACAAGTGTATAGTGGTACGGACCCAAGATGTTATCCAATATTATGAGGTAAACACCCAACCACCTTTTAAAAGGCATTCGATTTGTATGCGCCATAACTTTTTAAACGACGCGCCAAAAGTGAAACAGTTTCTGAACACCTAATGGATATTATTAGAGTTAAGCAGGTGTGCCAATAGAATAAAAAAATCTTATAGTTTTGGCGAAATCTCATTCAAGATGGCCAGACGTAGTAGACGTGGTAAGTATATCCATGTTTATTAGCATGATCTTAAGGTTTGTTTTCAAAGTGTCATACTCTGTATACTAACAGATATATAATAATTACAATCTCATAAAAATTTACACGAAAATAATGAATACGCATTTATATATCCTTGCAAAATCCAAGTACCTATTAGAAGGTATGCGGGAATTTACATAAACTTAGATTTTAAAAGGTATGTAAGTAGCACACAACTAATCAATTGGATTTGTTTAAAAAAACATGAATTTTGAGCCGTTTCTTCTCAAGAGATAAAGATCATAAATCATAAATCATTTATTTCTATCATTATGTAGTATACAAAGGTCTTATAATAAATTATACTAGTTCCATACATGAACCTGGTTTGGGCACAGCAGTTTAATATTTTTCATTTAATATTCATGAATATTAGATGGATTATACATTTCAAAATAACTAATAAATTTTACATTACATTATACATATTAATTTAAAAAAATATATTTTTCAAAACTACCATATTGATAAGATTTTAAATTATTTTTATGCATTCACAATGCAATTTTTGTAAGTATAGGAAAAATGTGATAGTAAAAAACCACGAGCCCTATAAGTAGCTTTCAGGCGGGATTCGAAGCCGCGCCTCCGGGAATCCGGCCCGATGCTCTGATCAACTAAGCTACCGAAAGGCTTACACGACTCGTCGAATTTTGCTATCACTTGTTACGCTGTAGGCCAGCGTTGTTTCATCAATGTGAGGAAACCCTCGCATCCGAAAGAAACATTTTTACAAATGTTTAACAGTCGATTAAGATGAAACAGCCATTAAATAATATTTTAAATTATTTTTATGCATTCACAATGCAATTTTTGTAAGTATAGGAAAAATGTGATAGTAAAAAACCACGAGCCCTATAAGTAGCTTTCAGGCGGGATTTTGGTCAGAGCATCGGGCGGGATTCCCGGTGGTGCGGGTTCGAATCCCGCCTGAAAGCTACTTATAGGGCTCGTGGTTTTTTAGTATCACATTTTTCCTACACTTACAAAAATTGCATTGTGAATGCATAAAAATAATTTAAAATCTTATTTAATGGCTGTTTCATCTTAATCGACTGTTAAACATTTGCAAAAACGTTTCTTTTGGATGCGAGGGTTTCCTCACATTGATGAAACAACGCTGGCCTACAGCGTAACAAGTGATAGCAAAATTCGACGAGTCGTGTAAGCCTTTCGGTAGCTTGGTTGGTCAGAGCATCGGGCCGGATTCCCGGAGGCGCGGGTTCGAATCCCGCCTGAAGACTTATAGGGCTCGTGGTTTTTTACTATCACATTTTCCTATACCATATTGATTTTAAAAGGCATAAAGGCTGTTATCGTGTTTTTAGGTGTTTTTTGGGACTTGATACAAAAACTGGCCTATTGATGCTCTAATTCTCTTTTAAATGTGGAACGAACTGATTGAACTCATAAAGCATATAACATACGAACCTTTTAATATAGCTAACACAAACAGCATGAACATTTTGTATACAAATTGATTTTTCTTGACATTGCTAGTATTAGTAGCTACTTTTGTGGTCATAAAAAATATAGCAAGCATGCCATATTCCAAATATCTATGTAATTTTCTTTTTGTAATATAAATATACCTTAAAGCGTCAACTGTTACTCAATTAGCCTAAAAATACGAATTTTACAAAAATTGGTTTGGGTATACATTAAAGCCCATATGCCTAAATAAAGGATGCTGAATTTGGGCTTTTTTAGTCACGTAAAACCTTCTACTGGTATTCATTTATATGCAAAAAAAACCCACGTTCATAGGGAGATCCTAAGACACTTTTTTAAACATCGAAACTTCTGGGTCTGAACCATGTGAACCTATAAAAAGGCATCTGGGCTGCAAGCCCTTATTTGGTCAAAATGGCTTGGGCCTTAGGAGGTTATGGGTATGAACTTCATACGTTTTTGGGAACTTTAAGTCAATTTTATAAAGAAAATAGCACTTAACAGTTCCTCGTTTTGTGACGTCGGGTATAACGATAACTAGGTAGCAATGTTCAGCAGAACAAAGCAGCAAAAATCTATCAAGATAAGGAATTCAAATGACAGTTGAAGCCCATACCCATATCCAGATTTCTTAGCCGGTAGCCCCCCTGGGCCTTTGGGTAAAACTAATGAAAATAGTGTCGTTTTGGAGAAAAATAATTTCAGAGGAGAAATAAAAAATCGCATCTGGCAACCCTGGATCTGTGGTCTGTTTGGTTTTTTGGCGCTATTTTGGCCGGTTAGGTTAAGTGGATAATTTAATTAATCGCAATTTGTTTCATAGTGGACTTTGTGACTCAAGATAGGTGTGATTTTGTGCCCCAAGTGTTTACGCAACTGAACGATGTGTGGAATGATTAAAATATGCGCTATCTCGGTAACGTGATGCCGAGTGTTTTATTGTAGTGGTGACTACCTCAGCAAGAATTACCGAGAAGACCGACTCGACATACTTGACGCCAAATACTCCAAGAAGCATTGGAATGTAACACACCTACATTTTAATGAAAACATAAGAAACTATAACATAACACTCAAGAATTGGCAGTATGGCTTGATGTCTTCGCCTGTCCAAAAGGACGAACTTTTTTACAATACAATACGATCTGTGGTCGCCGGATGATATGTCATTTTTGGGTTTTCGATTTGTGGTTTTCGGCTCGAGAATATTTACAATTTATTGTTCTAATTCAAGAAACATTGAAACTTTAATATAATGGTGAGTCTAAATTCTTACATTTATAACATTTCAGTCGGCAAAGACTTATGATTTAACTACATTTGGCGAAACAGACTTGGTTATGTTGGCGTCTATGAACATTACATTGCAAGTTTTGTTTTCTCTCTACTATTTCATTTCATTATTACGTATGTATTATGTTTAAATTTAAATAATTTACCTAATAGTTGAGCTACATTTTGGAAACTAGTCCAAAAGTTACTACATCAACAATCTTACAGGCTGAAGGGAAACATATTTTCATTTATTCTAAAGTTGCTCGTTCATCAACCATACTAGAAAGTGTTTCTAACGTTTTTTATAGTATATATAGCCTTGTATATATTTTATTCTTATTTTTCAGTCTATCTTAGCCTACAATGGAGGGGCGGTGGTGGCCATGAAGGGACAGGACTGTGTAGCGATTGCTACTGACAAACGATATGGTATCCAAGCACAGACTGTGTCCACAAACTTCCCGAAAGTCTATCAAATGGGACCCTCTCTGTTTGTGGGCCTGCCTGGCCTCGCTACGGATACACAGACTGTGTTCCAGAGGCTAAAATTCAGGTATGTTTGTTTTAAATTGTATAACAAATTGAACATCACATCAGTGTTTTAAAACTATGCTAGACTAACCTACAACACCTTGCAGTTAACTCATCATTTCTCTAAAAAAGATTTTTAATTCAGCCGGCCTAGCATAAGCAGCTTTTATCATGCGATATGTTATAGCACATCATGCTTTTTTGCTTACCCCACTAAGGTGTAAGCAAGACAGCATGATGTGCTATATATCATATCGTGTGATATAATGATGGTCATGCTAGGCAGCCTGCGAACTCAAAAACCATTATTTACCTCTATTACAGAATGAACCTGTATGAATTGAAAGAGAACAGAATAATGAGACCTAAAACATTCTCAGCGATGCTCTCAAACTTGTTGTACGAGAAGCGCTTTGGGCCATACTTCATTGAGCCCGTCATTGCTGGATTAGACCCTTTTGATAACCAGCCTTATGTCTGCAATATGGATTTGGTAAGAAGCATTTTATTTGGTAATTTATACACATTTAATTAAACCAGTAAAGATTGTTTGAAATATACTCTGGAACTACAGAACCAGTTCTGATAATACTTTCACCAGTAGAATGCTACATTATTACTGAGTGACAATGGCTATAGTTTATCCCATTATTCCCGCCCAGGAAACAGATAACATGCAAATATAACTGGAAATAATAATTTATGAGCAAAATGATAATAATAATAAATTTCTACAGTCACAGGCCAAAGCTAAAAAGGTTAAGAGCCTGTTTCACAATGGCTGCATTTAGCCTAACTAAGCGCTGACTAATTGCTAAGTCATCGATTACTTGTCTGATTACTATTTTCGATAGATTCTGCTGAATTCTAAAGAATTCTAAAGAACGCTTTAGCGTTTTTCTGGTTTTGACATGACGAATGACAGCAACAAACACAAAATCACTATGTTTGACAGCAACTTGCAACTAATTGCTGCTTCTCATCGAAAATCAAATGCGATGGAAAAAATGGCGTCCGATTGCTGTAAATTGCTGTCATTCATCGCATTTTTGTGTGCGTTCAGCAGATTATTTGTAATCGATTACTCATCGATGAGTTCTGATAAATGCGGCCAATGTCTAAGTAAGTAGCTGTTACTTGACAGATAACTAGTCCATACAAAACTGTCAACTAAACTGGAAAGCATCTCATAATCAGACATTGTGAAACAGGCGCTTAAAGGTAAAGCATAATATGCTTGTAAAGTATAATATGTATATTATACAGTTATTTCAAAGAAATTTTGTTCTTATTTTTCAGATTGGATGCCCAAATGAGCCTGAAGACTTTGTAGTGTCTGGCACATGCTCAGAGCAGTTGTATGGTATGTGTGAAGCCCTGTGGGAACCAAACCTCAAGCCTGATGAACTATTTGAAACTATCTCTCAGGTAAAAATTGTTCTTATATTCATCATAGTAGGATAATGGTTTATTACAATACGGGGGATAATGGGAACATTGACAGAAGGTGACAGAAGTTACACCAAAATTATTTAAATGCTAGTCACTGAAACAAGCGCCAATCCAATATTTGCTGTAGAGGGGGGCATTCTTAGTTGATTTTGTCAAATAAAAAGACTTAAGGACTACAATGATGTTATATTACTATGATTACAACAATTTTGTATTCTAGCTCACTGTTTTTAACTTTCCGGCCACTGCTTACTAAATGGGCGCCAATTTCATATGAAATTAAGTGACAATGATACTACAAACTAAACAGGCACCAATTTCATATGAAATTAAGTCACACTGTTTGCTGCTACTGAAAAAAGGAGAGGAAAACATCCACAAATGTTTATGCGCCCGGAGATAAAAATTCTTAAACCTAGGATTATTCTCGACTTCCTAGAAGCCTTGAGGCTAAAAGAGATACTTTAACCAAGTGGCGACTTAGCGAATCACAATAGATCTTTTAGTACCTATTCAGATACTAATAAATTTTCAACATTATTGCAAATGATGACCCTTGATGATTGGTCAATAAATTATTGTGTTTAGGCACTGGTGAATGCTGCCGATCGGGACGCTATCTCCGGTTGGGGAGCCGTCGTCTACATCATCGAAAAGGACAAGATCACCGAGAAACATGTAAAGACGAGGATGGATTAATTTACTTTAGGTTAACTGTGGTATTATTGGATTTTTTTTAATAATAAACTCGAAAAATGCAGTCACTTCTTTTTCTTAAACCCCCCTTAGGATCGGCGCAGACGGAACGGAAATATGTCACCATAAATAAATATGATGTCACCATAGCCTAAAATACAAAATTGTATGAATAATATGCCCAGCCTATGCCCAGCAGTGGGCGTCGTTTGGCTGATATGATGATGATGAATAATATGCGCTCGAGGCGATGCTGACAACTGTGTTGATATTCATACAATTTTGTATTTTAGGCTATCTATGGCGACATGGTTAATTATTCAGATTTATTCAATGACCTCAAAAAATTCCGCGAGGATTTTTGCGTTCTGTCTGCGCTGACCCCTCATCATCATCATTTCAGCCGTACGACGCCCACTGCTGGGCATAGGCTGACCCTTACACCTCCGTGAAGATAGCCACCCCAAGACGAGTGCCCAGGTTTTGAGGGTGCAGGACGTTAGTTTAGCGTTAGTTTTGATTTGTTTTGGAAAAAAAATCGTTTGTTTCGATTTCCTTCATACCTTTTTTTAAAAAACAAAAGTGGGGTGGCTATCTTCACGCTAGCCACCCCATTGCACCGATTGGTTTTTATTTAAAGGTTATTCGAAAGATATTTGTTAGTTTTGTTTGTTTTGATTCAAATTTTCGTTTGTTTAGACTCCGTATTCTCTAGAAAAAAATGCAAAGTGGGGTGGCTATCTTCACGTGAAGATAGCCACCCCATATGACAAAATAAAATAAAAATTGCGCATATGATTGCTTTCCGTTAGTTTTGATTTGTTTTGATAAACTTTTGTTTGTTTTGACAAACCAAAAAAAGTTATGGGTTTTTTTTTGTTTTTCGAAAAAAACACCATAAGTATTTGTTTTGAAGGAATTCCCGCAATTGACTAGGTTCAAGTGAAAGATGCAAGTCTTAGCTATGACCTAAATAAGTAGTTTCGTTTGTTTTGCAATAGACAACTGTGTAGACCAGGATCAAACACACAGTTCGTTATAATTACCGACTCACTCACTTCAAACCGCTATAAGTATAAGTTTTGAAGGAATGCCCGCAATTGACCAGGTACAAATGAAAGATGCAAGTCGTAGCTATGGCCTCACATAAGTAGTTTCGTTTGTTTCGAAATAAACAACTGTGTGACCAGGATCAAAATAACGGTTCGTTGAAATTACCTACTCATTTCAAACCGCTATAAGTATTTGTTTTGAAGGAATGCCCGCAATTGACTAAGTTCAAATGAAAGATGCAAGACTCAGCTATGGCCTAACATAAGTAGTTTCGTTTGTTTCGAAATAAACAACTGTGTAGACCAGGATCAAAATAACGGTTCGTTATAATTACCTACTCATTTCAAACCGCTATGAGTATTTGTTTTGAAGGAATGCCCGCAATTGACTAGGTTCAAATGAAAGTAGGGGTGAGGCATAAATATTAGATTAGGTACGTTGATTAAGTATTTTTCAATATTAGTCTGCACCTAATCCACGGCGTCGATGATTAGGTATTTATTCGTTGATAAAACGTATACTGTCGTAACGTATTCATATCTTGTCGCATAAATTATTGTTACATACAAAACTACACTTTATTACCTCACTATTAAGATTTAAAATTATTTAGCAGCACCGTTGCGCCATCTAGTACGCAATCCATATATTACTATCTTGTGCAATGACACAGCAAAGCTGGCAAAGCACAGCACAGCAAAGCAAAGTTCCGGCTAGTTGCTTTGCTTTGCCTATTTTTTTGGTCACTAGAGGGCGTCAACAAAATATTTGAATAGGTTCTGCATTTACTCTAAAATCATACAAACTTATTTATTCGTGTAAAAATATAATGCATCAATAAAATTGTTTAAACTTACATAGTCATTATCACTATTAATTATTATGAAAAAAAAGATGGTAATAATCCCGTTTTTCATAGCTATATAAATAAATAAAATAAATTACAAAAGTCGTAGAATAAATTAATGACTTCTTAAATGTAACTCGTGAAAATGTTCCAATATTTACTAAAAACTAAACTGCAATTAATTAAATACTCGTAGTTTATTAATTATTTCATATCGAATACAGAACCTATTCCGAATATTTATTCATATCGCGTCATATACTTCGTACAATATCAACACCCAATACATTACCTAATCTAAATATTTATGCAGTCAATCAATACCTATTTTCGTAACGATCCAAATATCGCGTGTATCGAAATACTGAATAAATATTAGAAATAGGTATTGGATTAGGTACTTTTAAATATTAGGATTAGGTGGATTAGGTACGGATTTTACCTAATCCAACCCATCTCTAAATGAAAGATGCAAGTCTTAGCTATGACCTAAATAAGTAGTTTCGTTTGTTTTGCAATAGACAACTGTGTAGACCAGGATCAAACACACAGTTCGTTAAAATTACTGACTCACTCACTTCAAACCGCTATAAGTATAAGTTTTGAAGGAATGCCCGCAATTGACCAGGTACAAATGAAAGATGCAAGTCTTAGCTATGGCCTCACATAAGTAGTTTCGTTTGTTTCGAAATAAACAACTGTGTAGACCAGGATCTAAATAACGGTTCGTTATAATTACCTACTCATTTAAAACCGCTATAAGTATTTGTTTTGAAGGAATGCCCGCAATTGAATAGGTTCAAATGAAAGATGCAAGTCTCAGCTATGGCCTAACATAAGTAGTTTCGTTTGTTTCGAAATAAACAACTGTGTGGACCAGGATCAAAATAACGGTTCGTTAAAATTACCTACTCATTTCAAACCGCTATAAGTATTTGTTTTGAAGGAATGCCCGCAATTGACTATGTTCAAATGAAAGATGCAAGACTCAGCTATGGCCTAACATAAGTAGTTTCGTTTGTTTCGAAATAAACAACTGTGTAGACCAGGATCAAAATAACGGTTCGTTATAATTACCTACTCATTTCAAACCGCTATAAGTATTTGTTTTGAAGGAATGCCCGCCATTGACTAAGTTCAAATGAAAGATGCAAGACTCAGCTATGGCCTAACATAAGTAGTTTCGTTTGTTTCGAAATAAACAACTGTGTAGACCAGGATCAAAATAACGGTTCGTTATAATTACCTACTCATTTCAAACCGCTATGAGTATTTGTTTTGAAGGAATGCCCGCAATAGACTAGGTTCAAATGAAAGATGCAAGTCTTAGCTATGACCTAAATAAGTAGTTTCGTTTGTTTTGTAAAAGACAACTGTGTAGACCAGGATCAAACATACGGTTCGTTATAATTAGCCACTCACTTAAAACCGCTGTAAGTATTCGTTTTGAAGGAATGCCCGCAATTGACTAAGTTCAAATGAAAGATGCAAGACTCAGCTATGGCCTAACATAAGTAGTTTCGTTTGTTTCGAAATAAACAACTGTGTAGACCAGGATCAAAATAACGGTTCGTTATAATTACCTACTCATTTCAAACCACTATAAGTATTTGTTTTGAAGGAATGCCCGCAATTGACTAAGTTCAAATAAAAGATGCAAGACTCAGCTATGGCCTAACATAAGTAGTTTCGTTTGTTTCGAAATAAACAACTGTGTAGACCAGTATCAAAATAACGGTTCGTTATAATTACCTACTCATTTCAAACCGCTATAAGTATTTGTTTTGAAGGAATGCCCGCAATTGACTAGGTTCAAATGAAAGATGCAAGTCTTAGCTATGACCTAAATAAGTAGTTTCGTTTGTTTTGTAAAAGACAACTGTGTAGACCAGGATCAAACATACGGTTCGTTATAATTAGCCACTCACTTAAAACCGCTGTAAGTATTCGTTTTGTGGGAATGCCCGCAATTGACTAAGTTCAAATGAAAGATGCAAGACTCAGCTATGGCCTAACATAAGTAGTTTCGTTTGTTTCGAAATAAACAACTGTGTAGACCAGTATCAAAATAACGGTTCGTTATTATTACCTACTCATTTCAAACCGCTATAAGTATTTGTTTTGAAGGAATGCCCGCAATTGACTAGGTTCAAATGAAAGATGCAAGTCTTAGCTATGACCTAAATAAGTAGTTTCGTTTGTTTTGTAAAAGACAACTGTGTAGACCAGGATCAAACATACGGTTCGTTATAATTACCCACTCACTTAAAACCGCTGTAAGTATTCGTTTTGAAGGAATGCCCGCAATTGACTAAGTTCAAATGAAAGATGCAAGACTCAGCTATGGCCTAACATAAGTGGTTTCGTTTGTTTCGAAATAAACAACTATGTAGACCAGGATCAAAATAAGCGCGGCGCGTCAGTGACCCGTCCGTCGCGCGGCTCGCGTGTCGTCGTGTGAGAGATCATACTACCAGAAACTACTTATGTTAGGCCATAGCTGAGTCTTGCATCTTTCATTTGAACTTAGTCAATTACGGGCATTCCTTCAAAACAAATACTTATAGCGGTTTGAAATGAGTAGGTAATTTTAACGAACCGTTATTTTGATCCTGGTCTACACAGTTGTTTATTTCGAAACAAACGAAACTACTTATGTTAGGCCATAGCTGAGTCTTGCATCTTTCATTTGAACTTAGTCAATTGCGGGCATTCCTTCAAAACAAATACTTATAGCGGTTTCAAATGAGTAGGTAATTTTAACGAACCGTTATTTTGATCCTGGTCTACACAGTTGTTTATTTCGAAACAAAGGAAACTACTTATGTGAGGCCATAGCTAAGACTTGCATCTTTCATTTGTACCTGATCAATTGCGAGCATTCCTTCAAAACTTATACTTAGCGGTTTGAAGTGAGTGAGTCGGTAATTATAACGAACTGTGTGTTTGATCCTGGTCTACACAGTTGTCTATTGCAAAACAAACGAAACTACTTATTTAGGTCATAGCTAAGACTTGCATCTTTCACTTGAACCTAGTCAATTGCGGGAATTCCTTCAAAACAAATACTTATGGTGGTTTTTCAAAAAACATAAAAAAACCCATAACTTTTTTTGGTTTGTCAAAACAAACAAAAGTTTATCAAAACAAATCAAAACTAACGGAAAGTAATCATATGCGCAATTTTTTTTTTATTTTGTCATATGGGGTGGCTATCTTCACGTGAAGATAGCCACCCCACTTTGCATTTTTTTCTAGAGAATACGGAGTCTAAACAAACGAAAATTTGAATCAAAACAAACAAAACTAACAAATATCTTTCGAATAACCTTTAAATAAAACCAATCGGTGCAATGGGGTGGCTAGCGTGAAGATAGCCACCCCACTTTTGTTTTTAAAAAAAGGTATGAAGGAAATCGAAACAAACAATTTTTTTTCAAAAACAAATCAAAACTAACGCTAAACTAACGTCCTGCACCCTCAAAACCTGGGCACTCGTCTTGGGGTGGCTATCTTCACGGAGGTGACCCTTACAGTATGTCAATAGATTAGTATTTTGTTATCATTGTCAAGTCAAGTGTTAGTTACTGTTGTTTGGTGCAACTGGTTTGTAAAGCAACTCTGTCACATTTCATTGCGGTTGCATTATGATTTTAGCTTTATAATAAATTCGCAATGCTATTTATAAACTAATATGTCTAGAGTGGAGCAGTAGGACAGGCCTGGCCAAACAATGTTATAGTAATATTGTAAGCGCGATGGCGCTATACGCAGTTTATAGCTCCGTCCTACAATCAAATATTACTATAACATTGACAGTTTACAGTAAGGCTCCTGGACATCAATAAGTCTCAGGTTCAGACACCGTCTAAGAGAAGTTAGAGAAGTTATTTTTTTATATCAATTTATATTTTATTCTAAATGCATAAAGTTTTACATTTTAGTCACAAACTATATGTCTATTCTGACCTCTAGGTAAGCGAAAGCATAAGTAGAAAACCACCGTGCACTGCTTTAAATATCATGAGAAAATATATCACAAATTTTAAAATGATGAAGGGTATTTCGAAGTAAATGAAACAACTCAAAATTATATTGCAGAACTTTATGAACCGAATATTTAAAAAAATTAAGTTTCAATTTTCATACACATTTTGTCTTTACAAGAGTAGGAGACTAGAGAATTAACATTTCAATCGTGAAGCTCGCATAGCGCGGCACGATCGCAGCGAAGCTGTGGTATCAATAAATATGCCTCACATCGAGGTACGTGGCATCAACCGTCACCGTATAACAAGAAAATAAAACCTATAGTAACGTAACTACAATAAAAATAATATTACCGACCTAAACAATGGCAACATATATGACATATTTGAATCATTACCATGACTAAAGCCGCGTACAGACATCGCGAGGCGTGCGACGCGAATGGTTCGTCTCGCATGCCTTAACCTGAGGCATACGACGGTACATTTATACGTGCGCCCCGAACGACACATGCTCAAGCTGAGCACACAAACCACCACGCACAGTTTTCGTCGGTAGAACACGCAAACAACGCCTGTCCGTCCACACGGAGCGCACGGCTCGTACAGTCAGCGTCAAATTGATATAAGCGTCTAGAGTAGTCAAAAAGATCTGAAAAACAAAACCAATTTGATCTAGGCAGTTCAAATCATCATATTGTTTTAAGCGCGCAAGGTGTTCAAAATATCTAGGCACTCATTGTTTCATATTTATATAGGCAGTCAGAGTGTTCAAATTTATCTAAGCAAACAAAGCTATCAAAACATCTGTGCATAATGTACAACACCATATTGCACAGATATTTTGAGAGCTTTGTTTGCTTAGATGATTTTGAACACTCAGACTGCTCATATAAATATGAAACAATGAGTGCCTAGATATTTTGAACACCTTGCGCGCTTACAACATTAAGATGATTTGAACTGCCTAGATCAAATTGGTTTTGTTTTTCAGATCTTTTTGACTACTCTAGACGCTTATATCAATTTGACGCTGACTGTACTGAGGCGGCGTTCGCAACGATCGTATGACGCGAATGCTCACTGTGAGCACACACGTCCACACAGCCCGAGACATGCGAGACGAACCATTCGTGTCGCATGCCTCGCGATGTCTGTACGCGGCTTAACACATTGTTCAGGAATCTACGTCGGCGCAGGCCGACCGATCACTCCGTTTATAGACAGTTCTGGAAAAGCAAATACTGCACATTTGCAAATTTACAATGTGTATGACCCACATTTCTAAAACGGCAATTTGTGTCACAATAATAATTACAAACACATTAAAAGATTGACAGGAGAGTGATCAAATTCATAAATTCTAAAAGTAAAATTAATATCTAAAAGTAAACAATATCTATCACAAAAATCTATTCTTTCATAAAATACAATTATTTCAATTTTAAAGGATAGAGGGTGATTCGAATACTGTTTGTTAAAAAATTGCGTTTAATGTTCAAAAACAACAAAATTACATCTACACGGGGAAGAATATTATGAAAAACTTTAACACCATAAGCATTTTCGTTATGCAAAAGGAAATCGAGACATATAATGATTAATGACTATCAAAGTATAAAATCGTCTTCTCTAGCCAGCCTTAGGTGGCTAACAGCAATTTCCGTAGAATAAATCACAAAGACTTCAATAACAATCCAAGTCTTAATCCGAAATAGAATAATAAATAACAAAATCTTACATCGTAATTTCTACTCTAGACAGAAACTAAGCGAATCTAGGTATATGTGTATTGGCAATATGACGTTATAAGTGTCCGTCGACACGCTTCCAAATTTCGTTCCGACTATAGCACATTCATTAAAGGATTCCAGTCTTATTACACTGTCATAAGAGTCAAATTTGTGTAACATTATATGCTATTGTCTTGGAAATCTGCTAGGTCGTACTTGAAATAGCATTTGGTCTGTTCAGTCTACAAAGTAATTGAACAATGTTTTGTAAAACCATTTTATACAACCGAGCAGAAATACCAACCATCGTACTTATGATAATGTTTTCGGATATAATGTACTATATTTATATCGACGCGCTTCACAGGTGTAGTTCACGGCTACCGTCTGTGAAACGTGTCCTAATATCTTTATTAACCGTAGTATACAACAGCCGTAGATCTATCACTGTCACTATTAACCTGAGAATAACATTACATGTCCAATTTTAACACTTGAACGCCCTAAATTTAATGATATCCAACATTTTTAATTTGTTCATACTAATCTACGCGATAGCGGAACATTATAAAAAGCTAATAACGAGTTATGAAATTTTTTGCGAAGTGTGCTCGAAGATTAATATCAGTTCAAATGTGAGGAATATATGCGTTCGATGCGGGCGAGCGCCCGAGTGCGCGAGTCGTAAGTAGCTCATTATACACATAGGCACTGTGAATCTGCCTTAAAGGGCAGCTGCAATCAACTTCCTAATTGTTTATACCCGCCTTCCAGTGCTTTATACATAGTAAGTAACGGGAAACGGTTGAAAGGAACGAAGAAAATTGGTCTAATCGAACTTCATGACCGAGTCTAAAGAAATCGCTCAGCCTCCTAACTTTACTACCATAACAAGTAGGTATTTAGGTACTATCAAGTACCTTATATAGCAACTTAAGGCAGAGCTACATTTACCTAGCGCAGTGTGTTGACGCGCCGTACCACGCGTATCGGTTTCATACATTTTATGGTTAGAAACACACTTGTGCAGTGTGGTGCGACTCTCTGTCTCTGTCGTGTCCGTAATAATTGTGTGAAACAGATATTCTGGCGTCGCCCCACAACACAAGTATCAATAACACCGGAGACACGCTTAACTCTCAAATCTATTGAATTTTGAAAGATAAGTATCGTGGTACTTGGGTTTTAGGGGCTGATCACAGAACTCACTCTCTCACGGTGAAAGCACACCTTATTTGCGAGCCAATCACAGTAAGGAGACCACTACTCCTTAAGCAGTGGAAGGCGAGAATTAACTCGACATTTGTCACAATCGCTTTTAATATGACGTAGGTATACTACACTGCTGCGATAATACATACACATGACAATAAAGTCTTTCTTTTAAAGGTCCGTTTATATCTACCGCACAGGCAACAGTTTTGTTTGAGGGACACGCTCGGCTCGCCTCGCACGCGCTAGATGTGAATACGCTCATTTACATAGTATAAAACGATATTCTTGTCTGTCACGGACTATGTCTGGCACGCTCAATGTCTGTAGATATAAATGAACCTTAAGACGGTTAACTTAAAGCGGTTGAAAAATATCGAGTTTAACAATTAGGTTCCTGTCATATTTACTGTTAGTCCAGCCAGAAACCGTGTACTATTGTACTATTGACCACGATTGTCCCAAATTCGCACGCGAAGCGAATAAATACGAGAAATATTTAAAAAGGACAAACCTGCGACGACTGTTCAATGGTTCCATATTTACTTGTTATAAATGTCAAACTTTAAGAAACCTTCACACTACGCTTTAACGACACGATTTTTTTATAATTTTATAATTTTACAAATCGTCGTAATTACACTTATCGAAACCTGCGAGAATAACAATGTCTGGTGCTCCTTCTAACAAGCGATCGTGAATGGAGATCTAGAGAAATCTACCACGTTTTTTTATAGCTACGTCACCCTGTAAATTCCACTTTGACTGCAAATGTCAGTTAACTCCGGCGCTACTGTTTCTTTAACAATTACACTTTTTATTTATTTTTTTATTCCCCCCTAAGTAATAATTGTTGTATGTACCAATTTTTCTCTTCCAGTTTAACAAAAAGAGAAAACTTGTCTACAACGGTTATTACTAAGAAGTAGGGTACAACTTTTTTTATTTTTAACTTGTTAATGTTAAATTGACGCAAATTGTAAATTGCTATAGAAGCAGCTAACACGCCGATTTATTCAACTAGGAATCGTTTTGTTAACTTAAAATTATTTTTAATCCAAAATATTATTAGGTTCTACGACACTAGCGGAAACTAAAAATTAAAGTTTATTATTTCAGAACACTACATCGAGTCAAAATCTTTACATTTTGTGACCATTCCATTCTTGCATTGCCAAGGAAATCTTTAGTATGGTATTTTCGTTTTTAAATTATATTTTATTTAAAAACTTTTGACATTAAATAAAAGTTAACAGAGATTATAAAAGCTATGCGTTGACAGACATACAACAGCACATTTAAGCATGTTTTCCCTTTAACCAAATATATATTATTTATCCATGACTTTTCTTATGTCCAGCAGTGGGCGTCATAAGGCTGACGTTTATGATGATTCTTAACTTTATTCTTATCATTTTCTCCAGTAGAATAATTATTATTTAATATGTAAAGACTTTTTCACACTGCTGCTATCTGTCAACACTTATAATAATTAGTTACACATAAACTTTTACTAATTTCTGCGACTTAGGTATACAAAACCATCATGTTATTACAATACCAGTGAACGGTTTATATCTCGTCGCCTCAATAGGGTATTTTACTGTTGTTGAAATGTAGATATTTAATGATGACGTTAAAAAATATTGCAATTAAGAATACCAAATGTGAAAAAATAATTTGAATCTGTTTTATAATAAAAGAATTACAGTCTGTTTGATTTTGACTATAGCTGTCTCTTTCTAAAACGAAATCTTCTATGGCGTGACTATGACGCTACTAACCCACTGACGTCACTAAGATAGCGTCTTGTCCTTGTCTAATTATAAAGTTTGAAGTCCTATATCTTTGAAAATATTCAAGATAATTCAAAATGAAAACTTGTTTTGTGTAGCTAATATTTTGAAAAACATTTTAAAGAAATAAAAAAAAATCAGTAAAATACCGTATTCTCATTGACACCGGTGTGAACAATTTTCCTGCGGCATTAAATCACTTAATATTATGCCTTAAAAGTTTTTTTTATACACTTAACCTTCATCATATCTGATGTGTAGTGGTGATAAGGCTGAAGGTGGAAGCGCACTATTCCCGGAATCCTCAATCACTGAGGAACTAGCTATCTTATCTCTAACTGCCGCGACACAATAATGCTGAAAACATCCTTGTTATGGCATCAGACTTAGAAAATAAGATGGTGGGAGATAGCCAGGCGGACTTTGATTGAACAAGTCCTAACACCAACCAAAATTGTTTAAGTGTTTTTTCTGCTTGCTGCAGTTATTACACAGCATTCCGCAACCGCCTCTGTGGTCTAGTGGTTCACACCACCGATTTCAGACCCAGAGGTCCCGGGTTCGATTCCCAGTGGGGGTACTTATAGTATTCGGTTCGGTTGGTGGTAGGACTTGTTCTTAGTCCGCCTGGCTAGCTACCACCGTCTTATCTAAGTCTGACGCCATAACAAGGTGGCGCTGCGAAGACACAATTCCTTGACTTAGAAAGGGCGCAACGAACCCTTATTAAAGTCATGTACTATAAAAAGAGGCGTTTTCCCACGGAAAATTTGTACCGCATTAGTGGCTTACTGTCTGTCAGAAAACTATATATAATTATGACAATACTCAAAATGCATAAATCCCTACCCTATGACCCTCGTTTATTATTAAAACGACGGAGGGACATAGTAGCCAAATCAATTGCTACCAGAACAACATTCGCTAGTAGACAATTTGACTCGCGTTCCATCATGCTGTATAACAAAATTAACAAAGAAATATACATATATGACAAAAAATATCACGAATGTAGGAAAATTTTGCTAACATGGTTTCAATCTAAAACATTCGATGAAACAGAGTCTTTACTATACTGCATTTCATAGATTGATTAGCTGATTAGAGTGTGTATTAAAACCTGAAACATTGCTTGTATAACTAAATAGTTCACCCGCATACACATACGCACCCGCACACACGCTCACACACATACACACACACACACACACACACTCACACACACATACACACATATATTTTTGTTTTTTATAGTTTTAATCCTTAGTTTAGATTTCTTAGCTGGTAATTATCTGTAGCCAGTTCCCCCAGCAGCAGTAGATATGATCTTACAAATATTTACTGATCTAAGTTATTTTTTGTAATATCCTCTCTCTTTGTTTATGTAGAATCATAACGATTGCTCGCAATTATAGGGCTGCGCTGGGTGGATGGATCTTTCTCTACATATTTGTCAATTTTGCTGTCATTAATTTTGTTTAGACCGTAATGCCTTTTGTTAATTAATTTATAGTTGAGGAAGAGCGGTGTCTCCAAACACGGGCTTTTTCTGCTCAAATGGAGGCTCCGATCCACTAATTTAATTAAGGCTTTATTGTTAAAGAATAATAAATTATTTTATTTTATTTTTATTTTATTTATAACAATGATGTTTTCAGCGTTATTGTGTTCCGGCAGTTAGAGATAAGATAGCCAGTTCCTCAGTGATTGAGGATTCCGGGAGTAGTGCGCTTCCACCTTCAGCCTTATCACCACTTAACAAAACAGGTGTGATGAAGGCTAAGTGCTACACCGTTGTGAATAAAAAAAAATCCGAAATGCCACAAACAGAATAAAGGACTTAGCCCACTTATACCGCACCACTCCTACCCAACCAATGTATGAGCAGTCAAATATGGACCTAATGTCGTGCACTGTAGATGCACTTTAGCTTGCCGCAGGCTCGCTCTCGGCTCGCTTACCGCGCGCTGTCTGCTATTGTATAATATTTGGTTGGGTGGGAGCGGTGAGGTATAAGTGGCCTATGACGCCGTCCACGCACGTGTGACGATGAGAATCAAGAATGGGAATTACCAAAACACTGACTTCTTAGACACAATAAAGTGACAAGACCTTACATTTTTTACAAAAACTAGAACATTGAAATAACATTTCACAAAAACCTTTCAGTTACAAAAATGTGGTACCGCCTTCAAAGAATGAACTCACAAAATCTAGCTGTCTCGTTCTCGCTCGTTACAGAAGCACCACGGACCGGTCGCCGCCTAGTTGCCCTCGATGGCTTTAGCGACGAACTCTATGAACCTCTTGCCGTACTGCTCGGGGTCGCAGGTTGATATCCCGTCGACGTTACTTCCGTACTTTACCGTTTTAGCCGCCTTCGCCGCCTGGTAAACGAAAAGGGACCTTATTTTGTGCAGCACAAAGTAGAAAATTTTATAACTAAGATAGGTTTGTTTTCTTAAGAAGTAATTGATTTATCCATTCGGAGTTCTAGAATTACTTCAACTTACTTTTATTCCAACATATTTAAATTCATACCTGTTTCTTAACCCCGTAATGTGTCAGGACGTCGATAAGGGCAACGAAATAAATTTCTTTCTTGGGCGAACCTGAAAACATGTTTTTAAAACTATGTAAAAAAACAAACATTATAAATTTTTAACACTAAAGCTCAATACAGGTAGTGTAGGCAATGAACAGATTCTTTGTATGGAGACCCATACATTAATTCCTCAGTCGATGAAACTTTGCTGGGTTATAAAATAGCATGAGCCATAAACTTTTAAATGATTATCCAATAAAAACCTCACACGGAAGTTATGCATTTATACCTAAATATACAAATCTGTTTATATATTGAACCGAGTAATTTCTCCGTCCAAATTTATTTTACCAAATGAGTTATTTATACTAGTTTGTGATACTTGATAAAAATCCAAAACTTTTTTCAACCATGAGTGCGCTTGGAAAAATGGTATAATTTCGTTAAAAAGTTCGACAGAGACATTTTTCAGTCCAAGTCACCCCAATTATTTTATTAAAATTTGGTGTTTCTAATGGGATATTTTTTTGGATATTTCATATTATTGTTTTTATACGTTACGAATATGTTCTGTGAAGAAAGTTTAGACGGAGCATTTTTTCTAAAAAAGATATCAATGAAATAAGACTTTTATTAAAAAATATGTAACCTTCTATTATTATTTTTTTTGGAAATTTATACAATACTTTTAATTTATTGATACTTTATCATGCTGTAAAGTTTTTTCTGACTGAGGAATTACTGTGGGGGTCAACTAGCTTTATTGACTACATCACAGAATATATATTAGTACCTTTCGGTACAGAAATTTCACTCTCGAGTTTAGGTATGATAAACGCAAGCGTCCGGTCACCGGACTAGTCGCAATAGGCTGGCACTCGCTCGACTTGTCGCACACGCAGCGCACGCATCCGGATGTGTCGCCATCTGTCTCGCTTCGCGTGTATTACTTTCACGGATAAAGTACCTCTGACAAACCTAGCAGATTAAAGCGAGACGGCAGACAGTTATTGTACTATGAACGCTATACGCAATGCAAAATGTTGAAATTAGGTTGTTTTCCAGAATAGTAGGTAAATATCTCGGGGATTTTGCGCCGCTTGTATGGAAGTGAGACAGGCCTGACTACACTAAGTATTACAATAGTAGATTGTACAACAAGTGCATAAAACGTACCATTTTACCCGAGACGTATATATCCACCCGAGCCGTAGGCAAGGGTGGATAGTCAATTCGAGGGTAAAATGGGTTTTTTGTACGAGTTATACACACTGCTTTTCACTTCGAGTGTGAGGAAAATAAATAACAATATTGCAAAAAAGAAAAAATAAAGACTTCGCCATATTGGCGGGAAGATTTTCTTTTTCTTTTTTTTATACGTGGCAGTGGCAGCACAGTGACTTTAGCATAGATCGTAGTCCATAATGCTCTTCAAATACTTATTTCTTAGAAAACTCATTAATTTTGCCTAGTTTTATTTAATTTAGTAATTTAATATGAATTATGTACCAAATTGAAGAAACAGAAGTAAAAAGTTTATTTAACGAAGTTTGTTTGCGTGTGTGACTGTTTACCTGACGACCTTTGTCTTATAGAGTCTGAGACTTTAGACGATGATTTTACTTTATGCACTAGAGCATAAAAAGCGATTTTATGCAGCCTATACCCAACATAAACACGAACTTTACGAGCATGAGAAGTGAAAACATCTTTAGTTAAAATTTTTGGGTGACAGATTGACTTCCCTTTATTAATTGCTACTATATTTGATACTAGTTATGGAATACGAATTTGACAAGTTACTTGGTTGAAACTTTAACGACTGGCAAAGCACATAGGGGCGTGTTGCAGGTTACGTGTGTGATGGTGATGATGATGATGATGACGTGACTCACCCTCCTGGCTGGGGATGGCGTAGATGTCCAGCTCGGGGATGATGCCCTGGTAGCGCAGCGAGGCCTGGGTCGGGGCGTGTTGCAGGTTACGTGTGTGATGGTGATGATGATGATGATGATGATGATGACGTGACTCACCCTCCTGGCTGGGGATGGCGTAGATGTCCAGCTCGGGGATGATGCCCTGGTAGCGCAGCGAGGCCTGGGTCGGGGCGTGTTGCAGGTTACGTGTGTGATGGTGATGATGATGATGATGATGATGACGTGACTCACCCTCCTGGCTGGGGATGGCGTAGATGTCCAGCTCGGGGATGATGCCCTGGTAGCGCAGCGAGGCCTGGGTCGGGGCGTGTTGCAGGTTACGTGTGTGATGGTGATGATGATGATGATGATGATGACGTGACTCACCCTCCTGGCTGGGGATGGCGTAGATGTCCAGCTCGGGGATGATGCCCTGGTAGCGCAGCGAGGCCTGGGTCGGGGCGTGTTGCAGGTTACGTGTGTGATGGTGATGATGATGATGATGACGTGACTCACCCTCCTGGCTGGGGATGGCGTAGATGTCCAGCTCGGGGATGATGCCCTGGTAGCGCAGCGAGGCCTGGGTCGGGGCGTGTTGCAGGTTACGTGTGTGATGGTGATGATGATGATGATGACGTGACTCACCCTCCTGGCTGGGGATGGCGTAGATGTCCAGCTCGGGGATGATGCCCTGGTAGCGCAGCGAGGCCTGGGTCGGGGCGTGTTGCAGGTTACGTGTGTGATGGTGATGATGATGATGATGACGTGACTCACCCTCCTGGCTGGGGATGGCGTAGATGTCCAGCTCGGGGATGATGCCCTGGTAGCGCAGCGAGGCCTGGGTCGGGGCGTGTTGCAGGTTACGTGTGTGATGGTGATGATGATGATGATGACGTGACTCACCCTCCTGGCTGGGGATGGCGTAGATGTCCAGCTCGGGGATGATGCCCTGGTAGCGCAGCGAGGCCTGGGTCGGGGCGTGTTGCAGGTTACGTGTGTGATGGTGATGATGATGATGATGACGTGACTCACCCTCCTGGCTGGGGATGGCGTAGATGTCCAGCTCGGGGATGATGCCCTGGTAGCGCAGCGAGGCCTGGCGCGCGAACCCGCGCGGGCTGTCGGGCGGCGTGTTGAACCCCCACCTGTGACACGCAACCGTTCAATACAAACACACATATACGCCTCTTTTAAGCTTCGCCGAGGGTCTTGCGCGCTCAGAAACTCTCGTTAATAAATATATATGTCGCAGCCAACTGATTGAATCCGCCATTCAATTAAACGCCTAGGCCGATCATTTTTTTTCCGTAAGCTATTTTATCTTCCCATAAATAAATAAATAACTTCTTATATTCACACCAATTATCTAAGCCCATTTTAATTTCATTAAGAAACTGTATCATGGAAAACTTGATAACGGATAAATATATACTTAAATACTGTTTGTATGTAAATACATACTTAATATACATAGTAAACACCCAGACCAAGACAAATAGACATGTTCATGCACACAAATATTTGTCTTGTTCGGGAATCGAACCCGAGACCACTAGCGCAGAAGGTGGGTAGCCTACCCCTGCGCCAAATCGGTCGTCCCATAAGTAGACAGAGACACAAAAAAATAACAACGAAATTTAAGATCGCCTTCTAACCTATCACGTGTTCTACAGGACTTCCGAGGGTTACATGCTGCCATACTTAACCATCCGGCGGATTTAACCATCCCCTTGCGACATATACATCAAGATACCTCGTGCGCTGGACTGAGTCTTGAATTAAGTCTTTGTTTGGGTAAACCCTTTGGGACCGCATACCATTTTAGTGAACACGAAGTACTATACATACACAATACAGAAAATTCAAAATTCAAAAAATTCAAAATTCAAAATTCAAACATGATTTAATACAAAACAAAAAAGTGACAATAATTTCAAATCTACAATGATTTTTTTTTATCAAAACGTACAGCCCAGGGTGCTTACCATCAACTCTTATTGCGGTTTTGTTTAGGACCTAAACTGAACTGCTTCGCTTATTCGTACCACGACAGCTTAATATCAATGACAGCGATTCAGTGATCGATCAATGACATTTCACAGCCGCTAAGCTGTCAGGAACTCTTATTTGACTTATAACCCGGTCGATTTAACATGTCACCTGCAGGTTATACCCGTCCCTCTCACTCTCCGGGCATGACAGAATCGAGTGAAAGAGACGGGTAGAAGAAAAAGGACACAAATCGTTCGGTCATTAACATTTAGCAATTCATTTGCGATCCAGTTTTTAGAAGGTCAGAGTACGAAAGAAAGCAATTCATTTTAGGAACCTATTCTGCATCGCGCTATTTTTGAAGCGCTGTCTTAAAGTTGATGGTAGGCACCCTGGTTCTTCTTCATTTCAACAACATACCGAAAATTCATTGCTGTATGTTTAGGTTTAGTTAGAGGGAGGAAAACGTTATCGCCGTTTGTATGAAGACCGTTTGCTACACACTCCTCTTAAGTTCAGTATTGTGTATAGTACTTCGTGTTCACTAAAACGGTATGCGGTCCCAAAGGGTTTACCCAAACAAAGACTCAATTCAAGACTCAGTCCAGCGCACGAGGTCCTTGACATATAATTATATTATTAACGACAATTTCTAGCTTAACTTTCTCTGAATTAATATTAAATAGGAAGATAAAAGTATGAATATTTAAAAGACGATAAAAAGAAAAGTTACAGAGCTAAATAATAAAGCTAAATCTAAAAAGTAGAGAATCATACATCGTACTATTTAGATTTAGATAGAGAGATTGAACAATATTAGATAAAGAAATCGCCTACTGGGAAGAAAGTCAAACCTTTAGATTTTTTTTGAAATATTTATCAAATAACTGCTGTATTCATAAAAATATTTAAGCTATGTTTATTTTAAACATTGTTTTGTCTTTGTTACACAATAAATGTCATTTCTAATTTGAGCAAAAGGGACAAAACAATGTTTAAGTTAAACAGAGCTTAAATATTTTTATGAATAAGGCAGTAAGTGCTTGGTTACTAAGTTAGGGTTAATAAAACGTAAATAAAATAACACACTTTACAAGTTAGAATTAGGTTCCATACAATGCTATTTTTGCTCTATTAAAAGCAAAACAGAAGTTCTTGTTTAAACTTTCGACTGCGAAACACGCTCTAACGGCTCGTTCACACGGATCCGTCATTTACGATTCGTCCTAAAATGCGAATGTCAAAAGTATAGGAAAGACGTATAGGTACTACTGTAATTATTCATGATTCGTCAGGCAGTTCGTTCACACGTAATAACACAGACGAATCGTGAATGAAGGATCCGTGTGAACGAGCGGTCATCGTTTGAAAAAATCACGATTCTTGATTAGGAATCGTCAATGACGGATCCCGTGTGAACAAAGCGTAGCACAGAACACAAGAAAGACGCACTAGAAAGAAAGAGAGGAACACGACCTAGGGGGCTACCTACCGCCTAAGCACCGTAGTCGGCTTGATTACGATTACGACGCATCGTGCCATCCTTGTCATGTCGTAACACATTTGGTATGACATGACAAGGACGGGACGATGCGTCGTAGTCGGCTTCAACCCGAAGGTGATTAGGCGGTAGGGGGGCAAATTGCTCTAAACAGCAATCCCTCTATAGTCATTTAACCTTTGTACGATTTTAAATTTCTTACTGATTTTTTTTTTTATTTTTTCGAATTATTGGCGACAAAAAACAAGTATGTATTTATTTTGAATTATCCTAGAATATTATGAATGCGAAACTTTTCAAATTTCTAAATGGTAACCCTAGTCGGATGCCCTAAATGCGGGATCTATTAGTGATTATCTGTTGTAGCCACTCTCAGAAGAAAATGCGTGACATCCTCTCATATCTCTTATCCTTACCTTCTTCCTGTGTTCTCTATTAAAGCTGTTTCCCGCTCGAATGTCGACTAAGATCGGTTTCAGACTAGGGTTTTATACGCGCGTACAAGCTCAAACGACCGTGTATGTGCAGAAAAATCCGCTAGTCTGAAATCGCTATAATGCGTGAAAGAGCGTGCATGTAAAGGCAGCTACTATGGTTAAAGCATTTCTGATAATATCATTAGGTACCTACATTTGTGTGTAGGTATAGTAATAACTACAAAAAGGGTTAATATCGTTTTAAGACGATTTTGATCATTAATTATCTTTGAAATCTACTTATTGAAAAAGTATTAAAAAGCAACAAACAGTCGAGTCTGTATCAAAAAACTACGAAAAATTTACATTATAGACAGTAAATTTATATTACGTTTTAACAGAATCTATATTTTAATTTCATTTATTTATTCAGGGTAACTAGCTTACAAAAAAAAATCATGCACTTAAATTACTAACAGATTAAGCTTAAGTTCTTTGTAACACAAAACCATCATAAAACCTCTTTCTAACATAAAACCACGTAGCGCTCGTTCTAGGAGAGGCGGCGCGTCGCGCGGCGCGGGCGAATTGTGCATCAGTTGGTGGTTCACATTGACTTATTTGATTAGACGGCTGGCGCGAGCGCGCAATGAATAGCAGGGTACTCACCTAGCTTGTAGCACGTAACGTATCTGCTACTGTATCAACCTGCAAGTGAGTACGGCTCGTCCACAGTCACCGCGTAACCAGCTACGAGCTCTCGGATCCGCTGTACTAGCCGCCTTTGTGTTCGCACTGAAACCGCCACTCGACGGGTCACTGCGAGCTTACTGCGAACCACGCGCGAGCGGCTCGCAGTGGGCTCGTGCCCACGTACTCACTTGATACAGTAGCAGTTACGTTACGTGTTACACAGCTCGGTGAGTACCCTGTTAAGGCGATACTCGGAAAAATTATGCTAAAGCGAGATAGCAATGAGAAAACGACGCGCGCGGGAGCGAGACCGATTTTGCAGATTAGGCAAAAAAAATACAAAATCACTTCGTATTAAAAAACTAAAGCGATTTAAAAAAAATGCTTCTACACGATCCTAAATATAATTGGTGTCCACTAATTAAACCAATTTTCAATAGTATATGTAACCTCATTTAAGAATAATCTTGATATTTCGTATTTTTTAGAGGTATTTTCGAAAAGAAAAAGTGTCGAGGCAAAATCATAAAATCGTGTTTTTGAAACTATACGATTCTAGATAAAGGTATGAAGAAATATATATCTTATTACCAGATTTGTTACAACTCTAACCGTCCTATAGTTTTATATCAAAAAGTCCATACTTTTTCCGAGTAGCGCCATAATGATAACACTATTCGGCCGCGCCACCTGACGCGCCGCCTCTCCATGAACGAGCCCTTACCTGCCAGTGCCAACACTACCTCTATTTTAGGTGTTGTTCTGAATTAGTCACAAAATTCAACTTCAGAACTCGTGTGTTAAGTCGCGGTGTAGCCTAGACGAACCACAGAAGCGAAGCTAAAGGGCGGGAAAATTCTAACGAGGACTTCGCAACGGAATCCGACACAAATTAAACGAATAATACATATCAAACAAAAATGTTCACTATATGACGGGGTAAGTACACGTAAGATAGAGCTCTAAACATGCTTATTTTATTTCAGATAATTTTAATATTAAAATTCAGTAAAGCAGACAATCACTTAATAACTTTTTAATCAGAGACAGTTGAAACAATTTAATATTCCTTTTGTAATAAACAACCGAACACAACCGACATTAATGCGTATACGTGCACGTGTAAATATCCGCTTGGTTGTATTGTATGAGACGAGAATGGCAAAGCACGTTTAATTCTTATCAAATCTGAATCAAGATCAAATTTTCAATCCGATTCTTACTTAAAAAACATCAAACATTTCTTGTTGGTGAACCGATGTCCTGAATAAGATATGAAAAAGGGACGGTTAAAAAGTTGAGATTTTAAATTATTTTTATGCATTCACAATGCAAATTTGTAAGTATAGGAAAAATGTGATAGTAAAAACCACAAGCCCTATAAGTAGCTTCCCGTCTGAAAGCTACTTATAGGGCTCTTAGTTTTTTACTATCACATTTTTCGTACAGTTAAAAAGTGCTTATTAATAATTTTCAATAATGATTTTTGACTAATTGACACCACCTAACAGGTAAAAAAAAAGAACCGATCCGCTGCTCCGCCCCCGCCGTCCCCCCACGAACAAAGGTCGTAATACATACGTATCGATGTCGGCCCACCTGTCGGCGTGGTGTCGGTTGTCGGTGTCGGTGTCGGTGTCCGTGTCGGCGTCCGACTCGTTGTCGGCGAGCGCGCGCGCCGCCTCCGCCTCGGCCTCGCCGCGCCCGCACTCGTGCACGCCCAGCAGGAGCGAGTAGTCCATCAGGTGGAGTTTTGTGAGGAACTGTGGAATGTGCACATTTATTTCATCATCATCATCATTTCAGCCGTACGAGATTTTAAATTGGATTGGTCTATGGAGGCCGATTTCCAGCCCAGTGCGACGCCCACTGCTGGGCATAAGACTCCCCCAAGGATCTCCACAACGAACGTTCCTGCGCTGCCCGCATCCAGCGGCTTCCCGCGTCCTTGACCAGATCGTCGGTCCACCTTGTAGGGGACCTGCCCACGGAACGTCCGTCGTCTGGTACGTGGTCGCCATTCGAGAACTGGATCTCATCATTTTTGTTTCGATCGAGCAAGGAAATACGTACCAAGCATTGCTCTCTCCATTGCTCGCTGGGTGACCTTGAGCCTTCTTACGAGACCTATAGTAAAGGACCGCAGATTTATTTAAACCCGATTTTCGTTTTACGAGTTTAAGTATTTAGCCTATGCCCAGCAGAGGGCGTCGTACGACTGATTATGATGATGTATTTAACAAAAAATTACATTGTAATAAGATGTCATGAATAAGTGGAAGAAAAAATGAAGCGTGGACCGCGATTTACAAAAGAGTAGTCCATTAGGTGGAGTTTTGTGAGGAACTGTGGAATGTGCACATTTATTTATTCAACCGTTTTTTGTTTTTTTTACTCGTGAGCTTTCAGCTAAAAATTACACTCTAAGGCCTCATTTCCACCACCACATTCCAAACTACAACTTGCAAGTGTGTTTACACTTGCAAGTTGCTATCTGACAGACTGTTGGACATTTATCGCAGAAGACTTACTTGCAGGTGGAAATGAGGCTTAATTGGCTAAGAGATGGCCTGAATTCACGTATCAATCGTTTTAAACGTGCCTTTGTCGCATATGTAATAAGAGTGATTTTCGAAATCGCTCAAGCAGTCGCCGATGGTAACTTGATGAAGTTAGAAAATGTAGATAATAATAATAATAATAATTAGCCATTCAACGGGGTCACTTGTTGGATGACTCGGTACTTGATCGGCTCCGTACAGAGGTGCAACGTAACCGTATCATTACTACTACATCGCAGGCGGCAACTCAAGCTTCTGCCGCGGCGACATTGCAAGCTGGCGTTGCTGATAGTGATGGTGGAGATGATATGGTTACTACTGTAAGTCCCCAATACAATGATATATTGAGGAGTACTCTTGAAGATGTAGTTCGGGAATTTCGATCGACCTCGGTTCACCTTAGACCTCGGCTTCCGCGTTTTCCCATGCACAAAAAAAATAGGGCGCTGATGTGTGCTTTAGATTTGCTACTACCAAATTACTTTGATAGTAGTGAAGACCTGGCTGATACTCATTCGATCCTGTACTGTGCGGCTATTACAGCTTGTCGTGTTGCTCATGTAAAATTTCCAAATACTGACCCAGCAACACGCCCTCGCCTGGCTGTACCAGCCTGGCAGTGTAGGATTGAGCGTCGTATCAGTGAGGCTAGGGTACTCATCGGTAAGCTCAGCTGCTTTAGGGAGGGCAACATGCGCCCTAGGGTCATGCGCTTTGTGAAACGTGCATTCTTGGGGACTGGTATTAGTCCTCAAAATTATATTTCATGTGTCACAGAGCGCATCGACTTCCTGAAGCAGAAAATTTGTGCATGGGCTAATCGTATTCGAAGGTATAGGGTGCGAGTCGATCGCTTTACTCAGAACCGCATGTTCGAGAGAGATCAACGATGTGTTTATGCATCCTGGGAGCGATCGGATCAGAGTGATACTGATATGCATCGGCCGGATGATGATGCCATGATTTCTTTTTGGCACAACATCTGGTCCGTGCCTGTCACTCACTCTGAAGGCACGTGGATGGAGGATGTTGAGCGTTCGTGTGAGCTTATACCTGATATGAATGAAGTAACCATTGACTACCAAGACGTAGTTTGTGCAGTTCGTTCCTTACCCAACTGGAAATCTCCAGGCCCGGATGGACTGCACAATTTCTGGTATAAATGGTTACCTAGCTCGCACGTTCGCTTAGCATCTCAATTTCAATGTGCTTTATTATCTCAGTCGCTTCCAGAATTCATGACAACAGGCATAACCCATCTGCTCCATAAATCTGGTAGTACTGCGGACCCCAAAAACTATAGACCTATCACCTGTCTGCCAACAATTTATAAAATTCTTACGTCCATTTTGAGGTCGAAGATTAATAAACACATTAATCAAAATTCTATTATGGTCGCCTCTCAGAATGGATGTAGGAATGGGGCCCGTGGTACTAAGGAGCTACTCCTCATTGACATGGCTATTAACCAACAGGTTCGTCGAAACCGAAAGAACCTGTCGACTTCCTGGATAGATTATAAGAAGGCCTATGATTCCGTGCCGCATTCGTGGCTCATGAGGGTGCTGGAGTTGTATAAAATAAATACAACTCTACGCACTTTCTTGATATCGTGCATGCAAAAATGGAGAACGGTCCTTTTCTATCCAGGATCTCGACGGATTCTAGGTCATGGCGATCCTATAAAAATAGAGCGAGGAATCTTCCAGGGTGACGGTTTGAGTCCATTGTGGTTCTGTCTGGCCTTGAACCCTCTGAGTACACTTCTCGAGAGTTCAGGGTTAGGCTATCGTTTACGGAGAAATGGTCAAGTAATATCACACCTGCTGTACATGGATGACCTGAAACTATTTGCCCATAGCAGCTCTCATTTGACAGCGTTACTGAAGGTTACTGAAGCTTTCAGTAATGCCATTAAAATGGAATTTGGTGTGGACAAATGTGCAGTCATGCATGTAAAGCGTGGTCAGATAATGGAATCTACGGGTATACAACTCTCGGATTCTATTCATCTTAGATCTCTCTCCGTAAACGAAACCTATAAATATTTAGGTATGTCACAGGCATTAGGCATCAACGATGCTGACATGAAACAGTCGTTGCGTGAGCGTTTCTTGGGGCGCCTTTCAAAAGTCCTTAAAAGTCTTTTGTCTGGCGGAAACAAGGTTCGCGCATACAATGGATGGGTCATGCCGGTACTGATGTATTCCTTCGGCATACTTAAATGGACTCAAACTGAACTGGATGCCCTGGATAGAAAAGTTCGTACATTGCTAACAGCACACCGCATACATCACCCACGTTCATCGACAATGAGATTGTATATCCCGCGGAAGTGCGGTGGTCGTGGCTTCTTAAATGCTAAGACATTGCATAACCGCGAGATATGCAATCTTAGGGAGTATTTTCTCCAAGTCGATATGGGATCTCATAGAGATGTAGTTGCTGTTGACAATGGACTGACTCCTCTATTTTTAGCAAAAGAAAACTGGCGCAAACCTGTAGTACTTAGTACTTCCGACCGCAGCACTGTGTGGCAAAGCAAGGAGTTACATGGCAGATTCTACCGGGCTCTCCATGGGCCCGATGTAGATTTATTAGCCTCAGTATCCTGGCTCCGTTTCGGTGACCTTTTTGGTGAAACCGAAGGTTTTGTCTGTGCAATTATGGATGAGGTTGTGATGACGAATAACTACCGAAAGTATATCCTAAGGGATGGCACAGTGGATATTTGCCGAGCGTGTCATCGTCCTGGTGAATCCCTTAGGCATATAATCTCCGGTTGTTCTCGTCTCGCAAACGGCGAGTATTTGCATAGACATAACCAAGTGGCCAGGATAATACACCAACAACTTGCTCTGAAACATAGTCTTGTGGCATCCGAGGTGCCGTACTACAGGTATGCACCAGAACAGGTCCTTGAAAATAGCCATGCCACATTGTATTGGGATCGATCTATCATTACAGACAGGACTATTGTAGCTAATAAGCCTGATATTGTATTGATAGATCGACACGAACGCCGCGCGATAATTGTTGATGTCACTGTTCCCCATGACGACAACCTTGTGAAAGCTGAAAAAGATAAAGAAAACAAATATCTTGATTTAGCTCACGAGATTGTTGACATGTGGGACATTGATTCAGCAATTATTGTTCCGATAGTCATATCTGCCCATGGTCTGATAGCCAAGAGCCTCGATAAACACCTTAAGAGGCTTGCGTTAGGTGGATGGATCGGGAGTCAGATGCAGAAGGCAGTACTTCTGGACACGGCCCGTATAGTGAGAAGGTTCCTGTCTCTGGATCCTTAACCATCGGTAGCCGGGACCTTGATCTTGCTGCCGTTGGGGAACTGCATTTTTGTATTTCTAAATGTTATATTTTTTAGTGTTATACATTGTAAAAATTTAATGTTTAGAAATTTAATTTTGTAAGTATTTAAAATGTAATAAAGGGAATAATAATAAAAATAGTTTATTTCTCATCACAAAGTTATAAGCACTTATAAAGTTAAAGGTTACAAGTAACTAAAATTATTTAAGCTTACAAGTTTGTGTGAGACTGATGCCTGAGGTGGACAAAAAATATCCGTGTTACAGGACATCAGGCCCCCACTCCCACGAATTAACCAATGTAATGCAGACAGATTTTAGTTACAATAATTCGCTTAAGGAAAGGTAAAGAACTGGATACATAATTATCAAACAAGAAACAAATGTGTGTAGTGTGTGTGTGTGTGTGTGTGTGTGTTAGTGAGTGTAAGCGTGAGTGTGTTATAATATGGGTAATAAAAGTTTTTCTGTTTCATCATACGACAAGTTATGAAGCCATGTGGTGACTTTAGCTTTGCAACATCTTCTTGTCATGGAGTATAATGAAAGGATTGTATTTAATTTATTATACAGAAATCCACCCAGAAAACAATAAAATCTATTTGTTAACATAGTCTTTAAAGATCGAGATGGGCACACAGAGCCTTTTCGTCGCTTGTCTGAGATTATTTTTGGATCGTAGTGAAGCTGTGAATGCTGTCGGAGAATAATGGCGAGAATAAAAAGCTGACGAACGGTAAGTACTCCCCAAAGCTTAAAGACTTCAGTCGTGGCGCAAAGAAATGGAAGTGATGCACCTACTTTAAGGACAATTCTTTGTGCTCTCTCCACTTTGATTAAGTGAGTTTTGGCAGCTCCTCCCCATGATGATATGCAATATCCTATAATCGACTGGCACAAGGCAAAATATACGGACTTAAGTACTCTTCTATCAGCTACATGGCGAAGTGTTTTAAAGATATAAATTAACTTTCTGACTCTGCCTGTAAGAAGTTCAATATGCGGACAGAAGGTTAGTGCAGAATCTATCATTACGCCCAGATACTTAATAGAGTCCACTCTGCAGAGCTTGGGACAGCAGCAATGAGTAGGTGATGAACAAAAGTGGACAACTAATGAAAGACTATCAGGATGATGCTGGCGCCTGGTGGAGAAGGCAATATATTTGGTTGTAGGCTACCATGTAACCATACACACACACAAACACAATTATAATTTATACATTTATTCTTATTATATATAAAATAATAAATTATTTATTCAATCTGAATTCTAACTTAAAACTACAACTTAATATCTAAAATATAATAATTATAATATTTACACTTATATCTATTCATAATAACATACATTTATTTGTAACTATCTATTTATATTATTTGTCATTATGTGTATCAGTTTGTCGATATCGATAAAGCGTCATCGATAACTTCTTATCGACGCGCACGTCCCCGCACTAGTCCCGTGCGCAACGTACATAAGGCTTTTGTCTTAGCTTATGTACAGCGGCCGGCCGGCGGCGCCCGCGCACCAAGTTTAACCAGTCGAGATTCATCTACGACGCGGAGCGCACGCCGCTTATGCTCGCAAATCTATACTCGCACGCTTTCGCATTGTTTATAATTAATTACTGCTTATTCTTCCTGCAATCTTTCTATCTCCCTTTACGCTTTACCAAAACTGTACTTAGTGTCTGTGCTTGTGAATTCTTCCGTGCCTTCTGTTTACTTCATGTTTAAGCTGGTGTACTGTGGATGGGAATAAACCACATATATAAACCGTGAGTTGGATTATTTATTTACCATTGAAACATCCACCTAACAACACCAAAGTGGTGACCCCGAGTTTGAGCCATGCCCACGGATAAGGAATTCAGTGATGCACATGGAGCCGCCATGCCGACCACGCGGCCGAACACTAGTGATGGGACAGAGTCGACATCGATATCCAATGTCGATGTTTGCAAAGTCGTTCCGCGACTTCCACCATTCTGGCCCGAGGAACCCGAGATCTGGTTTGCGCAAGTGGAGGGGCAGTTCGCCGTATCTGGAATTACCAGCGACTCCACCAAGTTCAACCATGTAATCAGCCAGTTGGACAACCAGTTTTCCAGGGAGGTGAAGGACCTTATTGTCAGCCCGCCATCTACTGACAAATATATTAAATTGAAAACCGAGCTGATCAGACGGCTGACGGCGTCGAGAGAGAAGAAGATCAAGCAACTTCTGATGCACGAGGAGCTTGGAGACCGTAAGCCCTCTCAATTTCTGCGTCACCTCAAGAGCCTAGCTGGCGCCAACGTTCCTGATGACTTTTTGCGAACCATTTGGATCAGTCGACTATCGCATGGGATCCAGACCGTGCTTGCAGGACAGCCTACGTCATCCTCCATCGACGATCTGGCGGACTTGGCCGACCGTATTCACGAGCTGGCCACTCCATCACCATCAGTGGCATCCACCAGCCAGCCTCAATCCAACCCTGGTTCGGCAATAGACGCGTTAGCCAGAGAGGTTTCTGAGCTGAGGAAGCAATTTCAGCAGCTGTCGACGGAGAGGAACAGCCGATCGTACTCCAGACCTTCACGATCTCCCCGCCGTAGATCTGTATCCAGGTCGCAACGCTCCCAGTCGAACTACAGGAAGTTTCCTTACTGCTGGTACCACAGTAAGTTTGGGGAGAAAGCCAGCAGATGCATAACCCCCTGCGACTATAAGGCGGGAAACGCCAGGGGCGGTCGATAATGGCGACTGCTGACTGCCCTACGTCTACTACTGGTCGCCTGTTTGTGACGGATCGAGCTTCGAAGGTGCAGTTCCTGGTCGATACCGGAAGCGACCTCTGCGTCTACCCTCGGTCCCTTCTTCGTGATCGTCGTGCCAAGACGGACTACACTTTGTGTGCGGCAAACGGTTCTAACATTTCTACGTATGGTTATGTTCATTTTAATTTAGATTTTGGCTTACGTAGATTATATAGTTGGCGTTTTGTAGTTGCAGATGTAACCAAACCTATCATTGGCGTAGATTTTTTAAATTATTACTACCTGATTGTTGATTGTCGTAACAAAAGATTATTAGATAGTACTACTTCTTTGTCATCTGTAGCTAAGGTAGTTAATTGTAGTAATATAGCCTCTGTAAAAGTCTTGACTGGTGAGACTCGGTACCATAAAATTCTAGACGAATTTCCCGAGATTACCCGACCAACTGGTACACATCGCGACATTACACATAACACTGTCCATCATATTCGCACGATTCCAGGCCCTCCAGTATCCTGCACCCCACGTCGTTTGGCTCCAGACAAATTGAAAATTGCCCAACAGGAGTTCCAGGCTATGATAGCCAACGGTACTGCTCGACCTTCGCAGAGTCCCTGGGCGTCTCCTCTCCATCTAGCTCCAAAAAAGGACAACGGTTGGCGTCCCTGCGGCGATTACCGCATGCTCAACGCCCGTACTGTGCCTGACAGGTATCCGATTAAGCACATTCATGACTTTGCGCATAATCTTGTTGGCTGCAAAGTTTTCAGCACTTTAGATTTACTGAAAGCGTATAATCAGATACCTGTCAGCCCTGCAGATATTCCGAAGACCGCTATTACTACCCCTTTTGGTCTATATGAATTCCCCTTTATGAATTTCGGACTTCGGAATGCGGGCCAAACCTTCCAAAGATTTATGGATGAGGTCACACGGGGGCTAGATTTCGTCTATTGCTACCTCGACGATATTCTGGTGTACTCTCAGGACGAGCAGCAGCACGAGCAGCACCTTCGCCAAGTTTTCACCAAGCTCAAGGAGTATGGCATGCTGGTAAATACTTCCAAATGTATTTTTGGTGTACCAGAGGTAACTTTTTTAGGTTATTCCATCTCCGAGAGCGGTTCCAGACCTTTGGAGACCAAGGTGCAGGCCATCAAAGAGTTCCCGACACCTTCAACGGTACGTCAGCTCAAGGCCTTCTTAGGTATGTTAAATTTTTATAGGAGATTTCTTCCTCGAGCAGCCGAAATCCAGGCTCCCCTGAACGCCCTTTTAACTGGTTGCGTGAAAGGGTCGCAGCCAATTACTCTCATCGGCGATGCCCTTACAGCCTTCAATGCCTGCAAAGACAGCCTTGCAAACGCTGCATTGCTAGCTCACCCCGACTGTGCCGCCAAACTTGCCTTGGTGACAGATGCTTCCGATAAGGCAATCGGCGCAGTCCTACAACAGTATAAGAACGGAGCTTGGCAGCCATTAGCTTTCTTTTCGCGAAAGCTCAGCCCGTCACAGGTAAAGTACTCGCCTTATGACAGGGAGCTGCTCGCCATATATGAGGGAATTAAATATTTCCGGCATATGCTCGAGGCCCGGCACTTTATTGTCTATACTGACCATAAACCGATCAGTTTCGCATTCCATGAACGGAAGAAGAACTGTTCGCCTAGGCAGTATAGACACCTCGACTATATCTCCCAATTTACGACTGACATCCGACACATATCCGGTAAGGATAACGTTGTCGCGGATACGTTGTCGAGGATTGAGGAATTGGGAGCGCCGGTCAGTCTCGAGATTTTAGCCGAAGGTCAACAATCTGACCCTGATCTTCAACAACTTCTAGCTGAAGGTTCTTCCCTCAAGCTGGAGAAACTTACAGTACCTGGAAACCGTGTTCCGTTGTACTGTGACGTCAGTACACCGACTTCCAGGCCTTTCGTCCCCAAGTTCTACCGCCGACAGGTCTTTGAAAGCCTGCATTCCCTAAGCCATCCCGGCGCCAGTGCATCTGCAAAACTAGTCGCAGAGCGGTTTGTCTGGCCTGGTATCCGAAAGGACTGCAGGGAGTGGGCTCGCGCATGCATAGCGTGTCAAAAGGCCAAGGTCAATCGCCACGTCACCGCGCCTTTAGGTACTTTCACCTTACCACGCGTGCGATTTAAGGAGATCCATATTGACCTCATTGGCCCCTTACCTATTTCGGACGGCTATCGGTATTGTCTGACCGCTGTAGACCGATTCACTCGGTGGCCGGAAGCAATACCGATTGCAGACATCACAGCCGAAACGGTGGCTAAAGCACTTTTATCAACGTGGATTGCTCGATTCGGCTGTCCAACACAAATTACAACCGATCGTGGCCGGCAGTTTGAATCGGCATTATTTCAGTGCCTTTCAAAAACTACTGGTTTTGAGCATAAGCGGACTACCGCATACCACCCTGCGTGCAATGGCATGGTGGAACGCTTCCACCGCCAACTCAAAGCCGCAATAGTCTGCCACGCGAACGCCAGATGGACTGAGTCTTTGCCGTGGGTGCTACTCGGCGTACGAAGCGCATTCAAAGAGGACCTCCAAAGTTCCTCAGCTGAGCTCGTATATGGAGAGCCGCTAAGATTGCCGGGTGAATTTCTTGAACCTGCTGACGGTGGTACGACGGACGTGTCCGAGTTTTCCGCGCGCCTTAAGCAAATTGCTATAAGGTTCCAACCCACACCGGCCTCACGTCATTCTAGTCCTAAGGTATTTATTTATAAGGAGTTAAGTACCAGTGATTTCGTGTTCCTCCGCGAAGACGCATCACGTGGTTCACTCCAACCTGCATATTCAGGCCCCCATAAAGTTTTATCCAGAGGCGACAAAGTTTTTAAGTTACTGCAGAAAGGTAAAGAGGTCACAGTATCGATAGACCGCATTAAGCCAGCCTTCATACTGTCAGACCAAACTACACCTATACCGGAACCGGTACCAGTACCAAAACCACTACTGGAATCAGTACCAATACCAAAACCGGTACTAAAACCAGAACCAGAATCCATACCGGACGTTCCAAAAAGCTATACTACGCGTTCTGGACGCAGAGTAAAATTTACGGATTTTTATCGCCCTTGACGGTCTCTGGAGGGGGGTGGTGTAGGCTACCATGTAACCATACACACACACAAACACAATTATAATTTATACATTTATTCTTATTATATATAAAATAATAAATTATTTATTCAATCTGAATTCTAACTTAAAACTACAACTTAATATCTAAAATATAATAATTATAATATTTACACTTATATCTATTCATAATAACATACATTTATTTGTAACTATCTATTTATATTATTTGTCATTATGTGTATCAGTTTGTCGATATCGATAAAGCGTCATCGATAACTTCTTATCGACGCGCACGTCCCCGCACTAGTCCCGTGCGCAACGTACATAAGGCTTTTGTCTTAGCTTATGTACAGCGGCCGGCCGGCGGCGCCCGCGCACCAAGTTTAACCAGTCGAGATTCATCTACGACGCGGAGCGCACGCCGCTTATGCTCGCAAATCTATACTCGCACGCTTTCGCATTGTTTATAATTAATTACTGCTTATTCTTCCTGCAATCTTTCTATCTCCCTTTACGCTTTACCAAAACTGTACTTAGTGTCTGTGCTTGTGAATTCTTCCGTGCCTTCTGTTTACTTCATGTTTAAGCTGGTGTACTGTGGATGGGAATAAACCACATATATAAACCGTGAGTTGGATTATTTATTTACCATTGAAACATCCACCTAACAACACCAAATGGTTTTTTCTACGTTTAAAGTAAGTAAATTCCCTGATAGCCACTCTGAAACCACATTTAGCCCTCTTTGTGCATGATTAAAACTCTCGGTCCAAGAATTAGCTTGGAACAACAGAGCAGTGTCATCAGCGAATGTTAGGATTTTTCCATTGGTCAGATTCAATTGACATAAATCATTGATGTAAATTAAAAACAATGTTGGACCAAGTACGCTACCCTGTGGGACACCAAACGTGACAGGCAACTCCTCACTTATCCAATTTTCGATCTTAACTTGTTGGTACCGGTTTGTAAGATAACTCTTAAACAAATTGAGAGCTAATCCCCTGACACCCACAGACTCAAGCTTATTGACAAGAATGGAAACAGAAACTGTGTCAAATGCCTTTGCGAGGTCTAGAAAAACCGCTAAGACTTTCTTACCTCCGTCCATATTCGAAGCTACAAACTCAGTCAAGTCATGAACTGCATCATCCGTCGAACGTCCCGAACGAAAGCCAAATTGCGCGGGCGATAATATGGCATGAGAATCCAGAAAGCTTATAAGTCGTTTGTTCAAAATACGTTCGAGGATCTTCGACAGGACAGGAAGCAAAGAAATCGGTCTATAATTATTGACACAGCTCCTATCTCCACTCTTGTGTATTGGTATGACTAAAGACTTCTTGAATACATCTGGAAAAATCCCCGTATCGAGACATAAGTTACATATGAACGTAATAGGGGTAATAAGGAGATCCTTATAACGTCTAACAACCTGTCCAGAAATATGATCGACTCCAACTGTGCAATTGGGTCGAAGTCCCTGTATCAGAGTGTTTACCTCATCTTCGTCAGTCGGAAAAAGAACCATCGACTCGAGAGAGGAAGTCTGGCACGACATATTGACAGCAGAGTCTTGAAGCTTAGACGCTAGCTTACTACCAATGTTTACGAAGAATGCATTAACGTTATTTACATTAGCTTGTGGATCTCCTTTTGCTATCAAGCCTAGAGAATCATTTTTTTCTAGCTTGTAATTAGTTATTCTATTTACAGCTCCCCAAAGTTGTTTACTATTGCTACCCGCCTTAAGGATCTCATTCTTATCGTATGCACGCCGAACCTTCTTAAGTAACGCGTTACAGAAATTTCTGTATCTTTTGTAGGTACTAACAGTGTCAGTATCGTCTGGGTATCTTTTTGCTTTTTTGTGAAGGCGATCTCTGTGTCTCATGCACCTCAAAAGTCCCGGTGTTATCCACGGTTTTTTAATGATTTTACGCTGACTAATTTTTTTTATTACAGTATTGTTTAGGATCTCATCTTTAAGAAGATTTACAAAAAGTGAAGTTGCCGTATTTGGGTTAGTTAATTTGTATAGGGATTCAAAGTTCAAGTTGTTCATCGCAACGTCTAATTTAGCATAATCAATTTGTGTTTGGTTCCTTTGCAGAGACCGTGTTTTATTTGATAGCAATAAATTAAAAGCAACACCGTCATGGTCAGTCACCGATGATTTGATAACGAAACAACTTGTATTTAAAGAGCTTTTGACCATAAGATGGTCTAAACAAGTACGACCGTGTGTGGGGAAGGTATGTCCAGGATGGATGTCAAAAGTAGCAAGTAGATCTAAATAATCCCCTGTACGAACATCCTTCGTATTCGGGATAATGTCAATATTTATATCTCCAATCAGTAAAATGTTTTTGTAATTTGAGAGCTGTGAGATTAGTGACTGCAGTGATTGAAAGAAAATTTGTATGTCTTTATATCCCGGAGGCCGATAGACAGCAATGATAACAGTAGAGGTATTAATTTTTATAGTCAGACAGTTAGCATTGTTAAAATATGGTTCTTCTATAGAAAGAACGAGATGTTTTTTAAAATAGATCACAACACCTTCATTTTGTGTCAGATTATTATTAGTTTTGAAATTGCTGTAACCTTCTAACTGGGGTATGAATTTTGTCGATGGCAACCAACACTCCGTTAATATAAGCAAGTCCCAGTCAATTTTGGTTCTAGTCAGAAGCGTGCTAAGGTTATCAAAATTACATGTAATACTTCTTATGTTTTGAGAAAGTACATTGATTGACTTGGGCGTGGATGGAATAAGACTTTGGCATTTGACAGTAGATGTGTTAGCCTCCATCATGAGCGCCTAAAAATTGTATTAGCTGTAAAATATTATATATATTTTAGGGTTTGAAACATTGAAACTACACGGAATAAATAAATTCTTACTATTATAAATTTTTAATTATTAAAATACAAGGATCCGTTTTTTTTTCGGATCGGTAAAATTCAGTGTAGTGCACAAACGCCCATAATTTTTCAATGTAGGTAGGCAGTTCTTTCTTTTACGGGTGAGCCCTTCAAGTCGTATTACCTAAGAATCTTAAGGTCTACACAATAAGGTCGCTATTTCCTCACCTCAACGTCGGCAGTGAGCTTTTCCAGTAGTTTATCGTTGAGCGCATCGCGGATATGGATGCGGACCCTTTTCTAAGCTCCTAACAATCTTAAAACCTACACAATAAGGTCGCTATTCCCTCACCTCAACGTCGGCTGTGAGCGTTTCAAGTAGTTTATCTTTGGCCGCGTCGCCGATGTCGATGCGGACCCCCTGTTTGATGAAGTCGTTGTCTTTGAGCGTGGGCAGTTCTTTCTCCAACTCCTTATCTGACGCCTCACGGTCCACGGTTGATCCCTTCAAGTCGTATTTCCTGTAAAACAATTTGATATTTAATAAATGAAAGATAATCAGCCTTTGAGGAGTCTGTAGCGTAGTGATTAGAGTGTTTAACCTGCGATTATTTGACTATCGCTGTGATCGAGTAGCGTAGGCACCAATTTCCAAGGTGCTGCTATCTTTGATGTTCCGGGTTCATTCCCAGTCGAGTAGGTAAATGTAGAGAATTATAAACTATACTATATTTTCTAGTGTCTAGGTATGTGGTAATTACCGTGACACTGGTCCTTTAGCTATTTAATTTAAAATGGAACAATGTATATACAATGTGTTAATGCAATAACCGAAAAGCACATACACCCCTACTAATTTATTTCTATTGAAAAAAAAAGTAACTTTCAAGATATTCGTGCTCATAGGTCTTCGTGACTTTCTGAGAGATTTTAAGCTCTACTATGACATAAGAGAGCACGCGACCGGTCGCGCGCGTATTGAATGAATAGGCAGTAGACACAAACATTTTTAGAAGGGGCACAAAATTAAAACTAATTTTTTTGAAAAATTTAACCCCTTAAATGTGTGAAATCGATTCTACTCTCCATTCTGAACAAACTATTTTTTTCAGTTTCGCTAAAAGTATTAACACGTTGTACTACTAATATTATAAATGTGAAAGTTTAGATTTTTGGATTTTTTTTGTTACCCAATCACGCCAAAACGGCTGAAATTTGGAACACAGATACTTTGTAGCCTGGAGAGGAACATAGGCTACTTTTTATCCTGGAAAAAAATCACGTTCCAGCGGGATAACGTCGTGTAGTCCACGCGGGTGAAGCTGCGGGCGGAAAGCTAGTACTTATGTAATATTTATTTATTTACTTGTGTATATTGAGGTGGTTGGAGAACACGTTTCTCGTGGCAACGAGGTAGTGCTCTATGCCGTCCACGGTGAGCCGGTACATGCCGAGGTACTGGGGCAGCAGGGTCTTGCCGTGCCGCTCCACGATGTACTGCCACAGAATAAATAATAGTACAGAAGCTGCACTCTGCGAGACCATTTAAACAAATAGCAACTCTAACTTCAACACGAAAAAATAGAATTCAGCTTGTACGGCTCTAATTACGAACGGCTAGACGTTACATCTCTTTATATCGCATATATTCTATCGCGCTCGGGCGGGCGGACCGCTGTAAATTGTATTGAATTGTATCCCGAGATATACCAGAAGCGGTAGGCACTTATCTCGGGTCCTTGAGCGAGTGACGGACGCTTGGTACTGCGCAATAAGGAAAGCATTTAAAAGAGCCTATTCACGCCGCATTTTTGGTGCGTCCACAGCGCGCTCAAAAAACGCAAGGCTGAAACTATAATGAAAACATGGACTTATTAACTTTAGAATAGCACATATGCACGTCTTATGGCTCATATTTACTTGTTGATAACTCGGTCATTATACAGCATATGGACACTCCCCACGGGCGAGGTAACGAATGATGAAAGTGACAATTCGATATCGCGATAGCGGGCGTAATATTTTATTTTATTTATTTTGTCTTATTAGGAAAACATACTGTGTCAATTTGACAATATTATACACTATGAACTATTTACATATTCCCTTAAGTACTTATACGAAATCCGGCCAATGATATTTAAAACTAATGCAATTTAGAAATCTCCAGGCCGGAGATTTCTGAATCGCAATATTTTTTGCGGGTAAACGACCAAAGAAAACGGTTCTCCGTATGCGGGCTCTATGGCATACTTTTCAGAAATCTGCCGCACCCCGCATACGGGCCCCATCGACCAATGAAAATGAGCCGTAAAGAAGAAGAAGCCAGGACGTCTCGCTTTTAAAATCCTACTGCAACCTTGTCAAGAGTTTTTCTTGCAAAGTGCATGCTCATGAAATTCGAATTAACTTGATTGGCAGCTAAAAGAAATATTAATCAATTAGATCTATACTTAGTATGGGCGCGGGAGGCGCGGTAGTTCTTGCCTCTCGCTGTACGCTGGTCGATGCCAGTTTATCAGTATTTACGTGTAGCGAGCTAATGCTTTACTTTATTTACCCACTTTTATGAATTAAGCGAATCGGCTACAATCGAATCGCATAATTATGTTATTAATCAGTGTATTATAAACACGTTTATTTACATATGATTTGAAGAGTCATATTAATCATTTGTAAAGCTTGAAAAGGTGTTATTAGCCTGGATAAGTAGTTGTAAGCAATAGGTTTGTACTCAAGTTATTTAAGTTTTCCATTGTAACTAAAAAGATAAAGATAAAAGATAAAAATATTCTTTATTCACTTAGACATAATAAATATGTACTTATGAATCGTCAATATTTTCCTACCACCCATTCAAGACTTTTTTAACTGACAAGAAGAATGGGCGCAAGAAACTTGCCAGCGTTTCTTAGTTAGGTAACGACATTTACAAAAAAAAAAAAACATATCGTTACTAATACAACAATTGCTTAGTATAAAAATACATCATATTAAACAGTGATTATGTTATGTGTTACATCATGACCATGCATTGCGGTCATTCAAATAATCGTCTACTTTATAGTATCCTTTGCTCATCAGCGACTCTTTAATGTAACATTTAAATTTATGCAATGGTAGTTCAATTATATGCTGTGGAACTTTATTAAAAAAGGCTATGCTTTTCCCCAGAAATGAGGCTCTGGATTTTTCTAGCCTAAACTTGGGAACGACAAGTTTATCTTTATTTCTTGTGTTAAAGCGATGAATATCGCTCTGCTTTACAAATGTATTATAATACTTTTTCACATAAATTATATTTTCATAGATGTAATGTCCTGCAACAGTTAAAATGTTTATTTCTTTAAATAGATCTCTTAAAGAATCTCTCGATCGGAGGTTGTAAATGGCGCGAATAGCCCTTTTTTGGAGCACGAATATACTTTGGATGTTAGCGGCTGAGCCCCACAACAAAAGGCCGTAGGACATAACACTATGAAAATAACTAAAATAGACTATTCTAGCCGTTTCAATATCGGTTAAGAGCCTTATTTTCTTAACTGCGAATGCAGCCGAACTGAGTCTACTCGCCAAGGCTTCGATATGAGGATCCCATTGTAGTCGCGAGTCTAATATAATACCTAGAAATTTTGTATTGTTAATGAATTCGACCGTATCGCCGTCTAGTCTAATATGAAAATCAACTTGTCTTACATTAGGTAACGAAAATTTTAAACACTTAGTTTTCTTTGAGTTTAATGATAAATTATTACTATTAAACCAATGTGACACTTTTGAAAGAGCACTATTTACTTCGTCAGAACAGTCATCACCTCTATCTACTTTAAAGACTAGAGATGTATCATCGGCAAATAGCACCGTCTCACATAAATTCTTCGCGTAGTAAGGAAGGTCATTTATGTATATTAAAAACAACAGCGGGCCCAATATTGATCCTTGGGGTACGCCCATAGTAATGGGAGCTCCGGTAGACTCAGTTTTATTAATAACTACCTTCTGAGTTCTTTCATACAAATATGAATGCATAAGGCTTACTGACATTTCAGAAACACCATAATGTTTTAACTTCCTTAATAGTGTTTGGTGATCAACACAATCGAATGCCTTGGAAAGGTCACAAAAAATAGCGATTACATCCTGCTTGTCCTCCCAGGCATCAAGTACATGTTTTAGAAATGCAACCCCAGCATCAGTTGTACTTTTACCTTTTGAAAAACCAAACTGTTTCTCATGCAGTATACTATTTAATTTAAAATATTCTAAAAGTTGAGCATAAATTAATTTCTCAAATATTTTACTTATTGCTGGTAGTATGGATATAGGTCTAAAATTTGCTGGGTCACTTTTGTCACCAGCTTTAAACAGAGGAATAATTTTACTATTCTTCATTAAATTAGGAAAGACCCCTTCACTTATACATTGGTTAAAAATTATTGCTAATGATGGAGCTATCACATCAATTATTGATTTGATGATACTTGTAGATATGCCCCAGAGATCTTCTGTTTTCTTAATATTTATTGCTTTGAATGCTTTAATAATATCTTCGGTAGTGACATAGCTAAAACTAAATGTTTCCTGGCACTTGTTCACACTAGATTCCATAAGAGAGACAGCGGTGTTGGGGCAAGAATTAAGTCTGCTAGTAGTTTCTAACGGTATTCGAGCAAAGAAACCTTCAAAAGCACTAGCCACCTCAATATCTGATTCAAAAGTCTGATCACTAATTTTTAAGTTAAATGAATTAATTTTGCTTTTTGTTTTGCCAGTTTCTTGGTTTATAATACTCCAGGTAGCTTTTATTTTATTTTCAGATGATTTAATTTTATTTGAAATATACCTTGATTTTGCCAAAGCACATACTTTCCTAAATGTTATTGAATATTTCTTGACATATTCAATGAAGCTAGGATCACAGGAAGTCGTTTTTTGTGCATAGAGTTCAAATAACTTTCTTCTGCTATTATAAATACCAGGTGTGGCCCAGTCACTAAACTTCTTACGATCATTACACTTTATAACTTTTTGTTTAAAATTGTTACTAAATTCTTTTTCAACAATATCAAATAATGATTGATAAGAGTTATTAGCGTCAGCAGAAGCTGGCAAACATTGAATTTTATCTTGTACATTATTTCTAAATTTATTAATACCACGTTTCGGTATTGGCCTGCAAATTACTTCGCGTTTAGGAATAACATTATAGTGCTCAAAAGAAGCTAGTTGTCCACTGTGGTCGGATTTAATAATATTAATTACCGATTTCTCAATTAAGTTACAGTTGGAAAAGATGTTATCTAAGCAAGTAGCCGATGTTGGCGTAATTCGCGTCGGTTCATTAAAAGTGTGAAGCAAATTAAATGATTTAAAAAGATTAAGGAATTTACTGGAGAGTTGTGCTAATTTAATATCTAAGATGTCTTTATTAAAATCTCCACATACTACAATTTTTTTATTCTTACGACAGCATATTTTCAAAACATCCTCCATAGTGGACTCAAAGACTGTGTAATTTGCTCCAGGGGGGCTATATACACAGATTATAATTATTTGTTCAAGTTCCACGCATGATATCTCACAAATTCGTTCAACAGAGAGGGATACTATATCCTTTCGCTCTTTATATTGTGTGTTATTAGGTAAAATTATTAAAGAACCCCCCCTTATTGTAGTTTTTCTATTAAATGAACTTACAACACTATAATTATCCAAATTTAACAATAATTCATATTCTTTTAACCAATGTTCAGTAACACATAACACATCAATATTTTCACAATTTAAAAATAAACTTATTTCTAGGTCTTTGCCAGCAGAAAAGCCTTGGATATTCTGGTGTACTATTTTTAAACATTTAGGCCTTCCTCTTGTCAATACTGGGCTAGAGTATGCCTCCGTTGTCTCTAATGGTAATTTAAATTAACCATGTCAGTATTTGGATTCAAAAGAATCGAATTATTTGGAACAGATTCCAAAGTTACATTAGAAGTATCAAAGTTAAACTGCTCAATAGAAGCAGAGGTTATACTAGCCAAGTTGTTGGCTAATTGTTTAAAATAAAATGATAGCGATACCGCTATTTGTCGCTTAAGATAATTAGGCAGATAATATTTATCTTTAGTCAAGTATACATTATTCAACAACATATTGATATCAATAATATGCAACTCTTTATTATGACAGGCTAATGTGTTCATAGTTAAGTTTAGATTATACCTTATTTTATTTTCTAACGGTGAAAAACTTTTACTGTAGGGAAATGTAAACATAACAACCTTCCTTACATTTAATGAACATAATGTGTTGCAATAGGCTATTAACTGGTTTTTATTTAAATTATCCCTGTTCCCAATTAAAATTATCAAGTTTGTGTTTTCACTTAAGGATTTTTTAACAACTATTTTCATGATCTCGTTTATACTGGAACCAGGCATGCAATAATTAATAACATTTTCCTTTGAATCTTTCTGTAAAAATTGGCCTAAATTCTTCCCAATCTCATCACTGAACATAATTGTTTTGGTGTCAGTAGTTTTAGTGGGGGATTTACTTTTATTATTTAATAATAAACTATCACAAATGTTAGAGACTTCAGGTGTGGTTGGTAAATAGACCTCCTGAGCCGCTTGGCCTAATGACTCCTTTTGACAGAAGTCATTGCATACTGTGTTACAACTGCATCTGCATTTTTTCCCTAATGATTCGAACCGGTCTGAATTAAAATTACAAAAGTCAACCATATTATATGCAGCCATTTTTTGATTATTCAATTGTTTTTTAGAAAACTCACACAAGTTGGAGTACATTTCCCTAAGTGAAAGTTCTAAATTGTCAATCTTATAACATAATTGACTACCTAATAATTCACTTTCTTTGTTCTTATTACATGTTTCCATGTTTATCATATTTAATTGTTCTAAAAGTTGCTTACGTTCTTGCTTTATGTGACTATACTTATTATAATAATTTTGTTTTTTCATTAACTTTTGAGTTTTTCTTATGTATCTATTAATTTTAATGTATTTTTTTAATTTCTTCCCGCTACTAAACTGGCAGACGTTATTATTATTAAACAATGGTTTATCAACATAGTTAAGACCTTCCAAAGTTGAATTGTCATTTGCTGCAGAATTACATTGCATCAACTCATTAAACAGGCTTTGAGAGTGCTTATCTTCTATAATACTTCTATTTTCTTTTTCTAAATCTAATACTGTTTTCTGGGCAAGAGAGAGACTAATTTCCAGGTCTGTTATGCGACTCAATGCCTGTTCATGAGTATCAGAGCAAGCCCTAAAAGACTCAATAAAGTCTTGCATTTGGTTACACTTCTGCACAACTTCCGAGTATTTTACATGAAGAGCAGCAAGTTCATTTTTAAGCTCAGTGTTACGGGTAATGTTCTTATAGATCTCCGTCTCACTTTCCTCTCTTTCCCTTATTAGGGAGTCACTTAGATCTTTAGCTGCCTTTAGATCTTGCAGGGCATTCTTGAGTTGTACCTCTACATCCTTAGCCGTTGCCCTCCGGGTCATCATAATTGCTAATTAAGCTTAAAAGTTGCTACCGCTGAAAATATACAGAAGTGATCAATATATGATTTAAGTAAAGCTAGGATTGACAGATTTATCTAAGGAAATAATTAACAAAAGTACTTATTTTTTTTACTTAATTGACTTTTCTAGGTAACTACTATTTTTTTTTTAAGGAACAAACAGTTAAAAAGTTAAATAATCATAAAGTGTATTAGGTGTAATAAACAAATACTTAAATTATGAATGAATGCTATGTTAATCTTAATAACACCATCAACTTTACTTTGAGCAAAGGAAAGTGAGGTTTATATTTGTGTTAGTTAACAATGTTTAATAAATAAATATTTATAGAAGTAGCTGGAAGGTGTCACCATCAGATTGACTTTTGTTAAAGTAAAGTGAGGTAAGCCTTTCAGAAGTATGTAGGTAGGTACTTAGTTAAATTACATAAATATCAATCAATATGTTTAAATTAATATATTATTAATACTGTGTAGTTTACTTAAATAATTTTGCATGCATATATTGAAAATAAAGGATCTGAAATAAGATTGATTTTTGTTGACTTGAATGTAGGTAGTCAAACAGTAGGTACCTATACTTATTAAGGAAATTTAACTCCATTCACTAATAAATTAACAGACTTATTATTACTAATTGTTGTTGCAAACTAGTTTCACAATATTTGTTCGAGATGATTTGGGTTTCTTTGTATAGATGTAGTGCATGGAAAGAGTAGCAGAATAGGTGAATGTCTGTGACAGGTAGCGGTCACCATCAGCTTCACTTCCACAGTATGTCAAGTGAAGAGAGGTATTATCAATGCCAAATCGTAATTGTTTGTGACGTTGTTCACTGGAAGTGAACTCTGTACCAGTAATGTTAAATTAGTGTACAGTAAGTGTGAAACCAGTTTGACATACAATTGTACTTGTCTCTTAACAGTTCAGTGAGAACAACAAAGTGTCTAAGTATTATTAATTAACAATAAAGTTACGAAACAAATACTTCCCCGGTTTTATTTGCCGCTTATTATCGATTTAATCGTCCTTCTTCAATAGGTAATTATCGTCTTGCTAAATCTTGATGTCCGTTACATTGACGTTTCGCCGTTACAATTTTTGTCGTCGATGTTTTTCAAAATATATTAAGTAGATTTTTTGGAAAACACTTGTACTAGGTATTTATAATGTTAGAATCACTTTTACAATAAAACACTATACAAATACTATGAATTTAAATAATAAAATTAAATTTAAAAACAGCTGATACACTTTGACATCTGTATCGGCCGGTGTTCAGTGGACATAAAATTTATGAAATAAAGAATTTACAAAACAACAAACAATCAATTAGAACTAAATGCGATTTTCTCTAAATATGCCAAAATACATCATCAAACACATACAAAGTAAGTTAAGCATATTAATATAGACGTCGTATCTTGATATTATATAATATTATCTGTGGTATTATCAAATCCCTCTCGACTAAGTCATATCATACTTCAGGAGGAACACATCTGCAGTAATAATATAAAATTGAAGTATTTGAAAACTTGACTCGAAAATACTACTTGTACGCTGTTATTAGATAAATTCGACGCGTCTCCTAACGACTCCGTAGCTCAGTGGTTAGAGCATTCGCCCGGGTCCCATCGGAGCTAGTTGTGAGTGAGACAGGTCGATTTTTTCAATTACTTCATTTTCTGTGAGGGTAGTAATATCTCCACATTGATGAAATTAACGCTGGCTATACAGCGAGTAAGAAGTATTGGATAAATTCGACGCTTCTTGTAACGACTCCGTAGCTCAGTGGTTAGAGCAGTCGCCCGGAAAGCGAAAGGTCGTGGGTTCGAGTCCCATCGGAGCTAGTTGTGAGACGGGTCGATTTTTTTCTAAATACTTCATTTTCCATTTTTCTACTTCATTTTCAATAATAAAAATTGCATTGTGAATCCAAAAAAGTATTATTAAGTATAATTATTATGTAAACCAAAACATTGTATTGATAAGATGTTCATAGCATGTAGTATATTATGATAAAGATTAAGACGATATCTGTGACAGTTTATTAATTTCTTTCTGATAACAGTTTTAAACATCATCATCAACGAACACCGGATCGGCCATTTACTATAATCGACTCATGTTATAATAATAATTATAGTTTCATTAAGTACTCTTTTAATAAATTATATCCTTTACAATTATGTAAAGTTTATAGATTATGGTGGTATTTATTACCGATTCAAAACTTTCACATAATATTTTTAGAATATGAGAAATACGATTTTCAAACTACAACGAATCATTCATACTTATCAAAAGGTAAGGAAATTGGATCAGTAACGTGTTGTCAGTGTCTGATAAAATAATACGAGTTTCTCAGAAGAGTAAAAATTCACAGAATATCAGATTAGTTATCACAATACAGCAAACTTTCACAATCATCTTTGATAGATTGACCTTCATGAAATGAATAAAAATGGCCTAGCAACGCCCTTGCGTAGGAGGCTAGTATACTTAATAATAAAAATAAACTTACCGGATGATAATGTTTGAGGAAGGAATGCATTCTCTCCACCTCTTCTGAAGTGAGCGTCTTCAGTATGAACAGTCGGTCGTAGCTTTGGTAGAACTTCGCCCCTGACTTGCCTGACGAGTCGTCAGGGGTCGGCTGGGATCTGGAATCAAGCGAAATGAGTTTGAAAACAGAACAAATACTTCTTTTCATAACCATAGAAGTTTGTGCTAGCAGTAAAGACGTTAAAAAGTCCGTAAGGACGTTGACGAGTAGTACATACACCTTTTTTTAAGCGCAATGCGTTTTGAAAATAATACAACAACCTTTTTTTAAAGTACGACCTTCTTACAAAACCTTTCAATAGAGGTCTCCGTCTAACAGTAAGGACATTAATATAGACATTTTAATGCAAGTGGTGAGATGATATAGAAGTGGTTGAGTTGTCAGCACAGTTTTGCACAAATAAATTGGTATACATAGTCTATACATACAGGGTGGAAAAAAAACTGTGCCCTGGATGGAAACTGCCATTAATCCTTTCATTCTTTTATATTATTCGACGACCGATTTGGTGCAGGGGTAGGCTACCCACCTTCTGCGCCAGAGGTCTCGGGTTCGATTCCCGAACAAGACAAATATTTGTGTGCATGAACATGTCTATTTGGTCTGGGTGTTTACTATGTATATTAAGTATGTATTTACAAAACAAAAAGTATTTAAGTATATATTTATCCGTTATCAAGTTTTCCATGATACAGTTTCTTAATGAAATTAACATGGGCTTAGATAATTGGTGTGAATGTAAGAAGTTATTTATTATTATTATTATTTATTATATTAAAAAAGAAACAAAACTGCATTCAACGATTTTTTACAAAACAATCAGCTTATCTTTAGAATAGCATATTTAAAGGCGACCAGCATGACAAACTCGAGAAGAGTTTTGTCTACCTCGAAAGTCTATAATTGACAGCCGAACAATAGATTTGTCTACGATGAAATGTCATTTTTGACGTTTCGACATAGACAAAACCTTTCTCGAGTTCCTCATGCTACCCGTGCAGGAAAGTGTTTTATCAGTTTCGTTGACAATTCCCATATATTAAGAATTTCGCTCAAGCTTAGATCTGAATGGCATTTCGTTAACGTCATGCGCTTTATGTGACAAAGAGGTCACTTAGAACTTTCAAAAGAAATCAGACGTTATCGATCTACAGCAAACAAAGAATTTTAAAACATAAGGTGATCAAGCAATTTCTTGGTTGAGTTTACAACATTGTCTCGACTTCACATCAAATCCATCATCTATTATTGCTTTTCTCTCGTTTAATTTATCATGTTTGTAAGAGAGATTTGATCCCTATGATGTCACATTGTCACATCATCGGTTGATGCGATAAAACTACAGAATATTGTTTTTTCTACTTTTAGCCGGTTCGATTCCTGGGCGAATCAAGCTAATTATAGAAAATCTTGAATGCAGTTTTGTTTCTTTTTAATAAAATAAAATAATGTTTCCTTTCAGTAAAATGAGCTAACTAACCGTCGTCGGTCAGTCGCCGCCATGAAGCTCGACTTAATACTGACGTAACTGGAGAGTGCAGTACTAACACTTTTTTGTCACCAAAAACTACACAGTGGCTGTCTTCCGTCTCACCTACACTTTAAAAAAATACGTATGGTCATATGAGACAACTGACAGCCACTACATACATAAATGTCAAATTTGCTGGGTACACTTTTTTATTCAGGGTGAGAACTCCAGTTACCTCAGAGTATTAAGTCGAGCTTCATGGTCGCCGCATACGCCACAAACGCCGCCACTTGAAGCTAGAAAAAGAAACAAGTTACGACTACCAGCGTCAACCGTGTGCGGCGAGTTCACATAGTAAATATTATGTATGAAAACTACAGGAAATAGGGCGGTGGCGGCGTTTTATGGTTGTGGCCGGTGGCCCGTGTGCGGCCAGGCTAAAAAAAGGATTTAAGGATTTCCCACCAGGGCCCTTAAAGTTTTCCACCCTGTATATTGTCTGTAAGTATAAAATATTGAGAACTACGTAATTTGGAGAGACCATAATTTTTCTTATCATCAGTAAACCAACATAATAATAGTCCATTTTAGTGCTGCTGTGTGTGCAAATGCAACAATAGCATTGAGGTTGTAAAAAAATGTGTTTTTATTTACATTGTATCTCAATTCCTAATAAGCCAGCATTCAGCAGCGTCAAGCGATCAATAACACTCTTATCTCTCACGTATAGCGTGTAGGTATAAACTAATTAAATACATTCTTTCTACTCAGTATAAATGTATAAATTTTATCGATCTATAAAAAAAATCCTTTCAATTTTTGATCTTCTGGGAAACTCCAAGATAATAAATCAGACATTGAAACAAAACGTAGGTCATAACAATTCATTTTGTATAAAGAAACTGATTCTATTATAATAAGTTTAGGTTTGCTCCCAATAAATACTACGTAGGTACTAGACTATAGTCTGTGGTACTAGTAATATCTCGTTTTATAAACGTATGTAAAATTGTAATAAATGTGTTTCTCTCTGAATATGTCGTGTTCGGCGGTCAGTCGGCCGCATAAATGAAATATGTTTCTGATACATTGCAGTTGGCACCCGACGATGTTCGGCTAATATCAAAAAAATCAAAAAAATTAAATATTAGAACTATATTTTCATTACACATTATTCTTTGCATCTCATACTATAAACAGCTAGAATATCGAGTCTAGTTCGATAACCAGACAAAAGATTTGCAATTCTCATGAACATGAATAACAATTGAAACGCCAATTATAATCTGACGTTTTAACAATTATAATCTTACTTTTTCATGTCATCATCATCAATCATCAATTTGTTTGTAATGGATAAACTAAAAAGCTACTGGACAGATTAAAAAAATTCTTTCACCATTAGAAAGCTAGGTACATTCTTTCTTAGGGACATAGGGCTATGTTTTATGGCGATATTCCCACGGAAACGGATACCACACGGATAAAACCGCGCCCCTAGTATTTTAGAAGCTGCATTGTCTCACCGTTATTCAGCTTACATACTACTTTATTACGATTTCATCTGACGTAGACATATCCCTTTTCAAGTAAGGGCGCGTTATAACCGACGCGTTTTCTGCGCGCGCGCTCTCCTACAGGATAATGCGATTTGGACTATATGCTTGTTACTTAAAACTTATTTTACTTAAAACTTTCATGTAAGTACTTACACAAAATTTGATAAAAATCCGTTTAGCAGTTTTTGTATGGAAAGTGAACAGACAAAAATTTCAATAAGTATCTATCGTTTTTTTGGGTCAATCTATCCTGTACGTACACATCACATAGAGTAAGCATTTATAAAAAAAAAAAACATGTAAGTACGTTACTCTTTTATTATATGTACCTATATAGTTTGATTACAGTGGTAATTTCATATATGGGTAGTGAACCTATCAAAACAATCTGTATCTGTACCTACTGATTTAATAAGATTTATAAGATTGCAGAAAAACTAGAGTCCAGTAGAGGGTGAAGTAGGCAACGATTTGCCACAAAGTGTAAATATATCAAAACAGCACAAAAAAAAAACAAATTTAAAATCCAAAATCCGTGCTGTGACGTATATACTTACCAATTCGTATGCATAATGCAAGTGTATAGTGGCAAAAGTGCATACGTTTTTAGCGTCGCGTGTTTGTCGATGTGTAATAAAAAAATAAAACAGGAACGATAGACATACAATGTGGGTTGATGGGTCAAACGCAAATAGGGGTTAAGGAGTACGGGTCACGGCCATTCAATCAGGAGGCAGGGACGGCAGTTGCTTCGGCAATCAACATTCATAATAGTTGCCGAAGTTCCACGTGACCAAGCTTGTAGATCACCTTAAAAGCGTCAGCTGTAGATTAACTACAAAAATAAGGGCCAATGAAAACATAAGTACGATTAAAACAAAGGAAGGTTGACACACCTCACGCCAAAACACGTCATTCTCACTCGAGTCACTCATTGACCATTTTATGAAGCAGTTAACAGGGGCCATGACTTCGTGATACAGTGGTCTATGCTAATGATCGCCGTGTCAGTTGAAAGGCACACTACATACAGTTATTAGAAAGAAATAAAACTTAAAAAAAAAATCGTACAGCTTCGTAGTTCGCTGACCTCAGGCGTTTAATCGTCAGGCCGCGTTTCATGAATTCTGTGGCGTCGTGGAATATGCTCTCTTGGTGGGTTTCGTTTTTCATGGTGGCCACATCGGTGGGCGCGGTGGCCGACCGCCGCAGCTTGCTGCAAAACCTCTTCTGGGCCCTCGAGCTGAGGTAGTTATCTGGCTTTCTAAACCTAGGGACCACAGGACGGGAGGTGGGATCGAGGATGCCAATCCAAAATAATGAGGGTATTAAAAATAAATGTAAATAAATATGCATACATAAATATATAAAAGTCGCGCAGACGTTAGCGTTTTCGGTGCCGATATTGAAATTGTATTTTAAAAGTTAAACGGTAGATTGTATAAAATTCTATTACCTTGTAAGTGATTCTTTGTAGTCGATGTCGTCGATCCCGAACCTTTCACGCAGGTTCCTGAATACCAACGGGCAATATTCCTTCACCTTGAAATGTGATGGCATATTCTCTCTGAAAACACATTAGTAAAGTTAATATTGCTTCCTACTTTTAGGAACTTTTCACTCGTTCCAAACAAAGTTTTGAAGGCTGAATAAATTACGTTCAAAGTTGTGCGACAAATTGCTGTATTTGTTCCGGTGTCTCGGGAATATGAATGACTTTAGTTGAGCTACTAAAAATATATAAGAAACGAAACCTCTAATATTGTCTTGAAATAATTATCATTACAACTGAAAATTATTTTATGCAACTACACAGTGTTTTTTTCTGTTACTAATGTAAGACCATAGGAATTACAAAAAAAAACTATTATTACTATTTCTACTTGGTAGACTACAAGATCGTGGATTTCTTCCGCCGTTCGGCGTTAGGCGGGGTCGGGTTTGAGCTTCTGCTCCTTCCCCGGGCTTCATCTCGTGAGGCTACTGCCCCACGGTGTTTGGAGCCGCTTTGCGCGGCTGTCCTCGGGACGGGACTACAAGATAATTATACCGTCACATAAATTACATTCAATATAAGTACTGTGCTTTCACGTGGAAGAAAGGCAACCTTTTTTGCGCTGCGGGGTTCGCACCACAGGAATTTTGTAACGATATAAAGCGCTCTACCGACACGCAGAGGGATAAACCGTATTAAGTGATATTATCGCAATTCGTTATCAGAGCAAAGGAAAATTACGTGTTAAGAAATAAAATTTATTTCTCTAATATGTTCTCTTATTTTTCGACTAGCACTCAACACAATTACTTATAGTCTGGCGACTGATTGTATATTAAAAAAAAAAACTAATATTATTCAAGAACTTCAAGGAAGGAATCAGAAAAAAAACGTCCCATTCATGATTTCATATTCAGATTACTGTCTATGTTTGAGGTCTAAAATTCATTTTAAACGCTAGTTTTAAGTGTTTTCTATCTTCTTACTTGAGCGCATTTCTCGTTGAACTTTTATTTAGATGAGGCAGAACGCCAAATTTATAATATACAAAATAAACAATATACAAAATAGGCTACTGCCAAACAGGTCAAAATGAGTTGAGAGACGATGATAGCATAACCCAGAAGGCATGGATGATAATGGGAATGGGAGATTTAGCCAGCAAGATCGCATTTTCTGTGACAGTGGGCATCGGAGAAATGGAAAGAAAGTGGCGACCCTCTTTCGCACCATTACCCGCTTATGGAAGAAAACGCGATCTCAAACTGTTACCGCATGCACCGCTTGGAGGTACTCCCAGCTTATTCTATCAATAAAATACCTAATTTATAGTTTACAACATCAGGTAATGCCCTTCACGCTGAAAAACATTCATTTTTACTATTTCGGAGCGTGATGGTCGAAAACTGATAAGAATTTCGAAAAAATTCAGGACAAAAGATGTAGCAAATTTTATTAGCTTTTATTACGTAGAAGACACTTTTTCTCTACGACGCACCGTTTTAAAGATATTAGCAAAAAACTCAAAAGTGGGAACTTTAACCCCTTACCCCAACTCCGGCGCCCCTCCTAGAGACGGGTACCTAGTAGTAGTGATTTTTGACGTCAGCAATAAGACTTGTCGCCATCAAGACTTCAGATTTATAATTTATAGGATCATCATCATGTCAGCCGAACGACGCCCACTGCTGGGCATAGGCCATTTGTAGAATAGTAAGATACTAATTTACCCCTCAGGCGCCAGAGGTCTACTTCTCAAATAGCCCATTTCTCATTTTGACCACTTCTCTATGCGACTACTTTAGGATCATCATCATGTCAGCCGAACGACGCCCACTGCTGGGCATAGGCCATTTGTAGAATAGTAAGATACTAATTTACCCCTCAGGCGCCAGAGGTCTACTTCTCAAATAGCCCATTTCTCATTTTGACCACTTCTCTATGTGACTACTTCGCTATCGGCCTACTTGGCCAAACAGCCTATTTCGCATTCAGTCTATTTCTCGAACTACCTACTTCGCAAACCGTCTACTTTTTTCTGTAACATCATTGTTCGGACTGTTAGTATCAAAATGTATTTAGAAATGTAATGTATCACGGAAAGAAGATGTACTAATGTACAAGAGTACTTAGCAGCATTATTTCCTTTAAAAATTAATTAATTAAATTAATTTTCAGAAGAATGATATTTGTCTAAAATAATTAATGTAACTCTGTGGGACGAACAAGGCATATATTTTTTTAGTTTAATTTAGGTATAGGTAAACCTCTGGTGACATACTACAGTACCCCTAGCATGAAAAACTATCATGATCATATTATATTGTATGCAAACCAGAGCATAAGGTTGTATAAGGAATTAAAATTCAGTAGATATTAGATAAGAATACTTTGACAGCATATGACGAATAAGTATAAAATAGTTTAAAATTACAATTAATTTTAATTACTAGAACAACAGTTTTTGTGCCACAGTTACAGTTAAATAACTTACTTGTTAAATAAATGATTGTCAACTTTGAGCTTTGAGTAAGCTCTGAAATCATCAGGAAGCAGCATGACCGGTATTGTAACATGACTAAGCTCATTAATCTGAAAATAAAGAGCGAGATTAACACAAATAAAGTAAAGAAGTAAAAAAAATAACAATAACCAAACATTTAAATTGTTGGTATACATCTACCTAAAAATTCAATACGAAAAACAAATCTCACTATCTTATTAGATGGAAATGTAAAAAAACACATCTATATGCTGATCACAAATCACATAATTATGTATTCCAAGACCAAATCCTAATAAGAGTTTATTTTAGTAGCACCAATTAAATATAATCCATTGAATAATAATAGATATTTCTACATCATCTTGTCTAGACTAGACCCAAACTATTATTTTTTTATATTGACTACCTACCTAATGTTTACATGTAACGAAAAAGCTAAAGTAGGTATATAAGGATTACTGATATTACTGTAATCCTCAATAAAGGAAAATAACATCTATAAGTGGATATGACTGAGGGTCTGACAAATACCTAGCTTGCTATGTTTAGGCCCTTGATGATATAAATAATAAACATTTTTTTTTTTATAAAATCATTCAAGTTGTGTTGTGAATACAAGCCCCCTGATTCATAAACTGTCTGAAATGCTCCCAACAGCAAAATGTCACTCTCTATAGAGAGTTCTAACACAAAGCACAGAATTTAAATGCCTTTCCGTTTCAAATGGTTTGTGAATCAATTGGCAGATTCCATACATCATAAACATAGTTAACACCCAGACCAAGACAAGTAGACCCATCATACACACAAAGAATTTTGACTTGAATTGAAATTGAACCCGTAACCTCATCAAGTAATACAGGCAATTACTACAGAACTGCACAATTTTTTATTTCTTTTTTCAAAGGGATTCTACTATTTCACAAATATTTGGTGAGACAATAAAATAAGGTAGAATCATAAGCATTGATACACATCCTACAACCTTCAGGCATGTTCAGTACAATTTTCTAAAAAAGGTCAAATTTAAGTTTGGTCTAATTTGCCATTGGTTTAACTTCAATATAGGGTTGTTTTAATTTGCTGTTGGTTCAATTCGCAGTTTGTCTAATTCTCAGATGATCCAATTTGCGTTACGTCCAATTCTCAGTTATGATATTTTAACTATTCAAACATACCTATGACAGTGTTAAATGTATGTGTGATTATATAATTTTATAAATAATATAGTGTACTTACAAAATGAGTATAAATATGTCGTTTTTTCTAATTATTTATTGAATTAGACTTAAAATGTGATTTGGGCCAACCACAAATTGGAACATTTGCGACTTGGACAAGTGTAAATTGGACCAAACGCGCCCAAAGGATACTACACATACACTTTATTAATATCAACCTAAGTGAACAGATAATAATGATTTTTGAAGTTGTTTTTGGTGTATACAAGGCAGAATTTCTCAATCCTTTTTTTTCAGAATTTTTCAATTTGACGACTCTGTATGAAATAAAACAGGGAGAAAAAAACAACCCTTGGAGTTTCTTGCCGGTTCTTCTCCAAGGCCTCCCGCTGTAGCGTTTGCGAACCGATGGCGTAGCTTCTATGATGTTCACAAGTATTGTAAATAACAATCTAAATTGAATAAACAAATTTGAATCTTGAATCTTGAATCTTGAATAAAACCATTTAAGACATCAGTAAATAACAGATTACTACTACTAATATTAGTAGAAATAATAACTTTTGATTTTTTACTTGGTAGAATTAGATGACATCACATTGTATAGTATTGATCTAGTCTTTGAATATTATCATATTTGCGTAAATTCTAGTAGAAAAGTTAGCTAGGATTCTAATGAAAAGGTAAACAGTTGATCAACAACCGGTATCGAAGGAAATGACATAATGTAATTGCTTGCTGAAATCCCATTATGCGATTGACATGGATAACGTAATATTTAAAGGATAGAAATAACATTGCAATTACCGTGTGATTAACACCCCACATAAAAACGGACAGTAATGGTTCATTAGCTCGAAACAATTTCACTTTTTGATGTTTTACACGAATGTGTTTCTTCTTCAATTTGCTCAAGCCAGTACTCGGAACGGACATTTTGGATTTGTTTACAACTTATCTGCTGAAATTAACGCGACCACTCAGCACTGATTTTAAAACGAACACTTAAATAAAACCATTTTCATACGACGGAACTAATAATGAGACGTAAAAAGAATGTCGAATTGGATTTTTAAGAGAAACTCGACACCCATCAACCACAAATTATATAGGCAACAGAGCAAAGCAAAACGCCAAACCACAGAACACATTTACTCTGCGCCAAACGCCTAACGGTTTTTTGACAGCAAACAGCAGGCAGATTGGATTGGATTCACAGAATTCTACCTTACTCTATGACAGAACCACAGACAGAACTAATTTACAAAATACAGTGTGCCCCTCCCAGCCCCTCCCCACCCTATGGTGCAAATGGTGCACAAGCACAAACGAAAAGGGCGTTGACTACAAAGATGTAGTATTTTGGTTGACTATACCAAAGATGTACTAATAAGGAGCGCGCACATTGTGCCGGGGCGCAGCGGAGCGGGCCGCAGCGCATCGCATTGACGGATTTGAGTATAGCACATAGTGACGGGCCGGGCCGCAGCGCATTGACGGATTTTGAGTACAACCAAATTCAAAGATCCAATTTCTTCTACTAGTGCCGGTTATACCCGTCCTTCTCACTCTCCGGGCATGACAGAATCGAGTGAAAGAGACGGGTATAATTTGTAGGTGTCATGTTATCTTACCGAGTAGTACGAGAAAAATCCGCTTGCGGGGCAGGCCGCATCGCATCGCACGCACGCAACAAAATCCGCGGCGGATTATGCGGCCCGCTGCGCCCGGGCATAGTGTGCGATAGTTCATATAAAATACATACGAGCGATTTGGACGGACTTTTGCGCTGCGGCCCGGCCCGCTGCGACCCGACATAATGTGCGCGAACCTTTAAACTCATCAAAGTATTATTCCGGTTTCCTTTTTTATTGTTGCCAGCACTTAAACTCAAAAAGAATTTAAATTTTTGAGCGAAGACTTTGCTGTGCAAATGTGGGACGGCGATGCGATAAGGGGTTGAGTAAATTTAAAAAAAAAGCCGCTATCAGTCCCCCTACTGGGGGGCTACCGCGTAACTTTATGGATATGAACTTCATACGTTTTTGGGAACTTTATGTCAATTTTATAAAGAAAATAGACGCCATCAGTTCCTTGTTTTGTGACGTCGGGTATAACGATAACTAGCTAGCGACGTTCAACAGAACAAAGCAGCAAAAATCTATCAGAATAAGGAATTCAAATGACAGTTGAAGCCCATACTCATATCCAGATTTCGTAGCCGGTAGACCCTCTGGGGGGCTACGGCTACCGCGTAACTATATGGGTATGAACTTCATACGTTTTTGGGAACTTTAAGTCAATGTTATAAAGAAAATAGCCGCTTTCAGTTCCTTGTTTTGTGACGTCGGGTATAACGATAACTAGTTAGCAACGTTCAACAGAACAAAGCAGCAAAAATCTATCAAAATAAGGAATTCAAATGACAGTTGAAACCATGAAGTTTGACTTAATACTCTGAGGTAACTGGAGCTCTCACCCTGAATAAAAAAGTGTCGCCACCAAATTTGACATTTATGTATGTAGTGGCTGTCAGCTGTCTCATATGACCATACGTATTTTTTTAAAGTGTAGGTGAGACGGAAGACAGCCACTGTGTTATTTGTGGTATTCAAAAAATTGTTCGTACTGCACGCTCCAGTTACCTCAGTATTAAGTCGAACTTCATGGTTGAAACCCATACCCATATCCATATTTCTTAGCCGGTAGCCCCCCTGTTGCCAAAGTCAAATGTGAAAGTGACATTATTTTTTTTTTTGCACGGAATAAGCGATTTTCATGCGATTTTCTGAGGCCATTTAAAAAAAAAAGCTTCCAAAAGCTTCACTAGATGGCGTTGAACGAAGTATGTGTCTATGGTATATTTTGGTATGAATCATCTAAATTAATTACCTACTTTTTAAAAACCCAAAGGAAACTAATAATAAGAAAAGCGCGGGAAACCTTGAAGTTGGCGGTCGAGTTTTTTTTAGCGTCTTTAATTTTAAATTGATGTTTAGTGTAAATAATAGGATCATTTAGGTTGTAGTGTATATAATTAAGTTTACTTATTAATATATTGTGTAATTTGTACATATTTGCAGTCCTTAGGTAAGTTTTTAAGTCTATTTATTTGTGATGGACGACGACCCAGACGACCCTGGCGGAGGGACACCTCCCCAGGTTTCTCTTGTTGTCACGGTGCCCCATGATTGCTCGGGGATGGATACGGAGGGCTCTCTCTTGGATACGGATGCTTCCGAGACCAAAAGAAATCCTTGCCACACTAAAAGGAAACGCATAACATCGCGAAAAGTATGCAGGCACTGCAATAAAAAACGGAGGCGTCATAGGTCGTCTTCCGACATAATTTGTGAAAGTGATTGCCATTGTGAACAAAATTCAAAGAACCAGTTACCAAAAGCTTTTAAATCTCCTGAATCAGTATCACAACCACAATCCACCAATCCTAATCAGGCCAAGCAGGCTGACCCTAGCCCATTGGTAGGTAGGAAATTGTATGAAGCAAATGACTCAGCGCCTTACAATATCCACATCCAAAAGGTCCAGACAACACCAAATGACAATGTGTCAATTCACCCGATTTCTTTCGGTCATTTTTTAAAGAAGAATTCCGTTAAAAACATTGTCAATGGAAGTCTCAAAAAAATAGGTAGGAATAGAGTTGTTATATCATTTATTAACTACACAGATGCAAATTCATTCTTACAAAGTAATACTTTACAACAGTTTAACTACAAGGCCTTCATTCCAACCTCATCTGTTACTCGGATGGGTGTTGTTAGAGGAGTGCCAACAGATTGGTCTGAAGAAGACATACTAACTAACCTATCTGTGCCTTTTGGATGTGGAAAAATTCTAAAAGTAAGACGTATTAATAGAAAAAGTCTAAAAGATGGTAAGATTAGCTACATTCCTGTTGAGACTGTGGTTGTCACATTTGATGGCCAGGTTTTACCCAAGAGAATTTATTTATGTTATAATTCCCTACCAGTTGATCTTTACATTTTCCCAACCATCCAATGTTTCAACTGCTGCCGTTATGGTCACATAAAGTCACAATGCAGATCAACTCCGCGCTGTTTCAAATGTGGTGATAACCACACAGGAGATAGCTGCAATATTGATGAAGATGAAGCTGTATGCTTTTTATGTTCTGGAGCTCACTTTGCTACTAATAGGAAATGCCCAGAATATAATCGACAAAAATCCATCAAAGAGTCCATGGCTAATAATTGTATTTCCTATGCAGAAGCATTTAAGTTACACCCTCCTGTAACTAAATCTTACTCTGAAGTTTTGACATCTGTTGCACCTCCCTCATCTCCTTTAAGACAGACATTTGACTCATCTAAAGGTAATAGTGAAAAACAAAACACATCTTCATATAAAAAAACAGTTTATATTAAATCCAATAGCTTTCCAAAACATAATAGCAAAGGTTATGACAAACACACTCATGCTGCTTTAACTAAAGATTATGACATTCCGTTACCATCCATTGGCACAATTAATAATGAAAGAAATAATTCCTTAACAAATATGTCAATCAGAGACTTGATTATCATTTTAATTAATTCATTGACTAAGAATATGTCCGAACCGTCCAACGCTGCTGTACAAAGTATTAGTCAACTCATAAGTAACAATATCAATAATGGATCATCTGTCAACAATCCTTCAGTGGAATTGTCGCAGTGTTAACACAAAGAAAAGTGATTTACTATATCTTATAAATTTGTATAAACCTGTTGTTGTTGCACTTCAGGAAACCTGGCTGAAGCCAGGTTATAACTTTAAAGTTTCTCAATATTTATGTCTAAGAGAAGATAGAACTGACGGTTATGCAGGTGTTGCTCTGTTAATCCATGAAACAGTTCCCTTTCACCACATTCCTATTGCAAACCATAGCACTGATCTTTCTATAATAGCTGTATGTATTAATGAAATATGTTTTGTTTCTGTCTATATTCCCCACCCAACATCATCCATTTATAACGAAATAGAATCCATTATTTCACAACTTCCAAAACCAATTTTAATATTGGGAGACTTCAATGCTCAGCATCAGGCTTGGGGTAGCACAAATTCTAGTTACTACGGTTCTAGAATATTGGATATTTTGGACTCTAATAACTTCTGCATCTTAAATACTGGTGTTGCTACTCGACGTACTAAACCTCATGAAGGAATCAGTGCCCCGGATCTCTCAATAACTACTCCTAGTCTAGCATCCACATTGACCTGGAGAACACTGCCCTCCACTTTCGATAGTGATCATTATCCCATATTATTAACTCTGCCAAAAACAAATATCAAAACCACAAAGTACCTTTGTATATACGGAAATAGAGACCTCTCTCGGCGGCTAAAAATGGCAACTATTTTGTTTGGACCTAGCGCCCTCTTTATTTGTTTTTTGGGACTACTACGTACTACCTATGGATACGCACGTATAGCCTATTTAGTTTTTACTGATTTGTACTATTTTTACTTAGAAGGGGCATTATACTAAGAATTATTAATTTTTAGCAGATTTCCTTTGTTCAGTTGGATGACTTTAAACAACAACAAGGATAGCTAATTATTAATTCTTAGTTTGAAAATGAAAACATAAAGATAAGATGAAAAGATCAAAAACATATTTATTCACATAAAAATAATACACATGTAGGTACTTGTGAATCGTTAACATTTTCCTACCGCATTCAAGACTTTTTTAACTGAAACACAGGCGCAATAAACTTGCCAGTTTCGTAACGAAGTTTACAAAAAAAACTTATGTCGTTAAAATTACAACAATTTGCATAAAGCATATGCACAAGATAAGATAAGATAAGATAAAATGTTACACAGGTTATACAATATTATTAAATAACATTTAAGAGAAATATGTTCTCATACCCAAACATAATAAACATGAAAAAATTCAATTACATCTTGTGGACCTTTATTATAGAAGTCTGCCTTTCCCCAAAAACGAGCCTCTAGTTTTTTCAATGAGGTCCGTATTATAAACGACACTCAAGTGGAGATTTCTTCTCAAGTATAGTTGGCAAGTGATGAATGTATTCGTTGCATGTATTTGCATCCCTTTCTAACTACTTGAGAAGAGATCTCCACTTGAGTGTTGTTCTATAATACCGACCTAATCTTGGAACAGCAAGCTTATTCTTAATTCTTGTATTTAAATTATGAACATCACTTCCCTTTATAAACGAATTACGATGCTTTCTTACATACACACAAAATTTTCATAAATGTAGGTACAATCTCAGATTTACCTGTAGTAACATCGTCAAATTTCATTTTTTTTAACTTAATTTTAGCATCGTGATCGTGCCACACTTTATGGTGCTGTGCTGTGATTTTGGCGTGACGGGTCCGAGGAGAGGCGTTGCAATTTTTTCTTAATGAAACTTCCATTTTACGATTTTGCTGTTGCATTACACTCTTTAGGCAGAATTACTTTATCTGAAAAACAAAAAACACCTCTTTTTAAACATGAAAATATAATTTCTTAGAAGGAGGGCGTTTTGGGTTTCCGACCCAATAGCCACAAATTATATAGACTAGTACCACAGTAGTATTAAGGCTGTGCTAGTACCAATAGCAATGAGTTGGTGTCGTTGGATAGGTATTACAAAGACGAACAATGTTTAGAGCCAACGCGGGCACTTGTGATTTTTAGTCGACCGATAGTTTAGTCGGGATCGTAAGACGATCGTGATTAAACCATGATTAAACTGTCGGCCGATAGATGGGCGATAGTTTAGTTGAATGCAGTGCGCACGCTCACTGGTCCTTCTACCCGGCCGATAGTTGTGCTGTGCGATTGGCGATAGTTTGATCGAACAACTATCGGCCGATAGTTTGATCGGTCGATTTTTAATCGTCAGTGCGCGCACTGCCATTCAACTCTATACTGAATCCGAGAACGATCAAACTATCGTCACTTGACTGAAATCGTTGTCCGTTCGGAGATAATCTGATATGATGATAAATACCTATTATATTATTATAATAACCAACATAAAATCTTAAGTGTGTTACACAAGATTACCTGCAAGGTGTCCCATATTTGTTGCAATAGTCCTGCTAAAGATTTGGCTTGCAAATTTCACCTTCATTATATTTTTTTAAGTAATGTTAAAACCTTATGCAATTTATTGTCTTCGGGAGTTATTATTATTAATTATGCTCTTTGAAAGCAACTGAACCTTTCTTTCTCTGGAATTCTAAAATAAAATAAATACAAGGGTTAATTTTAAGACATAAATCTGAACATAAAATAAAAATCTAGCATTTGATAATTATTATTTACTTATAATTTAATTAGCTATAAGTAACAGAGAGGAATAAAAATGAAAAATACCTTTATTGAATTCCACAGCCTTTTCTCTGGCCGGCAAGGTTGGTTGGTTGACTGGTTGAGTTACTATACTGACTGGATCTATAAAAATGATGATAAGATGAAACCAACCGGTCAATAAATTTAATCTCATTTAATAATAAGGATAGAAAATGCAATATTTTTACCTATATTTGTAAGTAATTGTAAAACAAATGTTCGATGAAAACTAACCTGGGCAAATTAAGAATAGGCCCTGCAATGTTACTTAGCCTATTAAATCGGCATTAAAACGCTCCGTATCTTTAGCTGAATTCGGGAATAATAGCATAGTTCGATGCGAACCTGAAAAATAAAAAATAATTCATCACAAATAATTATTGCAATACATAAAGTATAAAGTTAGAAATATAGAGGGAGAGGTTGGTTTGTTGTTGGTTGGTTGTTTTGAGCGTTAATTGAAGAAAAGTTTGGTCTTTACTTACTTGCTGAATCTGAACACCCAGGAACACAACACTTTTTCCTAGACATCGACATAATGCCTGAAGTCCTGTCTCAATCCAAAGTTAAAACTAAACCACGAGTCTCTGTCTAGCCGCACTATTAGGAGGAGAAAACTCTCAACTCGACAGAAGACACAGGGAATTAATATAAATTTAAGATAGAAATTCACTGCACCAAAACTATCAATCAAAACAATTTTGAATGACCGCGCGCAATGACGGTTTAGTTTAGTGTTGCCATTTTTCTAAAATAATTTCATACCGTAATGAAATATTATAGAAACGCCTTTACTTTGAGTAAATAACAGACAAAAACACCTATCACATCGTAATAATTTCCTATTCTTTATAAATAGTTGAAAATTCTTTTATGTATCTTGAATTTGGGATTTTGACTTAATTGTTTATATGACTCTGATAATTACAAAATCTACCAAATCGTAAGAATTCATGTGGAACGTCGCAAAAATAACACCACTACAATTAAAAGCCCCCTGAGCGCTATCATTATCTAAGATAGTTAGTGCAAACTGAATTTAGCATCTTTTGAACGCCCTCTGAAATAGTTTTATGGAAGTACTGAATTACAATACTGCTAAATCTAAACGACGGAAGCTCTTCGTGACGTTAATAGTATTGCTGACTTCTAGAACTGATAGTATAGCTTTCCTACGATTGCCAGTAGCGATAGGTGAAGATTGAAGAGCCTGATCAAAACACAATCCAGACGCCCACCAAGATTTAAATACAAAATTATTAATGACATTGACAGATGGAAAACGTTTAGTGAGCTAGTTGAGCGGAAATTATCCATTCTCCCTGATGTTCATACAAGTAATTCATCGGTGTGTGCTGACGCTTTTGTTTTAGCCATGCTAGACGCTGCAACCGAAACTTTTCCAACGAAAAGATGCAATAATAGCATTCCATCTCCCCCATGATGGGATAATGAATGTTCTGCAGCAGTGAAGCAACGGAAAGAGGCTGAATTAAAATATAAACAATGTACCACATCAGAAAACTTTAATAATCTTACCTCCATCTTAAACCAAAACCGTAAATTATTTAAAAAAAAGAAATGGGATGGATGGAAACATTTCTGCTCATCCCTGTCCCCTGACGCTTCTCCATCAGTAATTTGGCAAAATATTCGTAGATTCAGATCAGCATTTAAAGAAACAGTTCCACACTATCTTAATGAGTCTGTAGCAGATAAATTTTTAGACAAGTTAGCACCTCCTTTTGTTCCACAAATGTCAATTCCATCTCACCTTCCTTTCCAATCACCGTCAGGTAATTTAACCAGCCTTAATTCTCCTTTTTCTCTTGTAGAATTAAAGGGTGTATTAACGTATGTTAAAGATTCTGCTCCAGGTAATGATGGTGTACCTTACTCCTTCCTTGCAAATCTGAGTGATTCAAGTCTTAATTACTTTTTGCATATAATCAACTCGACAATAAGTTCTGGTTTTATCCCTGCCTCATGGAAAATATACGAAGTTATTCCTATTCTAAAAACAAATAAACCCCCGTTAGATCCAAACTCTTACAGACCCATAGCTCTTGCCTCAGTCCTTTCTAAGCTAGCCGAACATTTAGTTAAAAATCGTTTAGAATGGTATGTAGAAAGTGAGAGTTTACTATCTCCGAGCCAATATGGATTTAGAAAAGGAAAAAGTACTATGGACAGTTTAGGGATTTTCATTACAGATGTTAGATTAGCTTTTTCAAATAATGAATCCATGCTTGCTGTCTTCCTAGATATTTCCTCAGCGTATGATAATGTTGATCTAAATATTCTAAATACTAAACTACATAAACTAAAAGTGCCTGCTATATTTTGCAATTTCATTCATAATCTTATGTCGGGGAGACAATTACAAGTTGACGTAGGTATGTCCAATGTTAAAACAAGACTAACATGGAAAGGGCTGCCCCAAGGTTCGGTGCTGAGCCCACTTCTTTATAACATATATTCTTCCGACTTAGAATCACATATCGCTGGTAAAGCTAATATTTTACAGTACGCAGATGATTTAGTTCTGTACGTGACAGGACGATCTGTAGAAAAATTAAGTCACTCTTTGAATGTCGCATTAAAAAATCTAAAGTTCTGGTTAGATAATAATTCATTGAGTCTTAGTGTAAGCAAAAGTAGCGCCGTTTTATTCTCTAGAATGCGTTTACCCCCCCCATATACAGTTTTATATAATAACCAACAAATCCCAGAAAATAGTGAAGTAAAATTTTTAGGTATTCTACTAGACGCTAAGCTGACAGGTTTATCACACTGTTATTATGTCTTAGCTAGATGTGAACGTTTACTAAATATAATGCGATGTCTCTCTGGTGTTTGGTGGGGCTCCCATCCATTAACTTTAAAATTATTATATAATGCAATCATAAGAAGCATCCTAGATTACGGTACTTATTTCTTAGAACCATGTAGTGTAGTAGGTCTGTCTAAGTTAGACAGCATTCAATCAAAAGCTTTGCGTATCGTTACAGGAGCCATGAGGTCTAGTCCTGTTAATGCGCTACAAATTGAATCACTAGACCCTCCTTTAAAACTACGTAGACAGTTTCTATGTGATAAATTCATTCTCAGAGCCCTTCAATTTTCTAATCATCCTCTTTATCAAAAACTTTTAACTCTTTCAGAAAAAATTGAATGCTCACCTTATTGGTCCCATAAGTCTCCCCCGTGCTCTATCATAAGTTTCCGTAAATTTACTTCACTTCAAGCTCCCACTCACCGTTCTCAGTTTCTTCCAATATTTTCTGTCAGTTACGAAGCTCTAGTCATTTCCCCTTTAGTACACTATAATTTTGAAACATTAAAGAATGACCCTAATGCTAACGCTAACTTGAACTTTGTAGTCGATAGGGATTGGGCAGATAGGCATTACATTTACTGTGATGCTTCCAAACACCAAGTTACAGGCAAGATCGGAGTAGCTGTCTATCATCAACAATACAACTTACATCAAAAAATAAAATTACCTCCCGAAACATCAGTTTTTTCCGGAGAATGTTTTGGAATTTTAAAGTCTCTTGAATACATCCTTCTTGCAAAACTCAGTCAATCGATAATTTTCACCGACTCGAAGAGCGCTTTACAAGCTCTGCAGAAATTCCCTTGGTCAGGTCCAAATAGTCCCTATGTAACAGAGTCAAGGCAACTCCTAGTGAATTGTAAATCAAAAAATCTAGATGTTCTTTTGGTGTGGATTCCTGGCCATCATAATATTCACGGCAATGAAATAGCTGACTCATTTGCAAAAGACGCAGTAGAGACCGGTGACCAGTTTCCTTATAAAAATGTAGTACCCGACCTTCTCTCCATTCCTAAAAATCATTTGTATGATTCTTGGGAAAACCTTTGGAATATTTCAAGTTGCCATAAAGGTCTATATTATAAACGCATTCAACAAAGAATACCTCTCAAAGTTTGGTTCTCAAAATTAAAACTCTCTAAGCTTGCAACCTCTAGTTTAATAAGAATGCGCTTGGGTCATGTCTGCACAGCTTCTCATCTTGCACGACTTGGAATCATTAATAGCAATTTATGTGCGTGTGGTGCTTGTGAGGAAGATTTAAATCATATTTTTTTTGCATGTTCCCTCCGTGACTGTTCCTCTTTCATAAACTCCCTCATAGTCCTCCGTGTCCCTCTTCCTACATCTATACCTACTTTATTAAGTTCTATTAATTTTGATATATTTAATTTGTTATCTACTTTTTTAATTATTAACAATATCAAAGTGTAAATTGATTCCCTAACTCCTACTATAATAATATATTTTAATATTGTGTATATTTATATTGTCTACTTTTATTTATATATTTAGTACATTTTATCCACCAAACCCTGATCCTATTATCCTTTTTTCCAAATTCCGCTCCCTTAAATTTGTTTTTATTAAAAACTGGTTTCCCTACCTTTAATACTTGTCGTGGCAAATGCACAAACCGTGCGAGCCAAAATAACAAAAAAAAAAAAAAAAAAAACTAATAATAAATTAAATAAGTACTGATAGGTACTACTGTGAGGAACAGAAACGAAATAGATAAATTTAAAGATTACTGTAAATAAATAACATCTGTCTGACGTTCCGTTTTACGTAACAAAAGTCGCGTCAAAGTAAAATTTGTAACGTTCCGTTCCTTCTAACTGCATAGGTGGGCACAGATCACTACAGATAGGTGGGACAGCGCCATCTAGTGAGCGAGCTTTGAGAAAATCGCCCATTAATAAACGTATTTTAGCAAATTTTTATGTAGTGTATCCATTTTTTTTTGTATATACATTGCTAAATCTGATCCATATCCTGTTTTCCAAATCCCGTTCCTTTAACTTTATATTTAAAGTAAATAAAATTGGTTTCCCTACCTTTACTCGTAGTGGCAAATGCACAAACCGTGCGAGCCAAGATAAAAAAAACATTTTTTTTATATACTCTTTGACTAGTCTATATAATTTGTGCTCTTTGATTTGATTGACAAGACAGCTGTCACTGTCATCTAATTTGTGATCAGTAATTAATTATTATTTCGTCTATTTCGTTACGACCACAAAAACAAGAAATAAATAACAAATTACTGACTGGTGGGACTGTCTTCGCTTGCTCCTATTGATTCAAAAATAAATAGTAAGCGTCACTATGGTTATTCCGAGCCCGTTTGTGTATTGGGCTCAGACAGAAAAAGTTGTATCGTTGAAAATCGATTTAAAAAGTGTTGATCGACCTGATATCCAAGTTCTGGAAGATAAGGTCAAGTTTTCAGCTGAGGGAATAGGTGCACACGGCCGAACGCGCTACGAGTTCAGCTTAGATCTTTTCTCACCCGTAAGAAATGTAAGTTTACTTAAATTTCTAATCAATATACAACAAAATTGAATATCTGTGTTCCATTCCACCGCCGGCCGCCGGTAAATATTCTGTACCTAATTATTTATTTATTTGATGAATGATCTTTAGATCATAACAAAATTAAACATAATATAGTGCTTGGGTTTCTTAACCCCTGAGGCCCCTGAACATTATCCTTTATTTCAAGATTTTATTATTTAACATCAGCACAGGATTTAGCCAGGCTATGTATCAAAATAGACATCCAGCACCTATAATTCACTAGAATTAAATAAAACTGAATTAAACAAACATTTAAAGTCAAATATGAGCTACAATGTAGTTTATTCAACCACTCTTGTTATTTTTTATATTAACTGACATCTGATAAATATGAGTTGCCGGCAGTGAACGCATGCTGCTGGCGTGTCATATAACATGATAAAACAAAAAAGTCTACAAGTGGTTAAAATTAAATAAAGAAATGCAACTGTATGTCTATCTATTATTATGTATAGTTATATTCAGTTGAAAAGTTTTGTAAAGAATGTAATAATTAACTGTTTTGACATATTTATCTAATTTCTTATCTTTATCAAGAACAAGAGTCACCTAACAACAGTGAAGGACTGATGATATAATATATGTATTACTTTTAATAAATACTATGATATTAACATGTTGAACTCCATGGAATATTTTAACTTTCTCTATTAAGGCCATATGGGGGACAAGGTTTGGGCCACACCTGTATGTTCTGTTCAGGCCATGGGGGAAAACATGTGACCGCGCAGTAGAGGTTATTTCAAACGTTTCTGTTGAGCTGGTGGATATGTTTAACTAACAAATCTGTATTGAACGGGTCTCCCATGGCCCCATAGAGAAGTCAAGTCTAGTAGGTTTTTGAAAATATATAAACTTCGAAAATTTTTACAAGTTTCTTGTTTTCCAATACTTACAGAGCAATACAAAAAAAAAACCTTTGTTTGCTGGATACCAGATTCGCAAAACACCGTATTCTCAGAATACCAGATTCTCAGAATTCCTGATTCGCAAAATACCAGATTCTCAGAATATCTGATTCGCAAAATACCAGATTCTCAGGACACCAGATAAAAAAAAATATTAATCGCAAAACACAATCACAACAAGAAAATCTTAATAAAAAATTATGCCTTAAATAAAATAATTAAGCAGTCTAGGAGAGTTTGTGACTACAAAAATCAGAAATTATATTTGCTATTTTTCTATCTTATTCTATGTCTTGTCTCCTCCGTTTTTTAAGAGTTAAAATAAAAAAATTAAGCAGTCTAGGGGAGTTTGTGATTACAAAAATCAGAAATTGTTTTTGCTATTTTTCTATCTTATTCTATCCGCCAGTTGCAGAAAGCTCCATTAATGTTAATGCTTCATTATCTATTGCTGTCACTTTTTGTTGTCAAGAAATATATAGTGACAGCAATAGATTTAAGCAATTTTTATATCAACATTTTGCTTGTTGTGGTTGTGTTTTGTGATAATAATCTTTTTTGAATCTGGTATCCTGAGAATCTGGAATTTTGCGAATCAGGTATCCTGAGACTCTGGTATTTTGCGAATCAGGTATTCTGAGAATCTGGTATTTTGTGAATCAGGTATTCTGAGAATCTGGTATTTTGCGAATCTGGTATTCTGAGAATCGGGTATTTTGCGAATCTGGTATTCTGAATATCTGGTATTAACTAGTTTAAAAAAATCTCACTACTTCCAGTTGCGTAATATCGCCCCACTGCCAGACGAGCAGGGAGGGGGCCAACCTCGGATCCAGCGCTCGTCACGGACCTTGTAAAACGCGCAAGGGGTTTTTTTTGGTTGCGTGAAATTTTAAATCTGTGATAACTTCTAAAGTATTTATTAAAATTAAATAAAGTAAAGTACAATTTTGATCTACATTAAATGGCCATGGTAACTAATACACTTATTTAGATCGCCCACACAAGTGACTCCGCCATTGAATAACGATACATACTACAGCGAAACAGTCAACAGCGATACCACGGAACTGCGAAAACACTTAACTGCGAAAACATGTAATTGCGAAAACACGGAACTGCGAATGCGAATACACTTAACTGCGACAACATGTGATTGCGAAAACACGGAACTGCGAAAACACTTAACTGCGACAACATGTAATTGCGAAAACACGGAACTGCGAAAACACTTAACTGCGACAACATGTAATTGAGAAAACACGGAACTGCGAAAACACTTAACTGCGACAACATATAATTGCGAAAACACGGAACTGCGAAAACACTTAACTGCGACAACATGTAATTGCGAAAACACGGAACTGCGAAAACACTTAACTGCGACAACATGTAATTGCGAAAACACGGAACTGCGAAAACACTTAACTGTGACAACACGGAGCTGCGAAAACATTTAAATTCGACAACACGGAACTACGACATCACGGAACTGCGTTAATACGGAACTTCCACGACATGGAGCTTGGATGACATCTAGTTCCGACTGAATTACGCTTCGATGACATCGAGTTTCGACTACATAGATTTTTTATGACATTGAGTTTCGACAATAAATATTTAAAAAATATTGAAAACCACTCCACACACCAATCAAAATGTATGGAACAGCTGATTTTTCTCTCGCGATTTCAGTTTTGGTCCCATAATAAAACTTGGTTTTTTGAGTACAATGAGTACAATAATCTCTAAACTTATCTGGGGTGATAAAAATAATACTGACCATGTTAAACAAAAAAAAACAATCAAAAAATAATCATGAAGAAACTTCTTTCCTTGGTTTAAAACATTTTAAGATATGAAAAAACTTATAGGAAAAAGTGATAGTAAAAAACGAGCCATATAAGTAGTTAAATGTTTTCGCAGCTCCGTGTTGTCGTAGTTAAGTGTTTTCGCAATTACATGTTGTCGCAGTTAAGTGTTTTTGCAGTTCCGTGTTGTCGGAGTTTCGTGTTATCGCTGTTGACTGTTTCGCTGTAGTATGTATCGTCATTCAATGGTGGAGTCCACACAAATAACGTGATTTTCGTTGGTATTTTAAGCTGTAATTTTGTTTTACATAGAATCTTCAAACTATGTAGGTACATGTAAAGTGCTAACCTTGACTCTGCTTTTAGGTTGAGTGCGAGATACAACGTTTTTGCTGTACAAGTAGTTTTTGTGTTTTCCTTGTGTTGTTTGACCCTGTTGGGTTTCTGTTAAGTCAGGCCTGTTTCACTCCCCGTGTCGAGTCGGTCCAGTAGTTTCGGAGCCTATTCGATGCAAACAAACAAACAAACAATCAAATCTTTCCTCTTTCTAAAATTAGTATAGAAGTATAGATATCTATTAATTTAATACTTAAGTGGATTTTCACTGTTATGCACCCTAAAAATTATCAATTTAGATTAGATAATACATAGTCAAGTAGGTATCTAAGGTAGTTGTGTTATTTAATACACAGAGAAACACAATTTATTTCTCTATTCGTAAAGAAATTATCAAATGCCATATTCTTCCAAATAAATACTTAATGAAATAATGAGATAAAACTATGTGTGAATATTTCAGAATGGTCCAAGTGATGAACAGCCCATTACAGTGCGAGTACTAGACAACCGGGTGGATATAGTCATTCAGAAGGAGAAACCTGCATGGTGGCCGCGCCTCACTGCTCAGCCTCAGAAACCAGCCTGGTTGAAGGTGATTCTATTTGCTCATAAATCCTTAAGACATCAATCCAGTTTACACTTGTGCTAAGTATGCTAATAAATTATTAGCTATGCAGATGTTATTAAATTATTTTGGACTCTTAGTTCATAACTACAGATGTATACATATAAGCTTGTATCGTTTCCTTAGCTACCCTTTCAGATTTTAGTTCTCTGCATAACTTTCAAATTACTTTTTTTTATTCCAGATAAACTTTGATTTGTGGAAATCTGAAGACGCACAGGATAGTGAAGAGGAAGAGAAACGGGATGTTATGAGGGATTATCCAGGCATGTATGATAGGCTGCAGAAGGAAGAAATGGGATACAGAAGAGGTGAGTCTTCAGAAAACAGATCGTTTTAAATTCTTTGTTAAATTTTCCATGTATTATAATTTATTTTTCCACACACTTGCTCATAAAGTGAGCCTTATTACATCGATCTTAGGGCCATAAACCGAACTATAACCCACGCGTGCATAATAATATTACAGTACTAGTTGCGTAATAGAATTATCCCTACAAAGTTAAGTAAGTACCTAACTGCAAATTATATGCGAGTAAACAGAGACTTTTCAATTTAACCGGGTAATACAGTACCCTACAAAGTTAAGTTAGTACCTAACTGCAAGTTATATGCGAGTCAACAGAGCATTTTCAATTTCAGCGGGTAATATATACAGTTCTTTTTTTGTAACAACAAAGAGGTTTTATACGGCTGAAAATCCATTTACGTTTTTAGAATAAATAAATGTGTCCCTAATTAAGACAAAAAACATAATTGTATATTAGTATCAAATTATTTATAATTCACAATAATTTGTTATAAAACATTTGCATTTTATCACTATTATTATACTTAATTATTTTGAAGTAGGCTGTATGGCTGTATGTAATCAATCACCTCACATTTGGCGCGTGCAAAAAAAAACTTGCGCGCTTTTTCCCTTAGGATAATACAATATGTATGCAATATATGTTTGTTTTTCCTCGCAAGTGTGTTGAAAAAGTGCGTATGAAACTCGTGAGCAACTTACTCACTAGACACTCGGCTGATTTACGCAACCCACAGCCTCGTGTATAATGAGCAACCTAAGCTCACTTGTATCATAATATACTAATACAGTATGTAAACGATCGAAAGGCAAAGAATAAAACCCGATAATGTTAAGACGAGAAAGATGAATTTGAAACCGAACTTACTGAAATCTGGAAACTTTTTATAGACAGCGTTAAAAATAAATGATAAGTTAATCAAAATGTAACTCCCTGTATAACTTTGTTTACAATATCACCAGTGACGTCTCGACATCGACATCAATAATTCATTATGTTAAATGCGATGTAGTTTGATATGTCGTCAAACAAACACAGGACAACACTGCACCTTACTTTATTAGGAAGAAAATAACAAATAAAACTTACATAACCAAAGGTTTTTTCAATTTTTAAACAAGTCTTTTCTGAAACAGCAAATCACACTAAACACTAACGAGTCCTATCGCGGTAGTTCAAGCAACGAAATAATTTTGTGAACCGGTTTAACTAAACTAAACTGAACACAGTAAAACACATTGAACAAAGAAAATTGGTAAAAACATGGTAAAAAAACTTCTGACCTGTTTCAGATTGCAATCAATTGACAGGTCTGAAACATCAAACTCTTTACTTTTACTCTCTTTGAAGTTTTACTTCTCTAACAAATCTCTTCAGTCATTAAATACAGAACAGAAAAATGGATTTTACTCTTTTTGCTGTTCTGTAAAAAGAAGTTTTTCGTTTATGTTCGTTTTAGACAACGCTTTGTCTATGGCATTTTGACAAAATATCAGAGATGATTAGGTACTGTTAATCACAGGATGTTACTAAAATCATTAACCGACTGATGATAAAGAGGTAAATAATTTCATTTACTAAAATTGAAAAATAAAACTAAATTAAATTGTATTTAAAAAGGGTGCCATTGTATTATACCCGTTTTATACACCTACCAGTTTTAAGGTTTGCCTTTCGATCGTTTACATACTGTATTGTTTGTTTCCCAAAGAAACTAAAATAAAAAAAACTAAAAACAAAATAACAAGTTCAGACTATAGGCTACAAATATTATTCTGTGCTATAGGGCACCGAAACTCGCGAACGGTTCGCAAGAAACTCCCATACACCCCATACATTAACAAAAAAGCATTTGCATTTAGGTTTCGCTCTTTCAGAATCGATATTATTTCGGTTCTAATCAAAGATTAAAACAAGAGGGTTCCTGTTCGAAATACCGGTAAATTTCACTCGCTGATTTCGGCTGGCCAATCAGACGCAAGCCGTATCAGCCGTATGACAGAGAGGGCACTGGCAGATGTCACGGGGCCCCGAAGCAGGCGTCCGCCACTCGCTTAAGAACTTGAGATAAGTGCCTTGCCTACCGCTTCGGGTATATCTCGGGATACCAATTCCATACAATTTACAGCGGGCCGTTCGTAATTTGCGCCGTACAAGCTGAATGAATGAATTCTACTTTATTGCGTTATAGTTAGAGTTGCTATTTATTTAAATGGCTTAGCGAAGTGCAGTATATTATGTGCTATTTAGTAATCTGTGCCCGAAACCCCACCCATTTCGATTCCCTTATTCCTCGTACATTACCAAGTTTGATAACTGGCTTTCTACAAGGAAAAATAATTCTTCCTAGCTTACCCGGTTTTCAAATGGGAATTATTTTTCCTGGTAGAAAACCGTAATTTTATTTAGTTTTCTACGAAGATTTTTTTTTTCTCCTTAGCTTACCCAGTTATCAGAGGAGAATTTTTTTTTCCTCGTACAAAGCTGTGAAATCAATCACAGCTTTGTACGTGTTGTGCGTTCTACGAAGAAGAATTTTCCCTTCGTAGCCATTAGATCAGAATATCAGAAAGACCGAATAATTATTCATTTTTATTATTTACTTAGATTAATTTTAATTTTAGAGGAAACAACAGTTTTATTTTATTTAATTACTAGCGGCCGCCCGCGGTTTCACCCACGTGGTTCTCGTTTCCCTAGGAATATCGGGATAAAAAGTAGCCTAAGTTATTCATTATTACATCAGCTACCTGCCAGTGAAAGTCCCGTCAAAATCGGTCCAGCCGTTTCAGAGATTAGCCGGAACAAACAGACAGACAGACAGGCAAAAATTGTAAAAAATTATATTTTGGTATATGTACCGTATGGGTCAGGCCGTAGATTTTGCCACAAATAGCGCAATGGTGACGCAAAATTTTCTACGAGTCGGTCGCACAAAGTGGTGCAAAATGGTAGCGCAAAATTATTAAGGAGCACGTACATTAATGTGATTTTATTTAACAAACATGTACTAACAAGAGGTATTGCATCAAACTAGAAAAAGAAACACGATGTTGGTATGTAAGTATGTTTAATTAATAATTAACAATAATGTACCTATGAGTAATTCTTTTTTATATATTGCGCACAATGAAAAGTTAAACAGGATGACAAAAACTAGTAAGTACCTATGTATGATTTGTTCAATTTACAAAAAAAATACATTTAATTTGTTAGATGGAGGTATTTGGTATTATTCATTATTAATTATATAAATATAATACAACTTTAAAATTTATTTCAACTCTTTTCAATGTTTGAGAGTCCATTACTTTAACTCTAGCAACAACCTGCTTGAAGTATCACTTTTAAAAGGACCTGCCAACCATTAGGATGCCAAAAAAAAAAAAAAAAAAGTTACATGGGTAAGTTAGTATGAAAGTGACGAAATTCCAAAACTTATAAAATACAAAATAAAAAAAAACTTTGGACCTAGGTAAAATCTTTGAGGCTGGTTAGGTAGCAGACCACCGCACCTACCCCTATTTTCGTATGTTTAACGTTCTGCCGAACACCCTGTACTTATAGAATATTAATAAAAGCTAACAAATCAATTAATAGTAATGCTAGTCATGTTTTTAGCGGAATTACAGCTAAAAGTAATTTCAAAATAATAAAAAACTTGAAAACCTTGTGTGCATGCACTATTATTCAATAGCGTAAAATAAGTGGCGCAATTTCTACGCAACCGGTATCGCAAAGTGACATAAAGACAGTTTTGCGGAACCGAGGCGCAAATTAAATCGATTATAACTCTTAAAATATACTATATTACAAGGCTAGTTTAACATATACAGATCACACACATCTAATTAAACCATGCGCAACAAAAATTATAAGTTTTAATCAAAAACTTACCTTGAAATCTCAAAAAATGCACTCTGCAAAGTAGGCGACACTTTTCACTTTGATCGGAGTTGACACCGAAATGTCAAAAAATATGGTCGTCAACGCTGCATTGACCATAGAATACGATACTTTGGTGATGCCAGCACTCAAACAAAATCTTAATAAATGTTTTAAAACCATAAAATGGGTGAAAATGGTTACGCAATATAAGTAGCGCAAAGAAATGGTTTTTCAAAAAAAAAATCTTATTGCCGAAAACTTATCTTTTTTCTTAGGAAAGACGCAAAGATATTAAAGGAATGGCAACCTTATTATTATTTTATAACGTCAAATCAAACAGCTCATCAATAAGTTAAAAAATGATAATTTTATCGATGTTTAAGCTGTACACCTACCAATGCGGATTCGCGGTTTTTATAAAAAATCCGTCACTTTTGGTAGGGAAATGTCAAATAGTTTTCCAAATATATAAACTTATCCAAATATCTATATCTGCCTTGGTTTGCTATTTCTTAGGAAACACGATGATAAGATTGAGACATTTCTAAGAGTACTATATTTAAAATTATATGAGGCGGAGACTTTTGTACCCTCAAATGTGGCAAAATCTACGGCCTGACCCGTATATAACAATATACCTACTTAATCATATGCATGTAAGTAGTAAAAAGCAGTTATTTTAATATTACAAACAGACACTCCAATTTTATTTATTTGTATAGATATAGATTTAATAGTAAAGAGGTTAGGTATTTAAATTTTTACTTTTTTGCATTCACAATGCAATTTCTATCATTGAAGAATTGAAAATGAAATACATATTTTAGAAAAACATCGACCCGTCTCACAACCAGCTCCGATGGAACGGTTGGTTGGATGGTCTAATTATTAAAGTAAAACTTAATCTAAGTAATTATTCGGTCTATCTGATCTAATGGCTAAGTAGGAAAAATTCTTATTCTTTGAACAACACGTACAAAGCTGTAATTGAATTCACAGCTTTCTACGAGGAAAAAAAAATCTCCTTTGATAACTGGGTAAGCTGAGAAGAAAAAAAATTCTTCGTAGAAAACTTAATAAAATTACGGTTTTCTACCAGGAAAAAAAATTCCCATTTAAAAACCGGGTAAGCTAGGAAGAATTATTTTTCCTTGTAGAAAGCCAGTTATCAAACTTGGTAATGTACGAGGAATAAGGGTTTTGATTAATCAGGTTAATCGCAGCGGCTTTAACGCTCGTGAATCGATTCCGCTCCGCGCGAGCCGTTTTTAAAAAAACCTGGTTAAGGTCTTAATTAAGCGGTATTTTGCTACCGTTCCCAAGCCCAGAAGGCCTAACCTAACCTAACCAGGTTAATCGCAGCGGCTTTAACGCTCGCGAATCGATTCCGCTCCGCGCGAGCCGGTTTTAAAAAGCTTTTTCGCAAATTAAGAGCGGTATTTTGCGAACCGTTCCCAAGTCCAGTAGCCTAGGCCTACCTACTCTAATTCAACGAAAAACGCAAATTCGTTATATCCGTCCCCGTCCCTCTCACTCTCCGGGCATGACAGAATCGAGTAAAAGCAGCGGGGCTAACATAGTTTCGCTGAATTAGAGTAGGGCTTCTGCTATAGAAGACAAAGTCTTCAATAATGTAGACTAGTGACATCAGGAAAACACGATCCACAGTGATATAGGATTCTACAAGATGGCCTCTAATAACCAGCCAGTGTTTAAGTACGTATAATAATATGACCAACCAGCTGATTGTTTAATTAAACATAATTAATGTAGGTATAATAATACAGCGTGTTGTTTGTTTTTACAGAAGAAATGATAAAAGTGTATCTCATAATCTACAATCTGTTCCAATTCATTGGATTCACATACATTTTGACGGTGATTGGAGTGCACTATGCAAAACTGGGATATGATTCTGTGAACGACACATACAAGCATGTTGGCTCGGCTATGAAGTTTGTTCAGCTCATGATGTACCTTGAAGTCATGCACCCTATGTTCGGATACACCCGGGTAAGTTTATTTTTTTTATCCACAACAGTGTACCAAGCACTTAGCCTGATGGTGGGTGGTGATAAGGCTGTAGGTAGAAGCGCACTACTCCCGAAATCCTCAACAACTGAGGAACTGACTATCTTATCTAACTGCCGGAACACAATATTATGCTGAAAACATCATTGTTATGACGTCAGACTTAGATAAGATGGTGGTAGCTAGCCAGGGGGACTAAGAGCAAGCCCTACCACCAACCAAACCGAATACAATATGTAGATACCTACTCACACTGGGAATCGAATTCGGGACCTCTGGGTCTGGAATTGGTGGTGTGAATGAACCACTATATAGATCACAGAGGCGGTTAAAAACATACAAAAGTTATCTTGAAAAATGGAAAATGAAGTATTTAGAAAAAATCGACCCGTCTCACAACCAGCTCCGATGGGACTCGAACCCACGACATTTCCATTTCATTTTCCATTTTTCAACCATAAAAATTGCATTGTGAATGCAAAAAAGTAAAAATTTAAATAAAAGTAAGTTGATATCTTATTAAGTTATTAAGTAAGTTGATATTTTAAATTATTTTTATGCATTCACAATGCAATTCTGTAAGTAAGTATAGGAAAAATGTGTTTTTTTCATTTTTTTACTACTTATAACATTTTTCTTATATAGTATATTAAGTTTATTACAGTATAGAAAGTTTATTAAATGAAGTAAGAATCGGTATCATTGTTAAAACGCATTTTTTTTCTTGGGTACTTCCAGTCCGGTATGAGTAGAAGAATCCAATACAATGTTGGTCCTACGAATCGGAACATCTCGCTGTTAGATAAAGCTTTCTTATCGAGAGCACTGGTCAGTGTCGCAAAGTTTCATATAAATTGTCAATACTCCTCGACCAGAATGTATGAAACAGCTGATTTTTTTTGTTGAGTTGCAGAGTTGGCCCCATAGTAAAAGTTGTTCTTATTCATGAGCACTATCACCACCTAAGATGTTTTGCGCTTATTCATTAACACCTTGTATATGCGTTTGTGTTCACTATTAACTTTAAACGTATTGATTTCATTGATGTGTTTGTTACTTCGATTCGAAGGTTTGTTATTAATACACAGTTTAATATTAATAATAATAACAATCATTTGAGATACGATCAACTAATATTCTAAATACTTATATTAAAATATTGCAAGAAGCAAAATATAACTGGAAGAAATAGCAATATCACCCAGTTAGCCATCGAATCTGATAGCAAGTGACGCAATAACCTACCTACATATTTACATTATTTTAATATGAATAAAATTATGTGATATACAATATTATGTAATATTTGAGTGTGGCTTGAGTTTTTAAGCTTTCCACTAAAAAAAGCAAGTCAAGCAAACAAACAGTGACTTAAGTGTCGACCCACACGAATCACAACCACACCACATCGCAGCGACAAAATGTGGTAACGTGTGAATAGTGTCGATGCAACTTTTTGCAGTTGCGTTGTGGTTGTGCGACAAAATGTCGTTGTCGCTAGTAGTTGTGATGTGGATGTGGCCGGCCGCTAGCTCGCAGCGTCGTCGCTGGTTGCATCGTTGTGGCCGGTAGCACCCACGAATCGACTATTCATTTCCAATACAAAATGCGCTCGCCCACGTGGTCTGGTTTTGGTTCGTGTGGGTTGAGTCTTAGGGTTGGACTAGAACTTGATAACCGCATACCCGCGCTCTTTCTTGCTCTAGCTATTGACGGTTCGGTGCGGCAGAAAAGGAAAGCAGCATAGTAAAGGGCTTTTCCGTGCTGCCAGATGTAGTCCAACCCTAAGTATGTCCTACTCCAAGTTCGTTCTATCTCTATGCCAAAATTCATCAATTTGGTTCAGGCGCTTGCCCCCCCTGACACAATTTTACCTACAAAAAGCTAAGATTGCCCCCCCTGAACCAAAATTGCCCCCCCCCCCCCCCCCCCCTCAACCAAATCAGGCGCGAAAAGGAAACAGACCAACACAGTTATTTCACAAACTGTATTTGCATCAGGGTGGAGTGCTGATGCCGTTCTTGCAAGTGTCTGGACGCGCGTTCGTACTGTTCATGAACATTGAGGCGGAGCCGCGGATGCAGACCAAACCCGTGGTCTTCTACCTGTTCGTCATATGGAGTCTCGTCGAGGTTGTGAGGTTAGTAAAATTGCAGTACTATTTACCTGATGTTATTGGCGGTCGTGAAGTTAGCCGCTATGCGCAGCAGAGTACCCCGCGCCCTCACCTCTTCCACACGCATGTCTCTTATGCCGATATTACACGGTTCAACCAAATTGATTCACTTTGGTTGAAAGGCGCAGAAGTGAAAGATACTGCTGTTTACACGTAAGTACCTTTAAAAATGAACTGTTTAAATTATAAAGTGAACCATTCAATTCGCATTGATTGAAAATGTCTACCAATCAGATAAGTACATTGAGATGAACAACTAGTGAATCATTCAATTCTTTTGTTTACACGTCTTCCGTTCAATTGCATTGAATGTTGAACGCAAAAGTGAAAATTTTGAGCAAGCTCAATTCTTTCAACGCCATTGAATGTGGTTGAACGTTGCTATTGAATGGTTCACTTTTACCTTTACATTGTTCAATTTGGTTGCTTTCCAAATTGAAAGGCAGAAGTGAACCGTGTAATACTGCCATTAGGGCGTCCGCTGCGTTAGTCGTAGGCCACACTGGAGCAACCGCGAGGCGCGGACACATGAGAGACGACTGTCATACAGCGTATGTCATGTCATTCCACTGGCTGAGCTGTCATAAACCGGTTTTTTCCAGTCACGCCGTGTACGTGACACGCAAGTGACATGCAGCCCGTGGAAACGCACACATGCGCAGCATGCTTGTAGTAGTGTAATCAATGCGCACCGTAATATATGAAGTAAAGTCTCTGTTATACGTGGTATTTTTTTTCCTCTGTGGCGCGGAGGCGACCTGCGGATCCGCAGGACGCGCGAACACGTACTATTCCCTCCGCCGGTCGCGGCGACCGCTGGACGCGCCAGCGTGGCCCCTCCCGTCCGTCTCAATATATTTGTTTTTCCCGCTCAACGCGGACGCAAGACGCGCCGCTCCAGTGTGGCCCACGACTTAGGCGCGTGATCACGACGCTAGTCGCGTGGCGCGTAGTAAATTCAGCAAAATACAAGAGCACCGCTAGCTAACGCACGGCGCGTGCTCCTGTAGGTATTTTACTGCGCGTCGCGATCACGCCTGACGCAGCGGTCGCCCTTAATTAGTGTATTGCCACAGAATGGCATGGCGCAACTATACCGTTTGGGGCCCGTGGTAAATCACTACGTACACTCGAGGACAAATTCGGTGAACCACCTCTTGCTTCTTTTCACGTGGCTGGTGCCTCGCCATTCACGCGCAGATCTTTTTACTATTTTTTATGTTTTAAACTAGGGTAGTACAATGCATAAGCAATTACGGATAGGGACTGCAACTGAACAGTGAGACGCCGCCAGCCACACGAAAAGAAGTAAGATGTGGTTCACCGAATTTGTCCCCGACTATACCTATTACACCCCTACCCAGGATTCGTATTCTTTCTTTTTCTAAATTTGTTTGCTTGATACGGTGGCCCCTGCAGGATGGGGGCCCGTGGCGTATTGCCGGCTTGCCATGCCACCCTATAGTTACGCTAGTGGTTCCGAGACGCCAAAAAGTTTGAACCGGATCGTTACCATTCCTGTTACTGCCCTATCGTCCAATTTAATTATGTCAATTCTTGTACAAATCCTATAATTGCTATATGAAGTAGTAAGTACTTAGATTTACATTTACAAATAAATTACGATGTTTTATCGTTCGTAATAAACTGTAAATGATCTGCATAGAATCAAATAAAGCTATTTAAATTTTTACTTTTTTGCATTCACAATGCAATTTTTATGGTTAAAAAATGGAAAATGATGTATTTAGAAAAAATCGACCCGTCTCACAACCAGCTCCGATGGGACTCGAACCCACGACCTTTCGCTATCCGGGCGACTGCTCTAACCACTGAGCTACGGAGTCGTTACGAGAAGCGTCGAATTTATCAAATACTTCTTCCACGCTGTGTAGCCAGCGTTAATTTCATCAATGTGAAGATATTACTACCCCCACAATGGGGGTTCCATTTATCAAATAAAGCTATCAATAATTGGTACCCTCAGGGACAAATTCGGTGAACCACCTCTTACTTCTTTACGTGTGGCTGGTGCCTCGCCGTTCACGCGCAGACCCTATCCCTAATTGCTTATGCAATTTACTAGCCTAGTTTAATCCATAACCAAATAGTAAAAGGGTATGTGCGTGAATGCCGAGGCACCAACCACACGAAAAGAAGTAAGAGGTGGTTCACCGAATTCGTCCCTGAGTGTACATATAAACTTTGATTAATTTTATTTTGTGTCTGTTATTAATTAAGTTACCAACTTTGGAATTTGGAATAAAGAAATATTCATTATTTCCAGGTACCCATTCTACATAGCACAGCTATACAAGAAGGAAATAGGGATTCTAACATGGCTGCGGTATTCCATATGGATAGTGCTGTACCCGCTGGGTTTCCTATGTGAATCTGTAGTCATACTGAGGAACATCCCCTACTTTGAAGAGACCCAGAGGTTCACAGTCTCTATGCCCAACGAATGGAACTTTGTTTTCCACATGCCTTCTTTCTTAAGGTTCTATCTTCTGAATTTAGCAATGGCCGGAGTATTCTTAATGAAGCACATGTACAAACTAAGGACTGTCAAGCTAAAACCAAAGATTGTCATCAGGAAATGTAAATGAAATGGTGACTTTGTCTATATTAATTACTAATCTATACTAATATTATAAAGGGGCAAAGTTTGTGAGGTGAGGTTGTAGGAGGTAAGCTTCGGAACTACTGAACCGATTTCAAAATTCTTTCACCATTATGGCCCGTCCACACGGCAGCGACTTTTGGTCGATAGCGAGCGACTCGCTGGCGATGTCAAAATTACGTGTGGACGTTGAATTTAGCAACGATTTATTGTCGCGGGCAACTTATGATCAATAGTAATCATAAGTCGCCAGCGAGTCGCCATCGATCGTCGCTGCGTGTGGACGGGCCATTAGAATGCTACGTTATCCCTGAGTGACATAGGCTACTTTTATCCCACTGCTGGGCTCGTGCCCAGTCCACGCGGGTGAAACCGAACGCGGGGAGCTAGTTTTAAATATTATTGAATAGACCTGTATGCTATTAAGGTTCTATGTATGGCCAACGTAATATATGGCCATACGCGAGATGGTTAATAATAAGCTGGCTTATGAAGCTGAAAAATATGCATACACAATTTCAACCAATTGTGTCCAACTGTTTAGAAGTTAGGTCACAAACACATGTCACACGCAGAAGAATTATTTATAAGCATATGATTTTTGTGTAAGTACCGTTTTTGAAACGCACACATACACACACCGTTGGTAAAATGTGTTGGATTAACAAAAAGTTCTGCATTCTGCAGTGTTTTAAAGCAGAAGTGTTTTTTGTAAGAAAACGCATAATGTCAACACGATTGTGTTATTATAATGACAGGCTGTGGCTGTATCATTATACCTTATATAGATTAAATTTCCTTTTATTTGCATCCAGATAAATATTGTTTGTAAAAGTACTAGTAACTTACAAAGTTATGCAAGTATTATAAAGCCGAACCTCCTTACTGATAAATGTGGGGTAAAGTTTCACCTGCCCCCTTATTCACAAACCGTCGGATCGGATTCAAATTCTGTGCTCTGTCTTTGTCTATCCTGTAGTGAGTGACAGAGATAGTGCAAACATTCCGCTGTTGGAAGCGTTTCCGACGGTTTGTGAATCAGGGAACTGGTGTAACTTTACACCATGATTATTAGTAACGCTCGGCGCAGACAGAACGGAAAAATCCTCGCGGAAATTTTTGAGATCATTGAAAAGTGAACCATGTCACCATATCCTAAAATACAAAATTGTATGAATATCAACAGAGAAGTCGGCGTCGCGTCGCGCGCAAGCCGTTCATACAATTTTGTATTTAAGATGACATGTTTCATTTTTCAATGACCTCAAAAACTTCCGCAAGGATTTTTCCGTTCTGTCAGCGCCGAGCCTAATTTACAGGAAGACATGAGAATTTAGTAGATAAAATTGATTAGAATGTGATCAAAATCTAGTTTTAATATTTATTTGTTATTTTCTTGTGTCTGGTTCTGAATTATGTTGTAAGTGGGAATTGTATTGAAATGTGTCATACTGTCTGCCTTGAAATTCTTACAGATGGTGTGACAATGTTCATTAAATTTCTTTATAGTATATATAGTTTTCTTTATAGTATATTTCTTTATAGTATTTATAGGTATAGTTATAGTTTTTTATAGTAAAGATAAAGATAAAAATATTTTTTATTCACTTAGACATAATAAATATATAAGTACTTATGAATCGTCAATATTTTCCTACCACCCATAGTAATATTTAATTACTATATAATAACAATAATATAGTAATTACTATAAAATAACAATTTATTGTATAGGTTTGTATGTATGCAAAACAATTTATTACATTAGTGAGAGTTTACAGCAACATACAAAATTTATAAAATGGCATGATTCATAAGGCTGCATAGTTTATAAATTATGTTAGAGTAATAAATTATGTTAATTTTTGTTTACTTTTTGTACAATAAACTGATTCTGTTTTACTATGTTGTTTAATTTAATAATGAAAATATTTGTGGCAGCATTCAGTAGTTAACTTCAACTTATGAATTTGTTTAACAAAATATTACTTAAATCAAATTAAAGATGTAGTTACTTTTACTACTTGTAATAGAGAAAGTAATCCTACTAATATTATAAATGTGAAAGTTTAGATGTTTGGATGTTTGGATGTTTGTTACTCAATCACGCCAAAACGGCTGAACGGATTTGGCTGAAATTTGGGACACAGATACTTTGTAGTCTGGAGAGGAACATAGGCTACTTTTTATCCCGAAAAAATGTTACATTCCCGCGGGATAACGTCGTGAAGTCCACGCGGGCGAAGCCGCGGGCGGAAAGCTAGTACACCTATAACTTGTTGAACTGTTTTTAAAAGTTTATGAAAAGAAACTGCAAATAAAACTACATAATCCTGTTTTTATTAAACTATTTCAAAAGAAACCTCGATCTTGATGCGACATAAATAAAGTCCTCGACTGTTCACTGTAGTGATATTGATAAATACACTTAGCCATTTGTTGCATAGAATTTTGTTGCTCTTGAGAGTACCACAATGAAGGCAGGTGATTTAAGAGCGCAGCTTCAGGTAAGTTCTCCTGATCCACTCGCGTGGGTCAGCATGAGCATAGTATTCATGGAAGATAGGTTCAACAAAAGTGTCTGGTGGCAAGTTCTTGTACACACGCTCACCATAGTAGGTGCCGACCTGCAAAATTAAAATGTTTAGTAATTCTCATTACTTACTATTAACAGTATGTAACTGAAGAAATAACATTTTAGATAAATATATTAAGTTACCTCCCATCCAGGAACATCTTTCATGAGTTCAGCTTCAGCATCGCGATTTCTGCGAAGCTGCTTCAGGAATTCTCTATCCCTTTCTGCCAGCAGCATTGGGTAAATAGCCATTTTGGCTGAACGCATCTCAATTTCGTTTCGTTTGATCTGCTTGTAGTTCAAGCTGTATAGATATAAACTAACGGCAGTAATGCCGAGGTAGCCAGCAAACATAACATATCCTGAAAAAATAAATTGGGTTATTAATTATTCTGCTTTCAATTCAAGGCAGTCTGGGTTGGTGCCCTGATAGATAAATAACAGACAAGAAACCTTTAGCGGCAATTACATAAAAATTACATATAAATCTTTAAAAGCAAGCATAGAAATACAGGGAAAAATTAATGAATAGCGCAAAAAAGATATGGAAAGGAAAATAACAATAACCTCAAAGGTTACATAATAGTCGACTGTCGGATCAATATAAATTTGATCTAAAACTTTTGCTTACCGCTGAAATATTGTTTCGCTGCTATTCTTTTGTAAGGAATTGGCTTGTAGCCCCCCGGAGGGGGCAAATCTTGTTTTCGGACGACCTGACAAGCGTCAGCCATTTTTGGCTTGCATTGCTTATTGCTTGCTTGCTTGAATGACAGGCAGACAACTGACAAATTACTTGACATTGACAGACTTGCTTGACGGACAAATGACAACAACAAATGAATAACCATAGACAAAATCTGTCAGTAAAAATATTAAAGGGTCCCCGTAAGCGGTCAGTTTTGATCGTTTTGATAGCAAAAACAAAAATCGTCTCCATGGTAACGGGTTTTGTTTATTTCAGATATCTATTTTCGTTATTTCATCAGTCCACGCTGATTCTGAATTATTGCATATACAATGGCAGCTATCGATGAAGAAGTGCAAGCAGACCTACCCGAACCTGACGAGGAAGAGACTGAATTGAAAATAAGACCCCTAGAGCGAGTGAAGCTTAATCCTAAGGTTCCCATTGAGCCTTCAGCATATGGAAAAGGGAAAAACTATAGCAGAGATTGGATCTTGCAAGATGGACGCGAGGCACCAGCAAAAGGCAGTGAAATGCGCAACTGTTATAAGGTTCCTAAAAAAGCCAAACATGGACAAGGTACCTATGTTGGAAATATTGTTTTAATTCTGCTGCTATAAAAGCGTATATATATATATACGTACATATATACGTATATATATATACATATATTTTGACTAGGTTAGGTACGGTCGCCAGCACGTCGGGTTACCTACTACAAAATGTCAAAATTTATTAATTAAAACTGACCTCTTTCTGTTGGAAATAAGGTTGAATTTTATTTAAAGAAATTTGACAGTTTGTAGTAACCTGACGTGCTAGCGACTGTACCTAAGTTACGATGATATCAGTCGAAACGATTCTATAATTTCCCAGGTGTCCGGAGGAGAATGTTGACCGACTTTTTTTGGGAGCAAATGCTGGATGAAGTTATAGAAGAGTTAGCTACTTCGCAACCTGTCGCAGAATACTGTTCAGAATATGATGCTAATTATGTCAAAGACGAATTTGAACCACGCAATTTGGAGATCACGGCTGACAAAAACGTAAATTAATCGCTTTTTATCCAATGCGTGACAAGATAAGATAATCGTAATCGCAAAAACTAGTTTTGTTTACGTTAAAACGATTTTATAATGTCGCACCCTAAGAGCTTGTTTTAATCTCTCAACTTGTTTCCCTACAGATGCACCTAAAGTACCCTCTTTATGGTACGGGTTCCAGCGCGATAACTTATTACAGTGAATGTATAAAGAAAACCGGACCCGTGAGTAGCAATTCATTACAATAAAAAAATTTACGACCTCCGTGGGCGAGTGGTGTACAGTCACCAGCAATAATATGTATGTAAACAACATAGGACTATGTCACGCATGTTATAATATAATGTTGAATGACTTCTATTTATGGTACATAGTTTGGTTTCGGAACACCAATGTGACAAAGTTCTATGTTGAATAACGTACTAAAAGTATTTTATTATTAGATATCTTAAAAGATCGTAATCGACGTTTTTTTATAGGTCCTCAAGTAACATAAATAAAATTTAGCTTTTATAAAAATACGAAGGTCTGGCCGTCGTGGGCGCGACGCGCGCTTTTTAGGCTTCAGCGCGTGAGAAGTATTGGATAAATTCCGACGCTTTTCGTAACGACTTCGTAGCTCAGTTGTTAGAGCAGTCGCCCGGATAGCGAAAGGTCGTGGGTTCGAGTCCCATCGGAGCTGGTTGTGAGACGGGTAATTTTTTTCTAAATACCTACTTCATTTTCAATTATTGATTTCAATTTTGTAAAACAAACACGTCTTCTTTTCATAACATATTATCCAACTCTTATAGTAAACGAATCATAAATGCTTGTCAAGTTTTGAAAGAGGAGAGAGAGGTTTTCTTGCCTGATACATATTTACATGTTTATTTTTCAGGGTGAAATATTAGAGAAATTTCGCCGATGTCAGTACTTCACTAAACCCATGGAAGAAAGACTGGATAATGGATGGGTTTTATAAAATTCTTCTCGTCACTTAATTTCTTTACCTACTTACTGTTTTTTTAAATATTTTGCACATTATGTTATTTATTAAACATGTTCTAATTTATTCAGAAAATGATTAGTAAAAATGCTTATGACTACTTTAAAACAGTTTTATTAAATAGACTAAGCGAAACAATATTCTACATAAATTAATAATAAAACTTTCACAATACTTTGGCAAGAGAATTTCAAATTAAAAGATTAAATCGTCGTCATCCCAGTTGTGAGGGTAGCACGTCGACGGCTGGAAGTCGCCCGCGGAGTCTGAAGTAGAGGAGAGGGCTACTGAACAGGGATATATGATACTGGTGACGCACTCCAGCGATCGAATGCGGGACGGAGGGGAGCTGGACACATCTACACCACAGGAGAGAAAGTGTCAGGGGGCTACCGGCTAAAAAATATAGATATGAGCATGGGCTTAATTTGATATTTCAAGCCCATTCCTACTATCGTACCTACTTCCTACTAGTAATGTTATGAATGTGTGAAAGTTTAGATGCTTGGATGTTTGTAACTCAATCAGGCCAAAACAGCAGAACGAATTTTGCTGAAATTTGGGACACAGATGTTTTGCAGCCTGGAGAGGAACATAGGCTACTTTTTTATTTCGGTAAAATATCACATTCCGTGGCATAACGACGTGTAGTTCATGTGGGCAACGCCGCGGGCGGAAAGCTACTACGGACATCTTATTTTAGGCGGTAGCCTCCAGCCTCTGAACGTGTAACACAGTAAAAACAGTATCAGGTTACACAGTGGTTAAGCTTAGGTTTTTTGGGCAAGCATAGCCTATGGACTGAAACTACTTAGTGTTGACTATGAAGGACTAAACCAATTATTCCCAGGAGTCCTCTCTAACACTGTCCCCCGTGGTGACAACTGGGAAGGTGACGACTGGGACGAAACTTTCCCAGATTTTCCTTTCAAATTCATACCAAAGGGGACAGCTAGAACTTTTTCGTAGTAATTGTCAGCCGGGACACCAGAGGGGGTGACGCTTGCTACGAAAATAGTTATTGCTACGAAAATGGTCCAGTTGTCCCCTCCAAGCAGTATGAAGGAGGATATCTTATATTAACTATATTCACAAAGTTAATTTACTCTTTTTGTATGAATTCTTTTTGAGTATTGTTACTCAGTTCATAGTCGTTTATACATTTAATTCTTTTTCTTCTTTGACAAATAAATTTTCCGTATGATATAAGTTGGGAATTGCTGGTATGGTATAATCCGAAGTACCTTTCGATCGCCGTCTCAGTTCTTTTGCATACTTATCAAAATTTCCACGCGCACGTAGTCGCGGACAACAGCTAGTTAGCTAAAGCATAAACAAAAGAAAGAAGATATACCTACTCCATACTGCTTGGAGGAGACAGCTGGACCATTTTCGTAGCAATTGTCAATCCCTCTGGTGTCAGGGGTGACAATTAGAAAAAAAAGTGGCAGTTGTCCCCTCTGGTACAAATTTAAAGGGAACATTTGGGAAAATTGTCACTCCGTGACGACTGGGAATAAAATTCCCAGTTGTCACCCCGGTGGACAGTGTTAAGAGGGAACTCCTGGGAATAATTCGTAACAATAATTTACCACTATTTTCTTCCAGATCCTCGGAGAAACGAGATACCCGAGCAGAGACAGATTTCGTACGAATTTTCTTGGCTTTTACCATTTTCAGACGATGAAATTCTTCTCTCTCCTACAAACCAAAACCAATTCTTATTAAATTATTTAAGAAATTGTATAACATTATGTCAAATACACACTTTTAATGTTGGGTATACACACCCTTTCATCCATTTCCATCAAAATATAGTTTTCAGTGTTACGCAGCTTTGGCATGATAACTTTCTCAATGCCATTCACTTTTCTGCAATATTAACGATTGAAACATTTATTTTGCTTTCATTTTATTAAAAAATATTAATAAAATGAAATAATATAAAAAATAGTAATAATATTATTTATTTATTATTATTATTATTTATTCTCTCTTTTTTTGAATCCCCTAAAACACAATCAATTTACATTATAAAAATGAATCGCTGTTCGTTAATCTCGCTGAACCGATTTGGCTAATTTTGGTCTTGATTGTTATTGCAAGAGAGAGGGTGAATTTGTCAGATTTTTTATAAAATGAAAGCAAAATAAATGTTTCAATCGAATAATAATAATAATTAATTGAATTTATGAATTTGTCGATTACTAGACGTACTTAATTCGGTTTACACTAGCGTAGTGGGTGGAGGGTTAATCGTGAATTACCCGTCCACCCACCAGTGGGAATGTCCAGTCACCCAGTGGGTGGACGGGTTGGGAGGGAAAATTTCCGCATTTAAGATTGATTAACAAAATTATTAATACAAAGTAAAAATTGTACTGGTACATACCTCAAGGTAGACCTTATAGCATCGTCGAGTAGTATACAAGTGTTCCTCAAAGAAGCGAACTTGATCAGTATGTGTACCGCTTCTCGGAATGCCTTCTTTGCCTCGCTGGTGCGATGGCCACCGGCGCCGAGACCTGCATACCGCAGGGCGTCGCTCGCCGTCGCATCTTCAATTGGCAGCAGGGAGACAGTTGTGACACCAGATATGTTTTCCGGTACACGTTGAACTCTAACTTGGGCCTTTTAGAAACATGACCGGTAAAGTCTCCAAATTAATACGAACGGTATACCAACTTCCTAGATCAGATGATAAGATAAGTTACACAACACGATCAATACCTACTTTATAGTTATTGATCAATATCATGACTGAATGCAATATTAAATTACCTACATCAATCACACGCACGTATCGTCAATACGATGAAAGTGATTTTGAAATAATTTCATAATTGGGGGGGGGGGGGGGGGGGGGGGGAAGTCCCACCCTCGACTGCAGTTTTGTATTAGGGAAAGGAAGAAAAATTGTATAGGTGCTCATTTGGTGGCCGGTGGCCTATCTATGGCCGTGCGCATATGTTCTTTGTTGAAGTAGCTACATTGTACAGTTGTACTGTAGTGAGTGAATGAACTAAGTAATTAAAATAATAGGACCTATTAAATCGTTTACCTGTCCTATATTCTCTAGGACCATAGCATTAGATTCGCCGTTAGAGAACTTCACAGCAGCCAACGATATGTAGGCTTCTCTTAACGTATGCCCAAGGATAGCTTGCGTGGCCGCCAGTTCCCCGGCGGCCTGCCTTCCACGGAGTCTCAGGGCTTCAGCCTTACGCCTCAGGAGCTGGAAACCCCTCAACACTTGCTCTTGGCGATGCTTTATCTCGCGTAACATGAATAGGGAAGCGGTTACGGGGTAACGGTTTTCTGTATTCATTTTGTAGTATTTTAAATATTTACAAAGCAAAGCAACAACGCTTGACAGTATTGTAAATCATAGACAATTATTGAATTAATAAAAATAAATCCTTGTACAGTGCCACAAGCTTTTCTGTTCCGGTGACAGCCGTGACAGAAGAGCCACTTGCATTGCAATACGAAATTAGCTGTCAAAACTCAAAATGAACTGTCGTATGAAAACTGTTTTAGTTCCAAAGATAATCACCGGAACCACAACCGGAACAGAAAAGCTTGGCGCACTTATGTAACTTTTTCAACCCTGAAAGCCATGGTATAATTTTAGCATTTCTGGATGTTGTGGTATTTTTTATTATTATTGTTATTGATAGGCAAGCGCTTGTCCGCCATCACGCCTGATGGTAAGCGCTGATGCGATCTACGATGAATCGCGCTTGCCTAGAAGGTAAATACCGGTTCTCTCGCCGACTTGAAGGCCCCCAGATTGTACCTATACTACCTATATCGGGAAATACAGACTCAGGCATGTAGTTCCATTCTGATTCACCAGGCGTCGGAAACGGAATCGGATTCGAATTCTGTGCTGTCTTTGTCTACTCTTCTATAGTGAGTGACAGAGGCAGTGCACACATTCCGCTTTTGGAAGCGTTTCCGACGGTTTGTGAATCAGGGGGCTGGTTCGGATAATAAAATTAGAAGCAAACGCATTGTCCGTGCCCTAGGAATATCCACTAAGTATGAAACGGTGAAGTATGAAGTATGAAACTCACAAGAAGGATCAAGGTTACCCAGTGAGCAATGGAGAGAGCGATGCTTGGTATTTCCCTGCTCGATCGAATCAGAAATGATGAGATCCGCAGGAGAACTAAAACGACCGACATCGCTCGAAGGATTGCTCAGTTGAAGTGGCAGTGGGCGGGACACATAGCGCGGAGAACCGATGGCCGTTGGGGCGGAAAGGTTCTCGAATGGCGACCGCGAACCGGACGACGTTCCGTGGGCAGGCCCCCTACAAGGTGGACCATCGATCTGGTCAAGGTCGCGGGAAGCCGCTGGATGCGGGCAGAGCAGGACCGATCGTTGTGGAGATCCTTGGGGGAGGCCTATGCCCAGCAGTGGGCGTCGTACGGCTGAAATGATGATGATGATGATGAAACGGTGGCGCTGATTTGTAAGTCTGGTTGTCCGATGTAAGAAGGGAGATGGCGGAATTAGGCTGTGCAAATTCCACTGCACACTCGCCGAAATGTATCCGATAAAAAACCGCTAAGCTTGCAACTATGCAAGAGGCTTTTGAAATTTTTGTCGAAGAGATAGTCGTTGCCAATGAGCTTTAACTGGCCTTCCGCTCAATAGCTTCAAGTGCCTGGACTGGAGCTGGTATTTTGGCGGAGCCATCCGAGATGAGAACCGTACTTCATACAAGATCGAATTTGCGCTTGGTATAGATTGTTGATTGTTGTTCCGGTGCAAAGTACTTTCTCTGCTTTGCCTAACGCCTAGCTTTTTAGACGCTCATTGAGCTTTCACCTTTTATGGGCTGCAAGTGCGTGCTAGATAACTCTGCGCGCGACTGGAGCGTTATTGGCGCTAGTAACAGTACATTTTTGTTCGATAGTTTATACTAAAAGATTAGTTTTGGTTTTGATCGCGCACAGACTTATCTGGCGCGCACTCTAAATGTTCATCTAGGTACTGTAAATAAAGGAATCTAAAACATAGAACTAAAACTATTATTTCAGTAAAATTGTTTAATACGATATCGTATTCTTGAAATAATAATGAACTCTATTATTTTACATTTTCTTATAGATACTTTTTACATTTCATAAATGTATATTTTAAAGCAGTCTCTTTTTTTCTACATCGATACGATACTACACACGAAAAATATAAATCTACATAGTTGATCTTATAAAATAGGTTATTGATTGAATTGTCATCGTCATTGGATATCATCCATGTCGACGATGTTGTAGAAATCTCAACTGTCCTGCCAGTAGTTGTAGTTTCCTGATGGAGGCGGGACGGACATGGGCGGTCCGCTTGGTGGCCCCGCCCCCGAACTATAAGGCGATCCTTGTGGGGACCCATACCGAGGCCTGAACCAAGGTCTGCTTGTATACTGGTACTGGTTATTTGCGTAAGCTGCCAAGTTTTGCCCGGTCGCGTTTGGGTATGGGTTTTGAGAGTTCTGACTGGGTGGGTACGCTACGTTGGGCATGTTGGGGAGGTTGGTCGCAGGGTAATTTTGATTGGGCGCTGGGGTTGTCGACGGGGAGAAGTTAGTTTGTGTGTTGTTCTGGGAGCTAGGTGTTGACGCAGGCCCGTAGGTCTGGTTAGTAGTTTGATTACTTCCGTTGCTTGCGTTAGGATTATAGTTGGGAGGTGGCTGGGTTGTGGTAGTTTGACTGACGTTGTAAGTAGCTTGACTACTTCCATTGGAGGCCGCGTAGTTTGGGGGCGTCGCCGTTTGACTAGCCGGTGTGAAACTAGCAGTCTGATTTGCCGAAGCGTCCGCTGTGAAAGTTTGCTGGGGATTTTGCACAGTCGTTGAACCTGTCAAAGGATAGTTTTCTTGCGAGGAAGAAGTGATGTAGTTCGTCTGGCCGGTGGCTCCGTTAGTATTGTCTGTATCGCTGGAGGTGTTAGACTGGCCGTTGCCGTTCCCCGCTGTTGGATTAGCGGCCTGCGTGTTAGGTAGTGTATATTGCACATTCGGATTGTTCGCCGGGACAGTTAAGGTGGCGGAGTTAGCTTGCATCATGTACTGTGGCGGCATGCTGGCGTACTGGCTCGTCGGAGTGACGAAGGAGTTCTGTTGCACTATTTGGTGTACCGATGGATTTTGGGACACTGATAAGCTTTGCGCTTGGTTCGCCATTGGAGAGGAAGGAGGTGCCGCTTGGACGATTGGTATCGCTCCAGACACCGACAAGTTCTGGTTGAGCTGCTGCCCCGCTAACGCAGCATTCAGCTGTTGCGCTGACAGTGGTGTGTTCAGATTGATACCAGCTGGCATGTACTGCGAATTAGCTTGCATGTTCATGGACATTAGTGGCACGTTGTATTGGACGCCGCCCGGCATTCCTAGTTGGTTGGGTTGCATTACTGTGACGTTTTGCCCGGGCTGTAGAACCTGTTGCCCAATGAGGCCTGGAGGCAAACCTCCTTGGACGAGATTTTGCGCATTAGTAGGTATCATATAGACTTGACTGTTATGTTGGCCGAGCATAGTTGGCATCTGGCTGATGTTCAAAGGGTTCTGAAGAACCGTCATGCCTTGTGGCACCGTTATCATCTGCACGTTCTGTGCTGTGCTTTGTACTTTGTTTGTGGACAGGTCTTGCTTCTGGCCATCTTTGCTGGCTTGTATTTGTATGGCGTTTCGATCTATTTGTCGAATGTACATGCCGGTGCCGTCTTGAGTGACTCCTGATGCCGACACACTGAGAAAAAAGTACATTGTTAACATCAAATTTATACAAGAAAGGAAAGAAAATTAAACAACTATTCTCACTTTGTTTGTTGTCCCGAAGACACGTGGATAATGGTCCCATGAGCCGGGTTTATTTTCATCCCCATGCTGACGACAGTGTTGTCTCTAGCTGTAGCGGATAAGATTGTATTAAAATTAAATAGTGAAGCTTAATATATCGCAGTGCGGGCTACGCATTTCTAATAGCTATAAGTATTTGAAGTTGGCAGCTCTAGGGATTAAATTAAAAACAAGATTATTGCGTCAGGAGATAAAAAACAGCATTCGGGATATTTTTGGATTTGGTTGAATAACAACAGCAACCTGGAAATTAAAAGGAATTGAATTAGGCATGGGTATGTTTCTTCTCGTAGCTGGAATCTCTGTTTTTCTCGCTGAAGTATTCAGGATCATCTCGGCCCTCGAGTGATCAGGAAACTAATGTAAGAATTATTGAAATTCTACAACACTATTTTCTTGCTAAAATCTATATTTACGCGACAAAACATTAGCACTACGAGATCCTAAATATAAATTAAATAGTCCTTAGCTGTGCTGTGTAATTAACGCTATATACCTAGACCACAATGCTTTTTTTGATTCGCAGTTTACGCGCTTACACAACAATGGTAGGTATACAATACGCCATTCGTATTAAAGTAATACAATACGCCATTCGTATTTAAGTAACATTCGACGACAATAATGATTACGCGCATTTACGCGATTGTGCTGAACCAAATATTACGAAATGCGCAAAAATTTCGATCACGAACTTACGCAAATAACGAACGCTGAAAATAATTTAATCATAGAAACACAATGCGCATTTTTCTGCAGTTTGTAAGATCTATAATACTACGCTGGCTGTAGGTACATTTAGCTGAATGATATTAGGCATTACGCAAAAATATAACATTTACTTTGAGTAATATAAATTAATTAAGATAGGTAACTACTCTATGGGCAGGATCCGGACTCTGCAGTCTCGATAAGTATCCATCTGAAATTCGACTTTATTCACCCCACTTTAGGTAGGTACCTATTTCTGTAGCTTCATTATTTATACTTCCGGCACGGACCTTAAGGAAAAAAGTTAAAACATGATTGCAACCGTTGTTAGACCCCATGCAGATTATACAATCTTCTCTCGTAACTGCAGATTGAAATGGCGACAGGAACGTGGCTAAATAAATATTAAAAATTAAATAATAGGGATCGTTAACAGGTACGCTAACCGGACGGCAACCTGTTGGTCGACTAAATATCGCTGGACTTTTGCTGTAGAATCTGATCTGCGTAATCTCCAAGCTACAGACTGGCAGAGAACGTCGCGGGAGCGCTGGAAGAAGCGAAAACTCGTGTCGAGTCGGAGGCCAAGACTCATTTTGGGTAACTGAGTCGGTTGGGTTGGTTGGTATTGGTGTCAGTATATATGTTTTAAAATAAGCTTTAATTTTAAATCTTTACGCAAATTTTCTTTTTGTTCAACAAGTTACACCCTTGGCATGCCCAAACTTTGAAATTATCACCAATAACGCAATTAAAAATCAGATTATGCCGATTCAGGAAGTGCTTTTGTGTTTTTTGTCCGATTCAATCAATTTAAAATAATTACGCTGATTAAAGTACTATAGTTGCGTGCCTATTAAATCTTTGCACTACTTACTTAGTTCCAACAAAATTCTAGAATATTAGTTCTTAATTAAGGTTTATTTCTATGGACGCGACAAATGAACCAAATGGAGAGGCCTTCTAGCTTTAATAACAAACCGCGGAACTCCGGGTTTTTAGTCAAATAAAAATGAGGGAAATTCCATATGAATAAAAATTATTGTACATAATACACAAATAAATATAACTTTTCCGATCTCTGGTAAAAACAGACAGTCATAACAACACCTTAAAAGAATAACGACATGAGGTCCTAGATAAAACTAAAAATATTTGAAATACTCCAGATAGTACGCATAAAAGCAATAAATTTGAATAAAATCAATTCTACGCCGAATGCTGTTATTCTATTTCTATTCTTAATTACGCAAAAACGCATTTAAAATACATAGTAATAAAAGTATATAATAGCAGACAACATCAAGATCGTAACTGAGACAAACTAAAAAGAAAGAAAAGCACATAACTATTGGCTAAAAATTTTCATAATTTTCATGGTACAGTGCGATTCAATGTTATTGGCGGTCGTGAAGTTAGCCACTATGGGCAGTAGAGTACCCCGCGTCCTCACCTCTCCCGCCCGCATGTCTCTAAATTGTGTATTGCGCAGCTTCTCGCACGATGTTCCGAGTCGCCAAAACGTTTGAATCGGACCATACGTTACATTTGTTTTTTTTTTGTGCGTCTAAAGCTTGAATGGACATTGTAATTTAAATAGTTTGTCACAGTTACAAGTGTGAGTTTCACGGCATTCTTGAATATACCTGCGGCGGCGGTCCAACTGCGGGCGTCTCTGGAGGAGCTCTTGTCCTGGCTTACATGAGACCTGCGACATCATATCACAATTCACACACATATACTTCATACAAGTTTTATAACAATATCAGTAGGAAATTGAAAATTTATCTTGCAAGTTGTTGTAGGAACTTCAGTCTTCATAATCTTGGTTGTGATTCATGCATTTTGCGTTGTAGTCCATTTGCAGTCTTTTCGTGAGAGTTGCTGTCTTAGTTTTATCTCCACTCTAACTTGTTGTTATGAGATTTTAAATGAGAAAGATTACTGTTACTAAGTTAAATATATTAACTTGTTCATCATAAATAAATAATAAACATAACCAAATTTATTATAAGTTTAGGAATGGTGATAAAACTTTTTAGAACTGAAAAAAATATTAATTTTAAAATAAAGTTGAAGACTTCTCAGGAACTCCCTTGGCTTTGTAGGAATAACAAAACTCGTGGTAACGCCAATTGCTGAATCAATTCAGACAAAATAAAAAATTTGGACAGTTTGTTATTGCCACATTTGTGAGAAAAAGATTAATAATGACAAGTTGGATTCAAATAATAGCATTGAAAATCTTTTTCTGTTTGTAGACTCTGCAAGAAATATCAATTAGTACTTAAACAATATTATGTTGAAGATTAAACACTTACCCGGCAGGAGCAATAGGCCTTAATTGCAACTGGCTTGGGGTTCCATCTGATAATCGTTTCTGTCCTCTGGATTCTTGATTTGAAACATTTTTTGTTGGTGTTGATGAACTCTGGAATTGCAATTATTGCTTCTTTAATAAGTTATAAATACTAATAAAGATTAATGAAACAATAATTTGTGCTATAGACGAAGAAATCAAAAGTCTTGTGAAAAATCATTATTTTACAAAGCAGTATATTAATTTTGTTGAGGGGATTATTCTATCACCAGGATTTAGGGAGAAATAAAATGAAACAACACCACATTACAGAAATATTATAAAGCAGAAGATGATATGGAATTTAATTAAGATTTGAGTGGCAATTATTGAAAACGACAATGTTGCATTTGCATTAGTTCTATGTTAGCATAGCTGGGCCGCAAAGAAGATGAACAAATAATAAGAATAACTGAACAGTGACAGTACATATTGCTAGTTTATATGCTCACTGTAATTATCTGTGGTGAAGACGCTTGTCCGGTTGATATTATATTTATTAGGGAACCACTGCTCACTATTGGCTGGGGACATCACAAAACGCAAGATCTTAGTGTAAAAACAGGCTATGAATATAAAATGAATGACACAATACTGTCTGCATCTTTTTTACAATATATCATGATTTTTATTAATGTAAGAGTTACTATAGTGTTATCAACTCTAAAATTTATTGGTGATATTAAACATTTAATTAAATGAAGTTTATCCCTGAAAGATTTAAAAGTTTGTAAAACTGCAAACAAAAACAGGCTGTTCAATACGGCATGAATAAAATTCTAAAGTATAGTGTCAAATACCTTTTGATTGAGATGCATTATAGTACCACTCTGTAGCTGTTGCAGTTGAGTTGCGGTCAAGGGCAGTGACGTTTGTGGTAGACTCCCTGCTGGGGCTATCTGTAATAACATTAATAACAATTTTAAGCCTTTTTCAGAGTCAACTTCTAAGTTTCACCAAGTTTTTTGTTATGTGAGTGAGTCTCCTTATTTGAGTATCAATCATTTCAAGTAAGAATGCAGTCATTTAATATTTATGGTAAAAATGACTATCTAGCTCTTTGATTAACATTAAAATAAAACAATATTGTTCTACTCACTGATACAAATTGCTGAGGTTGTAAATTAGCTAAGCTAGTCTGCCCTGAAGTCAGATCTTGTAGCTGCTGGTATGGTATCAGCATAGTTTGTGATCCAGGCATTGTCCACTGCACAGTATCTCCGCCTTGTATGTGATACTTTATTTCCTTATCGCCCTTATCCGTGCTGTACAATATTTTCTGTGATGCATTTGTACCTTGAGCTGCACAAACAACTGGAGTGGTAGCAGAGTTCACTGTTGTCGTATCAGCAGAAGAGAAGTTTGCTTGAGGAAATGTTAGGCCATTTGGAAGAATCATAGACATGGAAGACGGTACACCACTAAGTCGTAGTTGAGTCACATTCACAGGTTGCATACTTGACAAATCAATCATTTGTGTCCCAAAACTAGGTTGTTGTAGGCCTAAATGTTGGGCAATAGGCAGGGAAGTAAAATTTGTGTTTGATACCTGGACACCAGGTTGCACTATGGGTATTAGCTGCCCGTTTTCTTGGTTTAGCACATACTGCTGTTGTGGTTGGAGGAGCTGTAGTACTGTTGGCTGTCTCACAGTCATCAATGGGGTGGAGGCTGAGGCTACAGAGACGACGGGTGGTATCACAGTGGGGTGAGGGGTGGTTAGAGTAGATTGCGAGGAAAGTGCGACAGTAGACACGGCGGGAGGAGGCACAGGAGGCGGCGCAGCGGTCGTAGTTAAAGTCGGTGGAGGCACATTCAAAGCTGGAGGCGGGCCGCCCGCTTGCGCAGCGCTCCATTGTGCCAGCTCAGCTCTGATCGTCTCTATAAGATTTTGTGCCAATGACCGCGCAGCGGTCAACGCTTCCGACCGAGTGTGATGCAGGGCCAAATGTAAAGGCTCAAATTTATCATTCTTTAACACAGCTACAACACCTGTTTCCGATCTTATGTACTCTAAATTGGTCCCATTCTGTAAAAACGTAAGTAATTAGCTGTGAATTTTCGATAAAACGAAACACAGATGGCAACAATGAAGCGAGAACTTACTGGACCAAGAATTCGTCCTTTTATATCAAATGCTGCAGGGGCATTATCCAGCCCTATGTACACTTTATCTATTAGGCCTCCTGACATAATTTAAGCTAAATATTAGCCAAAATTTACTTAATTTTATAAATATTACACGAAAGCATCATTTTTAGCAGAGTGAAGCTGTGAAGCTCTTTTTTTCGCTTTTTTTCAGAGCATGTATGACAGCTTTATTTATCGTTCATAAACATACTGACTATAAAAAAATATAAAAAAAACAATGTTATATATAAGAAAAAGTTTTATGAAGAAGTAATTTTATAAGCATTCAAAGTAAAACCCTTATCTTCATAAATTAACGAAAAGGCTCATTTTTATCATTCAGTCTGACATGCACAAATTATATAGACGCTGACATGTTTCTGAACGAAAAAGGGGTGCTTGCTGTTTTTCTTTGTTGCAATTTTTACCGGCTCTGGCTTCCTAGGCACAAAATAAAGAGTTTACAGAAGGACCGCTCCCACCATTTTTGAAAATCTATACCTATCCTTGTCTGACTCACTAGGGTTGCTTCTGTATTGATTCTGAATCTAAAAAGGAGTAAGTAGTAAAAGTTAACAATCATACATAAATAAATTCGTTTAAACATACATCGTAACAAGTTTACATGCCTTAGATGCTGCTTAGATGGTAAACAGAGCATCTAATATCCATTTAAAGTCCCGACGCCACACACGACGAAGACAAGATCCTATTGTACCTATACCGTACCTATTATGTTGTAATGTATTCCATTCCTATATGTTATAATGTACTCTATGAACAAGATATAAATATGGTGTGATAGTTATCCCACTAAAAACATAAACGTGTGACATATGATAGCAACCTCCATGCAACGACCGGTGGTCAAGCTGTTGCGTGACAAGACGTTGTCTGTCAGCGGTCTGTCATTGTTTGTAAATTATCTTGCTACCTATGACTGCATTTTATATTGTACTATGTTATTATTATAGTTTCCTTCTTTAAGTTAAATAAAGCCAAGTTCTACTGGTAATCGGTTCGCTTTTATTATATCAATTTATTTAACTTAAAATGTCGGTGGAAACAAAACCGTCGCCACTCACAAAATATCTACGACCTGAAAAATTTGACACCGAACCTGATGCTCAAAAAAGCGCGGGAAACTCTAAACAGGGCGGACGTACTTTTATTTTCGGAAATTTCATTTTAAATTTTTTGCTATATTATTGATCAGTGGAGTGGTGAATTGGTGATAATATTTTATTAGTTTGTATTTGTATAGTATTTGTATATAGTCTTCTAACTCTGGTAAGTTTTTATTTTAATTTTGTATATATGGATACTACATGACCGAGCCCCCCGATCTGAATGTTCCACCGGGGGATTTGGGGTATGACCTGAGTCCCCCTGTGGGTTATAATGTTATTGTTTCTGATAGGGGTGATGGAATGGACACTGATGAATCAATAGCCAGCAGTATAGGCTCTGGATCTCGAAAGAGATTGAAAGTAAAGAAAGTGTGCAAACACTGCAATAGGAAAAGGAAACGGAGTTCTGAGCAGGGTAATAACGAGTTCGATTGCAAATGTTCTGGTCATGATATCAGGCTAAACAAAACATCTACTGATACCGTTTTTAAAAGTCCAGAAAATTTTCCCGCCATCTCTAGTAAAAATGAGAGTGGCAAAAATATTGGTGTCTCCACCTCAGTTCCACTTCCCACTCAAACAGCTGAATTTGGCCGTAAGGAATATGTTTCAACAGACGTATCTCCTTATTTGATTCATGTTCAAAGAACCGAAACTGCTCCTAATGATGGTAGTTACCTGCACCCCCTAACGTTTGGGAACTTTCTTAAAAAAACAAATTTCAGAAACATAATACCAGGAAGTGTTAAACGGATAGGTAGAAATAGATGTACTGTATCTTTTTCAACCTTACATGATGCTAATAGTTTTGTTAACAGTGACAAGCTTAAAGATTTTAAATTAAAAGCTTTCATTCCCACTTTCAATGTCACGCGAATGGGTATAGTACGTGGGGTTCCAGCAGATTGGACACCTGATGAAATCAAGGACAATGTTAGTGTTCCAATTGGTTGTGGCCACATCATCAAAATTAGAAGAATAAATTATAAGGCACAGGTTGACGGTTCAGTCAGCTGGAAACCATCACAGTCAGTAGTATTTACATTTGATGGACAAGTTCTCCCTAAGAGAGTGTATATATGCTACAATGCACTTCCAGTAGAATTATACACATATCCTACTATTCAGTGCTATAATTGTTGCCGTTATGGTCATACAAAGATAAATTGCCGGTCCCGTCCTAGATGTTTTAAATGTTCTCAGGAACATAATGGTGAAGGTTGTAATGTTGACGAAAGCTGTGCTGTGTGCTTAATGTGTTCAGGTTATCATTATGCAACCAGTAAAATATGTCCTGAATTTAATAGACAAAAAGAAATTAAATTAAGTATGTCTCACAACTGCATCTCTTACAACGAAGCTAGTAAACTTCACCCAGCTATATCCAAACCTTATGCTGATGTGCTAGGTTCAAAACAAAATTTAGTAAACAATAACATAAATCATAGTTTAGCTTCATCAAACTCTCAACACACATCATATAAAAAAACTGTATTTATAAAACCTCGTCCGCCCCCGTCAACCATTAAAGGTTATGATCAAAGAACTCACAACCAATTGACCAATGAGTACAATATGCATCTCTCTAGCACTAACGGTACCGCTTATAAACAAAATAAGGAGGTAAATTCTGAAAATAATACAACAATTGATGTAATAATTTCTTTTCTTAATTCTTTGTTGACCAATCATACATTAAAACCGTCCAACGTTGCTATAATAATTGATATTATCACAAATTTAATTAACAATAATAATGGATCTAAAAGTCCTACAGTGGAACTGCAGGAGTGTAGTACCTAAAAAAAGTGACCTAATTTATATAATTAATAAACATAAAATAAGTGTAGTTGCCTTGTCCGAGACATGGCTGAAGACTGGTTTTCTGTTTGGGATTCCTGGTTTTACTTGCCTCAGGGAAGACCGCACAGATGATTATGGAGGAGTTGCAATTCTTGTTAAGAATAATATATCTTTTCAACGACTGTCACTTCCCACACATAACTTGAAAGATATTAATGTTATAGGTATAAGATTATACAATGGTGTCTCAATTATTTCTGTATATATTCCTTATCCATCTTCTAGCATTATTGATAATGAAGTTGTCCCATTAATAACTAGTGTAAAAAGTCCTTTTTTACTTCTTGGGGATTTCAACTGTCACCACCGTTCATGGGGTTGTGGTACCACAGATAATAATGGTGAACATTTTTTGGATATTCTTGATCAACATAATCTGTGTATTTTAAATTCTGGAATTCCTACTCGTCGTACTAAACCTACTGAAAGTTTAAGTGCGGTAGATCTATCTATTTCTAATCCAGGATTAGCTTCTGCGATTTCTTGGTATCGCCTCAATTCAACATTTGGCAGTGATCATTTCCCCCTTGTTATTTGTACCCTTATAAAAACTCCTTCTGGTTCTAATTACAATCCTCGTCTTAAACATAGATTAACTCAATCTGAAAGCGACTGGGAAAAATTTAAAAGTATAGTCCATGGCAAAACTATTGACTTGCCTAACATTAGTCAGTCGGGAGTAACAACCTGTACTGAAGCATTAGCTAAATGCCTTATAGAGGCAGCCGATGAAACATTTCATAGAAAAGGTACTTCCTCAGGATTAATCCCTTCCCCGCCTTGGTGGGATCATGAGTGTACTGCGGCTATCAAAACACGAAAGGAGATGGAGAAAATATATAAACAGAACATGACAGATGAAAATTACGAACAACTGCGTAAGGTTCTTGATAGCACCAAAAACTTTCTTAAACAAAAGAAAAGAAATGGGTGGTTATCTTTTTGTACATCACTTTCTCCTAACACATGTCCGTCTGAGGTGTGGCGTAAGATTAAACGATTCAGATCAGCTTTTAACTCCTCATCTTCAGTACTTCTTGATCCTGCCATAGCGGATAGTTTTATGGATCGGTTGGCGCCTCCAACGGTGTCAGAGTCATCCGATTCTGTTTCATTTAACTTGCCATTGACATACTCTACTCTCACTGATTCTTTCTCCCTTACGGAACTTAAAAGGGTCTTAGGCAATGTAAAAGACAGCTCTCCAGGTGAGGATGGTATTCCATATTCATTTTTTGTAAATCTGACTGATGAGACTTTAACATATTATTTAAAATTGGTAAACGAGGTTATGTCCACGGGGGAGGTCCCACTTTCCTGGAGGACACAAATTGTCGTTCCGATATTGAAACCAGGAAAGCCTTCGAGTGAACCGGGGTCTTTCCGACCAATAGCATTAAGTGCGATATTAAGCAAATTGGCGGAGCACTTGGTTAAAAATAGATTGGAATGGTACATTGAAAGTAATCAATTATTATCCAACAGTCAGTTCGGTTTCCGGAAAGGAAAAAGTACCATAGACAATATTAGTATTTTAACTTCTGACATACATTTAGCTTTTTCTAAAAATAAAGTAGTTTTAGCAGTATTTTTAGATATTCATTCCGCATATGATAATGTCAATGTTAATAAGTTAATACAAAAATTAAAAGACCTTAAAGTTCCCGAAAACCTCACAAAATTTATATATTTTATGCTTTCAGAAAGACATATCCACTTAGATCTCCCTGATGGCACTAGGCTAACTAGAGTACTTGGTAAGGGTCTGCCACAAGGCTCAGTTTTAAGTCCTTTGTTATATAACATATATGCTAGTGACTTAGAACGTTCACTAAATAATATTCACATTCTTCAGTACGCTGACGATCTACTCCTTTACTATGTTTGTCAATCACCCGTAGATGCTTGTAGAGTTTTGAACTTTTCTTTGACTTTGCTTAAACAATGGTTGGACAAAAATGGATTAGAGTTGTCGGTTGGAAAAAGCAGTGTGGTATTGTTTACAAGGAAACGAATTGCACCGGACGTCAACGTTCTATACGACGGAACTCCAATTGAAATAAAAGATCATGTTAAGTTTCTAGGGGTTATGTTGGATTCAAAGCTTACTGGCATCCAACATTGCGAATATGCTGTTTCTAAATGTGAAAAGGCTTTGAATATGATGAGGTGTTTGTCAGGCGTGTGGTGGGGTGCCCATCCAACTTCGCTTAAGCTGATTTACAACGCATTAATAAGGAGTATTCTTGAATACGGAACGTTTTTGCTCCAAGGCGGCAACAAAGCCGCTTTTCAAAAACTAGATATTATCCAACACAAAGCAATGAGACTGATCCTAGGTACTATGAAATCTTCGCCTATTAATGCCATGCAAGTGGAATGTGTCGAACCTCCTCTTAGTTTAAGGAGGCAATTACTCAGTGATAAATTTGTAATTAAAGCATATCAGTTTTCAAATCACCCTCTGTTCCCAAAACTACAAATCTTAGAAGAATACTTAAACTCACTTAGTTACTGGAGACACAAACCCCCAATATGTCTTTCTATTAGTTATAAAAAACTGCTAGCCTTAGAGGCACCCATTTATCGGTCTCACGTCTTACCGCTATTTAAAAGTAGTTTAGAATCTCTGTTCTTGGAACATAACATTTGTTATAATATTGGTATTAATAGAGACGATATAGAAGCAAATACTCTTTTCAACCATAATTCCCATGAACATTTTAGAAATGCAAATTTCATCTTTACAGATGCTTCAAAATCGTCAGCCTCTGAAAAAGTAGGAGTAGGTGTGTTCCATGCCCAGCTCAATATAGTTCAAAAAATTAAATTACCTCCTGAAACTTCGGTATTTACGGGGGAATGTTTTGGTATATACAAAGCCTTGGAGTACATTATTTTAATGAAACTTAATAACACAGTTATATTTACTGATTCAAAAAGTGCATTACAGGCTATAGAAAAATTTCCTTTCAAAATGAAACCCTGTTATCCAATTATTTGTGACGTTAGGGAAAATCTTTGGAAATGTAAATATTTAAATTATACAGTTACTTTGGCTTGGATTCCAAGTCATCAAGGCATTAGTGGGAATGAAAGAGCGGATCAATTGGCTAAAGAAGCGGTGGAATGTGGTGACCTACATCCCTACCTCAACTACTGCCATGATTTGACTTCTTTACCTAAAACTCATTTAACAAATTCCTGGAGACAACTTGTTGAAAAAACTTCTCTTAATAAAGGCAAAATATATTTTAGTTTACAACCTAGCATTCCCATAAAACCCTGGTACAACAAATTAGAATGTAACAAAACCTATGTCAGCATGATCACGCGTATGCGTCTTGGCCATGTGTGCACCCCCGCTCATCTGGCGAGGTTGCATATCGTGACCAGTGACCTGTGTGATTGTGGAACTGATGTTGGAGACCTCGACCATATATTCCTTTCTTGTCCTCTATATGATCACTCCGTTTTCTTCAACTCTCTGTTAGCACTTGATGTTCCCTTTCCTACCCGTATGTCCTGCCTATTGATGTATCCTTGTAAATATTACAATGCATTATCATCCTTTATCGATCTTAATAATATTAAAATTTAATATGTATTATTTATTTTATACCTACTTATTGTATCCATACTATTTCCATTCAACTCATGTTTATTTCCTTATAATATCTACGAACCTGATCCAACTCCTCTGATCCTTTTTTCTCCCCTTATTTGCTATTATTATTATCATCCCTGTTTCCCTACCTTTTAATATTTGTCATTGGCAAAATAGTAAAACTCAATTGCCACAAAAAAAAAAAAAAAAAAAAAAAACCTGATGCTCAAGATTCCGATTCAAAATGGATCTATTGGAAGTCGACCTTCGAAAGTTTCCTTGCGGAAGAATGCACTAAAGGTACTCCCGACAATCTTAAGCTAAAAATCTTAGTGAATCACTTGTCAGCCTCAATTTACAAGTACGTGAAGGCTTTCCAGAATTTTGACGATGCCTTGAAGGCTTTAGACAGTATCTATGTGAAAGCGAAAAACACGATACTCGCCCGCCATGTCCTGTTCAATAGGAAGCAACGAGCTGATGAATCTATAGCTGAATATGCAAGGGCTTTGCGTTTATGTGCGCAAGACTGCAGTTTTGAAGCCGTTACCGCTAAAGCACATGAAGAAGAGGCTATTCGCAGCGCCCTCATTTCTGGAATCCAGTCTAAAAGAATAAGGGAACGCCTCCTGGAAAACAGTAAACTTTCCCTGGATGAGACGCTCAACCAAGCTATCACCCTCGAGACTGCGGAAAAGGATTCCATCACTATAAGTAGCAACGCCGGCAACATGTTTCAACAACTTAGCTCTATCAACTCCAACCCAGAACCATCCAACTTAGCCGCAGCCAAGCCCTCGCCAGCGCGCTATGTTCCCTCTTCTGCTCCTACTCCTGCCTATAGATCAACACAATCAACGAGACACTGTTTCTTCTGCGGAGGGAACGTACATCAGAGGTTTAAGTGTCCAGCGAATAATGTCTTTTGTCAACTTTGCTCGAAGAAAGGCCACTTTGCGAGCGTTTGCCGGTCAGCAAACTCCAGCAACGCTATCCCTGCTGACGGAATTGTAGAGAGCGTCATCTCCGACGGTCCATCTTGCAGTGGGGCTATTTCTGCCGCTTCCCCATCAAGTTTGAAGAGTGCGACCATTCCCATAACTGTAAATGACTACAAAGCAGATGCACTAATTGACACAGGCAGTTCGGTGAGTTTCATTAACTCCCAAATTGCACGTTTGATGAAGTTGCGTCAAAGACCGAGCAAACAAACTATCAATCTCGCATCGCTCAACCATATCTCATTTGTCGAGGGTGTGTGCTTCGCCACCATTACAATGAAGGATCACGTATACAAACATAGACCTCTACTCGTCGTAAACAACCTCTGTGCTGATGTAATCGTGGGCCATGATCTACTAAGAGATCACTCAAAACTCGAATTCATGTTTGGCGGCCCGAAAGAACCCTTGGAAATATGTAACGTGCTAGAAGCTTCTGTACCACCAGCATCTGTTTTCACAAATCTCATGCACGATATCAAGCCGATCGCCGTCAAAAGTAGACGTTATAGCAAGGAAGACGAAGAGTTTATCACGCAAGAAGTGGACAAACTAATCAAAGACGGGATAATAGAATCGAGCATCTCACCCTGGAGGGCGCAAGTTCTAGTAGCAGGTGGAGGGGCTCATAAGAAGCGTTTAGTAATTGATTACTCGATGACAATTAATAAATACACAGAGCTAGACGCCTACCCCCTGCCTCACATTGAAAAAGTTGTAAGTGACGTCTCGAAATACAAAATATTTAGTCAAATTGATTTAAAATCTGCTTATCACCAAATCTCGATCCTCCCGACAGAGAAAATATACACTGCATTTGAAGCTTGCGGAAAATTGTATCAATTTACCAGAATACCTTTTGGCGTGACCAATGGGGTAGCCGCGTTTCAGCGCGCGCTCGAATTTGTCATATCTACAGAGAAATTGCATGGCACGTTTACATATCTCGATGACGTCACAGTTTGTGGCAAGACGCAGGCCGAGCACGATCACAATTTGAAAAGGTTCTTGGATGCTGCGAAAAGGTACGGCCTAACCTTAAATGAACAAAAGAGCGTCTTTAACAAAACTAAAATCGATCTATTGGGATATACAGTTGAAAATAATATAATAAAACCGGACAGCGATCGGCTTAAACCCCTACTCGAGTTGCCCGCACCTACAAAGACGCGAGAGCTAAAAAGGGTCCTCGGGTTATTCGCCCATTACGCCAAGTGGGTCGACAGATTTTCAGAGAAATTAAAACCACTTACCAATGTAACCACTTTCCCATTGTCCCAAAACGCTCTACAATGTTTCGAACAGCTCAAAGACGATATCAAAAGAGCTACCCTCATGGCAGTCGATGATAACGAGATCTTCACGGTAGAAACTGACGCTTCGGACTTCGCTTTAGCAGCTACGCTATCGCAACAAGGGCGCCCTGTTGCCTTCTTTTCTCGCACGCTATCAGGTTCTGAATGCAAGCATTCGTCGATAGAAAAAGAAGCGAGCGCAATAGTAGAGAGTCTGAAGAAATGGAGACATTACTTGATCGGGAGACACTTTCTTTTGATAACGGATCAACAGTCAGTCGCATACATGCTCAATCAGGACCACAATAGCAAGATCAAAAATGAAAAGATTATGCGTTGGCGGTTGGAGTTATCATGCTATAAGTACGACATCATATACAGGCCAGGTACTGAAAACACCGCAGCCGACGCTTTTTCCCGCGTGTGTGCGTATATGAACACGAACAAACTACGAGAACTTCATAACGCACTATGTCACCCTGGTGTAACCCGTATGTTTCATTGGGTTCGATTCAAGAATCTTCCTTACTCGGCAAAAGATGTCAAAGAAATGACGGCGTCCTGCCCAATCTGCGCTGAGATTAAGCCTCGATTTATGAAAGTTAGTGGCCACTTAATCAAAGCTACGTCCCCGTTTGAACGTATCAATATTGACTTCAAGGGGCCCTTGCCTTCAAACACTCCGAATAAATATATACTCACGATCATTGACGAATACAGTCGCTTCCCCTTTGCCTATGCTTGTCGTGATATGACATCAGCCACGGTTATTAGCTGCTTGAAAGATCTCTTCCAAACCTTCGGCCAACCGCTCTACGTCCACAGCGATAGAGGGTCGTCGTTCATGTCGGAGGAGTTCAAAGCTTTCCTGAGAGACTCAAACATAGCGTCATCGAGAACGACACCCTATAATCCCCAAGGGAATGGACAAGTGGAGCGCCTAAATGGCACCTTATGGCGTACGATCCAACTCAGTCTGCGCGCCAAGGACCTGCCAATTGAAAATTGGGAGAGAGTCCTAAAGGACGCATTACATTGTGTACGCTCTCTTCTCTGCACTTCAACAAATGCCACCCCGCACGAAATACTGTTCGCCTACCCAAGAAGGTCTCCGAATGGCGATTCTCTACCCTCATGGATGATCCCGGGCCCCGTATTAATGAAAAAATATGTGCGGCAGGCTAAGACAGATCCCCTAGTCGAGGAAGTGGAACTCTTAGAAAGTAATCCCCAATATTCCTACATCCGTCGGGGAGATGGCGAAACTGCTACAGTTTCAAATAGAAGGCTGGCTCCGTTTCCCATCGACGCTGAAGATGAACCTGGAAATCAGGAAGAACAGAATCAGCCTTCCACAGTGGAACAAAGGGAACCCTACTCGACTCCGCCTAATGAAATGGCTCACAATGGTGGCCTACGTAGATCTCACCGTGCCAGAAAACTTCCAACCCACCTTAGTGACTTCGTGGTAGATGGTAGGAATGATAACTCAAGCGGGGGAGAATGACATATGATAGCAACCTCCATGCAACGACCGGTGGTCAAGCTGTTGCGTGACAAGACGTTGTCTGTCAGCGGTCTGTCATTGTTTGCAAATTATCTTGCTACCTATGACTGCATTTTATATTGTACTATGTTATTATTATAGTTTCCTTCTTTAAGTTAAATAAAGCCAAGTTCTACTGGTAATCGGTTCGCTTTTATTATATCAACGTGAAAAGGCACTAAGTAAGTTCGACGAAAACATAAAGGTAAAAAAGGTGCAAAGTTCAGCGAAAAATAGTTGAAATCTAAATGGGTTACAAGTTCCATAAATTTTTTCGTTCAAGAACTTCAAATAATTAATATTTTCTTAGATGTTGAATTTATAACTTGTCATCTTCAAAAATTGAAAAACCTTTATAACGCAAGAACTGTATCAAGCAATAGTGGTAACTATTTTGAAAACAAGAAAATGTATTTAAATACCTATGATGTGTTTTTATCGTATATAGGTAAATAAAAAAATATAAGTAGTTTAATAGTCAAAGTCAAATTTGTTTATTCAATTTAGATTGGTTTTTACAATACTTGTGAACGTCATAGAAGCTACGCTATCGAGATGTAAACAGGTTCATATTTGTTTCTGGCGCAGCTGTTCTTCATAGTCTTTTCTTGCACTCAAGAATATCGTTTTTCAGCTTTCTTTTTCTGGGAGAATTTGCTGAAACGTGAGTTGCTATTTGTGAATTTGAGTCACATTTAACTTTTTCATATTGTGTACAAGATTCATTAGTCTCCACAGTTGCTTGCGATTCTTCATTTAAATTTTTTTTGACAGGTAGCAAAAGTTTGGGAACCGAACTGGACAGTTCGGTTCGATGTCTTGATTATAGAATTGGTTTCGAAATGGGCCTCACAAACTCGAAGATATGTAGACCATTTGTTGCGTACATCTTCTCGATCAATTAAACTTATCCATAAGGTTCGTCTGAAAAAAAAATCATTTGATTTTTAAAATGAACTAGTTAGTTTTGCAACGAAAATAGCCTATGGCACTCCTACGATTAAGACGTTAAAATAAATAGGTATACGCATAATCGTGCGTGGTTCGTTTTCTCCTGAACTTGGCTGGCACACTGCCGTGCGTCAATAAAAACTTTACTGCAAGTAAAATGTTATTTGGGGTAAGTATAATGACTGGCGTTCTCTCCCAAACTTGGCAGGCACACTGCCGTGCGCCTAGATAAAGAAAACTTTACTGCAAGTGAAATGTTATTTGGGATTTATTGATTGGCGTCCTTTCCTGAATTTGGCTGGCACACTGCCGTGCGCTTAGATGAAAAAAAAATACTGCAAGTAAAATGTTATTTGGGGTTTAATGACTGAAGTCTCTAAAATGTAAGTAGGATTTCATAACACTGCTAAAATAAAAGAAAATGCAACGACAACTTTTACTTGAAAATTCGTCAACATGTCTTGTCCTTGTGGCTGTGTTCGCTGAACCGCCAAGAAGTTTTGAGAATACTATAACATCTAAATAAGGACCATAGAACCCAATTACTGGCGTTTTACCACAACCAGCTAACTATAAGATGAATGTGTATGGTTCATCGTCGTTATCAAAGCGGCTAGTCCCAAAAGTACCTATAGTCGGATTTTTAATTAGACGAAGTAATCTGACAGTTGCTAATGTCACTTAGTGAAATAATGCTGCCATGTTCAATGTAATAGTGATGTGTTCTATTCGTTCATTCACAGGAATGAATGATGATGAATGAATACTTTGGTATAATTTGTCGATAGCTTCGGTGTTATATATTTATAATCATATTTTTATAGATGAAACTCGGTTTGTGGCACTATTTTGACTAGAAAACTGCAACGCAATGTTAACAATATTAGAAAATCCAAGATGGAGGCCAACTTTTTTGCTTAAGGGTCGATTTTGATGAAATATGGTTTTTGGCATTATTTTGACCAGAAAACTGCAATGCAATGTTAACAATATAAAAAAATCCAAGATGGCGGCCAACTTTATTTGTTTGTGAGGCGATTTTGATGAAACTTGGTTTTTGGTACTATTTTGGAAAGAAAACAGCAACGCAATGTTAAAAATATTAACAAATCTAAGATGGTGGCCAACTTTTTTGTTTGTGGGTCGATTTTGATGGACCGCAATGTTAAAAATGATAAATGGTCAAAATGGTTGCCAATTTTATTTTTTAAGGGTTACATACCCAAAGGGCTAAAACGGGACCCCATTACTAAGACTCCGCTGTCCCTCTGTCTGTCCGTCTGTCTGTCTGTTACCAGGCTGTATCTTATGAACCGTGATAGATACAGTTGTAAATTTCACAGATGATGTATTTCTTTTGCCGCTTTAACAACAAATATTAAAAACAAAATAAAATGAAATATAAATTTTCAAACAAATCAAATTTGTTGTATAGGGACAACAAACGTTTTTTTTTTTGCCGTTTTGGCAAGTTGACCGATACCGACACCTGTATAGGTATTTACGTAAGTACGGAAAGTTACAATTTAAGACCCCGGTATTGTAAAATTAAATAAAATAATTAATTCGGGGTGGCATATTAGGGGTAAGAAGTATGAAAATATAATATTCTACAAGCTTTTATGTATTTTCACCTGTCCCTGTGTCTGTCTGTCATGAAGTCATGCAAGGTTGACCTATTTCCTGCTTGACGTTTGAATGGGCTAAAATTTTGTATGTTGGCAGGCTTGGCTCCAGACGAAATAACTGTTGAACGGTCAATAGTACACCCACAAAATTTAGTTCAATGACGACCGATTTGACGCAGGGGTAGGATACCTGCCTTCTGCGCCAGAGGTCTCGGGTTCGATCCCCGAACAAGCCAAATATTTGTGTGCATGAACGTCTATTTGTCTTGGTCTGAATGTTTTCTATGTATATTAAGTATGTATTTACAAACAAAAAGTATTTAAGTATATATTTATCCGTTATCAAGCTTTCCATGACACAGTTTTTTAATGAAATTTATATGGGCTTAGATAATTGGTATGATTGTAAGAAATTATTTATATTTATTTATTTATAATGATGAAAGCCAATCCCAAATTACACCACGACCTGGCTACTGCACCCAGGGTTGGCTCCAGGCGAGAAAACTCCTTAACGCTTAACGATTTTTTAATATTTTTAACATTGCGTTGCTGTTTTCTTTCCAAAATAGTACCAAAAACCTAGTTTCATCAAAATCGACCCACAAACAAAATGTGCCTAAATGGCACAACTAGTATTCGAACCCGGGACACGATATCGGTAGCCCGGTGTTCTAACCACTCCATAGGCTACCGAAAGAACTATACGTGATATTTATATAATTATAAATAAATATAATATTTTTGTTTCATTCATTCACTTTGCCGCGTCACTATTTATTTTTCGTCAAAACCTGACAACCCAGTAAACGTCAGATTACTTCGTCTAATTAAAAATCCGACTTTAGGTATACTCACCTACCAACAAGAGAAAACAGTTTGACATAACTTACCTTTCAATATCGTTTGGAAATTTAAAGAACGTGTATGCACAGTTTTTAGTCGTATTTAGACAACCAAATACACTGCAACTGTAATAATATTGGTTATTAATTTTTGTTAATTACATTTGTCACAGTGACACGAAGCGGCGCGGACGTGAAGTGATCAATTAAATGCTCTTTGGAACTTGCGATCACTGACCTCTTTGCGATACTCGCGACTGAGTACTGTCCCAAACTGTCCCATTTTGCCTGTATATGTGACGTCTATGTGTGCGTGACGAAAATGGCACTTTGTTCTAACTAAAGTCGGATTTTTAATTAGACGAAGTAATCTGACGTTTCGAGGATTCGCTATTGGTACTATTTTGGAAAGAAAACAGCCACGCAATGTTAAAAATATTAAAAAATCCAAGATGGTGGCCAACTTTTTTATTTGAGGGCTAAGAAACTCTGTTTTTGGTACTATTTTGACAAGAAAACAGTAACGCAATGTTAAAAATCGGCCAAGTGCGAGTCGGACTCGCCCATGAAGGGTTCCGTACCCACTTAACGTACCGATTACATACACCTAGCAAAAATACCACTATAATTTTTCGCCAGAAAAAATAACTTTGTTTTTCATAGTGTTCGTATGAATGACAAAGTTATATTTGCGGTTTTCGAAAATGTGTTATATCTCAAAAACTTGTAAAGCCTACTTAACTGTGATAGTTTTCCTTTTAACTTCGTCATTTATACAACTATTGTGATTTTTTTCACGTATCCAAAAACAACCATTTGGCTGGAAGGGGGTGGGGACACTTGACTTTAACAAAATTTTGCACTTTAAAGCATAATAATTAACAAACGGATGCCTCAATCAAAAAACTGTTTTCAAAAACCCGCAATATCTTTAAAATTGCTATCCACTGACAACCTTTTTTTTTTTTTTTTTTTACAGTACAGTACAATACAGTATACAGTCTTTTCGTATACCGCTAACGGCATGTTGGACTCAGTCAGACAAGGCCTGTCTCTCGCCGCGCCCAGCCCTCCCGCCAAGCCTAATAGGCTTCGCGTCAGGGCTGGGTGGTTCTAACCCCTGCCCCGCCCCCTGACAAGCTCGAAAGCTCGACAGGAGGCGGGGCAGGAGGAGAGAGCCTCCTCTCAATCTCCCCATAAGGTTACCCACTCCGGGTGGGCTGACCGGATGGGGCGGTCGAGAGCAGGCACCACTACCAACTAAACCCCTCACTACTTGCTCTCCGCCGTCAGTTTTATCCACTGACACCCTACACTATGGGGTAGACAAGAAAAAAAAAATACATCTCCACTTCACGTGTAGGGGAGGTAACCGAAAAAAAATATATTTTCAAAATTTTACTTCACCACTTTGTCGGCGTGATTTATGTTTATAAAATTCATGCCAAATTACAGCTTTCTAGTACTAAGAGTCTATGAGCTAGGCTGGGGACAGACGGACAGACGGACATGGCGAAACTATAAGGGTTCCTTGTTGACTACGGAACCCTAAAAATGAGAAATGGTTAAGATGGTTGCCAAATTTATATTCTTAGGGTTCCATACCCAAAAGGTAAAAACAGGAACCTATTACTAAGACTCCGCTGTCTGTCTGTCTGTCACCAGGCTGCATCTCATGAACCGTGATAAAAAGGTTGTTTTCAGGTTTTAGATGGTTGTTTATAGTTTTAAACGTTGTTGTTTGTTGGTTGTTTTACAACTCATGCCAGCCGTGCCAGTGATTTTTTTAAATAGATAGAAGAAAAATAAGATTTTAGTAGGGGATCGGACTGTTATTGATATGTAAATATTTAATAGTACCTACCTAACATTCAAAAATATACCATTGAAGACTAACAAAAGTGAACAAAAATATTCAAAATGTTGATTAATAAGCAAGTAATGAGTTGCTGAATTGTGAAAAACTGTGTCATTTGCTATCTCTTTCTAAAACGAAATTTTATATGGCGGGAGTATGGCGCTAAGCACATCGTCATGTGTGTCTACCGCTGTCCTTGTCTAATAAGGAAGTTTGATGAGCTATATCTCCGAAAATATGGAAATTATTTGAAACTATATACCTGGGTCGTATTTCTCATATATAAAAACATTTTAAATTTTAATTTATAAAAATCAGTCCGATCCCCTTTTATATGTATATCACAGAAGATATCGACAAATTATAATAAAGTATTCATTCATCATCATTCATTCCTGTGAATGAACGAATAGAATACATCACTATTACATAGAACATGGCAGCATTATTTCACTAAGTGACATTAGCAACTGTCAGATTACTTCGTCTAATGTATAGTATTATATTATCTGTGGTCTAATTAAAAATCCGACTATAAGCGGACTCTCTGCTAGGGCGACCGCCCGCCCGCGTAGTTACTTTGTGTCCTAGGCCTTGTGCTGTGCGCTTCGAGCAACGCGGGCCTTCCGTCTCGGAAGGGAGTAGGCATACGAAGCATTTCCCCTCTGTCAAAGTACCTACTAGCCCAAGTGGGCATAGGCGTTTATAAAAACTAGTTGCACTCAGATCTTTTACTAGACCGAGTCCAGTCGCGCAAGTGAACGCCGCAGTATTAAAAATGCCGAATTGCTCAGTTTTTTGCTGTAGAAAAAAGGTCTGGAACATCAAGTTAACAAAAAGATGGTGTAACATTTCACATGCAAGTAAATTCTGATCATATTATTGCTATTTAATTACATTTAAATACCAAATTCGCATATTTTATTCTTAAATTGTTGACGGATTTGTTCAGCAACATCAAGTCCGCTCGCCCATATAACTCTGTCGAGCAAATATGACGCCTGCAGTTTATACTCTTCTCTTTCACTCGATTCCGCATGCTCGGAGAGTGAGAAGGACGGGTATAACCTGCAGCTGTCATGTTAGCTCGACCGGTTTATACACATTTCAGATCGGTCGCGCGATAAATCCGACTTCTCGCCGACGATGGGCAACACAGTGATGTTACCGTTACATGTCATAATGTTTGTCGATAAATTTGAGTGGCAGTTGGCGACGCGACGAGACGTTATTTATTCATATGTACAAATGATTGTTATCATGGTTTCATATGAACTATAGTACGTTATTATTATTGGGTTACCTAGCATGTAATTAGAATAAACAAAAACCGATCAAGAGCAAGTCAGACTCGCGTACTACTGAGGGTTCCGTAACATCAAGTATGATATGAATGAAGACACGGCGGTGTAGAATATACGTTATAAAAATAATAGGCCCGTCCGATCGATTACGACCACGGCGGCCTATTTTTTTTTTGGATAAAATATGATAAAAGCATTATGATTTCATTGTTTATTTATCGCACTTTTTGTGTTTACAGCTTCCATAAAAATCCTGAATTAAAGAATTCATGGAAAAGTTTTTGCAATAATAAGCAAACCTGGGATCTCAAGCGGAGCAGTGTAATTTGCTCGACCCATTTCATGTCATCCGATTTTCAAGCCCTTCCAAAGAAAAGGAGAATAATAACGGAGAATTCAATATGTACCAAATTTAATAACAGACTGCATTTTTGCCGCAAGTCTTCTAAGTATTCTCGGTGTTTTAATAAAGTCACAAAATTGCATCTCAATGTTATACTTATTTTCCAGAGCCATTCATAACCCATTGAACCATCTTACAATACTGCTGGATCTACAAGTTCAGCTATGCCTAACATGTTGACATATTTGATTTCTTGTTTAGTTGAAAATGGTTTACTGTTACTGTTGCGGACTCTTTTCTGCAACCTTTTTCTATTTAAATTATTTTTTTAAGTATTACTTTTTGTCATTCATTACCATAACAACGTATATAAATAAACATGTCAGATGGAAAAAAGGTGTGAATTTTATTGCAACAGTTTAAAGTCTTTTTAATTCCGATAAATTTATATTGAAATGTTATCGTGCGCATCTTAATAGAGCGACGGTAACATAGTGGTCCTTCGAGCCGGATGATCCAGTGCCTCCGACCGCCCGACATAAGAACCCGAACCGAACCATGTCGCGGCCGGTCACACGGCTTTACGCCAAGAACTCGATAGATCCGATCCCCGAACCAGCACAACCCGAACTACCGACATCGACCCCTGCTTCTGCCAAACCCGTACCCGTATCGGCTAATATAAAATCTCGAAGCGAAAACAATTCCGTAAGTCACCGCACTGTCCGCTCCAACGCGAGTAGCGTTGTAGTTAGAGCCAAAGAGGCCGAACTAACGGCGGCCAGAAAGTTAGCCGAAGCCACGAGAAAAAAGGCAGAAATAGAACTTAATACGGAACGAGACCTAATACAAAAAGAACTTGAAGTCGAACTCGCACGCTTGAATAGCGGAAGCCACCGCTCTGGATCTAGCCGCTCAAATCACAGTCACGTTCAGGAATGGCTGTCAACCGAGTTTCATCCACATGAACAAGAAGAACCCAGCGTCGATTCCCCGAACCCACCATTAGAACCAGAGGTACGCATTGCTTATCCCGTGCAAAGAACTAAGCCAAGATATGAAATGAGGAATGAACGCGCACACCCCGAACCAAGTGACATTCAGCTCTTAGCACGAGAAATTGCGAATCTAAGGCGACCATCTGAACCCAAAGAATTACCATTTTACAATGGAAGCGTAAATGAATGGCTATCATTTAAAGCTGCCGTCATGGAAATTCAAGCTACTGTGACCCACAATGAACTCATATCCAAACTTCGTCGTTGCCTGAAAGGAGAAGCTCGCATAACTGTTGCCTCGCTACTAGACACTCACGTTCCACCCAGCGAAATAATGGAAGCCCTCGAACTACGATTTGGCCTTCCTGATTTGATCTTGCAAGAGGAGATACAAGCGCTCAAAGACCTTCCTAGGCTGATGGACAACACGGAACAGCTAAGCAAATTTGCCTGTAAAGTACGCAACTGCATTTCCACGATCAAGGCTTTGAACAAACCGCATCATCTTCTGAACACCGAACTACTACGAACATTGAAGCAGAAAATTCCTCACCTAAAATCTAGATGGATTTCATACGCTGTAGAACACGAACACAGCGACGAACCTGAACTTGTGAAGCTATCCGATTTTTTGAAGAAAGAAGCCCAATCTGCATCGAAATACTGGTTACACGAGCCGACCCGAACTTCACTGAAACCGAACTATCCGAATAGAACCCACTTTGCAGAAATTGAAGATGACGACCAAGAACACTGTTACGCTGCGAACCAGAACAATGAACCCTCTGAAACGAACTGTCCTCACTGCAAATCGACAACACACCTGCACCTTAAGGACTGCGACCAGTTCTTACGTCTCACAAATGACGATCGATGGAAACGGGCGCAAGAAGCCAGACTTTGCTTCAAACCCTGAAGTCGAGACATCGTAGGGAGAACTGCAGGGCCCGACCTTGCGGCGTCGACGGTTGTCGTATGTCGCACAACCGATTGCTCCACTCTTCGACGTGTCGACGACCAGAAACGTCAGCCTGCATCAATCCATCGACTTCCGATAGTCAAGAGACCCCAGAACCGATAGCTGCGAAACCACTGAACGAGATTACGGCATGCAGCGGAACCAACCGTAGATCTCAAGTTTTATTGAAAATAATACCGGTAGAAGTACGAGGACCTACGTCTTCAAAACAAACTTACGCACTTTTAGACGGAGGGAGCACTTTGACCTTAATGAAGCAAGAACTTGCTTCTGAAATCGGACTTACAGGAACCAGTGACCCGTTGACCTTAGCTGGCATAAACGCTATTACTCAAGAACCAGAATCTGAAAATGTCGATGTCCAGATCATGGGACCGTCCAACATACCATTAGAACTCTATGGTGTTCGGACAGTTAGACGGCTGCCGATTGGACCACAGACGGTAGCAGACATGGACAAATACACCCACCTGCAAGATCTACCGAGCACGGGACTTTGCTACGAACATGCGGTCCCTGAACTGCTCGTGGGACAAGACAACTGGCATGCGATAGTATCCAGGGAGACCCGTCATGGCAAAAGAAATGAACCCGTGGCCTCCTTGACAGCCCTCGTTTGGGTTATTCATGGGTTTTCTCAACCATGCCACAACACCGTCCATTTCGTCGGACATGCCGAAGAAAAGATGCATGACTTGATCATTGACTATTTCAAAATCGATTCCCTTGGAGTAACGAACAAGATAAAGCAGAGTAAAGAAGATGAAAGAGCACTCGAGATCCTCCAACGTACAGCTAGAAGAGTTGAAGATGGCAAAAGATGGGAAGTGGGACTATTGTGGCGTGATAATGAACCTACCATGCCGAATAGTTTCCATTATGCCTCTAAAAGACTGCACTCCGTTGAACGAAAAATGGACAGAGATCCGGCGTATGGCCAGAAATACAAAGAGAACATGGACAATTTCCTGCGCAGTGGCTATGCTGGACCCTGTACCCCAACGCAGTCTCCGAAGAAGTGGTACCTTCCGCACTTTGGAGTTACAAACATCAATAAACCAGGAAAATTAAGAATTGTCCACGATGCTGCCAGTAAAGTACAGGGAGTATCACTGAACGATAAATTACTTACTGGACCTGATATGCTTCTATCACTGTTAGCAATCCTTTTAAAATTCAGAGAAGGTAAAGTGGCTGTGTCCGCAGATATCAAGGAAATGTTCCTTCAGATACGTATCAGACCTGAAGATCGTCCTGCCCAACGATTTCTGTGGAGAGAATTTGACAGAAAAGGCGCCATGAATGAATTCGAAATGAAATCTGTGATCTTTGGAGCAACTTCTTCACCAGCGACTGCAATATTTGTCAAAAATAGGAATGCTGAAGACTTCGCTGAAGGATACCCAGAAGCCGTGGACGCAATAAAGACCCGATTCTACATGGACGATTACCTACACAGCTTCCATTCAGAAGAAATAGCGCAGAAAACAGTAAAGGAAGTTGCGCACATAAACCAAGAAGGAGGTTTTACTTTGACACAATGGATATCGAACAGTGAAACCGCCCTACTAGATATTGATGTTTCAAGAAGAGGCACAGGCGGAGTAAATATCGATTTCAACACCAACGTCAAGATCCTTGGTTTAAGATGGAACCCGTCTGAAGACACCTTGGGCTTCAACCTAAACCTTTCGAAGTTGCCACCAGAAATTATCGATCACACAAGACGGCCGACAAAACGCGAAGCACTGAGAGTCGTTATGAGTGTGTTTGACCCTCTCGGGCTTTTGACACCGATTTTAATACAAGGAAAGATTCTTCTTCAACAAATATGGAGATCAGGAATCGACTGGGATCAGGATGTCAAAGAAACAGAACATGTCGTATGGAAACGCTGGATTAAACGCCTCACGGCCACGTGTCTCTGTAAAGTTCCTCGACATTATGCACCAGAACCCAGTCGTTGCATCATACAGCTGCATATTTTTTGCGACGCCAGCGAGACAGCATATGCAACCGTGGCCTACTGGCGCTTTGTACGAGAAGATGGTGTCGCGAAGGGTTCGCGAGTATCAAAATTAACCCAACAATAATTGTATATAGCAACACTCAATACAAACCATAGAGCTAATTTCCGATCGGTAAGTGTCAACATTTTTCGCTCCAACGTCGACTCGCTTTCAAGTTTTCAAAGTGTAAATCGTGGCATGTGTGATCTTCGCCTGCTGCTCGCCGCCAGCCTCAAATACCACCTAAGTTAAGTACTCAGCATTATACAAACCTTATTTAGAATTGAATGCATAATGTTCCTGTTAAGGATCGCGTTGATAAAGGACGATGGAATGGTACGCCCACGAAACTCGCTGAGCTGATGGGATGTGGTACAGTTTCATCGTACAGAGAGGTAATGTCCTTACAAATCACTGTTGTTTTATGTCATAAGGCGTGTGCAATCCTGTCCCTTGTCAGGGAACTAAGATTGGATGAGTATCCATAAAAGAATGAGCCCTTGAAGAGCTCGCCCGCACGGCCGCCTGCCACTGGATGGCGGCCTGCATGTTAAGTTTGCGCAATCTTATCACGAGGTATAAAGGTTGGTCTGAAAAGACCGTAGTTGAGACTAGGGCGTGTGCCGACCGTAGGGTCTGCACTAGTACACCTATTGAGACACGATAAGACCTGCCGATGCTTTCGGAAGGTAAACAAGCTATAAAGAGGACTGAGGTCCTTCACAAAGTATGTGAGATTGCACTCCTAATGACATAACAAACTCAAGTTGATATGCTAAATTTCATGTTGATTACATGTGTTACTTTAATGAGAATATATGTGCTGAGTGCTTAATGATTGTACCTGACTGTATGATCATAAGAATTGTCTAACCGCAGGTGTGTCAACCTGACCAAGATGGCGAGGGGGCTAGAGTCTGGCTGAGGGACAAATCATCATCATCCAGGTGAGACAACTGACAGACCTACTTTGCATCATTACCTACCTTAACTGCATGAATACTCTTGGCCTCCTGTATCAGATTTCTATATAATAATATATTAAGATAAAGCGAAGCAGATAATTTATAACTAATAAAATCCATTAACTTTTGATAAGTACATAGGTACTTTATGAAAGAACTCTGGCAACAACCTGTATGATAGTTTGATTTGTGTAGGCTGTCATACAGATTACAGATGTAATTAAGTAATGAATGTAAGGTCACATATGATACCTACTATGTATACACAAATTTGGTGCAGATGTGCTGGGATTGAAATTTGATATAGATAAGTTGGAATTTATCTGGGGAAAATAAGGGGATAAAGAATTGGATATAGTTATACCTACTTACTGAAAAATAATTTAAGTAGTATAAATTCAAACAAAACAATGTTTAGTACAGATCTCAAACAAAGCTTATCTGATATATGGCCGAAGAGAGTTTAATGAGAATTCATTTGATGCAATAGGATGCATTTGTCAGCTGTCTCATCGAATGATAACAATACCTATAAAAAGATAAACAGATAAATACTCATGAAAAACAATGAACAAAGTGCAACAATTTACTTTATTAGTAAAAGTCATGCGGTCACACCCACACACTTACTTACTATAAGTTATTATTTTTGATGGTATGAGTGAAATGCAGTTTTACTAAGGTTGTGAACATTGATCTAACAAGTTACTACTGTTAACAACTTAACATCAAAGCAATCGAAATTCCCGCCAAGTGTTAAGTTTAGGATCAGCGCCACGGAAGTGTCAGTGAATACACGCAGCGCTAGTGTGTTAAGATGTTGCAATTTTTCTCCGCAGGTCGCTACTATACTTACACGAAAGGGTCATTGTAATTGTCAACAAACAAATTGAATGTCATTCGAAACATTTTCAATAGTTTAAAGTGAAACAAAGAAAGTACGAATTAGATTTCAACAGGTAAGACAACAAAGTATCACAAGCATTGTTTGAAACTATAATTTCAAGTTTGAACCATATCTTTAAGTCAGAACAACCAATTGTCAGGAAAAATTTTGCGGCAACCTATAAGTCACATAATTATGTTGAAAACAATCTTCAAAGTTTTTTAGACAAAGAAAATGTGCTTAATGATGAAATAAAATATCAGTAAAGGGTGTTTCAATGAGGACTCTAGCTGTGTGAATCTTTATTTAAACCTAACTTTTTATCATTCTAATAGGGACACCGATACTCAGTACCTACAAACAATAAATATAAAAGTGTACTATTACAAGAAGACATTGAGTAATAAATTGAAGTCAAGGTTCAGGTATGTAAAACTGTGATCACACACCATATTATTTCAAGCACATACAGGACTAGTCACTTGATAAAACTTCCAACATTAAAGTAGAAGCTGACTAGCAAAGATTGTTTCAGATAGCATGTCAAATTATCATAGAACATTGTCGTCGTAATTCTTATACCAAATCAAAACTAATCATAACCCAATGTTTACATACTTATGGTTTACATGACATTTTCACCAAGCGCACTTAAGTTTTCACATAGTGTCACATACCTACCAAGTTGAATATTGTCATCGCTTCAATTAAATACAACTCAAAACATTGACAACAAAGATAATATGAGCGTCTCACACTAACTTTTATTATTTGAGTGCTGACAGGTGTTATAATTATCACAACAAAATACTACTTAAGTTAGCTCACTAAGATTCTTAAAATTATAAGAACAGAGTAGCATCAAACTAGACAAATTCTGATCAAACTCAATAGCCTAACGGTAAATAGTTGGTTAATGCTGTGAAAAAATGATACACAAACAAATACATAAATAATGACCTACTTACCTATCTATTACAAACTAAGTGCATACATATTTGATGTTCAGATGTTACATACACTGTGAGAATGTAGTATCTGTGCTTATGGATACATAGTGAAGTGCTGTTACAATCAGTGTTCATGTTCAGTGTTTACACACTGTGCTATAGTTTGATAACCTATGGTCAAAAGTGAAAAATTATTGGTGGTCAATATGGTATATTGAGTGTACAAAAAGCAATAAAATGATTGTGATTTCATGCGTTTGATAAAGTTAGTGCTAAAATACAATCTAAACACTGTGTGACCAATAAGAAGTGTGGCCTAGTGAACTTTCTTGTGTTCCCATATAACTGAGTCAAAGAGGCACTGTAGTGTCATAGCCAAGTAACTAAGGCAAACGGTCACTGTAGTGTCATAGCCAAGTAACTAAGTCAAAGGGGCACTGTAGTGTCATAGCCAAGTAACTAAGTCAAAGGGGCACTGTAGTGTCATGGTCGAGTAACTAGGTCAAGGGGGCACTGTAGTGCCAGAGCCAAGTCTAGATAAGATCAAATGTTTTAAAGGTAACAACAACTAGCTCAACTAGTGCTATGATTATAGACTAGGTTGAGTAGTATAACTTACTAGAGATGTTTCACAAAATTGACTATGGGATCAAGAAGTCACTAAATAATTAAAACTTAATACTTGATTAATTATTTCAAAACAAGTTATGAAAGCACTATTATAGATGAATATTATGATTTTTACTGTAAGGTAATAAGAGTGCTAATCTACAAACACACTTTTCACACACAGTAAACGCATAACAAAGTTAAAATTAAACAAGGCTAACTATAATGAGTCTGACTAAAATCAATTAATACGGTGTCATGCATGAATGAGTTATAAATGGTATACAGTATTTATGATGATTTCAGATTCATACCAGTCAATATAATTTAATACCATGGAGGAAATATATTTGGATAGACTAACTACATTTGTGTCAAGTATAAAAAATCTAACGAGTAATTCTCGCGCTCTTTGTGCTTTGAAGTCGTGGTCAGACGATGATTTAGAACAAGCAAGGATCGTGTCATCAAAATTACAAGCAGTAATTCACCGATTTAATAGCGAATTGTATCAATATTTTAACACTTCAACAAATCCGGATGCGGATGAGATATCCAGTATGACGACAGAACAATTAAGAGGAGAGGAAGCATTAGCTGAACTAAATGTAAAAATACAAGTCAAAAAGGACAAGGCTGATTCTTCTTCCAGTTCTAGTCAGTCCATCAGCAGAGGAAAGCTACCTGAATTGAACTTGCCCACATTCTCCGGAGATGTTCTACAATGGACACAATTTTGGGATCAATTCTCTTCCAATATTGATCAAAGAGCATTAAGAGACGTCGATAAGTTATTGTACCTAAAGGCTTCCGTGAAGGGTGAGGCTAAGACAATTTTGGATGGTCTTGAGACTACAAACGAAAATTATAAAATTGCTGTAGCAACTTTAACAGACAGATATGGAAAGAAAACCCAAATAATCGATGCTCATTATTCAACACTTTACAAACTTAAGAGAGCAGACAAACAAGAAGACTGTAGAAGAATATTAGATGAGATTGAAAGACACCTTCGTGTATTGAGCTCACTGGGCGAAAATACAGAACACAATCATCTGAGATTCTTAATTCTGGAAAAGTTTCCTGAGGATATAGTATACGAGTTGAAATTGAAACTAAGTAACGACACTATCGAAGAAATGAGAAAACAACTCCATATTGTACTCTCAGCGAGAGAGGATGCTAAAAGAACATCTGAAAAATTCAATTTAGAAGATACCAGTTATACAACAGAAACGCTTCATATACTAGAACCTAGAAATGAGAAGGGATCAAAAGTCCGAAAACCAAATAATATAAGGAAGACCGATAAAGGAATTAAACGTAGTGTAACTGCTTTCAACAAAACCTTTAACACTAAGAGGAAATTTCAATTCAATGAAGAGAAGTATGGGCATGGATCTAATCAGAAAAGAAGGAAGCTCTACTGCATATTTTGTAAAGGAGATCATTTTAATGATGAGTGTACAGAAAGTAAAACTCTACAACAAAGAAGATTAAAATTAAGAAACCGTTGCTTTATTTGTTTCCGTGAAGGCCATCAAACAGGCTCCTGTAAGTCTAAGCACATAACCTGCAGACACTGCGGTAAGAAAGGCCTCCATAATAGAGCACTTTGTCCGAACAGAGAGTTCCCAAGGAAGGTGACAACAAAGAATGAGGTACCAAGGAAGGAATCTACCAGTACAATGCACATCTATGAAAAGGGAGCCACAATACTACAAACTGCTATTGTTAATGTCAAAGGACCTGAGAATACTTCAAAGAAGTGTCGTGTACTGTTAGATTCAGGCAGTATGAGAAGCTATGTTACGCAAGATGTCGCGCAGGACCTTAATTTAGAAACCGAAGAAGACAACCACCTCACAGTATTCACCTTTGGTTCGAACAAACCTCAAGAACTAGATAGCCCGTTGGTAAAACTTCATATTCAATCAAGAACTCATATGCGAAGGACAGTATATGCGAATGTCGTACCATCTATTACACGCAGTATCTCATCTTATGGCAAAGAATTGACCAAATGGAACCATCAAAAGGATTACTTATTGGCGGATGATGGATCTCTGTCAGATAAGGTAGATATTCTGATTGGAAATGATTATTATCATTCACTTATGTCAACCGAAAAGGTGAAATTACAAGAGAACTTGTACTTAGTGAATTCCGACTTAGGATGGATATTGTCAGGCAAAATAACGCATAAACATGAGGATGAGTTATCAATGCTCACATACTTCCAAGCACCCTATGAAACTAGATTAAACGAGCCTGATCTGCCATTAGATAACACATCAATGAAAACTTTGTGGGACTTAGAATCTCTTGGAATTACTGATTCTCCAAATGCTAACCGTGAAGAAGAAGCTATTAAGCATTTCAATGAAAACACCGAATTCATAGAAGGAAGATATCACGTTAGCTGGCCTTGGAAGGAATACCCACCTGAATTACCAACTAACTACGGTCTGGCATACGGACGCCTGATAGGACTAATGAAACGCCTAGACACAGAAACTTTGTCAGCCTACGACCAAACACTAAGTGATCAACTGCAAATGGGTATCATTGAACTAGTACCTAGAGAAGATACAAGTGATCATCCCATCCACTACCTTCCTCACCATGGAATATTAGCACCAGGTAAGGCTCTGAGAATAGTCTATGATGCTTCAGCTAAAACAAAGGATACAAAGAGTCTGAATGAATGTCTATACTGCGGTCCGATGATGTTGGAGGATTTGACTGGACTACTGTTGAAATTCCGAAGTCACGCCGTAGGCATGACGGCAGACGTAGAAAAAGCATTTTTACAGATTGGTCTAAAAGAAGAGGACAGAGACGTCACTAGGTTCTTATGGTTGAAAGACATCAATAAACCCGCTACTGAAGACAATCTACTACACTACAGATTTACCCGTGTTCCCTTTGGGATCATATCCAGTCCATTCCTTTTAAACGGTACGGTTAGACACCATCTTCAAAGGTCGAATGGAGACTACGCAAAACAGTTAGCTAAAGACATATATGTTGACAACATAGTCACTGGGGTAGAAACAGCAACAGATGCTTTAAACCTTTATAAAGAAAGCAAGAACATGTTTTTAGAAATCTCAATGAATCTTCGCGAATGGAGCTCCAACTCCAAAGATTTTATCGAACAAATACCTGATGCTGCCACACAAACAACTGTAAAATTACTGGGTCTAAACTGGGACTTGAAAGAGGACGTACTTTATCTTAGAGCTAGAGTCAACGAGAACAATGAAACCACAAAAAGAGGAGTCTTAAGAACTATTGCAGCTATTTATGACCCCTGTGGATTCTCTGTACCAGTCATGTTACCAGCTAAGTTACTACTTCAACAATTATGGAAGAAACAGATTAAATGGGACACACCATTACCAAAGGATCTACTTCACAAGTGGACGAACATCTTGAAAGAAATGAAACAAGTAGAAAACATATGCCTACAGAGAAATATTACTGTACCCAACGAAAGAGAAGCACAAATACACTGTTTTACTGACTCATCTACAGTAGCTTACGCAGCAGTAATATACATAGTACAGAAAGGCACAGTCAACTTCATAATAGGTAAATCACGCTTAGTTCCTATTAAAGACCAAGAGAACTTAAAGATTCCACGCTTAGAGTTATTAGGCGTTCTAATTGGAAGTAGACTTATAAAATTCGTACTCAAATTCGTACCATTGAACATAACCCAGTTAACACTGTGGACAGATAGTCAAATAGTGATTGATTGGTATCACTCTGAAAAGTTACTTGAACCTTTTGTATCTAAAAGACTGGAAGAAATAAAGCGCAACAAAAATCTGATAGTAAGATACGTACCGTCTGGACTTAACCCGGCAGACGTAGCGACACGTCCAACCGCCTCAGAAGAGGAAAGGAACAAGTGGTTATCTGGACCCGAATTTTTAAAACAAAACCCTAGACACTGGCCTAGTGGTCCGATAAGGGATACTTCTCTTCTGATGGGGGAGGGTCTGTTGAACACAGAAAAACAACCAAAAATAACACCGTCAGAGAGAGAAGCAATATCAAACGAAATTTTAGATTCACAACTGCAAGAGATAAAAGAACTACAGAAAAGTACATTTCCAGAAGAGTATGGAGGAAAGAAAACAAACCTATCTAAGAACTTAGGATTATTTATTGATACTAATGGAATTCTAAGATGTGATGGAAGACTCACACATTCAGATTTATCCTACGATGCAAAACATCCCATACTACTACCAAAGAACAGTGAACTTACCGAAAGAATAATTAAGGAAACTCATGAGAAAAACCTTCATGTTGGAGTACCACATACATTAAGCCTTATAAGACAAAAATTTTGGATACCTCAAGGAAGAGCAAAAATTCAAAAAACGCTAAGCAAATGTACAAGGTGCGTAAAGCATGGAGGAGGTCCATATGAACTACCTAAAACTCCAGCGTTACCGGCTGAAAGAGTAACGTTTAATACACCATTTACATACGTCGGTGTAGACTACTTTGGGCCGATGGTCATAAGGTCAGAAAATGGTATAAAAAAGAGATGGATTTGTCTTTTCACATGCCTTGTGATACGAGCAATACATTTAGAGGTTGTCAAAGATCTAACCACAGACGAATGTCTTATGGCATTCAGACGCTTCATTGCTACTAGAGGAACTCCTTCACTTATATTAACTGATAACGCACCTCAGTTCAGACTGCTAGCTGAGGTAATATCAGAAAGAGAATCGACAGAAAAGATAAAATGGAAATTCATTCCTCAACTAGCACCCTGGCATGGGGGCGCGTACGAAAGACTGGTAGCAGTGGTAAAGCATTGCCTAAAACGAACTCTTCAAAAACATATGCTCGGAGAAAATCAACTCTCGACGATCATCAAAGAAGTTGAAGCCGTAGTCAATACCAGACCACTTACGTACGTGGGAGCCGATATGGACCACATTCTGAAACCAGCTGATTTCCTAACACCAGGAAAATGTTTGAACATTCAATTACTCATGGATTGTTTGCCACTCTCTGGTTCAACCATTAAACAACAACTCATCGAAGGATGGAAACGTGGAAACACGATAATGAATGAGTACAAAGAAATGTTCATCAGCCGATACCTTCTGAGCCTCAGAGAAAGGTACGGAAATTCTCCCAAACAAGCAAGAGTGAGGACTCGTGAAATTCCTCAAATCGGAGATGTGGTACAAATTAAAGGTGAAACGAGAAACCGCGAAAGTTGGAAAATAGGAAAAATAGTAGAAATATTAAAAGGAAAGGACGGTTTATGCCGTGTTGCTAGAATAAAAGTCGATAACAATGTTTTCACACGATCAATTGCTCATTTATATCCTCTTGAAGTGGAAGAGGAAGAGACACCACAAATTTCCATTGACAAAGCACTAAATCAAGTGGATCTCGAGAACATAAGCGTCGATGATAGAGACTCGATACAAACGCCGTCTATCGAGATTGAAGGTGTCGACACTAATCCAACCACAGAGATAAGTGATAAATCAAACGATGATGAGAGCACGAATACAAACGTAAGACACGACTCAACACAAGACGCGAGAAAAGAAATAGAGAACGTTAGTACGTTAAATGACACTGAGCTTGCACAAGACTATAATGAACGTGATCTAGAAAACGAAACAATAGATAACCATGAATGTAATAACCAAACAAGCGATGAGAGATCGCGTCGAGCCGCTGCAGTCCAAGCAATGGAGAAGATCCATAAATGGACTCGCGACTTGATGACTACTATAGTGTAAAACTCGCGAGGCGGGTGTGTCGCGAAGGGTTCGCGAGTATCAAAATTAACCCAACAATAATTGTATATAGCAACACTCAATACAAACCATAGAGCTAATTTCCGATCGGTAAGTGTCAACATTTTTCGCTCCAACGTCGACTCGCTTTCAAGTTTTCAAAGTGTAAATCGTGGCATGTGTGATCTTCGCCTGCTGCTCGCCGCCAGCCTCAAATACCACCTAAGTTAAGTACTCAGCATTATACAAACCTTATTTAGAATTGAATGCATAATGTTCCTGTTAAGGATCGCGTTGATAAAGGACGATGGAATGGTACGCCCACGAAACTCGCTGAGCTGATGGGATGTGGTACAGTTTCATCGTACAGAGAGGTAATGTCCTTACAAATCACTGTTGTTTTATGTCATAAGGCGTGTGCAATCCTGTCCCTTGTCAGGGAACTAAGATTGGATGAGTATCCATAAAAGAATGAGCCCTTGAAGAGCTCGCCCGCACGGCCGCCTGCCACTGGATGGCGGCCTGCATGTTAAGTTTGCGCAATCTTATCACGAGGTATAAAGGTTGGTCTGAAAAGACCGTAGTTGAGACTAGGGCGTGTGCCGACCGTAGGGTCTGCACTAGTACACCTATTGAGACACGATAAGACCTGCCGATGCTTTCGGAAGGTAAACAAGCTATAAAGAGGACTGAGGTCCTTCACAAAGTATGTGAGATTGCACTCCTAATGACATAACAAACTCAAGTTGATATGCTAAATTTCATGTTGATTACATGTGTTACTTTAATGAGAATATATGTGCTGAGTGCTTAATGATTGTACCTGACTGTATGATCATAAGAATTGTCTAACCGCAGGTGTGTCAACCTGACCAAGATGGCGAGGGGGCTAGAGTCTGGCTGAGGGACAAATCATCATCATCCAGGTGAGACAACTGACAGACCTACTTTGCATCATTACCTACCTTAACTGCATGAATACTCTTGGCCTCCTGTATCAGATTTCTATATAATAATATATTAAGATAAAGCGAAGCAGATAATTTATAACTAATAAAATCCATTAACTTTTGATAAGTACATAGGTACTTTATGAAAGAACTCTGGCAACAACCTGTATGATAGTTTGATTTGTGTAGGCTGTCATACAGATTACAGATGTAATTAAGTAATGAATGTAAGGTCACATATGATACCTACTATGTATACACAGATGGGATGATATGGATCACCCTAATAACCAGCAAATCACGTGTATCACCGTTAAACCCTGTGTCCATTCCCAGGCTAGAACTTCAAGCTGCCGTTCTGGGAACAAGACTTGCTTCTACTATAGAGAAAGATCACGATACCATCAAACCAGACAAGCGTTTCTTCTGGACTGACTCTTCTGCCGTTGTAGCATGGATTAAAGGCGATCCACGTAACTATAAAACCTTTGTTTCCAATAGATTGGGTGAAATAGCCGAACATACAAAAACTGAAGAGTGGAATTGGTTACCAACATCACTAAATGTAGCTGATGACGCCACTAGAGATTTCGATGGCTTGGATGTCAAAGACCGATGGTTTGTAGGCCCGTCATTTCTTTATCAAGAACCTAGTTACTGGCCCACCCAGCTCGACAATGACAACACAAACCCAGTGGCTGTTGACCTATTGGAAATGAAGAAACAGACTCAAACTTCTTTACCCATACACGCTTGTATTCCGGTTTTGCCCGATATTGGGAGATTTTCAAAATGGCTAAGATTAATCAGAAGCACAGCGTACATATTCTTATTCCTAGAGAATACCCGAGAAAAGAAGCGAAGTGGCCTGCGACTTGCACACTTAGAACACGCCGAGAAAAGTTGGATAAAATATTGCCAAAGTCAAAGTTTCCCAGTCGAGCTCGATAATCTAAGAAACAATAAGACCTGTGATAAGAACAGCCAACTTCGGAATATTTGTACATACATTGATAATGATGGGATGCTGAGATTGCGGGGGAGAGCTAGCGCTGTGAGCGGAATCGATAGGAATCTCATCGAACCGATTGTATTGGATGGAAAACACCCATATACAAAATTACTTGTCCTTCACCACCATGAGCAGGCTAACCATGACAATAACGAGACAGTTGTCAACTCCCTACGCCAGAAGTATTGGGTAATAAATTTACGACCTACTGTGAGAAAGGCTGCTAAAACTTGTCAAGTATGCCGAATACGTAAAGCGCAACTGATGCATTTACCCCATGGTGATTTACCGCCAGCGAGACTCGCTCACCATTTGCCACCTTTTAGCCATTGTGGACTGGATTATTTTGGACCCATGACAGTAACAATTGGCAGAAGACACGAGAAACGATACGGCGCTCTCTTTACGTGCATGACAAGTAGAGCTGTACACGTCGAACTTGCTGCTTCACTATCCACTGACTCTGTGATACTTGCTCTACGCAGAATGATGGCTCGTAGAGGACCACCTCAAGTAATTTACTCAGACAACGGCACAAATTTCCATGGTGCCAACAACGAACTTAAAAAAGCAGCTAAAGAAATAGATCAAGAGATGCTCAAGAACTTCCTGCTCAACAAAAGCATAAACTGGAGCTTCATACCCCCAGCTTCACCGCATATGGCAGGGGCGTGGGAAAGACTCGTTCGCTCTATTAAAAAGGCACTGAGCATCACCCTTAAAGAGCGATTCCCGACCGAAGAAGTCTTACGCACTGTGTTGACGGAAGCGGAGTACACAGTAAACTCACGCCCACTCACTCATGTGTCAGTGCACCCAAATGACCGCGAAGCTATAACGCCTAACCACCTGCTTCTTGGAAATTCGAGCAATGTGCCGCAATTCGGAACTTTCAGTGATGTTGATATGATCGCTCGGAAACAATGGCGAAAGGCGCAAAGGCTTTGCGACATTTTTTGGAATCGATGGGTTCACGAATACTTACCGACGCTATTGCCAAGAGCACATGTTCTCGAAAGACCAGATCTAAAGGAAGGCGAAGTGGTTGTCATCGTTGACCCCGGATTACCTCGCAACATTTGGCCGAAAGGCATTATAACAAAGGTGTTTCCAGGACCTGACGGGCGCGTCCGAGTTGCAGACGTGCGCACAGCAGGCGGGGTGTTACGGCGACCTGCAGTTAAAATCGTCCGTCTTCCGACTGCACCTGAATGCGCTTAGCCGCATTGCCGGGGAGATATGTTGCGGACTCTTTTCTGCAACCTTTTTCTATTTAAATTATTTTTTGAAGTATTACTTTTTGTCATTCATTACCATAACAACGTATATAAATAAACATGTCAGATGGAAAAAAGGTGTTGAAGAGGTATGACGCTTTACCGAGGCTAAGGTAATAAAAGAGATGTGACTTGTTCGGTGTCAAGATGTATATTGAGATAATAATATTGAGTACAATTAAAGATACATTATCTTAGTAAGCGATCTTATTCTAGATTGCTGAGAATGCTACGCGTGTGTTCCAATTTTCTGTAAATGCGCGATAATGCAAACATCTTGTTTGTGTAATATGTTGCAATCATACTTCATCTCCCCTGAAAAAGTGGAAGGATCATCCCCTCCCTGCAAAAAGGAACAGACTCGTAACATTGACTTTAACGAACTTAACCAAAATTTAATTACTTAAGTAAAATAAGTAAACAAAATTTAAACATTATCAACATAGCAAAGTTAAAACTATTTCATTTATTAAATCGTACTAATACAAAAACGTTTTACAATATAAACAATATACCTAATTAAAATTGTATCTAATTAAAATGGTATCGAATTGAAATGGTATTGAATTAAAACGGAAGCTTCACATTTTACACTTAATCATAACAATAACAAAGTGTTAAGTAACATGGTATGTAATTAAGTACCTATACTTATAATTACGTATCAAATAAAATAGTTATTTATTGAATGGTTTGGTATTATTCTTATGCACAATTATAGCTTTATTTTCTTTTAAAATTTCTACATTAGACGTCATATCTCTTAAAACTTTATAAGGGCCATTGTAAATACTATCTAATTTATTTCCTACTTGGTTCTTTAATAATAACAAATCGCCTAACTGATAGGTAACATTATTGCTAGTTTTATCATACAATAATTTTCTTTTCTCTTTAGATTGTATCAAGTTACGTCGTGCGTCGGATTGCGCTTGTTGTAAACGATACTTAAGTTCTCGGGGATAACTGTCATAGTTATATAAGGGGTCGATTTCTGATTGTAAATTATTTGGAAGGTTACAAATTTTTCCAAAAACTAATTCGAAAGGCGTATATTTAGTTTCACTATGCACTGTGGTATTAAAAGAAAAACACCAATATGGAATCCAGGTGCTCCAGTTATGTTTATAATTATTACACTGGATTCTCAGAAAAGCTCCTAGGGTTTTATGAGTATTTTCTAAAGCGCCTACAGTTTCGTGATGGTACGCCGTAGAATTTAATTTTTTAATATGTAATAGAGAACATGTTTCGGACATCACTGATGACATGAATTCGGTTCCCTGGTCAGTCAATATTTCTCTAGGAATACCATAACGTAAAATGAAATTATTGGTAAAAGATTGAGCAACTGTGACCGAGTCTTTACTAGGTAATGGATACGCTTCAACGAATTTGGTTAAATCGCATTGTAATGTCAATACATATTTATTATTATAGTCATCAACATCGAGTGGACCCATTATATCCAAACTAATTCTTTCGAATGATGAGTGGGCTGTTGATGTTATGGTTAAGGGCTGCTTAATATGTTTATTACTATGCTTATGATATTGACATTGATGGCAATTTTTAACAAAAAGTTTTACATCATTACTCAAACCTGGCCAAAAATAATATTGCTTAATGTTGTTCATCATTCTATTAACTCCTGCGTGTCCGCTGGTAGGTAATAGATGGAAATCATTTAGTATTACTCTTTTTTGTTCACTATCATATATTCTTAATATATTTTTTGTTATGAGAAAGCGCGGGGTAACAGAGTTAATTCTTTTTGTTGCTTGTACAAGACTTTTGATTTTACTCTCGTTACATTTTTCTTTAATAATAAGTACCTCATGTATGCCTATTTTTTGACATAATGACTCTAAGTCCCTCGCTAACACCTCTGGGGTAGATGACGATCGGGTACTCAGATATATCGCTGATTGCGAAGGTACGTAAACGTAACAACTTGCATTAGAAATAATGCTATCTTTAGACTTTGAATAATTGTCAAACTTTAATTGATTAAAACTTAATTCAGTTACGTCATCGGGTTTCTTGAGAAGTTCTACCGCAATAGGTTGATCAGGCCTAGTGCTGGTGGAGCTCTCTGAAGAAGAATCAGTGGGGGTTTTTAATTTTTTACTTTGTGCTCTAGTTAAAACTGATACTGTGTTTTGATGTAATGATTTTAAAGTAGAAGATGTAATAGGTATGCGACTCAATGCGTCTGCAGCTGCATTGTTTCGTCCTGGAACATACTCTATTTCAAAATCATACTCCTCTAGGAATAATCGGAATTTAGTAAGTCTGCTTGTTGGGTCTTTCAAGTTAAATAAATAAATTAACGGTTTGTGGTCTGTTATAATTTTAAATTTACGTCCATATAAATAAGGGCGAAAATGTCTCACAGACCAAACAATTGCTAAAAGTTCTAATTCTATGATGGGATATCTCGTCTCGGCGGGTTTCAGGTTTCTACTCGCATACGCGACTACTTGACCGTTCATGTTAGATAAAACAGATCCTAAACCTGTCTTACAAGCATCTGTTTGTAGCCGAAAGATGTTACTTTCTGAAAAATCTGGATAAGATAAAATAGGGGGTTGAATTAATGCTGATTTTAATTTTTCAAATGCCGTTTGACACTCTGATGACCATAGAAACTGTACATTCTTTTTTCTTAATTGATTTAAAGGATAAACAATGTTTGCAAAGTTCGGTATGAATCGTCTGTAGTAATTTGCAAACGCGACAAAACGATTGACATCGTCGCAGTTCATCGGCACTGGATAGTTTTGCATGGTTGCAATTTTACTTTCATCTGGTAAAATTCCATCAGAAGTTATTTTGTGTCCTAGATATATTATTTCGTTTCGCAAAAATTCACACTTCATAGGATTTAATTTTAAGTTAACTTTTCTAAATCTCTCTAGTATACTAATTAAGTTTTTATTGTGGTTTTCTATAGATTTCCCGAAAATTACGCAATCATCTAAATAAATAAAAGCCTTTTTATAATTTAAGCCTGACATTGCAATAGTCATAAGACGTGAAAATACACTCGCAGATGTCCGGAGACCCATGGGACAGCGTTTCATCTGAAAAATTTTATCACCAGCAGTGAAAGCTGTGTACTTTCGTGAATCTTCGCTTAAAGATAACTGATAATAGCTTTGCGAAAGGTCTAATTTTGAAAAATAAATGTTATTTGCAAGCGAATCTAAGATATCAGTTATATTAGGCAAAGGGAATTTGTCGTCCTCAATACGATTATTTAACTGCCTGTAATCTATAACTAATCGCCATTGTTTCTCGTTTGACCTATCTGTTTTTTTCGGTACAAGCAAGACGGGACTAGACCACTCTGACGTAGCCTCTTCTATAATATCATTTTCGAGCATAATATCTATCTGTTTCTGAACTTCCTTCCTTAGTGCGAACGGTAATCTATGTGGCTTGACATAAACTGGCGAGACATTAGGTTTTAAAGTTATATTATGGGTCATTAGGTTTGTACAAGAGAGTTTGTCGCCTGGCAGATGAAAAACATCTGCGTACTTAGCGCAAATACTCTCAATACTTCGTTTTTCTTCTAAATTCAGTTCAGGTAAATTTAATAATCCTAATAATGTTTTTACACGATCGACAGAAACCTCCTCTTTTTCAAAATTACAGACTTCAAAATCATTCAATGAAAAAGTCTCTAAATCGGTAAGATCTAGATCAACTTCTTTCTCAGTGGTGTTTAATATCCTTACTGGCATGCGACCATTACAAGGTTTCGCTATTATACTTCCTATAAAAACTCCTTTCTGTATCTCTTTAGATAAACAAACACAATCGTCGCCTAACGATGTAGGTATATATTTTATTACCTCACATCGTGGCGGTATCAAATGTCTATAGTGACTCAATATAGGTATAGACACATAATTACTATCTTTAGTTAAAAGCAAAGTATTTTCTTTATAGTTAATTATAGCTTGATAGCGTTTCAAAAAATTATCACCTAAAATACCATTTGCAGAACAAGACATATTTTTAAACACATACATTTTTTCTCTAAAAACTAACCCATTATAAGACAAATCTAAGTAAATATATCCTTCAGATACTAGTTTACCGCTAACACCTTTTATAACTAACTTCTCAAATGTAATTAAATTCAATAACTTCGGATAATCGCATAACCATTCGTATTTTAAAACACAAAGGCTTGCTCCGCTATCGACTAAAAGATCGATATTGCTATTACTTACGTTAAAAGTTACGGTACTACTATTATTGTAGTTTAAAACATAATTTTCAGTAGGAACGAAAAAAATCTAAATTATTATCGTTCTGGGGCTCAGAACGCGCTTGTGACTCACTATTGGTCGATTGCTCGTGGCTAGCGTACTGCACACGTTGAAAAGGCACAGCTGAGCGCGGCGGGCGCGGGCTCGGCCGACCGCGGTCACGTGAACGTGATTGTGTTCCTTGCGCGGCGCGGGAGTCTCGCGACATGTACTTACCTTGTTGTGGTCTCGTGTTTCCGGCAGCGTACCTATTGTTTGCGCTAAATCTATTATAGTAACTATATTTATTAGAATAATTACTTGGCTGACGCGGATAATTAGTAGGTGTGCGTGAGAAATTACGAGTATGAAACTTTTTAATGTTCATAACTTCCTCGTGTCTGGTAGACATTGACTGCTCGTCTAGGGCAGTTCTTATAGCCTCTGGTAAAGAATCAAAGTGACGTGATGCTATGATAGTACTAAGCTTTTGATTCACTAATCCATCTGAAAAGCGCTTGATTGCAACCTTTTCATTAATGGGACGCAATACTTCAAACTTAGTAGCGTCGTCATCCGCTTGTGCTATGGTTAAATTCACAAAAAGTTGTTCTAGTTCCGAGCCGAATGACTCGATCGACCTATGACCTTGACGACAGTTTTGTAATTTGTGTTGGATAGCAACAGCAGATTTTTTCTGAATCAAATGCGTATTCATATCTCTAATTAAATCTTTAATAGTTGGATAACTACTTTTTAAACGTAATTTTGCGCTAGGAGAGAGCCTAGTTTTAATCACAAAATCAATAAGTAACCCATGAGTAGCATCGCTGATCATTGAACTATATAATTGTATACCATCAATTAGAGATTTAGTGACGTGTTCTTGACCTGTCATCGTTGGTAAAAGTGCAATGGCTGTCTTCAAGTCAAATTTATCTTTTTCTGCCATTTTTGAAATACTACTAACACTTAAAGTCTCTAAAGAAATAATTTTGTCATAAATGATCTGAATGTCATTTGCTATTTTATTAATTAAAGTTATATCTTTAGTTGATACCTCCGATTTTTCAACTAAATTATGTACTTGAGCTAAAATATACTCTAATTTCGCGTATTCAAGTTTCGCTTCATTAAATTTCGTAAAACCTAACTCTTTTTGACGTCTATCTGGTCCTAGTTTTACTAAATTATCTTTAATATACAATAGTTTCTTATGCAATTCATTTAAATCGGAAATAATAAATGACATTATCTAATAAGAAAAAAAATGTAATCCTACATATTATTTAAAACGTTTAGGTATAAAATAACTTACGACTTACGGTGGCATTATAGCGCGCGAATAAAATAATTACGTCTCTGCACGATGAGTAGGTATGTGGTGACCGGCGTGGCGTGTGGGGGCTGGGGCTGCGGGCTGGGGGTTTTCTCATGCTCCTTGAGTGTGTAGGATCTTCAGACTTCTAAGCTGGGTTCCTGGACCGCTTGAAACAGCTAACTGAAGATCGGGCTGGGATTTCCCTTGCCCCTCGTACAATGGGCCGGGTTTCTACCCTGGACACCTCCTGGTCTACGTTGATGGTTGAGTCGACGTCGTTGCCAGTTCCACGGAAGATATTGTGTTTCTTAGAACTGCGCTGTTGAATTCTCTACGGAGTCGGTTGACAATTCGGTCCCAAATTTTCCGGATGCAGGCGTAAATGATGAGTATAACGATGAGAAGCAGTATGACGGATAGTAAAATTTCTGTTGTAGTGAGCTGGCTTGAAGTTTTCTGCGTTGCTTGGGCGTCGCCGCTGGCGGTTTGTGCGATGATAACTTCTTCTTTACTTTGTGGTGCTCCCATATTATTGTTTTGTCTTCCCAAGTAATGCGATGAACAGAAGTGTAGAGCCAAATAGCACCGCAACGAAGACTGCTGCTAGTATGGTGTTGAAAATTTTGCTTTGCTGCTCCATGTAGTAATGATTTTCCCGCAAAAATTTATAAGTTCGGTTGGCAAAGGGTCGCCATGAAGAGGTATGACGCTTTACCGAGGCTAAGGTAATAAAAGAGATGTGACTTGTTCGGTGTCAAGATGTATATTGAGATAATAATATTGAGTACAATTAAAGATACATTATCTTAGTAAGCGATCTTATTCTAGATTGCTGAGAATGCTACGCGTGTGTTCCAATTTTCTGTAAATGCGCGATAATGCAAACATCTTGTTTGTGTAATATGTTGCAATCATACTTCAGTGTGAATTTTATTGCAACAGTTTAAAGTCTTTTTAATTCCGATAAATTTATATTGAAATGTTATCGTGCGCATCTTAATAGAGCGACGGTAACAGTTACATTATATAATATTAAGTGCAAATGTTACTACTTAAATTAAGTATTCTATTGTGATGGAATTCAATTTCAATTTGACGACTCTGTATAAAATATAACAGGGAGAAAAAGATTGCCCTTAAAGGTTTTCTTGCCGGTTCTTCTTGCAAGGTCTCCCGCCGTAGGATTTGCGAACTGATGGCGTAGCTGCTTTGACGTTCACAAGTGTTGTAATCTCAACCTAAATAGCAATATTGAATTTTAATATCTCGTGTCACGGCGCGTATGTGGTCGCACTCTTACAAAACAGATCATCAGTAGCGATTGCGGTATAAAATCATCAGCTCTTAGAAATAGCGGTATACTATTAAGTCTTATTACTATTCTCGTACCTACCAAGAAAAAAAACATTACTACAAAATCGTTCGAACCGTTTTGGAGAAGCGCAACCACAAACACCGTGACACGAGATTTTTATATAATAGAATATCAAAAACTGTTAGTAAGATCCTACATAAATATCTAATAATAATTATAAGAAATCTTAACTAATATTATAAAGCTGAAGAGTTTGTTTGTTTAAACGCGCTAATCTCAGAAACTTCTGAACCAAATTGAAAAATTCTTTTATTGTTGGATAGTCCATTTAGAGAGGAAGGCTATAGACTATATTTTATCCCGACATTCCCACGGGAACGGGTAGGTACCACACGGGTAAAACCGCGAGGATCCACTAGTTAAGCAATAATTGTTTAACCGATAAATAAAAATAATATTAGTAATATGTTTCAGTTTGTTACCTTTATTAGTCCTTCTTCCGAAATTGTAATTTATCGATATTGCTGCATCGACAGTTGAGTCCAGCCCTATTTACGTTGAAATCGAGGCAATGTGTGAGTGAGTTGTGACTCATCCGTACACGAATTGTCGCTGTATTGTTTCATTTTCTATGTGTTAGTGTCGTCTTTACAGTATTGTTTTTGTATGTAAGTATACGGAATTGCACTTGTGTGCACATTTCCCCCCCCAAAAAAACGACAGAACTATTTGAATAGAGTATACTCGCTAAGGCTACTCCCTTCCGGGATGGAAGACCCGCGTTGCTCGAAGGCTGTGCGTGATCGTGATAGGGATGCAAACGATACATCGATGTTTCTGAAACATCGATGTATGTTTCAGTAAAAAACCAAAAAACAAACATCGGTCTTATTGCAAAACATCGATGTATCGAATTGATGTTATTTTAAGGTTCGCGCACATTATGTCGGGGTGCAGCGGGCCACATAATCCACCGCGGATTTTGTTGCGTGCGAGATAAAGCTTGATATATATGTCGCAGTAAGATTGATAAAGCCGTGATATAATTATATCCCAAGGGATTTAATTATGTATCGTAAGATAGTAATGAATCGCTTTCGTATATCTATCTTACTAGGAATATAAAAATGTTCGATCGCTTCGCGATCGCCTTAAATTTCGTGGTTATTTTGCAGTCACTACTTATAATATTGAATTAGAAATAAAGATTTATGTTTTACTTAGTATTTTATTTTACAAAAAAGGAAATTCGCTACATACAACTTTATTAAAAATGTTTGCAACCACTGTCACCAAAGATGTGCCGGACTTGCCTTAAAATAAAATAAAACCAATTATCTTTGAAATGTAAACCTTATAAACAAATACATAAATCACACATTTCAACGCTAGTTTTACGTCACTGCTAGAAACTGTTTTCATACAAATTGCCTCACTAGTTATGGATATAGTGCTAGTAGACGGACTTACCTTAAACTGCACGGGAAGTCCGTCTACACGCCGTGTTTTAAAAAATACCATATAAATCTAAAGATAATTGCAATTCATACTATTTTAAGACCAATATAGGTAAATAAATATATTAGGTACCTATAATTTCCGACGACACAAGTCACTTTAGAAAGCGTATCTCGATTCAATAAGTTCAGTTGAACTTAAATTTTAGAAAAGTATGCCGGACTTCCCCACATTGACCTTATTGTAATATTGTAAAGAGAAAATAAATGACTTGTCCTTTTTTTATTCAAATATGTATGAAAACCACACGCGGCTATCGCGTCGCGCTGCTTGCTTGCGACCTAATGTGAAGCCGCTCTAATATTTTGCCTAGCTTGTTTACACAAGGCTAGGCTGGCGACGACGCTCTTGTGCACCTGTGGGCGCGGACTTGTTAGTCTATTAGTGTAGGCAATGAACAGATTCTTTGTATGGAGACCCATACATTAATTCCTCAGTCGATGAAACTTTGCTGGGTTATAAAATAGCATGAGCCATAAACTTTTAAATGATTATCCAAAAAAAACCTCACACGGAAGTTATGCATTTATACCTAAATATACAAATCTGTTTATATATTGATCCGAGTAATTTCTCCGTCCAAATTTATTTTACCAAATGAGTTATTTATACTAGTTTGTGACACTTGATAAAAATCCAAAACTTTTTTCAAACATGAGTGCGCTTGGCAAAATGGTATAATTTCGTTAAAAAGTTCGTCAGAGACATTTTTCAGTCCAAGTCACCCCAATTATTTTATTAAAATTTGGTGTTTCTACTGGGATATTTGTTTGGATATTTCATATTATTGTTTTTATACGTTACACATGAATATGTCCTGTGAAGAAAGTTTAGACGGAGCATTTTTCCTAAAAAAGATATCAATGAAATAAGACTTTCATTAAAAAATACGTAACCTTCTATTATTATTATTTTTTGGAAATTTATACAATACTTTTAATTTATTAATACTTTATCATCCTGTAAAGTTTTTTCTGACTGAGGAATTACTGTGGGGGTCAACTAGCTTTATTGACTACACTATATGTGAATAGTCCAACATTGCGATGGTGTGGTTGCGTGCCTGTATTTGATTACCGCATAGTCAACTTTAGGGCAGAGTGCACTTTAGGGCACATGTAAGTTGAGGGTTAAAGGTCATAGCTCACTTCATAGATAAGACACTAAAATATATAATACAGGAACACATTTAACCGCCTCTGTTGTCTAGTGGTTCATACCACCGATTTCAGACCCAGAGGTCCCGGGTTCGATTCCCAGTGGGGGTACATATTGTATTCGGTTTGGTTGGTGGTAGGACTTGTTCTAAGTCCGCCTGGCTAGCTACCACCATCTTATCTAAGTCTGCCGCCATAACAATGATGTTTTCAGCATTATTGTGTTCCGGCAGTTAGAGATAAGATAGCCAGTTCCTCAGTGATTGAGGATTCCGGGAGTAGTGCGCTTCCACCTTCAGCCTTATCACCACTTATCATCAGGTGTGATGAAGGCTAAGTGCTACCCCGTTGTTGATAAATTAAAAAAAAAAACATATACCGCACCCAAAATACTGAGGTAAACTGGAGAGTGCAGTACTAACACTTTTTTGTAGCACTGTGGCTGTCTTCCGTCTCACCTACACTTGCACTTTACAGTAACAATATACAATAGCAGACACCGCGCAGACAGCGCGCGGTAGCTAAAGTGCATCTACAGGAGCACGACATTAAGTCCATATTTGCCTGCTCATACATTGGTTGGGTAGGAGCGGTGCGGTAAGTGGGCTAAGTCCTTAACGGCCAGAATTAATAACCTATCCACAGATAGGGATAGGTGCGATCCAGATTAGTTGCTAGGCAACACCTAGCAACACCCTGGCAACTGTCGTTAATTCTATGTTAATATCAAGCGTTGCATAGCAACTAATCTGGATCGCACCTATCCCTATCTGTAGATAGGTTATTAATTTTGGCCGTTAGTCATGTGTTAAATTTAATCATTCCGGTTCGATCTTAAAGGCATTAGGTTTAGGGCATAAAATCAAATGAAGAAATTCATTCGGCTATTCCAATAATGTAATGTGTGTGTGGTGGTCATAATGAAATAAAAACACTTAAATTATGTTCAAAACCATTTATATATCTACAAAACATGATATGCTGACTCTATATTGTTACATATTTTATATGAAAAAATATAACATTTTATTCTGTTTCATATGAGATTTACCATAATTATTTTCTTTTCATAAAATATGGTAAAACTCGAAAATTTAAGTACTATTTTTTACAAATTAGTTGTATTAGCTTTTATATATTTGTCATGATTTCTCACTAACATACAGATCTTTAAAATGTTACAGTATTACTAAATAGTTAGTAAAAACACATATACAATTGTATGTTTGACAAAACATAGCTGCCAACCAATACACCTCAGGTGGGAAACAAACATTACATTCATAATATATTATTCATAAAGTTACTATGATAGATAGTTTTACACAAACTTAATACTTTATTGTTTACTTATTCTACATCACTCAAGTTACCGTTTATATTTAAAAATATAGGGTGGTTTCTGTCATCGATATTCACTTATTACTTTTCAGTAGCCTGTTATACACTGATGATTTTATATCGTAATGGAAATAATCTTTCTGGAATAATACACTTTAAAAGTGTTGTCATAAGATACAGGGTGTCTATAAGCGCAAAACCTCTGAAGTGGTGATTGTGCTTATGAATATGAACAACTTTTACTATGGGGCCAACTCTGAAACTCAACAAAAAAAATCATCTGTTTCATACAAATTGTCAATATTTACTCGACCAGTATGTGTCACACAGCAGATTGTTTTTGTTGAATTGCAGAGTTGGCCTTCTAGTAAAAGATGTTCATACTCATAAGCACAATCACCACCCAAGAGATTTTGTGCTTATAGAAAAACACCCTGTACATGTAAGTGAAGACAACATACCACCTTAGACTAGAAGATCATTTTTATAATGTCTAAGTTATTATTTTTTCTTAATCAAGCAAAATAAGGACGGAGATTGCACTCCCAAGCTCATTTTATCACTTTACAATAAGTTATTATAATGAATTTAATGAGAATATTTGTGATGCAAATATATGATTTCGAGTAATCGTTTTTAAAAAATATAGTGCATTTGATTACAGTAGGTTGTACCCTGAGTCCAAACATTTAATATATTTTTAAATCTCACCAATACCTTTATTAATAACATTTGAAAATAGCTGTCAGCATTTTCCGTACTACAGTGTTTATGAGGTAGACGATTACAAGAGAAATAAATATATTTGTACATTATTTGGTTTCAAACCTCTATTAAACTTGAAATAAATATCTTTTATTACTTATATCTTTCATAAGCCGTTCTTGAATTTGGATATGGGTAAAAATTACAATAAAATGTGTTAGGACTTCTATTTGTACAAAATCAAATATAGAATACTATATTACTACAATATCAATTAAAAAAAGAAAACCTCATTTCAAGACATTTGAGACGTACAAAAACGTATGAAATGTAGTTTCAGATCATCTCGTATTGTCCGAAATCACTCCTACCACTTCCTGGCACTGAAGTTTGAACACATCGGTTACACGCAACAACTCGACCGAAACACTATTTAAGTAAATATGAAGCCACATTTGGCACTCGTTATTAATCACAAATATTAAATATAATAATAAGAAGACGTCTATTATGAAATACTGCACTCAGTTCGACTCGGAATTATTATGCTTGATAAGTTAATACTCACTAGAAACTATAAACCTAACAACAAAATACTTAATACTATAGATAAAATTAAATCAATAAAAACAATATTAGCCTTCGACCATACACTCCGTTCGTTAGTGTACACGAAAGAGCCTGCCTCTATTAAGTATCATTTTGAACTCTCTATTCGAAGTATAAAATAGTTTCATCAAACTAACAAAGGGAAACTACAAAATACCAATATCTAACGATAGATACATAAGTCTCCAGACTACATCGTTACAACACAATATACGAAGTACAATTAAAGTAAGTATCAAAAACCGTCAATCAAAATATCACTTGATAACGTTTTACGAGACCGTTTCTATAAATTATTATTATGTAATATTACACTGAATAATGTCTACGGGTTGGAAACGACGACGACGGGACTTTAAGTATCAAGAAAAATCACTAGCGACTACTCGTAGCAGTGCTCGGATCCGTAGCATTCGTAGCAGGCTCGTAGCGAGTTACTGCAGCCGCGCGCACCTAGAGCAGTAGGGTCGGCGCAGACAGAACGGAAAAATCCTCGCGGAAATTTTTGAGGTCATTGAAAAATGAACCATGTCACCATAATCTAAAATACAAAATTGTATGAATAATATGCGCGCGAGAGGCGACGTTGACTTCTCTGTTGATATTGATACAATTTTGTATTTTAGGCTATGGTGACACGGTTCCATTTTCAATGATCTCAAAATTTTCCGCGAGGATTTCTCCGTTCTGTCTGCGCTGACCCGTAGTTGTTGTTGGCGGGACTGCCGTAGTACATGCAGAGCGGCGAGCGACTACGACTCGTAGCACTGCTCGGGTCCGTAGCCATTCGTAGCAGGGACCGTACTCTGAAACGCTAATCCGAAACTTCGGTTAGCCCTGCCCCTTTCACTAGATTCTGTCCCAACTAGAGAGTGAGAGGGACGGGTATACCGAAGTTTCGGGTTTTGCGTTTCAGAGTAGGCCCTCAGGCTCGTAGCGAGTAAAGTGCCCCGCTGACGGTCAATCGTCATTCGTCAATTGTTACGTGATTGACCGTTTCAATTGAAGGTGCGAATGATGGAGCTTCATCCGATGCGTCAATTGCTCGCCCACATTTTGTTCCGCGATGTCCGCCTCGCGAGCGAACAAATGACCGAAAAATCTGTCAATAGCACAACGAGACGTTCAATTGGTAGCGTCATTTGCGATTGTCAATGGGCTTTCCATCATTCGCCGTCAATCACGTAGTTTCGAATGACATTGGCTCTGTAGACGATCATTTGGTCCTTCAATAACGTAAACATTTTCAATTGAATCGAATGATCGTTACCAGGGCACTTTTCTGCAGCCGCGCGCACCTGGAGCAGTAGTCGTTGTTAGCGGGACTGCAGTAGTACACGCAGAGCGGTGCGCGGCTCGGTTTAGGCGAGGAGGGGCGGTCGGAATCACTAGCGACTACGACTCGTAGCAGTGCTCGGGTCCGTAGCATTCGCAGCTGGCTCGTAGCGAGTTACTGCCGGGTCCGTAGCAGGCTCGTAGCGAGTTACTGGAGCCGCGCGCATCTCGAACAGTAGTCGTTGTTAGCGGGACTGCCGTAGTACATACAGAGCGGCGCCCGGCACGGTTTAGGCGAGGGGGGGCGGTCGTCGTAGAACGTGGATTTAGACAGATACAACGTGCGGTCGGCCGCGGGTTTGGCTGACTTGGAACTGATTCCGCGGGCCGCTTCGTGCGCGGCGCGGGACGCTTCCGCGTAGAACTGCGACCGGCCCGTGCCGTAGCGGGGCTGGGACGGTTGGGAAGACACTTCTTTGCGGCTCTTTTCCGTTGTGTACCTGTAGGAGGGAGATTGATTATTTTTTTTAGGCTTCGGAAGAAAGTTCTCTTAATTAGACTAAACTATACAGTACAGTCGAACAAACCGATTCGTAACCAACCTTAATTTCATTTTCTAACATTTATAGTTTTGACGCTTTCTAACAAATTATTAGCAAAATGGGTCACGATTCAATTGGTTCGACTGTACTTACAGTAATAAATAACTTAGGTGCCAATTATGGTCCAAAACAAATTAGTAAAAAGTTAAAGAAAATTTTGTACTATTAAATTGTTACTGAAGACATTCATTTTGTCTAATCATTGCATGATGACGATTGTTGCCCAGATTATCAAAATTCTACTACTTGGTCAAGATAACATGACACCTGCAAATTATACCCGTCTTTTTCGCTCGATTCTGCCATACCCGGAAAGTAAGTGAGACGGGTATAACTTGCAGGTGTCATTTATCTTGACCGAGTAGTAACAATGCTATTGCACCAAGTTTCAAACACCAATATGACAAAAAATAAGAATCATAGCTCACCCCATCCAAGCCTCATTGAGGTAATTTTTAACCATTTCTTCCTGCACAGGCGCCCTGGCGGCCAACACCCGACAACAAAGAACGCTACAAGTGGTCTGTCTTCGCGGAACACCTTCCTCAGGGTTACTCTGACTGCCGCTACTCTTCCCCGTCAACTTAGCCATGGACCCGAAACTCTTTAACTTCGAACTCATAGACCTTCCAATACTCCCAAATTGCTTAGCTACAGAGTTCATTTGCTTAGAACTTTTGGTTGATAACGCGTCCAAAGATCTTCTGAGTTCCTCTGGCGGTTGCTGTGAGATGCACTCGACGTTCTCCAAGTCTAGGTACGCGGCAAGCATGGCGGAACGCTGGTATTCGTCGGGGAGTAAATTGTTTATGGTTTTCTGGTCGGGTTCGATGTCCCAACGGAAATCTTCACCGGGGTCTACATTGAATCTGAAAAAGAAGGGGTATGTTTTAGTATTTAAAATGTTAGGATGCCCCGGGTTGGGGCGAAACACATGTAAAGTAGTCTAATCGGTGACGGTGCAAGGTGTATTGCTGTCTTGCTAAATGCAGGTATTGTTAAATTTTTTGCGCGCAAAAAGGTGCATCTTGCATATTTTGTTTTTTGCGTAAGTAAGCTACATATATTTCGTTTTTCACAATTTAAAATGTTGGAAAAGTTTATAGGCAACTAGCACGTATGAGATTAGAATTTTTCCTGTAGAAACGACCTGTTTGGGTCGCAGCTTCGATCCTTCGATCACAAGATAGTTGCGTGCATGAATATTCTATTTGTGTCGGTCTGGGTGTTATCGAACTACTGCGGGAAATGTCCCGTATGTTGTATGAGTGTAGTATAAGTACCTATGTTATAGAGTTAAAGACATTTATGCCCGTTTGCACTAAACTCGGGTTGAGCTTGTCATAGATAAGATACATCTTAGCTTAGAAACAGCCTAAAACAGCCGAGCTAAAATTTTTGTTTGCACTGACAGACTACGTCGTAAATTAGTCATCACCTTGCTAAAAGAATGAATGAATGAATTCAAATATTAATTGTTTATGGATTTTAAACCTGGCGAGGTAAAGTAGGTCACTGGATATTTTTTTGGTTGAAACTTCTCATTGATTCCTTCGTAAGTTAAAAGGAGACAAAAGCTAAGGCGTTGTCTATTTTATTTGGTAGGAGTAATTCACCGAGAAAAGAAAAAGTCAACTGAGCTCAACTGTCAGGAAAAACATAAATATAGTGCCACAAGCTTTTCTGTTCCGGTGACAGTCGTGACAGAGGAGCCACTTGCAATACGAAATTACCTGTCAGAATGGACTGTCGTATGAAAACTGTTTTAGTTCCAAAGAGAATCACCGGCAGAAAAGATTGGCACACTATACAGTGCGCAACCTTTTCTGTTCCGGTGGCCAAAACTAGAACTAACAAGTTTTGTTTTTAATGTCATTTTGTTAATACTTTCATGTTTTGCTGCTAAACATAAGCGCCGCTGTCATGGGAACAGAAAAGATTGTCGATCTGTAATGTTTTTTTTAAATAAATGAGGAATGACGTATGTCACATGTGTTGTGTCTCTATCTAGCAAACAAGAATACAAAAGCCACAAGCTTTTCTGTTCCGGTGACAGCCGTGACACAGGAGTCACTTGCAATACGAAATTAGCTGTCAAAATGGACTGTCGTATGAAAACTGTTTTAGTTCCAAAGATAATCACCGGAACAGAAAAGCTTGTCGCACTACTCTTTGCTCACAATGCCACAGACAATAATCACTGATATAGGTATTTCTTAAGCCTTAGGCGCTCGATATTGGGCCCGTAAGTTAAGAATAGCCAAAAGTGCATTTAAGAATGTCCTAAGGTTAGTGCAAAGCAATTTTTTGTTAAGAATGTCTTAAGTTAGCTAGGAAAAGACTTAGGCGATTTTTAAGTTTAGTGCAAACGGGTGTTAATCTTACTAACGCACGCTCGCACGGGACCAACGCGGAGTGGCCCGCGTCGGGTGCCATATACACACCTGACGGGTAGCGGCGCCCCGCGCGCGTCCTGTAAGGGCACGCGGGCCCCGTCCGTGGGCAGCGGCTCGCACGGGACCAACGCGGAGTGGCCCGCGTCGGGTGCCATATACACACCTGACGGGTAGCGGCGCCCCGCGCGCGTCCTGTAAGGGCACGCGGGCCCCGTCCGTGGGCAGCGGCTCGCACGGGACCAACGCGGAGTGGCCCGCGTCGGGTGCCATATACACACCTGACGGGTAGCGGCGCCCCGCGCGCGTCCTGTAAGGGCACGCGGGCCCCGTCCGTGGGCAGCGGCTCGCACGGGACCAACGCGGAGTGGCCCGCGTCGGGTGCCATATACACACCTGACGGGTAGCGGCGCCCCGCGCGCGTCCTGTAAGGGCACGCGGGCCCCGTCCGTGGGCAGCGGCTCGCACGGGACCAACGCGGAGTGGCCCGCGTCGGGTGCCATATACACACCTGACGGGTAGCGGCGCCCCGCGCGCGTCCTGTAAGGGCACGCGGGCCCCGTCCGTGGGCAGCGGCTCGCACGGGACCAACGCGGAGAAGTGGCCCGCGTCGTACGCCAGCAGGATCGGCGTCTTGCTGCACGTCTCCGGGGGCAGCTCCAGGGGCAGGTAGATGCCGCCGAACGGGATCGGGGCGATGGGGTCGCCGCGGAAATCCTGAGGGCACAACGTTACAGATTGAAAAAAAAAAAACAATATACACAACTACCGAGATACATGTATTTTTGACACTTGAAAAAATCGCTCGATCTTCTCATGACTGACGCCAACACATGTAGCTGATCCAGCCCCACATATTGAGGAGCTCGGTCGTTAGGTGATTAAAAGGCGGCTCAGTTAATATACTACACACACACTGAGAAATCAGCAACGCATTGGAGGACGCACCATAAGCTTTTGATTAAGAAACATGATAAAAGGTCTTCTTATGACCAGAGCCAGTGCCAACACTTGTAGCTGTTCCAGGGGCCACAGGTGCGGGCGAAGTTGCAGGCTTAATATGCTAGACAATGAGTAATAAACTTACCCTGAGAGCTCGATCAGCGAACACGATGACCGGTCTTCTCATGACCAGTGCCAATGCCAACACATGTAGCTGTTCCAGCCCCGCATAATGAGGAGCTGGTGCTACAGGTGTGGGCGAGGGGGCAGGTCTCGGCTCGGCGGAGGCGGCGCGGACGGTGTCGGCCCACTCGCGGGCCCACTCCGCTTCCGAAGGGGTCAGTCCGGCAGAACGGAGGGATAGGCTCTCGGACCAACGCCACCGGCGCTTTATTGCACCTGGACAATACAACATATGAGACTTAACCAAAATGTAAAATTAGACAACAAAAATTATAGAGTACTAGCGGCCGCCCGCAGTTGCACCCGCTTGGTTCCCATGCCCAAAGTATCATGTTTTAATCCAGGCTATCTACCTACTAAATGCCAAATTTTAACCAAACTCGTTTACTTCTTCTAGCAGTCGCCCGAAAAGCGAAAGATCGTGGGTTCGAGTCCCATCGGAGCTAGTTGTGAGACGGGTCGATTTTTTCTAAATACTTCATTTTCCATTTTTCAGCAAACTCGTTTAGTACTTTCATCGTGAAATAGAAACATCCATACCTATATACATACTCACAAACTTTCGGATGTATAATATTAGTAGGATTAACTATCTAGCACGTTAGTAATTTGGATCAATACATTGGATTCATTCATCTTATTACTTGTATTCTATTGTGTGAGCATCTATTAATGCCGTGTGCTGCGATTGAGGAAGCGTGTAGTAATGTAATTATCATTGCTGTTACATTCTCAGTATTTTCTGGGGTCACCGTTGTTCATTCATAAACTTACTTGTGAGAGCATCTCCTCCTTCACCCGACAACAGCGCTTGGACCTTCGTTCTCAAAGCCAGCAGTCTGTCATGGAAGCCATATGCCGCAAGCGAGGCAGCATGCGGCAAGCAGTTGCCGTCCCCAGATGTAGCCAGCGGTAGCAACCGCGGTGCCCCTGGGATGCCGCCGTTACGCCACCAGTTCAGGATACCGGCGGATTCTAAGGTTACCAGGGTGGCAGTCTCGAGGAGATCTTTTTCGATGAATGTTCTGTACGGAAATACAGAAAAATGTTAGGCTTTATGAATGTTTATCGTATGTTTTAAATCATAATAATACGTCTATAGTAAAAGAGGTATTCTTTCAAGTGATATTATTTTTTTGGAGTGTTTGAACGAGCAGTTGGATTTCCTAATTCTTTATAAAGGCTTATAAACTATTTATCATAACGCTACGATTCCTGGCGTAGACGTATATGGCCAGTTATCAAAACATCCCAAATCATTCTTCAATGACGTTTGTGGGTAAGTCTCATCGTCACCTGCGTCAGGCGTCTGTCACTCGATGTACTTGCGCGCTACTATCGCCCGCAACTCCCGCCGGCACGGTGCAAAATCCATAGAAGATAGATCCGCAAAAGAGCTAGAATATATGCGATAGAAAGATATGCAACGTCTGGCCGTTCGTTATTAGCGCCGTACAAGCTGAATTCCACTTTATTGCGTTGTAATTAGAGTTGCTATTTATTTAAATGGTTTAGCGGAGTGCAGCTTCTGTACCTGTACTATTATTTATTCTGTGCCTGCGTGTACAATTTCACTGCGTTCTGTTATGCTGTTTGTGGCATTTTGGAATGCTGTAAAATACCTTAAACCTTTACTGCACCATGCAGAAAAAATATCACTTTATCTCATGACAGTGTTGATGCTTTCCACGCAGGTGAGACGATGAGTCTCGTCTCGACGCGATGAGAATAGCCCTTGTAATAAGATATTATTAAAGAAAAGATGCATCTTTTCAACGTTTTCAAAAAACATTAACCCTTAAGCCTTGGTGAATTAGATGACTACAGAGAATATTATTATCCTAATAAAGGCAAAAAGCACGATATGCATGCAGCTCTGATAAACACAATAATTCAAACAACAACAAAAAACATAAACGTCTAGATTTTTTACTCGACTTAGTCACGAAAACAATAACTGAAAAAAAAAGTTTCATTGACCCGTGCTAAATAACATTGTAGCACACTTAAAATGTATTTCATTCGCTTTGTGATTCATAACGCCACAACATTCTAAGCAATGTATTATTCCATAGATCGTTATAATTTACAGCATAGCTAGAAAATTTATTTCAGAATGCGTAAAAATTTTTCACTAGCCTTAGGAAAGAAACCTAGAATAAATACTATTAGTATTCTATCTTCCTATAAAAGACCGGAACGCGAGTTATGAGTCATCGCCTGGAGCTTATTTTTGATTCGCTCGTAGACACCGAGTTGCCGCATGCGACATAAGTCATACTCGTTCTCCAAGTCGAATCACGTCAATTTTCCATATTTTTGAATCACTCGCCTACAGTCCTACCAACTTAAGGCCTCATTTCCACCTGTAAGTAAGTCTTCTGCGATAAATGTCCGACAGTCTGTTGAACTTTACAAACATATCTGAGCCGGTGATATTTTTTGGAAGTAAAGATTTTTTTTTATTTTGACAGCTAATTTTGTATGGCAAGTGGCTCCTCTGTCATGAGCGTCACCGAAAAAGAGAGAAAATAAAAATTCAAATCATAACATTTATTTGACACAGACAGTGGACATGGACATAACTTATATGACAAATATACACAAAAATCTACTACAAAATGTTCCACATGGCTGCATCAAAAGGGATCTAGTTCAGCATGTGTCAGTTGAAGCTGACGCTGGTTTTCAACTAGACATATTGATGAATAAAATATTGCCTTAACATTTTTGACGTCTTTTCTGTCGCTCGCCCGATGCAACGAGTGAGTTTGGTCGTTGCAGTCGAGCAATAAAAAAAATACGGAATTTCAGATGTCGAACGAAAATCAGTAGCAAGCGAGCGCTCGGTGCGACCTATGTGAATCAAAAATATAGCTCCTGGAGACGCACTTTTTAATCAATAGAATTGCAAATTGTGAAATCGCAAGATTCATATCATCATTTCAGCCGTACCACGCCCACTGCTGGGCATAGGCCTCAAGATTCATATTATGCGAATCCCTAAAATCGCTATTTTTGAATATTCATACTCGTGGATTTTGCAACGAGTGGTCCGACCCACTCGTTTTCGATATTCTACCAGTAGAAATGATGTGAGAAAGACACTGACAAGTGAATCAAATGACTGACAGACAATGACATGATATCTTTTTAATTTACGTTCCGTTCCCCCGTAACTCATTACCGGTTAAAATAAACGAGTTATGGCTTTTTTATTTTTTCTGTGTGAAATGTAAAATGTTATAAGATTCGAGTTATAGGACAACACTCATTTCTAATATTTCAAAAAATACGTCAAATTGGGAGCAATCGAAAGTTAATTTCGTATACGTTTTGCTTTCGTGCATGAATTTAAGATTCACTTCGAATGATTCAAAAATGCGTCCCCTGGAGCTCGGTAAGATCTTTGAAGGATCTCGGTATGCGTTTTGACCTTTTCTATGGAGATAGAATACTGGTATTGATTATTCTGTGGTTTGGCTTACAGGCAATTTGTAGTTTTTTGTACATTTAGTTGTGTTTTGAACACGTAAGGTCGCGGCTTGGTAAACAACGGTAGCGGGTTCAACGGCAGCGACGGGTTGCGTGCGACTCGGCAATGAGTGCTGGCTGACAGCCAAGAGGGTGCGTTCAGAAACTGGCGCGTTTACTCAGGTACACTACATGGTGGATTTGAAGCAGGTTAATTGCTGATAGACAAATAAATTTAAAATTTTAATTAGTATTGTTGCGACTCGAATGAAACTAAACAATGGAGAAAAGGTTCAGTAAAGGACCTAATCAGACGTCGGACTGTCCTCCGGGTACTCTTTTGTCCATCGATATAGATCTCTTATAAATTGTATCGAATAACGCACACGAGGAACTAAAAGTACCGCGGACAAAAAGTCCGCAAAATTACCGCGGACACCGAGAGACTGGACTGGACAAAAGTTCGCGGTAGTCCGCGAAAAAAATAGAACGAACGTAACTAGGCGCAACAACGCACACAACGAACTTTAGTCTGCATTGAGCGCTCGATAGTGAAGTACGTTTCCGGGCAACAAATGACCGCACACCGTATGCGTTGAGTCGGCGACAACTCCTCGGATGACATATTTTGGACGTACAGGGACTTTTTGTCCGCCGGGGACAAAAGTCCCTCGTCTGATTGTGCCTTAAATTGATCATCTTCATGACTTTCTTCTTCTTTCGTGTCGAAAGTATTTTTAAATCTTCCTCGCTCAGAACTTGGCTACTCTATTTCGTACATTAGACAGTAGGTTTTGCTGTCAGTCATGACTATTTTAGCCAATCAAAATGAACTATTCATAACGCTGCCCGATGTTCCTGTATACGGATTGGTTAAGTGTCACAAAAACGGCTGCACGAACGCCTTGGTACATAGGTAAATAATAAATATGCAGTAAAAATTATAAATGAGTTGACATCAAATACAAACATAGACTGCTGTGCTGGGACGTGCATTCAACTCGTAAAAAATACAGAATGAAAAGTGTTAATTATGTTTGATTAATACGAGTGAACTCACCGAAATCTATTTCTTTTGTCTAAGTTGTACATGAAATTAATTTTTTAAATTAATTTTTTCATTTAGTTAGATGTTACAAGCACTTATCAACGTTAAAAAGCTACGTCATCAGTTCGCAAAATCCTAAGTGCTAGTCCTTGTAAAGTGCGGAAGATGCGACGAAAGAGCTTGGGACCTGATCCTGAAGCCCTACTCGAATGCAACGAAAATCGAAACTTCGTTAGCTCCGTCGCTTTCACTCGATTCTGTCATGCCCGGAGAGTGAGAGGGACTGGAATAACAAAGTTTACTTTTTCGTTGAAATAGAGTTATAGGCCTTCTGAATTACTGTCTGGAAGCAGCAGTATGTGGTTGGAGTTGAGCAGGTTGAGGTCGGGCTCTGTGTTACTTCGTAATGCCCACACTAGGCCCTCGTTGTCCGTGGCGCGGGGATGCCTCGCGTGAGTTGGCGATCTTATAACTATAAATGCTGGATACCTGAACTCTGGCGGGTAGACGGAGATGTCTGGGAGCAGCAGAATGTGGTCGGAGTAGAGCATGTTGTGGTCGGGCTCTGTGTTACTTCGTAATGCCCACAACAGGGCCTCGTTGTGTGGGGTGCGGGGATGCTCGCGTGGGTTTGCGATCTTATAACTATAAATGATAGATATGTGAAGTATGGCGGGTAGACGGAGATATCTGGAAGCAGCAGTATGTGGTCAGCGTTGAGCAGGTTGAGATCGGGCTCTGAGATTTAATTTTAATTTATTTAATTAGGAATAACAACAGCCATCTAAACTACTTAAGCAATGCTATTAAGCTATTAGATGCTTCATAATGCCCACAGTAGGCCCTAGTTGTCAGTGGCGCGGGGATGCCTAGCGTGAGTTTGCGATCTTATAACTATAAATGCTGAATACATGAAGTCTGGCGGGTAGACGGGAAGTCTGGGAGCAGAAGTATGTGGGGCCTTACCGCCCAAGTACCGTCGGCTTGAAGCCGATTACGACGCATCGTGCCATCCTTGTCATGCTATACCAAATGTGTTAAGACATGAAAAGAATGGCACGATGCGTCGTAATCGTAATCAAGCCGACGACGGTGCTTAGGCGGTAGGGGGGCTGGTCTGAGTTGAGCATGTTGGGGTCGGGCTCTGTGTTGCTTCGTAATGCCCACACTAGGCCCTCGTTGTCCGTGGCGCGGGAGATGCCTCGCGTGAGTTTGCGATCTTATAACTATCAATGATGGATACCCGAAGTCTGGCGGGTAGACGGAGATGTCTGTAAGCAGCAGTATGTGGTCGGCATTGAGCAGGTTGGGGTCAAGCTCTGTGTTGCTTCGTAATACCCACACTAGGCCCTCGTTGTCCGTGGCGCGGGGGTGCCTCGCGTGAGTTTGCGATCTTAAACTATAAATGCTGGATACCTGAAGTCTGGCGGATAGACGGAGATGTCTGGGAGCAGAAGTATGTGGTCTGAGTTGAGCATGTTGTGGTCGGGCTCTGTGTTACTTCGTAATGCCCACACTAGGCCCTCGTTGTCTGTGGCGCGGGAGATGCCTCGCGTGAGTTTGCGATCTTATAACTATAAATGCTGGATACCTGAAGTCTGGCGGGTAGACTTAGATGTCTGGAAGCAGCAGTATGTGGTCGGACTCTGAGTTGCTTCGTAATGCCCACAGTAGGCCCTCGTTGTCCGTGGCGCGGTAATGCCTCGCGTGAGTTTGCGATCTTATAACTATAAATGCTGGATACCTGAAGTCTGGCGGGTAGACGGAGATGTCTGGGAGCAGCAGTATGTGGTCTGAGTTGAGCATGTTGGGGTCGGGCTCTGTGTTGCTTCGTAATGCCCACACTAGGCCCTCGTTGTCTGTGGCGCGGGATATGCCTCGCGAGAGCTTGCGACCTGGGAAACATCAGACAAAGTTTATTATTTATTGGGAATTGAAACACTTTTACTATTGTTTGGTTTGAAAGCTTTGAAAGATGGAGGTATTAAAAGAAGAGTCAATGCTCTTTCTTAAGTCGCTGGGTAATTAAGGGTGTTCCCTTCATGGCATGCGGTATTTCGTGAGCAAGTTAAAAGTCGATGTCTAGCTTGCTGCAGGCTCTCCTAAGACAGTATATCGATCGTAGTAGAGCGGGCTTATCGGGCGACTTTGTTAATATCACGTAAAGCATTAAGACTTACATGCGGGTACCGGTGTCAGCACGAGGTTGGAGGATGCAGAGTACTGCATGGTAAGACTGAGCTGACTGACGGCTCTCTCAAGGCGTCTCTCTCGCAGCAAGCGTGTCAGAGAAGTATGAGTCTACCACCAAACAAATTAGGGCTTACATTTAGGTGCCGGTGTGAGCACCAGGTTGCAAGGTGCGGAGTACTGCATCGCGAGGTCCAGCTAACTGTCTCCTCTGAAGACGTCGCCCGTAGAACTTGTTTGTCAGTCGATTACGAGTCTTCTGGGCGACACATTACGACTTACATTCGGGTGCCGGTGTGAGCACCAGGTTGGAAGGTGCGAAGTACTGCATGGCGAGGTCCAACAAACTGTCTCTTCTCCTCTGTTAGGATGTCGCACATAGAACTTGTTTGTCAGTCGACTACGATTTCTCTGAGTTACACATTACGACTTACATTCGGGTGCCGGTGTGAGCACCAGGTTGGAAGGTGCGGAGTACTGCATGGCGAGGTCTAGCTGGCTGACGGCTCTTTCAGGGGCGATGACGTCACCGCCTGCTCTCGGCCGCAGCGATGCGCCGTGCACGCGATCTACAACATGACACAGCCACATAAAATAAACACCCGCCCACGACACGAGTGATAAACATTTTAAATTAGACAAATCTTATTTTTATCCACCGGTAAAGTTGCTGGATTTTCTCGAACATTATGTTAAAACATTTTCTTCACAGAGTATTTTAACGCTACATCCGTCCGTAGGTATATTCATTTCGACTTTCCTGTTTACAAAAGAAGTTGATTCCCGAACGAACTCTGTCTTACCTCCGACCTTACAAATAAAACACTTGACCTTATTAAATAAAAGTGGTCCAGCCGACCGACAAGAACGTCTAATTAGTGGTCAAGAAGTCAAGAGCAAATGACTAGTTTACTCACTATAACAATTAGGTAAGAAATAGCAAAAAAACAATTTTTTTATGTAGGTACAGGAAATTTTGAAATCTAAAGAAAAGTATTAGCTAATCGGCTACTGCAAAAGCCATCTGAAGTTTAAATGAAGTACCATAACATACTAGCTGTAGCTAATTCGGGGTTTCTGGCCAACCTTGACCTGCCCAGTGCCCACCGCATCCCGCTACAGTCGAAGGTCGAAGGTTTGAATCTCGCTTCGCTTCAGACAATGGCCCAGAATCGATAATACTGCAAAACCGAGGCGAATTGTGTTTGGGCGTCATTTGACGGCGACAGGTAAGTGACGTCCGCTTTTAGATAATTGATGGACATGATTGATGAGCCCATTCTACGTTTATTTTGGACTTAGGTCCTTGCCACGGTGGGAAAAGGCGACCTTTGTTCCTATGTAAACAAAAGATTCGAATTTTAGGGGTACGCTTAAAAAAATTCCAACGTCATAAATTATTATTACACATCGTCATTCATCGAAGTTTGCGTTAAATTAAACCAATGTATCGTTTATACGATTCAGGAACAATACTATTAGTAGTTAAAAACATTTTATGTTGACTACAGGTTAAACCAGCAAACAAAGGAATTGAACAAGTGGTATCATCCATTTTCTATTTAATCCAATGTAGAACGATTAAACCAAACGATTAAAAGGGAAAACGTCGTTAGTCGATTCAAAGCAAAACGGAGTACTGTGCCAGACCGATAGTATGACTCTTTTGGACCAAGACTTACTATAAAAGGCGGTCTCATTACTATTTCCCTCGCGCGCCCACTTACTAAATTGAACTGTGTCACAAACAATAGCTGCGGCAGTGCGGAAGCGATGTTTTCCAACAGCATACACGGAGGAGCACAGCATCTACGGCTTCTTATAACCTCGGGATCAACTAACAGTCTATGACTACCGCTCGTAACGCTTATGATACAGATTTAGATGCGAAAAATTAACCAGTGCACTATCCGTCGGATCCACTAATAAGATCAAGTCACTTAGTGTAACACGTTATGAAACAAGCAATGAGAACTTAACACTGAACGAAATGCTACAGGTATGGGCGCAGAAGTAAAAGCTACACAATGATAAAGCAATGATTAATTTCAAGTAGGTATATAATATACGTAATGGGTTTTAATCAGGCATAGCTGAAGAGGTATGCTTCAGTGAATGAATACTGTGACGTCAGAAAGACATTGTTAAATCCCAAGCTTTTTCCCTGATTGATATTACACATAACGCTGGAACTGTAGGAGGTAGACATATGACATTCAATGACCTCACACGTTACGTCACACATATGGTACAAAATATATTCGGCTTAAAACACTACAGAGACCCATACTGGAAAGAAGAAATTATAAATGGCTTAGGTTAGGTTACCTACCTGCTTTAAATTCCTACTAATATTATAGATGAAATTGAAAGTTTGGGAGAATGGATGTTTGTTCCTTAACCGCGGTAGAACGGCTAAACGGATCTAGACGAAATTCAACAAAAGATAGACTATAGTCTGAAATAGCAAATAGGTAATCCTTATCCTGATATTTCTACGGCAAAGGAAATCATCCGGGTAAAACTGCGAGGCGTAGTAATTAAACAGGATAGTAGAGGAGCGTGCCACAACGATTCCCCGAATACGATGAAACAGACAGCAGAGAGGGCATAAAAAAAGATAATACAGGATGCTCTGAAAATGGGTGACAAAATGTAGGTAGGTCGGTGATCGGTGGCATTGCAGCACGAAAACAAACGAACAATGGGAGCAATGGAGCAAAACGCAGGATGTGATCGACAATGGCAAATAATAGCAATGCCGATACGCAATAAATGCGTTTATTGTGGAAGTAAACCACGATAAAATACCGAAGCCGAATGTAATGGAGTTAATGCCTGGAATTTTGTAGAATTACCAAAGTAAATTAGGTTGGTGCGAAATTAAAGTTTTAGTATCAAAGTTTTGGCAGGCAAGTATTCGGGTTTAAGATATTTTTCGTCGAAACTAGCATTAGGTATATAGTTGCCAGACATTTCAAAAATTCTCTTGGAGTAGATAATTTATATGTAAGTAGATAAATAAGGTATGTCCTCTATCTAGCAAACGCCCTAAATAGAAATACACCTTATTGCACACATAAAGATCCAATACGAAACATCATCGACGATACATACAACACTTCATTACCTACATTTGGAATTCTACCTATAAGTACATACAACACATGTATAGTCTGTTCGAATCCAATTTGGAAAAAATGTTAACAAAGACGCCATTATTCTGACCATAGACTATTTAGTGATGTGGTAAAAATTAAACCATTTATAAATCGATAAATAATTTGATTGCTTCGATTCGATTAATTGAATGCTATTATGTTGGAGCTTCGCGTTAGTGAAGAGTTTTTAGTTTATTACTTCTCAAGCCTCGAGAGATGACGATGTTCATCGCGATTATAGAGAAATAAAAGGCTTATATTGAACCGAGTAAAAATTAAGATTTTAAATTATTTTTATGCATTCACAATGCAATTTTGTAAGTATAGGAAAAATGTAATACTTAGTAAAAAACCACGAGCCCTATAAGTAGCTTTCAGGCGGGATATTTTTTGTATTTAAAGTGTCATAAACTATGTGGTTGATCAACAGATAAACAGTATGGCGGATGCTAGGGTATGCAAAACGGTAATCGGTAATCGGTTTTTTACCGGTAATCGGTCCAATGTGAACAATCGATAATTACCGAAAAAAATGGTAATGCGTCGTGTCGTGTCGGGTCGTATCGACGACAGTGTTGCTAACTTGCTGGCAAACGTTACACGCGTGATAGTTATCGCGATTCGATCGCGGCTGCTGATCACGGACTCGATTCTCACTCGTAAGAAATTGTATTTATCCTACTTGATAAATAGCGAAAAAAATATTTTCAAATTTAAAGTCAAAAGTTGTACAATAAAGGAGATGTCCCAAAATTGCCCCAGAGTCGTTTCAAGATTAAATAATGAAAAATACCAAGTGACCTGACGTTATTATTGTGATAAAATTACTTTTGCATTATAATTATTATTTAGAAGTACGAAAATCTAGAAGCTAGCGGGGTTTTCTTAAACCAAAATAAAAGTTTTTATTTCATTCATTTTTCATTCATCATAGTATATTTTTCATTCCAGTAGTAGTAGTAAAAAAGTTCGTCCTTTTGGACAGGCGAAGACATCAAGCCATACTGCCAATTCTTGAGTATTATGTATGTTATTATAGTTTCATATGTTTTCATTAGAATGTTGGTGTGTTACATTCCAATGCTTCTTGGAGTATTTGGCGTCAAGGCGTCAGTGTTGAGTAGTTGTCGAGTCGGTCTTCTCGGTAATTCTTGCTGATGTAGTCAACACTACAATAAAACACTCGGCATCACGTTACCGAGATAGCGCATATTTTAATCATTCCACACATCGTTCAGTTGCGTAAACACTTGGGGCACAAAACCACACCTATCTTGAGTCACAAAGTTAATTGTGTTCTGTGCACAAAGTCCACTATGAAACAAATTGCGATTAATTAAAATATCCACTTAACCTAACCCGCCAAAATGGCGCCAAAAACCCTTTTTCATGCCATTGTTACTGACATTTTGTTTGTTCATAGCATTGGTATAAAATGTTTTTAAGACAAAAATAATGATAAAATCTGATAAAAGCGAATTGAGTTTAAGTGCTACCCCGTTGAGGATAAAAAAAAAAAAAAAAAAAAAATAAGATGCTTAAATATAATTAAAACAAAAGAATCTACGGATGAAAATAGTCAGTAGCTTCTTCCCCAGGGGGGCAACCGGCTAAAAAATATGGATATGGACATGGGCTTCATTTGACATTTGAAGCCCATATTATGCCCAAATAAGGACAAAATATGGGTTGTCCATATTCATATTTTTTAGTCGGTACAGCCGGCCTAGCATGAACGGCTTTTATCACGCGATATGATATGATACGGCATGCCGTCTTGCTTACACCTTAGCGGGGTAAGCAAGACAAGTTGCCTTGCCTTGGGGCTGAACCTAAATAAGATGGCTGTAAAGCGGCTATCCCTTTGCTTTTCCAATCAAACAAAAAAACTTGACTTGATGTCCGTTAAATTGAAAGAAATGTCAACATTCATTCAGTCGTTTGAATTGAATTTTCTCGCCGTATTTCGCCTTCGTGAAATTCTCTTTACTGGTTTTACTTCGTGTCGTTCACTGTACTGTAATTCTTTTGGTTTGCGTCGAGTCGAATATATCCTCCGCATTACTGTATTTACTGTGCATGTGCATCTGAACATTTTGTTTGTGAAACAAGAATTTGAGATAGTGACTCTGTTGTGTAGTGGATTTGTGGTAACCTAGCAGGCAGTTAAAAAATACTCAGTGATCCAAAACCCCGCTATCTCGAGCTAAAATTATTATCAATTATGAATCTAGAATGGAAAACCAACATAACGATAAAAGTTTGATCATGACGCATGAACTTATAGTTCTGGGGCAAATAATGTATGGGCGCTGGGACATCTCCTTTCTGAATCATATTCATAAGACTCTACTTATGATAAAGTAGCAATGACATCGTTTCAGCAAATTATGCGCACGGAATTCCGCTATGTCCCAGCCCTAACGGACCCGAGAATGTACTTTTTTTTAAATTTGTGATTTTAGTGATAATTTTTATCAAGACAGAGATATTTTATCTTCGATTACATAACATCGATTAATAATCGATATAGTTGAACTAATAATTGAATTATCTGATAGACATTACGTCAAGCACTATGCGATCACCATGACGATCACAGATAATACAAGATTTTTGCTTGGATGAATAACCTCACTTTTCTTATTAAAATTTTCAAATAAATTTTAAAAATAATAAACATACTACAATCTTTGGAACAAATTAGTGAGATATAAGTTGAAACCTTCTAATTACTAATGAATGTGTTTTTAAATCCATTTACTGGCCGAAAATGTGAGAATTTTTAATGGAACAGGTTTGTTTACATTTTTTCCAAATTGGATTCGAACAGACTTTAACAATATTACCTAAACACTTCGTTATCTACTGCAGCTGGCACTCGATAGAGACCAAATAATTAATTTGTAACCAGAAAGCGATTATCCGTCACACCTCTAAGGCGCAGGATGCGAGCGGTGAAATCTATCAGAGTATTTGATTGAGGTTCCTCTTTTGCATAATCCATGATCATTTCCTTACAACTCTTTCACCCTTATTACAAAACGTGGACTAAAATAGTCCTGGTTTAAAACTGGTACTAAACTGGTGCTGTCACTTTCATTTTCCAAATGAAAGACAGAATTAGCATGAATTTTAAACCAGGTCTAACTTTAGTCCACGTTTTGTAATAAGGGGGCTTAAGTCTTTAAGGGAAGGTAAAAATTTAAGTAAACAGTAGGTAACTAGGTTGTTTGCTTTTGAAGTACCAACGATTAATTTAGAATAGACAATACTGAAAAAAACAAGGTTATCTAAAAAAGTAGTCCAATAATGTAAAGGAGTGAGTGCGTGCTCTTGTATTTGGCTGAATTTACTACGCGCGTGCAACTACGCGTCGTGATCTCGCCTGACGCAGCGTACGCGCCCATATTCTCATCTGGAATCTTATCTTATCATTAATTAGACTACTCACTCCTTTACATTATTGGACTACTTTTTTAGATATCCTTGTTTTTTAAACGCGCGAAATAAACCAAATCCTATTGATCTAGATAAGATAGGAAACAAGCTTATTTAAATGTTAGATCTGTATCGCTGCACCTTATCACTTGTACCACAAAAAGACACAAAGCAGACTTGTAACGTATTAATAGAAGTCCGCCATCGCGATTGGAGCGCTGTCCGGGATATGCATCTTAGTGAAAAATAGGTCGCCTGTGACGCGTACTGAATCTAGATTTACTTAATAGGACGGCTCATTTTCACACCCACCGAGCCATGTGGAACCAACGCGTGGGGGGTCTTTTCATAAAGTCGGAGGATAAAATAACAATGGAAAAGGTACACGATAAAATAATATTAAAGTTGTAAAACATCATCGGTAAACTTCATATGCCGGAGGGCAAATAATAAAATAACTGTGATGTTATCATCACTAATAATAGCAGGTAGCAGAATAAATAAACACTAACATTTGACAGGTACTTTTTGAAGTCGGTTGGAATATTTTTACTTTTTTAAATCTCAATTTTTTGTGTAGATAGTACTTACCATAAGATACTGATCATACTTATCCCAAAAACTACTGAACCAATTTTGATGATTTTTTTGGGCTGTTCCCTAAGTTGGAATATACCTGATTTAAATCAAAAAGAATGATCTCGGTATGAATTTTTGGTTTTCGAGAAATTCGTGGACAAACATACAAACATAATAAAAAAAACAAACATACATACACTTACGAAATTTAGCACACGTGAGATTTTATATTATTTTTATGCATTCACAATGCAAAATCTCAACATGGCTGTTTCATCTTAATCGATTGTTAAACATTTGTAAAAATGTTTCTTTCGGATGCGAGGGTTTCCTCACATTGATGAAGCAACGCTGGCCTACAGCGTAACAAGTGATAGCAAAATTCGACGAGTCGTGTAAGCCTTTCGGTAGCTTAGTTGGTCAGAGCATCGGGCCGGATTCCCGGAGGCGCGGGTTCGAATCCCGCCTGAAAGCTACTTATGGGGCTCGTGGTTTTTTACTATCAAATTTTTCCTATATTTAGCACACGTGCTTGGAAGCTTAAATAGAACGCTATAAGTACTCAAATATTATCCAATTCCAACTAAATCACATACATACCTAATACCGGTCAAACTGATAACTTCCTTTGTTGAAGTCGGTTAAAAACAATATCAGACTGCTATTTGTAATTCTAATTATCCAAAAACTGGTCTTGTTACTATAGAATCAAGTAAACATTCGTGCAACGGATTTGATAGGAATTTTAAGGAATGTTCAGTCTCTTAACTTCCGAATGCGGTTTGGTTTCTCGTTTTCTTCATCTCGTTTTCAATTTGTCGATGAAGTAATATTTTACTCATAATTAAGTAATAGAATAGTATCGTGTTATGGTTCAGACATTATGAAATCATCCAGGGGGCTACCGGTAAAAAATATGGATATGAGCGCATATGCTTCATTTGTTTGACAAGTCCATATTATGTCCTTAAATGGGCATAATATGGACTTCAAATGTCAAATGAAGCCCATTGTCGGTCATATCCATATTTTTAGCCGGTAGGCCCCCAAGTCCATTACATGAAGTTAATACAATTGCTAATTCCCATTCAAGTTATTACACCCGTGTATAACAATAAATCTAATAAAACCACTCTACAATTAAATGCAATAATAATGCTTCAACTATCAACTTCTTGCCTTTGAGGCGTAGCGGTTATTTCATTTCATTTCATCATCGTGGCCGATTGCCATTGTATGTAAATGTTCTGAAAATGTGCCCCAGCTGGATCATTCGTCGTTCATGTGATACTTGCATGCTCGTAATCCTATTGTGATTTTTATTATTAGATTATTCATAGTATATGAGTAGTAGAATATACTTGACACCTCAGCTTATAATATGAATTACTTATACTTTTTCAGTCCACTTCTTATCTTTATAAGCATCATTGAAACACTGTTACTATTCATATATCCACAATTTAAACTCTAAATATGAGTAAAAAGTAACTTAAAAAATGTTACTAAATCTCTTATTGCATTCTAGTTTAACCCACAGACTATCAGTCCGCCGGCAGTCCACCTGCAGTCCTAGATGGAACAGGCCGCCTGACATTCAGTTTTTGCATTTTAAACTATAGGGGGTAAGGGGAGAACGGTACCAACATCTGACCGACCCTATTGTCAACCTCACTTGGGCTGCACGCGTCTAGTTGTTCGTATTGAATAGCTGACGGTGGCTTTCTGGCTCACCTGATTGCCGTGGTACCCCCTGCTAGACAACTAACGAGGCTCTGGCGACCGAGAATTGGCGGTATAGCCAAACCACCCATCAGTTAGCTGATGGAAGAGGCTACCACACGCCTATGGTCTAAATCGCCCTAAAAAGTGGCAATGACACCGTGGGGAAGTGTCTCAAGAACCTACCTGCTCTTTAATTAAACCATGATGAATACGAATGCTAATAGTGATGTTTTGCTCTGCAATCCGGCTAGCTCCCGGCGCTCTCAGGCCTGGACCTGAGAGTGTGAAATCTGCTACCGAAGACTCCACGGAAGTGGCTGCCCAGACTTCTGTGTCAGGAAAAAACTAATCCAAGATTCGTCCAGCAAGCTTTTCATAAGAGCATGTTTATGAATAGACCACGAAGCTTTTCGTCTGGAGACTTATCTAAAGATCCTGATTGAACGGAGACCAAATCTATTTCCCAGCCCAATCCAGAGTGGTAAAAGTCCTTCATCAAGTTGAACTAAAGAATTCAGACTTTATGAAGCATTAACCAGTGTAAGTACAACTATACTATTGACTTGACTATCGTCATCACCATAAATGGTATTGGTCAACATGTGGGCTGACAGATTACGTATTCACATGACTTCATTTTATATTAGCGAATGTGCGCCAACTAGGTCGCGCTATGTGCGCGTGCGCCTGACCAGCAAAAACTTGGAATCTGTACGTTCAGTTTCAGTACAGTGCAGTTTAATGTTAATGGTGGCTATTTCTTCCTTCTCTTCCTGTCTTTCCGTCTTTCCTCTTTTTCAAAAACTCTATCCTCTACCTTTCTTCCATTCACCCACCCCTAGAACTTTCCAACATGTATGGACCTCGCATCCTGGGCCGTAAGGTGGGACATTTTCACCTCTTGTCGCCAAAATCAATGCCTTTCAGTTGATGAAACAATTTGTACCCCGAGCCAGACAACTTAGTTATTAAGGCTGGGATTCCCCAAAATAGGGTATTTTAAATTATGGATTACACGCAAATCACAAGTACTTACTTAAAATTTTGAAAAAATAAATGTTATTTTACAGTTATTTATCTAGTGCTTCCGCCCATTTTTTCGATTGGTGATATTTTACTGTGTCAAATATAAAATCCCAAACATCCGTCTAATCGTAATCCAAATATCCTATTACTTGCAGTATACTTGATTTTAATTAATGAAAAAGATACGAAAATAATTGTCTTTGAATAGCCGAGGGATTCCGGCCGCCATAAGTTTAAATTTTTTATTATTTAATTTTTAATTGAATTTTAAGAGATTTTCGATTCGCGGGGCGCTCGCGAGTTCACAGTTCACTGCCGGCTGCCGATGCGTCCCCGTGAAGTGTATCGCGCGCGGCCGAGCAAGCGTTAGCGTAGCGTGCCTATTTCGGTCGGGAATCATCGCCTTAAAAAAATATATTAATGGCGGTCGTGACGTGATATGCTATGCGCAGTAGGATACTAATACCCCGCAACTCTACCTCTCCCACTCGCAAGCATTTAAATTGTCTTTTGCCAAAGAGTTTGAATCGCAACTTTTTATAGCGGTCTGGAAATTGAGCCCGGCTATCGAGTTTCACATCTATGTAGGTTGTTTGTAATCTAAAATTACACCGGTTGACGCTACATTTAATTACAGTTAGGTTTTAAACATGACGACTCAAACTAATTCACCTTTACAAAAACCACTAGAAGCTTCAGTTAATTCTAAAATAGAGGTCGTACATTAGGAGAACGAACACAAATTAAAATATGGTAGTTCTAGTTTTGCGACATTGATTTTTTTTTTTTTTTTTTTTTTTTTATTTTTTTTTTATTTGAGTAAACAAACAGTTACAAATTACAGTATTATAAAAAGGTATTTAAAAAAAGGAAATAATAAATTTGCTACCAACACCGTTTACCACTTATTACTAAAATATACTAAGTTACACAAAACAAAGCATTGAAAGTGAAACATCACTATCACGCCTCAACATTACGGCGATTTTAGTGAATGTAGGTACATAATGAAAACAAGCAAAGCGAAAGACAACTAAAAGAGATGAAGAATACATGTTGTAAATGTTGTAAATATTATGATGATATGTACTTTTCAGTTTAATTAAGCTAAGAGCTAGTAAGGTTCTCAACAATCATTTCTTTAAATTTACGGGGGCGGGTGTTATAAATATCAATGGAATTAAAATCAAACTTAGTGTTAAAACTATGGGTAATACGATACATAGGAGCACGTTTACCTGCATTTATACGTTTACGTGGTGTTGCAAACATTTTACATATGGAGCGACTATGTGCCCTGGGAGGCACTCTGTAATACAGACTATCAACCAAAGGAATACAGTCATACCTGCCGTGGCATATGTCATACAGCATCATCATTTCCAACTGGGTACGTCGATGATCTAGACTTAGAAGTTTATACTTATTCAGAAGTTGATCATAGGAGAGGCGACTACGGTAACATCTGTATTGCATAGCTTTAAGAAACTTCTTTTGAACTACTTCAATAGAAGTCTTGTACTTGTCATAAAACGGATTCCAAATGGGCACAGCATATTCAAGCTGGGAACGAACCAGTGTTTTATAAAGGTATAGATAAGTTGAAGGCTTGGTAAATGCTTTACTTGTGCGCATTACAAAACCATACATTTTGTAGGCTTTATTGATAATTGTTTCTACGTGCATATTAAGATGTAATTTTGTATCCAGTGTAACCCCAAGATCTCTTATGTATTCCAGTTTTTCAAGCGGGGAGCCACTTAGTTTATAAATGTGTTCAATTATTTTTAGTTTTTTACAGAAAGTGATGGTTTTGCATTTGCTGAGATTAAGGTCAAGTTTGTTTTTGGTACAGTATCTAGAAAACCTATCAAGATCAGATTGAAAATTAAGGCAGTCTTGGGTGTTTTCGATTTTAAGATATATTTTTAAGTCATCTGCATATAATTGGAATTGACAGTATTTAAAACACGTAGATATGTCGTTAATAAAAAGGATAAACAGTAATGGGCCCAGAATAGACCCCTGTGGTACACCAGAGCTTACGTAAACTAAATCTGATTCACACCCATTAATAACGACTCTTTGAGAGCGGTTGGTTATGTACGATTTGAACCAACGCCATAGGTCACCACGAATGCCATTATATGCAAGCTTCTCCAGTAATATCTTATGATCCACTCTGTCAAAGGCTTTTCGGAAGTCCGTGTATACGGTATCAATTTGTTTGTTCTTATCTATACAGTCGAAAAGGTAGTTTGTATATAGTAATAGGTTGGTAGTGGTAGATCTTTTTTTAACAAATCCATGTTGTTGTTCAATAATAACATTATGCATAATAGGATATATATTTTTGTTAACTAGCCTTTCAAAGAGCTTCGACAGAGTAGACAAGATTGATATTGGCCGATAGTTTTCAGCATTTGCTCTATCCCCACCCTTAAAAACCGGAACAATACGGGCTGACTTCCAATTTTTTGGGAATACTCCTTGCTGAAGGCACAAATTAAATATGTAGTGTAACGGTTGATATAAGAGTTTTGCAGTAGATTTAAAGAAAATTGGAGGAATGTTGTCCATTCCTGGACCCTTAGAAGTATCCAGATTACATAGTTCTTCAAGTACACTCTCTTCCGATATGTGAATATTACTAAGAATAAGATCTGAGGCATGGTTACTGTCTGGTATGTCGTTAATATCAAAATCGTTCTCATTATCAGTCGATTCGAAAACTGACTTAAAAAAGAGTGAAAAGAGTTGGCAGACACCTTCCGGATTGTTTGCAGACAGATCTTTATATGAAATTTTGCTAGGGATATCTTGTGTTTTCTTATTATTATTGACATATGTATAAAAATATTTTACATTTACAGGGATACTATTTTCAACCGAAGTGATATATTCATTGTAGCGTTTACATGATTCTACTTTAAATCGTTTCCTGTACATTGCGAATACTTCATAGTCTGACCTATTTTGGTATTTTTTCCATCTAATCCAAGCCTGGTTTTTATTTTTGAAGATATGTATTAAGGCTGGGGTGAACCAAATTGGGAAATGGGAGGATTTAATTGATTTAATGGGAACGTGTTTCCTTATAATACCATAAATGATCTCATAGAATATTGAAAGTACTTCATCTGGGTCACTACTTTGACGTAAAATGTTCCAGTCAATGCTCGAAAGTTCGTCATTTATATGGTCATAGTTTGCGTTTTTATAACTATATTGTAATCGACTAACAGTAGGTAAGGTTTTTAACTTATTTATTGGAAGTAACACGTGAAAAGGGGGATGCTTTTTATCGGGCGGTACAAGGGGACTTGAAGGGACTGATGTAGAAGTGTCTCTTAAATTTGTGATAAATAAGTCGAGAATACGGTTGTCTGAATTTTTTACTTTATTCAATTGATTGCAGTTTAAAAGTGATAAAAAGTTAATTAAATATCTATTAGTTAGACATCCACCGTTATTTAATTGAGGTTCCATGTACGAGTTACAGTCTCGCCACTCTAGTGTCGGAAGATTGAAATCACCCACTACCATAAATTCATTGTTGTTTATTGATTGAATTGAATGGTTTATAACATAGACATAATACTGTGTTACGTATATACTATACTAATATAATAAGCGATCACTCGTTCTGAAGTTCATTTTACAAGCAAAGTTCCAATATAATAACAAAAACACATAATATTCTTTGACTGAAAACTAATTTACGCCATGTCGCATCTATTTTCGTGACGTGATGAGTCTCCAGTCCCGTCACACGCGTTTGCGATGCCCGATCTAATTTCCAAATGTTTCTACTTCTAACAAAAATTGTGAAAATTTCAAGTCATCATTAATTTCGAACGGATCCAATTAGAAGTTTAACGAAATCAGAACCTGTTTGTTTTCACGGTTCAACGGTTTAGTTAATTTCAGGAAAGCTTTGGTAAAGAAACATCTCGAATTTCATCAACATTTAAAATATTTCCGGCAACAATAAAAACAGTGGAAGATTTTTTGCCAATACAACTTTTATATGAATTCAGCATTAACATTAATACATTCTATTTTAGTCTTGTTAGGTATATTATATTGTTGAAAATTTGATATAGCTTCTAACTGGAACTTAAACCAATAACGAAGGCTGGATTTGATCTTGTCTTCATAATATCAGCCTATTATTACTTCGGGTATATTTCTGGCGTAAGATTTTACTGTCTATTTTGAGCCATCGGAAGACCAAGGCGGATATCTCTATAGTCGTAACCTTTATTATGAGTTCATTCACAGAACAACTTAAAAGAAAATGTTTTCATTACCTTCTGAACGCTTCCCAGCGATAGGGTCAGCCTCCACTACCATGCTGAATAACCCTGAAACAAATGTAAAAAAATCTTCAACATATGAAACATTATATTAATCACTAGTTTTCCGCCCGCGGCTTCGCCCGCGTGGACTACACGACGTTATGTGATATTTTCCGGTATAAAAAGCCTATGTTCCTCTCCAGGCCACAAAGTATTTGTGTCCCAAATTTCAGCCAAATCCGTTCAGATTTAAAGGGCTCTTAGTAAGTGAAAACGCCAAAATTGCTTTTTTCTATTAGCTGTCATTTGAAACATTGAAGATTTTTCGCATTGAAATTTCCAATAATGTATTATAGAACGTAATGTGATGGGAGGACTGTTTCGAAAACACGATTGGACAAATTTTGCTCGATAGAAAAAATCCTGACGTGACCTCTAAAGTTTCATAAAAATGCACATTACGACAGAGTTTTACAATAATAATTCCCATAAAATCACAAACACATAGTATTTATTTACCTTTTCTACTTCGTGACAGTTTTAGATAAAAAAAAAACTAAATTTATTTATTAACTTTTTGATAAAAGTGTGAATTTTGCCTACGATTTTTAGTTTCGAGCTCGTTGATTCCATAGTGATTTTCGCTGACCGCCTAACCCCCCTTAGGGCGTTATTGAGTAACAAACATTCAAACATCTAAACTTTCACATTTATAATATTAGTAGGATAACATAAGGCATACAAACCCACGAGGTTTTGTAGACGATTAATGTATGTAAAGCATGTATGTAATATGTTTTGAACAATACATAAAAAACAACATTAAAAATAGCATCGATATCGAAAGGCCAACTAAAAATATTTTAGGAAAAGTTTCTTTTGAGTTCTGCCATAAATGTGTTTTTAGGGTACCATAGCCGAATAATGGCAAAAAAGGAACCCTTATATTATAGTTTCGTTATGTCTGTCTGTTTGCCTGCCTGTCCAGTCCATCTGTATGTCGCAGCTACTTTATTCCGAAACAGATGAAACTTGGTAGGTAAGTACATGTATTCTGTAAACCGCATTACATAATATCTAGAAAAAATTTATGCTGTAGATCTTAATAAACACTTTTTACGAAAATGAGTTAGATGGAGAACACATTTTCTAAAACTGCAAACATATAATGATTAACATTGTCATTCATACAAACACTATGAAAAACCAAGTTACTTTTTCGAGTGTCTTTGACTGCAAGGAATTTCATTTTGCCAACTGCGTCACATTTACGTTTTATTCCATAAGTAGTTCACGTGACATCGGCTGCAACAACCTCGGACTCTAAATCATTGTTTACATATACGTTGCCAGTGTCGAAAATATCATATTAGGCACGAAAATAAATGCGTGACTGAGAGACTCCTACATATGGTCAGAAATAGAATGCTTCACGCATCTTCCTGTGTCACCGACATTGTATTTAATAGTAGATTGTACAACAAGTGCATAAAACGTACCATTTTACCCGAGACGTATATATCCATCCGAGCCGTAGGCGAGGGTGGATAGTCAATTCGAGGGTAAAATGGGTTTTATGTTCGAGTTATACACTCTGCTTTTCACTTCGAGTGTGAGAAAAATAAATAACAATATTGCAAAAAAGAAAAAATAAAGAATTCGCCATATTGGCAGGAAAACATTCTTTTTCTTTTTTTTATACGTGGCATTGGCAGCACAGTGACTTTAACATAGATCGTAGTCCATAATGCTCTTGAAATACTTATTTCTTAGAAAACTCATTAATTTTGCCTAGTTTTATTAATTTAGTAATTTAACATGGATTATGTACAAAATTTAAGAAACAGAATGAAATACGTTAGGTATTAATAAAATTTATTTAACGAAGTTAAATTACGTGTGTGACTGTTTACCTGACGACCTTTGTCTTAGAGTCTGAGACTTAGACGAAGATTTTACTTTATGCACTAGAGCATAAAAAGTGATTTTATGCAGCCTATACCCAACATAAACACGAACATTACGAGCATGAGAAGTGAAAAGTAAGTTGTCTTCATTTGTCAATTTTTAATTTGGTACATAATTGCACACAAAAGCTTTACGAAGTTGTGACGTAACGAATGACTAATGGATTCGCAGCACATTCGCAGTGCCAATGTTACGTAGATGTCACGTTTCTTTTTTTATAATGATGACATGATGGAATATGATAATATAGCCATCTAGAACAAAACAGAAAGAATCGTTTCCAAATAATGATTTTGTACGAAAAATGCGCAAATATCAAACATTTTATCAGCAGAAAACTTTTCACAGAGCTCGCGTGATATTTTCCAATTGAATTTTTCTTGCCCTACGTGTAAAAATTAATGCTATCTCGTGTGAGGTTTTGCTGAAAATAATAGCAACGTTCAAGAAAAGTAAGAAGACAATCTAACAATACAAAGCACATTGACCGAATTGGTTCAATTAGTTTAGGCAAATCATGTCCAATGGTTTAATAGTTCAACCGAAGCAATTAAATGCCGAATCATTAGTACCACCATTGATGACTATTCATTAACATTAACAACCGATGACACTTTAAACAATAAGGCAAACATGAAATTCTATTCGTTCACCTGTTCGTATCGTAGTTTACTAACCAATAACCCGTTAGTGTTTATCAACACGACTCAATGCCACGCGGAGCATTCCGACGCAGATAAGGCGCGTGCCGCTGGCAGACCATAAATATAAATTTACAGTGCCAGACTGTCTCTAGCCGTGATGACTAATCGCTTTGTGAGCGATCTATAGAAGGACAAACATTAAAACGCCCAAATTTAGTCTGGCTACAACGACAGATCGACAAGATTCTTTTTTATCCACAACGAGATAGTGTTTAAGCTTAATCACACCCTGTTAAGTGATGGTAATGGTAAGGCTGATGGAATTGCGTTACTTCAGGAATCCTCAACTACTGCGGAACCGGCTATCTTACGTCTAACAGATGCTGTAAAAAATTGGCATCGCCTGACAATAAATCATGTGATGTTCAACGTCTGCACTTGTAAGAAGTGAATGTAACAGAACGTAATAAATAATTACGTTACATTTAGTAAGAAATATAAAGTATGTAATCAGCAATTACTTAATTGGACAAAGTATAGTGGGAAACAATAAGTGGTAGTAGATTTCTTTCACGAGGTCAATACTAAAACGAGAACAAAAGCCGACGTTTACGAAACTGTTAAAGGTGTTGTGATATGTATGAGCTTGAATTTAAATGAGTTTTATGTCAAATTAAATAAGGATGTTGTTTAGACATGTTATAGACATTTTAAATGTGGATGTAGAATCAAAAAGTCCTCAAGCAAAACATTATGCTAATAAACAATCTTTTTAAAATGTCTTATTTATACAAAACAATGCATAATTACGCACAAAGTAAAAGAAGAGGTGTTTTTGTTTGTTTACAGGTTGGCTGTCAATATAAATTAAGGTCACAGATTAATTAATATTTTCTTTGAAGGTTTGTAAACAACTCGGAATGAATAGTCGACAGCTTAGATGATGCTGATCGCAACCAATATCCCACAACCCAACACAATCATTTTCCATCATCTGTAAGACTAGAGATGGAGAGTCAAGTCTGTTATATTTTTCTCTGTGCTCAGAATAATTCGTGTTATTCACAGTGATACCTCAAGTAGGATATAGTTCGTGATACTCAATAGGGTATTTTACTGTTGTTGAAATGTAGTTATTTAATGATGACGTTAAAAAATATTGCGATTAAGAATACCAAATGTGAAAAAATAATTTGAATCTGTTTTATAATAAAAGAATTATAGTCTGTTTGATTTTGACTATAGCTGTCCCTTTCTAAAACGAAATCTTCTATGGCGTGACTATGACGCTACTAACCCACTGACGTCACTAAGATAGCGTCCTGTCCTTGTCTAATTATAAAGTTTGAAGTCCTATATCTTTGAAAATATTCAAGATAATTCAAAATGAAAACTTGTTTTGTGTAGCTAATATTTCGAAAAACATTTTAAAGAAATAAAAAAAAATCAGTAAAATACCGTATTATAGAATAATTATACTAATTGACACTAGATCTGTGTAGTAGACGATTAATACGAATTGAATCGACAGATAAATGTAGGTGACCTCTTTAGTGCCCATTACGATTTATCGTAACGACGCAGATGTCAGGAGTTGCGCTCGTCCTTGAGAGCAAGTAATATACTTATTGTATACTGTTATATTTTCTGTAGTGATGGATTGCGACGCACCTGCGGAAAACGTGTTTAAGTATCGTCTGCTTGTATTGTCAAGTATTTTTTTTGGTTCCCGGAATATTGCAGAATTGTGGCATTTTGGAGTTTGCGACGCTACATTTTTGAGGAAGTTAAATGTCGTGAAGTTCTGTAACGGGGTCTTTCATATAAATTAATTTAGTTTCCGAGGGCTAGAGGTATATATTAAGTAATTGAATGATTTAGATCGTAGATCACATAGAATTATTCGGCTTTTGTTGTATTGCGATCTATCTTGTATATATTTATCTATTCGTATCTGAAGCTAAGTACTTGTAGGTACATTTCGCTTTTAAAGCATAACTATGTTAACTTGTTAAGTGGCTTTACAAATGATCGGTTGAAGTGTGAGCACTACTATTACTATCTAACTAAAACGCTAAACATAATACAAATTGTCCATTAACTATTTACGACACTGCGATTGCGAGGAAGTTACGAATGTTATGGTAATGCCATGCTATTTTCAAACATTATTGCACAGGGATGGATGACAAGGATTATGGCATTTGATAAATATTTGAAATGTTTAGCATACCTTACAGGTATTTCATAAGTTCGACCGACTAGCCGCCTTCTTTACTTTGGAACGAAATTGTATGGATAACTCTCAACTCAAGAGTTGAAGTCAAATATAAAATCTGTGCAACTTATCACCTTGCTATGTCCTTTTGATGATTGACATTAACTCAAGTAGGTACTGTCCAATGCAGTTTCATTCATGAGTAACCCACCTGGGGGCCTACCATCACTTGTCATAAGTAAAGCACATTGTTCACTGACAATCCAGCGCTGGCTTCGTGTGAGCGTTTTGCCTCACCAATCCAGCGCTGACGCTAGCCCTGGCATGGGGTGAAACGGCTGTCGAATGACTGTAGCCATTTTTTGGCGCCTGAAATCGGCGGGTTACTGGATTCATTTAAATCTGTACACAATTTTGTCTGCCACAGTAGCTAGAATTACTTAAAAAGCGGCAACATTGGGACCGTGTAGATTATGCACAATAGAATTGCAAGAATTTTAATAGGCATCTATTATTCAGCGTGGCAATTGTATTATACTTATCACGTACGCTTCTAACCAAAGAGAAAGCATCGACGCGCAATAATTGTTTCATTGAACTTCGACGGTTTATTAGTTGTCTGCGACAAGTAGGCTGTAAACTACGTCAGGTGATGTACGATAAGACACGCACGCAATCAAACAAGCAAATAAATGTGACTAATACAAATACTAGTAAGGTTGTTAGCTGCCGTGGAAATGTAGTGACTAAATTGATTGTTAAAAATCTTAGTTTTTTTGTCGAGTTTATGCTCGAGAAAGGTTTAGTCTATATCGAAAGGACAATGACCATTTTTGTATGGCAGCTGGCGTCTTTTTTTTCTTGCGGCCATCAACCAAACATTGAAATATAATTTGTTGGCAGCACTACAGATATTTGCAAAGGAAGTATACCTGTAAACTCAGTCCGAACCGAGTGAGACTAGCTAGAACTTAATTACAAAGTTACATTTGAGGTTTTTAAAAATGTTATATACGGACGAATGGTTCTAACTGGGTTCTAACTGAGTTTACAGCTATACTGTCTTGGCAAATATTGTTTGTTATACTATCAAGAATTGATGTTCAAACATTTTGTTAATGGCCGCGAGACAAAAAAAGACGCCAAATTTAAGCATTGCCTTTTCGGCTGTCAAAACTAGCAATCTGATCCTGATGTCGAATGAACAAGGGTGATGGTTAATTATTTCGCCATAATATCCGTGAACACAGATCATAAATATTATTGGGATCAGAAGAAACTTGCTCTGTAGTGCGTACAGAAAGATTCTGTAGAGACAATGATATATTTTTGGATATGACAGAATACGAACCTGTTGGGCTACTCACAAGCATTTTATAACATATCAGAGTACGGAGACTATACATTTTACTTCTTCTTATCGAGTCGATAGCAAACCAAAGACCTAAACGGTGTCGGGCCAAAATAAAATTCGGCAAAGCAGCATTGGTAGCCTCCATTATAGGTTTTCCTGCGTGCAGCCGGTTGGGACACGCAGGGCACGATATCTAGTGTTCCCTCCGCATCCATGAAGTACTATTCTATATTCTGTGTCCATGGCCCTCGTAGACCAAGAAAGACAAAAACATATTCTGTACGTAATTTGTTTGTAATTGAAGCTTGAACTGGGTGATTTTGACGCAGATCGTCAACATTTTCGCAAGTGGTCATCGCGAAAAATTTGGTCACTTTCGCAGAATGCCATTTTCGCAACTGGTCACTTTCGTAGAATGTCATTTTCGCAACTGCACGGGTAGCATGATGAACTCGAGAAAGGTTTTGTCTATATCCATACGTCAAAAATGACATTTCATCGTAGACAAAGCTATTGTTCGGCTGTCAATTATAGACTTTCGAGGTAGACAAAACTCTTCTCGGGTTTGGCATGCTACGCGTGCTGGTCACTTTCGCAAAAGGTAACTTTCGCAAAACGTCACTTTCGCAGAATGTCATTCACAATTTTTTTTCCTATTATATATCTATTATTCTTTGTACAGATGACAGCATATCAAGCTACACATCTGATAGTCTGATGTGCTGTCTTCTGTACATTAAAGTAAAGGAAATTCTAACAACCAAATCAATCAAATCTTTATATGGTGTGTAGTGGGCACTATTTTGTTGAGGTACTACTAAAATACTACTAAATAACATAATATAGGAATATACCTACTATAAGTAATATTATTTTTAGAATGTATTAAGTATTTATTTAAAAACTTGCAAATATATATATATTTGGGATAATCGAATTAAAGAAACCCTATTATGTGAGACCGAGAGATTTCCTTTTTGACAAAAAATACAAAAAACTCTTAAAGTATTTTGATCGCCAATCATTGACATTAACAAAACTAATGTGTAAAATAATTTTGCAACTTTATAAATAAACGATTCATTCTGAATCTATGTTTACTTACATAGGTATATTGAGTTTATTATTGATCTTGTTAAAACTAAAAGAAATTTACTAAATACTGAATATTTGGGTTAACTTGATTAGGTATTTATTTTGTTAAAATTGAAAATAAGAATTGCTTTTCCTCTTTTTTTATACTAAAAGCAGTACTTATACCTAAACATAATTGTGCCACTACATACCGTAATAAACATTTGATTGGTGATATTTTTTTTTATTGTTACCCTATTAGGTTGTTAGAATTTCCTTTACTTTAATGTACAGTAGACAGCACAAGTCTACTTAGTATGATATGCTGACATCAGACTATATTTTTTATGCCAAAATTACACAGCTATTATAACTAAATAAGGTGCCGCGGTGTTTAGCTTGATATGCTGTCGTCAGTACAAAAAATATATAGGAGAAAAAAAAGGTGAATGGCATTCTGGGAAAGTGGCGTTTTGCAAAAGTGACCTGTTGCGAAAATGACATTCTGCGAAAGTGACCATTTGCGAAAATGGCATTCTGCGAAAGTGACCATTTGCGAAAATGACATTCTGCGAAAGTTTTTTTTTCAGAATGACCATTTGCGAAAATGATGATCTGCGTCAAAACCACTTTTACTTTCACATTGTTCAATTTGGTTTCTGCATGCAATTGAAAGGCAGAAGTGCACCATGTAATATTGCCATAAGTAAGTTCTCATTAGCTGTTACTTGACAGATAGTAAGTCCGTCCATACAAAACTGGCAATTAAACTGGAATGTATCTCCTAATTGGACATTGTGAAACAGGCACTAAGTAATGTTTGTGCTAAATACTCATGATTTAAAAATATTTTTTTTAGTATCTAAACTTTATATCATTTATTATGAAATGGGTTTGAAGATAACAAACATATTTACTTCCTTGAAGGAGAATAGTAATAAGTTGACAGATATATAAGCATGTCACCAAAGATAACATAAATATGATGTAAGTAAGTTGCTATTGCTCATGAGTCACCATTAAATGGAATTTTATGATGTTTACTAAGAAAATAAAAAATATTGTTTCGTGTGAATTAAAAAATAAGAACAGAAAATGAGCATCTGAAAAAAAATGCCCAATAGAACTGTTTTTTTTTAATTTTTACAATTTATATTCACACAAATCCTGAGAATAAATCATTATGACTGAAATGACTCAATATTAAAAAACAATTAATACTAAACAAGTGAAAATTTTAAAGTAACCCTAATTCCAGTAAGTATGTGGTTTTAAGCGCATTGATAGATTTTAACTATCTTATAATATATTAATATAATATTAAAATAGATCTGCCAAGTTTCTAGCTCGTATATGAATAAAGTCAAATTCTAAAAATACCAATCAAACACCAGGTACCATTTTATTGGGATTTCAATTGTAAAGATTTAGAACTGACGGCTAATGCGGGCATAGTGTGTGGCCGCTAGGTGACGCAGACCAATTTTGACAGTTATCGGACAGAATAATAATAACTATTATAGTCTAATTTTAAAAAATCTTTCATAGGTACAAAATTCATTACCTTTGCAAAAAATTGTACGAGATTAATTTTACAAGTTAAATTAGTTTTAATAACTTTCATAACATTTCTCGATTATCTGACCAATCTTCATGAAAAACATTGTTTGAAAAGGCAAATAAAAACCAGGGCCGTAAACTCATAGAACGACAACACGGAACATCTACGGTAGCTAGGTAGATACAGACATTCAAGGTTAAGTGTGTTTCGTATTAAATTAGAAGCCTCGAGAGACAAATATTTCCCAAAAACATTGGTCATTAGGACTATTACGAATAGATTAACAAAATCGAAACAAAAATAAAACACTTCTTCGTATTTTATGTAGATTGCGTAGGAACTACGTACGACTTCGATTTTCAATGGGTACGAAAAATAAATATTTACATACCTTAGTGGGCTTGGTTGGTCCTTGTACCAAAAAAAGTATCCATATAACACTTTCACACTAATTTAAAAACACAGAACGCGGAAATAATACCGGACACTGGTTTATTTACAATTTTACAAATATTTACAAATACACCACTTTCCCATGAACGAACGAGTTGTGAAAGAAAAGTCATTCATAGACAAAGACAAAGAAGAGCTGTTTGACAGCTTCAGAAAAGCTAGTGATGTGATGTGACAATGATGACCTGTTAAATATAAATTGAATGTTTTATGTTCAATGAGCGATTTTCTGAGAGGCCATTTAAAAAAAAAAAGCTTCCAATTGCTTCACTAGATGGCGTTGAATAAGTATGTACATGTCTATGGTATATTTTGGTATGAAACATATTTAAATTAATTACTTTTTAAAAACTCAAAGGAAACTAATAATATATTAAATAAGTACTACTGTGAGGAACAGAAACGAAATAGGTAAATTTAAAGATTTAGGTAAATAAATAACATTTGTCTGACGTTCCATTTTACGTAAAAAAGTCGCGTCAAAGTAAAATTTATAACGTTCCGTTCCTTCTAACTGCATAGGTGGGACAGCGCCATCTAGTGACTGAGCTTTCAGAAAATCGCCCATTACTTCGGTAATTATTTTTTCTACAAGAGTTATATGAATTATTTTGATGAAGATGAAGGAACAATTAAGTAGGAATAATACAATTAACGATTTTCTGAGAGGCCATTTAAAAAAAAAAGCTTCCAATTGCTTCACTAGATGGCGTTGAACAAGTATGTACATGTCTATGGTATATTTTGGTATGAAACATATTTAAATTAATTACTTTTTAAAAACCCAAAGGAAACTAATAATATATTAAATAAGTACTACTGTGAGGAACAGAAACGAAATAGGTAAATTTAAAGATTTAGGTAAATAAATAACATCTGTCTGACGTTCCGTTTTACGTAAAAAAGTCGTGTCAAAGTAAAATTTATAACGTTCCGTTCCTTCTAACTGCATAGGTGGGACAGCGCCATCTAGTGACTGAGCTTTCAGAAAATCGCCCATTACGATCGTTGTGGAGATCCTTTGGGGAGGCCTATGCCCAGCAGTGGGCGTTGGTGATGATGATGATGAATACAATTACAAAAGTATAAAAAAACAGCCAAGTGTGAGTCGGACTCGAGCACGTAGGGTTCCGTCCCGAAGTGAATATACGAATATAGTAAATTTCAAGTGTATACCTGTTGCCGTTAATAATATCGTGCAAAAATTGGCTAAAAAAAACATGTTTGTTGTATAGGAGCCCCCCTTAAATATTTATTTTATTTTAATAATTTACTTTTATAGCGAATATTCAACTCATAACTCTGTGAATATTTCAAGCGTCTACCTGGGGGACTACCGCGTAACTTTATGGATATGAAATTCATAAGTTTTTGGGAATTTTAAGTCAATTTTATAAAGAAAATAGCCGCTATTAGTTCCTTGTTTTGTGACGTCTGGTATAACGATAACTAGCTAGCAACGCTCAACATAACAAAGCAGCAAAAATCTATCGAAATAAGGAATTCAAATGACAGTTGAAGCCCATACTTATACCCATATTTTTTATATATCAATTGAACGTTGCTAGCTAGTTATCGTTATACCCGACGACGTCACAAAACAAGCAACTGATAGCGGCTATTTTTAACCGACTTCAAAAAAAGGAGGAGGTTCTCAGTTCGGTTGTTTTTTTTTTTTTTTTGTTTTTTTTAATGTTTGTTACCTCATAACTTTGTCAATTATAAACCGATTTTAGAAATTCTTTTTTGGTTTGAAAGCATATAGTTACAAATTGGTCCCATTGTTATACGGTCAGGATCTGATGATGGCATCCTGGAGAAATCAAGGGAACTCTTCAAATATTATAGGCACACGTATAGCGATTTTGGTATTTTCTTAAGTAACTCGTGCATTTGCTTTCGGTAAGCACCATTTGGTGAAGAGTAACTGATGATGAAGACCACATATGGCCATCGAAAACATTAATTAAATACTAAATATTTTACGGGCGCAATACGATTCATTTAAGGTTCATAAGTAATTTTCAAGTATTTGCCACTGGTAGTCATCATCTCACGATGATGAGCTGGTGATGGAAGGTACAACTCCTCAATAGTTAGGAGTTGGAGGATAATTCTTTAAATATCGTTGATACGTAAATATGTGTAGTTGTTACCTTTCAGGTTATTTAGTTAAGCTGATGATGGAAGGTAAAACTCTTTAACGCTTAGGAGTTAAAGTATGTTTTTAAGTACCACAAGCGCAAATAGAACTTTAGGTTGTATGCTTTCAAGTAATTTAGGTTAGCTGATGGTGGAAGGAAACTGCATAACAGTTAAGAGTTGGAGGGTGGTGCTAGTCTGAGTGTTCTAATTTAGATATGGGATATAGTCGTTGCACATTGAGCTACCATTGCTGATTATGCGGTTTCTTATAGTAGATTTCTTACACTAAAAAAGGAAAAATAAACAAAATTTTTTCAAAAAAATTAAACCGCCTTCAAAACAAAACTGCAAACAAAAACTCATTTCCCAAAAACACGTAAAAGTGAAAAATAAATTGAATCATTCAATTCAAAGTACGAAAGTGCGGGACTTTTTCTAATTAATCTTGAACTTACTGGTCTGATTGAAGTCGGTGTCAAGCCGAAAGTAACAAGAACGAATACTTAAAATTCAATTTCAAAATTCATTTTCATTTCATTTCATTTCAAAATAGTGAAACAATAACACACAATATCTCATGCGCAGAGTGGTGTAAATTGTAACCTATCAAATACATATTAATATTAATACCTATTTGGCTTGACACCGACTTCAATCAGATCAGTAAGTTCAAGATTAATTAGAAAAAGTCCCGCACTTTCGTACTTTGAATTGAATGATTCAATTTATTTTTCACTTTTACGTGTTTTTGGGAAATGAGTTTTTGTTTGCAGTTTTGTTTTCTTTATAAAATTGACTATATAGCCCCCGAAAAAAAAATTACAGCGTATAATTGTCTATTAGGTATTATAGGAATGAACATTGTTTTTAATAGTTTGTTCCGCTACTTAAGACGCCTTTTTAATAAAAACAAAGGAATCTTTAACCAGTATTTCAAGTAGGTTAAGAAGGTACTTTCACGGATAGTTCAAAAGGTTCAAAATTTCACCCTAGATTAGTTTGGAAGATCTCTAAAATTTTGGCTTTATCCTTATACCTACTTAGGTACCTTATAAAACCAAAATCCAAAATCTATAAAGACTTACTTTTGAGGGTCTTATAATCTACTAGTGATAGTCCTGCATAATAGAATAGCAGTCAAAACATTAGATCCATCTTATTCTTTCCTTAAAAAGTTCGGTTGACCCTTACTGAATCACAATCCAAAATAAAACTGATCATTCAGGGGGGCTACCGCCTAAAAATAAGGATATGAGCATAAGCATCATTTGACATTAGAACATTAGAAGTCCATACTAAGGGCTTCATTTGACTTTTGAAGTCCATAATATGATGGTCTTCAAATGTCAAATAAAAAGCCATTGCTCATATCTGGGGGGGCGATCGCGCTAAATAATCTCAACCAAACCAACACTGAACCTCAGCCTTTGGTAAAGTGCTATCGCGTTTGAAGCACGCGACGGCGCTATACGAAGTCGGTAGAACGGCTGCGGTTCGGTTGTGGTTTGGTTGAAATTATTTAGCGTGATTGCGCCACATAATTTTTTGCCGGTGGCCCCCCTGATTTCATCAAAATGCTCATCATATAAATGTTTGTCATGGGTGAGGAACGAACCCACGACCCCTGGCCCAGGAAGTATGATCTGCACCACTGCACCTACAGGCCCTAATTGAATATTTAATTGAACAAAAATCTATCATTACTTTTCACTACACTACTATTTTCTTTAACTCTATGGTTTAAGTGTTACCAGTAGTGAATTTTATGCTTTGTGCTGGGAAATTTAATAAAATGTAAACCATTGGTATCTTTAATGTAACATTATGAACAAGTAGTTTTCTGTAAAATGGCCCACAGACTATCAGTCCGCTTGCAGTCCTAAATTGAATAAGTCCGGCCGTCTGCCGTTCGAGACCTCCATCGGCCACACACTACACCGATCATTGCCTGTATAGTCGAAAATCGCCTTTGAGGCCATACTTACTTTGCTCTTTGGGTCATACAGTAGCAGTTGATAGTCGTCTTTTAGTTTTAGTCGGTAGTTACAATTACTTTACTCTTTGAGTTACACTATGCCTGCGTGGTCGCGTCGCCTGTCAGTCCTAAATACAGGCGGACTGATAGTCTGTGGCAGAGAGTAAAATAATTATAAGTCTGTGGGGCTCTATTTCAAATTCTTTAATCATACGTTTCGTACCGTACTCTAAATAAAAAAAATAGCTAGGTATTTCAATATTTAGGGCGACTTTCATCACTGATATTTAAACGTGATTAAAGCTAAACGTGTTTTATACTTAGTTCTACCTCTGTCATCTGTTTGAATGTGACAGGGACAGAAATACGTTTTAAACACGTTTAGCGTTAATCGCGTTTAAATATCATTGGTGAAATCGGGCCTTAAGCTTTTTAGACTATGTCAAGAGCTTTAAGCTGGGCCTTTATAAAATTTTATCGGGGAGCTTTTAATTATTAACTGGCAGCACTGGAACAGACTTCCGCATTTTAGACGAGCGGGCAGGTCCAAATCCAATCAAATCATTCAGCCCGGGAAGCTAAAGCTACGTGGGTGATAGTAGTTATCGTGTTTGTTTTGTATACTGCGCGAATTTTGATATTTCGTGATTTTATGGTTTCTTAATAAATGGCTCGTCATATTCTCATACATTATTTAAAAAGACAGTGGTAGACATTGGTGTTTCATAGACTTTTTGTTTATTGACTGTGAAAAATTAATATTTTGGTGAAAATGACCGCGTCTACGATGATTGAATTAGAATCCTGGATAATCTACCAGTGTGTCCTGAACGAGTGCCATGTGTCTAACAGCTGTGAGTATATTTAATGCTTTGTTTAGTATTTTAATTACGGCTTTTATTCTTCATAATTTAACATAATATAGAGAATCTGCTAACTATACTTTCATTCGTACATAAACTCGTTTATAGTTAATAGGCATGTCAATAACGAATTAATATGGAAAGTATGTTTTAATAAATATATTTATTTTCAATCAAACTTAATTAAGTACGCATGTTTGGCTAATCGGGGAAAATCCGGAAAATGCTATTCGGTAAGAAAATATACTTACCATAATTTTATTTTAAATTATAATTATATAAGTACTTAGTTTACTTTATGTATATTTAACATTCATAGTAATATTTCATTTAACGAAAAAATACGAGCTGTCATACTAAATTACCGTTTTTAACGTCCTGAATCTGCCTATCATAAATATTTCGTGCAAAAGAGATATTATAATCACTAGCCACTCATTTCTAATAAGCATTTTTCCTAAAAAAGATATCAATGAAATAAGACTTTCATTAAAAAATACCTAACCTTTTATTATTATTATTTTTTGGAAATTTATACAATAAGTACTTTAATTTATTAATACTTTATCATGCTGTAAAGTTTTTTCTGACTGACGAATTACTGTGGGGTTCCACTAGCTTCATTGCCTACACTAATAGGCACCTAATACTATTTATCAAAAGGCTACATAAATATGGGCATTGTACAGAATATTTACAAATATTCTTCTTTGGACACGAGATTGATCTTTCTAGTCTAATTCATAGTATTTGTGCGTCATTTATTTATTGTTTCAACAGTCAGTAGTATGTTAGGTAAACCCTTGATTGTTTGTAATTTTTTTACGTGCTCATAAGCCGAAAAGCCCAGCTTGCTCAAAAACAAACTTAAAATTCAGCTACTCAAAATAAATGCTAAACTTGATCTTGCCTTCTCAAGCACCGGAGATATACCAACATATGGTGACAAGGTTTACCCTTGTTTCCAAGGTGAACATGAAGCTCCTGAAGAACTTTTGGGGTGGGGGCAACCCTATTTTGGTTGGATGCTAATCGTACAATATGATTCCGAGTGTTTTTGGTTGCGCACACGCCGCGCCTATCTATGCTGTGCTCAATGATCGGAACCACTCTAATTTTGATGCTGTGTTAGTTAGTAACAAGTTTCGTTTTATGAGGACGGACACAATTGATTGGATTCTTTTGAAAGTAATTTTATATGTCCAATATACATTTGAATTGAAACTACACGACATTATCCCGTGGGAACCTGATATTAATTCGGGATGAAAAGTAGCCTATGTCACTCTCCAGCTCCCAAACTATATATACCCATACCAAAATCAAAGTATACTATAATATTACTAACGTTCATCATGTTATTCATGTTCGTCCGTATCATGTAAGCTCCGTTTTGACGTGACAGACTGACTGATACCTACCTGCAACAAATACATCTTAATTCTTGAAATATTCACTGTCATTAGAAAATAAAGTTCTGAAAAATACATAAAAAATCCTGGTTGGAAGCCAATTAAACATGAGCTGGTTGTAGCCGCACCGCAACTTAGGTCAAGGGAATCTCTTGTTTTGTCACGCAAAAATTCTACCAGAAAAATCTTGTCATTAAAAAGCAAATTCCATATTGTTCATTATTGTATGGTAGGTGGGAGTTGGGAGTAAATCAAGGTTTAGGCTGTGGTTCAGGTTTTGTAGTGAATGTAGTGATCCCGTTAAAATCTTGTAATTTTCTGTCCTCTTTTACCTACCTAGACTGTTGATTGAATTAAGTATTATCAAAAATGAAATTTTAGAAAAAAACCTGCCCGTCTCATGGCTAGCTCTGACTGGACTCAAACCCACGACTTTTCATTGCTCACCGATTGCTCTAACTACTGAGCTACAGAGTCGTTAGAGTCGTCAGTGGTTAGAACATTCGCCGGTCAGTGAAACGTCGTGGGTTTGAGTTCCATCAGAGTTAGTAAGAGACGAGCCAGGTTTTTCTAATATAATTAATTTTCAATACTATATTTAAAATTACATTGTAAATGCAAAAAAGTAAAATAATAAACTAAATCTAAATTGCCGTTCTTCAAGTAACATAGAAATAATAGTATACCCTTCTAGAAGCAAGGGAAGCCTTGCCTTAGCAAAGGACATGTCCAATCCTCTGTTTGCCGACGGATTGCCGCGAGGATTAGAGGGCGCCCTAGATACGGACGAAAGGGATTCAGACCGAGTCAGTAATGAATAAATAGGAATCGGTAGTTTTATACCCACAAACACCGAAACACGAGAAATCAATAATAAAGAATCACTGGCTGATCATATCATCCTTATCAAATACCAAATAGACTTGAAGTTAACTTAAATATTGTAATGTTACTTACATCAAAAGATTGAGAAATTTGGTTAGTGGTAGGACTGGTTGTAAGTCCGCCTGGCCAGCTACCACCATCTTATCTAAGTCTGATGCCATCAACGATGTTTTTAGCATTGTTGTAAGCCAGTTCCTCAGTATTGATTTGAATTTCCTCCCCGGAGTTTTCTTCCTTATCTTCACTTAACATCAGGTGAGATGAAGGCTAAGTAAAGTGCTTCCCCGTTTGTGAATAAAAAAATATACAGCTATATCGTTCTAGAAGTAAGGCAAGGACTTGCCCCTTTTCGAGTGTTTGCCGACGGATTGCCGCGGGGATTAGAGGGTGCCCTATATACGGATGAATTAGGGATTCAGACCGAGTCGTAATGAATATAAGAATCGGTGATTTTATAGCCACAAACACCGAGACACTAGAAATCAATAGGAAAGAATCACTGGCTTATAAGAATTTTCCATTGTTTCCATAGTTTTTTCGAAATAAAATAACTAACTTTAATAAAGTTGTGCTCAATTTAAAAAAAAAGCATGCAGACAATTTGCAAGCTTTTAGGGAGTGAGCCCCCATTTCATTTCAAAAATATTCTCACAATATTATTATCAATAACAATTTATTTACACTCAAAGAAATGGGTTACATCAACTACCTAGTGTTTCGGGAATTATTGAGTTCTTTCGGGAAATATGGAGCATTTTGTTAAAAGTGAAAAACACAGCGTTTTTTCATGTATGTAAATGAAAGCAAAACCTTTTATAAAGAGAAAAATATCAGGTCGTAAAATATGTTTTTTAAAAAGCATAAACATGTTATTTAAATTTTTACTTTTTTGCATTCACAATGCAATTTTTATCATAGAAAAATGGAAAATGACGACTCCGTAGCTCAGTGGTTAGAGCAGTCGCCCGGATAGCGAAAGGTCGTGGGTTCGAGTCCCATCGGAGCTGGTTGTGAGACGGGTCGATTTTTTCTAAATACTTTATTTTCCATTTTTCTAAGCATAAACATGTTAAATGGACTGATCCTTCTTTTGTCCCTTTTAATTTAGGCCAAAAGCTCAAAAACAATAGCGATCTGTCGTCCAAAAGCCGTTATGAGTAGGTACACATTGTTGAATAAATATTACTTGGAGCTTCCAGAGGTCCCCAATTTGCTGAGTGCTCTCCATAATTGTTGGAATGTACGGAGTTGCTGGAATGTGGACTATGGCTGCCCAAGGTCGGAGTATTCCCTCATTATACCGTGTGTGGGAATAAGCATTGCATTCCGTATCGTCTATCTCTGGTTTTATAGAGACCATTGCGAACAATGGAGGAATTTAATTTGGGCTCCGTTGTGTTTAGTTCTTATGCTTCCCCGGGTTTGAAGGTTGTTTTTTATTAATCTGAGCATCTGGCTTTTTTGACGTAATACCCCAAGAGCTATCCGATATTTTTGTAAAAAATTCAATAACAGGCCAAATTTTTGTAAACGGCCCTTAAATATAATTTTAAGAGACTATATTTTGGAATCCAACATAATATCGCATTGGAAGGTATAAAAAAAAGTTATACCCCAAAAATGGTGCAATTCTTTCAGCAAATATGCTATCACCAATTTTATCGTTAACATGTGTTTATGTTAACCATATCTAAGCACCAAAGTCGAAATCCATAAAGATATAAAACGGGAAACTAATACTTTAGGAAGAAGTCGGTTGTTTCTGATAGCATTTTTAACATAGGTGTAATGCCAATGTGAGTTTACGTAGAGAGTTTTATTAAAAGTTTATTTGTTTTTCATTTACAAATATAGGGGGATTATATACTTTTACGAAAGATAATAATAAATGTATTCAAATGTAAAGTGAATAACACTTATACCATTTTTACCTATTTTTTATAGATTTTTTAAAGCTTTGTATTTGTTTTTTTTTAATGTCGCTGTCATAAATATTGGTGAATTACTAATGAATTATTTATTAAACTAGATAATCTAATTTTCAATGTTAAGAAATTACTGATATAGAATTATTGTTGAGTCTCCATAGAGCGAATTAGTTTGGCTCTCGGGCTATAAGTGGACGAGTAAATGCATTTGATAGGACGAAACTAAAAAAAACTAATCTGCTTTATTATGAATCTTTTTTAGTTAGCTAAAACACTAAGTTCTCGAGGCATGAAATTAACAGCCCAATTCAGCTTTTCGAGCTATACTCGTGATATTACTCCCACATTCTAGGCATTTTCTAGTGCTAGCTTTGCATTAAGATTTAACCCTCGTGGTGGTTCCCGTAATTGGGGTAAAAAGTTTTTTCTCTTTCTGGGTCTTGTCTTGGTGTAAGTTTACCAATTTCTTTCAAATGTCTTAAGCGTAACTGAATAACTTTAAAATTAGGAGGATTGTAGTCGTCTTTGGAAAGGTTTCACACCACACTCCTATCACACGTATACATCTGTTAAAAAATCGCGCAAAAATGTAAATACTTACGATCTTTATTTTTAAATATCAAAGGAGTGCAAGCTATTCTGCGTTAGCGTTACATTTAACAATGCCAAGAAGCAGCTCCTCATTGGCAGACGGCGGCAGGTGTCGCGCCAGCTGTTCCACTCCGACTCCGTACAAGCAACGGTCGCGTGCGCACCCTTATTTGCTCCTTTGCCTTTATCCAAGCAAAAATATACTTTGTGGCAGTAAATGTTGAGTCGATTTTTTATTAGTATGAACTTTATTAATATTGTAATTGAAGGAAGAAAGATGTTCTATACTTTAGGATGTGGGGAATACATTATAAAGATGGGGGTATGCGTCTCAGAAGTTTGTTGGGGACTTGGGGAAGGCTTGCTGTCATATAATTACTTTTTAGTGAGAGTATCCATTTCATTCGAAATGACTAGGTGTTTCGGGAACCTAATTCCAATAAAGTTTACCGATATTCTTCGTTATATTTTGCAAAAAGAAAGAGGTCTTTCCTATCTATCTTTAGTTTGGATAGGTACGGAATACAGGAGAGTAGAGTGGCCACGAGTCAGATTTTATTTCCGACTTTTCCTATTGTCATTAGTAGGTACTTCGCATGAGTGATCTTCTTGAATTTAATATTAAAAAAATGGGTTGCACTCCGGGAGTGCCGGCAGAAGTGAAAAGGGCTCCCTAGGCTTTTTCACAAAAAAAGGAATTTGACAAAAAAAAATTAAAAAATACGGACTGGATTTGAACCGAGGTCTTCTGACTTAAATGCCGCCCGTTGTCTAACTGAGCTATGACAACTTTGGAAACGGTGGCGAAATTTGTATTCGTATTCTAATGACATTGTAACAGTTTTTCGATGGTCACGTGTCCGTCTTACGAATTTTCGATCTGAAAAGTGCACAACGCCGTAAAGAAGTTTTCACTTCAAAATTAGCTGCATCGATATTGTTGTAAGTGCCAACTGTATCTCATATCAACTTATGCTTGAACTGACTGAACCTACATTATTTGTGCTTTGCGCGTGCGCACATCGGCTTATGATAACTCCACAGTGGATTGTTTGTCAGTTATCAATATTAATAAATGCACCGCCTTCATTGTCACGTTCGTGTTTTGTAATATGGTCTGTCGTAACGTGAGTCAGAATACAAAGGAGTGCAGTGTTCTTGTTTAAATTTATAATATTTTTGATATGAGGCCAGTTGGAATAGCTTTGGTGATTACTGTTTTAGTCATACATACCTTGTCTATACATCTATACAAATAAATAAAATTGGAGTGAGTGTCTGTTTGTAATATTAAAATAACCGCTTTTTACTATATGCATATGATTATATATACGGTACATATACCAAAATAACATTTTTTACAATTTTTGTCTGTCTGTCTGTCGGTCTGTCTGTCTGTCTGTTTGTTCCGGCTAATCTCTGAAACGGCTGGACAGATTTTGACGGGACTTTCACTGACAGGTAGCTGATGAAATAAGGAGTAACTTAGGATACTTTTTATTCCGATATTCCCACGGGAACGGAAACCACGCGGGTGAAACCGCGGGCGGCCGCTAGTTATCATATAAGAAGGAATCTTATGGTGGAAATACACGGTTCACTTCTGCCTTTCAATTTGGATGAAGCAACCACATTGAACAATGTAAACGTAAAAGTGAATCATTCAATGTCAATGTGCGCTTGTATTTCTGCGCCTTTTAATCAAAGTGAATCAATTTGGTTGAACCTTGTTATATTAGCATTAGGGTTGGACTATAGTCCATTCGCTTAGATAGTGTCGCTCTGCCACAATGCCGTGCGGGTGTACCGACACTATCTAACCGAACGGACTTTACATCTGGCAGCGCGGAACAGCACTTTTATATGCTAAAAGTATGATTTTAAGGAAACTAAAACAAAAATTTATTAGGTAAACAGTGACCGTTTACGTCAAACTAGGTTCCTAATTTAGATTTGTCTAGTAGTTGGGTACCTACTAATATTAATTTAATAATAATAAGAATTTGATTGTAGGACTTGTTCTTAGTCCGCCTGGCTAGCTACCACCATCTTATCTAAGTCTGTAGAATTCCGGGAGAAGCGCGCTTCCACCTTCAGCCTTATCACCAATTAACATCAGGTGTGATGAAGGCTATGTACTACCACAGTCTTAAAATCTTACTACTCCGTTGTCGATAAAAAAGCCATCACAAACATTGATAAAATACCAAACTGTAGTAGCCTGAGTACCTGGTAGAGTATTATGGAAATTACAAACAACGACGGGTAGGTTATTTATTACCACATCCTACACCCAGACTCGAGGAAATATTGAAAAGTTCGTTTTCAATATTTACCCGACCGGGATTAGAACACGGGACTTCTAGAGATAGTGGCCGGCACCTTGAAAACTACACCACTCGGCCATGGAGGTCGTCAAAACCAGAGGGCCTACTCTGAAACGCAAAACCCGAAACTTCGGTATACCCGTCCCTCTCACTCTCTAGTTGGGACAGAATCGAGTGAAAGGGGTGGGGCTAACCGAAGTTTCGGATTAGCGTTTCAGAGTACGGCTCCAGGTACTATTATATATTCTGTGTCAGAACTCAGAACCGTTTACGTCACATTACTGGGAACCTTTAGTCCAGTCCAGATGTAGCTTATTATGTAATATTTTGTATGATCGAAGTGTAATATGTACAAACTTACTAACAAGAATATTAATAACTAGCTGTTGCCCGCGACTTCGTACGCGCGGTGTAGTGACTTTTGTGTTAGTTTAGTTTATGTGTGTTTGTTGCCCATATTTCATAACGCTCTTCTTGAAATCCTATTCTCTACTAAAAGGGTCTAAAGAATATCGAATATGCAGGCTAGGGTATGAACATGGTATGTTGTTATCAAATGCTGCATGGACATAGTTGAGCCCTCATTCATTGATCTGTCCGTCTACCTATCAAGAAACTTTTTCTCAAGTATGCGTGGGAGGTATCAAGCTAAAATTTATGTTCTTACTTAGTAATGCATAATATCAGGCCAATCATATTTTTACTATAAAATGAAAAAGAGATTGTGTGTATCCATACTAATATTATAAATGTGAAAGAGGGTTTGTTTGTTTATCCGTCTTTCACGTCAAAATTGATGCAACGGATCGACGTGACTTTTGGAATGGGAATAGTTTGGCAGCTGAAAAGTGACATACTTAGGCAGCCATTACAGTCAATCTGGATCGCGATCAAGATCACGATCAGTGATCGCGATCTGGATGGACTGTGTAATGGCTGCCTTAGACTACTTTTTATCCCTGAAAAATATCACATTTCCGCGGGATAACGTCGTCGTTTAGTCCGAGCTTGCGAAGTCGCGGGCGGAAGGCTAGTATTTTGATATGGAGACATTTCCTATTTGTGAGAGCTTGTAATTAACTTTCTTTAAGTAACAGGTATAAAATGTAATGATATACCATTTAATTATTTAATTTAACATCATTTATGTAAGCTTTCCTATTAAATAAATGAATAAATAAGTTAGATAGAAAACTATTTTTAATATTCCTTTATTTTATTGGATGGTACCAAAAAGCTTAGACTAAATACTGAGGTAACTGGAGAGTGCAGTACTAACAATTTTTTGAATACCAGTGGCTGTCTTCCGTCTCACCTACACTTTAAAAAAATACGTATGGTCATATGAGACAGCTGACAGCCACTACATACATAAATGTCAAATTTGCTGGCGACACTTTTTTATTCAGGGTGAGAGCTCCAGTTACCTAAGAGTATTAAGTCAAACTTCATGGATGGTACCTACGGCTGAAGGCCTAAGTAGCCAGAGCCGGTTAAATGACATAAAAATAGGTAGGTGTGGGTATCTACGTACTGGCCACTTAGCGTTTATGAGCAAATTTTTCAAAATTACATTGGTGACATTTTGTCTACATTGCGACAAACTTATTTCACACAGTGGTTAGTTTTTGGTACTAAATATACTGTTGACTGCCGGCAGTCCATTTTGACAGTTAATTTTGTATTGCTAGTGGCTCCTCCACGACCACTGTCACCGGGTCAGATATATTTGTGGCACCACTATACTTACTGTAGCGACATCTAGCGTCGAGTGGAAATGCGAAATAGAAACATTACATCAATAGGGTGAAAACTTCAGTTTTGGCCACTGCCCCGAGTGCTTACTTAGCTTAAAACATTTCGTTAATAACTTTTGCTTGATAATATACTTTTTATCTATGACTTTTAAGTCATAATACCTAACAATAGTTATAATTCAGTTTACATCGAATTAGATGTTTCTTTTATTTTATCTAAGTTAGTTATGTATTGATTTCTCGATGTATCTTTTAAAATTTGATTAACAAAAACACATCAATCGGCACCCTTCGCACATTTTAAGTTTAAAGAATAGGTTTTTAATTTACTAAAATAAAACTAAATTTCGTAGGTATATGAATACTTAGTTATATGTTTTTTACTATGTTTGTCCACGAATTTCTCGAAATCTTAAGGCATATCGAGATGATTCCATTTGATTTAAATTAGGTGTATTCTAACTTTGGGAAAAGTCTAAGATTCATCAAAATCAGTTTAGTAGTTTCCGTGGGTATGTTATAGTACAATTCACTAAAACTTATTGTTATTGTACACTAAAACTTAAGAAATAAAAAGTAATTAAAAAAAATAAACTGACTGGCACCGACCTCAAAAAGGTACCTAAATTATAGATATTATATTTTTCCTTTTCAGTTGACAAATACTTTTTGGAGTCTGTAAAAATTTTTTAAATAGTTTTTTTGTATTGTAAGAATTGAAAAATGTAAAGAAAAGTATAAGATACATTCTTGACAATTTTAGATATAAATGTTGTATTTTATAGATACCTACTTAAGACCATAGGCGAAAGAAGTGAAAAACATCTTAAAGTGGCAACAGCGGGGGCTTTCATCCTACTTAATATAATCATTCGAATGTACATTTGTGAAAGGTATATCGTAATCTTACTGACTTCCTGCGCCATCTATTGCTTAGTAGTTATGATGCGAAAGAAGTGAAAAACATCTTAAAGTGGCAACAGAGGGGGCTTTCACCCTAATTAAAATAATCATTCGAATGTACTTTTGTGAGAGGTATATCTTACTGACTACCTGCGCCATCTATTGCTTAGTAGATATAATGACGTAAATAACATGAAATTATTTTTATGATTTTATATGGGCCTGGATGGGTTTCAATTTATATTATGTTTTGAAGCAGGTAAAAAAAAATAACATGATTCATTATTAATTGAGACAGCGATTAAATATAACGTATTTTCATAATCATGTGGCGCCATCTATTTTAGTAAGAATCAGTCTTTGTATTTTCCCGTAGGAATAAGGGGTTTTTATTCAATAAAAGGTACCCTATATGTTGACCCGAGTTATAAGCTATTACTACACAAAATTTGGTAAAAATCCGTCCAGTAGTTTTTGCGTGAAAAGCGAACATACAAACAGACAAACAGACAAACAGACAAACAGACAAAAATTTTAATATCTATCGTTTTGGGGTCTATATCCTGTACACATCACATAGCAGTAATTATTTTTTTAAAATCTTTCATGTACAGACTTTTTTTCCGTTTCTGTTTTATTATATGTATAGATGATTTAGCAATTGGTTATCTTTAAGTCAAATGTTTATATCACTACATAGTATAAAACAAAGTCGCTTTCTCTTTCCCTATGTCCCTTTGTATGCTTAAATCTTTGAAACTACGCAACGGATTTTGATGCGTTTTTTTTTAATAGATAGAGTGATTCAAGAGGAAGGTTTATATGTACTTTTTATCCCGATATTCCCACGGGAACGGGAACCACGCGGGTGAAACCGCGGGCGGCCGCTAGTTTCAGTATAAATACGAAATGGTAATCAGTGCTGTTCCCAATCTTTTGGAAATTAATTTAAGGCGCTACTCGGAAAAAGTATGGACTGTTTGATATAAAACTATAGGACGGTTAGAGTCGTTATAAATCTGGTAATAAGATATATATTACTTCATACTTTTATCTAGAATCGTATAGTTTCGGAAACACGATTTTATGATTTTGGCTCGACACTTTTTATTTTCGAAAATACCTCTAAAAATTAAGAAATATCAAGATTATTCTTAAATGGGGATACATATACTATTGAAAATTGGTTTAATTAGTGGACACCAATAATATTTAGGATCGTATAGAAGCATTTTTTAAAAATCGCTATAGTTTTTGAATACGAAGTGATTTTGTGTTTTTTTTGCGTAATCGGCAAAATCGGTCTCGCTCCTGCGCGCGTCGTTTTCTCATTGCTATCTCGCTTTAGCATAATTTTTCCGAGTATCGCCGTGTCGATTTTAGCAAATTTCGTGCCTTTAAATTTGCGTGAAACTCTCGCGATGTTCATTAATTTAAAATATAAAACCGCGGCGGTTGATATGAAATAACTGACGAATAGCGAGAGGCATGCGACCCGACGGGTCTGACCGTTAACCTGTCTCCGTTTTTTTGTGGCACACATTAAACACGACAATGTTGAATAACTTGAATATTAAGTGCAGACAACGTGTGTAAGGCTAGTCTAAGCAAAATTGAAATTTCAATAAATGCAGCGTACAGTCACGAGCAGTTAATGTAAATAACATATTGAAGCGATCCAAAACTATCTGTCGTCGTTGTCAGTTCAAAAGGACGTATGACAAAACTATACCTACCTACACAAAAAACTGTTATTTATTTAAATTTCAATTCATACATTAACAATATGTATGGATTTGTAAGGAGCCTGGTAACTAATATTGCTTGAAACATGATTTTCGGGACTATACGTGCTTTTGACATACGTCCTTTTCAACTGACAGCGATGCTGTTCCACTGAAGTCATTCAATATTCTCAATTCTCAATTCTCAATTCTTTATTGCTATTCCACAATGGTTGTTAGGTCTTAAAAATAACAAATCGTGAACATCATGGACCCTGTCGGGCACAGCAAAATTAGAAGGGAGGAGGGCACAATTTAATAGGTATCTCATTTTCATTTCTTGTACCCGACTATTGTATTGTAAAATATAATATGACATAGTCCTATGTCGTTTACATGTTGCTCGTGATTGTGACTGCTGTACAAACAGGCAAAATGGCAATTCACCATCCACACGAAAAGAAGTAAGAGGTGGTTCACCGAATTTGTCCATGACCGTACATACAGGGTGTTAGGGGCACCCTTGCAAAAACTTTAACCATGGCTTCAGCCCTTATTCCTCGTACATTACCAAGTTTGATAACTGGCTTTCTACAAGGAAAAATAATTCTTCCTAGCTTACCCGGTTTTCAAATGGGAATTTTGTTTTCCTGGTAGAAAACCGTAATTTTATTTAGTTTTCTACGAAGAATTTTTTTTTCTTCTTAGCTTACCCAGTTATCAGAGGAGAATTTTTTTTTCCTTGTAGAAAGCTGTGAATTCAATCACAGCTTTGTAAGTACATGTTGTGCGATCTACGAAGAAGAATTTTCCCTTCGTAGCCATTAGATCAGATAGACCGAATAATTATTTATTTTTATTACTTACTTAGATTATTTTTTTTATTTTTAGAGGGAACAACAGTTTTATTTTATTTTATTATATTACTAGCGGCCGCCAGCGGTTTACTTTTACTTTACTTTGGTATATGTACCGTATATATAATCATATGCATGTAAGTAGTAAAAAGCAGTTATTTTTATATTACAAACAGACACTCCAATTTTATTTATTTATTTGTATAGATATAGATTTAATAGTAAAGAGGTTATTTAAATCTTTACTTTTTTGCATTCACAATGCAATTTTTATCATTGAAGAATTAAAAATGAAGTATTTTAGAAAAAAATCAACCCGTCTCACAACCAGGGACCGTACTCTGAAACGCTAATCCGAAACTTCGGTTAGGCCCGCCTCTTTCACTCGATTCTGTCGAGAGTGAGAGGGACAGGTATAACGAAGTTTCGGGTTATGCGTTTCAGAGTAGGCCCTCAGCTCCGATGGAACGGTTGGTTGGATGGTCTAATTATTTAAAACTTAATCTAAGTTATTATTCGGTCTATTTGATCTAATGGCTACGAAGGGAAAATTCTTCTTCGTAGAACGCACAACACGAATTGATTGAATTCACAGCTTTCTACGAAGAAAAAAAAAATCTCCTCTGATAACTGGGTAAGCTAAGAAGAAAAAAAAATTCTTCGTAGAAAACTAAATAAAATTACGGTTTTCTACCAGGAAAAAAAAATCTCATTTGAAAACCGGGTAAGCTAGGAAGAATTATTTTTCCTTGTAGAAAGCCAGTTATCAAACTTGGTAATGTACGAGGAATAAGGGGGCTTCAGACCATCATGCTGAACAACGTACCTAGAGCAAGAATTTTTTGTCGGAAATTGCTTTATTGTTTCCTAAGCTAATACGAGTATAGATAGAGGGTCTCAGTGCGAACTGCAAAATTCAACAGTACGCCATATAGGATGCACTAAGCTTTTTTCGATTAGAATCGCGATGAGTGTGGCCTATCTATACGATTTCAACATGCACATAAAATATTCGAAAACGAGAAACAATAAAATGTAACCAATCTTAAATTAGCGTTAAATTAGTATTGTATTGGGCCGGAACATTAAAAAGGTTTCGAAGAATTTCTGCTCCTGTGACTCACTGTTCAACCGCCCCCCTAGACAAGTGGCTATCTATTATCGAATTCGCCAGTCGAATAGAAAGAAACTGTATGGGATTGACATTAGCGATCGAAATGTCACGTGACCGTTAATGACAATGCCATACATTTTCTTTCTATTCGTTTGGCGAATTTGATAGTAGAAAGCCACTTGTCTAGGGGGGCCGAACTGAGCAATATGAATCATGTGAAGAAAGTAGTAGGTATATTATTTACCTCGGGTAATTTTTATTACGGCTTGTTTCCGTTTTGCGTGACCGACATTAACAATAGCTTATGCTTTAGAATCTAATTCAAAAATAAAGGCATAAGTAATTTCGTAAAATGATGCAAAGGTAATAATATTCATAATTATTTCTATTTTAATAGTAAATACAAGGTTAAACTTATAATTAACATATTAGTACTAATGTTATTGTTAATGTATTCCTGTTTCCTTATTCCTCAACTATTTATATGTTAAATTTCGCAATAATAATGGTTAGGACAAAGGCTAGAAATTAAAATTAAATACGTATATGTACAAGTAAATACGTAACAAATTACAATTTCAATGCACGAGTCAACGGTTTCCAACCACATTTAAATATAGTTAAGTTGCGAGTAATTGCACAACGATTATTATACAATTATTGTTAGTGAAATTATCATTATTATTATAAACTCATTTATTTCAGATTGTAATTAGGTATTATTCAATACATCCATATTATTATCTTATTATTTTATGTTACTAACAATTTCTCCTTAATCCTATGCATAGATGATACACTTATCCTATGTTAGTATTAAGCTTTTATATTAGGTACTTCCTAGGCCCCAATGTAATTTCGACCTACTGTCTTTGGATGAAATAACGTTGTTCTAACAATATTTACTGAATATACACCTATTAGCGTCTCCCTTTATGAAAAATAACATCATCAACTGTTATTTTAATGGGTGTAATAAATTTCTTGCATCCCATAAGCCACAGCCATCTCTATCGTCTTCTACAAGCCATGCGCATAAAGTTGGCAAGTGAACCGATATGACATCGTTTGCACCGTTTGACAGGGAAACAGCGAGTAAACCTCGAGTACTGAATCCTATGGAGATGGCATATCTTCTATACATCTATAATACAAATAAATAAAATTGGAGTGTCTGTTTGTAATTTTTACTACGTGCATGTGATTAAATATACGGTACATATACCAAAATGACATGTTTTACAATTTTTGTCTGTCTGTTTGTTCCGGCTAATCTCTGAAACGGCTGGACCGATTAATACGACAATTAGAAGAAGTTTAAAATTGAATTCCAAGATTTTCTTACATTGTGACTTAGTTACACCTCACTTTTTCGTAGGTATGCCACTTCCATAGGATTTAGTACTCAGAGGAGTAAACCGGTTCACAGCAATGTTGCCGTTCCGTATCATAGCATGCATGGCTTGTAGAAGACGATAGAGACGGCTGTGCATAAGCCAATAAATGAATTTAATTTTATTTTATATGTTTCAACAAAATCATATTACGACCTCCGTGGCCGAGTGGTGTACGCACCGATTTTCAAGGTGCCGTTTCCTCTGGAGACAACGGACTTTTCAATATTTCCTCAGGTCTGGGCATGGTTTGGGTGTATGTGGTAATACCCGTCGTTGTTTGCAATTTCTATAATACTAGTGCTCAATCAAGCTACTAAAGTTTGGTAAATATTGGAACAATGTAATTATGTGATGGTGTTCAATATTTATTTTTTATTATTTATTTATTTTTCCACACAGACAAAGTCGCAGGTTTCAGTTAGTCTTTCAAATATATATTTTTTATGAGGGCCGAATAAAATAATGAGTTTCGGGCTTGCCCCCTGATTCACAAACCGTCGGAAACGGAATCGGATTCGAATCATGTGCTTTGTCATTGTCTATTCTACAGTGAGTGACAGAGACAGTGCATACATTCCGCTGTCGGGAGCGTTTCGGACGTTTCGTGAATCGGGGGGCAGATTGCCATTTGGAACTAAACTCGCATTTTTATTACTTTGCAAAACATTATAAAATAGCGCATTAAGGATTTTTAATGTTAACGTATCCTAAGATTTAACTTAGAGTGACTGGAATGTGAAGTGTCAGTGGCAAGGCAAGACTATAAAACGAATATGTCGAAGTTTTACACAATTTGAGTCCAGGTTCAGACTTTTATTAGGGTTCAGTCCATTACTATCACCTGTTACCGCAATATTGATGTAATGTCGCTTAAAAAAACAAATCATTAAAAAAGTAAAATAAGTCAAAACAAAAAGAAACTATTTATATTATAAATAAGTGCTTTTGAATAGACTGTTTTTAACCTACGTTCAAAATTTAAATCAAAATTTCTTAACTGACGATATACCTACATGCTTACATGCTACTACAGGTGATCTGTCTATCTATATAATACAAGCGCTACGCTACCAACAGGCAACGAGTGCCCAAGTTGGTCGCAATTGGCCATGATATTCGGTTTGTGTATGTAAAACTGTGAGTGCGTGGCTGATTGCGGCCAACTGACAGGCCATTGCCTGCTGGCGGACTGATAGTCCTGTAGGGCCCTTTATAATCCTACTTATAATGCTCGTTACTCTTTCACGCAAAAACTACTGAACGGATCTGGAAGAAATTTGCAACAGAGATAGATTATATAGGCTGGAATAACACATAGGATCTTTTTAATCCCGATATTCCCACGGGCACGGGAACCACGCGGGTGAAACCGCGGGCGCCCGCTAGTATTACTAAAATTTTGCTCTAACTGCTCGGTAGTAAAGCCACAGAATAAATAATATTCGCCATTCGGTTTATTCGCCATCGATCGTGTAAGAGCCATCGCCGATGTACGCATAATCTTTGCCGGTGGGGCTATTCCTCCAACGAAGGATGTGAATGTGGTGCTTCCTCCCAAACGATGGCACATCTGATGTCCTGCCCTGCGTGCCCTCCATCTTGCACGCGCGAAGACCTATATAACGCCACTGAGAACGCAGTACTTGTGGCGCAGTATTGGGCTGAACGGATTTGAAGTCAAGTTGATCGACACGCTAAGAAGAAGAAGAAGAATAATATTAATATGGTAAAGCCCCATAAGTCGACTACGAACACCCCATGCTCGACCGACCGTGCGCGAGATCTCTAAAAGGGCATTATTATCTATAGCTTGTCATGTTAGATCTTTCTTAAAATCAAAGGACAATTTGCTAAAAAATCTTGTACTTAAATGTTTACAAAGATGGCTCGCTACGTAACCCAGAGCTTCCGTTACATAATGAGTAACGTGATAAGGTATTGTCACCACAACGGCGGCCTTTGTGCCCTGATCGAGTTACCGGCCTTCGTCGGTTCCGGGCCGGCTATTTGTATGGTATTTGTACTTTTTTGTTATATGTAGATCCAGCATTCAATTGTAAGAAGCAGACTAATAATGTAAACTCTCTGCAATGATTTTTACGCCAAAGGAGAGGCTAAAGTAAAGGCCCAATTACCGAAACACAGTTTCAAATACTTAATACATACATTGTGAAAAATAAATATATGTAGCTTTCTTCCGCAAATAATCACAAAACTTGCACCTTCACCGATCACACTTCTCTACACGTGTTTCGCCCCAACCCGGGGCATCCTCAGGAGATGTTTGTCCGTATGCAATCCAGCACCGAAAATTCGGTGCTGGATTGCATACGGACAAACATGGCTAGGGACTTCCGCCAAGTGACGCCTGATTCAATCAAATATTAATACATACAGTCCTCAAAATTCTAAAAATTTAAATAATAAAGACAATAAACCGGGACTCTATACTACGGTTACTCTCTGTATAACGTTATACATCAAAAGAGAAAAGGAATCGGATACTTTGTTTATATTTTCTAAAAAAATCAGCGGTTATGTCATTGACACAAAAATCATTGCAGGGATGCAAATAGTTTTCCATGTACGAGACGTTAAAGTGAGTACTTTTGTATGACAATTTCTACGTTGGTGTTTGCCAAGTTTCGGTACCAGAGAATTTACATTGTAGATCAGTTTCTAAGAACACTAATAAATATTGGACACTATCACATACATGCACTAATCCCAAGCTAAGCAGATTCCCACTCCGGTATCACCGCATACATCATCATCATCATCATCAGCCATTCTGAGTCCACTGCTGAACATAGGCCTCCTCCTTTGAGCGCCACAAAGAGAGGTTGTGGGATTTTTGTAGCCAACGGCTTCCCGCAACCTTCACCAGGTCATCGGTCCACCTTGTGGGGGGCCGTCCTACGCTGCGTCGTCGTCCAGTTCGTGGTCGCCACTCCAGAACCTGTCTTCTCCAACGGTTGTCAGTTCTGCGGGCGATGTGGCCTGCCCATCGCCACTTCAACTTCGCTACACTGAGAGCTATGTCGGTAGCCTTTGTTCTTCTGCGGATCTCTTCGTTGCGGACCTTATCACGCAGGGAGATACGGAGCATAGCTCTCTCCACTCCATAGCTCGTTGGGTCACTCTGAGCTTGTTTAAGAGGCCAACCACACCACACTCAGAGAAAATATTGAAATGATTATTTTCAATATTTACCCGAGCGGGAATCAAACCCGGACTACTCGGCCACGGAGGGCGTCAAAACTTAATAGTATCATTACGGAAATTCGCAAACTGAGCAGACCTAACGGGACTCCATTGTTTACGCGCGAAAGCTCATTATTGATCGGCATCGGCTGTAAAGTCAGATTGTGCGTCGTTCAATTTATTGAAATGATTTTCCCTTGACCTTAATATTCGAGTGTTCTTCGGAGCTCTTGTTCAATATGAAATTAAACTTGTTCAAGCGACAAAACTCCCTCTGGTATCGCTGAAGCGAATGCTTTCAAACTTGTTTACGAAACTGTTGAAAGGTTTCTAATAAACTCGATAGCGTATTAGATACAAAAAAAGTTTTTGTTTATTAGATACAAACGTACTAATTGGTTGCGTTTTTGTGTTTTATTTTGTTATTTAGTAATTATTATGGCTGCGAAACGGAATTTAATTATATTTGAGTACCGAAGCGTTGAACATCAGAATATTACCTACGGACACAAAGCATGTTTTTACTTACCTATCAAGTTAAGAAAACATTTAAAAATAAATTTATCTAATATCTATCCAATAAGACATGAACAAAACTAACCCCTTTTTTCTTTGGGCCCGTCATTATCTTTAGATAGAAAACCTTACATGGGTGGCGGCCGCGATATGCCGTCAAAGTCGCGGGCAACATCTAGCAGACAATATTTCTTGACTACTTCAACTCATTAAACATCACTCTCAATAAGTAACTTTCAAATACATGAGGGCAATGAATACTGAAAACCTAAGAAATTTATTAAAATTACAAAAACTAGCGTAGCGTGAGTCGCGCTCGTTATGATTACTGGGGCTATCTAATGCATTTTTATGAGAGTCGAAAAGTCAAAGGAATCGTATTGAACGATTTGGTAAAGTTTTTTTAACTATGTGAATAAATAAATAAATTTATTTATATCGAATTAGTTGAATTAATTCAATAAAATTTTGAGAATGGCTCATTTGAAAACCCTCGTTAACTTCGGGTCGCGATTGGTTTACAGGGAATCGTGATCGGTATTATTTTTAACTAGCCCTCAGTCTGCGGCTTGGCCCGCGTGTGTATACAGGTCCCCTGGCAATATGATATTTTCCGGATAAAATGTAGAGACTATTATATATATATATTTTCTAGCTCCCAAACTATCCCCGTGGCAAAAATCGCGTCGATTCGTTGTTGCTCCGTTTTGACGTGAAAGACGGACAAACAAACACACTTTCACATTTATAATTATTATTATGGATATCTTTTGTAAGTCATCTTGTAAAAGATATAGTATTTCAAATTGATGGAGAAAAAAATACAAAATTATGCTAAGTACCTAATTAGTTCTGTTATTATATGCCAATATTTATCTTGTGTAACTCATAAGATTCAAATTGAATTTAGTTCAGTCTCCGAATAGGTTTGTACTGTATACTTCGATAAAAATCGTGGATAGCATTAAAATAATGAGCGATTTTCTGAGAGGCCATTAGAAAAAAAAGCTTCCAAAAGCTTCACTAGATGGCGTTGAACGAAGTATGTAGATGTCTGTGGTATATTTTGGTATGAATCGTATTTAAATTATTTACTTTTAAAAACCCAAAGGAAACTTAAAATAAATTAAATAAGTACTGATAGGTACTACTGTGAGGAAATGAAACGAAATAGGTAAATTTAAAGATTAAGGTAAATAAATAACACCTGTCTGACGTTCCGTTTTACGTAACAGAAGTCGCGTCAAAGTAAAATTTATAACGTTCCGTTCCTTCTAAGTGCATAGGTGGGACAGCGCCATCTAGTGAGCGAGCTTTCAGAAAATCGCCCATTGCAAACAACAAATTTCCAAGAACCGTGCATGACAAAATTAATTATACTTGTATTAGCTTGCACTGATTCATTTATGCTTAGGTAATAAACAAATGAAAATAAAATGATTGGATTACTATAATTAGGTACTTGGCTAATTACGACGTTAAGTAAATTCAACTACAGACTTATCTTGCTCATTAATCAAAGGGTTGAATGTAATTGATCACATAATTAACCAAACCTACAAATAAACTAAGTTACATAGGTACTGAAATGCACTCAAAATGTAGTTTTGAGTCCATTTTCAGTATAAGTACTAGGTTATATTATAAGTTAGTATTTTTTTGTTGTTCAATATACCTACTTACTTAAGTAAGTAATTCCATTAAAAAAAAATAGGTAAAGTTTTTGCATATTTTTTTTTATCCCAACGAATCGTGATTGGCGCATGGTGTTAGAACTTAGCGCGCTGTTTTATTTTGGATAACTTTGAATGGCTTAAAACTGGATGGGATAATAAAAAAAACACATCTGTCGTAATTATCTTTAAAAGATTATAATATAAATTTTTTTTATGGTTTTAAAAAAATAACCCTGTATTATTTCTCTAATCAAAATTAAAGTTGAAGAGGTGTCTCTCGACTCGAGTAACTACATACGGTGACGGTGACTGATAAATAAATGGATGATATTACAGAAGTTAAATGGCTTTTTATCTAAATGTACATACATACATTACATTTCTCAATATTGATGGAAGCTTTCAGTTATATCACAGCGAGCCAGTGCCACGTGCCGTATTACGAAACGCGATATCTCGATACATACGCGCTCGCATTGTTGCTCAGTCCCACGATTTTACTCGCCTCGAAAGCGGAGAAATGATACACATTTTTGTAATTGTTTCATATTTCCCTCGGTGACATTCTGTTTCCGTTGACACGCCTCGGCGTTACGTGATATTATCAATTTGATGCTGTAAGTGAAAGCAACTTTAATAGGTAAGACGCAATCTTATTAATCAATGCTTATTGGAGGAAGATAATCGCGGGTAATCTATGCTAATATAAAATCCAAAGAGATCTTTATTTCTTAACAATTGATCACATTTGTGTAAGGATCTTGAAAAATTTCTAGGTAGGTACCTACACTGCGAAACGAAAATGCCAGTAATATGTATTACGAAATACGAATCCTAACAATTAAGCATTAAATTATAACCTCGTTTCTAAAATCAATTCTGACTTGACTTAACACTTAACCACTCCTACCGGTGTGCTATAAATGCAGACTTAACATAATTATTAGGTAATACATTAAAGTATGACGAATTTATGTGAGACGGCAAAAAGGCGATGAAGCAAAAACGCTCTAATCTGCGCAGACGATGTCAACGACCGTGCATTTGGTGTGGTCCTGGGCACATCAAATGCACGATCATCGCTGGCGCAGGTAGGTACCTACACGGCTGTGCTGATGTCACCGGCACCGGCCAAATATAGATTAAATAATAAAAAAATACTAATTAAAAATTACTTCAACTTTTTTGCATTCACAATGCAATTTTTATTATTGAAAATTAAGTATTAGAAAAAAATGACCCGTCTCACAACTAGCTCCAGTGGGACTCGAACCTACGACCTTTCACTTTCCGGGCGACTGCTCTAACCACTGACGACGACTAACGACTCCGTAGCTCGTGGTTAGAGCAGTCGCTCGGAAAGTGAAAAGTCGTGGGTTCGAGTCCCATCGGAGCTAGTTGTGAGACGGGTCGTTTATTTTCTGAACTACATTTTCAAATAGGTACTTACTAATTATTTTAATTTTACTTTTTTGCTTTCACAATGATATTTTTATTACTTATTGAAAATGTTGAAATTGAAATATTACAAAAAGTCGTGAGACGGGTCAACTTTAAGGTGTATCGATGAGCTCAGTGGCGCCGCCAATGGAAATAAATCAATTGCATTTTATTAAAGGCTTGGATTAAAAGTTTCGGTTAATTCGCGCAGGTGAAAGACGTGGAATGCATTTTATAAATATTATACTTTTGAGAACTCAAACTTACGCAATAAGTCGTGAATCTCAATAGTGCCAAAAGTGGCCACATTTGGCAATATCGAGATCCATAACTTGGTGCTCATATTTGAGGCCATGAAAAAACAATGAAAAATTGCATTTTGCTCTTCTATTTGCGCGAAATAACCGAAACTTTTAAAGCCTTTAATAAAATGCAATTAATTTATTTCCATTGGCGGCGCCACTGAGCTCATTGATACACCTTAACGTAAGAAAATACTGTTGGAAAACACTACAAGTCAATTGTGTTAATTCTTCCCTAGAGGAGTTCACTATTAAATGACGTGACAGCAATATTCAGTAATAAACCGTCGTCCAAGAGGGTTTTTAATGCCTAATTTGGTGATAGGAACAGTTCCAATAAATAAAAGGAATTCTGTTTTTTAGTTTTTTTTTAATATTTGGTTCTCTATTCTAAAAAATAATGTTAATAGGTACCGTTCTTATGTCGATGCAACTGCAGAATGTTCGCCATTTTACAAGTTATGTATTAATTAGTCTGAGATACTTTAAGGTCAAAGCACTCATAATAACGTTGCTCTTTCACTTTGTAACCAAATCAGAAATCGCGAACGAGTGCGTCATTTCATATTGTGATGATATTTCTTGAGAACAGTTTTAAATATAGATATAAAAGCAGTTATTTATTTCAGTGGTAAATTTTGTATTTTATTATAGAGTTAAGTTTCTTTAACGCTTCATTGGAATCTCTCCGCGCGGCATGGCGCGAATATCGTATTACCGCCAGCGTCATACAGAATACCAGTGCAGACCTAGTGCACATCACTAATCACAACCGGAACACCGACCGGTTTAGATATTGAGATTTCTCACGCCGCTCTATGTTATGAAATTATTTTGAATTTTATTGAAATACTAAGAAACACACAAGATCAACAATTTTATTGGCTCCGGTCTGGACATATTCCACTAAACAGGTTTGCATTTTTAATGAGAAAATTAGAGTCGCCTGTTGTTGTAATACTTCCATCCAAGATGTCCACCACTTGTTGGTACAATGTGCCCAAAACGAGAGTAAAAGACGAGAGATGGCATCATTAGACCTTAATATGGTAAATGTAAGCATGTTCCAAGGAACCTTGTCGTCTCGTACATGTAAGAAAGCCATAATAGATTATAATTTTGTTTTAAATAGTCTAGCTTGTAGAACTTGATATTGTAAATAAGGATATAATGGGGCTGAAATAACCTTATAGTGTTAAAAGCCCCTAAATAAATAAATAAAAAAAACAATTTTATATTGTTTCACAGGTGTTTGTTTGTAACGCCTCTTCGGAATCTCGCGCTCATCGCGCTATTGAGTTACCGCCTAAGAATACCAGTGCAGATTTAATCCCGACCGGAACACTGACCGGTTCTGTTATTGACAGTTCTCACGCATTATTATACAATTTTTAATGGTTTCACAAGTGTTTGCGCTTCATTGGAAGCCCACCGTGCGTCGTGGCGCGAATATCGAGGTGCCGCCATCATCATACAGAATACCAGCAGTGCAGATCTAATCCCGACCGGAACACCAACCGGTTTGGTTATTGAGAGTTCTCACGCATCTAAGTGTATGATATGAATTTAAATTGTTTTTCTTAATCTTCCGACGGATTAACAAAACTACCTACCTACTTAGGATTAAGTCATCCAACGAATGACTCAACATCCGAATCATAGTTGCCGCTGACTTATTCTGTTTGTTTTGTTCTTAGTAACCGCTACACCAGTGATAAGGAAAATAATGTACATTGATTATTTGCAACAATATCAACGCAGGTAAACTGTGTACATAACCTAAATATGATGTAGGTAGGTGCTTATATATTAATGAGTCATCTGTAGTAAAAACCACTGGGATTTATTTATTCATGTAATTATCCGTCTAACAGTCTAACGTCTCACAGGAATTTACGTACAAACCATAAATCTATATAATTTTTTTAGATTTCCATCTCTTTTTATAGTAAATTAATTTTTCACAAGCATAACATAGTAGTGAATAATAGTCATCAATATCAATATGCGTTGTTAATCACATTTTTAACATAATATTTATTTGATTTCATTGGTAACAAAAGTAATCCTATTTCAAAATAAATACACTGTAAGAATAAACGATCATTCCTCACATTGAGTATAAACATATTTGTTTACAAAACTTCACAATCCTTGTGGTAAGGGTAACGTACTGCTACATAACTTGTACACTAATAACATTAATCTTGGCAAAATCATTACGAAAACACAACAAATGACCGCTCCCTTAGAAAAATAACCCATTTCTCACCTAACGGTCCGTTATTTATTTACGTCGAAAGAAAACGCTACATATGAAGTACCCAAGAAACTTCATTTTCTTTTACCACAACACAATATCAGTATTACCTTTTCAGCCAAGTTTAAATAATTTTACGCTAGTCCTTTCGTGCATTTTCTCAATCAATCTGCATACATTAAAGGAACTTCAAATAAAATGGATTCAAAGTAACATTATCTGAATATTGTGAAAGGTTCCCATTGAAATAGTATAAAGCATGTACTTTGCTTGAAAGCTTTTTGCATGATAAATGCACTGTCGGTTGGTATTTGACTAACAAAACGAAATTCGTGTTTGGTCTAGATATATGATGTAGGCAGTGTTGATTCAGGCGCGATTCAACTAGAGTCTACAGCTATGTATGTAAGTATTTTGAAATACATAGGTACATCTACGATGTACATATGTATTTCAAAATACATATCGTCGACTCTTGAATTGTATTCTATTCAACTATGTATTTTAAAGAAGTGACTTTATTAATAATTTGGATATCAATCAATACATAACAGAATTAAGTTTCTATTGTACGAATTTATAATTTATTACAAGTCTTAGGTGCAGTTATGAGGAAATCTATGATTTACGTTTAGTCAATATTTATATACAATAGTTAAATCAATTTAAAAACATTATTTACACAGAAGTATTATTTGGATTCAGGTAAGTGATATAAATACTTCGATCAACAATAGTTGTTATTGTTGATCGAAGTATAGCTTCTTACGTCAAAAAAGGAATAATTCGATTAGTAATACATGTTTCCTGAATTTAACGTGATTACATAACCGTATAGACTTGAACACGGGACCCCGACGGGACACGTGCTCTAACTGACCTTGCTCCCGAAAAGGCAACAAGTAACATTTTAATTAATTGGGGCTAGCGCACGTTTTGCGAATAATATTTATATTACCTAAATCCAAATAATCGAATAAACTATTTCCATTACAGTATTAATTAGTAAAAAGTCAATTATCAATATGCCTTAATTAAAGTCTCCACTACACCAAGTTCGCAAAACGTGCGCTAGCCCCAATTAATTAAAATGTTACTTGTTGCCCTTTCGGGAGCAAGGTCAGTTAGAGCACGTGTCCCGTCGGGGTCCCGTGTTCAAGTCTATACGGTTATGTAATCACGTTAAATTCAGGAAACATGTATTACTAATCGAATTATTCCTTTTTTAACGTAAGAAGCAATACCGATGTCTTAATTAAAGTTAGTACACCAAGTTCAAAATGTTACTTGTTGCCTTTTCGGGAGCAAGGTCAGTTAGAGCATGTCTCCCGTCCGAGTCCCGTGTTCAAGTCTATTCGGTCATGTAATCACGTTCAATTTCAGGAACCACGTATTACTGATCGAATTATTCTTATTAACGTAAGAAAGCAATATGTCTTAATTAAAGTTAGTACACCAAGGTCAAAATGTTACTTGTTGCCTTTTCGGGAGCAAGTTCAGTTAGAGCACGTGTCCCGTCGGGGTCCCGTGTTCAAGTCTATTCGGTCATGTAATCACGTTAATTTCAGGAAACATGTATTACTAATCGAATTATTCATATTAACGTGAGAAGCAATACCGATGTCTTAATTAAAGTTAGTACACCAAGGTCAAAATGTTACTTGTTGCCTTTTCGGGAGCAAGTTCAGTTAGAGCACGTGTCCCGTCGGGGTCCCGTGTTCAAGTCTATTCGGTCATGTAATCACGTTAATTTCAGGAAACATGTATTACTAATCGAATTATTCCTTTTAACGTGAGAAGCAATACCGATGTCTTAATTAAAGTTAGTACACCAAGTTCAAAATGTTACTTGTTGCCTTTTCGGGAGAAAGGTCAGTTAGAGCACGTGTCTCGTCGGGGTCCCGTGTTCAAGTCTATTCGGTCATGTAATCACGTTCAATTTCAGGAACCACGTATTACTGATCGAATTATTCTTATTAACGTAAGAAAGCAATATGTCTTAATTAAAGTTAGTACACCAAGTTCAAAATGTTACTTGTTGCCTTTTCGGGAGAAAGGTCAGTTAGAGCACGTGTCTCGTCGGGGTCCCGTGTTCAAGTCTATTCGGTCATGTAATCACGTTAATTTCAGGAAACATGTATTACTAATCGAATTATTCATATTAACGTGAGAAGCAATACCGATGTCTTAATTAAAGTTAGTACACCAAGGTCAAAATGTTACTTGTTGCCTTTTCGGGAGCAAGTTCAGTTAGAGCACGTGTCCCGTCGGGGTCCCGTGTTCAAGTCTATTCGGTCATGTAATCACGTTAATTTCAGGAAACATGTATTACTAATCGAATTATTCATATTAACGTGAGAAGCAATACCGATGTCTTAATTAAAGTTAGTACCAAGGTCAAAATGTTACTTGTTGCCTTTTCGGGAGCAAGTTCAGTTAGAGCACGTGTCCCGTCGGGGTCCCGTGTTCAAGTCTATTCGGTCATGTAATCACGTTAATTTCAGGAAACATGTATTACTAATCGAATTATTCATATTAACGTGAGAAGCAATACCGATGTCTTAATTAAAGTTAGTACACCAAGGTCAAAATGTTACTTGTTGCCTTTTCGGGAGAAAGGTCAGTTAGAGCACGTGTCCCGTCGGGGTCCCGTGTTCAAGTCTATTCGGTCATGTAATCACGTTTAATTTCAGGAACCACGTATTACTGATCGAATTATTCCTTTTAACGTGAGAAGCAATACCGATGTCTTAATTAAAGTTAGTACACCAAGTTCAAAATGTTACTTGTTGCCTTTTCGGGAGAAAGGTCAGTTAGAGCACGTGTCCCGTCGGGGTCCCGTGTTCAAGTCTATTCGGTCATGTAATCACGTTAATTTCAGGAAACATGTATTACTAATCGAATTATTCATATTAACGTGAGAAGCAATACCGATGTCTTAATTAAAGTTAGTACACCAAGGTCAAAATGTTACTTGTTGCCTTTTCGGGAGCAAGTTCAGTTAGAGCACGTGTCTCGTCGGGGTCCCGTGTTCAAGTCTATTCGGTCATGTAATCACGTTAATTTCAGGAAACATGTATTACTAATCGAATTATTCATATTAACGTGAGAAGCAATACCGATGTCTTAATTAAAGTTAGTACACCAAGGTCAAAATGTTACTTGTTGCCTTTTCGGGAGCAAGTTCAGTTAGAGCACGTGTCCCGTCGGGGTCCCGTGTTCAAGTCTATTCGGTCATGTAATCACGTTAATTTCAGGAAACATGTATTACTAATCGAATTATTCCTTTTAACGTGAGAAGCAATACCGATGTCTTAATTAAAGTTAGTACACCAAGTTCAAAATGTTACTTGTTGCCTTTTCGGGAGAAAGGTCAGTTAGAGCACGTGTCTCGTCGGGGTCCCGTGTTCAAGTCTATTCGGTCATGTAATCACGTTAATTTCAGGAAACATGTATTACTAATCGAATTATTCATATTAACGTGAGAAGCAATACCGATGTCTTAATTAAAGTTAGTACACCAAGGTCAAAATGTTACTTGTTGCCTTTTCGGGAGCAAGTTCAGTTAGAGCACGTGTCCCGTCGGGGTCCCGTGTTCAAGTCTATTCGGTCATGTAATCACGTTAATTTCAGGAAACATGTATTACTAATCGAATTATTCATATTAACGTGAGAAGCAATACCGATGTCTTAATTAAAGTTAGTACACCAAGGTCAAAATGTTACTTGTTGCCTTTTCGGGAGCAAGTTCAGTTAGAGCACGTGTCCCGTCGGGGTCCCGTGTTCAAGTCTATTCGGTCATGTAATCACGTTAATTTCAGGATACATGTATTACTAATCGAATTATTCATATTAACGTGAGAAGCAATACCGATGTCTTAATTAAAGTTAGTACACCAAGTTCAAAATGTTACTTGTTGCCTTTTCGGGTGCAAGGTCAGTTAGAGCACGTGTCTCGTCGGGGTCCCGTGTTCAAGTCTATTCGGTCATGTAATCACGTTAACTTCGGGAAACATGTATTACTAATCGAATTATTCATATTAACGTGAGAAGCAATACCGATGTCTTAATTAAAGTTAGTACACCAAGTTCAAAATGTTACTTGTTGCCTTTTCGGGAGCAAGGTCAATTAGAGCACGTGTCCCGTCGGGGTCCCGTGTTCAAGTCTATTCGGTCATGTAATCACGTTTAATTTCAGGAACCACGTATTACTGATCGAATTATTCCTTTTAACGTAAGAAGCAATATGTCTTAATTAAAGTTAGTACACCAAGGTCAAAATGTTACTTGTTGCCTTTTCGGGAGCAAGGTCAGTTAGAGCACGTGTCCCGTCTCGGGGTCCCGTGTTCAAGTCTATTCGGTTATGTAATCACGTTTAATTTCAGGAACCACGTATTACTGATCGAATTATTCATTTTAACGTAAGAAAACAATATGTCCTAATTAAAGTTAGTACACCAAGGTCAAAATGTTACTTGATGCCTTATCGGGAGCTAAGTTACTTAGAGCACGTGTCCCGTGTTACTCGACTGCCGTATATTTGAGTCTATCCTTGATACATAATTACTGATCAAATTATTCATATACGGTAATAGGAAACTGTCTTAATTAAAGTTAGTAGACCAAGTTAAAATCCTACCGCCTCTGTGGTCTAGTGGTACACACGACCAGTATCAGACCAAGAGGTCCCGGGTTCGGTTCCCAGTGGGGGTACATATTGTACTCGGTTTGGTTGGAGGTAGGACTTGTTCATAAGTCCGCCTGGCCAGCTACCGCCATCTTATCTAAGTCTGATGTCATAACAACGATGTTTTCAGCATTGTTGTGTTCCGGCAGTTGGAGATAAGATAGCCAATTCCTCGGTGTTGAGGATCCATCTTAACATCAGGTGAGATGAAAGCCAAGAGCTACCTCCTTTTTGAATAAAAAAAAAACTTTGTTTCCTTTTCGGGAGCAAGTTTAGTAAGAACACGTGTCCCGTCGTACGGGTCCCTTTTCGAGTCTATCTGTCACGTTTATTGCCCTGCTTCGAGATACACGTGACGTCTTGTTATTGAAGCTCGCAAGGATGAGGAAATATTGGAGTTTCACGTTGATTACATAAATGTACATGTGTAAAATGTACGTATTAAAAATAGGTAGGTAATTAATTAATTTGGAAATTAGCTCTGGTATTCTCATGTATAACTTATGCAGATCTAATGCATAAAAGTATCCGTTTCTCAATCTTGCTTAGTTTATTTTGAGCGTAATAAAAGTAATCTTAATAAATTATACGTTGATGCAATAATTATCGTAGAATAAGATGCATAACACATACCGAAAACAATATTCACGGAAATGCAACAGTTATCTACATATTTTTTCTACAATAAATACTTGTCATCATAGTGTTCGATTTACAAACTACCTACTGTTTAAAATTAATGGCACAAAATTAAACCCCAACAATAAAGAAAAACATGAAGCTCGACTTAATACTGAGGTAACCAGAGTATTAAGTCAAACTTCATGAAGAAAAATCTAATTCCAAAGAGTAAATAAGAGACGTATATATCTGGCTGCAGGCACTCGTTGCAGTAGCGTGCGGTGTCAGCCGCAGGGTGCGTTTTCTTTTTTTTTCACAGCCACAGCGCGAAGCATCGCCGCGAAGTGTCCAGATAAAATCATTTTAAATATACGAGTAGAACGAGGAAAACGGTTAGCCGCAAACTGTTTTATTTTGTTGGTAACGATCGATGGACGTAAGCAAATGCTAACGCGCTATTTAGTAAATTAATATTGAAGCTAATACCTATATTATGTTGATGTTTCTTTGTCTTTTAAGTGCGAACGACTACGTTATTGTGGTTTATTAGTCATTCTTATGACCACAGTTAAAATAAGAAGACACTTGTGCCTGTTTTATGCACTACTATGGTAAACCGACTTCAAAAGTACCTATCAACTGAAAAGGAAAAATTTCTTTAAAGTACTTACCTACCCACCTTTTTGAGGTCGGTGCCCTTTTCTGGCAGGCACCGACTTAAAAAAAAGTGCACTTTAAAGATATTATTTTTCCTTTTCAGTTGACAGGTACTTTTTGAAGTAGGTTTAATTTTTTAAATCACTTTTTTATTTCTTAATTTTTAGTGTCGATTGTAGCATAATATAATCATATCTCAAAAACGACTACACCGATTTTGATGAAACTTAAACTGTTCCTTAAGTTGGAATACCTTCACCTGACTTTTAAAAAGAAATCGCGATAGAACTTTTAATTTTCTAGAAATTCGTGGACAAACGTGGACTAATTCGTTTACGAAATTTAGCACACGTGCTTGGAAGCCTAAATAGAACGCAATACTCAAATATTATTCAATTCTAACTAAATCACATACATTCTGGTTAAACTGATTCTCTTTTTAAGTCGGTTTATCATAATGAAATACTAGAAATAATCGAACCGTTTCCCATTTTCATCACTACTATAAATCTTTGAACTATTAAGACCTAATACTGTGTCAAATTAAGTTCAAACGTGCCCCTGTATGTGTTATGCGTTTTGTTTGATACGTATTTATTTTATGTTTTAATTTATTTTTTATTTCTTTTGCTTACAGGAGCTGCGCTGTTGAAGAATTGTTCTGTTATCCGTGATTTATTTTAATTTTGCTCCATGGTGTCTTGTAAGTTATTTTTTATTTTCTTTTATTTTTTCATTTGATTTATCATTACGTTTTATGTTTATGTTTACATTAGATACCTACTTACGGAAAATTTCTTAGCAGGTTCAGCAATTTTCTACTAGATAACTTGAGTATTTTGTCACGCGGAACCATTTTTTAGGGTTCCGTAACCGAATGTCAAAAACAGAACCCTTATAGTGTCGTCAAGTGTGTCTGTCTGTCTATCCGTCCGTCCGTATGTCACAACCACTTTATTCCAAAACTATTAAGACTACACACTTGAAACTTGGTAGATAGATGTATTCTGTGAACCGCTTTACGATTCTAATAAAAAAATAAAACAAATAAGGGGGCTTACCCACTTATCCTTACCCTTCCCATACATGGAACTGAATCTGAAAAATATTTCTTTAATCAAACATATTCGTGTGGGCTGTCTATAGATAGGTCTTTAAAAACTACATGGAGATTTCTCAGTGTAACTTTGTCATTCATACAAACATTATAAAAAACAAAGTTACATTTTACTGAAGCAAAATAATTATAGTGGAATTTTGGCTAGGTATAGCAATCCGGGAACCCTTCATGGGCGAGTCCAACTCGCACTTGGCCGATTTTAATTCATTTGATTTATTTAATATTACTCTGTTACTGAGTTTCTGTATTCAATTTTGTAAGTATTTCTATAAAATATCATCCTTATCCATAAAATAATATTAGGTCATAAAATCGTCGAATGGCTGCACAAAGATATTATGTTAATCCTATAGACAGCGTATTCGTTTCCGGACCACTAGGGTCGCCAATTCAATTTAGGCTGATTTTCCGCATCCTAGCACAGAATATATATTAGTACTAGCTGTGCCCGCGACTTCGTTCGCGTGGAATAGTGACTTTCGGCAGCATTTTTCATTTTTTTAGCTAATAAGGTTTTTCGTTTTTTTGTGTATTTATTATATAAATATTAGTTTAGCGCTATGATACATATTAACACATTAAAAATTTATTTCACATAGCCTTCCGCCCGCGGTTTCGCCCGCCTGTACTACACGACGTTATCTCGAGGGAAAGTTATATTTTCTCGGGATATCAATAATTAGCCTTTGTCACTCTCTAGCTCCTAAAATATCCACATACTAAAAAACACGCCGATCCGTTGCTCCGTTTTGACGTGAAAGACGGATATACAAACAATACAAACAGTATGTCAAAAGAAAGAACTTATCACGCTGAACAACTTCTCTTAAGATGCTATCTCATATAGTTTAACCTGGCTGCTAGGGTTCCTCATCAGCTGGCCTAGCATGAACGGCTTTTATCACGCGATATGATATAGCACGTCATGCTGTCTTGCTTACCTACCCCACTAAGGTGGAAGCAAGACAGCAAGACGTGCTATATCATATCGCGTGATATAATGATGGTAATGCTAGCCAGGCAGGTGTACCAAGACCTTCAAACTTTGTACGTCAATAGAAAATGCTCATCACATTTAACAATTTTCCATATGACGGTATTTTTATATCTCATAGTTTGGCTGGACTGCCATGGTTCCACATCGGCCATTTCGATCTTCTAAATAAATTATAGCCTACCTATAAGTTGGCGACAACTAATAGCTATATAACAAAAAAAGTTTCATTAAAATCCGTTCAGTAGTTTTTGCCTGAAACGTGGACAACAGACAGACAAAAAATTCAAAAACTATATTTTTTTAGAAGAAGACCCTTGGTGGTTGTTTTTTTTTATTTCTTTTCAATGTATAGGTACAGCCCCAGTACCGGCAAAAAAATATGGATATATACATGGGCTTCATTTGACATTTGATGCCCATATTTTGTGCTTTTAAGGGCATAATATGGGCTACAAATGTCAAATGAAGCCCATGTCCATACCCGTAATTTTTAGCCGGTAGCCCCCTGAATAGAATCGCATACAGTTTTGTAATAAGTATGAATTATTTTATTTATTTACTTAATATACACGGTAATTTTTTTATCACCCCGGATAAAATTAAAAGGATTACCTATTTTGCTCATGAAAACAAACAATTTTTATCAACCAACACTAAAATCGCAAAAAAACAGCTTTTCCATACAAAAGTGCAAAAATATTTAATCAAAATGTATGGAACAGCTGATATTTTTTCGCGATTTCAGTGTTGGTCCTATAATAAAAGTTGTTTTCATGAGTAAAATAATCCCTAAAAATATCCGGGGTGATAAAAAAATACCGTGTACCTATATTACATAAACAGTACCTACGTATTAACAGATTATAAATTTATATCACATAGCCTTCCGCCCGCGGTTTCGCCGCGTGTACTACACGGCGTTTTTCCGAGGGAATGTGATATTTTTCCGGGATAATATTAGCCTATGGGACTCTCTAGCTCCTAAACTATCCACATACTAAAAAAAACAGGTCGATCCGTTGCTCCGTTTTGACGTGAAAGACGGACATACAAACAAACACTCTTTCACATTTATAATATTAGTATATATTTTATGTCAAAAGAAAATACTTATCACGCTGAACAACTTCTCATAAGATGCTGTATTTGTATCTCTTATAGTTAAGCTGGGCTGCAAGGGTTCCAAATCAGGAGTACCAGACCTTCGATATTTTTCCGTCAATAGAAAATGTCCATGACGTTAAACAACTTTTCTTAAGACGCTATGTTTGTATCTCATATAGTTTAATCTGGCTGCTAGGGTTCCACATCAGGTGTACCAGAACTTCAAACTTTGTACGTCAATAGAAGAAAGTGCTCATCACGTTTAACAATTATCCTTATAACGGTATTTTTATATCTCTCATAGTTTGGCTGGACTGCTATGGTTCCACATCAGAAATTGCGATCTTCAAAATAAATTATAGCTATATGTTGGCAAGGACCAATAGCTGTATAACAAAAAAACTTTCATCAAAATCCGTTCCGTAATCTTTTTTGCCGACGTCATCACACGAAAAATTCATCCCCTGTTTTCACCCTCTTTAGGGTAGTTTTTTTACAAACTTTGAATGTCGTATTTATCTAATCAAAAGCCTATAAAATAATTTTGAAGCTTCTAGCTTTAAAAATGACGTAATTTCCATACAAACTTTCATCCCCTATTTCAACCCCTTACAGCTCTTTGTTCACATAAAAAAGTAGCCTATGTCCTTTCTCAGGCTCTAGACTATGTCTGTACCAACTTTTATTCAAATCGGTTCCGTAGTTTAGGCGTGATTGTGTAACACACAGACAGACAGATTCGCATTTTCGCATTTATAATATAAGTAAGGATTGTAGTAATGGCATCCGAATGTTGAAAGATAGGCGATACTCGGAAAAAATGTGCTGAAGCGAGATAGCAATGAGAAAACGACGCGCGCGGGAGCGAGACCGATTTTGCAGATTATGCAAAAAAAACACAAAATCACTTCGTATTAAAAAACTACAGCGATTTAAAAAAAATGCTTCTATACGATCCTCAATATTATTGGTGTCCACTAATTAAACCAATTTCCAATAGTGTAAGTAACCCCATTTTAGAATAATCTTCAGTTTTCATATTTTTTAGAGGTCTTTTCGAAAATAAAAAGTGTCGAGGCAAAATCATAAAATCGTGTTTTTGAAACTATACGATTCTAGATAAAGGTATGAAGAAATATATATCTATTACCAGATTTTTAACAACTGTAACCGTCTTATAGTTTTAAATCAAAAAGTCCATATTTTTCCGAGTAGCGCCTTAAGAGCTAGGTTTTACTAACTGGTCGAATTCGCCATTCAATTAAACGCCTAGGCCGATGAATTTTTCCGTAAGCTATTTTATCTTCCCACAAGTTGACGGAGTCACAAAAAAATAACCACGAAATTTAAGACGATCGCTTCGTTGCGCTTTGCGATCGCCTTTAATTTCTAACCTATCACTCGTCTACAGGACTTCTGAGGGGTACATGCTGCCATACTTAACCATCCGCCGGATTCAACCATCCGCCTGCGACATATACACTCCTACCGTCATGGACGAAATAAATAACTACCGTCTAACATTCTCGGTCACACGGACATGAACCGTGCGGGTCATAATGTAAATAAGATCCGCTGTTCGCTGATACATTTTTTATATGCTGGTGATAAGTGGTTTGTGGCGTCAAGAACGGATGTTGATTATATTCTGAGTACTTAAATGTTAATCTCACGTAGGTCTGAAGAGTCATTGTTGGTGACTAAAATTATATGAAAATACGATGTTGAGTAAGCGCCTATGCATACCGCGTCTTTTTCACGCATAGTCGACGCGCGTTTGTATTAATATTACGTGTTTGTCAAGCTAAATTCTACAAGCTACCTTACGGGCGGCATCGGCACATTGCATCTGAGGGCCTACTCTGATACGCAAAACCCGAAACTTCGTTATATCCCTTATCTCTAACTTTCTAGTCATTCCATTTCCAGTCATGGACAGAATCGAGTGAAAGGGCGGGGCTAACCGGAATTTCGGATTTAGGTTTCAGAGTGGATCCTCTGTATCGAATCGATACAGATACGATGCGCTCGATACTATAGATACAAACGCGCGTCGACGCGAGACGGGGCGCGGGGACGGCGCGTAAAAAAACGCAGTTCTGCATAGTAGGGCACAAAGTTTTTTGGTGACTGATTAAGTAAGTACATATTTTATGTAAATGGTAAATTTATCATGATTTAGGTAAGTAACTAGTTTTCTTTTTTTAAACAAAACAATCTTTATAAAATTGAGCCTAGACGCTTCAGAACGAAAAAACTCGGCTACTTATGTTCGCAGAAGTGACATAGAATTTACGAATTTAGTACCTATCTTCAATTCAATAGGTATATTAGAATCATTCATTCGCTTTTTTTATTACTAACGAGTATAGTGTTTTGTCGTCGTAATTTGAAGAACATGTTTAAGATAGCGTTACAACAAAACGAAAGAAAATAATATCACAAAATAAAACAAAATCCAGAAAGAGATTAATAACAAATAAAATTGCGTTTGCACCGCATCGACTCAAATATATCTTCCCTGGTGTCGTCGCCCAGGCAACCGAAGATCGAAGGTCGCCTGTGCACGCACGCTGAAAGAGGGAATTTCTGATTTGATAAACCATGCGTTTTATATTAACAACTAGCGGATCTTCGCGGTTTTACATGCGTGGTGCTAACCCGTTTCCGTGGTGATATCGGGACAAAATATAGCCACAAAAAGAATATTTAAATTCGGTCCAGTATTTTCTGAGATTAGCGCGTTCAAACAAACAAACAAACTCAACAGTTTTATAATATTAGTATTGAGACGCAAAAGCTCCTTAAAATCAAATCATAATCAAGAAAGAGATTAATAACGCTGTGCCTGTTTCACAATGTCCGATTAGGAGATACTTTCCAGTTTCCTTGACAGTTTTGTATGGCCTATCTGTCAAGTAACAGCTAATCAGAACTAACTTAGACATTCTGAAAGAGTTTGCAGCGACTCAAATATATCGCATTTCCCTGGTCTCGTCACCAAAGCAACCGCAGATCGAAGGTCGCCTGTGCACTCTTTTAAAAGCAGAACCAACTTGTAGAGATTAATATCATATATTATATTGCGTTTGCACCGGCTCAAATATATGATATTCCCTTGCTATCGTCACCAAGGCAACCGCAGATCGAAGGTCGTCTGTGAACGCTGAAGGCGGGAATATCTGTTGAACTATGCGCTTTAATAAAAATTACGCAAAAGCCACTAAAAATCAAAGCAGCATCAATAAAGAGATTAATAAAGCTATAGAAATTGCGTTTGCACCGGCTCAAATACATCATTTATTTCCTTGGTCTTGTCACCAAGACAACCACAGATCGAAGGTCGCCTGTGCACGCAGAAGGAATATCCTACTTCATTCACAAAACCATGGGCTTTATACCTATAACAATCACAAATTCGACACATAACTTTTTTACAATGGATTTTTCAATACAATAGATCGATGTTATTTTTTTTCAATATTTCGTGTCTCTATATAGTAAAGCTTTCGTAGAAAATTCGCGTAACCTTACACCTAGCGTTGCCAAGTGTCCCGATTTTAGCGGGACGTCCCGCGAAACAGTGGATTTTTACAATGTCCCGCCGGGACATGTATGTGTCCCGCATTATGATATTTTTTAGTTAGACAAAGAAACAAAACAATCAAAGAGTAATATTTCACCGAATATATTTTAATTAATTATTTTGACCACCTATTTCAATTGTACTTCGCAGTGTGCAGCTGTGGATCACGTTGTAGAATTCAATTTCCGAAATTACAAATTTTGAAAATTTTAAGTATTCTCAGCTTTATTTTATGCAGAGTATTGTCTCACACGAATATTAAATGGCAGACGTGCAAAATCGCAATTTACTAAAACTTATCCGATTGGAGTTGCTGTACCTAACACTTAACATTCAATTTTCAACTAGACAAGAAAATATACCGAAAAATCAATTCTGTTGAAGATTGCATATTAATACAAGAAGATCTCGACCGTCTATCTCAGTATTATAATAAAAATAAAATAACAGTTAATGCAGGTAAATGTGAATGTATAACGTTCACACGAAAAACGAATCCCATAATACATAATTACCATTTTAACTGGACAATGATCAGTAGAAAACAAAGTGTAAGAGACTTAGGTGTGCAGTTTGATCCGAAGATGACCCTATCAGACCACTTTGAAACCGTAATCGCAAAGGCGTACAAAAATTTGGGCTTCGTGCTTCGTGTGTGTAAACCATTCTACGAGATAAGTGTAATAAAACTAGTTTATGCCGCATACGTCAGAAGTATCTTAGAGTATGTCAGTCCTATATGGTCTCCTCAATATATAACATATAAACATCGATTAGAGCGAATTCAAAAAATTTTTATAAACCACCTAAATTATCGATCCCGTAAAGCCCCCAACACATACGAAGATGGCTGCGCCGAACATGATCTCCTTACTCTAGAACAGAGGCGCGTTGTACTAGATATGGCATTTCTACACGACATAGCAAACAGTGCATTTAATAACTAGATTATTATACTGCACTCCAAAATACCGCACTCGTCATACACCTCTTTTTCAGATTCCTCGTCATCGCACTAACTACCTACAGAACTCGGTTCTACATCGTATAGTTACTGCATATAATAAAAGGTTCTCATGTATTGATCTTTATGCAAATACTAAGCGCAAATTTAAGCTTGAAGTATCGAGAGAGATAAAAGGAAGCACAAAATAATTTTGACCTTCATTAACAATACGGAGCGTGAGTCATTCTACAACCTACGTACCTAATGTCTAACATCTCAAACAAAACTAATTGTAATTTCTTTTTATTGCTTACAACGTAAAGCTTTTTTTTATTAACTAAAAGATCGATAAATAATTTTATGAATAAATATTTAAAATGTAACGTATTTAAACTTAGGATGAATAGTTAAGTTTAGTTACCTATGTAAGTTTGGATTTCAGAAGGGAAATCTATTATTGGCCCTACTATTTTTTATAAACTTAGCATTAAGTACTCTCATGTAATGCGCTGTTGATTTTCTCAATAAATAAACATAAACATAAACATAAACTAGGTATCTTGTAAAATTCTGTGAAGCAAAACGAACAATTGCTGAAATAAGCAAAAAGTTAATTGATACCTATAAGACAAACAATATTATAAAAAAGGAACGTTATCAACTAAAGCAATAATTAGTTAGAAATATAAGTACTTTTCATTTTTTTAGCTTTTTATTTCTTGTTGTCCCGCGGCAAAATGCTTTGTCCCGATTTTTTTATTCAATTTTAGTACATGTCCCGAGTTTCTGAAAAAAATACCTGGTAACCCTACTTACACCGCAAGGTACCAAATCGTATTCGTATTCTAGTACCTATAATATTTTAATTGGAATCGACATAAGCTCAAAGAACTCTTATTGTTTTATGATTTTCATTTTTACTACGTTTTTATTTGCGTCACCTGTAACGAAGTCACAATGTAAGAAAATATTGGAACTCAATTTTAACCTAATTCTTATTATTGTATCGATTTCAAACTTTGCAAGTTCATAGGAATAATTTACTACCATCGAGCTTATCTGATGATGGCGTCAGGGGGGGGGGGGAGGGGCAATAGAACTCTTCAATGGCTGCTAGGAAACCCCCCGGATTTGGACTCATTTGTTTTGTGCTGATGAGACCTATTCGCTACACTAAGACTTGGTGGTGAGGGTCTGATGATGGAGCAGGGAGGATGCCAGTGGCACTCCTTAATGACCACTAGGAAACCCCTCGAGTTTGGGCTCATTTGTTATATTCTGATGAGACCTATTTGCTACACTTGGCGGTGAGGGTCTGATGATATAAAAGTGTGTGTTTTTTAGTTATTTAAACTATAGGTGTTATTAACAAACTGCTCGCGTAATGTGGCCAAAAATAAACCTGCACTTCCCAACATGTGCAACAGACACTAAATACAGATTACAGAGCAAAGCAACAAGTAGATCTGATCGAGCTTACAGACGTCAGAGATTAGATACTCGGTAAATGCGAAATCACTTAACTCTGCAACAAGTATTAATAACGTAACGCTACTCCCGGACTTACCAAGTAACTACTAAATCAATAAATATTGTAACAATAATTTTGAACATTGTTACTGTACAAGTATTGAAGAATAATTATTATGACTATAAATTACCTACCTATAGTATTTTCGCGCGTACTATAGAATGACATAAACTTTACTTATAACTTTTATTAATGTATGATGATGACATGATAAAACTTCAAAATTTTGGGTTTTGTTTGACCGTAAAAGAAAACTGGTGGCGTCTTTCCCAAAAAATGAATTAAAATTAAGGAAATAAATCTCATCCCGATACGCTTTCAACATGTTTACGGAAGTGTTGGGAACATCGTATACAAGTGGTACCAAAATGCCGATACGCCCCGATTGTATTGATTTCCGGGATAAGGAAATATACGTGAAAATCTCGGCTTTATTACAAGCTTTTTATTAACTTGTCATGTTAGTTAGTTAGTGGTGGACAAATCTTGCAAGCTTAATTTAAACCCTTCCTAGTGTCCGATGGAGCTGAAATTTTGTATACAGGTTTGGTTTAGATGAGAAATTGACAATACAATAATTAATTACAGTCAGCAAAAAAGCTTATCATAAAAATGAAATTTTTACTAAAAACTTATATTACATGCGACCGCTAGCGACTTCGCCCTCGTAGACTTTTGCTAGTTTCCTTTCAAACTTACAACCCCTTCCTTTTTTACCAATAAAAAATGCTTTTGGCCAATGGCCGATAAAATTTGCACCTATTTTATCTGCTACGTGCTAATTCTATCTATACTATATATACAATATACTATATAATATTATAAAGAGGAAAGATTTGTATTTTTGTATGTAACGAATAAACTCAAAAAGTACTGGACCGATTTAGAAAATTCTTTCACCGTTAGAAAGCTACAGTCTTCCCGAGTGACATAGGCTATATTTTATCCCGATATTCCCACGGGAACGGGTACCACGCGGGTGAAACCGCGGGCGGCCGCTAGTCTGTTCATATGTTCAGGCGCGATAAAAGACAACTCAGTACTTTGTATTTCTAATATTAAGTATTGTAATGCAAAGAAAAATGACTATCGAAACGGGAGCGCAGAAAAGATTTCCTTTTAGTAAAGTTGAGAATGAAGCTGAGTAATGAGAAGTGATGGCTAGCGCTAACAGATATAGACTTCCACAATGTTAAACCTCTTGTTGACCACCAGCGACAAAAGTCGAAAAGATAAATGTATAATTCACTGTACTTGTATGATGTTATGTGTATGTACTTTTGTCGATGTTTCCCCGTATTCTATCATCAAACGGGGTAGCACTTAGTTAGCCTCCATCTCACCTGATGTTAACTGAAGATAAGGCTAAAAATAGCGCACTACTCCCGGAATCCTCTAGACTGAGAAACGGGTGTCTTATCTCTAACTGTCGGAACACAACAATGCCGAAAACATCTTTGTTATGGCGTCAGACTAAGATAAGATGGTGGTAGATGGCCAGGCGGACTTATAACAAGTCCTACCAAAGTCAAAAACTCTGTATTCAAATAGCTTTACAAAATGAAATACTTTTGAAGTGTTTGTGTTGTTACTTACCATCAACCAAACCGAATACAATATGCACCCCCACTGGGAATCAAACCCTCTTGGTTTAATACTAGTGGTGTGTGTGTAGTTTTGTACCTACCACTACACCACAGAGAAGGTTAAAACTCTTTGAATGAATTGTCTCACAACACTGTGAAGAATTAATTTTATTATCTGGCTTAGAACCTTTCTGTTAATGAATTAAAACGCAAATTCTCTCTGTAAAAGATAAATCGTTATTTTGATGTTTTTAAGTGTAAGCCTTGGAGAACCTTTCTAAGATTAATTGTTTTACTCTTTCTTACTCCCAAAGGCTTTATTTTTGTGTCAAACAATGAAATCTATGTTAATTTAAAAAATCTCAGAAAACAAAATTAAATCGTTTTGTCCCTCTTAAACATCGTAACGGAAACTTCGTCCAACTGGGCATTTCCTGATGTTAATATAAATTATTAAAATCATTTATTTCATCTCTTCTATTTACTCTACCAATTAAAAGTAGCAAAATATTTGTAATCTTTCCTTTGTACTCCACACAATTTATATTCATTTATTCATTGTATTCATAGAAATTTGTTCTAAAAAACTTATCAGCTTCATAACTTAGTAAAGGAAAAATAATTACAGAATAAAAAAGTATGTAACGGCAACAGTATGTAATGTCTACTAATCGGAATTGTATACTATTGCTCTGCTCAAAATATAATTGACCATTGATCCAAATTGGAGACCTTTACGCAGTTAGCCAGAAAGAAAACGCAGCTTATTTGGAAAGAAAGAATTAGGAAAAGAAACTTTATTCATTTGACATTTTGTCGTTTTCTTTCCGTTATTATATACCTCCGTCTGCAAACAACAGTCTTATTCCCATTTAATCGTACCTTGTTCCAATATCCTTCGTTCCGAATTTTGGGAACAAAGTTCATTGCCCTCTCGTACCTTTAAATACAACGTTAAGTATACGAATATACGAATCATGTTTAATAATCTGTAATATCCGGATTATCGGTAAAGATGCTATCGACAACACGTTTAGCTGAAAATGATTGATCGTCATTTGTTTAGAATAACGAGCGACCTCGAGTACAATACAAAACAAATGAAGAAGCATTGGTATTATTTGGTATACTTACCTATACCTACCATTTTTTATTATTTATGCTTATTAAAAATATATTAACCCGTAAACATAAAACATATTTTAATGATAGATAGGTAGGTAACTAGAAGATTATATTAGACATGCACGATGTATATGACATGCGAAAGTAAATATTCTTGTATGTCACTCTTTTACCTTTTAACAGCGGATTATGTGTTACATTATATTTTCTAATACATATATATTTTACCTTAGTGAAGGACATGGCCACATTCAATTGCGAAAACCAACACATGATGGTATGTTTGGAGAATGTCATAATAAATAAATGTCATAAATCGGTGAAATAAAATTCAAACAGACGAATTCTTGTGTGGCATTATGACTGTAGAGTTAGGTACTTAAATAAATAGGAAACTGGAACCGGTTCGAGAGAATAACTCCTTAATTACACCGCCATGTAAGACTCGAGTAAGTTATTATTCTAAATTACGTATTAAGTTACACGATATGTCGTGTTAATTCGTTAATATACATCGTTAATAATCCCTCTAGTTGCGTACAAGTACCTACCTCCTCCGCATATTAAATAGCTCCTACAGAAATTTTTCATTCGTCTGCAGGGTTCAATGAATCTTGGCATTGTCTTAATTAACACTGTTCCGATATAATAATGTTCATGGTCACTTATTTGGGTTGAAGTTAAAGAAAAGACATGTTGTTAGTTCCATGGTTGGTTGTATATTGTCAAAATTCAATACAATTACATTTAACTTATTCTAATACTATTTTATGCTAAGTTAACATTTCTTATGTTGTAGTCATAATACAAATAATTATGTTGCGGTGAAACCATAAAATCAGTATACTTCACCTCCCCTGAAAGTTTACAGTACACCCCAACGGTTACAAAGAAAAAAAAATGGAATAACTAATACATTTTTTTTTTATTTACTAAAACTAAAGAAATAAAAATGTCTTAACTTAGGTAGGTAGGTATTACATAAAAGTTGTTTAACTTCTAAACAATTTTGTATTATTTTTATGCGTTATATATTCTCTGTTATTATTTAATATTTTTACATTTGGTGATAAATCTTCAATTACTATAAATGGACCCAAATAAATTTTGTCAAGTTTATCACCGGTTTGATTTTTTAACAATACATAATCACCTGGTTTATATGTCACAGGTTTAACATTCTTATCATAACACTGTTTTCTATTTTCCTTACTAGTTAAAATATTTTTCCTTGCATCTGATTGTGCTTTCTGTAATCTATATTTCAGTTGCAAAGGGTAACTATCATAGTTATATAATGGTTCAATAGGTACATTCTGGAGATTACTTGGTAAATTGCAAGGTTTTCCGAAAACAAGTTCATAAGGCGTATACTTAGTTTCAGTGTGTACACTTGTGTTAAACGCAAAACACCAGTACGGTAACCATGAACTCCAATCTTGTCTATTTGTTGCACATTGAATTCTAAGAAAAGCGCCTAGGTTTTTATGTGTATTTTCCAGAGCACCTATTGTTTCATGGTGATATGATGTAGAGTGTAGTTTTTTAATGTTTAATAATTTGCAAATTTCTGAAAAAATAGAGGATAAAAATTCGGTACCTTGATCGGTTAGAATGGTTTTAGGCACACCGTATCTTAAAATATAATTTTCGACTAAAGTTTGAGCTACCGTTTCTGAATCTTTTCTTTCCAAAGGGTAGGCCTCTACGTACTTTGTCAAATTACATTGTAGGGTTAAGGCATATTTATAGTTAAAACTATCTATCTCTAAAGGTCCTATCAAATCTAAACTTATAATTTCAAAAGATGAATTTGCCGTAGACGTAATTACCATCGGCTCCTTAACATATTTATTAGTAAACTTATTTATCTGACAGTGCTTACATTTACCTACATAATTTTTTACGTCATTATCTAATCCTTTCCAATAATAATATTTTTTTATATTATTTGTCATTCTGTTTATACCCGCGTGGCCACTCGTGGGTAACAGATGAAAGTCATTCAAAATTAAGATTTTATCATCTTGATTAGTAATACGTATTACGTCTCTAATTACAAGAATCCGCGGTGACTCTAACGGTCGTATTTCTCTCAATAACATATTAACATCATACTTGTTATCTTTATTTTTTATAATAATGAGCTCGCTTATTCCTATCTTTCTGCATAATGACTCTATTTCTCTCATCAGCACTTCGTAGGTAGATGACGATCGAGTAAATAGGTACATAGAACATTGCGAAGGCACGTAAATACAATTGCCTGACTTACTTCTAATTACGTCGACGCTATCAATATAATTATAATTCGTATACTTTGAGCATAATATCAACTCTATACCGTTTATCGGTTTCTTCAGAATCTCTACGACTTTAGGTTGATCAGGCCTATCGCTCGGAGAATTCTGGTTAAATGATTCCGTGTTAGTAATATTATTATTCGTGTTTAATTTTTGTCGTTGTGCCCGTGTTAAGACGGATACAATGTTTTGTTTTAATTCTTTTAATTCAGTGCAAGTAATAGGTAAACGACTTAATGCGTCAGCGGGAGCGTTCTGTTTACCTGGGACGTGCTCGATAATAAAATCGTACTCTTCTAGGTGCAGTCTAAATTTTGTTAATCTACTTGAAGGGTCGGACATACTAAACAAATATATGAGAGGTTTATGATCGGTAATAATTTTAAATCTTTTCCCATACAAGTAGGGTCTAAAATGACGCACAGCCCATACGATAGCTAATAATTCCAATTCAATTATTGGATACCTCGTTTCCGCAGGGTTCAAGGAACGACTAGCATATGCTACGACTCCTCCTGTGCCATTAGATAGTACGGCTCCTAGTCCGATTTTTGAGGCGTCTGTTTGAAGGACAAAAGTATTATTTTCAGAAAAATCGGGATATTGTAAAACTGGTGGCGTGATTAACGCATTCTTTAATGTTTGGAATGCTGATTCACATTGTGGTGACCATTGGAAAGTTACATTTTTCTTACAAAGCTGATTTAGTGGATGTGCAATACTAGCAAATCGCGGTATAAATCTTCTATAATAATTTGTGAATGCCACGAATCTTTTCACATCGTCTGTATTTAACGGTTTCGGATAATTTTGTAAAACTTGGATTTTAGAAGGGTCGGGTATAATTCCTTCTGATGTGATTTTGTGACCTAGATACATTATTTCTCTTTGCAAAAACTCACATTTTGTTGGATTTAATTTAAGATTAACTTTGCGAAATCTCTCTAAAACAGTTATTAGATTTTTATTGTGATTTTCCATGGAATTACCTATTATAATACAATCATCTAAATAAATAAAAGCTTTTTTATAGTTAAGACCTGACATTACTACTGTCATTAACCTTGAAAATGCATTGGGACTGGTCTTGAGACCCATAGGGCATCTATTCATCTGATATGTTTTGTCTGTAGTAAATGCTGTGTACTTTCGCGAATCATTGCTTAAAGAAAGTTGGTAATACGATTGAGATAAATCTAGTTTAGAGAAGTAAACACTGCCTGATAGGGAATCTAAAATTTCAGTGATATTGGGTAACGGAAACTTATCATCCTGAATAATATTGTTTAATTGTCTGTAGTCGACTACCAAACGCCACTTTTTATTACCAAACTTGTCACATTTTTTGGGTACTAATAACACTGGACTAGACCACTCTGACGTCGATTCCTCAATAATATCGTTAACTAACATATCTTGGATTTGTCGCTGAACCTCCGATTTAAGTGCATGAGGCAATCTATAGGGTTTTTTATAAACTGGTGTGACATTGTCATGCAATTTAATCGAATGTTCCATTACATTGGTTACGGATAATTTGTCCCCCGGAATATGAAAAACATCGGCATATTTTGCACAAATATTTTCAATACTTATTTGTTCCTCTTTGTTTAAATATGAGCTCAAATCCAGTAAGTCAAATAATTTTTTGACTCGGTCTACTGATATAGAACTGTCATCAAAACTACACATCTCAAAATGATGTAAACTTTGTATATCTAAAAATGAAAAGTCTATAGCCTTTTCCTCGTCGGTAGTATTTAAAATTTTAATTGCAATTTTTCCATTTTGGGGTCTTGCAATCATACTCGCAATGAAAATTCCAGTATGCGAAGGAATTTCTCCGCCTAAAACTACACAATCACTATTTAAATGTATAGGGATGTGTTTAATTACCTCACAGCGTGGTGGTATTGTATGTAAATACCCATTATAAAGAGAACTTGTCACAATTGACTGATTTGTATTCGTCAATGTAAGACTGCAGTTTTCATAATTTATTACTGCTTTGTATTTCGACAAAAAATCTTGGCCTAAAATACCATTAGATGTGCAAGAAATATTTGTAAATATGTAAAACTTTTGTGTAAATAATACACCATTAAAATATAAGTTTAAATGAATATATCCTACTGAATCAAGATTACCACTAATCCCCTTAATAGTTACTTTACTTCTTATCATATTATTAACTAAATCCGGATATTTACTACTTAACCAATCATACTTAATAACACAAAGACTGGCGCCAGAGTCTACTAATAAGCTAATATCTAATTTATTTTCTATAAGGCACGAAACTACACTACAGTTATTATCAAAATTTAATATTAAGTTATCTTTAAAATATTCATTAGGTACGAAAAAACTCTGAATTATTATAATGCGAGTTATTTTCATTAAGTTCAGCTGAATGCTGAGAGTGCTGAACACGCGGCGCGCTGCGCGCTCGAGTTTCCGTCGTGTTCCGGTAAATACGACGCGGCGCGGCAAAACCTCTTTGATTAGAATTACCTGTATTATAATTCCGCCTGTAATTATTGTTTGTAACAATACCGGATCGGGTAAAATTACCATAGTTCGGCGTGTTTTTCTGGAAATTGGAATTATAATAATTCTGTGTACCTTTATAACGTGTCGGGTAATTCGACCTGAAGCTCCTTTGTCGGTGACTTATTTGTCGGTTTCCGACATATTGAGCCTGGGAATGAAAATTAACATGCCTTACCTTCATGACCTCGGGTTCAGTTGTCATTGACATCGACTTTTCGTCCATGGCTGTTCTGATAGCCTCGGGCAGCGATGAAAACGTACGAGACGCAATAATTGTGCTAAGTCGAGGGTCTGACAGTCCGTCCGAAAATCTTTTAACTGCATTTTTTTCATTAAGAGGACGTAATATCTGAAATGCACTGTCATCACCGTCGGCTTGCGCTATAGTTAAATTAACAAATAAGCTCTCAAGCTCACTTCCAAATGACTCTATAGATCTGTGACCTTGTTTTGAACGCTGTAATTGCGATTGAATAGCGACTGAAGATAATTTTTGTAATAATTTTGCTCTCATGTCTTTGATCAAAAGTGTTGTATTGGCATAAGTCGAATCCAAACGTAATTTCGCACTTGGAGATAAGCGTGTTTTCAAAACAAAATTTATTAGTTGTTGTTGAGACTCGTTTTTAATCATTGAGCTATAAAGTTCAATACTTTCTATTAACTGCTTAGTGACCTCCTCTTTGCCAGTCATTGTAGGCAAAAGAGCGATCGCAGTTTTAAGGTCAAAATTTTCCGCAGCCATTTCGGTTACCTTTTCGACACTTATAGGTTCAACTACTTCGATAATCTTATTATATAATATATGAATATCTTCAACTAATTTATTAACGAAAACCGTGCCCTCGGAACTTAATTCAGAACTATCTATTTGCGAACTAACTTGAGACAAAATATACGCCAACTTATTAAACTCTAATTTAGCTTGTTCAACTTTTTTACATGCTAAATCTGACTTTCGCTTTTCCGGACCTAGCTTTACCAAGTATTCCTTTATGTACTTTAAGAAATCATGCAGTTTAATTAAATCATCTGACATAATAAACACTAGTAACTTAACATGAATTTTGAACGATACATACTATATTTACTTAAGAATTCTGAAAATTAATTAATTAGGAACAAGACAAGAAGAGAGATTAAAAAAAAAATATATATATAAGAATGTACCTCTGAACTGGTTATAAAAACACATTACTGGGAGCAAGGACGGGCAGGTACGCGCTGGCTGTAGTCCAAGTCATTACGAAGAAGGTGTCTTCCTGATAGTACCGGGATCAGGGTTGAAGGACAGGAACTGCTCCTTGGATGTCTCGTGCTGCAGCGATGAATGGGCCGGGCTATACCCTGGACTCCGTGGGCCGGGATTTCCCTGGACTCCGCTCGTTCATGGGCCGGGCTATACCCTGGACTCCGTGGGCCGGGTTTTCCCTGGACTCCGCTCGTTCTTATGATGATGTTGTAGGCAGTTCGTAGGATGAGGCATTGTTGTTTGCCAAATTATGTCTGGTTAGTTCACGGCGTAATGTTCTAATTGTTTGATGTCGGCACTTCTTGTAAAGGTAGTAACTGATTGAAGCCAGAAGCAGGACAACCACCAGAATAATAAGGATTTCACTCAAAGGCATAGAGTTCTGCGATGCTTCTGCATTGGAAGTTCCACTGGCAGTCTGGGCGATGACCACCTCCTCTTTACTTTGCTGCTTCCCCATAATAATGTCGTAGACTGGAGACTTTCTTAAGTTGCTTCTAATTATATATCTTTTTATCTTCATAAAAAAAAATATTTCTTCATAAATCTTCTAAAATAAAATTTTCTTTCTTCCAAAATCTTCTTTATTTATTTCACAATGTTCCTTGTTCTTTGGCAGGGTCGCCATCCGATATAATAATGTTCATGGTCACTTATTTGGGTTGAAGTTAAAGAAAAGACATGTTGTTAGTTCCATGGTTGGTTGTATATTGTCAAAATTCAATACAATTACATTTAACTTATTCTAATACTATTTTATGCTAAGTTAACATTTCTTATGTTGTAGTCATAATACAAATAATTATGTTGCGGTGAAACCATAAAATCAGTATACTTCACCTCCCCTGAAAGTTTACAGTACACTGTTATGATTTACTGCGACCGTGTTTGAGCTTCTATTAAACGAGGTTTTACTTTTGTTATTAAATATTTTAGTGTTCGGGTTTCGTAAACGCGTCGTTATATTCACGGTCCTATGAGAAAGCACGTCGAATGTTTGATGATTCTTATAATAGATAATTATTGCTATCGTGGGAAATATTTATTTTATTATTCAAACTTGTTTGAAGACAGTTATTTAAAATGTATAAAAGTAGGTGCCGGTTTTGGCCACTGTACCGGTTTTGGTCACTTTTTGCTCCAATAGTTTTTTAAATTATTTTTCGTCATTTTGCCAAATGCAATTTAAATGAGGTATTTTAAGGTAATAATAACAATAGTTAGAATTCCTTATGTCATCCGATTTTTTGCAATTTGTTGTTTTTCAATTACTTAATTGTTTTCTAGCACATTAGAATATACTTATTTAACCTGGGATTGGTTTTGATTTTTTGCTACCTATATTTACAAAAGTTTGACTATCAATAAGTGGCCACAATCGGGGCATTTGGCGCCTCTTACACATTTTGTGATATATTCAAAAAACCATTTTAACCTTTTTGAATTTGATGAATTTACCTTTAATAAGACATAATTTGTGACTTACATACCTAAGAACATTTAGTACTGTAACATTGCCGTCGCAATTACTCTATGTCATATTTTATATTTTCAGGGTATGGTTCTTATAACCTCCTTTTATTTAATTCGAAACTATTTGTCAAATTTTTATGCGTCTGTCCTGAGAAATTATATTTTGAATGTCATGTTATTGTCATATAATATTTTATCTGTTTCGGATCATCTCTGAATCTACAAAAATATTTTGTTAAATTAACTTTGTTATATATTTACTTGTTATTATAAATATAATAATAATACTGTGGACTACCTGCATTTAATTGCCTGCACCAATGATATTATAATAAAAAAATTATAATATCATTGGGCTGCACCGTATCAGTACTTAATGCTTAAAAGTGAAAAAATCCTAAAGTGACAAAGGGGTCTCCTGCCCTACTTTTTGTTATAACAATACAGTTTATGACTTACTCATTGCTGGAAAAAGTAAACCTTCCTAATATAAAATTCAGTCGTAAATATTAAGTACCTACAAATCAGGAGTGGAAGTGTAATTTTGTAATATATTTCCGAACACGGAGCAAAAGCGAACGTAGAAATGAATCTACGGAAGCTGATGTCAAATTAGTGTTAAATATAGAAAGACATCCGTAAGACAGACGGAGCTTTCAGGGTTAAAACGAGAATGTTCGCTGCAATATGTTCCCTTTTGTAAATTAGTTCATGAAACATTGTAAGTATTCATGGAAGCTCGCAAGGGATGAGTTATTATAATAGTTTTGACCCAAGTTTACTTTTATGGGTGGGTACATGTTTGGACAGCCCGTGGCGTGATGACACGCGGCACCTAATGTTTTTTTTACATTTTTGGGTCACATGTTATTATGTACGTAACCTACATACAAAATGTACTTGGCTTCATCTATCGTTTGAATTCCTTATTTTAATAGATTTTTGCTGCTCTGTTCTATTAAACGTTGCTAGCTAGCTATTGTTATACCCGATGTCACTGAACAGGGAACTGATAGCGGATATTTTTTTTATAAAGTTGACTTAGATTAAAAAAATTTATGAAGTTCATATCCATAAAGTTACAACCGGGTAAATAAGCGGCAGTAAATAACCCCTAAAAATGATGAACGCATTGACGTTTTTTAATTCAGATCACATACAGAACGGTTGACCTTTCTTGAGCTTTATCTTATTTACAACAGCTAACTTTATTTTAACGGCTTCATATGAAAAACTAGTTTGGAACTTAGTTAGCGACATGCAATATGGAATAGTTGACGTAGGTAGCTATCATAATCACGGGCGTAGCTGTTATAATCACGGCTTATTACATACTGCACTCGGCACTCGGCAGGTCACACGTGTCAAGGATGGTACAATGTACAATGTTCTAGTTTATAGAAGCCTTCAGGACGAAGGACTTTCTTAATCAAAGACTTATCAAAATAATTTTCTTATTACATATTATGGTTCATCACAAAAAGCCTAGATCGTATAAAACTGGTCTTGACGCAGCATGTTAGTTCATATTATTAGTCATCCAGATTTCATTGTCTGTCGTATCGAGTATTGTTTCGTGGGTAAACAAATAGTAGACATTGTTTCTTTTTAAACACCTTGTATGAAGCTTTTATATGAGGAAACAGGAAGATGGTTTGTTTAACGGCTGCCTAAGGAGTGTAATAGTAGGGTTAATGTATGTGTGTACTGTGTAGGTATATGAATTTATTTATTCCACCATAACTTTTGAGTGCCATAACCTTCGATAAACAATAACACCCTGTTCGAAGGCCATAACTAAATTTTTTTTTTCAATTATAGCAATATTGGTATCATTATATTTATTATCATCATAATGAAAGGCCCCGACGAGAACATTTCAAAAATACATAATTTATATACATGATCACTAAAAGGAATAAAAATTATTAATTTAATAATTAAAAACAAGACTGCCAACATCTAAAAAGTGTTTATTTTTTTGTATGGGTTATACTCGTAAAATCACGTACTATCCTCTTTCATTAGGACTTCGCTTTTCGCGATAGAGTATCTTCCAATATTTTCTTTCCACTTCACACCTACAAGTAAAATACACATATTTGATTTAGTCAGAAAGGAAAGGAAAACATTTTTCACCGATATTTACAGGATTTGTGTAATGTCTATTCCATGGGCATTTGCAGCAGATGCTCGCACGTCGTTTAACCCTTACTGAAGCTTTATATGTATGTGCTACATATTTAAAAATATATAGGCACAAAAGGAAAAGCTCTAAAATTGTATTGACGCTTTAATCTTAGCTACTGCCGGACTTCATGGATTTGAAGAATTTCAATTTGTGTCGATTGTACGAATAGGGAAATAAAAACCGTCGTTGTTACCTTTGGGTGTAATGTCTGTTCCTAAGGCCCAAGACATACCGAGATGAAAGCGAAGGGCTGCGACGCGCGGCGCGTCATGAAGCGACTGCTAGCGCCCTCCCGAACCCACGAGTCTTTCCGGACAATACTCGTCTTGAAAAATTGAAAATGAAGTATTTAGAAAATATCGACCCGTCTCACAACCAGCTCCGATGGAATTCAAACCCACGACCTTTCCCTATCCGGGCGACTGCTATAACCACTGAGCTACGGAGTCGTTAAAGTTAGAGCAGTCGGATAGCGAAAGGTCGTGGGTTCAAGTCCCATAGGTGCTGGTTGTGTGACGGTTCGATTTTTTCTAAATACTTACTTCATTTTTTCAATAATAAGAATTGCATTGCGAATGCAAAAAAGTAAAAATTTAATAATACTCGTCTTCTTACGTATGCATAGGTTTATATGATCGAAGGCATAGGTATAGTTTAAAAAAAAAATACACTGAAAGTCCTCGGCGCGTCCCTGCCGTTCGCGTCCCTTCGCTTCCTTCCATCTCGGTATAGATATGGCCTAAGGGCATTTGCAACAGCTGGGGCTTGTGGCTATGGGCGTTTTCACACTGGACGATAACGGTAACGACACGATATCGGCACGATATCGTCGGACTGGCAGTTTCATACAATCACTACTAAATGCTTTCACACTGTGTCGTTACCGTCAACGATATCGTCTGTCGTGCCGATATCGGTGACGACACAAGTGCGGAAGATGCGAAGCCGGTTATTAACGAAAGTAACCAAGGGTAATTAACAGTTTATCTGTTATTTACTGCATTTTTGGGTTTTTACGCTAAAAGCCACCGCTAGGTAGCGCTTGTTTCTTGATTTGCTAGGTGTGAGTTCCGCGACGATTATGCCTGCTTGTTGATTGGTGGAGAGGAGAGAGGAGGTGGATCTCCTCCCGCCTCACCTCTCCCTTCTATTTCGAGTATGTAATATCGACAATGACCGAACGATAGTAATAGGTAATTTTTAAGTGACTTCAAAAAAAAGAAGCTTCTCAGTTTGACCTGTATTTTTTTGTATGTATGTTTGTCCGCGATTATCTCGCTTTTGGCTGAACTGATTTAAATGCGGTTTTCAGGAAAGTATTTGTTACATTTAGGATAAGGTTTTAGTATTTTAACCGACTTCAAAAAAGGAGGTTCTCAGTTTGACCCGTATGTATGTATGAAGGTTTGTCCGCGAGATGCGGTTTTCAGAAAAGTATTTGTTACATTTAGGAGAAGGTTTTAGTATTACAACCGACTTTGAAAAAGGAGGTTCTCAGTTTGACCCTTTAGGTACATTATGTATGTTTGTCCGTGAATATCTCACGTTTGGCTGAATCGATTTTGATACGTTTTACATCAGATGAGTATTTGTGATTGATGCGGTTTATGTGTACATTCCTAACATACTATAGGCACAGTTTAAGCAATCTTTCTATACAGTTGGACGACGCCCTTGAAGTTGGGCGATGCCGACGCCTGTATAGGTATTTACGTAAGTACGTAAGGGTTGTCACTTTAACCTTGACCTTTTACGACCCCGGGTGGATACATTGGTATTGCGATATTAAATTAATAATATAATTTAATAATGCAAATGCAATGTCAAAATTATTAAAAAATTCAAGACGGCGGCCGACTTTTTTGTTTGTAGGCTGATTTCGATGAAACTCGATTTATGGTACTATTTTGACAAGAAAACAGCAACGCAATGTTAAAAGTATTAAAAAATCCAAGATAGCGGCCAACTTTTTGGTTAGCACGCCGATTTCAATGAAACGCAGTTTCTGGTACTATTTTGACAAGAAAACAGCAACGCAATGTTAAAAATATAAAAATTCAAGATCGCGGCCAACTTTTTTGTTTGCTGGCTGATTTCGGTGAAATTCAGTTTCTGGTACTATTTTGACAAGAAAACAGCAACGAAATGTTAAACATGATAAAAATCCAAGATGGCAACCGACTTTTTTGTTTGTGGGCCGATTTTGATAAAACTCAGTTTCAGGTTCTATTTTGACAAGAAAACAGCAACGCAATGTTAAAAATATAAAAATCAAGATGGCGGCCAACTTTTTTGTTTGCAGGCCGATTTCAATAAAACTCAGTTTGTGGTTCTATTTTGACAAGAAAACAGCAATGCAATGTTAAAAATATTAAAAATCCAAGATGGCGGCCACCTTTTTTGTTTGTGAGCCGATTTTGATGAAACTTGGTTTTTAGTACAATTTTGACAAGAAAACAACAACACAATGTTAAAAGTATTAAAAAATCCAAGATGGCGGCCAACTTTTTTGTTTGCAGGCCGATTTCAATGAAACTCAGTTTCTTGTTCTATTTTGACAAGAAAACAGCAACGCAATGTTAAAAATATAAAAATTCAAGATGGCGGCCAAATTTTTTGTTTAAAATAGTACCAGAAACTGAATTTAATCGAAATCGGCCAGCAAACAAAAAATTTGTCCGCCATCTTGGATTTCATATTTTTAACATTGCGTTGCTGTTTTCTTGTCAAAATAGTACCAGAAACTGAGTTTCATCGAAATCGGCCTGCTAACAAAAAAGTTGGCCGCCATCTTGGATTTTTTAATACTTTTAACATTGTGTTGTTGTTTTCTTGTCAAAATTGTACTAAAAACCAAGTTTCATCAAAATAGGCTCACAAACAAAAAAGTTGGCCGCCATCATGGATTTTTAATATTTTTAGCATTGCGTTGCTGTTTTCTTGTCTAAATAGTACCAGAAACTGAGTTTCATCGAAATCGGCTTGCTAACAAAAAATTTGTCTGCCATCTTGAATTTTTTTATACTTTTAATATTGCGATGCTGTTTTCTGGTCAAAATAGAACCACAAACTGAGTTTCATTGAAATCGGCCTGCAAACAAAAAAGTCGGCCGCCATCTTGTATTTTTTTATACTTTTAACATTGTGTTGTTGTTTTCAAAATTGTACTAAAAACCAAGTTTTATCAAAATCGGCTCACAAACAAAAAAGTTGGCCGCCATCTTGGATTTTTAATATTTTTAACATTGCGTTGCTGTTTTTTTGTCAAAATAGTACTAGAAACTGAGTTTCATCGAAATCGGCCTGCTAACAAAAAATTTGTCCGCCATCTTGATTTTTTTTATTCTTTTAATATTGCGTTGCTGTTTTCTGGTCAAAATAGTACTAAAAACCAAGTTTCATCAAAATCGGCTCACAAACAAAAAAGTTGGCCGCCATCTTGGATTTTTAATATTTTTAACATTGCGTTGCTGTTTTTTTGTCAAAATAGTACCAGAAACTGAGTTTCATCGAAATCGGCCTGCTAACAAAAAATTTGTCCGCCATCTTGATTTTTTTATTCTTTCAATATTGCGTTGCTGTTTTCTGGTCAAAATAGTACCAAAAACTGAATTTAATCGAAATCGGCCAGCAAACAAAAAATTTGTCCGCCATCTTGGATTTTATATTTTTAACATTGCGTTGCTGTTTTCTTGTCAAAATAGTACCAGAAACTGAGTTTCATCGAAATCGGCCTGCTAACAAAAAAGTTGGCCGCCATCTTGGATTTTTTAATACTTTTAACATTGTGTTGTTATTTTCTTGTCAAAATTGTACTAAAAACCAAGTTTCATCAAAATCGGCTCACAAACAAAAAAGTTGGCCGCCATCTTGGATTTTTAATATTTTTAACATTGCGTTGCTGTTTTCTTGTCAAAATAGTACCAGAAACTGAGTTTCATCGAAATCGGCCTGCTAACAAAAAAGTTGGCCGCCATCTTGGATTTTTTAATACTTTTAACATTGTGTTGTTGTTTTCTTGTCAAAATTGTACTAAAAACCAAGTTTCATCAAAATCCGCTCACAAACAAAATAGTTGGCCGCCATCTTGGATTTTGGAAATTTGCCTTTTTTTTAATAAGCGAGATGAAGATTTGCACTCACTCACACTACATGTCGTATGCAACATAATATTAATTTAAAAATAAATTATAACTATAAAGTCGTGATAGCCCTGGAAGACTTGTCCCGAGTTACTATGAACGGCGTTGTATGTAACTCGGGACAACCACTCCCCCGTCTCACCCCGCAAGCCCCGCACGATTGACCTGTCTAGACGTCTCCGTCGGCCTACTGTATGAAAAGTTGCTTATTCTGTGCTATAGGTATAAATAAAACACTATCACGGATTTTTTCACGCAATTTATTTAACAACTTGGTTGTTGTTAAATAAATTGCGTGAAAAAATCCGTGAAAGAGTTTTATTTATATGGACAGTTCGCGCAGAAATCTAAGATGTGTTTATACTATAGGTACTATTTACCAAGATAATAGGTAGGTACACGAAAATTGCCTGCATGATGCACTAAAAAGAATGACAAAAAATATTTTTATAAAAAATAAAAGTGCCTTCAAAAAAATGCCGCCAAAAAGTCACAAATAATACCATTAACTCTAATACTGTATTCACAACAAATAACTTAAGTAGGTAAGTACTTTGAAGTGCCCGACGTCTTGAAAGTACTTACTTACGTTATTTGGTGTTAATTCAGTATAGAGGTATTATTTATTTTTTACTTTTTGGTGGCATTTTTTTAAAGGCGCTTTTTTATATAGGTAAGTAATATGTGCATGTAAAAATAATGTGCCTTATTGGTGTGGATCTATAATTGGTTTACTGTAGCTATTAATAGTTTCATAATTGGTATTTTAACTGTTGATCCACTAAATAAATAAAATTTCCTCGAAAGTGTCCTGGCTCATTCGAAAAAATTTATAAAACATTTTACTTCGCGCACACAGTTTATCGAAGAGAAGGTAATATGTTCCCTCTAAATATCGCACTTGAAGAATAGGATCAACCCAAAATGTTCTTTGACGATATCGTTTTTTTCGCCGTAAATATAAAAGATAAAGCAAACGTAATTTGTTTACTGCTGCCATTATTACCTCGAATACCTATACTAGTATAATAACTAATATAAAACTTGGAGCCGCGCGGTTACTTTAGCTGGCGTAACGCGACTAACCGCATAGCAAGCTGCTGGTTATCGTTTCACACACCGATATCGTTCCGATATCGTGACGATATCGTGACGATATCGTGCCGATATCGTGCCGATATCGGCGGACGATATCGGGACGATATCGGTGTAATATCGTGTCGTTACCGTTATCGTCCAATGTGAAAACGCCCTATGCTCGCACGTCGTTTAACGGTCGCACGAGCAGCCCAGCGAACTAGGGTATAGATAGGCAGATTAGGCAATAAACCTTTGTTTGAGAATTTCCTAGTGCGACTGTGGTTATGACGATACAAACGTAACGAATGTAGGTAGTGATTGTCACATGTACTACCAAAAATTCAGAGCATGAAAGTTGTATGTTTATTTTCGAAGTTAGCAAATGCCAGTCGAATTTGAAAAAATCTCAGATTATGAAGATCGTTTAAAAAAGCGAACATCTTTTTAAACTTGTAGGTATAATTCAAACAACTCTCGTTAAACTAACTTTATAATACGTGACAAATCAAGATAAATGTACAGGAATAACAAAACAACTAGCGACAATCTTTCTCAAACTTTAATTTAAACTTACAGAAATTGTTTTGTATTTAATCATATTAGGCGACAAATTCTCTTGAAGCTGTCCGTAAACTTTCATTTTTGAAAACCTTTGCTCAACATTAAGGACCCATACTTAAGTGTTGCTCAACCTAATCTTTGCAATTCAAATGTGGTAGGTAAGTACACCTTTTGTTTTCCACGCAAAAGTATCGGCAAACTCCGATCCGTGTTATCGTATGATTTATCTACAGGCAAGTGTCATAACATGTCAAGGCAAGTGCGACGCGGCCCAGTTATGAGACCTTCGCTGCAAGGACTCTTCAAGGAAGCAATCTATACTCAATCTGAGCTTCATTAAAGCATGTGAGCGAGGAAATTGTTTACTATATCGTTATAACGTATTATAACGGTAGGTTATAATATAAGTTGTGATAAATAATGTGTGATGTAAGCGATAAATCAACTTACCAAAATATGGTATGTACTTAGATTTTAACTAAAGTTTTGTAGAATTGAAGTTTTATTGACAACTAGCTGACCCGGCAAACGTTGTTTTGCCATATATTAGTGGACCCGGTCACCAACATCTTGTGTGTGTGTTTGTTTATACACCAAAAGTTGCCTACACCAGACAACAGATAGCGCTAGTTACACACTACCAATAAAAGGGCCCAAGCTTGGTCTCTATTTCTTACATATAAAAAATTACTCTGTGAAGTAGAGCGAGTGTCAGATAATTCTGCGCGCATGCGCGACTGGGGCATTTTTAGCGCTAGCTAAAGTACATTTTTTTATTCTAAGCTTATGGAAAAGATTAGTATTCGGTTTTGACCGCGCAGACGTCAGTGATTACATACTCTTTGGAAACGGCAATGGAAGAAATGACAGTTTTGTATCGAAGGTACGATAGTTAAACGATTTTTCATAGAAAATTGCAATTTTTACTCAATTTTCCGGAATAATAAGTAGCCTATGTTACTCTCCAGCTCCCAAACTATCCCCATACCAAATATCACGTCGATCCGTTGCTCCGTTTTGACGTGATAGAAGGACAAACAAACAAACAAACAAACAAATAAACAAACAAACACACTTTCGCATTTATAATATTAGTATGGATCATATAAAATACTAGCGGCCGCCCGCGGTTTCAACCGCGTGGCGCGTGGTTCCCGTTCCCGTGAGAATGTTGAGGTAAAAAGGTATCCTATGTGTTATTCCAGTCTATAATCTATGTCTGTTTCAAATTTCATCCAGATCCGTTCTGTAGTTTTAGCGTGAAAGAGTTACAAACAAGCATCCATACATCCACGCATCCATACTCACAAACTTTCGCATCCTACTAATATTATTAGTAGGACATACAATGGAGAAATAACCCTAACCTACATAAAAATATGCTTTAATAATATTTATGTCAATCTCCTAATATCTCGGAAATTAGTTAAATAATGATAGAGCTTTCTTCTGATTTATTAAAGCTTGGGATGATTAATTGGATTTGCTAGGTCAATCTGCTTCCTTAAAGCTTTTATAGAAATGTTTAAAAACTATTATGAAAAACGAGATTTTTATCCATAAAAGTGTATAAAAAACGAAAATAATTCAAGGCAAATTCTGTGTATAGAAATTCTACAACAGTACAACTTAATTGCTCAGAATCTAGAAGTCATATGCTAAATATCCCCTAAGAACATATCCAAAGCATTAATTAACATCATCTTCGCGATAGTGACTTCCACAAGTTCTACAAGTATAACTAGTTGGTTAACATTTGTAATTTGGCGCCAGAGTCGTGTTACTTCGGTGGCAGTTGCCAACTTTTAACTAATGGAAACTTGATAGTTCACCCGGAGCCGTTTTACTGCGTTTGGCGGTCTAACTTTTCAGTTATTGGACATTTGATACCTCTTCATTTAAACGGGTAACTTTGGTCACAGACGTTATTAGGTTCGTTTGATTGGACTTTCCCTCAGGGTTTTATTTAAAACTAGCTTTCCGCCCGCGGCTTCGCCCGCGTGGACTACACGATGTTATCCCGGGGGAATGTGATATTTTTCCGGAATAAAAAGTAGCCTATGTTCCTCTCCAGGCTACAAAGTATCTGTGTCCCAAATTTCAGCCTTATCCGTTCAGCTGTTTTGGCGTGATTGAGTAACAAACATCCAAACATCTAAACTTTCACATTTATAATATTACTAGCTGTGCCCGCGACTTCGTTCGCGTGGTATAGTGACTTTCGGCAGCATTTTTAATTTTTTTAGCTAATAAGGTTTTTCGTTTTTTGTGTATTTATTTTATATATATTAGTTTAGCGCTATGATACATATTAACACATTAAAAAAATATTTCACATAGCCTTCCGCCCGCGGTTTCGCCCGCCTGTACTACACGACGTTATCTCGAGGGAAAGTTATATTTTCCCGGGATATCAATTAGTCTTTGTCACTCTCTAGCTCCTAAAATATCCACATCCTAAAAAAACACGCCGATCCGTTGCTCCGTTTTGACGTGAAAGACGGATATACAAACAATACAAACCAGTATGTCAAAAGAAAGAACTTATCACGCTGAACAACTTCTCTTAAGATGCTATCTCATATAGGTTAACCTGGCTGCTAGGGTTCCACATCAGCTGGCTTAGCATGAACGGCTTTTATCATGCGATATGATATAGCACGTCATGCTGTCTTTTGCTTACCTACCCCACTAAGGTGGAAGCAAGACAGCAAGACGTGCTATATCATATCGCGTGATATAATGATGGTAATGCCCGCCAGGCACCTGCCTGGTACACCTGTACCAAGACCTTCAAACTTTGTACGTAAATAGAAAATGCTCATCACATTTAACAATTTTCCATAAGACGGTATTTATTTATATATCTCTCATAGTTTGGCTGGACTGCTATGGTTCCACATCGGCCATTTCGATGTTCTAAATAAATTATAGCCCTCCTATAAGTTGGCGACAACTAATAGCTATATAACAAAAAAAGTTTCATTAAAATCCGTTCAGTAGTTTTTGCCTGAAACGTGGACAACAGACAGACAGACAAAAAAATTCAAAAACTATATTTTTGGTATCTGTTCCGTTTAAGAAGACCCTTGGTGGTATTTTTTTTTATTTCTTTTCAATGTATACAGCCCCTGTACCGGCAAACCCCTGGACATGGGCTTCATTTGACATTTGATGCCCATATTTTGTGCTTTTAAGGGCTTTAAATGTCAAATGAAGCCCATGTCCATACCCATAATTTTTAGCCGGTAGCCCCCTGAATAGAATCGCATACAGTTTAATAATAAGTATGAATTATTTTATTTATTTACCTACTTAATATACCTACACGGTAATTTTTTTATCGCCCCGGATAAAATTAAAAGGATTATTCTGCTCATGAAAACAAACGATTTTTATTATGGGACCAACACTAAAATCGCAAAAAAAACAGCTATTCCATACAAAAGTGATTTTTTTTTAATAAAAATGTATGGAACAGCTGATTCTTTTTCGCGATTTCAGTGTTGGTCCTATAATAAAAGTTGTTTGTTTTCATGAGTAAAATAATCCCTAAAAATATCCGGGGTGATAAAAAAATACCTTGTATATTACATAAACAGTACCTACGTATTAACACATTAAAAATTTATATCACATAGCCTTCCGCCCGGGGTTTTGCCGCGTGTACTACACGACGTTTTTCCAAGGGAATGTGATATTTTTCCGCGATAAAATTAGCCTATGGGACTCTCTAGCTCCTAAACTATCCACATACTAAAAAAATAGGTCGATCCGTTGCTCCGTTTTGACGTGAAAGACGGACATACAAACAAACACACTTTCACATTTATAATATTAGTATATATTGTATGTCAAAAGAAAATACTTATCACGCTGAACAACTTCTCTTAAGGTGCTGTATCTGTATCTCTTATAGTTAAGCTGGGCTGCAAGGGTTCCAAATCAGGAGTACCAGACCTTCGATATTTTTCCGTCAATAGAAAATGTCCATGACGTTAAACAACTTTTTTAAGACGCTATGTTTGTATCTCATATAGTTTAATCTGGCTGCTAGGGTTCCACATCAGGTGTAACAGACCTTCAAACTTTGTACGTCAATAGAAAGTGCTAATCACGTTTAACAATTTTCCTTAAAACGGTATTTTTATATCTCTCATAGTTTGGCTGGACTGCTATGGTTCCACATCAGAAATTGCGATCTTCAAAATAAATTATAGCTATATGTTGGCAAGGACCAATAGCTGTATAACAAAAAAACTTTCATCAAAATCCGTCCCGTAAACTTTTTTGCCGACGTCATCACACGAAAAAATTCATCCCCTGTTTTCACCCTCTATAAGGTAGTTTTTTTACAAAATTGAATGTCGTATTTATTTATCTAATCAAAAGCCTATAAAACAATTTTGAAGCTTCTAGCTTTAAAAATGACGTAATTTCCATACAAACTTTCATCCCCTATTTCAACCCCTTACAGCCCTTTGTTCACATAAAAAAGTAGCCTATGTCCTTTCTCAGGCTCTAGACTATCTCTGTACCAATTTTTATTCAAATCGGTTCCGTAGTTTAGGCGTGATTGTGTAACACACAGACAGACAGATTCGCATTTTCGCATTTATAATATAACTAGCGGCCGCCCGCGGTTTCACCCACGTGGTTCCCGTTCCCGTGGGGATATCGGGATAAAAAGTACATATAAACCTTCCTCTTGAATCACTCTATCTATTAAAAAAAATCGCATCAAAATCCGTTGCGTAGTTTCAAAGATTTAAGCATACAAAGGGACATAGGGAAAGAGAAAGCGACTTTGTTTTATACTATGTAGTGATAAGTAAGGATAAGTAAGGAAGTAAGGATAAGTAAGGAAGTAAGGATTGTATGTCAAAAGAAAATACTTATCACGCTGAGCAACTTCTCTTAAGGTGCTGTATTTGTATCTCTTATAGTTAAGCTATAGGCCTATGCCCAGCAGTGGGCGTCGTTCGGCTGACATGATGATGATGATGATGATGATAGTTAAGCTGGGCTGCTAGGGTTCCACATCAGGTGTACCAGACCTTCGATATTTTTCCGTCAATAGAAAATGTCCATGACGTTAAACAACTTTTCTTAAGACGCTGTGTTTGTATCTCATATAGTATAAAGTGGCTGCTAGGGTTCCACATCAGGTGTACCAGACCTTCAAACTTTGTACGTTAATAGAAAGTGCTCATCACGTTTAACAATTTTCCTTAAATAAGTTTTAAGCTTCTAGCTTTAAAAATGACATAATTTCCATACAAACTTTCATCCCCTATTTCAACCCCTTACAGCCCTTTTTTCACATAAAAAAGTAGCCTATGTCCTTTCTCAGGCTCTAGACTATCTCTGTACCAATTTTCATTCAAATCGGTTCAGTAGTTTAGGCGTGATTGTGTAACACACAGACAGACATTTTCGCATTTATAATATAAGTAAGGATAGTAGGATTAATGTGAAATATTGTTTTGATTTTGTTTAAGGTTTTGATATAAGGTTGCTAACTAGTAACATTGAAACTATTCGAAACTTCGTAGTTCATCCAGTGCTTTTTCACTATGTTTAATGATCTATCTTTTCAGTTATTGGACATTTGATACCTCTTCATTTAAAAACTTTGGTAACAGACAATATTGAGTTCGTTTACGTAGTTTTTGGCCAAAAATAAAAGCTTTTCGTTGTGTTAAATATCAGATTGTTTTAAGACAGTTAACTTACATAAAATTAAGTAATGGAAACTTCAAATTACATCTAGAGTCATTTCACTGCGTTTAGCGGTCCGACTTTTTAGTAATTGGACATTTGATTCCTCTTCATTTAAAAGTGTAACTTTGGTAACAGACGATATTGAGGTAGTCTTTTTGGTTTTTAGACGATAAAATTTTGTCGTTGCAAAAAATATCAGTTATGGTAGATAAATAACTAACTTATTATGTGAAGAAATCAATACCTACTCAGTTCAAAAAACAGAAACTGTAATAGTCCTATAAATCAATCTTACTAATTGATTAAAATTGTAATCTCTGTCGAAGCTCGACCCATTAACAATTTTGTTGTACCTACATAATATGTCTTTTCAAGTTTGCTAAATTCATTCGCAATGAGTATATTTTCTTTTGTTTTGAAATTGCATTACATCTGTCAGACTGAACAAACAAGTTCCTTTGAGTCGCAGTCAGTCGCAGTAGGCAGATGTTGCAAATGTCAAGTGGTTCGTTAGAAGCGTAATAAGCACAACAGCGTGCTCACCCGAGCTTTTTTGTTCTCATTTCGCTGACGAAGTATTACGACGAGTTATTTTTGGAACACTTTTATCGGACGTAGGGAGTTACGAAACTTGCGAGTTTTTTACCCTGTGACTTTTATGACTCCTTACAATTTAGGACACTTTGTTGGGGTAGCAAAAAACGCTTGTTGGAGAGCTTAGGAAATTGGTTGGGCATATAAAGGTCACTTCTATCATGTACTGTGATAATAAAAAAGATATGAAAAGAACAAGCTAAAGTAGAATTTTAGTAATTTAAAAATGTGGTTTACTTATATCTTTATTTCAACGTTGATATAGTTATGTGTAAATAATTATTATGCTGCTATAGACACATAACATTCGTTAGATGACAATTCAAATCTACCACTCATAGCGGAAATATGTTACAGTCCAATATTTATACGAATTTTGTTTTTAGTAGTGTCCTGTTCACGAGGACTACGGTGAGAAACTAAATTATCCTTATACAATATTTATCTCTTATAATGTTTGCATAGTAACACAAGGAAAACCTTTTATGTAGGTGGCACTCTCAAGTTAGTTGCCACAAAGAGTCAAAGAGCACTTTCCTAGATAATGTAAATAAGTAAATTCTTATACGGGACTCAAATACTTATTCGCGATGGCTCTGAGCCCCAATCCCAGCGGTATCCCATGACATAACCGAACGGATAGGATTTATTTGTCTATTACGCCGAATATCCTTGATATTTGCTTTATTATCTTCGGGATTCCCTCAGGGTTACTGTTCAGCTTTAAAATGTATCTGAACTTAGTTATTATGCTGATTAGTTCGTGTTTCCGAAACTCTGGGACGTAAATTTGGATTGTGTTGAATTTTGAGTAGTTATGTGAAAGATTTGTTTTTTTTAGAGTAAAGACCAGTGCTACTCAGTCCTGTAAGTACTTTAACACCGCGTCCATTCCATTGTCAGAAGAATCGTATTGGTATACGTGCCTCTTAATAGCTAGGTAGTAAAGGCGAAGACCTCTTGTTTGGCACCTGGTTTGACAGACATCTGTCCGTGACCGTAACCGTAGGTTTACGACCATCATTCCTGCTTTTACGGCGAGTGCCCAACCGACATGTACGAGTATAGTGCAGCTACTTTTCTTGTAAAAACTAAATGAAATGTAGTCACAGACTAATTATAGAACAAGTATTCTACACAAACTTTTTAGTCATTCTTTTTCATGTATTTTGGCCAAGATAGTTGTAGGTTGTTTGTGGAACGATATTTGATCGTAGTAATTGTATTATAGTGCGCGCCAAATAAGTCTGCGCGCGGTCGAAATCGAATACAAATTTTCTCAATAACCTCAGAACAAAAAAAAACGTACTGCAACTAGCGCCAAAAACACCCCAGTCGCGCGCAGAGTTATCTGGAACTCACTCTATGTCATTGTCTGTGTGGTATTTTTATTTTTTATTATTTGCTTCCGCCACTGATGACACTAATGTGCTCAACTAAAAACCAGTGCAGTAAGCTTTGCTTGCTGCGTATACTGAGTTGGGCGCAGTTTTGGCATCACGCGACGGTACACAGTGTTTAGTGTAACATAATTTAGTGTCTATTGTTTGTGTTTTGTGTATTACTGTGTACTCGTTGTGTGTGTCGAAATAAATTACTTTTCTTTCTTTCTTTCTAAACCAGGAACTTAAAATATGTGGGGTACGAGTAACAAAACAAACAATGTTCATCTGCCAAAGATACCATGTCGGTGAGGGCTTTGTTGCAGCAAGTTATAGGTGCTAATGCTTATATTTATTTATGTTTATTATTATACACAACTTGCATTCAGCATTTATTAAGTAGACTCACACTGGCAGACGTGACTCTTAATAGCAATTAAATAAAGGCAATGTCCTCTTGCTTGGCACCTGGGTTAACAGAAACCTGCTGTCCGTTACCCTAACTGTAAGTTTACGACTATTGTTCCTGCTTTTACAGCGAGTGTCTAACCGACGACGTGTAGATTCGAGAATAGTTTACTTTCCACGTAAACTTATTGAACTTAAGATACCTACTTTGCCAGTGGCGTGGGCTCTAATCCAGGGAATTATAGGTGCAGGATGCTTATATTTTAAAATTTCTAAATAAAATAATATTTTTAGCAATGAGACCTTTACCAATTTTACCATGTCTTGGTAAATTAATTATGGGTTCCCTTTATAACTTCAAGATATATCGACGATAAAAGGTTGAAACTATCTCTGTACCAATATTCAGGATCAGTAATTCAGGCATTAGTTTTATTTTGTTAGTAGGTACCTATTGGTTTTCGTATAGTCGGACAGTTACAAAAATAATACTTATAAACATTAGTTAATTTGAATACAGCTTCCATTCGTTCTTTCCATAAATAAATAAAAATACAATTCAACGATGAATTACACTGACAAACAAAAAGTTGTTAAGATATATTATGTAGGTAGGTGTTAAAAGATCTACGTTGTACACTTTTATAAAGCATCACAGCTTCTTGTGAGATATGAAGAGTTCGTTAGGATACAGTGAAACGGGGCTTGAAACCTGAAACCTATCACGAATGAGATAGGGATCTAAAGGACATAGGATCTTTAGCGAAATGAAAAATACGCCACAGATTTCGCAAGGCGGGTTTATTGAACAATATATCAAAATATCGTCTTACGTAACCTTTTTCTTATTTCAATTCGGCGATACTTGTATTAAATAAAGAATGGAGTTAGATAACACCGAGGATTCTGTCGCGGCCATGAAAAATGTACGTACTTATAGGTACATTATATGTTATTATGCGAAAGATCTGTAATAGAATCTCCTTCGCCTCGTCAATTGTGGTTTTATGAAGGGGTGATTGATAAATACTCCTTTATAATTTACTAGCGGCCGCCCGCGGTTTCACCCGCGTGGTTCCCGTTCCCGTGGGAATATCGGGATAAAAAGTACATATAAACCTTCCTCTTGAATCACTCTATCTATTAAAAAAAATCGCATCAAAATCCGTTGCGTAGTTTCAAAGATTTAAGCATACAAAGGGACATAGGGAAAGAGAAAGCGACTTTGTTTTATACTATGTAGTGATGATCTATATTAAATTAAATCGATTAGCGCAGGGGTAGACTACCCACCTTCTCTGCGCCAGAGGTCTCGGGTTCGATTCCCGAACAAGACAAATATTTGTGTGCATGAACATGTCAATTTGTCTTGGTCTGGGTGTTTACTATGTATATTAAGTATGTATTTACAAACAAAAAGTATTATATTTACCCGTTATCAAGTTTTCCCATGATACAGTTTCTTAATGAAATTAACATGGGCTTAGATAATTGGTGTGATTATAAGAAGTTATTTATTTATCTAATATATAAAATTCTCGTGTCACAGTTTTCGTTGCCATACTCCTCCGAAACGGCTTGACCGATTTTGATGAAATTTTTGTGCTTATCCGGTATCTATGAGAATCGGCCAACATCTATTTTTCATCCCCCTAATAGGGGTAGGGATAGGGGTAGGGGTAGGGGTAGGGGTAGGGGTAGGGGTAGGGGTAGGGGTAGGGGTAGGGGTAGGGGTAGGGGTAGGGGTAGGGGTAGGGGTAGGGGTAGGGGTAGGGGTAGGGGTAGGGGTAGGGGTAGGGGTAGGGGTAGGGGTAGGGGTAGGGGTAGGGGTAGGGGTAGGGGTAGGGGTAGAGGTAGGGGTAGGGGTAGGGGTAGGGGTAGAGGTAGGGGTAGGGGTAGGGGTAGGGGTAGGGGTAGGGGTAGGGGTAGGGGTAGGGGTAGGGGTAGGGGTAGGGGTAGGGGTAGGGGTAGGGGTAGGGGTAGGGGTAGGGGTAGGGGTAGGGGTAGGGGTAGGGGTAGGGGTAGGGGTAGGGGTAGGGGTAGAGGTAGGGGTAGGGGTAGGGGTAGGGTAGGGTAGAGGCAGGGTAGGGGTAGAGTAGGGGTAGCGTGCAGTAGGGGGTAGGGCCACGCGAACGAAGTCGCGCCGGGTCAGCTACTTTATTTATATAACAAATGTTTATAATTATTCGAAATTCAACTTACATTATTCATAAAACGACTGTCAGTTTTGACACGTTAATGACATTTTGTTACCACGTGGCCCCTAAATAAATATATAAATTAATAACGTTCTTAGCATTCAATTATTTCTAAAAGCAATGTCATTAAACTTGTATAAGTAAGCGGTGTCTGTATCGATTGAATTCCAAATGAGATACCGGCCATTTCGTCTAAAAATAAAACGGCCATTTTAATTAGTTGCCGTTAGTAATAAATTCGATAATAAAAGTAATAACACTAACTAGCAATCAAGATGATAATGTCTCATAGAAATAATTATATATTTTTTCAAAAACAAATATTGGTAAGTAGGTATTGCGATTTTGTAATATTGTTAGTAGTGATAGATAACTTTTTATTTATTGGAATTTCGACGAATAGACAAAGTCGGTAGGTAGTTTAATAAATCTTGCTATATCTAATACTTTGTATAAAATTCTCGTGTCACAGTGTTTGTAACCTCTTACAAACGGCTTGACCGATTAGTATGTTTTTTTGTGTAAGTATATTCGTTAGGTCTGAGAATAGGTCGTAAACTATTTTTAATCCCAAAATTCCACGGGAGCGAAGCCCCGGGCGCAGCGCAGCTAGTATAACCTATAAAATATTGCAATGGTATATACTGCTAGTCGTCGTTCGGCTGACATGATGATGATGATGATGATGATACTGCTAGTTACAAATATTGAACAAACACCGTTATTAGCTTCATTACTAGAATATTTTTTTACACTACCACAATGGACTCTCTGAAAATCTCAAATCTTTGATTTAATTTCATACATTTCATTAAAACTAAAAATTAGTCGCATACTTCATAGCACGGTTAGGACAAGATTCCTTGCAAACATCTTAAGGCGATACTCGATAAATTATGCTGAAGTGAAATAGCAATGAGAAAACGATAGCGATTTTGCAGATTAGGCAAAAAAAAACACAAAATCACTTCGTATTAAAAAACTAAACCTAGCGATTTTTTAAAAATACTTCTTCACGATCCTAAATATTATTGGTGTTCACTAATTAGGTACACCAATTTCCAATAGTATTTGTAACCCCATTTAAGGGCACGTACTTCCAAATTATCGAAATCAACCTATTTTTGATTCAAAAGTAAACAATCAAATATTCTTTATTATGAGCAGATAAAAATATAATGTTGAAGTTTCATAAACGATCTTGATTAGCTAGAAACACGATATTCTTATCGTAACTCGACAATAAAAAATTTCAAAGACAAAGAAAATTTTCATTATTTTTATATTTTTTTGGTTTTATACTTAGATTATTAATCTCTAATTCACGAATAATATATAGAATAATAGGTAATGACATATTGTAGACTATTCTCAGGCTACTTTTTCAAAAAGTGAATTTATGCTCAAAATAACAACAAAAACATTGAAAAAATGAAAAAGTGAGGTTATTTTCATTACTCTTCACACGTAAGGAAAAAGACAAAGACAGAGTTTTTGGAAGATCCTGCCCTTAATCTTGAATTTTCGTATTTTTAGAGGTCTTTTCGAAAAGAAAAAGTGTCGAGGCAAAATCATAAAATCGTGTTTCTGAAACTATACGAATCTAGATAAATGTATGAAAAAATATATATCTTACTAGCGGCCGCCCGCGGTTTCACCCCGGTCTTTCACCGGCGTGGTTCCCGTTCCCGTAGGAATATCGGGATAAAAGTACCCTATGTGTTATTCCAGCCTATAATCTATCTCTGTTGCAAATTTCATCCAGATCCGTTCTGCAGTTTTTGCGTGAAAGAGTAACAAAGTTCCATACATCCATACTCACAAACTTTCGCGTTTATAATAAATTATCCTGAGGGAATGTGATATTTTTCCGGGATAAAAAGTAGCCTAAGTTACTCCTTAATACATCAGCTACCTGCCAGTGAAAGTCCAGTCAAAATCGGTCCAGCCGTTTCAAAGATTAGCCGGAACAAACAGACATACAGACAGACCGACATACAGACAGACAGACAAAAATTGTTAAACATGTCATTTTGGTATATGTACCGTATATATAATCATATGCATGTAGTAAAAGGCGGTTATTTTAATGTTACAAACAGACACTCCAATTTTATTTATTTGTATAGATTGTATAGATTACCCGATTTGTAACAACTCTAACCGTCCTATAGTTTTATATCAAAAAGTCCATACTTTTTCCGAGTAGCGCCATATAGCACCGTGTCACCGTAGTGTGGGGTTTCTATTGTCAGCGACTCGCGCTCAGTCGCTCGTCGTCCGTTGTCTTGCTACCGACGACGATGACAGTATCCGATTTTTTTTAAAGGAACGATTTTTGTATTTACTATGATTTACGATTTACCATACGTAAGCAAAACCAAGTATACGAACTTCCGGGCGTAAGCAACACTGATCGAATAGAAACCAGTAAAAAAACTGTCTCATGGGTTTAAAAAAATTCAATTATCCGTACCTACACTTTATGGTACAGTGAGGACTTCCTTGCAGGCTTATAGTAAAGCTGTTTTATTCTTGTCTGCGATGCGGCACGCGTGGATCGATACCGTGTCGTGTTTCACGCGAGACCACTATTATACGCGACGCCGGCATCAAGCAAACATGCCGGGACTAGAGCTTTAGGGGTTTCTGGATCGCGAAATGGGGGGTTTTAACGTAATACTTTTATGGCCGTTAATGTTTGCCCTTGAAAACAACGGTTGTTGTGTCATGTTTTTTAATAGGAAACTGGTTTTAGCTTGATCAAGCAGTCTTTAATAGCGTTAGTATTTTTTGTACTATACTGTCGTTGCTTAATTAATTGAAACTGATCGATCCAAGTCCAAAAATAATTTGTGTTCGTCGATACGGTTTGTTTACTGGCATCGTAAAAGTTCGAGGCATGTCATTGTAGTTCATGAAAGAGGTTAGAACGATCTAATGTGATGTAAGATGCGATTCGACCGATTAATTTATCTGAACGAGGTATCAGGAACAAACCCGTAATTCAGTACGTCATTTTGGGGTTAATTGCCGTGAGTTAACCCAGCTAGACTCGAAAGAAACTAGCTGTTCTCAAACTGTTTTACCACAAAATCATTAATAAATACTTAATCACTTCTTAGATTTACGCGCGAAAGTAACAATGATTTACTGCAGTGTAAACTGAGGAACTCCATGACCCCATTGACCCCTACTAAGGTGATGAATGATGATGCTTCTGTAATTGTAAATCAAAATTGAAACAATTTGATAATAGGCAAAATGCGTTGTGCCATGGATATGTCGTTACATAAATTACCTAGTATAAGACCCGACCCGATAGCAAAAGGCAAAGTAGAGAAGATGTCTTAAATTTTTACAAGTTTTGCTAATAGGGTCCTTCTGACCTTTTCTCATATTCGTACAGCTTTCAATTGTTTATGTAAAAGGTTCAGCCGAAAACTATTAGAGCCAAAGGTACAGATGACCCAAAAGGTCAGGTCAGGACAATAGAAAACCTTGCCCAACGCAAATCGAACGTCCATTATGTTTCGCAACAAAATACTAGATCTTCACCGTCAAAAGAAAAGCTCGTGTTTCAAATTAAGCTATGCGGCTACTTTTTGAGATGGTTTTTATTCAAAGATTTGAAATATGAATCTTGTTTTAATAAGTGGTGTTTCATTTCAAAGTCCGACTTTCGTACTGTAGACGTCAATTTACTCTAAAACAATTCAATCGGTCGCTTACTCACCTACTTTTTTATTGTTTTACAAATAAGGCAGTAGGTATAATGTAACACTTTTATGTAGGTATTAGTTTTAAATATATACTCAAAATATACCTACACCTAACAACTTCTCTTCGGAATTCAGATAGTACCGAAAATCCAGGCTGTAAATAATATTTTTGCTCATAACTTTTAGATTTCTAGAGGGACGCTTTTGTGAAGGCATCCGTGAAATTAATATCCGTCCATAATACAGCTCTTTGGGTTGCCAAGTTAAAACAAAATGTGTCTTATACCATTTTTTAAAAATATATGAGCATACAAATTATTCTCAGAGTTTCAAAGAATTTCCGTAACAGTATGACAAGAGATATTCATATTATATTGTTCTTATGGCAGATATTCATCATTGCTATTCTGATAACTTTTGTTACATTATATCCAGATCATATATCTTAAAAACCCAGATTGGTTATTCTATTTCAGTCGTTAATTATTACCAGTCTACGTTAAGATTTAGCTGAAAGTCAAGTACGACTCAACTGAAGATTCATTAAGCCTAATGACATCATTATTTTCTCTTTTAAAATAATTAGACATGCTCACGAAACAATTGGAAAATTCTATCCTGTCCTTCCATGAATAAAGATATATTGTTTCTTTGGAGTGCGTTGTTCAACTGTTTCAATTAACAAAAGATTGCTCTTAATTGCCTCCTGCGAGAGCCGGTCATCGCCCTCGGGGTACTATTGTCACTACTTTAGTCTTGTTAATTGATCCCCTTAAAGTCCTAGAAAGGGACCACGATTTTACAATCCCGAAATGACCTTAATTCATAAAACCGATCGGATTATCGGATGCCAAAGCCGCAGTCAAAGAAGGATTACAGAAATGATTGGGCCTTGAATTAAGCCCGTCCCGAATCTGTTATAAGATCTCGGCACGTTAAAAGTCGTTAAAATACTTTATACCTGAAATTTTCCTCGGCAGGGATTTTCTTTTATAGGTAAAATACTCTTTTACGAAGTCTGTAAAAAATAAGTAACTAGGTAATTGGAAAGTCTTAAAGGTTTAATGTTCTTCTGTTTAAGTTAATGCTCCTTTTTGTTTAAACTTCGTTCTAAAAATCGGTGTGTATTAGAGTGTTTATTTTAGGTATGTTGTTGTAATAACCGCAACTTATCTTTGGCGACCGATTTGACGCAGGGGTAGGCTTCCCACCTTCTGCGCCAGTGGTCTCGGGTTCGATTCCCGAACAAGACAAATATGTGTGTGCATGAACATGTCTATTTGTCTTGGTCTGGGTGCTTACTATGTATATTAAGTATGTATTTACAAACAAAAAAGTATTTAAGTAAGTATATATTTATCCGTTATCAAGTTTTCCATGATACAGTTTCTTAATGAAATTAAAATGGGCTTAGATAATTGTTGTGAATGTAAGAAGTTATTTATTTATTATTATTTATTTATTTATCTGATATCTATTCTGGTTGGTGGTATATTGTGTTCTAAGTCCCAACATTTTATCTAAGTCTGTTGCCACAACGATGATGTTTTAGGCATTGTTATGTTCCTGTAGTTATATGTTAGATAGCCAGTACCGCAGTGGTTTAGGATTCCAGGAGTATATCCACCTTTTGATGAGGGCTAAGTGCTATCCCGTTGTGGTGTGGATAAAAAATAATAATACATTAATGTAACAAAGTAGGTAAGTACCTCGACATTTTTACTAAAACAACAACAGCAATAAAAAGTAAAAAATGTTCTCTCTTTATTTTCTCCATTCCGAATAAGTAATTGCAGGTGCCTGTGCGTTATTGTTCCGACGGAACCCAATTACTGGGGTCCGGTGGGACAAAGCTCTTGATCCCGCCTCATTAAAACCCTGAATATGGAAATGGTAATCCACCTGTTATCAATATACGGGAAATTTTAATTTAATTCATACGGCAAAAAATATTGCGTGAATTTTCATGAGATTTGAAACAAGACAAGTAGCAATATAATATTTACGCATCTTTTTACTAGCTGTGCCCCGGGGCTTCGCTCTCATGGAATTTCGGGATAAGAAATAACCTACGATCTATTCTCAGACCTACTAAAATATATACAAAAACTTTCATAAAAATCGGTCGTGCCGTTTCGGACGAGATCGATAAAAACACACAGTGTGGCCTATTTAGAACGGTCAGTATGGGCAAGTCTGGAACGACCCATGTCATTAATTTTAGTAAAAAGAAAAACTGATTGTTGTAGCTTTGTGCTTTTTTGATAAATAGTTCCTTAAAATGGAATATAATACCTAAAAATCTAATAAAAGCATATTCCCGTTTCTTTAATCGAAAAAGTTCACAGTACCCTAATGGTTCTTTCAAGGCCTACTCAGGGCTTATAATTGCTCTGGGGTCATTCATGACCCATGAAGGCCCATTACCCTAGGCCGCTATGACCTCACCTTAGCGCTAACTTGGCCTGGAAAGTCTTTAGTTTAGTTAATTCCTAGGTTCTTACAATCTTTGGTAATCTTTCATATAAAACAAAGATACACAGTTCTTTAAAAATAGTTTACACCATAAACACGACTACATATAACGCATTCTAGTTTCTTAAATCGAAAAAGTTCACGGTACCCTCATGGTTCCCCCGAGGCCTGCTCAGGGCTAATGATTGCCCCGGGGTCATTTCCTGACCCGTGAAGGCCGTAATGGCCTCACCTTCGCACTAACTTTGGCCGGAAAAGTTAACGGGCTTCGGAAAAAGCATTTTGTTATGCAGATGATAAGCCTAACTTCAACTTGATTGACAAGGCCCTTGACCTTTCGGTAAACAAGAACGATCTAACTTAAATATGTTTGCGGAATAAAAATATTCTTTGAAGCACAAGACATTTTCTCTGTAAGATATCTTTTTTTATCAGAAAAGATTTATCTTTCATAATCTGTGCGACAGAAATCGTTATTATAAAATGACAAGTTGCATGGAAAATTTGGTAAGTTCTGAAAACGCTTACGTTCAATATTCGATAACGACGAAAGTTTGTACATATCGCATATATTACAACTTTGAAAATTAAATTGTAAGCTCGTAAGCCTATCGATTGTCTGACTCAGTTTGAGCAAAACGACTTTAAATATAAACTGCTTACTCATTCTTACTTATTGTTAGTTAAACCTTTAACCGCGGTGGTTATTGATAATTGTTTTCTATTTATTAACGCAAAGTGTATTGATTACTTGCAGTCTGTAAATTCAGAATTGAAATATTTCGAACAGTTTATTATTGTGACTAACTCATTTATTATTATGATTAAAACCTTTGCACACAACACAAGAAAACAAGACCAAACCTAAAAGCAGTAAATTGCCTGTATTGGTGACCCTTTTCAAAGACAATCAGTCCATACATTTCTCTTTGTAAGATTTTGAACTTGATCACGTTCGTTGTCATGATATGGTACCTGTTTTCAAGGCGACACTTCTTTCTAATGAGTGGCATGCCCCTTCCGACCTCTTTCTTATGTTCTCATGTTTTTTATATTCAGCTTTGCTACTGATGTAATTCACCTTGATTGTCGGCAGCCCCAAACCTTGGTTGCCGTGAATTTGACACTGTGCCCTTTATAACATAAAGCATTGGTCACTACCAAGGTACTAAGGCACTCTATTTTGTTATAAAAACCCTTGCTATTCTTCATTGGTTTTCTAGTTTGCTACTGATGTTAATCACCTTGATTGTCGGTAGCCCCGAACCTTGGTTGCCGTGAATTTGACATTGTGTGTGTCTTGACATTGTGCCTCGGTAGGGGTGTTGGCTCCGCGCCAGCCCCAAGGCTGCGGCGCCACGCGATATGGTAATATTCGGCTACATATCTCTTCCGCCGGACTTTGTTATACTTTTTTTGCTCGTTTTTCCTTGTAAACCATTATGTAAAGGGGCCCCTACCTTTGTTACAAATCCTGATAATTATGCACAATTCAATAAAAAAACGCCTTATTAAACACATATATTAAAAGCAATCCAAAGCGGGTAAAACGCAGTGAACGAAGATGTAAGTACCTATTCGTTCACTGGTAAAACGTCAGTGATTGATTGCACAGTTTGGTAACGGCCATGGAATTAATGTCAGTTTTGTTAGCACGTCAGTTATACCTACGATTCGTTGTGTTGTTATACCTACGATATTCCATACAATACCGCGGGATTGTGTTATTTTTCCGGGATAAAATGTAGCCTATGTCACTCTCCAGCCCCCAAACTGTCCCCATACCAAAAACCACTACGATCCGTTGCTCCGTTTTGACGTCAAAGACGGACAAACAAACAAACAAACACACTTTCACATTTATAATATTAGTATAGTTATAAAGGTTTCTCTGCTGATTCTCTCGGCGTCAACGTTAATGATTAATCCTCAGGGAAGTATTTCCTGTATAACAAACATCGGTAACGGATACGTCCCTAATTATTTCTCCTACAATCCTTCATAAGAACTTGCTAATGAGATTCATCATCATCATCGTGTCAGCCGAACGACGCCCACTGCTGGGCATAGGCCTCCCCCAAGGATCTCCACAACGATCGGTCCTGCGCTGATTAAAATGAGATTATGCCAACTAAATAGGCTACTTGACAAATGAAACTAGGTATGATACATCGAATGAATATTTCCTTTAGTACTTGGCTTAGGAAAACGTAATATTGCGATATCATGAAATAAAAGTACAAGATGGATAAGTAAAATTAATTTGAAAAATATATATTTTTATTTTGTATTTGCACTGATGAAAACACTATCGCCCATGTTGTGGCGTCATTGGATTGCTACATTTGTACAGAAATAAACGTCACTTTTGCTACGGATGTATTCCACTTATCAAAGATATTTGTCCAATATACGTTTGATCAAAGAATTTGAATGTCGAATGTATAAATTGAACATCAAAGTCGACCAATTTCTTTGATCAAATGCATATTGGACAAAGATCTTTGATAAGTGGAACTACCCTAAGGTAAGTAAACAACCATGCCACTGTCAACTCTGTTAAGTGGTTGCTTACAAATTTTATGACGTCAGAACATGGCGAAGAGCGTTTTTACCGGTTAATAAAAAGCGAAATTTTAAAATAAAGATTTGTAGGTTTTTATGTTTTAAAATATTAATAAATACATTTTTTTGGTGTAATAGGACAGTTATTAATCGTTTAGGACACGAATAAAAAAAGGGTCAAGTAGCCTATTGGATCCGTTCCACTGTGCACTTGTATACCGCTCAGGTGTTAAAACAATGGGGTGCTTATGAAGTTTACCTCAATCAATAACGTAAACAAAGTTTAAAATTCAAAACATCGATGTAATCGATGAACAATAAGAGTGTTGTGTAACAGGGTAAGTAAAGTTCAATCACTTTTACTGGGTTTCCAAGTAGTCTACCTACTTTAGATATTTATCTTTGATTAAAAGTCTTTAGTTCTATTAATAACATACCAATTTAAACAACGCTGTATAATTATTCAATTTGGTATTTAAGGGTTACCTACTTTAAAACGGTTAAAGATTTTTTAATAGAGTGTACTTACCACAGTTACCGACGTCAGCACATTAATGCCCGAATTCTCGTACGCTAATCATCTTTGGGAGCGTCTCAAACATCATGGCATCTCTTTCATACGTTTGACATTTAAAGTGACAGAGCGATGTGTGAGACGCTCCCAAAGATAAGTAGCGTACGAGTATTCGGGCATAAGCTTTTTTAACGTAGAAAAGATTTCTCATAATGCATGCTGCTCGGAGAATTGATGCAACTTGACACCTGTCAGTCTCGAACTTGTGGTGGCGGAATTCGAAATTTAAACCGTATTAATTACACTGTAACAGCATTTTTCGAGTGGTTGGCTGGGTACACATGTGTGCCTAATCCGAGTAATATGACGATATTGACGATATAATGTTTAGAACGTCTGTGTTCCTAATCCGACCGTACAGGTTAACGCTATAAAGATATAATATGAGCTGTCAACTTTTGCTAGAGTCAATGTCTGTGCTCTTCCTCATACTCGATTTCGATTCGATGTGTTAACTTTAATTTAATAGTTACCTACCAAATTGGTGATTTATTCCAACATTCATTTACCATTTAAATGTGAGTCACTCAAGTAGTAAGCACCTGGAAACTTTTCCGTATATTTCCTTTAAATTTTCACTAGTAAGTGGAATGACTCAACTATTTCAGCTGTTATCAGGTGATAGTCAGTTGGTCATTACTCATTCTCTAGGTCGAAGGCTGGTGCCGCAGTACCTAGCCTCTATATGCTTCGTCATTCCTATTTTATTAAAGATTGCCTCAACTTTCAGGGTTTACGTGCGTGGACTGCTTTAAATATTCAGCCAACACGACTTCACTTTTTTTTTTTTTTTTTTTCTCTGGGTGATTAAGCAACCTGTCCTTGTTAGTACTTTTATAAGTGACGAAACACAGTCTAACTAAAGGATCATTATTTTAGACAGTAATATTTTGTTAATACTTATACGAGTACCTACTTAAATGTTTTACGAAAGAAATAAAAAATATGTTTTACATTAATATCATTTTTTTTATGAAAATAAAAGTTTTAATACACACACATGGCACAATGGCGTTGTTTTTTCAACGAATCTGATTTATAATATTTTACAAAAAAAAATTGGTTGCGGCCTGTTGATAGTTGATAGTTTTTCCTAGATTACGCTCAGGTTTTATATTATAACACATGGTTATTTATTATTTTAACAAATTAAAAGGTTTTATAACACCCGTGTATTGGTTATTTATTAAATCAGTATTGCTGGAATTACAACCTGCAATAAAATTAAAGTACAAATAATTAACATCATTTATGGATGTTTGTATTAAGTGGTCGCCCTAGAGCGTCGTCGTATTAAGACAAACGAGAAGTGGAACTAGATTCCAAACATGTTCATGTAATCAAGCGATTGAATCCTCGACGCTAATGAATGTATCAAGTGCGTGTAGGTACACTTTCAAGGCGTGGAAGGGTGAACGGTGGGTATTTTTGACTCGAATCGATACCTCCTTAATAAATTCTTAGTTACCCCCGGCCAGTGGGTTTGACCTTCGATGCCTTCGCCAGTATTCCGCCTAAATAATCGTAAAAACAACAAAAGTTTTACCACGCTTCGGAACTTTGTTAAATGTTTGAAGCCATTGGATATAAAAAAGGTTCTATTCTAACTGACAATTGTCACGAAAAACGTTGGCTTCGTTTAGTTTATTGGAAATGGAATAAGGGGTATTCCAAAACGTGGACTAAAGTTAGACTGGGTTTAAAACTGATGCTAATTCTGTCTTTCATTTCGGAAATGAAAGTGATAGCACCAGTTTAGTACCAGTTTTAAACCAGGACTATTTTAGTCCACGTTTTGGAATAAGGGGAAAATGTCGAAATGATAGTACTTTAACAGGTATTATCAGTTCAGACATCGACTAGTCAATAATTTAAATTTCACATACTGTTTGTATATTGCCGAAGTCAACAGGGGTGAATTTATCGATGAAATATGGCAAATATTATGTTTATGTTTCGAAGATAATATAGACAAAGTTCCTATTGAGAGGTCGTTAACTCTTGCCAAATTCACTTTCATGGTTTGCAAAGGGTTAAGCAAAGGTATTGTGAATTTAAAAGCTTTGGTTAAAGGTGAATTCACTTTCAATCATGTTTTGCAAAGGGTTGAGCATAGGTATTGTGAATTTAAAAGCTTCTGTTATAGGTGGAACGTGAACGTTCGAACCTTTTGAAACAAATTACGGAGGGAGTAACGGGTCCTCCGGGACAGATAGAAATCGCGATGGTTACATACCGTTTATGTTCCATTATGCCATTTTATGATACTGAAGGGTTATTATTGTTTGAATATTAACATTTCAATCAATAGCGACGAGCCGTTTTAGAGGAATTTACGGGTAATTTAATCTGTAGATATACAATTTTGATTTTAGTGTTTTAGTAAAGTGAATAATGTAAAGTTTTATGGACAGCAAATATAAAAAGTTTCTACTCATCTGCTGACGAAATTTAACCCCGTTTGCCTTTAAATTGTCACATAACTACAACACTTTCTCAATTTCAATCAAAAGTTAGCCAATAAAAGCCATGATACCCTGTTTGTTCTTGCCAGGGAAGTTTTTCTTTATCAGCATAAAGTATGAGAGTTCCCCGCTGGAAGGGATTTATGAAGCGACGACTACACTCCACTTTGTTTATCGTGATAGCCTGTGAGCGGAGGGTTGGATGTTCGCCTGCCGAAAAATAACAACGCCGAAAGTTTTATGTATATGAGAAATGCCAGAAAACTCATATTTCTTTGAACGAAGTTGACTCAAGACGCTACAGATAGTACTGAGAAAATATTAGTTTTTTAGCTGTGTGAACTAAGATCGGGTTGTAATAATACATCATGGTCAACCGTCATACAAGTGTAACAAGTTTAAACCGTCTCTGTGGTCTAGTAGTACACTACACCGGTATCAGCCCCAGAGCTACCGGGTTTGAATCCCATTACATATTATATTCGGTTTGGTGGTGGGACTCATTCTAAGTCTGCCTGACTAGCTACCACCATCTTATCTAAGTCTGACGCCATAAACACGATGTTTTCAGCATTGTTGTGTTCCGGCAGTTACAGAGAGATAGATAAAATAGTTCCTCAGTGGTTCAGGATTCTGGGATTTCTGCACTTCCACGCTAAGTACTATCCCATTGTTAATAATAAAGAACAATACTGCTCTCCAATCAGAATGCTTTTCAATAAATGATATAGCATGCTCCGCGTTCTAAAATATGCCAGTGCGTGCACATTCAACATGAAAACAAGCGGCACCCGTCCATTGTCCCACTTGCTAGAGATCCAATTGAAAGTGCAATTGTCTATTGTCCAAAGCGAAATTGATGTATCCCCGGTACGTTATAGAAATAATGGATATGACCATGCGTGACATTGGTGGCACGAAGTGATGCATCGTTGGGTAGGAGGCTAATTAGTTTGAACCGTAGCGAGCCAGTGTTTTTGTGTGAACCAGCGGCTGTGTTTTTGTAGGTGATTTTTTTACGAATACTCAATTCATTTGTTTGTGTACCGATCAAGGTAGGAAACAAAGCTGGTGTAAGTCACGTGTGAACAAAAAGTGAAGGCTGAGTTTGAGCCAGAAAACTGAACGGTTTTTTGAAGTAAAAACTTCTTTAGCGGCGTTGTGCACTTTTTGTGATGGGTGAAAAATGTTAAACTCAGGACACGTGACCGTCAGATCGAAAATTCGTAAGACGGACACGTGACGATCGAAAAACTGTTACAATGTCATTAGAATACAATAGAAGATTGTATTACAAGGGAGCAAAATAATATATTTACGGCGAGGGCGCTATTTTGAATCCAGAGCGCAGTGAAGGATTCTAGAGTAGAATCTCGAGCGCAGCGAGGGATTCTAAAGTAGAATCCTGAACGCAGCGAGGGATTCAATATACGCCGCCCGAGGTGAAAATAATTTTGCGGCCGAGTAATACACTCTGCTTTTCATCCCCCTCTATAAGAAAAGCATTAAAGACAACTCAAACTACCTACCTTTCTTTGTCGTTCGGATACATCATAGCGCTAGTCGGGCAAGAAAAAAATTTAAGTTTTGCAATAAAATAAAAATAATTAAAAAAAGTACATGTCCATCCGATTCCTTATAAGTATCTCCGGGGATGCCGTAGGGGGTTGAAAATTTTGTTAGATTTTAGCTACGACTCACCGTTTACGAGATATCTCAATTTTATAAAATTCCGTTTTTGAAAATTTCTCGGTCATACAAAATCAGTTGAATTTTTTTTAAGTACTGCACACCCTTTGCTACACTCCAACCAATGCTTCTTTAATTATGTTCTAAATTCAAATCTCATCGTTTTGGACCCTGTTATGAAGCTGTTCAAAATTCAAATCTCATTTATACCCTCTTGTCATAACAGGTAAAAAATGAATCGTTTTGGACCCTGTTATTAGATAAACAATCATCGCTTTTCGAATCGATGGGATGAAAAGGTAAATTTCGCCACCATTTCCAAAGTTGTAATAGCTCAGTTAGAAAATGGGCGGAATTGAAGCCAGAAGACCTCGGTTCAAATCCAGTCCGTATTTTTTCTTTTTTTTGGTCAAATTCCTTTTTTTAGTGAAAAAGTCTAGGGAGCCCTTTTCACTTCTGCCGGCACTCCCGAAGAGCAACCAGTTGTTTTTTTTTTACTCAAATTCAGCAAACAAATCTACCGTTATAAACATGTTTTTCACGTGATGCAGTAACTAACATTAACAAATAGTTTCGTAACGAGGAATTTCTGAGATCATGCGAACGCCGATGATGTTACACGGAGGATGTAATCACTCGGAACGGGATGCTCTACTTACAACACGGTATGGGTTCTTGCGTGGTACACTGAGAAAGTTAGATCTGGGGTTAGATTACTCATTAATTCTAGATAAAGGACCATGCAGCTAACAATTATAATGTATTATTATGTCTGTATTCGAATGATAACAACGTCGAGTTAATAAATCCCCGTTCCAGTAATGTCCCGTTTTTTGATTGCTGCTATCAAGCTACTTATGACTATTTCAGTGACTTTCGAATAATACTGATATAAATATTTCATGACAACTTTTTAAACCGTTTCTCAAAAGTCGTAATTTTTGAGAAACTGTGTTTTTTACGGCTTTCGAACCACAATCGTCCAAACATTAATTTCTAACAGTGTGTGTAACAATGTGTTTATCTCGGTTAATACACTATTTGAGCAGAGATGCGAAGTGTTAATTTCCATATGATAGTTAATTTAGATATTGACCATAATTGCACAACAACGTATAGTTAGTCCACAACACACCAAACATGTAAAAATAAAGTGTTTGATAAACGTATATCTTAGTTCGTAAATAGTTAGAATACCCAGGTACTGGGATGCTAGCGCAGTGTCAAATAATTGGTGTATCTATTCCAGCAATGGAGGGGGGCGCGTGGTGCGCACGCGACATCTCGCTGCGCGCGCAGAAGAAGTTCCTCTCGCGCGTCGGCGGCGCGGCCAGTGCGCGAGCTCTCATCCTTGACGAGCATGCGGCCAAACTCCTCGACCAGGTATAAATAAATAAATAAATCGTTTATTTTTCCCATCACAATTTTGTACAGGCTCAAGCTACAATAATAATAATAAAAAAAACAAAAAACATTAGAATGCCCAAAATTGTGAGGAACTGGAGCCTGAAATAGGTTTCCCAATGGAAACCTGTAATTCAATGTATTCACCTGAATACGATTTGTGAATGACGAGACTTGTCTTTTGTTAGGTGGAGAAGGTTTTTTATCCAACCCTTTTTAATATGCCAATATGTATATTGCCACTAATGTAGCTTATGATGTGATATTCTGATTCAGGCATAAAATTACCATTCACATACAGGGTTATTTTGAAACCACTGGCCAAATTTTTAAGTTCTACTCAGAATCGGTAAGTTAACAGCTTTCTACTAGAAACATGTGTCAAAATATGTAATTTTTTTTTGACCTTTCATACAAATCATACTGATCACGTGAAACGTGATCGATTTAGTATGGGAAGACAAAAAAAAATTGTCGTATTTCGACCCATGTTTTTAGGAGAAAGTTGTTCACTTACCGATTCTGAGTCGAACTTAAAAATTTGGCCAGTGGTTTCAAAATAACCCTGTATACAGAAATTGTATGAGCTTGCAATGCAACAAAGTTTAACAGACAAAATATTCTTCTTCAGTTCCTGACAGTACTTCGTGAGCGCGTGGAGAAGCGCGAGGCGGAGAAGCTGGTGAAGCACGTGATCAAAGCTGCAGTGAAGTTGGGTGTGCTGCGCCGCCACGGGCAGCTGTCAGCGGCTGATGAGCGCGCGCTCGCTGCCTTCCGCTCCAAGTTCCACGTGAGTGACATCCCTTGGCTAACTAAGACAAGAGACCTGAGAACCTGTAAAATATATGATATTTATATATATGATTCCCGCAGGAATTTGATATTTTACCGGGATTAAAAGTATCCTATGATCCTCTCTAGGTTACAAAGTATCTGTGTCCCAAATTTCAGCCAAATCCGTTCAGCCGTTTTGGAGTGATTGAGCAACAAATTGTCGTTCGGCTGACATGATGACATGATGAGCAACAAACATCCAAACATCTAAACTTTCACATATTTTATCATATTAGTAGGATTCTATGGTAAGTGCAGGAGTACAGGGTGACAAACAAGCTTATGCTGTCATCACTGACGCCAAGCTGGTCCTTTTTTAGGGTTTTTTCATTTCTTTAGCCCTTGTATATTTTCTAGAGGTTCCCAATTCAAGTTACTATTTGCTAAGTATAGTTTTCACTATTTACAGACTGTCCTGATGGCTGTTGTGTCATTCTGTGAAGTGGAATTCTCGTATGATCGAGGGTTCTTGCAGGATGCACTGCGTGAATCTCATCAATCGCTCAAGTAAGTAAACACATCATCATTTACCAATTCTTATGAAAGCTTTCCTGACATTTCGGATAATCATATATTTGTTGGGATTTTTATTGTATCTTACCTGATAAAGTTACTTGCTTCAAATGTTCTTGTATTTATAAACCAATTGTTCCACCTAGGTCAGTAGTAGAGAGGCACCTCTCAGACAAGTCAGTGTCTCGGCTAGCGGGAGTGTTCGCGCTAGCATCTCGGGGGGAACTCCTAGATTCTCTGTTCGCGGGGCAGGTGGACGACGACGTGGTGAAGCTGTCGCGGATGCTTCGCAAGGAGCTGGACCGCGGGCTGCTATAATCCCGCGCCGGCGCGCGCCAGCCGACCTCCCCTGTGCCCATAGGACCCACCGAGGGATCACATGCAACAATATCGTTATCTCCACAAATGGAGATTGGATCTTCTATTCTTAAGATGGATTTAGGACATTGTTATGTCTGGAAGGTCCGTGGGTGATGTAACTGGAAGTGTTTTTTTAGATTCCGAGATTGCTTTTTGTAAAAGTGTTTTGAATGTCTCGAGAAGACGGGGTTGGTGTTTACTGGTAGAGTCGTTGGGAATCTCGACGATCTTTCCGATTCAAAAGTGTTTCTAATCGTTAAAACTTTAACTTCACAGAAATGTGTTGTGTGTAGAATGAATCTTAACGATGCAGATAAGTTTCCCATTATGAAAAAAAAAATGGAAAGTATTTAATGGAAAAGAGGTGAAAATCTAATTACCTTTCAGTTACGTCACCGACGTGTGCCCGCGATCTGTAGGATCTCATTAGCGAGACTAATCTTGCTTTGCCCTAAGTTGGCTTCTGCGTTTGTTTCTGTAGATGCACGTTTTATAGTTTTCTATAAGAGGCACAATACCGTGAGTTGACTATTTGTGAATGAGAAGCTCTCTTGTCAAAATCTCTATAAATTGGACCTGATGTTGAGTTAAGAAAAGTTGCCATACTACGAAGACCAGTATTAGATGCATTTCCAAATGTATATGTTTCGAATACTCAAATCCTACAGTTAATACTTACTAATAAAATAAAAGTGGGTTAAATGTAGTTGGATGAATTATAGTTATATTTTTTTATGAACGACGGAAATAGTCATATGTTAGATAGTTAGATTTGTGACTATATCGATTTTATATGTTTGGTGTTTGTAATGGCTGTTAAATGTTAGTTGGTTATTTTTATATGGAAGCGAAAGGGATGTTTTATTTAAGTAGTAGTGTTCGGTACTGATGTAATTAGACATTTGGTCCACTGTGTGTGTTTACTTTTGAATCGTAGATAATGTAGCAAAGAGTATGTTGGCTATACATTTATAGCGGATTTGAATTCTGATATCGGCCCAATTATTTTATGCACTGAAAATGAAATGACAATCAAATCCTTTTTTAAGGGAAACTTGCCTTTTTTAATGCCAGTATACACTAAATAGTATTAGCATTTAATAATATTAACCAACTCTACATACCTAGGCATGTATAATATATTATGGAAACTGAAAATATATCGTAAGTAAGTAAATCATTTACATATAAAAAAAGCTTGCCGCAATTTACCAGATTATTTTTCTGCTAACTTTGTTTATAACGTATAGGGTATCGCATTTAATAATTGTAAATATAATTATAATTTACTGATAATAATTTATATTGATTAGTTGTATTGTATGTATACTTATGGTTATATTATGGCGGTTACCATAACAGTAATTTATATTTTGATTGGAAATAAGAATAATTTATTTTAAAAGACTAAAATTACTTAAGTATCGTTCAGACTGGTCAGAAATCTATTAAGGACTTTTTATTTCTTAGTTTATATTTATTAAATTTTATCAAGTATTTCGAAATTGTACACAATTCGGACCAAAACATGTAATATCTTATATACAGTTTTAAAACATATCTGGACTATAATTCATATCTCATTTTTACTAGCAATAAACGAATTAGTCATAGTTTACGATGATATTGTTTTTATAACTTAACTTTGTAGGTTATAGTAAGTTGTCACGCGCACACTCGAATCTTGCCTAACTATTGTCACTGTTCGCGTAATTATTATTGTAATTTATTTAAATGTTTGGGGTTTTATTGTTAATGCTATCTCGAAGTGTCGTTTCCTTGGAAGAGGAGGAGCCATTATTATGTCAATTTTGATGAAACTTTAAAGCAATTTGTCGATATTTTTTATTAATTCTTACAATCTTAATGCCTAATATCTTTCTTTCCACTTATCTATTTTCTTCTATCTTCTTCCTTTTCGTTGAAATTTTCTAAATACCTATTGTCTTCATAATTATTCAAGGTGTCTCACGAAGCTTATATCAAGAGCCATCTAGTGTCAGAGGTCACTACAACTTATGGATTTGGCTTGTTTAAAAGTGTACCTACCTAATTTATAAAAGCCGGGATTTTCATATTCTATTTCATAAATTCTGTTATCTCTAGAATCAGGAACGGTAGACAAGAAAATCTAAATTCCATATTGTTTCCTTACATCTCTCTTAGCAGAGAATTATGGTGTTCTCTTACATTATATTCCTGGCTCACCGTTCATGGCACATCTTGCATTCAAGCATAATCTGGTTCCTCCTAGGCCTCGGCCACGACACTGGCGGCGAGCTATTAGCGCATCAGTTGGTGCGTCACACTTACTTATTTCATTAGATGTCTGTCGCGAGCGCGCAATGAATGCGCATTCGCTCGCCGCTGCCGCCACGGCAATGTCATGGTCGGGCCGTGAAGACACTGGGGCTTAGACAAAGTAACATAGCGATAGCGATAGCGAAGCGATAACGAAGTTCGAAAGAAATTCAAGGTATAGGATTGGCGGATTGGTATAAGCTGCGCTAAATCACGTGGTCTTGCCGCAAGTTGATTGGAGCATAAAGACGATAGCGATAGCGATTGTCGTTTCGCCACATAACGATGTTACTTTGTCTAAGCCCCCAGGTATAGATTCTGTAGGAAGCGCCGGCCGACTGTAGTAGCTAGACGAAATCAAAGAGACGTCCAATAGAAGTTGTATTAAACGACAATATAAATGTGTACGTGTTGCTGTTACTTCTCTCTTCGTGTCGTTAACAATGAGTGCCAGTTTTAACGACACTGCATGCAAGCGTTTGTTAAATTGTTTTTATTTTGTTGCAAATTCGATTATTCAGCGAATTGCGGGTCAGTCTTACTGCTATGTTTAAAACGTTTAATAAAAATACCTTTTAATCATCTAAGAAAAGTTAGATCATTGGAGTTCTAAAGGCTGGACCACATCTAGCAGCTCTAAACTGCAATTCCTTATGTTGCTATACTTTTCTGTTGATCAAAATCATCATTTGATAGAGCGATTAGGAGTGCGGTTAAAAGAAATTAAAGCATTACTGATGATGACGTGGAGAATGAATGTTCTTTGTTACAACCAAATAGACCACTTGTTTACTAGGTTAGGCAACGGCACTGCATGGTTCTTATGAACCAATTCAAGTGGTTTCATGATTGTCGATCATTAATTAAGACACATAATCTGTAACAGAAGCCTGTCAATCATCCAAAGACTACAAAAAGGCATATTGCGTACAATACAATATCCAATGCTCCTCGGTTCGTTACCAATACAGAACTACACGAGATACTGAATATAAAGGAGGAGATAAAACGATCGGCTTCAAGCTATACACCCGAATGAAGTGGCTACGGCCTTATCAAATGTGACATACAGCAAACGCCTCAAGCGCCTTGACATCCAGGGTTCAGCATTTCTGACTGACGGGGAATCTTCCGCTGGGGAGCACTTTCAAATTCCAATGGCACATTCAACTAGCCTACTCAAAGTTCTAGGACAAAAACACAAAAAATGACACTACAAAATTTTAATAAAAACAGCCCGCCCATAAAATAGCGCCACCTTAGAGCGATTTTGTTTTTCGTATTTGAATTCATTGGTCTGTTTAGTTTAATTACACAAGCTTTTATTTAACTTGCCATGTTAGTTAGTTTAGTTAGTTAGTGGGGGACAAATCTTGGAAGCAAAATTTGACCGACTTCCCGACTTTGGATGACAATACAATACTAAAATACAGTCAACAAAAAGCTTGTCATAAAAACGATGTTTTTACAAAAAACTTATTTTCTGTCTTTGAAATATATTTAGATCAAATAAAGATTTATTATGAACATAGAAGTAAGACTACCCCGCGCCAACATCGACATGACATAGTATAAGGGTTATTGATGTCTCATTGGAGTTCAGGCGAGACCTGAACACCCGTCTCAATGTATATTTTCAATTTTGTTAAGCTATGTTATATGTATTAAGATTTGATATCAAATATACAATTGGTAACAAAGGCTTGGTTTTCTTTTCACAAGCTTTTAATTGATAGACTTTAAATTTTTGTAATTTTAATTTTAAATAGGTTTACACAAAGGCTGGGAATACTTACACGTCCGATATTTCTCTCCGATAGTCTGATCAGACTTGCTTTTAGTTGGTTAACAACCAATCAAAATTAAGTCTCAAACAAAATCAAGTTTGGATCAGACTATCGATTTTGGAGAAAAAAATCGGACGTGTATTCCCAGCCTAAGTAATCATTTTTCGAAATGGTCGGTCACAGGATGACAGAGCAAGGATTTACTTAAGTACTAGCTAGTATTATATTATCTGTGGTACTAGCTTTCCACCCGCGGCTTCGCCCGCGTGGATTACACGACGTTATCCCGCAGGAATGTTACATTCTCCTGGATACAAAGTAGCCTAAGTCACTTTCCATCCCCCAAGCTATCATTTATAGTATTCTTTGCTATCACCACACCAAAAATCACGTCGATCCGTTTTGACGTCGATCCGATTCACAAACCGTCGGAAACAGGAGCCGTACTCTGAAACGCAAATCCGAAACTTCGGCTTTCCCTGCCCCTTTCACTCGATTCTGTCATGACTGTAGAGTGAGAGGGACGGGTATAACGAAGTTTCGGGTTTTGCGTTTCAGAGTAGGCCCTCAGAATCAGATTCGAATTCTGTGCTTTGTCTTTGTCCATAAGTGATGGAGACAGTGCACACATTCCGCCGACGGGAGCGTTTTCGAGGGTTCGTGAATCCGGGGGCAGCCCTCTGAATCACGACGGAAAATGAATTCGATTCCGATTCTGATGCATAAGATTCCGCTATCTATACCCCGAGTGTAAGTTAGTCAATGTGCAAACGTTACTATCGCGTTTTACTATCGAATTTTAATCTAGATCTTATTTTAATTTTTAGTTTTTTGCATTCACAATGCAATTTTTATTACTGAAAAATGGAAAATGAAGTATTTAGAAAAAATCGACCCGTCTCACAACTAGCTCCGATGGGACTCGAACCCACGACCTTTCGCTTTCCGGGCGACTGCTCTAACCACTGAGTTCACTCCAACCAACGACTCCGTAGCTCAGTGGTTAGAGCAGTCGCCCGGAAAGCGAAAGGTCTTGGGTTTGAGTCCCATCGGAGCTAGTTGTGAGACGGGTCGATTTTTTCTAAATACTTCATTTTCCATACAATCTATCTGTCAAAAATTGCTCAAACGCCATAGTATACATATTCACTAACTTACACTGGGGCCCTCTGTATTGTTTCGGACGGCTGCAGAACGGGTCATGTAGTCGTTAACTCTGTCTATCTTACTAATCCACAAAGTAGGCCTGTTCTCCAGCAATGGAAACTTTAAACCGACTGATGATGACGATGAACTGTCTACACAGTTGGGATTGGTAAATAAAACAAACAATATTTGTGTGAAAGCACCAGTCAATAATTTATTCACTAAAACCCCTTAGTATACAATTTTATTTGATATCGGTGTGGTGTCTACTAGTGCAGTTACAAGTGGGAAGTCGAGCCGCGTCGCGGGGCGAACTATTGTCAGTGTACTGTACAATTTTAACCGCCTCTGTGGTCTAGTAGGTGGTACACTACACACCACCGGTATCAGATCCAGAGGTCCCGGGTTCTATTCCCAGGGAGGGTAAATATTGTATTCGATTTGGTTGGTGGTAGGACTTGTTCCGAGTCCGCCTGGCTAGCTACCACCATCTTTTCTAAATTTGACGCCATGAAAATGATGTTTTGAGCATTATTATGTTCTGGCGGTTAGAGATAAGATAGCCAGTTCCTCAGTGATTGAGGATTCAAGGAGTAGTGCGCTTCCACCTTCAGCCTATCACCACTTAGCCATCAATCTAAGTGCTACATTGATGAGGATAAAAATGGGCAATGTTTTTCTAATTCTTACAAATTATAATAATATCATCCATACTGAGGGAGAATGCAAAACACTGCCCACCATTATGCAGTTTACCCTGTTTATTTCTAACTTGAGTTGAGAATATGAATCGAGAATATTAATACTACTTAAGTAGATGATTTATGTAAGTACAAAAAACCAATTTTTGATCCTTAAATGTAATTAAATATTATTGTTTTGCCGAAGAAATATCATTTAAGTACAGCAAAACAATAGTTTACTTATCTTCTGAGTTTTTTTTTATTTTATAACAATGGGTTTGCTCTTGATACCAATCTTATAGAGCTGACCCAGACGCCTGTGCACTCTAATTTTGGAATCGTTCGGGATGTATGTTTAAGGAATCACCGAAGAGTCACACTTTTGCTGTCCACATAATCAACGAAGTTGAGAAGCGTTTAGTGCAGAATCTGAGAGTAGGAACCAGGTGGGGGTGGCTATCGCCCGCAGTGCGTCTGGATGTTAGGTGGTAATCAGGGGAAGGCGGTATGAGCTCATGTAATTCTTGAGCATACTTTCCAGTTCCAGGCATAAAGTAAACGATACATATTGTATCGTTGGCATTGGTATTCCAATTAATGGCAAAAAATAGATATATGTAATACCAAGTACTAATAGCCCCGCCGACTTAAGCTCGTTATAAGTAACTAAGAATGGTTATCATAATAATTTTACGGAGAAACATGATTCTACACAACACCAATATACATCGACTGAAAATACAAAAACACCGACTTCAAACGAAACATTCACTGGTATCCACTTTAACAATTAAAACGAGTTTTCATGTCCGACCAAGCGATGGCAATATTTACAATAGGCCTTGGAATGTTGAAGTATGGATCTTGGTAAGTATACACACAACTTACGAATAACGATTACGTAATACATGACTTACTTAAATTCCTTATTTCAATCCGTAATGTTTAAACTGTTACACAGTTTAATCTATTTATTTGTTTGTTTTACAAATATCAATGAATAATACTTATTCCAAACGTATCCGATAGTTTAAAACAAATCTTTTATCGTTGTAAGTTAAAAAGATGAATAAAAAAGGTAAATTCTGTAAACAGAATGAGATCAAACAGTGAAAGCGCTACTCAAAGTGAAACACGCGTTACTATGACGAAAGGTATACGTGACATGCTCGAAGCCGTCAAATGAGCTTTTAATACAATTTAGAATCTAAATCCAGAAGTAATACTACCTAAATTTAGTATAAAATAGATTTATTTTTCTAACCTAATACTATACATATTTGATGATCTAAATGTAAATGAGTATTACTGTGTATCAATGTCATTGACTCTAGAAGTCTAGCTAGAGGGACTGCTGGTACAATAGACAACATTGAATTAAAGGTCAAATTTAGTAATGGAAATCTACACGTAACATGACAATTATTATTTTCTTTCTTAACTTTATAAAGTAGATTCAACAATAATTATGATTTTTCCCTAGCACTATACTTACATTTTACATGTGGGTTTTATAAGGTGTTCCTGTTTACGATTCATCATTAGGTACCTACACCTCATCGATTGCCGGTATCATTAATATTGTCGATAATATAATATGACTTTGACTATGTATGACGATGCATAAAAGTCTTGGGTTTGAGGTGAACATTTAACGATTATTTCTAATGATCAAGATTTGAGTCAGTGTCATACATTTAGATATGTAGAATAATGTGAAAAATAATGTGATTGGATTCATAAAAACTATTTCCAACACAATTTCAAACTTATCTACATTTATAGACGATGGTATTTAGGATATCGTTGCTAGGAGCGAACAAGGTATGATAATGCCATTTACACTGTGCGTTTAAAACAAGTAAATTATACAATCTCCAAAATATTTCTCTATTAAGTATTATGAAAACAATGTTATAATTTCACTATCTAATACAAAAATCGTTTACATTATAATTACAAATTAATACTAAATGAAAATGAAGCTTTTCATACCTGTGTCTGGACTTTGGCTTGGCCTTCTTAAATTGGACTATTGACTACCCTCAATAAAAAAAAAAACAAAGTACGGAATATTAACTAATTAGTATATTATAAAAGTATCAGGAATCAGTTTTAACTAAAGATTACTATATATAACCGCAGTTTTATTTGGAATTATAATACATATTGTTCAATTGCTTCGAAGTTCTGCCTCCTTATTTACGAACCGTCGAAAACGGTTCCGACAGCGGACAAAGACAAAGCACAGAATTAGAAAACGATTCCGTTTCCGACGGTTTGTGAATCAGGGGGCTGTTATGGGTACGATAACTACTAGGAATGTGGGCTAATTTGTACTTCAGCCAGAGTACATTACTCGTATGATTACACTTGTTTTTCTATATTAATTCACAAAATAATTATAGTGCCGGCCAATGATGTTTTATATGTAGATACGTTATCTGAACTAAAAAGTGGCGACGAAAAAGTAAGGTAATTGCCCGAAGTTTAATCAGTCATACACAGACCCTTGTCGTGTCAACGCGCTGCAACAATTTTTCGATTACGCCTCAAATAATAAACTTAATGCATTCCTGTGTTTAGAGAAGTTGCAAAAACTATGCCGGATCTTTAAAAGACAAGAAAATTTATTCATTTCATACGTAATTATTGAAATTATAAATTTAAATCAAATTGTAAATAATTAGTGATGACTTTTGCGCTGTTGCCAGTTCGACATGCATGAGCGAGTAAGGTTGTAAAGTTTTGTGAACGCATGAGAGGGACAGAAAACACACACACAGACAGTGCTTGCAATAATTGTTTATCTCTTTTTGAAAGAGGGGTTTGTGTATGTCTCCATTATTTTGGTGAAAAAGAGATAGATATGCGGAAATGCCTGTTGTTAGGAAGAGGTAAATATATTTTGACAACTTGTGCTTGTTTTTGGTTTCTTTTAACGTGTAGTACGAAATTCGCCATTTTAAAATGCAATTTATTCGAGTGTAACGTGTCTATTAATAAAACGTCATTGGTGCCGGCTACATTTATATCCTGTTATTTTAGGAATTCCTTTAATAATTTTTTAAATCAATCATTCATTAGGTAGTTACTCAAATTCTTTCCTCTAATCGGATTTATCTAGATAAAGACGAGTGACAGGAGTCGGTAAGCGTGAGGTTTGAGTCTTTTTCGTAAAACAAATAATACTTGACCCATTATAATAGAATATCTGTACATTATGTTTTCTTAGGTTTGATCGAATAAAGTGCGTAGAACGAGTTTTTCACTTCCTTTCCAACGTAAGCGCGTTAGACTTTTGTATCACTATCACGAAGTACCTACTGTTAATGGTGCTTTGATAATGGTGGCCTAAAGCTGCACAGCCTGTAGGTGCAAAGAAACTGCAGAGCCTTCAACGACACTGGTTGCATGAACACTAAGATAAAGATAAATATACACGTGCAGCAAAGAGGCTGCGAAAGCGACACTTAGACTGAAACACCTAAGGACTCTAAGGTCAAAAAAGTAAGACACATAAAGGGCCTACTGGAGGAATGGTTGGATTGGACACATCCCTTGTGGAGGCGGAGTGTGATAAGGTCAAACCATCCTTCATCTTTGATAAGAAATACAAGACACAACTGGATGACGCAGAGAGTTCTCAGACACAACACAGAGCCCTTCTGATTCTGATATACACCGATGGCTCCTAGACCTCAAAGGGAGCAGGGACAGGTGTGTTCTCAGAAGACTTAAACATACAAATTGCGCTGCCACTAAGTTCATACAACATTATCTTTCAGGCAGAGTGTATGGGCATTTTGCTGGCAGCTCAAGCAGTCGTAACCAGGGAAGTAACTAGCTATGACATACTTATACCACTTATACTCTCCGACAGTAGAAATCAGTACTTCAGGCTTCTATGATAGTCGTAGTGCTTGGAGCCTTTTACAGGAGTGTCACCAACATCAGTAAATATTAATGGTGGGTACACTTAATAATATCACTATCCAATGGATCAAAGGCCACAGTCGATCACGTGGAAACGACCAGGCAGATGAGCTGGCAAGGAGGGGATCGGACAGGGTGATATTAGGCCTCGTACCGGTGCACCCATTCCGGCGAGCTAGTTTTCTGGCAAGATCCGTGAACACACTGCCCTTACGCACCAACATGAATGGAGCTCACTCGAAACATCCAAACGAGCGAAAACGGCACTACCGCGCCTGGACGCCTGTTTGTCCAGGGCTCTCATTAAACTAAATAGATCACAGTTACGCTTTGTGACGGGTGCTATAAAAGGATATGGTAATTTTAAGAAACACCTTTTTAACTTAGGTATCTGACAGCTCCCTATGCAGGTGTTGTGTGAGGGCCGAAGAGACAGCTGCTCATGTCCTGGTTGAGTGACGGAGTGGCCCCCTACCGCACGAGGTACCTCGGCTCACCGGGAAGCGTCCACGAAGTGGTCTCCGAAGTGGGCGCTGGTTCTTTCCTTATGCTGACCATACACCATCCTGCCTATCGTCCAATCGGCATGACGCTGCAGGTCTGATCAAATCTTCAGTTCGTCCATATACACCATAATTGATAACTGTCATGCCAATCCACGCCCACCCACAATCAGGTCTATTGATCCAATCGGCAGCGTCATGCCAATTGCACGATAGGCAGGGTGGTGTATGGCCACAATTACAGAGCTGGGAGGGCTGGAGTAGTCCAGCTGCACACCCTCTTTACGCAAAATAGGCGCAATAAGTCGTCAAGTTGCGGTCGAATGAAGAAGAAGAAGAAGAATGGTGCTTCAAATGAGCGAAATGTCTTCAATAAATTTCTAACCTAAGGTTTAACATATTAAACTTCAAACTTGGTTGCAGAACTTTTAAGCTGGATTTACATCTATCCCGTACGGGCCAACCGCCCATGGGAGATAGTTTATAGTTGCGCCGGACCAATCCGCGTGGCAGTGAAACGATCTTCTAGCATCTCACGGATGCTTCCATTCCGGCAGCGGGCCGTACGGGCCATGACCTGCCGTTGACTGTACATAGCGTATTCCGCTAGATCGTAGGATGGTTGATAGACATGGACCGTAGGCCAGCGATTTCGTGCAAAATTGGGTTTCTGCTACCACGAATGAGTAAGTAAAAAACTCGGACTACGCACTTTAAACCTTCGATCAAATCATGTTCGACCTGTACTCGCAGACGTAGGTATCGGTGACGTCACAGGGGGGAGCGCGTTGGAGGGGCGGGAGGGGTAGGGTGGCTCACTCCTTGAGTTTGTGCCAGTCGGCGATCTGCCGGCGCGGCGCCGCCTGCACCTCGCGCCAGTGGTGGCGCGCGCTGCCCGCGCCCTCCGCGCCCAGCTCCAGCCGACCGATCACCTGGAACCACGCATACAATTATTAAAATCTATCTCTATCAAAATTCAAAAAAATTCAAAATTCAATATCGTTTATTCAATTTAGGTTTGTTTAACAACACTTATGAACGTCAATGAAGCTACGCCATCGGTTCGCAAATCCTACGGCAGGAGACCTTGTAGCGAGAAGAACCGGCAAGAAACTCGCCAAGGGCTATTTTTTTATTATACTCTTTATTGCACATTAAAAATACATTGAACACAAATATAATTGTAACATGTGAGCAAAGGTGGACTTATCTCTAAAAGAGATCTCTTCCAGTCAACCCAGAACGAGTAAGAGATAGGATAAATAAGCAGGGGAAGTAAAGTGCAGAACAATCTATAAAAATAAATACAAGACATACTTACACTTAAAATATAAATAAATACCTAACACAAATATATTATACATATATTTTGAAATAAATATAAAATACATATTTAAATACATATACAATACATAAATTATAATATATTATATAATATGAGGGGTGCGTAATTACAATTTAAGATGATTCAGTGGGACAATTGTGCAAGAAAGTGCGCTTTGAGTTTCTTTTTAAAAGACAGGACATTCCGACTATCCTGGATGTCCAGAGGAAGTCTGTTCCAGAGCTGAGCAGCTCTTACAGTAAAAGAATTGAGAAGGAAGTTGGTGTTGCTTTTAGGCAGCTCAAGCATCTTAGTGACACATGGCCGCCTAGAGCGAGAAGGAGGAGGAAGCAACTGGAAACGGGAAACAAGGTATTCGGGAGAGTTCGGGTTTTTGAGGATTTTGAATAGAGTGGAAAGGATGTGCATATCACGGCGAAGTCGAATGGGGAGCCATTCTAGTTGAGAACGGTAAGCGGATACGTGGTCATACTTGCGTAGGCCAAATATAAACCTAATTGCAAGATTTTGTAGGCGTTCCAACTTGTTCAGCTGTTCTTCAGTCACATCCAGATAGCAAACATCGGCGTAGTCGAGAAGCGGGAGAAGGAGAGATTGCGCCAGCATAATTTTAGTTTTGAAGGGAAGGAAATACTGGAGTCGCCTGAGAGAGTGAGAGGCATAATGGATCCGTTTACTGACCTCACTGATCTGCGGAGACCAGGACAAGTTACCATCTATAATGACACCAAGGTTCTTTACTTTATCGGTATAAGGTATTGAGACATTATCAAAGACAAGCGGAGGAACAGATTCGCGGTCTAGTTTACTCCTGAGTCGGCTGCTACCCACAATCATGGCTTGACTTTTGCTCGGGTTCACCATTAGACCAAATGAAGTCGCCCAGTTGTAGATGGAAGCCAAATCCTGGTTTAAAGAGTTAATAGCTTCCGAAACCTCAGCAATTGAGAAGTGCCTGTAAATCTGAAGGTCATCAGCATAAAGGTGGAAAGGGGAAGAGATAGCATGGGAAATACTGTTTATGAAGATAGAGAACAGTAAGGGAGAGAGAACCCCGCCTTGAGGTACACCAGCTGAAATAAGCGACCAATCTGAATGAGAATCATTGTGAATCACACACTGGTAGCGATGGAGAAGATAGGATTCAAACCAATTGATGACAGGGGCTTAGACGTTAATAGAGCGAAGAGTACCAAGCAGAAGGTCGAAGTCAACACAGTTAAATGCACTACTGAAATCCAGCAAGACCATCGCCGTGAGCCTGGTATTATCCATGGCGCCGCGAATGTCCTCCGTGATGTTCAGCAGCGCACTAACTGTGCTGTGGGAAGGGCGGAAACCGGATTGCTGAGGACATAGCAGGGCATTAGACGAAAGAAAGGAGTATAATTGGTTGTGGACGATGGATTCCAGGACTTTGGAGAGGATAGGGAGGATTGAAATAGGACGGTACTGAGTTGGAGATGTTGGGTTGTGAATTTTGGGTAAAGGTATAACATGGGCTTTCTTCCAGGATGAAGGAAAAACATTGTGTTGCAGCGAGAAATTTACAATGTGTGTGATGACTGGCACAATGTCCTCCAAGACTGGAAGAATCATCTCCAGACTAAGTCCATCACTACCAATGGCTTTTGTGGAAATGGTTTTGATATACTTCGCAACGTCCTCTTCAGAAACTTCACTAAAGAAGAAAGATGTAGGGACTGAAGGGACAAGATTTGTCAGAGATAGGAGAGTAGTAGACTTAGAAGCTGTATCTAACGAAAGAGGGGGTGTAGAGAAGTGTTTGTTCAGAGTGTTAAGGTCTAAAGCACTAGGACTAGAGTCCGCAGCCTTACCCACACCGAGAGACCTTAAAAAGCCCCAGACATTTTTCTGATCCAAACTTGCTATTTGTGAGTGGATAAATTTACGTTTGGCATCTCGACACATCCTGTTGCTGAGGTTTCGCAGCTTTTTATAGGCAGAAATGTTATCCACAGTAGGCGCACTTTTTTGTCGACCTTTGGCCTTTTTTCTCCCTGTTTTAACTTATACAGAGTCGTCAAATTTGAAAAATGACCTTCACATAATAGTAAGGTTACTTTCCATCACAATACAGAATACCGCTTAAATTAAGTACAATTTTGCTTATTACCTAAAATAGTAAACAATTTTCAACTAAACAAGGAATCAAATAGTTTAATGGACACACTAATCTTAATCGTATTCAAATTATATTATAGGATTAATGAAAAGGAAACTGCAAGCTGCGCTGTATATTCAAATTTATAAGTATTAACAAATAAAAGGATTTTTTGAATAAATAAAACAGTTATTAGAAAAATTGCTGTAACTGTAAGACACGGATACCAAATTTACTATGAGACACACCAGCTCGCTCATAAATCTATATATCTATATAAACCATATCCCGAACACCTTTAACACAAGTAGACATGAGCAGACCCACCCCACTGGCAGCTCTATCTAGTTCTCAACTATCGCTATTAAATTTACGCTTTCCGTGGCAGCCTTTAAGTGAGGCAGCACCTTTTTAAGATAAGTTATGAATGCAATGTTAGCAAGTAAGGTGTATGTACTAGTTGGTTGCCCAAATAAATAAAATAAATAAAAATAAATAAATCTGGTCAAGGTCGCGGGAAGCCGCTGGATGCGGGCAGCGCAGGACCGATCGTTGTGGAGATCCTTGGGGGAGGCCTATGCCCAGCAGTGGGCGTCGTACCGCTGAAATGATGATGATAGGTAGTTAGGTAGTGATTATACCATCAAAGTTGTATGGTACTAAATCGCAACCTAAAGCCAACACTTCACAATAATATCACTAACGATGGATTCCCTTTCTGTAACATATCTTCGTTCCAGTTAAATACGCCATGGTTGGTAAGGTAGGGAGAAATAAGGTGATTCCAATAGTACCTACCTTATGTTAAATTGACGTTGGCACAACTCGTTAATTGAAAGAGAACTGGAGGAATCGAAGAATTAGCCACTAGATGGATAGAGGAAGTATTGCCACCAACCGACCATTTCCAGGTGAAAGAATAATACACGTAATCAGAGATGCGATGGTTTGGGGCCGGTGAAGAGGCAGAAAATTCGCGCTAGCTGCAGGGCACTCAACGTACGCTGCGTCAGGCATGATCACGACGCGTGGTCGCGCGCGCGTAGTAAATAGTAGGTAGCGCGCGGCGTACGACCTAGCGGTGCTCTTGTAGTTTGCTGAATTTACTACGCGTCGTGATCACGCGTGACGCAGCGTACGTCTTTAGGGAAAGAGAGAGGCTAGTCGAATGGTGGTGCTCACCTCGTTCTTGGTGACGCGGTCCCAGTCGAGCACGAGCAGCTCCAGCGCGACGTGGTCGAGCGTGGCGTTGGGCGCGGCGGGCACTTCAAACACAAACGACTCGTTGAACACGGGGTTCAATGTTCGCTTCTTCACGTGAGTCTTCTTCTTGGCGATGCGCTGCCCGTTGTACAGGAGATACATCTTGACGTAGCTGGAAAATAGGAATGAGATTTTGTGAGTATCATGAAGAATAAAACTGAAAGTCATAGTCCAGCTTAATAGTGACTGTTTACTTTTATTTTATGATTTCAAACCCGGCAGATGCAGAACTAGTAGGGACGAATGACTAAACTTCTTATTGGTATTGCTAAATATTGCCCAATATATCATGAGTTGTTATCGCAATATTGAAGTAATGTTGATGTCAAAACGGAACTATACACTGCGTGTAGCGCCATTCACTTTATGGGGACTCTGATATTGCTCTGACAGCTCATACGAAGACATGCCCCCTGATTCACGAACCGTCGGAAACGCTCCCGACAGCGGAATGTATGCACTGTCTCTGTCACTCACTATAGAATAGACAAAGACAAAGCGCAGAATTCGAATCCGATTCCGTTTCCGACGGTTCGTGAATCAGGGGGCTGGTCTTGCGATATCCAGACTAATCCAAAGTAGATGTTCTCGCACCGAGCAGATGCAACATGCAAGAGCTGTGTTGGTAATGACCAATAATTACCAATAAGGTAATATTCTCTGACAATGAGAACAACACTCACGGGTCGGCGAGGCCGGTGACGTCCATCTTGGGCAGGTTGCGCGCCTTGAGCAGCACCACCGTGAGGCGCGCCGCCGCCGGCTGCCAGCACAGCGATACCAGCACCTCGCCGCGACCCACGCTGCGCATCTGCACGCAACACAACTGTTTAAGGCGATACTCGAAAAAATTATGCTGAAGCGAGATAGCAATGAGAAAACGACGCGCGCGGGAGCGAGACCGATTTTGCAGATTAGGTAAAAAAAACACAAAATCACTTCGTATTAAAAAACTACAGCGATTTTTAAAAAAATGCTTCTATAATACGATCCTATATATTATTGGTGTCCACTAATTAAACCAATTTCCAATAGTGTAAGTAACCCCATTTAAGAATAATCTTGAATTTTTCGTATTTTTTAAGAGGTCTTTTCGAAAAGAAAAAGTGTCGAGGCAAAATCATAAAATCGTGTTTTTGAAACTATACGAATCTAGATAAAGGTATGAGGAAATATATATCTTATTACCAGATTTGTAACAACTGTAACCGTCCTATAGTTTTAAATCAAAAAGTCCATACTTTTTCCGAGTAGCGCCTTAAAATCTTGGATTGGACGCTGGACTTGACGTTATACTTATCGTTCCTACGTATATTGGACGTGATACTTATCGTTCCTACGTATAACAAAATGCATACTTTGGGCTTAAAAGATGTTACTTCATTAGTCCTCAATGTTTTGGAGCAATGTCTACTCTCACATTTAGCGTCTAAACAGCCCTCAGGTACTAAAACCCTTAGCTGCTTTCGATGAAATTGGTTTATCTACCTTTAGGCTTCTTGGCTGTATCTCCCTGCAGAGGGCCATGGCCTCCCCGCTCTGCAGCTGCAGCGTAGACAGCGGCGACACTACCTCGCCGATTATCTCGTCACGAGAATATCTGTAGAAAGATAAAGTTTGTCTCTGATTAGCCTATCTAGATTATGAGGTATGCTATGATTATCACTAGTGTGGGATATAAAAAATTGCCCTAACTTACTTTATTTGAGCATATTTTTTGTACGCAAATTTTGCAATGAACATAGGTCAGAACTGGATGACAATGCAATATTACGGTGTCATTGAGCTGATCTGATGATGGAGCCGGAAGAACGCCACAGAAACTATGGAGTTTCTGTGGCGTTCTTCCGGGACGGGGATGAAACCGTGCTACCCCATCGTGTTTGGGCTCGTTAGAATTGTCTTGACACGTACTCTGACGGGAGACGAGGTTCAGGGTCTAATGATGAAGCCGAAAGGTCATGCCATAGGAACTCAATATTGCAACCATGCAACCCCATCGAGTTTGAGCTTGTTTGAATCGTCTTGACAAGTGCTCTATCTATACAAATAAATAAAATTGGAGTGTCTGTTTGTAACATTAAGATAACCGCTTTTTACTACATGCATATGATTATATATACGGTACACATACCAAAATGTCATTTTTTAAAATTTTTGTCTGTCTGTCTGTTTGTCTGTCTGTCTGTCTGTCTGTTTGTTCCGGCTAATCTCTGAAATGGCTGGACCGATTTTGACGGGACTTTCACTGGCAGGTAGCTAATGTAATAAGGAGTAACTTAGGCTACTTTTTATCCCGGAAAAATATCACATTCCCTCGGGATAGCGTCGTGTTGTTTATTATCAATGCGAAAGTTTTTGGGTATGGATGTATGGATGTTGGTTACTTTTTCACGCAAAAACTACTGAAAGGATCTGGGTCTGTAATAACACATAGGGTACTTTCTATCCCGATATTCCCACGGGAACGGGAACCACGCGGGTGAAACCGCGGGCGGCCGCTAATTAGAAAATATTTCTAGTCTGTCAGAAAAACGTGGTTTTTAATATAATGTAGCGTCCGCTATGACCACAGTAATATGCTGCAACTTTGTTTGTAACGTCCAGATGTTACAAATTAAATATCATATAAGTACTTTGTCATTTTAACAGTTTCAGTAAATAAAATATCAGTTTGCAAGTTCCGTGCCAGGTACGATTAGATTAGGTTATTATTATTTTTATACTCTACCTGTCAAAGCTGAGTACGACGAAGTGCAGCGTGATGCCGGCAAGCTGGTGCGGCGCGATGCCGTAGAACGTGAAGTCCTCATCGTAAACCGGGCAGCGGGTCTTGCGCACCACCCTGCAAGTTCAGAGTAGTGACCAGTCAGTTTGGAAAATATCTTTCACATTGTAACCAACATCTGCGTACCACTATTCAGTTTGGTGTAAGTTTGTCAAATCTCTATGACAATTATCCATTTTAGCTGAAACCAGTAATGGATATACACAAATTGTCAACACCATTAAGCCCGATAGGAAATCTTGTTATGAACCTTTGACCTCTGTTTAATGCACCAAATGGATTCCCAATGGAAGTGCCCCGAGTCATAACCATGGCATACTTTTCTTTAATCTCTTGAAAGCTCTGGTCAATGTAATGTCTCCCGTAAAGATGGAACATGTTATAGTTCATTTCACGAGAAAATATAAACTGTTACGTCCTTTGATCTAATAGGATGGTAGACTTTCATACTGACTTGGTCTTCACATTGTGCTGCTTCTTGGACAACACCTGCAGCTTCATGTAGGGATTGGGCCCGGCCGGCTCCCGCCCCGGCAGCCTCTGGCTCGATACCACTGACACCACCAGAGCATTTTGCTAGACTGGAACACGGCACTGACCTGGTTTTCACCTTGTGCTGCTTCTCGTACAACACCTGCAGCTTCATGTAGAGATTAGGTCTAGCCGGCTCCCGCCCCGGCAGCCTCTGGCTCGACACCACTGACACCACCAGAGCATTTTGCAGGTGTGGAACAAAGCACTGACCTGGTTTTCACCTTGTGCTGCTTCTCGGGCAGCAGCTGCAGTTTGACGTACGGGGTGAACCCGGCCGACTCGCACCCTGGCAGCCCCTGGCACGACACCACTGCACCACCAGAGCATTTTGCCAGTAGGGAACATGGTACTGACCTGGTTTTCACCTTGTGCTGCTTCCCGGGCAGCTGCAGTTTGACGAACGGGTCGGATCCGGTCGGCTTTCGGCCTGGCAGCCTCTGGCTCGACACCACTGACATCACCAGAGCATTTTGCAGGTGTGGAACATGGCACTGACCTGGTTTTCACCTTGTGCTGCTTCTCGGGCAGCAGCTGCAGTTTGACGTACGGATTGAACCCGGCCGGCTCGCGCCCTGGCAGCCCCTGGCACGACACCATGCACTGCACCACCAGAGCATTTTGCCAGTAGGGAACATGGTACTGACCTGGTTTTCACCTTGTGCTGCTTCCCGGGCAGCTGCAGTTTTACGTACGGGTCGGGCTCGGCCGGCTCGCGCCCCGGCTGCCTCTGGCTTGACACCACTGACACCACCAGAGCATTTTGCTAGTAGGGAACATGGTACTGACCTAATTTTCACCTTGTGCTGCTTCTCGGGCAGGATTGGGCCTGGCACATGGCACTGACCTGGTTTTTACCTTGTGCAGCTTCTCGGGCAGCAGCTGTAGTTTAAGGTACGGGTCGGGCCCGGCCGGCTCCCTCCCCGGCAGCCTTTGGCTTGCTTGACACCACCAGAGCATTTTGCTAGTAGGGACTACGGTACTGACCCGGTTTTCACCTTGTGCTGATTCTCGGACAACACCTGCAGCTTCATGTAGGGATTGGACCCGGCCGGCTTACGCCTCGGCAGCGTCTGGCTCAACACCACTTCACCACTAGAGTATTTTGCTAGTAGGGAACATAGTACTGACCTGGTTTTCACCTTGTGCTGATTCTCGGACAACACCTGCAGCTTCATGTAGGGATTGGGCCCGGCCGGCTCGCGCCCCGGCAGCCTCTAGCTCTACACCACTGCACCACCAGAGCATTTTGCTATTAGGGAACATGGTACTGACCTGGTTTTCACCTTGTGCTGCTTCTCGGGCAGCAGCTGCAGTTTGACGTACGGGTCGGGCCCGGCCGGCTCGCGCCCCGGCAGCCCCTGGCATGATACCACTGACACCACCAAGGCATTCTTCTCGTTTTCATACCTGCCGGCAAGATATTTTTTTATAATCTGTCCCTAACCAAAACGAGCACTGGTCCAAGGAATCTACGACTGTGTGATCTCTAACATCTACATTGTTAAAATTCTATGAAATATTTATGACAACTGTTGCAGTAGTGACAGGTCACTAGATAATGATAAAGAATTTTATTATATTATTATTATGAAAATTTAACGAAACTAAAGCCTGAAACGAGTTTGAAACGTAAATCTACCAAAACCATACATACAGTGCCACAATCTTTTCTGTTCCGGTGGCCAAAATGTGAAACTAACGTGTTTTTTTTAATGTCATATTGCTGTCAAGTTGATGTCCAATCATAGCGCTGCTGGTGGCCGAAATTCTTAGAATTCAGGGCCGGTTAAATTGCTATAAAAAAAAGAAAAACGTACGTAGCGCCGCTGTCACCGGAACAGAAAAGGTTGTGGCACTGTACATAAGTTAGTACCACAGAACACGGTTTTTTTTTAATCTGTGGTTAGTACGTACTCTCGAGAAACATAACTCTCCTTCTGAAGCAGCAGGGTAAAAATGACTTCAAACTCTTGGGTCTACTCATCAAAGAAAAAATAGGCATTTAATAAGGCTCTAACCAAGAAACACTAATACACGTTCTTATATGAACCTAGTCTGATTAACAAAGTATCCTTATTAATACCGGAAACGAATTTGACGACTCTAATTTGTGGATCATGGATTATATTACGTTTGAATAACTTATACACTAGCATTATACTAGATACTTACTTTAGTATCTAGTATAATGCTATGATACTGAATTTATAAACAGGATATAAGCAGGTGTCTATGCACGTCACGGGCTTGTTTTAAAGGGAATGATAATTATGTATACCAATATTTAGATAAACTACATACAACATAACCTACAGTCTTAAATTCTTCGACATTGGTTTCAAACATAGGTTGAGTTGATGAGATGATAACGAAATAACCCATTTTAGTAGGCCCGGATTCATCAACAGTCGGTTACCTTAACCGTTGGTTTGTTGGTTGGTTAACCAACGCACGTGATTGGTGTTCGTATGGGTTGACCGACGGTTAACCAACGGTTACCGTAACCGACAGTTGGTAAACCCGGGCCTTTGATAGTTACAATCTTTTCTGTTTCAAAATGCCTAAATAGATTTGCTGTTACTTGACAGATAGGCCATACAAAACGGTCAAGTAAACTGGAAAGTATCTCCTAATCGGACATTGTGAATCAGGCACTTCATGTTATGAATATAGCGATATACATATCAGTTTATCCGGTTCAAGTGATTAAACACCCGATAAGAAATTGTGAAATCTAATCGATAGTTTTATGAAATCACGTTATTATAATTTTAAGAATTAAAGCCGCTAACAACAGTAACAAACGAACAACCTGTCAGATTATTTTACTGAGCAAAATTATGAGTACGTGTATTGTAGCATTTCGTCTAGAACTTACGATTCGACGACGAAGCGACTAGGTCTTCTTATCATATTTTAAGTTTGATTTTAGGAATATATATTTGGGACAATAATACTAACAGTAGATATTGTAAATGTGACCCGATGACGTCATGTAGGTATAGTTATTTGATTACTGGAGGTGCGTTTATTTTAGTCTGCCTGGCAAGTCATTAACTTCTGCTTGAATCTTAAATTACATGATTCCTATCGCAATATACGTAGAGGTAATTGACTTTAATTAACTCACTAATTACTAACTGTAATTTACTTTACAACAATTAATTTAATTATTAGGTATATTAATAAGTAATTAGAACGCCGTTAAATTGAATTTGAACGGAGCCCAGACCCTAGATATGTTAGGATCATAAATGCTGTGCTATGTTTGATGGACACTAAAGCACAGACTAAAGGCTGTTTTATGTCAACGCGACGGACAGTAAAACTTGACATTGGTGGTATAACCTTCACCATGCTGCCCTTGCTTTTATCCGTAAATCAAAGACATTATCTTAAGTAGGAAGTTAAGATAGAGGAACAAACTAAAGCTAAGAATTAGTACCTAAGTATAAAAGCAACGTTATCCTTGACTTTCTTGCAGGAAACTGTTGATTTAGTAACAACAAAATGTTATATTTAAATTAATTGTAACGATAATAATTCTTAATGCTATTATGACAAAGTGTGTTACTAAACCAACTTTAAATAAGACCTTATTCATAAAGGGTGAATTCGGAGCGGTTTCAAGTGCGATTTTGGTTACACTGTTAACATAACGTCTACAAACGTAGAGAACAATGCATCACTTGCATGCAATGCATTCATGCATTACTCGCGCTTTATTCTGGACAAGTTTTTAGTACTATAAAACAAAATAGATTAATCTATATCTATACTAATATTATAAAGAGAAAAGATTTGATTGTTAGTTTGTTTGTTTGCATCGAATAGGCTCCGAAACTACTGAACCGATTTAGAAAATTCTTTCACCATTAGAAAGCTACAATTTTCCGGAGTGACATAGGCTATATTTTATCCCGATATTCCCACGGAAACGGGTACCACCACTACCACGGATACTTACTAGTGTCTTTATGAAAATGTTGTAGCTCCTGTACTACGATTTTGTGCTACGGTGCTACAATTTCTCGTAGCTGTCTCAGTTTTATATTTCTTTCATAAATGTGCTGTATTTATGTAGGTATGTATTTGTATTTGTGATCAATAAGAACCAAAATATTAACATTGGATAATTTATTACAATTTTATTGTTTAAGCTACGATGAAGCCAAAGTTTATTACGAAATTATTTTGACGTCATGTAAACCTAGAAAAAAACGCAAAGTTGTTATTTCACAACCTACGTAATCATATTAGTCCTAAAATAAACAGGCGAACCACACGTGACATGTCATTGTTGACGGGTCGCGCATTTACCAAGTACACAGGATCGCAATCACGCCAGGTAGATCGCGGAGGCGTATTGATTTTATATAGACGGCTTCCCCGTCTCGCAGCGGTATTGATACCACGTGACTCACGGGACTTGCTGAGTGCCGAGTTTCACCTCTAGATATTAAAAAGGTGAGAAAGCAATCTAAACTTCTTTATATTGAAAGTGTCCTAAAACGAACTTCGATAAATCTATTGTATTCATTGTTACAAATAAACTTTTAAATAACTTTGACGACCGATTTGGCGCAGGGGTAGGATGCCTGCCTTCTGCGCCAGAGGTCTTGGGTTCGATTCCCGAACAAGACAAATATTTGTGTGCATGAACATGTCTATTTGTCTTGGTCTGGGTGTTTTCTATGTATATTAAGTATGTATTTACAAACAAAAAGTATTTAAGTATATATTTATCCGTTATCAAGTTTTCCATGATACAGTTTCTTAATGAAATTAAAATGGGCTTAGATAATTGGTGTGTATTGGTGTGAACTTTCTAGGGAACAGCAATTAAAGTCATTTAAAAAGTAGGTAATTGTACGTCTATTATGCTAAGATTATGGGTAGGTATGTACTAAAGAAAGTTAGAAAAGCATAAAAAATGTATTTCGCAAAGTGCGTGTACTGTATGGGTTAAAATACTTACTTACCTAAAAATTGTCTAATTAAACGCTTTAATTAATGTAAAACTCAAACATACTCGTGTATGTGCACGCATTCCCATCACTATAAAAAAGGTGGATACTACACTAAGTAATTGTTCGGTAATTAACAAAAACTGCGTCCTCACTTGACCTTAAACGGATTAATTAATTTGGATAATTAGATTGCCAGTCGTTATAACGCTAGTGTCACGTACTTTGATATTATTATATTTGTATACTTATAACGGCTACAATCGATTTCAATTAATTGCTACCTTGTTCAGAGTAAAGGACGAGTATTTTAAGTGCCTACTGAAGATCTGAAAGCGAGTTGTGACGTAACGTCTGGCCGTCTCGTTCGGTACAGGACAGGAAATAAAACGGAATAAACGCGAGACGGCCAGACTTTCAGATCTCGAATAGGCAGTCAAAATACTCGTTCTTTACTCTGCCTTGGCAAAGCAAAGATTTTATTTAGTTGATACCCAAATACAGAAATCGCGTTGTATTTAGTTGCAAAAAACAGTTATGTAACGCATCACGTTTTTATTATTACACATTTAATGTCACAGCTTTCAAGATTGTCAGCTTATTAGAGCAATTTCGTGGGTTCGTCACGTGATGATCCGATCGAAATAGTATTACGTGAGAAAATTTAAGAAGTGATTATTTGTTAGTTAGTGTTTTTCCTAATGATCACATGTAGCCTCGGGGCTACGATGCTGAAAATCATAGTTTCAAACAGCCTACCTACACTAAAAAACCTACCTACCTACCTACTACATTTAAAAAAATTTACGAAGGAACCATAACTACAGCTTATCTAACGAGAATCTTACCGCAGCTTGAAGTGCAGATCGCCAAGTTTTCCATCATTGGTCTCGTTCTCAACAGGTTTGGTCTTCTCGGTGGCGTTCGCGTCGGCTAACTCCTTGCTCAGCGGTGCAGGGTCAGAGGGCGCGGTGGGCGTGTGAGGGCTGTTGCCTCCTCCAGGCGACTGGTGGGGCATATAAACATTATTTTACTAATCTAATTTTAAAAACTCATTAAGGCGCTACTCGAAAAAGTATGGACTCTTTGATATAAAACTATAGGAAGGTTAGAGTTGTTATAAATCTGGTAATAAGATATATATTTCTTCATGGCTTTATCTAGAATCGTATAGTTTCAGAAACACGATTTTATGATTTTGGTTCGACACTTTTGTTATTTTCGAAAATACCTCTAAAAAATAAGAAATATGAAGATTAATCTTAAATGGGGATACATCTACTATTGAAAATTGGTTTAATTAGTGGACACCAATAATATTTAGGATCGTATAGAAGCATTTTTTCAAAATCGCTATAGTTTTTGAATACGAAGTGATTTTGTGTTTTTTTTGCGTAATCGGCAAAATCGGTCTCGCTCTCGCGCGCGTCGTTTTCTCATTGCTATCTCGCTTTATCATAATTTTTCCGAGTATCGCCTTAACAGATCTTTCAGCTACAGTGCATACTGTCTAGATTCTAGTAAAGATGCACGCAGTCATGTGCATCTGTTACCATTACCCTTTACTATTAACTTATTAAATATCCTGGATCTTTCCTTTCAACCTTTAGTATTAACATCGACTCCGTTTTAGTGCGTTACGTAGTGCAAAATGGAAAGCAAATGAAGACATCATTTTCCAATAATATAAAACTACAGCCGAAGAGAAATAGAACTAAGCTCTGAATGACGACTCTTTAAACACAAAATGACTGATACAATCAGCTAAGCGTTATGCATTTAGGGAGAAGCTCAATGCAGTTCTCTGATATAATAATGGCTGAGATTACATTGCAAAATAGACATGTTAGTATATTTAAAATCAAGCGGCGGCGCGGCGGAGGAAAATGCTGTTTATTTTTAATATGACTCCAGATTTAACTTATGCACATTTACTTATTCACATCCTGCTTGTGATCCTGAATCTACCTAAGCAGACAAGTAACTAAGGTTGTATGTATGTATTTCGCGAAGTTTTACTGTCTGTCGGTTCACTTACAGGAAGTCAACATGCTATGAGCAGCTCATAAAGTTTATGCATTGCATAGATAAAAGTGTAGATAAGCGGGAACTGGGACCTTACCATCAGCTTTAAGAGCAACATCAAAGTAACATTCTAAACGAGATGGCGGTATACGCAACGTGCATAGCCCTGTCTTTTAATTAACATTTCTTTAATATTGCAACAAGGGCTGTATCTCATTGGGACTTCAGTAACATTTACTTGACTTTACTTGGCGTCGCAACCAAGTATACTAGTTGACTATAGCAACCACGTTAGGTAGGGCTAGGAATGTTGTCATACAATTCGACACGTTTTAATTGGCTTCCATTGCTGGCATCACCGCCGTGGCGTCCAAATGAGATAGAGCCGTAATAGCTGATGAGAAGGGCCTTGGACTGACCTGAAGCGAAGACAAGCGTGCTGCCTCCGAGAGGTCGAGGCTGAGAAATACCGTGTCGGCCTTCAGCCCCGACTGGGAGACATAAGACAAGAAGACACGTCATCAATATTGGTTATAGTTTTAGCAGCACATTTAAGGCATAAAGTTTACCTGAACCCTCGCTTCCACCTTTAAAATTTGCGCCAGCAAAAGCATTAGCGAGGCAACATTGAGAAGCTTTGAGCAGATTTTTAGTCGCCCAACAAGAACATATAAGAAGCTTTGCTCACAATTTGAGTTCCCCATCAATAACACTTAGGCTCAATTTCACCAAACTTTTATTTCAAGAATTGCGCTTACTCTCGGATACTAATGTCAAAACCTAGTTTGACAATACCTAGTATCCGAGAGTAAGCGTTATTCTTGGAATAAAAGTTTGGTGAAATCCAGCCTTAGTAATATAAAAGCTGGCGTTACAAAATACCTGTTATAAAGCAGGGAACTAATTGTTGAAGAAATGCGGTTGTAGTCTTCCTAGTTAATTCTTAAAAACTATTTTTTTTTATTTACTGTAATGGAAACACCAACACATGCAGAAGATCTTGTGATGGTTATTTAGTTCTTCCTCTGCTCTTGAAAACTTGGCTGTTCTCTTATTATACTTACTGCAAGTGCACACGACCAACACAAATAAGAAGAAGACTCTCTACTGCTTGTCTATTTGCAAGCATTGACTTGCTAGCTCCAAGAGTTTGATAGAACATGTGCCGACTTCCACTTTGAATTGATTTACCTACCGGATTCTGTGACTGCAGCTGCGGCTGCGGTGGTGAGGTAGCCGATGGTGGCGCGGGTGCGGTCGGCGACGGTGACTTGCGTAGGTAGTGCGTTGCTGATCCAGGTGACCGTACGGCGGTGGCGCGACGCGGCGGTTGGAACACCAAGGCCTTGTCTGGACCGCGTTTGCCGCCTGAAACAGAGGAACAGGGTTCACATTGCATAAAATCTAACCATCATCATCATCAACCCTTCTCGACAGCTTTCGAGTTTAGTAGCTACTTAAGCTTTTTTAAATACCTGCCCCCCTAGACAAGTGGCTTTCTATTATTGAATTCACCAGTAGAATAGAATGAAAAGGTATAGGATTGACATTAGCAATTGAAATGTCACGTGACAGCTTATGTCAATCCCATACATAAGTATTCTTTCTATTCAACAGGCGAATTCGCTAATAGAAAGTAACTTGTCTAGGTGGGCAGAAGTGGTTTTAAAGTTCCCATAACAAAGTGATCTAAATATGAAGTATAAATAGGTAGGTACTTACAATATGACTGCAGAGTAACTTTGGAACTTGTACTTACCTATTAATTGTCTGTTACATGTGGCGCTAGTTTTAATAATGTTTCATTAATAGAAACAAGACAACTCATGGATAATCAATAGTTGCGATTCACAACATTAGCCACCCGTATGAATTAGTATTCTGAGGGCTAAACTCTTAGTAATGCCACAGTAATACAGCCAACAAGTACAAATTGATAGACTGCCTCGGGAAGCCTATTCCGGCTTTTCGCCCACACAATGTCCTTTCCTGATAGAATGGTGTGATTGACCTTTACTACTAACGGCCAGTTGGCAGTATGTACCTATGAATTAACTGACGAAACCATTGCAAAGTCCCCACCCACTGGCCAACAATATTTTATCTTTCTCCATTTCCATAGACTCTTTAAACTCCGAAAATAAAATAAACTAGATAAAAGGTTGATTCGATTAAAGAGTAGGTACCTAACTTATAAAGATTAAAAAAATTAATTTAATCCAACTTTTGCAGAACTTTTGCATTTGATAGTCAACAAAATATGGGAAAAGTACCATAATAAAACCATAAATATCAATATGAGAGGGGAATGCGCTACGTACGCTACAGCAGCACCAATGCCACGTCCTCCTCCTAGTGTCTGCTAGGAGGAGGACGTGGCATTGGTGCTCTGTAGCGTTTAAGACTCTTGCATAAATGTTTTGCAACAGAAAACACGCAATTTACATAAACCAGCCAGTAGTTTTGGTGACGGTCTGCTACGTGAGCAAGAAAAGAGTATGCGAAGGAGCAGTATGTCCACTAATCTTAATAAGTAGAGGTCAGTGAGTATGTCAGTTCGAAGTGCATTGGTACGGCTCTCTTTACAATTTTATTATGTCGGTATTACACGGTTCACTTCTGCCTTTCAATTTGGATGAAGCAACCAAAATTGACAATGTAAACGAAAAAGTGAATCATTCAATGGCAATGTTCAATCACATTCAATCGCGTTAAAAGAATTAAGTTTGCTCAATATTTTCACTTTTGCGTTCAATGTTCAATGCAACTGAGCGAAAAGAAAAAAACGTGTAAACATAAGAATTGAATAATAATTTTGATAGTTATTTTTTAAGATACCTACGTGTAAACAGCAGTATCTTTCACTTCTGCGTCTTTCAACCAAAGTGAATAAATTATGTTGAACCATGTTATATCAGCATTACAAACGATGGGTTATTCTGTTCTCACCCAGTTTGTGTGCGAGCGAAGAGCGGCGGCGCGCAATCCAGCACACCAGCGCAGCAATCGCTGACAGCACCAACGCGGCTGCAGCGCACATCCACGCCCAGAACGCCACGCCATGCCAATCGCCGGCTGCAACAATCACGTATATTATGACTTATGACTCCTTTTACATTTTAAGAATTGAATACTATGTTCGCAGTTCTCTGGGAGACCCGTACGGCCCGCTTCCGGAACGGTGCTTCCGTTCCGGAAGCGATAGAACATCGTTTCACAGCGACACGGATTGGCTCGTACTGCAAAACTATTGATACGGTTTCTTGGAGAGCTGTGAAATTAGCCTTAGATCACAGAACTCTACAAAGAGGTAAAGGAGCATTATTTTTTCCACAATGGGGTAACACTTATGTTAAGTGAAGGTAAAGCTGAATGTGGAAGCACACTATTTCCGGAATCCTCAACTTCTGAGAATCTGGCTACCTTAGCTCTAAATGGTGAAAACATCGTTGTTATGGCGTCAGACTTAGACATAATATGGTGGCTGTCAAAATCGAATTCTAGGTAATATTTTCTTAATCTTTAAACAAAAAAACCGCCTTCAAAAAAACCACATCAAAAAAGTAAGAAATAATTCCTCACCAAATAAATTCAAGATTCAAGATTCAAATTTGTTTATTCAATTTAGATTGTTATTTACAATACTTGTGAACGTCATAGAAGCTACGCCATCGGTTCGCAAACCCTACAGCGGGAGGCCTTGGAGAAGAACCGGCAAGAAACTCCAAGGGTTGTTTTTTTCTCCCTGTTTTATTTCATACAGAGTCGTCAAATTGAAAAATGACCTTAACATGATATGACTAAGGTCAGTTTCCATCACAATTACACAATGGGTTATGATAAATACAGTTAAGTATAGGCGAACTAATGAACATAGCGGTGAACAATTTTCAGTTACTTAGGAATTCTACTTAAAGCTTTAATATTAGTTAAAAACAAAAGACAATTCTACTATATACTGCAAGCTGCGCCATACATGTTTCAAATGTAATTCTTAATAAAATGATTAAAAACAAAAGAAAACACATTTTAAGGCAAGCAGATAAGAGCAGACCCATTTCCACTGGCAGCACCCGTTCACGAGCATGACGCATGAACCAGTACTTTGAAGTCGGGCGGGTATTAACAAAAACAACAAAAAATTGTAGGTACATGTTTCACGCCCGACTTCAAAGTAGGTACTTACGTTATTTATATGGTGAGGAATTATTTCTTCCTTTTTTGATGTGGTTTTTTTGAAGGCGGTTTTATTTTTTTATAAAAATAATTTTTATTTCACTCTTTTTAGTGCATCGTGCAGGCAATTTACGTGTTTTCTGGTAAATAGGTATGTGATCAAACTGAAAACCTCCTTTTTCGAAGTCGGTTAAAATACCTTGAGGTATCCCCTTTTTAACAAAATAAGAATCATCTAAATCGGTTTATAAACAAAGGAGTTATGCCTAAAGATACGTATTAAATTCACATAAAGTGGTAACGAAAACGACAGTATTTTCAAGATTTCCTGAAAACTACTGAACCGATTTCAAAATGTCAAAAAATGGGACCAACTTGGTAACCAACCTGATGTAATAACGTTTGAACTATTTCAATCGGTTCAGCCGTCTTTGAGTAATCGGTGGACATAACATACATACAGACGAATAGAGAACCTCCTCCTTTTTGATTTAGAAGTCGGTTAAAAATGTAAGTACTGTAACTAGCGCCGAAAACCCTCAGTCGCGCGTAGACAGTGCGCAGATTTTTCTGACACGGACTAGGTATAAACTGCAGCAAAGCTTTCGAGCAAAGAGTTTTCCACGCACGCGCCGGCTACTTGCTACTTCTAAATTCGTTTTTGTTCTCTGTGACTTTAAAATTTTCTTAGGTTTCTTCTTCGATCAACAATAACACTCTTCATGCATGATCACATCTCGCTCATGCATGTCGAACTGGCAACAGCGCAAATGTCATCACTAATTATTTAATTTTTAATTTAAATTTATAATTTCAATAATTACGTATGAAATGAATAATTTTTTTGTCTTTTAAAGACCCGGGTCTTTAGTTTTTGCAACTTTTCTAAACACAGGAAGGCATTAAATTCATTATTTCAGGCGTAATCGAGAAATTGTCACAGCGCGTTGACACGACAAGGGTCTGTGTGTGACTGAGTAAACTTCGGGCAATTACCTTACTTTTTCGTCGCCACTTTTTAGTTCAGATAACGTATCTACATATAAAACATCATTGGTCTGTGCCATGTAATGTTTTAATTAAGTTCGTGAGCCTTCATCTAGTACTATTGTTGATCGAAGGATTTCTTTCATTATTTTTAGTAAATACAATTTGAGGTAGGTACATTATAATAAATAATGGAACAGCAAATATAAAGAACGAATGCGAGTTCGTGCTAAGTTCGTAGAACTTCAGCGAAAATGGGAAACTTATTATGGGAAAACTACGTAGTTTTCATACATAAGTTTGTATAAGACCACTGAAAATAATGAACTAATTTGAAACTTTTGTTTTTTAACAAGAAACTATTTTTTTATAAATTGAGTTATTATATAGTTTAGAATTTGCTGTCTCATTTTGTTTTTAATTTAAATGACTTTTTCTTCCAACGTTCTGAAAAAAAAATGAACGAAGGTATTCGCTGAATTCAGCTTATTCACCTACGTAGATAAACTCGCAAATCAAGTGTTGGAGCGCCTTTATAGCCCGTCTGCCTAGACGCGCAATAAAACAACACCTCTATCCATTCTCCGGCGCAATACAAATTTTATATTTGAAGCTTTATGAAGGCAGAGAGGTTTATGTGTGTGATGAGGCAATTTATAGAGAAATTGCTCGCGCAGTTTGCTCAAAGGAAAGAAAATCGGATGGCGTACTTCGTAGACCGTGGCGACAGTGAGCGGCGGCGGCGGGTTCCCAATTTGTAGAGAAAGAAAAAAAAATTAAGAATATTTTATTGTGCACAAACATATGTACCTACTTACACAATCTTTTCAAATTAAAATTGACATTTACTTAAAACAAAATGTCATAGTAGGTACAATTTGAAAAGGTCCTAAGTCTGGCGTTTTTTGGAAGGAGTTCTGTAAATTTTATGGTATGTTAATTTCAATTTTAATTGTCATTGAGGCATTATTATTCGAAATTAAAAAAGGACATGCGTGTTCTGCTAAGACTTTAATAAAGTAAAGTGTCATATTAGTTAGTTTTTCACTCTGGCTGTTGTGGCGATAATGTTTAAAATGAAATGAAAGGTAGTTAATGTCGACTAAATACAATCAGTTTGTGTAATTTGTTTGAGCTCTACAAACTGTTTATTACGTTTTCTATGTTCGTATAAAATATAGTTACATTAAAATTATACAATTAAATACTATTTATAGATAAAGTTCTTCAAATCACGCTATTGTCAAAATAAGGTTTGCTTATCCTATGTCATCTGTCACCAAGTTCAATATTGATGGTTTGCCAACGTTAGAAGGTCTAATAAGTTGAACGCGGGATAAATGCACGGCAAATACCTACGCTAATGGAAGCCACGAAATCTCCCGACGAAATTGTCGGGGAGATGGATTGCTGAACGAATGAAAAAGTAAAGGATTAATGGAGCGATGGGAAAGCTTGCGATAAAATGCTGCGTCAAATACCTCTTTATTGGACACTTTACTTTAAATACTCTCTGAAAGGTCTAAATAATATGTAAGGAACGGAAATAATTGAATGGAGAGCTTACAAAGAAAAACATTATTTGAAGTAAAATCCACTCTATCATACCTTTTGAAATTTTTGCTTATTTGTAAGAAAGAAAAAATATTCTCTTTAGACTTATTAATTGAATTTATGCATGGCATCTAGGTAAGTACTCATTTAACTTTCATACCACATTTATACACCATGTGAATAAAATTATAAAAAAGTGTCAAACTCTAATATTGATGCACTTACATATTTTCTTGCCAAGTTTACTTATTGTTCGTAATTCTATTGATATTTCGTGTTATTGTACCTATGTATTTACATGCAAAATTGTTAGTAAACTTGGCAAGAAAAACAATGAACTTTTATAACATTTGTACAACGTTATTATGAAGCTACTAAAACAACTTTTGGCAATTTCCGTTGAACAAATATTAACTGTGTACTTTATTTGATTAAGTTCACCAAACCCAACATTAGCCTACACAGTTCATATACCTAATATAATACTCGTAAGTAAACGATCCGCTTGTGGTCAATGAACTTAACAATTATGTCATGACATCTTAATTTTCTGATACGACAACTTAGTGAACTTAATGGAAGCTAGAATTGTTATATTCGTGCTATAATAATCAAAGAAGCCAGTTGCACTACGCCCGTTTGTACTTTAGTTGTACTTACGTTAGATTCCTTCACAGATTCTTAATGAAAACTGTGGGCTATAATAATAATATGGTTGTATTTGTAAGAAAACTTAATTATTACTAGCGTTCCGCCCACTGCTTCGCCTGCGTGGATTACACAACGCTATCCCGCAGGAATGTGATATTTTCCCGGGATAAAGAGTAACCCTATATCTAGCTCTCAAACACAGAACATGGAAAGTAAAAAGTAAAAAAGTAAAAAAAAACCGTGTTCTGTGGGTCAAACATTTATCATGTGGTAAAAATTAAACATAAACAAAGAAGCATAAGTAACCATACATAAAGTTTAACAGCTACAGTTAGTTTTGCCAAATTGTTTCCTGTTTGCCTTAAAGAAGGCAGACGAAGGAATAAATATTTAATTGAGCGAGCGCTGGCAGACAGCGTGGTGGAGTCATAAATATTTGATAGCTCAGGCCCGACGAAGGAAAGCTACAGCTAAGCATGTTACAGTTCCTTTATTTTGGTTTTAAAAAGTTAAGTGGAGCTATTTTGAACCTTATTTCTTGACACAAAAGAGCTTTGACCGAGTACTGTAATAAAGAAAATTGTATAACACATCTGTAAATGTTAAATGGAATCATGTTATAACTGGCAATCAATTATTATTATGACTTTGCTATATTGTTATCATTAATTATGAAAACCGTTAGAAGGACTCAACTTAATAATTGGATCCGGGCCCCAATTCTGTTATTTTAACTTAACGTACTTAAACGCAATGACAGTCGAATAACTGATGTCACATTTCGCTTTCTACTAATTCATTATCGGTTGCGTTTCAGAGGGCCGATTCTCAGGCAATCGAGAAAAGTTCACTTTTATAAGCTCGAAATTCAAATATAACACAGTTTGTGTATTGTCAGAATTTCACAATCGAAAAAGTTCGATCGAAAACCAGTCGAACGCAACGAGTGGTACAGACAAATAGATGTTCGTATGCGGGGCCCGATTCTCAGGCATTCGAACTTTTTCAGTGTAGTAATTCGTATGTCGAACATTTTGTTTGTAGTTTTTATTGAAAAGTTAGAACGTTACAAATAAACTAAGCTGTCCCACATGTCAACAAATTCATTTTGACAGCTAAGTTCGTATACAGCATAGATGTAATAATACATCTATTATACGAACATCGATTGGTCTGTACCACTCGTAGCGTTCGACTGCTTTTTACCCGACTACGGCAAAGCAAAAAAAAGGAGGGTTATGAGTTTGACCGGTATGTATGTATGTATGTATGTTCATCTGTTCCCGCATAAGTTCTAAACTGCTGATCATATATTCACAATTGAGGTATCGTTGGAAGCGTCTTGATTGTCTGCTGGTTATAGGCTATGTCACGTCACATGAAATTGAATATGGCGCCCTCTAGACGACATAAAGTTGTGAACAAAAAAACTTTTTTTTGAGAAGAATATCGTGTTTGGTATCAAATGAAAGCTCTTGGTGAGCTCGTTTCAAAAATATATATTTTATTAGTTGTTGCTAGCGGCTTTGCTTGCATAAATCGAATTTTGACTTTATCACGAAATTCATCATCATCATATCGCCGAACGACGCCCACTGCTGGGCATAGGCCTCCCCCAAGGAACTCCACAACAATCGATCATGCGCTGCCCGCATACAGCGGCTTCTCGCGACTTTGACTAGATCGTCGGTCCAATTTGTAGGGGGCCTGCCCACGGAACCGATACGCGATCGCTATTCGAGAACCTTTCCGCCCCAACGGCCATCGTTTCTCCGCGCTATCTGTTCCGCCCACTGCCACTTCAACGGTACAATCCTTCGAGCGATGTCGGTGGTTTTAGTTCGCCTGTGGATCTCATCGTTTCTGATTCGATCGAGCAAGGAAATACCAAGCATCGCTTTTTCCATTGCTCGCTAGGTGACTTTGAGCCTTCTTTTGAGACCCATAGTAAAAGACCACGTCTCACTTCCATAGGTCAGTAAGCCAGTAATGACTGGCAACACACACTGGTCAAAGACTTTCGTCTTGAGACATGGAGGTATTTCGGACGCGAATATATGCCGGAGCTTCCCAAACACTGCCTATCCGAGCTGAATTCATCGAGAGATCTCTTTCTCGGAGTTGGACTTGCTAACTGGACCGTTTGCCCTAGGTAAAAAAGTGGTCAACCACTTCGAGCGTAATGTTCCCAACGACTGGAGCAGGTGAAACATGGGTATTGGATATGATTTTCGTCTTATCCATGTTCATCTTTAGACCCGCTCTTTGAGAAGCATTACTGAGATCTTCCAGCATTATGTTCAGGTCTTCCAAGGTCTCAGCCATAAGAACTACATCATCGGCAAACCGTATGTGTGTTAGGTGCTCGCCATTGATGTTGATGCCGCATCCTTTCCAATCTAGAAGCTTAAAAATATCCTCCAACGCAGTTGTGAACAGTTTCGGACAGATGACGACGTCTCCCTGTCTCACACCTCGCTGTAGTTGGATAGGATTACAGCTCTGGTTCTGTAATCGGATTGACATGGTGGCGTTTTGGTATAAGTACCTGAGCACATAGATGTACCTGTGGTCTACTTGGCACCTCTGGAGAGACTGCAGCACCGCCCAGCTCTCAATAGTATCAAAGGCTTTCTCGTAGCCCACGAACGCCTAGCAAAGTGGCAAGTTGTACTCTTCGGTTTTCTGTATAACTAGCCGCAGCGTATGAATGTGGTCTTTGGTGCTATTAGCCTTTCCAGAACCCGGCTTGTTCGGGAGGTTGGAAGTCGTCGAACATCTTATAGATATAGCTCAGAAACGTGATGGGTCTGTGGTTCTTCAAAAGAGTCCTATCACCCTTCTTGAAAAACGCTTCTGCCCCATGCCTTTGGCGTTTTGCCCTCGAGGATGATTGAATTGAAAAGCTTTAAGTATCGGCTTTCCGCTCGCTCTCAGAAGCCCGCCCGCCGCCTTGTTGTTTTTAAGCTGCTTGAGAGCCATTGTTTTAAATTTGAGCCGGTATTGGTCGGAGCGTGGATTTTATCAGCCGCGATCTTTCAAGCTTAACATTGATATTCAATGTGCCTCTGACCATACGGTGATCGCTTACTGTCTTAACAGCGGTGATCACACTGACATCATTGAGGATGTGCTTCTTGGTCGACATCTTAAATCGATCTCGTTATTGACTGTACCGTCCGGGCTGATCCAGGTCCATTTGCCGGTTACGGGCTTCCTGAAGAAGGAGTTCATCATAAAGAGGTTCTCCGTCTCCATGAAGTCTGCCAACATCTGGCCGCTATCGTTCCATTGCCCAAATCCAAATTGCCCCACTCTTAACTCATCACTGCAACGTTGCCCAAACTTAGCATTGAAATCTCCCATCACAACCGTGTAGTGGGTTTTATAGCAATGCATGGGTTTCGAAACCTCCTCATACATAGACTCCACTTTCCCCATCGCCATGTGTCGAGGTCGGAGCGTATACATTTAGCGAATACCGTTTCGATATTCTGAGTATAGGTTACGCTACCCGGCTCGAGTATCGGGTACGCTACCCGGCTCGACACGCTTCCGATGGTGATCACGTTGTTGACTAGGGACTTGTGGAATGTGGACAACACCTAGGGACTGTTGTTCGCCCTCCCGGTGGTAAAGTAAGTTACCGGATTGCAAGATAATCAAGTTCTCTTCGGACTTCAGATAATCCAATGATGTCCCAGTGTAACTTACTAAACCTCTTCCAACTCTATGAGCTTCGAGACAGTCCGCAATATGCTCGTGTTGTAGGTTGCCAGGTCAAGTCGTCTGTATTGGTAGCCTGGTCTTATCCGGGGATTCTCAGCACCCCCTGCCCCGCCGTTACCATAGCCGCTAGTAGCTAGTAGCGGGGCCGCCGTGGACTGGGGGCTGATTGATTTGGTGTAAAACCCTTTGGGGGGGGGGGGGGGGGTTGCCATAATCGCCACGCTTGGCCTGCCAAGTGTTGGCGATCGCAGTATGTCCTGCTGTTCGCGAAGCCTATTGGGCTTGGCGGGAGGGCTGAGCGCGGCGAGAGACAGACCTTGTCTGACTGAGTCCAACATACCGTTAGCGGTATACGAAAAGACTGTATTTGCCCTCACTATAAACAAAAAATAAATAAAAAATATGTCCTGCTGTTACATGGAGACGCTGCTGCCCCTCTCTTGATGGCAGTTTTCCCTCTGTCGCCTCTTACGACACCCTCGAGAAGAAAGGGGGTAGTGCTATTATTTTTATGTGCCGGCACTACACAGAGCAAAATTATGACCCCAAAATAATGTAAATAAAAATTAAGTTCAATAACTAAAACCCGACTACTGAAAAATCACGCTCTAAAAAGTTCGAAACAAGAAGGCGGTTTTATTTTTTTATAACAATAATTTTTATTTCACTCTTTTTAGTGCATCGTGCAGGCAATTTACGTGTTTTCTGGTAAATAGGTATGTGATCAAACTGAAAACCTCCTTTTTCGAAGTCGGTTAAAATACCTTGAGGTATCCCCTTTTTAACAAAACTAGAATCATCGAAATCGGTTTATAAACAAAGGAGTTATGCCTAAACACACGTATTAAATTCACATAAAGTGCTCCTGAAAACTACTGAACCGATTTCAAAATTTCAAAAAATGTGACCAACTTGGAAACCAACCTGATGTAATAACGTTTGAACCATTTCAATCGGCTCAGCCGTCTTCGAGTAATCGGTGGACATACACAAAAAAAAAAAACATACATACAGACGAATAGAGAACCTCCTCCTTTTTGATTTAGAAGTCGGTTAAAAACAATATTTTCATTCTAGGGAAAAGTGGCATACGACCACGGCAATTTCAGATGAGAATATTTTCTTGTTTAATACATTTTAGTGCGTGATTTTTCAGTAGTCGGGTTTTAGTTTTTGAACTTAATTTTTTGATCGAACTTTTTCGATTGTGAAATTCTGACAATACACAAACTGTGTTATATTTGAATTTCGAGCTTATAAAAGTGAACTTTTCCTCGATTGCCTGTGAATCGGCCCCCAGCTTCAGCTCAAATTATCGATTGATCGAACATAGGTAAATCGAACGTACACAAAATCGTATTCTGCTAACATTTTGACACACATGTAAATACACATCATTACAAAGATAAATCCCACATGTCAATGCGATAGGCACGAAATATAACAAGTCGAATATTTTATTTAGTTCAGTAACTCCATAAATCAGTGACATATTCTTTTAATCTTAAGAATTCAAAAAAGGGCACATTGGTTTTGCCTTGCGACAAAGCTTATCCAGAGAGTCAAATTCCCATTAACAAAAAGAAAATGGAAGATTTACAAAAACCGAGAAGTTACTTGCTACAAGAGAAGGAAATACAACAGTTCTATGAAAATATACAGGGTGTTAGGGGCACCCTTGCAAAAACTTTAACCATGGCTTCAGGCCATCATGCTAAGCAACACACAGCAAGATTTTTTATCGAAAATGAAAAAAATATTTCGACTCACCATATAAAATGTCCCGATTAGTTGCTAAATTTGTATGAAAAGTTGATTTTTTTTCATTTCCGACAAAAATTCTTGCTATACGTGGTCTGAAGCCATGGTTAAAGTTTTTGCAACGGTGCCCCTAACACCCTGTATGTAACCTGTCCTTTAAAGAACCATTTAATACGTTTTTATTTACAAGTTACGTACGCATATATCTTAATAAGTTGAACTGAATCCTATCATGGATACTTCAGAATCTCTATTCCATTTAATAATACATTCTCGCATTCTCATTTGCACGTTCTCGCTTGCCGTGCCGTAATGGGCGGTAAGGCAAGGGATCCGATTGAGGAAATCGGTTGCTCATAACCAGATATTACTATTTAGATCGAGATGAGAAGCCGTGCAATATAACCATGTGATAAAAAAAAGAAGAGTTATATCTCTGCGATCATTGAACAAAAAAAATAAGAATTCAATTGAAAAAAAGAAATATAATTATAATTTAATAATTACTTAGGATATAGTTGAGTTGTTGGAAACAACCAAACTAGCGGATCCTCGTGGTTTCACCCGCGTGGTACCCATTCCCGTGGGAATATCTGGATAAAGTATAGCCTATGTCATTCGGGAAGAATGTAGCCACAGAACACGGAAAGATTTTTTTCTCTTGTAAATGTAGCTTTCTAATATTGAAAGAATTTCCTAAATCGGTTCAGTAGTTTCAGAGCCTATTCGATGCAAACAAACAAACAAACAATCAAATCTTTCCTCTTTATAATATTAGTATAGATAAAACAAATGTCACCCTCTATTTGTTGCTACAAAATATCATGTGATTTTACAAAGGTATTTTGGGATAGTACGACATCAAACGAATGAAATATAAACCTTGAAAAGCCTGGATAGTAATTATTTTATAAAGACAAAAATATCCTCGGGCATCGTTGATAATAGTGTTTTCCCTCGTTTTTCATAAAGGCAAACCGTACAAAGGTTAAATTCTAAGCAAGATTGAGTAGGATAATAATTGATACCTGCCACACCTCAAGTAGCTCTAAAAAGATATTAGTTTGCGAATACTTTTTAAAACTAAAAAACCAAACTATGCCAAACTATAAAATTAAATGGCAACTTATAAACAAGATTGTGAGAATGTTAATTGATGGGCAATTGTCATCGTATCTGCGTAGGCAATTTTACTGCTGCTCTCGGTGGCTTTCTGGAATGCTAAAAAATACCATAAACCTTTACTGCACCATACAAAAAAAACACTTAGCTATATGCCTTACACGTTTGTGCCATGAAAGTGTTTTCCACGCCAGGCGACGCGCGACGCGACGATGAGAATCTCACCGATGAGAATTACCCTGACATCTCTACCGCACAGCAGTATTGTGTGCTACATCGTTTCGGTTCGCACAGTAGTTCGAATATTTTTTATAAATGTGCCCTTAACCCCATAAGATTAAAAGGCAAGATGGAGTAGGACAAATTGATACTGCCACCCCTCAGCTCGATCACTGACACAGGCTTCCCACGCAGAAGGCAGAAGGGACACTTGCTTGAAACAATGTCTTTCTTTTTATTCTTTCAGTGCTCCTCTAAAAGTAACTCTTAGCATATGAACAAAAGTACAAATTTTGTGTTTCGCAGCGAAATACGAAATTGAAGTCGTAAGTTTTTTTTTCATGAGTAAATGTGGTTTGCCTTTTCTGTGAAGGTTAGGTGTTTCTTGCTGATTTTTTATATTCGTTACGCGATCTTTTTAATATGCTTCAACTTTTTTTTAATAAGTTTGCTCTGAAAAATGTTTATAATATGCTAGTTATTAAAAACGTGCTACAAAGATGTACGACGAGCATAAGTCTTATTCACTACTACATTTAAGATCATTGGTAAAACGAAATAAATATGTAAGTATTTTACAGTATCGTCGTCGCTGAAATTCCAAATACCTCAGGGAAAGATATCAATTCCAGAGAGTCAATATCTAAAATTCGATAGTGAACTCTTACATCTCAGATTTTACGATGTCTACGAATATCGAATACTTTTAATGCAAAATGTTTTTCACGCCTGAAAAGGTGAACTTTTGGTTATTTGGAATTTTTTTGATTCTATTTCTTTTTCAACAAGTGAATAATTATAAAAATATCAAGAATAGATAATGAAAACATTGTTTTTTTCCTTCGTCGCTTCTTTGTTGACTTTGATTACTTCCTGGTACTTAAAACCGTCTCATGTAGGTATATAAAATTGAATTACTAAAATTCGTTTTACATACTTTCATAGCTGGTGAAATAATTTTACAGCACAACACAATGCAAACCTGCTAAGCGGATAAACAAACCCCTTTATCTCCCCCCCACTGCGCGCATTCTCGAGTCCTTCCACAAGATCCGACCTCAGACTCACAGTAAGGACACTTCAGCTGCACGCTCGCTCGCTCGCTAATCCCTTTGTTCGCTCAGATATTCCGCGGTGGCCAAGATTGTGCTGCCATTCAACACAGATTGATCTTCTTTTATGTAGGAATAATATAACATCATGGTTTTGTGGAGAAGGCATGTAATTAAGGTTTCAAAATACGCGAATAACCTGACGCAATGGATTAATACAGAAAAAATAGAGGATCCCCCAAAATTAAGTATTCTTCACAGGATTGGCTTACAGAAAAAATTGCCAATTTGTTCTGAGCATTTGCTCAAAATGTAATAAAGAGTTTATTTGTCTTGGTACAGAAAAGTTCAAGGGCGGATCCAGGATTTTTTTCTGAGAGGGGCACAAGAGGCGGACGGGCAAAAAAATCAACAATAACAGTTAGAAGTATTATTTCTACAAGTTCAAGTATGTATAAGTATAAGTAGGAAGGTTTATGAAAGTGTGAAAACAATAGAAAAATTAAATGTTTAGTAAGACAGTTTTCTTTTGTTTCCTGCTAAAGATGACAAAAATACCGTCTGCGGGGTGTGTGTGGGGGGGGGGGGGGGGGGGGGGGCACGTACCCCGTGCCCCACCTTTAATCCGCCCTTGGAACAGTAATAGACTTGGAATAATAAACAAAGTGTCACACACAATCCACAACATACACGGCGTTCATGTCGACACGTGGGCTAAAGGTCAGACAGAGAGCTAATTGCAGGCACATTAGCGGCTGGCGTTGTTATAACGGCGGCGGTAAAAAGCTTTTCAGACGGGCTTCGTGTTGGTTAAATATTCTATGTTAATAAGGCTATTGCGGCGATCAAACTCAGAATTTTCAATGTTTTTAAATTAAATTTCCTGACAAAGTATCATTGCTAGGCCTTCCAAAATATTATATGTGATAGATCTTTTCTTTATGAAGGGAAGTTACTAAAATTTATTTGAATCAAAAAAATACAATGTACTAAAAAAAATTATTTTCAAGACCCCTTTTTTCCGTCTTAAACTCAATTATCTCAATAATTAATTATTTGAGTAATCAAGCTAATTTTTTTTGTGTAAGTAGTTCTTAGTCATATCTAGGGAAGTTACTAAAATTTTTTTTTGTTATAGAATTTGATTTTCCCTTAAAGAAATTGATTTTCCCTCCAAACTAACTTGTTGTAATAGTAATAAAATTTGTGATAACTCAAGTCATAATATAGTGATAAATGATATGTATAAAAATATAATTGATGTTTTTTCTAATGCTGCTAGGAGCACTTGTAAGGAGAAAATTAACTGTAAAAAACGAAAATATGTAACTGGATGGAACCGTCATGTCAGTGATGTTCACAGGGAAGCTCGGCTTGGATTTCAATTGTGGGTATTACATGGAAGGCCTAGAGAAGGATTTATTTATCAGAAAATGAATGAGACTAGAAAGATTTTTAAAACCAAGTTAAAGTGGTGTCAGGATAATAAAGACCGCATACGTATGGAATTGATTGCATCTCATCATTACAATAAAAACTTTAGTCAGTTCTGGAAAGAAACCAATAAATTGAACCCCAGGTCGGGATTGCCGGTGTGTGTCGCTGGTGCTCATGAGCCTAAGCATATAGCAGAGCTATTCAAAAATAATTTTAGGGTTACATCACCTTTGAATGGTCAGAAACAGATGTGCGACACTGAGGATTATTTGCAACTTAATGAGACTGAAGTTAAGGTTATATTTACTGCAAAACAAGTTAAAGATGTTATTAAGCATATGACTAGAGGAAAGTCTCCAGGTCACGATGGCCTCAGTGTCGAACACCTGCGTTTTGCTGGAGCCCACCTAGCTAGACTATTGGCTATGTTGTTCTCATTATGTGTGAAACATTCATATATTCCAAATGATATGATGAAAACCTTTGTTGTGCCAGTTATTAAAAATAAAACAGGTGACGCTTCCGACTTAGGTAATTATAGGCCCATCTCGTTGGCTACTATAATAGCAAAGGTTCTGGACAGTTTACTTGAGACACATCTTACAGCAAATTTTAAATTGCATGATGCCCAATTTGGCTTTAGAAAAGGGTTATCTACTGAAAGTGCAATAATGTGTGTCAAGGAAACTGTTAAGTACTACACTACTAAAAAGACTCCAATTTATGCCTGCTTTTTGGACCTATCCAAAGCGTTCGATTTGGTGTCCTATGATGTCCTATGGCGGAAGCTCATAAATGAAACTACCTTACCAAGGGAGACCATATCGCTTCTTAGATATTGGTATAGCAACCAAATAAACTATGTGAGGTGGGCAGGGGTCCTCTCTGAAGGCTATAGCTTGGGTTGTGGGGTAAGACAGGGGGGTATCACCTCCCCGTTGCTTTTTAACCTATACATGAACCATCTTATCGTTGAGCTGAGTAGTGCTAGGGTCGGATGCCATATAGATGGCGTCAGTGTCAATAATATTAGCTACGCTGACGACATGGTGCTGCTGAGCCCATCGATGAATGGTCTGCGAACACTTGTGGACAAATGTGAATCCTATGCGGTGGCCCATGGACTCAGATATAACACTACTAAGAGCGAGATCATGGTGTTCAAAACACGAGGGAAGGACCTTGGTACCATACCATCTGTACATCTTAATGGAATGCCCTTGAACCGGGTTCCTCATTTCAAATATCTGGGTCACTGGCTCACGGAGGATCTGAATGATAATATGGATATTGAGAGGGAACGGAGGTCGCTGGCAGTCCGGTGCAACATGTTGGCCCGGAGATTTGCACGGAGCTCTAATGAAGTCAAATTGGCTCTTTTTAAATCATTCTGTCAATCATTTTACTCGTGCAGTCTCTGGACTTACAGCACCCTCCGTGTCCAATACAACAACGCGCTCAGGGTGCTGATGGGGTTGCCGCGTCGCTGCAGCGCGTCGGGCATGTTCGCCGATGCGAGGACGGACGGCTTCCATGCCATAATCCGCAAGCGATGTGCCTCGCTGCTGAGTCGCACGCGCGCCAGCCCCAATAGCATCCTGTGTCACGTTCTTACCTCCTTCACCCTAAATCTACCGGGATAAGGATAGGAAAAGAAACGCGAACAAATGATGGGTTAAGATATGTTTTTATATTAAAATAAAATACCGATGAGAGGGAGCGGTCATGGGTGAAGCCCAAAGAATTTATAAGGTAGACTTGGCTCGATTTCCTGCTAGTCGGGTACTTCCCGTGTTGAGCGCCTCGGTGAGGGACAGGAGCACAGCAGGGACGCAACAGGAACGCAACAGGAACGGTGTCGGGCGCAACAGGAGCGCAGCCCAAGGTGACCTTCAGGTAAAGGTAGCAGTGACCTCGGACCCTGGAACGCGCCATCAAAAGGCGTTATTCCCTCATCCAATAATGTGCGATCACCAACGGCAGCAACTACTGGGATAGTACCGTAATGAGCTGTTGTGCCGTGGTGTTCGCAATCGGTTACGGAGATTAAATAATAAGATGAACAAGAATTTAAATTAGCTAACGTAAAATATTTTTTTTCATACATAAAGTGGGTAGATCCAAATGGAAATTATTTGACTAAGCAAATACGTTATTGCAATAGATATAAATGATTTAACGGTTCCTAATTAACATTCACTAATAAAATAAAATAAAGAAAGGTGGCTAAATACAAATCACACTTTTCTAGGAAACTAATACTGACTGCTATAATTGTTAAGAAATACAAGTAGGTACCACTTACCCAATCTGGGGTTTTCCAAACACAATTTCACTATTTTGGCCGACTAGGCACGAAATATTATAATCTTAATAACTAATTTAAATAGGTTAGGCTGCCAATAAATAAATCTTTATTGATTATTTAAATTTGAGGTAAAGAGCAGCTAGCTACGACTGTTGCCGGTCAGGGAATGAGTCGGCCGGTGTGAGTGAGCAACGAGCGAACGGCCGTCGAATGAATGAATGGATGGCTTGCGAACGAACAGGTGATCGGTTCTACAGACGAAACGTCAAACGCGACGGCAAAGTAAATGAGCGCTAAAATGAAATATTCCTTTGATTTTCTAAAGTATTTATATTTCATGTTATTAATATTTTGTTACTTATAAGCTTTTAGTTTATGGTTTTATTTAATAATTCAAGTAAATATTGTTAGATTAGGTAAGTGTGTTTAGTAAAATTATAAGTTTTATTGTGAAGTTGCAATAAAATCAAAAATTGTAAGTTATCTTTATTATTAGTTTATAGAAATAGGTCTCATAAACTTGATTCAAATTATCATGTACGTTTACAACGTTACACCTGTGTGCGTTGACAGACCGGTGGGAATCTCCACTCCTGCAGCATTGGGTGGCGCTTCATGTGCCCCAAATTAATAAATATAAATATTGTTTTTAAATAAGTTAGGTATTGTTATTAATTATAAAAAAAATATGGATGTAATTCTGAAATAAATGCTTATTATTATATTATTATTATATTTATAGTCAACTAGCTTTCCGCCCGCGGCTTCGCCCGCGTGGACTACATGACGGTATCCCGCGGGAATGTCATATTTTTCCGGGATAAAAAGTAGCCTATGTTCCTCTCCAGGTTACTAAGTATATGTGTTCCAAATTTCAGTCAAATCCGTTCAGCCGTTATGGCGTGATTGAGTAACAAACATCCAAACATCCAAACATCTAAACTTTCGCATTTATAATATTAGTAGGACTAGTAGGATAAGGGCGTTTGTGCACTACCACTGAATTTTACCGATCCGGAAAAAATCGGATGCTTGTATTTTAATAATTAATAATTTTTATTAGTAATTAATTAAATACAAGCATCCGTTTTTTTCCGGATCGGTAAAATTCAGTGGTAGTGCACAAACGCCCTAACTAGTATCCCAAAATGCATCGTGCACCGTTTCGCAGCATAATTATTCAGTCTCCGCCTGGCATTGGCGGCGTTTGGACGTGGAGACTGTATCGCTCCGATTGCGCCAAAATTGAAAAAAAAAACTTACACTAGGATCCTAATTTTTTTCAATGGTACTTATTTTGCTAGGAAATATTGAAATAGCGCTTCAGGATTGGGTATAGATGAGTGCTTTGCCATTTATTGCATAACCATAGACCTATGTAACCTAGAACAAGTTATTTTACTCATTACCTAAAGCAAACATCAATAGTTTGAAATAAAAGTGACGGATAATATTGCCTAAGATACTTAAGAGCCCATAAAAGTTGTACCTATTTGAGTACCAATATTTTGTTGTGTTGTAGGTACATAATTAGTCTAAGTTTCTAACTTCTACTACTGTATATTAAATTTATGTTCGTTTTAGGTTCCTCAAAATTGAAAATGTGAGAAAGTTAAGATAGGTAGGTGTAAAAAATTGCATCAAGAAATAAGAAATTCGCTTGTCGAAAAAGTTTTTTACAGAGACATAGGTAATGTAAAAGCAATTCTTGAAATAAAACCGACGTAAGAGTTTTATATACCTAGTTGATCTAATATCACCATTACACCAATTTTATGAGACCGTGAGAAGTCCAGCTTCTTTCCTTTGAGTGAGGAACATAAACCGCACCATTTTGTGTAAATTTCAGGTTCAAAACATTTTTAATACTGATTCTCTTAATCATTATTAGTACAAAATAGAGCAAGCATACAATTTCTTGCAAGAAATGCTCTCGCGGTTTTGAAATTCGAAATTCGAAATCCCCACAACAATATCTAAAACCGATGGTTGAGGCGCCAGTAGCAATAAAAAAGAATGAAAGGTCTGTCAGCTGTATTGACAGTTTATTCTCTCAAATTTAACCACCGCGTCAGATAAGTTTGCGGAGTTCTGTAAGGAGACTTGCATAGTCGGAGTAATATTTTTGATACTCTAATGAAATATTGCATAGGTACAAGTACTTCCGAAGGAGGAATATTTATTTCATTATTTAAATTTCATTGCACAAAGTATAAACAAATGGCGGGCTAACTTTAAACTGACTAACATATTATATCAAAGATAATAAACTCATAAAAATAAAGATTATTTATTTTTATGAGTTTTATATACACTCTCTGCCACAAATGTTATTTATTAAAAGTAGGTGGCTAAAACGTCAGTGATTAGATTACATACCCTTTGGAAGCGGCCATGGAAGAAATTACAGTTTTGTATAAGTATTACGAAACCAAACCGTTTCAGCTGCTCGACCCTGATGTTGTCAAAGCCAGCGGCTTTACCTTCTTTGAGCTTATCAAGGGCAAACTTGAGCTCTGTTTCTGTAAAAGCCTCGTCCAAGTGGTTAACCTCTTTACCAGGGTCTCGTGTAAATTTCTTCTGGAGACTGTTCGTGGAAGTTTTCCCATTTTGGAGTAAGTGGTGAGCGATCTGGTTTGTGGTCACATTGGAATGACGATCAGCGATTTTAGGATCATTATTTAGTTTCCTATAAGGAAACACCATGCCTTCTTGCTTTTATACGTCATATCTACGCCTTCAATTAGCTTGTTCCACTTTTCTCTCGTTGTTTCGGATATGCCTTCTAGCAATTCATTCCCAAAATCGATGGTGTTCTGTGAGATGGGATCTAATTCATACTGGTCTTGGTATGTCATCCTATCATATTATATTTAAAAACATATATTTGATGCAAGCGAGATGTAGTTGGTATTTATTGTGACCTCTTCAAAGCTTTCGATTGTGTTAATCACCAAACGCTTTTAAGGAAATTAAAACATTATGGTGTCTATGATAAATCGGTTAGCCTTATGCAATCATATCTATGTGAAAGAACACAGAAAGTAGTTATCAACAAAACTGAGTCTACTGGAGCCCCTATCAATATGGGCGTACCCCAAGGGTCAATACTGGTCCCTTTTGCTGATTTTAATTTATATAAATGACCTTCCTTTTTAAGCAAAGAATTTATGCGAGACAGTGCTATTTGCTGATGACACTTCCTCTAGTCTTTAAAGTTGACAGAGGTAATCATTGTTCTGACGAAGTAAATAGTACTTTATCGAAAGTTGCGCATTGGTTTCATAGCAATAATCCATTCCTTTACCGTGGTACCATTAGACAGTACCATTGATGGTACTGTGGCAATTTTTTTTTGCCGTAGTACCATCAATTAATCTATCATTACACTCGAAAAAAACAAAATGTGAAAAAAATTTCACTGCCAAATGTAAGACAGGTTGATATTCACATAAAATTGGATGACAATGTAATAGAATTAATTAACAGTACTAAATTTTTAGATGTAACATTAGATTATCGACTTCAATGGGACCCTCATATTGAAGCCTTGGCCGGTAGACTCAGTTCTGCGGCATTTGCTGTTAAAGAAATAAGGCTCTTAACCGATATTGAAACGGCAAGGTTAATCTATTTTAGCTTCAGGGTTCAGCAGCTAACATCGAAAGTATTTTTGTGCTTTAGAAAAGAGCTATTCGCGCCATATACAAACTTCGGCCAAGAGATTCTTTAAAAGAAATCAACATATTAACTGTTGCAGGACAATACATATATGAGAATAGTATGGTATATGTGAAGAAGTGTGTCAATACATTTGTAAAACGTAGCAATATACATCAATTCAAAACAAGAAATAAAAATAAGATTGCCGTTCCAAGGATTCGACTTGAAAAAACAAGAAGTTCGTTTTTGGGGAAAAGCGTAGCTAGTTTTAATAAAGTTCCACTGAATTTAGTAGAGCTGCCTTTGCACAAATTCAAAAGTCATGGCAAAAAATCGCTCATGGGCAAAGGATATTATAAAGTAGATGACTGTTTGAAAGACCGTAATGCATGGATTTGATGTAACACATAATCTTAGCTGAACTAATGTAATATTATAATGAAAAAGTTGTAAAAGTTAACGATATAAATCTTTGGAAATATCGTTACTCCAATTATTAAAGCTGATAAGTTTATTGCGCCTATTCTTCTTATCAGTTAAAAAAGTCTTGAACGAAAATATTGACGATTCAAAAGAGCTTATTTATTAAGTCAAGTTGAATAAAGATATTTTTTATTTTATTTTATTATTTTATCCTTCAGGTCGTAAGGCCTGGCACATAATTGGGTCCTCCGTATTGCACCACTTAGTGTCTTCATGCACTGGTGATCTATGTGATCACTGGCAAGGGTTAGATCAGGGTTTTAACCCCTTTTCCAGCGACCGCTGTTGAATGATGACGGAAGTTTTGGATCATGGATCAAAGATAGTAGGTATGTGTCCATCAACCCATTCTTCAACCTGATCACTCCGTTGTCATCACTGGTTCTGTATCCCCAGTTCTCGCTATGGCTATTAAAATTACCAAGGACGAATCTAACCGGATGGGCGTTAAAGTTCGTCGGACAGCTGAAGTAATACGGTGCATTGGGAGGTTTGTAGACTGAAGTGACCGTACAGTTACTAAGTTCGGTAGTAAGGACCTCTATGTTACTGGTGTTAGTCTGATAGACAGTGCGTACCTCTTTATCTGGCCTGGCGAATAAGCACTCCCATACTGTCGATGGGGGACTTCAGCTATGAGTTTCATCCCCTGAGTCACTTGTCAGATATGCTTTAACGAGTGTGCATCTGAGTTGCATAACCTCATTCCGCCCTCTCCTTTAAACTCACGCTCAGAGAATTAAGAACTCCTTCATCATGCCTGGAATACCCTGCCGGCTTCTGTTTGTCCGAGTACCTACATCCCAAACCTCTTAAAGTCGCAAGTGAATAGGCATCTTCTGGGTGAATCTATTCACACAAAATTTAATTCAAGTACCAACCACATTATAAAACTACCTTTGTGAGTTCACTCAATTCACGCGACTAATTTAATAAACATTGTTTAACTGTTTAGAATTTTCCGAATATCAGTCAATCACTTTACAATGCAATGGATGCACCCATTATTGTCTTTTTTGCTGTCGCCTTTGGTTGTCATGTCACACATACCACAAAATTGTCTTGAGATTCATGTTAATGAATATGACAAAATTTTAACATATAGTTGTGTTGCTGTCGCTTTGGTATTAATTTTTAATTAGTACAAATATTTCAGCATATCGCATAATATTTAAACAGAAAAAAGAACCTGACGTTAGGCAAGTTTTTACGTTTTTTACCCATTTTTAGAGCACAAGGGATATGATGCGTACATGGCGAAAAATAGTGACAGTGAAAAATAAACATATTTTAAAATGAGTAATGAAAAAAGGTTTTTTTGGTGTCTGATTTATAACCTTACGTGGCAAGTTTACATTAGTAAACAAAGTATCAATTACTTCAGTTGCGCTACATTTTGTTTAAACAAATTCGACGATCTCCGTGGCCGATTGGTGTACGCACCGGCTTTCTAGGTGCCACTATCTCTGAGGTCCCGGGTTCGATTCTCGGACGGGTAAATGTCGAAAACTAACTTTTAGATATTTTCTTGTATCTGGGTGTATGATCGTTGTTTCCAATTTTCAATGACACAAGTTATTGTATTATTTGATATTATCATTTTTGGTATTGGAATAATATGTATTTTATTTTATTGTACTTGAACAATATTTTTATTTAAGTGTTTTTTTTATATATTGATTTATATTATAGATTGATAGCGTGATTTTATATAAACGGTATACTTATTTAAATATTGATTAACTAAGTAGATTTATTTTGTATAAAAGTATTAGATGATGGGCTAGTATGAGTTATTTATATTTTTTCATACTAAATTATAAGTTTTATTTTTTTATTTTAAATATATATTCCATGTTTCCATCCAGTTTTATTAATTTGATTGGAATAAATCTGAAAATGTACCTACTGGTTAGAGCAGTATACATTTTTTTTTCAATGTAATTTGTAGCAAATGTTTTAGTTTTGCCTGCGAAGATCATTTCGATAATGGATATATTATCGAAATGATCTAGAGATAGAAAATAAATATAAATAGCTGCTGCTGTGTTCTGCATTTTGAAGAATCGTTTGTAGTGACTAGCTTTGTTAAAAAAAGCTTTTTTTACTACATACGAATAATATCTAAGATCTACTCTTCCTACGAACCGACGTTTACAATAAATATTCATAATAATTATTCTTGTATTCTACATAATATAATTTCCTTAGTAAAAGCGCACATAGGTGATATATTAGATGTAAATAGAATGCGCGCTGCATGCCGCGTCTACACGTATTTCTCAGTCTACGAGAGTGCCGCGGCCGGTGTCTTACCGATCCCAGCACCCCCTCGCTTGTGTAAGCAACGGCCATCGACGATATTTTTTTTACCTATGCTATATCCTGTGGTCGCTTATTAAATTACTATTAAAATTGTGAGAAATTAACAAGTAAAACAGCTATACCTATTACATAAACTATGCCAGTGCATAGTTTATGTTATATTATGTAACTATCATGATATTTTTTGCCAAACACTGCAGCTAAATACGCTATGCCAGTAATATTAGTAACAGGGTATTATTAAGTGTTCCATTCGCTCCTTATTATTTATTAATAAGTTTTGTATGTAGTATCCATCCTATTAGACATGTCTTTACCCTTTCTCGGATCAATATCATCCCTTCCACATTACTCGTATAAAGGAAAAAGTTCTATAGCATAACTCGACGCCTACGCCTTAGAGGTAAATATGTAATACCCAATATTGAGGGTAATCTCATTATTTGTAGGAGCTGAGTCCTGGATCCTGTGCCCTCGTCCCGACAGGGATGGTGGGTGGCGCATAAAACTTCGGGGTTTACGATGCTTAATGACGAGCTCTTTGGAGACACACTGAATCACCTACCTGCGTGTACATTTTTGATGTAGATACTTTAAGTGGCTATAAGAATGAGGATAAATCTTTCTATGTTCTGTGGCATGTGGTTTCAGTCTTAGAAGCGTAAGCGAACAGTTATTAATCTAAGGTTTCACTGTACACCAAATTAATAACTAACGATTATTGTAAGTTATTATCATTGTCGTCATCACTCACGATAATGTTGGAGGTTATATTTTTTCAATATGTTAAACGGAAGTGTTAGTGGTACGTACGACATCATTCAATTGAGCTATTTTTATATTCTTTGCCTGAAAGCTATATTTTCATTGTTATGGCAATTGTTGTCAGTCAGATTAATTATAGAAAAATTGCATTTAAGAATAAGAATGCATACGCATTGACGCGTTCTTATAAGAACAGCAAATAATAATTAAAACCGGTAGGTCTGGGGCCAGCCTTAGTTTTTAATTGCAGGCATGACTTTCATCATAATAGTTTTATAATTGACTAGCGGCTGACAACGTCTTCGTCTGTATTTAGGCATAAAATAGAGTGTTGTCATATGATGCTGGCTAGCCTGGTAACGTTTCTCGAGATTAGTGTAGAGTCAAGTGTGACAGGCCCGCCACAAAAAAGTAGGTAGAAGAAATGATTCCGGTCTACGAATATAGTCCCACATTCCTGTCTGTGCCGGTGACAGCCGTGACGCAGGAGCCACTTGCAATATAAAATAGACTGTCCTGTGTTGTTCCTGTTCCTAAGATTATCACCGGAACAGATATTATGCATGTTGCGATATACATGGTAAATCAAATCATTAAAATTATTAAAATCTTACATATTTTTATATGTGTATGACTTAATTTCATTAATTTGTTATTTCATTAATAAAGTTAAAGTTTAATCTGGCCTGCTTTGCAAATTCATAAGCGCCAGACAGATGTTACGCTTGTTGGGATTAAGATTTGGATTAAATAAAATAATGGATGAATGAAATGAACAAACATGTTTTAGATGCTGGAGAATCTAAAATCATGTTTCATTGTTGTTCAGCGTTGCATCAATGTATTATATTAGTGAAATAAAAATCTATCACAGCAATAACTATTTTCAGATACCTTTCAATATTGAAAGATTCTCAGCAGCTTTACCGACATCGGAAAAAAAAACGTTGACTATAAATAAAACTTCTACGTTATAAAACAGTACCCCGAGTGTAAGTTTGTCAAGTGCAAACGTTACTATCGCGTTCACGTTTAAAATTCTATTCTAAATCTTATTGCTTTACTACTTTATAATACAAGTACAATCATTCCGTCAAAATTCAAAGCAAACGCGATACTATCCGAATTTACTAACTTACACCTTACACTCGGCCCTCAGTATACTGTTATTTATAATCTTAATCCGTCACTTCCCCTCACGTCGAGAGTATTAAAATGAATCGCTCGAGTGTAGTATACTGAAGTAATGGCTTGTTATACGTCTGTTATGTGTTGTTAAGCTAATTTTGTAACGATGTCGTTTCGTTTCAGTCATTATGAATGGATAAAAACTCCATAATGGCTGGAAACTCCATAGTTCTACATACTGGCCATTAATTTTATCGAATCCTATCCTAGTCTTTCCATTCAAATTCAAAAGTTTTGTTTCACGATCCTTGTTCAGCATTTTTGACTCAGTCCTACCAAAACCATCGTGATAAACAGTGCTTCCATCAGCTACCAGTTTTTATAACAGTTTAAATTGGTTGATTATAGTAATAATAAATTGGAACCCTTGACCCTTGGGAGGGTTCCTATTCTTCCTATACCTTCCTTATTTCTACCTTTACAATAAAATAAGTCAAGTCCCTATAAACATCTTTTATTCATATCTATTACCACTACATCTTGTGCGACGATTACCGATGCTCCAGCACCTTTACCGTGGCCCTGTGCTACACTGGCCACTACGCTACACTGGCTCTCCGGCGGGGAATCGAACCCCGGTCTCCCGCAGGGAACGAAACTTTTGAATTTGAACGGAAAGAACAGGATAGGATTCGATAAAATTAATGGCCAGTATGTAGAACTTGATAGCCAGTATGTAGAACTATGGAGTTTCCAGCCATTATGGAGTTTTTAACCATCCATAATGACTGGAACGAAACGACATCGTTACAATTTAACTCTTTTTTTGAGCAGTCTCTTTCATTCGTTTAACATTTAAAGCGACAGGGCTACGTTTGAGACGCTTCCAAACAAAACAGAAGGGCCTAATCAGAAACGCTAAACCCGAAACTTCGTTATACCCGTCCCTCTCACTCTCCAGTCATGATAGAATCGAGTGAAAGGGGCGTGGCTAACCGAAGTTACGGATTTGCATTTCAGAGTACGGTCCCTGAGTAGAGTATCTCACCATGCTTCAGATGGATTCAATACTATTAGCTTTCTGTGAATTCGATCGCTTGCAAACAAATTCAACATTGTTCACCACTACAAAAGGTAGTCTAGCCTTATTATGTTATTTTATCAACATTAATTTAGTCAAGAGATGGATGGTGCTTTCAGGCAGCTCCCGTATTTGCAATTGATAACGTCCACAAATCTTCCCACGGTCGGTGCGTGGTTGGGACATAGACTACTCCTTAACAACCTAAAGCGAAGGGTTAGGCCCCACCCAGCAGACAACACTGAAATAGCAGATGATAATTATTTTAATTACGTCCTAAAACGAGCGCACCCAATGATCAATTAATGTAAGTGCTCCGTCGCCGAAACGCGCTAGTAAAAGCCTCCCTTAAGTGGTTCCAAAGCAATCTGTCAAGAGACTGCGTCACCGTCTCTTAATTTGTAAAATCGATACACAACATGGATGAAGATTTGCGATTTATAGATTTCTGGCTCAAGTTTAAAAGTCATGTTCCTGATTCCAATGAAAGTTACTTCTAGTATTTATGTAAATTTTATTGTCCTTAGATGATTTTATTATAATCTCAAAATAGTACCTACAATTATTACGTCAAGGTAGATTTGGAATCGAGATAAATGTACTATCTCATACTTTATATGCTATTAAAATCGCAACATCCGAGAACGGGAAGAACTCAACAGTTTGTTTGCGAACAATTTTTGCAATCGGAAAGATTGCTTTGTGTAGTAAAAGGGGCGAAAAGGCAGCAAACATCCATCTCACGGGACATTATAATTTGTGACGAAAACTAGCTAGATTAAAATTGTATGCAAAGTGAAAAACTAAAAGAAAGTAATATTGTTAGATGGCGTTAGAAAGGCCCAAAAACTAGTTCATTATTTCTGAATTCAGTGTCGTTATACTGTCTTACAGTGGGCATGTAATGGCGTGGTATATGCGGCGATCTCCGACAAGGGTCGACATGTCGTTACGTGGCCGCCCATTATTTCACGAGCCTCTGCGAAACACGTAGGCACGTATAGGAAAGCTATTTTGTATTGCATGAAAACCTTGCCTTTTACATTATAAAATGTATAAGTAGATAAGGTGTTCCTTTGGATATCCCATTACTCTAGGGATTATATTCTGTCATCAAAAAGAAATCTAAAATCTAGGGTTAAATTCTGTCATCGATATGATAATATAATTAAATATTTGAAATATTTCAGTTCGAAGATGTAAAATAATTTTATTTTACATAATCAAAGTTAAATATTTTAAAAAGTATATCATTTACGACATTTTGACAGTAGTATTTGTCATTTGTAATTATTTTCTCGGTAGACGGCGCATGTTTCATAGGTGTAGGTAGGTACACCAAAATATTTCATACTTGCACCTTAGGTTGTTATGTTGCAAAAGGCATCGAACCTTATTGGCATAATAGAGCCTTTTCCCATTCCGATGATTCTAAGATCAAAATATATCCTGATTGGTGCAAAGAAAGTCACGCTACGAACGTAATCCCACGCTCCAGACCCACGCAGACAAATGCGCAGACTAGACTTAAGGCCCGTATTCTAGAACGACACTTAAGAGGAAATCTCTTCTCATGTACAATTAGAAAGGGATGCAAATACATTTTTTTTTTACTCACAACGGGATAGCACTTTGCCTTCATCACGCCTATTGTTAAGTGGTGATAAGGGTGGAGGTGGAAGCGCACTACTCCCAGAATCCTCAATGACTGGCTATCTTATCTGTAACTGCCGGAACACAATTATGCTGAAATCATCATTGTTATGGTGTCAGACTTGGATAAGATGGTGGACCAACCAAAGCCAATACAATATCCCACTGGGAATCGAACCCGGGACCTCTGGGTCTGAAATCGGTGGCGTGAACCACCAGAAGCGGTTAAAACGATAACATGCAACAAATACATTCATCCCTTGCTAACTATCCTACTTGAGAAGAGATCTCCACTTGAATGTCGTCATAGAATACAGGGTGCTTACCATCAACTCTTATTGCGGTTTTGTTTAGGACCTAAACTGAATTGCTTCGCTTATTCGTACCACGACAGCTTAATATCAATGACAGCGATTCAGTGATCGATCAATGACATTTCACAGCCGCTAAGCTGTCAGGAACTCTTATTTGACTTATTAACCCGGTCGATTTAACATGTCACCTGCAGGTTATACCCGTCCCTCTCACTCTCCGGGCATGACAGAATCGAGTGAAAGAGACGGGTAGAAGAAAAAGGACACAAATCGTTCGGTCATTAACATTTAGCAATTCATTTGCGATCCAGTTTTTAGAAGGTCAGAGTACGAAAGAGAGCAATTCATTTTAGGAACCTATTCTGCATCGCGCTATTTTTGAATCGCTGTCTTAAAGTTGATGGTAGGCACCCTGGTCTTAGTATTGCTCCTATTTAATCACAATTTACACCATTTCTGTATAAGCTTTAAAACATAAAACGATGTTTAACATTTACGCAAGACCTAATCAATCTAGATCGAATCAGTCTAGCCCAAATACATGAATGAAATTATAAAAAAATAAAACCGCCTTCAAAAAAACCACATCAAAAAAGTAAGAAATAATTCCTCACCAAATAAATAACGTAAGTACTTTGAAGTCGGGCGTGAAACATGTACAATTTCTTGTTGTTTTTGTTAAAACCCGCCCGACTTCAAAGTACTTACGTTATTTATTTGGTGAGGAATTATTTCTTACTTTTTTGATGTGGTTTTTTTGAAGGCGGTTTTATTTTTTTATAAAAATAATTTTTATTTCACTCTTTTTAGTGCATCGTGCAGGCAATTTACGTGTTTTCTGGTAAATAGGTATGTGATCAAACTCAAAACCTCCTTTTTCGAAGTCGGTTAAAATACCTTGAGGTATCCCCTTTTTAACAAAACAAGAATCATCTAAATCGGTTTATAAACAAAGGAGTTATGCCTAAAGATACGTATTAAATTCACATAACGTGGTAACGAAAACGACAGTATTTTCAAGATTTCCTGAAAACTAATGAACCGATTTCAAAATTTCAAAAAATGGGACCAACTTGGAAACCAACCTGATGTAATAACGTTTGAACCATTTCAATCGGTTTAGCCGTTTTCGAGTAATCGGTGGATATACATAAAAAAAAAAACAAAAAAAAAAAAAACATACATACAGACGAATAGAGAACCTCCTCCTTTTTGATTTAGAAGTCGGTTAATGATGTATCTCCACTTAAGTGTTGTTCTAGAATACCGGCCTTAGTTTTGCACCATTTGGTTGAAATTTGGGACACAGATACTTTGTAGCCTGGATAGGAACATAGGCTACTTTACATCCCGGGAAAATATCACATTCCTGCGGGATAACGTCGTGTAGTCCACGCGGGTGAAGCCGCGGGTGTAAAGCTAGTCCTACTAATATTATAAATGTGAAAGTTTAGATGTTTGGATGTTTGGATGTTTGTTACTCAATCACGCTAAAACGGCTGAACGGATTTGGCTGAAATTTGGGACACGATACTTTGAAGCCTGGAGAGGAACATAGGCTACTGTTTATCCCGGAAAAATATCACATTCCTGCGGGATAACGTCGTGTAGTCCACGCGGGTGAAGCCGCGGGTGTAAAGCTGTAAGCTATAAACTAAAACGATGTTTAACATTTACGCAAGACCTAATCAATCTATACCAAATCAGTCTAGCCCAAATACATGACCTGAATCACTGACCTGGGGGCTAAGCGCTAATATTGGCGGTAAATCTAAAAATAAACGTCGTAACTTCAGTTACGATTACCGTATACATTTGGCTCGATTGATTGATTTAAAAAGTTTACACTGCTTTCTTAAATCTAAGTCTTGGTTTAAGCTGATTATAAACAGTGATATGCTCTGAAAGTGCATTTAATGGAAACTTATATTGTATTTCCTATCAGAGTTTCAGTAGACAAGCAGGAATAATATCACTTTCATAATATAGCTGTCAACAGACAATTATCACAAAACAATGGATTTACATAAACAATTTCGTAACAACGTCCTTTGTTCCTGTGAATAATGTAGTACATTGTACCTAAACGTAGCCTATCACGTAAGTACAGTTATAGACAATATAATACACATTGTATACTACTGTGTAACATTGAACCGTTTTGAAACAAAACTATCTATGCCACAGAAGACATTCTATAATGTAAATTGACATAGTCCTATGGTGTTAACATATTATAGCTCTTGACTGTACGTAGTAATTAGAGCACTTTGCTTACTCAGGCAAACTCTACAGCAACTTTTGATGAGCTGTCTACTGTACAATAGTAAACAAAAGAAAAACAAGCAATATCAACATGTATTTGGCGGTCACGTCCTCACCGGCTGCGGATAACAAACGCCATCACGTGAAAGAGGCTGCTCGTGACGTCACCGCAGTGACATTATGTAATTAGATTTAACAGCACAATACTTACGCCCGAATTCTCGTACGCAAATCATCTTTGGGAGCGTCTCAAACATCATGGCATCTCTTTCATACGTTTGACATTTAAAGTGACAGGGCGATGTTTGAGACGCTCCCAAAGATAAGTAGCGTACGAGTATTCGGGCATTACTGCCGCACTCAGAGACGTCAATTAAATCTGTATCTGTTTCTTTTTTATCTGTCTCTTTTTTATGTCTATAGTATTGAATAAAGTAGGAATGATAATTTAATGCCAATTAAAGTTAATTGACGTCTCTGAGTGCGGCAGTAAGTATTGTGCTGGTAAATCTACTTGTAAATCTTGTTGTACGGTTGTAGTTGTACCGCGCAGAACGCTCCGCGCCTCCGCGTCTAGTGACAGAATCTGCTCGCGGGGCGTACTCCCGTGCCGCGTCGCTCTTTTTGTGTGTTAGTCGTGGGCCACACTGGAGCGACCGCAGCGCGCGGAGGCGTCCTGCGGATTCGCAGGACGCGCGAACACGTACTAAATCCTCCGCCGGTCGCGGCGACCGCCGGACGCGCCAGTGTGGCCCCTGCCGTCCGTCTCAATATATTTGTTTTTCCCGCTCAACGCGGACGCAAGACGCGCCGCTCCAGTGTGGCCCACGACTTATGCCCGAATACTCGTACGCTACTTATCTTTGGGAGCGTCTCAAACATCGCCCTGTCACTTTAAATGTCAAACGTATGAAAGAGATGCCATGATGTTTGAGACGCTCCCAAAGATGATTTGCGTTCGAGAATTCGGGCGTTAGGGTGTTAGATCGTCCGTACAATATAAAATCAGCTACCACACGCTACGCGACGCGACGGAGCGCGGAGCAGTGATATGTTTATTTGGGTAGGGCAGAAGTCCCGGTTTTGGCCTCTGTACCGGTTTTGACCACTTTTTGCATTTTTGCCAAAGGCAATTAAAATAAGGTACTTACTTTAAGGTAATACCTAATAACAATCGTTAGAATTCCTTTTATCTTCCAATTTTTATTCAATAAATGCAATTTTCTGTTTTAAAAAATGTTTTGTATAAAAGTTTTAAGAATATTATTTTGGATGAAATACTTTATAAACTTTTGTTTTTTTAGAATTAAATTGTTGTTTTGCAATTGATTGGTTTCTAACGCATTACAATATAATGATTTAACATGGGTTTGGTTTAAAGGTAGATAAATTCTCTATGATATAAGATATAATTTTAGTCTTAAATATCTAATCCTTAAATGGTACTTCTGCCCTACTCTTCGATTACTAACTAGATCCATGAAAGTTACATCATTTATACGTAGGTATTTTGTGGCTGACAACAAAAGCTTTTACACTTCCAATAACGACAACATTGTTTTCCGATTTGGGTCATCTGTATTTCCGCTACACGACTACGGCGTAGCATAATGAATGACTACGAGCTGCTACGTCGTAGTTAACCATTGTCATTTTAGCACTTAATTATTAGGTATTTTGTAGTTACTCTGTTATTGTTGGATATGTGTACAATTCAAAAAAGATACTTTTTTTTAGATTTACCCTAATACGAGTATTATAAAGAGGTAAAGTTTGGTCAGATCTTTGAGGTAATATCTGGATTTATTGAACCAATTTCGTTTTTTTTACTAGTAGTAATCTACATTATTTTTCAGTGACATACTCGTGTAGGCTATGATATATTATTTCACAATATTCGTAGGGGAAAAGGTACATGCGGGTGAAAAACCATGAGGAGCCGCTAGTTTCAATTTAAATAGGTGCTATTTAAATATATAGCAACCTTCAGCTATCGTTTTTTACAATTTATTTGAATGTAATGTTGAATAAACTTCAACCATATAAGCATGTTATTTTTAGTCTTGAAGAAAAGTGTGGGTTCATAATAAATATTTGAATAACTAAGCATGAGGCGGCGGGTTAGATGTCAGGCTACATTTTCATATTATATGCTGTTATTATGATTGATTGATTGATTGATTATTCGCTGCCCTTCAAAATATGTACCAAGGACGCTCCAAACGTTCGACATTAGTAGCTTACATTGACATGAGCTTGTAACTTAATTGTAAGTATATTAGACTTGGTCTAGACATCAGTTGTAATTTTAGTAACATGATTTATCGTACGGATTGTAAAGACGAATGCTCAGATTTATCTCCATATTATTATTTGTGGTGGCGTACGTTAGTACTAGATATTATAAATTATGTGGTGGCATTTAAATTATTCGAATTAAGAAAGAGACTTTAACCTAGAATTCTGGTTCTCGTAACGTTTTAAACATCACTAAAAAGAAGCTTATTAGCCGCAGTATGGCCGCAGGAAAAACTTTCGTTGTAATCGTAAAGTAAACTATTATATACCAGCTGTCAAAAGCTGTCAAATAAATATCTATTTAGTTTTACTTTCATAAACGACCGAAAGAGGCGCTGCTCTGATTTATTTTAAAATAATACGATTACGATAACCATTACCATAACGATAGTTTTTCGTGCTTGGGGTACGTCAGAATAAAGCTCGTCAGCTTCAGACTGAACTGGTAATGGTTTATGTTATTATTATTAGGATAAAATTGTTCATAAAAAGAATAACTTAGAATTAGACCTATTAACGAATTTCAACCTGGCTTTCTGTTTACTATAAGGCGCTAACTGTGGCTCATTTAAATATTTGACAAAATGTTAAAGATGATTATGAAAATATCGAATCAAAAAGCTCAGAACTAGGAATAGTCTATACATCATGGCTTATTTATACGTATAGTACAAGTTTTAAAAAAATACTATGAAAGGAAAGACTCTATCCGATACATAGAGTCTTTCCTTTTCCCTCGTAAACCTGTCAAGCCGTAAGCCTTAAGTCACCATCTCGTGCACACCCCGTCTCTGTAACATCTCTCCCGGGGCAGCTTAGGGCGCGCCGGGAATACTGCCAAATGTCGCTGAATGTGAGACTCGGAGTACTTTTAATATTGATTCTTTATATATTTTAATTTAAAAACACTTGCTTCTCAGTCAAATGAATAAAACGTTTGTAGAATTCATTACCTGAGGGTATCAGGAAAGCAAAAACTCTGGGATCCTTCCGCAATGGGGTTCTTCGTAATTTCCTTTTTTCTGGTCGTAATTGTTAACTATCATTTTATATGTTGTATTTATCCCTGTCTGCTTCTAAATTATATTTACTAAGTAGTGCTTATATTATAATTTATTTATATGTCCTTTTCATTTATACTTTCCAAAGCGCACCCACTCTCCCATTCCTCCACTTGTATTTATTTCCTTATACCTAAGGTTGTCTGGAAGAGATTGCTGTAAAGCAATAAGGCCACCTTTTTGTATAAGTACTTTTCTTTGTTTTGATTGTTCTTCTATATGTATTTCTTTTTGTGTGCTATAAAGCGTATTTAAATATTATTAAAATAAAATTCTTTGACTTTGTCATGTACTCTACAAAGATACAATACTGAACTGATAACGAGAAAATCAAACCATTTATAATGACTATTAATTAGGTATTAATATTCATATTACTCTACTTATTTATTTTTAAAGCAACACTCTTTGAACTTTGAAGTTTATAATGTTATATTTCGTCTTATTTTCTTTTACTGACTCATTAAAATATCATTGCTTTCTTTGAAATTTGGTTTTCTATGTAACGTGTGGGTGCTATTAAGAAGAACTTAATTTAAGTCTAAATTAAGGTTGGTTTAATTAAAAAACAAGTGAAACATTAAATTAAATAGGTATAAGTAATAAGAGTAACTCCCAGGAGCTAATATCAGAATTAAAATTTTATTATTATTTATTGTCGTTTTTGTGATTTTCTTCGTAATTTTAAGCTGTTTTTTTGTCAATTGTTATGTCAGTCATCAATTTAGAAATCTAACTTATACAAGGTGTTAGGGGCACCGCTGCAAAAACTTTAATCATGAAAAAAATATTTCGACTCTCCACACAAAATGTTCGGATTAGTTGCTAAATTTGTATGAAAAATTGTTTTTTTTTTCATTTACGTCAAAAAATTCTTGCTGTACGTTGTTCAGCATGATGGTCTGAAACCATGGTTAAAGTTTTTGCAACGGTGCCCCTAACACCCTATGTAAGTATATTCTACGTTCAGTTTTTCAAATTCGTAAACTTCGTAAACTATGAAAGGGTCTGGATGGTTAAATAAGTAATATTTCCGAGAACAGGACGGATATACAAATATAATGCAAATATATAGCATTTTTGTAAAAAGTTACTAGTTACTCGTCGTAGAATGGCTAAAAGCCAGCCGCACCAAACTGTAGGCAGTGCAGTGCCAAACAAAAGTGCAATTATTTTGAAATTTGTTACTGAGTGGAATTTGGCACGATGTGCTCGGCTATGAGAACCAGAAACAAGTGACTTTCTATACTAATAATTTTATTGTCATTGGCCATAAGCATTGTGCGAATACCAAGTTAGTCAACAAAATTTTAGTTTTAGTTGTAAATTCGTCCTTTTTTGTTAGGACAGGCGAAGACTTCTTGCCATACTGCCAGGTCTTTGGTCATTTCCAGCCAATTTGCCATGACAGATTGATGGCCTTAATTTTTTTATGTTAGTTCTTTTTAATAAAATAGGCTTATGCATTCATGTCCAATAACCCGCAGTTGTTTGGTATTGGTGTATTTAATAATTAGGTATTGTTTCTGATATTTTTTATTTACTTTTATATTTTTAATATAGGTAGTTATGTACTGTGGTATTATATTGTGTGAATATGATACCTCCTTGCGTTGTCTATGGTTGATTTATGTTTTTTATAGTGTTCAAAATATCGAATGCATTGTCATTACGCGAGTAGTTTGTTTTAGTCCAGACGATTCCGCGGTCGCGTGTTGTAGTATATAGAATATATCGGCCATGGTGCCGCAGTAAAGATTGTCTCGCATAAATTACATCTTTTAATTAATAGAAACCCATTGTAGGGCTTCACAGTTTGGTTTTAGATTACTTGTTTGTTATATGTAACTTTTATTTTGTTTTGCTTTTGTTTTAGTTGTCGTGTTGTCCGTTCTGCAAAAGGTTCTGTCAGATTAACAGCGCTTGTGGGTCATTCTGACCATCTACGAATGACCCAGAAGACTTTGTGCTGAGATAGGGCCCTTTGGCTTCACACTTTATACTTTGTTTTGTGTATAGTTTCTATCACTGTTGTCATGTGTCATGTGCATGTACGTTGTGTGTAGCCTTGGTGTAGCTACAGGCTTCTCATTGCCTTTTCTCTCTTTTTTTCATAAATAATACAAAGTTTTCTCAAACTTTTGACGAACGGTCACTCGCAACTATGCTGTCGTAGTTTGCAGATAAAAAAGAATAGTTTATTTTTTATTTTCACATTCCTGAATTGGGTATTTGACTTTTTTTTTATTTACTTAAAATGTATATTTAATTAGTAGCAACACAACATAGGTATTTATTTTCAATTATCTTGCATATTTTCAGTGATATAGTGCATCAAACTCTCTAATTAGACAAGGAGAGCCCTATAGAAACGTGACGTCACATTTCTATAGCGCCATACTCTCGCCATAGAAAATTTCGTTTTAGAAAGAGATAGCTAGAGTCACCATTAAGTAGATCATAATTCGCTTGTTATAAATACAGATTGAATTTCTTTTTTCACATTTGATAATCAATAATGTTATATTTCTTAATGTCATAATTAAATATCTACATTTCAACAACAGTCAAACACCCATTCTCTATATGAATATGACGAATTTAAAATTAAATACCCAATTGTCAAAGTTGCGTTAATAAACAAGTATACTTGAAAATTGAGCACTTAATTTAAAACCTTTAAGCTTTTGTAAAGTTAATAATTTTCTTCTGTTGCAGTGACGGCAATAAAATTGTGACAAAGAGTTCAATTATGATAATTTCCCATCTCTGGGGTAGTTATCAACCACATAAGGCCCCGCACGGCGACATTTTTAAATGCCAATTTATAACACATGGAGTTATATGTTCCACCACTCACTATTTAAAATCTATTATAATGCCATCTATTACAAAAACACTATTAAAAGTTGCGCTGTTTTATAATCACTCCGTAGTGCCTTATGCCTTAGGTGTATTCAAGTATTATTCTCTTATGAAAGAAAGCATGGTGAATGATTAGTTCGAATTAATCCCCAAATTATTTTTTGCCCTAACCAATGATATGAGTATTAGTCACCTCAAATACTTACGTCTAGAATCCGCAATACTTTGAGCTAATCCCTATAAAGTAACCACGGGGCAATCCAATTAGTCTAGTTTCACTGCCATAAGGGACGTACAGCATAATCCGATTCCCAGCTACGTCCAGATCCTTGCTTTGAATTAAGGATAGAAGCCAATAGAAATCGGTATGGGGAGAAAAAAAACTTGCGGCTGAGATACGATATAGATGAGCTTTTCACACATAGACATTTTCTTTCACCGAAATAAAATGTCATAACATACGAGTTTAATATATTTGATAGAGATGACAAATGTTGTATTTAAATTGGAAAGCAAGAAAATCCTTTCCATTGGTGTTTTTTTTTTTCAATAAATAATGTAGTGTAATTAAGTATACCAGGCCACTCAGAAAGTTTTGCGAAAAAAAGATTTTTTCTCTATGGCACAGGTTAATTGTAATTTTTTTAAAGAATTTTGTTAATTAAAAGTAAAAATACAATTTTTCGAATTTCGAATTTCCCCTACAATTTTTCGAGAGCCAATAGTACATTACAGCCGAGTACGGGAAGCTAGCAAATAGCTTCCAGGACAAGTTTGTATAAAACTTTTCTCACGAAATGCAAGGAAATACAATATTTTGTTAACGTGGAATGATAACATTTCAGAGCATGAGTGAGAAAATTAAATTATCGTGTCTTCTGCATCGAGAACATTGCGATGATTTTCTATATACGATTTTAAATGTGGTCTAAAACCCGATGAGTCATTTGATCGACTTCAAGTGGCTTTTATGGATGAAGGACCTTCAGAAACAACCATCTACCGTTCTTTCCTAAAAAAAAACAACGGGTTGCACTCCGGGACTTTTTTTGGATTCCGTAGCCGAATGGCAAAAAACGGAATCCTTATAGATTCGTCATGTATGTCTGTCTGTCCGTCTGTCTGTCCATCCTTCCATATGTCACAGCCACTTTATTCCAAAGCTAGACTTCAGAGTTGAAATTTAGTAAGTAGATGTATTGCAACGCTTTACGATTTCTATACAAAAATATAAATTAAGGGGGCTCCCCATACTTGGAACTGAACATGAATGATTTTTTTTTCATCAAACCTATTCGAGTAGGGTCTCTTTGGATAGGTCTTTTAAAACGATCATGATTAATGGTTTCTTAAACCATTTTTCTCGAGGTCAATATTTTGAAAAATAGGCAGTTCTAAAGTGATAGAATGTCTTTTAAAATAAGATAATGAAAAATCTAGGAAAAATACATGCTTTAGATTTTAATAAAAACTTTCAATGAAAACTGGTTTGCACTAGTATAGTTAGCAGATTTTATAACACATTTTCAAAAGCCGCAAATGTAACTTTGTCATTCACTATGAAAAACGAAGTAATTTTTTGCTGACGAAAAATGATAGTGGTATTTTGGCTAGGTATTGGCAATCAATACGTTAAGTGGGTACCGATTTTTTTAAATTTTGATTTCGTATTAGTTGCTCATTAATTTAGTATTTATTTCTTGCATTTAGTTAAGAGTGAGTCGCCTCAACACTAGTATATATGTCGCAGTAAGATAGAAAAATCCGTAATATATCCCTAGGGATATAATTATATACCGTTAGATAGTTATAAGAAAGCAACAAGAGTTCTGTGGTGTGCAAAAAAAATAACCACGAGAGTATTTAACACTCCTACAATTATTTCATTAAACAAATCTAGTACTTACTTAATATAATTTTATCACTAAACTTGAAAAGTATTATAATTATGTTAATAGTAATAAATCGCTTTCGTATAACTATCTTACATCGCCATTGACGGATACGTCAAGGAGGACCATATATCCCTAGGGATATAGCTATATTACGGCTTTATCTATCTTATTGCGAAACATAATATTACAGTCTGGGGTTGTCTCAACGCAATTTGTTGTCAACAAAAATTATTAAGTAGGTAGTAAACTATATTTTATTTCATTTCCAATATCTGAAGTTGTAAATCAGGATGCACGTAAGATAATGGGTGTTGGTTACAGTTTAGGTACCTATCTTTAATTATCTTAGTTACCTCATCATAATAAACAGTACTGCAGTTGTATGTCAAATTATGTTCCATGGAATTATAAAACACAGTAAACTGTATAAGGTTTATGATTAACCTAAAATATCGAAGTTAAACCAGATTATCCCTCAAAAATATAACAGGAACAAATGAAAAATACTCCTAAACATCTCGGAACAGGATAATTAAACTCGTTTCGGGGATTACGCGAAGTGTCGGCGTCAATATCTGTCGGCAGTAACTCAACATTAATTTCATAATTAATTGCTTTAAGCCTTCCGCAGTTACCGTCGCTGCTGCCACAGGGAATTTCAGCGCATTTGAAATACGGGTTTAAAATATAATTTAAATCTAATAAGTTTGTCCTTTTATTGGCGCAGGGAGATTGTATTAAGTATATAGTATCTTTCGACATCTATTTTATCAATTCAAAGTTGATACAAAGGTGTTTTTCATTACTTAATACATTTTATCTGTTTGGAAAAAGTGGCACAAGGTTGATTTTCATTTGTTTTCTTTAAAACTGGATCAATGCAGTGTTATTGAAATCCATTATTAGTTAGCATATTTTTTAAAGATCCAAAACAACAAAGGGACACCTAACGCGACAAGCCTTACATGAGATTTTCCATCACGTTTTTCTTTCTTTCAGTGATATGTATGTAGGGTGTAAGGCAAACGAGATAAATTGCGCATCATTTTCATCTTCCAAAGTTATCAATAATAAATATTTTAAGCCTGGCTTACACCACAAAACACCCTTACATAAAAAAGTGCTTGGGATTTCAGAATTAAGTTTTCTCCTAAAGTGTTATTATGACCATCAATATTGTTTTACTTACATGAGTCGACGGGAGTGATGTCGGGCCCGTCGTGAGGTGCCAGCATCTTCATTGTGATAGCCCCGGGTAATACGCTACTAGATACCGACACCTTGGCTAATTTATGTCAAAACTGCACAAAGAAAAACCTTCACCGCGGATTAAATCGCGAATTTTCTCGTTTAATTCGGGAGCCCAACAGGCTGTTGTCTCCGAGAGTGCACCTATCGATCAGTTTGAAGCCCGCGCATGCGCGATGGGACCTTCCACCCGCATGCGTTTGTGAATGAGGGCCATTTTGTACCGGAAGAACGTCACTTGACAGTTGACAGTCTAAGTGTGTTTTTCCGGTGACTCGTGTAGAATTTACTTAGCAATTCGAAACAACTTAATTACTGAATACGGATCGGATTACCCACTGGTCCATAATTAAATAATAGAGACAGAAGATATTTTATTCAATAACCGTGATATGAGTTAACTTGGGTTAACTTTCCTTTTGTTCGCGTGTAAGTTAAGTTAGGTCCGGTTGCTCGTACATTTAACTTTTGTCAAAATTGACAAAAGTTAAAATTTAACTGTTGTCAATTTTGACATCGGTAAAAGAAAAATACGTTGTTTATCTTAGGGTTAAAAGTGTTGTCTGTACTATTTTATTAACCTTCCCTTAATTACTAATGTCAAAATTTAAACCACCCCCACCCTGTCGGTTATTTTGACCGCCGTTAAACCTGTGATTTGACTGCTCGTTAAAGTAACCGCTGCTTCAACAACGCTTTTTAAATTTGACCGCCGGTTAATTTTACTTCAACCATAATTTAACCCTATAGTTAACGTAACCAAGCTTGGAGCAACCGGACCTTAGTTTGCAGGCCGACAGAAAAACAAAAGAAAACTCGTTTCACTTGACAAAGATGCGGAAAGAGAGCTATATTTTTTCCTGGACTTGATGAATAAACTCTGGTTATCTCATTGATATTTTGTAAAAAGTAAATGAAAGTCGGCACTAACAGTTTATATTTTACTAGCATAAAAGAAAACTTCAACAGTTATAAATTAATTTTATTGAAAATCGTAAATAAATTTACATAATATATTAATAAATATTATTACATCACGTACGAAGTTGTGTGTGAGTGTGTGACTGGGGCGCGGTGGTGGTCGCGCCAGAATGTGTGTGTGAGTCTGTTTGTATGGAGTGCGGAGTTTAGTATCCAGCCAGCTCGGCGAAGGTGGAGTCCATCTCGTCGGCCAAGCTCTTGTACCGGTCCTTGTTGATGCCCAGCTCATCTGTTACATACGGGAACGTTTTAGGGAACAATCTATTACTAATAGGTACACTACAAAATCTACTGTTGATAAAACATCAACAAAATACAAGTACTTTCAAAACTCATGAATAAATAAATATTTAATTTCAGAGTTTATTATAAAACATTTTAAAAATCTTCATTTAAAAAGCGCAAGCGTGTGGCTTTAAAGTATGCTTAAGGTAGACATTTAATGATTTAAAAAAAGATTTAGTACCTTTGAAGCATAGATCCGTGACGGTAGCAGCAAAGCATTAGACAGGTTAATCACAACACGAAAAGCAGGGCCAATAACAACGAGCTCCGAGGGCTGTCGCGAGGCAGTCACGTGACCACGACAGACCCGCAGAGGTCGCCAGGGTTAGGGCACGTTAATAAGAAATGAGTTTTAAGACGCTCTACAAATGCTGGAGATTGTTGGGTTGGGGCCTACCATCAGCTGTCATCGCAATATTTATTAAAGGAGCTTAGAGTCTCGTATCCATATACAATATTTGACGCGCAACGTGTAGCGTAACATGATGAGCAACAATTTTCACAACATGTTACTCATCACGTTGAGGAACTTTTGTTCAGGCGCGTCATGTTGCGCGCCAACGGGCAACGTCGCACGATGCTGTGCAACGTTGCCACACATGTTGAGCGTCACGTTACGTGTCAAATGTTGTCTAGTGGGGACTTCATGTAGCACCATCTCCCTTACAATATTACTAACATTGCTTTATAGCTCGTGGTAAGGCCCCTGATACTAAACATGGTCGCAGGTCTAGGTTCGAGACGTAAAGATTCCACTTGGTGGCAATCGCAAGGTATCGATGAAATTTGACTAGAGGGTGATGGGTCGGACGGTGTTGTCTTAAGCTAAGTGCTGTAAGGGGCGGTTAGTATCCTGTAAGTTCGGCGAATGTGCCGTCCAAGTCATCGCATATCGCCTTGTATTTCTCCTTCTCGTTGAACAACGCGTCTGTAAAATGCGTCACAACAAATTAAGCCTGCGAATAAGCCGCACGTGAAAACCTTAAATTATTTAAAAAGTTTTTGTTTTATTAAGAAGCTTTGCCATTATCAGAGAAGTAATATAATTCTCGTTGTTGTTAAACTTATTAATGAAATATCACAGTCACTTATAGAGTACTTTTAGATATGTATTTTTTTATAAGAGGACGTAGGCAAGATGCACACGCTTTCGTAGCGACCTTATTATTTATTGTTATGTTTATATTGAGTCAATTGAAATTAGATTATTAAATTCCCTTTCGGCCGAAAATGTACTTAACTGTATATTTGCCTGCCAATACCACATAACTAGTTACTTGACTTTACGTCAGTTAAGTCGTTTTATTTCATTGAATGCATCTTGTCAACGCCTCTAGATGTTTGAATGCTGTTAGTCTGTGGTCGTACCTTCGAGTCTGTCGACCTCCTTCTGCAGTTTCTTGACGGTCTTCTCGGCGAACTCTGCGCGCGCCTCCGCCTCCTTGAGCTTGCCGGTGAGGGTCTTCAGCTGTTTCTTGAACTCCTCCACGCGCTGGTTCGCCTTCTCCTCGGATACTTCCAAGGATTTTAGGGAGTTACCTACGACCTGGGGAACGAAGGTTAGGTTTTAGAAGATTTCGACGACCGATTTGGCGCAGGGGTAGGATACCTGCCTTCTGTGCCAGAGGTCTCGGGTTCGATCCCCGAACAAGACAAATATTCGTGTGCATGAACATGTCTATTTGTCTTGGTCTGGGTGTTTTCTATGTATGTAAGTATGTATTTACAAACAAAAAGTATTTAAGTATATATTTATCCGTTATCAAGCTTTCCATGACACAGTTTCTTAATGAAATTTACATGGTGTGATTGCTAATTGGTGTGATTGCTAATTGGTGTGATTGTAAGAAATTATTTATTTATTATTTAATCTTATAGAATATACTGTACAATAAACATCATAAGGCCAGTTACAGGTCTTTACTAATAGCTACAAAAGTATTACTCTAGAAATAAAGAACCTTTATTGTAATATAATGGTTACATTTATGTTCGATCGATTAGTGTTACTAAAATTTAATTACCTACATTTACCTATTAACGTAGCTTTGAATTCCATCAAAATGTATTTTTTGTAAATAAAAAATTCTTAACGTAGGTTATACAGAATAAGTTATAAAGTTATTTATTACCTTTAATTCCTCCTCAAGTTCTGAGATTTTGGCGTCACCGGACTTGACACGGTCCTCAGCCACTTCAAGCTCGTCTTCAACGAAGGCCAACTTGCGTGAAACCTGGGATATCACAAACGAAGTCAGTATATTTGTTGGTTGTCATCGCCAAGATACACACTATCTATGAGGTGAAGTTTAAAGAGTTGTTAAACTGTTGGTTTTATTGGGTTTTATTATTGTTTATTACTTCAATACCATCATTACTATACAAAAAACCATCAGTCGTTTTTCCGTTCTGTATCTGGTCTATTCACAGGTCTAAGCTCATAACTTTAAACATTAAAAAACACACTGTGTGTTATCACACTGTGGGACAAATTGGGGTGGGGTATCTGCGAATAGACCTAGACGATATACCACATAACCACCGTCCTCACCCCGTGGGTAGACAGGGTATGCGAAAACGCATTCCCCTCACTATAAAAAGGCCTTGGATGCTAATGCGAAAGCCCTGCGCCACGGCCCTCCAGGGACGTGGTCGCCACAGATATGCTGAAATACCCGTCCAGGTAACAGCTGTTTTCAGGCAGTGTTTAGTCGGTAAGAGTCCGACATAACCATTACAGCCGGCTGTAATGGTATCCATGAGGATTCACTGCCTCTCCTTCCCCCGTAGTCCGGAAGGTTGCCGGATGAGCGATTGTTTCAATAGGAAACGGTCGGTCGTTCGACGCAAAAAAAAAAAAAAAAAAAAATAATGCGAAAGTCCTTTAATGTTGTCACGGTCAATACCTCGTCGGACTTGCCGTCAGCGTCTTCAGCGAGCAGACGGGCCTCCTTCAGCTGGTTGGTGAGCTGATCCATACGCTCTTCGTCTTGCTGCGATCTGTTCTCCAATACTTTGCACATACTGTGGACAAACATAATAATAGCATATAAAAAATCTAAGAAAACATAAGATCAAAAGTTCATAGTAAGAAATCTGCTTTGTGCTTATTGTTAATGACGTTGATGTCTTTTACTAGAAAAGATAAGTTTTATTTATTTGTGACTCTTGTCTGTAGTTATTGCTAGACTTTTGACATTATGTAGTTGACGCTATTTTAAAATGAAATAAATTCGTCATATTCATATAGAGAACATGTACAAGTTATAATAATAATATTGTAAAAAGTTGAACCAATTAGGCTAATAAAAACGAAAACAAATAACGCAAACAAAGCAAAATTTCGGTACAATTTTATGTTTCCATGATTAGTGTGTTGTGTACCTAATTGCTCCTACTAAACTACAACCACTGTTCCCGACAGCTATGATATACATTCATGACTATTGCAGACGCTCTGCCGGCTGCCGATGATTTATCGGCATGCACGTCGTAATTTGACAGTTACGTTAATACCTCGTTTACATCATTTTAAATTAGAATAAGTGTTTGATTATTTTTTTAACTACTTTTAGCGCCACGTACTTTTAACTCAGCCTTTCGTCCAGTAAAAAGAAACCAGTCAAGAGCGAGTCGGGCTCGCGGACCAAGGCTTCTGTACCATTATAAATTTAAATAAATATAAAGTGAAAATGTTTTCATTTTTCGACAAAGCATTTGCGGTAAGTATTGAATATTGCAGTAGAAGAAGTACAGAGTATAGAATTTTAGGTCAACGCCAGCTCTTCACCGATAGTGGAACTAAGATAATTTTTGTTGATGATCCCTGAAAAAGTTTACTATTTAGAGACATCGTTTTATATTTCATGTAATCTTTACATAAACTGCTATCACATAAAATAATTTCAGATTTTTCTCTATGCAAACTTCGGAGATGAAGGGGGAGGGACGGTATTTTTTTTACATCTATACATATAAAATCCTTTGTCCTGAATCACTGACGGATAAACGCACAGCCTAAGCCGCTGATCGTAGAGACCTGAAACTTGGAAGGTGTGTTCCTCGTATGATGTAGGCATTCGATAAGAAAGGATTTTTTGAAATTCTACCCCTAAGGGGGTGAAAAACGGGGGTAAAGTTTGTATGGGACAACGTGATTCCTTTGTCCAATCTTCTTCAAATTTTGCATAAACATTCTTTAACAGAATTAATCGAAGATGTGTTTCATATTTCATTGAAACTCATCGCCTAACAGGGTTAAAAAGGGATAGAAAGTTATTTTGGGGGTGATTTTCATCGAAGTTGATATCAATACTCCTTAGTGCTTTTAATTTTTAGTTTCATTTTGTTTTGACACATGTTTGAAAACTCAATCCGTTCTAATATACTATACAGTGCCACAACCGTTTCTGTTCCAGTGACAGCGGCGCTACGTACGTATTTCTTTTTTTTGTTGCAATTTACCCGGCCCTGACTTTTAAGACCTTCAGCCGCCAGCAGCGTTATGGTTGGACATCAACTTGACAGCAAAATGAAATTAAAAAAAAACACGTTAGTTTCACATTTTGGCCACCGGGACGGAACAGAAAAGATTGTGGCAGTTGTACTATTGCACGAATGAGCTGTCATAGAACCCATGCCACATTAAAAAGTACCTAAGCAAAGTATTGACTTGTTTTTTTGCATTTTGGTAGTACAAGAGTAGGAGAATGTCCGAATATTATTCAAACGAAAGTAGCTACTGTTTGTCTAGGTATCGTAACCTTCTTATGCCTAAACCACTGATCTGATTTTCATGTTAGGTATAAAGTAGGTATAGGTAGCGTACTCGGCCTGCTATCGCTGAGGTTATGTTACTTTCGCAGTGGTCTTTCACGGGATGGCTGTTCAAAAATATATGGTGCTTCGGAACACACGATAAGCCGATGGTTCTGGCTGCATTTGGATTGGTTAATACCCCATAACTGCAATGGGCCCGTGTGGAAGGTCATGGTCCATTCTCCTTATCCATCAATATGAAGGCCTGTACTTCAGCGGCGGGGACATTAAAATTGATTGATGATGGTGCTGATGAGACCTTAGAAAACGCCTTCATCTTCCTACTTTTTTACATCAAAATTTTGCGATGTACCCATGATATCATATTTATATTTCTACATCCCTAATATTATTATAAATGTGAAAATTTATGTTTGTTTGTTTGTTTGTCTGTCTGTCGGTATGTTCTGTTTTTACGTCAAAACGGCGGAACCGATTCAGATGAAATTTGGAGTGGAGATATTTTGTGACCTTAGGAAGGACTTTTTACCGCGGGAATAAGGATCATTCCCATGGTAAAATAAGTTTTAGCACGGGCATAGCTGTGGAATGCAATTGGTATTTAAGGTGATAGTTTAAGTTAATGGAAAGGATTATATTTGGAATAGAGGCAGTTTAAGGCCCTGGGAAAGACATAACACTTTTTACCGCGGGAAAAATCTCATTCCCATACGAAAATCATTTTAAGCGCGGGCTAATTTGCGGCCAGACATTGGTACCTACCTATTTAAGTAAATCATTTGAGACCCTGGGAAGGATTATTATAGGCTACTTTTACTTTTTACCACAGGAAAGTATCATATTCCCACGTGAAAACCAATAGGTTAGGTATTATTTGTTTGTCCGTCTTTCTCGTCAAAACGGAGCAACGGATCAATGTGATTTTTGGTACAGGGGTAGATTGGGAGCTGGAAAGTGAGGTAGTTTATCCCGGAAAATATCACATTCCCTGAGGATAATGTCGTGTAGTACACGCGGGCGAAGCCGCGGGCGGAAAGCTAGTTTTTAATAAGTCGAAAACTATGCGGCTTGAGAAAAAAAGCAAAATGTTTGAGAATGTGCAAGCGCAGTGCTCTTGCATATATACCATAGTAGCCCCACTTCGAATTTTTAAGACCACCTTTCAGTCTCTGTTGCAATTTTTTTTTTAAATATTTTATTTCTCTCTTATTTTCAAAATAGTTGGGCAAACGTCATCTAAAACTATTCCAAATTTCAAGTTGATAGCATTTTTAGTTCTCGAGATATCCAGTTGTGACAGACAGACAAAGTCTCACCATAAGGGTTCCTCCTAAAAACTCCCTAAAAATAGTCTAATGGAAATCATAATTCACTGTTACCTCTCATCATTATGACGGACGGTGTGATAACAGTACAAAAATAAATACAAGGACTCCTTACCGGTTGTTCTCATCAGCGGACTGCTGAGCCTCGAGCAGCTTCTGCTGGGCGGTGCCGGACCTCTCCTCTGACTTCTCGAGGTCCTCCTCAATCTGCTGGGTCTTCCTGTTCATGGCGGCGACCTCCGCCTCCGTGGAGGTGAGGAGCTTTTCCTTCTCCTCCAAGTCTTTGTTGGCCTGCTCCAGCTTGTTCTTGTTCACGACGAGATCTTCCTCAACTTGTGCGAGCTTCTTCTGGAGCTCACGGACTTCCTCGTTGACCTGGAAGGGTAAGGGAGTTTTGTTGAAATTTGGGCATTTATGGAATACATTCAGCCTGCCTAGCATGACCGACCATCATTATATCACGCGATATGATATAGCACGTCATGCTGTCCTGCTTACATATCTCGTGATAAAAGCCGCTCATGCTAGGCCGGCAGAATGTTGTTACCTTTTGTAACGTTTCGTGATATTTAGCATAAGTAAAAAAGCTCAGTATTGTTATATATATAGTATTCTTTGGTATCGTATTCGTAGAAAAGTCAAGAAAATAACCTAGTTTTTAAGGGTTATAAATATCTTCACAATGATGAAATTGATGAACATTCACCCGGATAGTGAACGGTCGTGGGTTTGTGTCCCATCGGAGCTAATTGTAAGACGGAACGATTTTTTTCTAAAACTTCACTTTTAATAATTATTGAAAATAATTTGAAATATCGTAGCTGATAATTTTAAAAATTAAAAAAGCGGTTCATTTACACTGTAGTGAAAACGGCTAACAATTTGTCTTAATACAAGTATGTAGCAATACAGCTACTCCACTAATCTACGCCTGAAATGAAATGTACCCTTTCCTACTACGTTTCCCTAGTGTCGTGTAGAAAATAATAAGTTGTGTCTAGACAAATAGTAAGTGGTGTAAGTAAATGACCTTTTCGGCGCGGAGGTTGGCGTCCCTGGTCTGCTGCTCGCAGGTGTCGGCTTGCCCATGGCGTTGGTACAGAATGTGTCTATAATAATAGTAAGTGGTGTAAGTAAATGACCTTTTTGGCGCGGAGGTTGGCGTCCCTGGCCTGCTGCTCGCAGGTGTCGGCTTGTCCATGGCGTTGGTACAGAATGTGTCTATAATAATAGTAAGTGGTGTAAGTAAATGACCTTTTTGGCGCGGAGGTTGGCGTCCCTGGCCTGCTGCTCGCAGGTGTCGGCTTGTCCATGGCGTTGGTACAGAATGTGTCTATAACAATAGTAAGTGGTGTAAGTAATGACCTTTTCGGCGCGGAGGTTGGCGTCCCTGGCCTGCTGCTCTCAGGTGTCGGCTTGTCCATGGCGTTGGTACAGAATGTGTCTATAATAATAGTAAGTGGTGTAAGTAATGACCTTTTCGGCGCGGAGGTTGGCGTCCCTGGCCTGCTTATGGCAGGTGTCGGCTTGTCCATGGCGTTGGTACAGAATGTGTCTATAATAATAGTAAGTGGTGTAAGTAATAACCTTTTCGGCGCGGAGGTTGGCGTCCCTGGCCTGCTGCTCGCAGGTGTCGGCTTGTCCATGGCGTTGGTACAGTATGTGTCTATAATAATAGTAAGTGGTGTAAGTAATGACCTTTTCGGCGCGGAGGTTGGCGTCCCTGGCCTGCTTATGGCAGGTGTCGGCTTGTCCATGGCGTTGGTACAGAATGTGTCTATAATAATAGTAAGTGGTGTAAGTAATAACCTTTTCGGCGCGGAGGTTGGCGTCCCTGGCCTGCTGCTCGCAGGTGTCGGCTTGTCCATGGCGTTGGTACAGTATGTGTCTATAATAATAGTAAGTGGTGTAAGTAATGACCTTTTCGGCGCGGAGGTTGGCGTCCCTGGCCTGCTGCTCGCAGGTGTCGGCCTTGTCCATGGCGTTGTCCTTCTCCAGCTTCATCGCCTGCATCTTCTTCTTGATCGCGTCCATGTTGGCGGTGGTTTGTCTTTACGGTCCGGTACAAAAATACGCCTGTTACTGGCCTGCAAGGAAACGGAACAACGTTCTTGAATCAAGAAAGGCAAAAACAAATAGATACTTCTATACTAATATTATAACAAAGGTAAAGTTTGCGAGGTTGTAGGGGGTAATCTTCGGAACTGCTGAACCGATTTCAAAAATTATTTCACCATTACAATGCTAACTTATCCCTGAGTGGCATAGACTACTTTTCATCCCACTGCTGAGCCTATGGTCTTAGCCCATGTGGGTAAAACTGCGAGCGGGAAGCTAGTAATCAATATCATAATATCAATGTTAAATCCAAAGTCGCAACGCAACGTGTGCTCGATATTACCGCTTCTGTGTTCAGAGAAAAGTTCTCGTTACTATCTTTTCATAATTTGAAACGGGTTTGCCATGCTTCTTTTTACGTCTGATTGTAACTAACTAACTCCCGTATTTAGAGAAAAGTTTTAGACACCATGAAACATCTTTCACAATAAAGCATTTTGCTATATTTATATTTATGTTACAATGCCTGAAGTTTGTTATTTTCCGGCTTCACAAAGTTAGGAGTTGCTGAATAAGAAAGGTCGCTATTCTGCTTTTATTATGCTTGTTTGTAAAGCATTTAACTAAGTACGCGACGTTGTAATTAAATTATCGTAACCATCCTGTCTAGATTCTCATTTAATAGATTTTCCACAAAGGCTTTCTAGGCTCTACCTAGAAGTTAAACGGAGTTTGTAACTACTAAAACGCAATTTACGAGTTTCCCTAGAGAGATAAGACACGGTTTAAGTTCACTCAGGTGTTAAGCTCAGCTTCATCAATTATAAGTTAAATGTTCAGTGAATTCCTATCTGAGATTCATATTATTCTTTTACCTATATTATAACCGCCTACGAGTATAACGGAATACATACCTACTTTAATGAATATTTTCATATTTTATTTATTTTACAGTAAATATTCTTCACTTGAGTAGAACAGTAAAATCTCTCAATGAAATGCATATGTTGTGTGATAATATTGTATGAACTCCCTTCTATTATTAAAAAAATGAAAATGAAATATTTAGAAAAAATCGACCCGTCTCACAACCAGCTCCGATAGGACCCGAAACCACGACCTTTCGCTGTCCGGGCGACTGCTCAAACCACTGAGTTGCGGAGTCATTAACGACTTTTTCTAAATACTTCATTTTCAATTTTTCAATAATAAAAATTGCATTGTGAATGCAACATTTTAAATAACTCCCTTCTACTTTAGATTTTATTTCAATTAAAGATTTCATCTTTTCTTTGTTCAACTAGGCTAAAAAGTAAATAAGGTTTAATACAATTAGGATTTCATTTGCCACGTCAGATTGGCCGGGAGCCAGGCAGCCAGTACCAGATGCGATGCTTCATAATAATTATATGGTCCGCGCCCCCGATACTAAATTATATCCCAACCTAATTATCTCCCCTCTCACCCCCCATCCCGCGCAATCGGCGGCGTTCAAATCTGAAATATCTGTCGCAGGCGGATAGTTAAATCCGCGGGATAGTTAAGTATCACGGCAACAATTTGATAAATTGGGTTTATTCGTCTTACGCAGAAAATTAGATTTTAATTCGGTTACCTTAGGTTAGTGTTGTGATCAAGCGATGTAGATAAAATAGCTTACGGAAGAAAAGGTCGACATAGGCGTTTAATTAAATGGCGGATCTAACTATTTGGCTGCGACACATTAGATTGCAAGGAATTCTTATATGCAACCGTGATTCAAAACCATCATGCAAGACTATTTTAGCCAATCAAAATGAACCATTCATAACACTGCCCGATATTCCTTTACATATGGCACAATGAAAAATCTGCGCTCCTGGCCGCTCATAAATGTTTGAATTTCGAATATCAGTTAAGGGCACGATCTTCCAAAAACTCGGTCTTTGTCTTTTTCTTTATGTGTGAAGAGTAATGAAAATAACCTCACTTTTTCATTATTTCAATGTTTTTGTTGTTATTTTGAGAATAAATTCATTTTTTGAAAAAGTAGCCTGAGAATAATCTACTAAATATCATTACCTATTTTTCTATAAAATATTCGTGAATAAGAGATTAATAATCTAAGTATAAAACCGAAAAAATATAAAAAAAATGTAAATTTTCTTTATTTTTGAATTTTTTTATAGTCGAGTGAATATCGAATATCGTGTTTCCAGCCACAAAATAATCAAGATCGTTTATGAAACTAACATATATTTTTATCTGCTCAAAATAAAGAATATTTGATCGTTTACTTTTGAATCAAAAATAGGTTGATTTCGATAATTTGGAAGATCGTGCCATTAAGTACGCAAAACATAACTTTCAGTGTCGTTACCCCTCGTATAACGATTGGTTAGATTGTCTTGCATGTTGTTTGCATGATGGTTTTGAATAAAGATTGCATGACCGTCTAATGTACGTGTTACATACACTGTACGTAGTATAAAATACGTAGTACAAAGTTGCTTCCCCCCGTTTGTACGCTTCGATCTTCCCAACTGTAGCTGTAGCACGAAAAACTGTCGTTATGGTTACCATTATCGTATTAATTTAAGTATGAAAACCTGAGCAACGCCCCTTTCAGTCGTTTAAAAAGAACAGGGTGCCTACCATCAACTTTAAGACAGCGATTCAAAAATAGCGCGATGCAGAATAGGTTCCTAAAATGAATTGCTTTCTTTCGTACTCTGACCTTCTAAAAACTGGATCGCAAATGAATTGCTAAATGTGAATGACCGAACGATTTGTGTCCTTTTTCTTCTACCTGTCTCTTTCACTCGATTCTGTCATGCCCGGAGAGTGAGAGGGACGGGTATAACCTGCAGGTGTCATGTTAAATCGATCGGGTTATAAGTCAAATAAGAGTTCCTGACAGCTTAGCGGCTGTGAAATGTCATTGAATGAACACTGAATCGCTGTCATTGATATTAAGCTGTCGTGGTACGAATAAGCGAAGCAGATCAGTTTAGGTCCTAAACAAAACCGCAATAAGAGTTGATGGTAAGCACCCTGGAATTCAATGTCATGTTTGACAGCAGCGCTGTGACAGCTTTTGAAGGAAGGTAAAGTTTACTATTCGATTATCATAACGATAGTTTTTCATGCTACGGCTACTACTTTTATCAAGGCGAGTTTCGTCAATAGACTGACCGCCAGTTGCAGAAAGCTCCATTAAAGTTAACTATCTTAAAATATAAATTGCTGTCACTTTTTCGCTGTCAAGAAAATAAGGGACAGCAATAGATTTAATAAGCATTAACTTTAATGGAGCTTTCTGCAACAGGGTGTATGTGATTCAAGAGGAAGGTTTATACATATAAAAACATCTACAAAGCACCCATGCAAAGCCGGGGCGGGTTGCTAGTACAGAATATCCAAGTTCAAAATAGCAAAATAGTAAATAAATAAAAGTAATAAAGTACCTATGTACTTTATTAATAATTACTGTACCTATAACGCTATAACGCATTCCTTTGCTTGCGTTGTTGGCTCGAAAAGTTTTCAAACTTTTTCGTAGTTAGAAAGAGCACTTTCAAAGTAACGCACATTCGCTGTAAATTATACGTCATAAAATCGCATTTAATGGAAAACGTACATCAGTATTTTGTATTACTTCGTTATTCAGTAGGTATATATAGCAGAACTCTGATACTAAATTATATTCCAACCTAATTATTTTCCACCACCCCGCGCAATCAGAGGCTGCGGCCGTTCAAACCTGAAATATTACCTTCATTCCGCCTCATTGCGAATAACTTCCTCATTATTATACTTAGTTATCAGGGGTAAAGGCTTCTTTTGTTTATATTAAAGAGGTCTTGGACAAAAGAAATATATGAATGAAGTTTAACCTCAGTTTCAAATTATTGTTTACCAAATAAAATGAGCTTTCGAACCTTAACCATTATAGTAAAATGCTTCTCTATTTTTTTCCAAAACTTTAATAGTAGATTGAACAACAAGTGCATAAAACGTACCATTTTACCCGAGACGTATATATCCATCCGAGCCGTAGGCGAGGGTGGATAGTCAATTCGAGGGTAAAATGGGTTTTATCTACGAGTTATACACTCTGCTTTTCACTTCGAGTGTGAGGAAAATAAATAACAATATTGCAAAAAAGAAAAAAAAAAGACTTTGCCATATTGGCGGGAAGCCTTTCTTTTTTTTTATACGTGGCAGTGGCAGCACAGTGACTTTAGCATAGATCGTAGTCCATAATGCTCTTGAAATACTTATTTCTTACAAAACTCATTAATTTTGCCTAGTTTTATTAATTTAGTAAGTAATTTAAAATGGATTGTGTACAAAATTAAAGAAACAGAATGAAATAACAAGTTTATTTAACGAAGTTTAATTGCGTGTATGACTGTTTACCTGACGACCTTTGTCTTAGAGTCTGAGACTTAGACGAAAATTTTACTTTATGCACTAGAGCATAAAAAGCGATTTTATGCAGCCTATACCCAACATAAACACGAACTTTACGAGCATGAGAAGTGAAAACATCATTTTGACACGGTTTGTGTCATTGTGTCAGTTAGATCTTATTGAAAAGACAATTTAACACATATTTTTGCAGTTGATTGATTTTAGTTTAATTTAACCCTCTAACTAATCGATGCAGCCGACGTTGTTGTTGGTAACTATCTATTCATTAGAACTTTCTTTGTAACACACTATTTTTAAATAAACTAGTATTTCTCTTATAACAAAACTTGAATCCTATTTCTTTAATTTAGTTCAGATACAAGTTTAACTGCTACTGACGTATTTCAGTTTTAATAACTTTGCATGTAAATTGTTTTCATGGTTTCGGTACTATGTAATTATGGCTGATAATTCTGGCGATGAGAGCATAGCCAGCGTAGGAAGATGTTTGTTTACACGGCCAAATTGCGTAAAATACCAAAATAACTTGGATTTTTGAGGAACGACTTTTTTTAATATCCTACTAAATATCGTTCCCATAGCAAAAAGTATTATTATGTGTCTTTGACGAACTCTGTCGTCACTATTTCTGAGGTTACAGATTCAGATCTTGACGTATTACTTTAATACTAATAACAATTATTTATTTCGAGTAAGACTTGTTTTAAGATAGGTTTAAATGAGAGTGTTTATGTTCCTTCCTTGGTTCTTTCTTTGTGGAATTAGTCACCTATATAATATTATAATCTTTATTTAACTCAGATTTTCTATTTATAGTTCCTACATCCAGGTTGAAGGTTACGTACAAAATTCCATTGCATGTGGCTGTAAGGCCTCATGGATATATTTGGTGTCTAATCAACAGACTTGTTAAAAAACTGATATGTCAACTTATCTATTATGTGTTCATAATAAAATTTATTTGACAATTTTTACTTTTTTTGGGTAAAGAAGGAAACAGGCTGAAATTTCATAAATCGTTAAGGCGGTAAATAGGATATATGTTGAACTCGATATACCCTTTGACTCCAGTAGTTCCATTGAGTAGTTCCATCATGGAACTAGTGGGATTTTTTTCGCCCAGTAGTTCCATGGAACTGGTTGTGACGTTTATGGATAATAAAATTGGTCCCATTAGTTCCATGATTAAATAATATGTACAGGCGAGTTGTAAATAATTATGATGAGAAAATAATGTAACCTATTTTATTTTAAAAGTTAGAGGAGGATTTTTTTGGCAATAGTGTCTATCTTCCAAAATATTGACTTTAAGAAAAATGGTTTAAGAAACCTTTGTACTATTTCTTAAAACCAATATATTTACTTGCCTACACCAGGCAAATAGGTTCCATGAAAAAAAAAATATATTTCTATGTATCTAGATTCTAGGTAACCTCCCCTTGTTTTTTTTTTTATAATATCGTAATGTAGTTTACAGAATACATCTATCTAGCTACCCAACTGTGTAGTCTTAAAAGTTTTGGAATAAAGTGGCTGTGATATACGGACGGACGAACAGACATGCCGAATTCCGTTTTTTTGCGATTCGGCTACACAACCCTAAAAACAAGTTACTTTCGTGACGTACGTATTCGTAGTTACAACGGTGTATCTGTTCTATGTGATTGTACTGGAACTAATAGGACTAATTTTGTTATGCATTAACGTCACTTTAGTTCCATGGAACTATCGGGCGAAAAAAATCCCAATAGTTCCATGATGGAACTACTGGGATCAAAGGACTCATACTTCCAAAAATGCTTTTGTTTCGAAACTTGAAATGTTTTGAATTTTATGTAACAAAGTCGACATGAACAAAATAGCGAGCGGGTGCTAGTCTACTATTCTCAGTGACTTCGTATATGAAATCATTGACCCGCTTGCAAAATTAGCTTTGGTCGCTGTTCGCATCCCTTGGAGGGCTCATGTGTTATGAAATGATAACTTGACGTTGATTTGTTAGTCATGTTACCTGTTAGCACGATTAGAATAATACTACACTAGTTTCTAAAGATAAATGGTACAAAAGAATTCGCACCCATGTCACAGAATAGGTACCTACTTACTAAATAGTACAACCGATGTAAACTATGGAAATAAGTTTTCATTAAATAATGTAAATGAAAATAGATATTAACCAACATACACCTATTCTTAAAGTCCATTCGCTTAAATAGTGTCGCTCTGCCACAATGCCGTGCGGGTGTACCGACACTATCTAACCGAACGGACTATATCTTATCGGTTTTAAGAATATATCGGAATATTGTCGGAAAATTTAATAAACTACTTATTTATATTAGTTAAAGTATTTGAATAATGCTACAGGTTATGCGAAATATTTGAGTTCTAATGTTAATTTACTAAGGCAAACTATTTGCAATATTATTATTGTTTGACTTTAACCATCTCCGTGGTCGAGTGATTTGTACACCGTTTTTAAAGCTTCGCTTTTTTTGAAGTCCCGGGTTCGTCCAGGGTCTAGGTAGAAAACCTATTTTTGTTATCATTTTGAACCTGTTATTCAGGCTGTAGCAAAATATCATCATTCTGCTAAATGATAGTTTCTGTCACTATGATGAACTTTTAAATAAGAGTGACAAAATTGCTGTATCTACAATATATTGACACAAGGTCATTTGATGTAATTGTGAGATAGTCAATACGGTATTTTACTGATTTTTTTTATTTCTTTAAAATGTTTTTCGAAATATTAGCTACACAAAACAAGTTTTCATTTTGAATTATCTTGAATATTTTCAAAGATATAGGACTTCAAACTTTATAATTAGACAAGGACAGGACGCTATCTTAGTGACGTCAGTGGGTTAGTAGCGTCATAGTCACGCCATAGAAGATTTCGTTTTAGAAAGAGACAGCTATAGTCAAAATCAAACAGACTATAATTCTTTTATTATAAAACAGATTCAAATTATTTTTTCACATTTGGTATTCTTAATTGCAATATTTTTTAACGTCATCATTAAATATCTACATTTCAACAACAGTAAAATACCCTATTGGCGAGCAAAACCATTAATGACGTTTCTACTAAAGATGGGTATCGATCGATGTAAATATTGATCTGTTTGGTATTTCCAAACAAGTATTGAAACGGAACGGCTGAAAATATATCATATTCATAATTATACCCCAGAAACCGGGACGAAAGAAATGCTTTCAAAACTACATAAAATGTTAATGTTTCGTAAACTAAAAGTTGATGCATCTATAAAACTCTAGTTAATTTGGAAAGCGTGCAATCTTTGGCTGGAGCGAAAATAACGGCGTAGTGACGTCACATGTATTCCTGGCAGGTTGTCAAGTTGGCGATATTGTTCACAGAAATAAACCGATTTCGGTGGCGGCAACAGCTGCGTGCGCGCATGTAACAGAATATTCCCGCGGATTCCACACAAGTCGCCGGGCGCGAACAAGCGATCCCTCACCGCGTATTTGGTAACATCATTCGGTATCGCGTTACAAAACTATATTTAAATAGAGATTTTTAGGGCTGAAGCATAGCTTTCACATTAGAATGCTATCTTTGCTGTAATTTTTTTAATAATATTTTTTTTTATAAACAAATTACATAAAAAATCTGATGAGATATTAACATACACATTTTGGTTGCCTGGTTGGTTGGTTCAACCTTGCTTGTAATTTTATTATGTTGGTCATAAACTTTAAATTATAAAAATGTATTTGATTACTACCTATATCACGCTTAAAAATTTTAGTTGTCTTATAGGACCAAGTTTAGACTAAAGTCAACATTTTCAAAATAGTGAAGTAGACAAGGGAACAAAATAACAAAAAAAACAACATCAATACCGTCTTAGTTGACATTGAACTAAATATAAAACATAAGATAAGAAAACTTATATTTGGAAAGTTTGAAACAAGCTTTCGAAATTCGAATAAAGTTTATATTGTGTACTGTAGTTCGTTCATGAACTTATACCTACTAGTAATCAAATGATTTCGGAATAAGCGAGATTTAATATGTGAACTGTGTTAGAATGTCGGCTTGACTCAATGGTTTAGTTTGCGGTTCATAGCTTGCAATGAAAATATTTCAGGCTGAATCTGAGTTGAAACAGACTAAGTCGTTTGAAGCGGTGCCAACATTCCTCAACCGTCGACTAGTTATTGTTTCATAAGTTACACCTCTGCATACTTCGGGTTTATGAGGTTTCTCTCGCTTAGTAAAATTAAATATCCGGCGAGTATTTTAGAAAATATTAAAAGCATTTCAACACGTAAATCTTCTTTATCTCGTACATATAATACTCCAGCATAATTTCATAACTGTGTTCTAAAGATCTGACTTTAAAAAAATTTTTGAAACCTGTTTTTTCAGTTTTGTGCAAGTAAACAATAGTCAGTGTGTGAGTGAATATACAATATTACTCAATAAAGTTCATTGAATGCTTCGACATGGTATCGACGTCCAACAATTGATTATTATTTTTATGATACAAGTAATCGGTTATTCATTCAATATAGGTTACCCCAATAAGTAGTATAACAAGTGTAGTATGTACTATGTTTGTAACTGTACGATTATGTAGAAGGTTCGTTAAGCTAAGCTGTTTAATCAATAAATATCATATTTGTTGTGAGCTTTTGTCTCATTATATTGCAGCATCATAAATTTAAAATAATCATGAATTGTGTGACTGTTTAGAGCATTTTTTGTAAAAATAGATCATGCGGAAAGTGTAAGCTGTGGTGTTCTAATTACGAGATATATGGGCCACGTCTGTAGCTATATAAAAGTGAGACGAGTTTCCTCATCTCGCTAAATAAATACTGATGGTCGGGCATGCCGCAAATAGGTTATAAGCGCGCGAGAGCAGCGCGCGCGGCGGGGGCGGGCGGCGCCCGGACACCACTATTTTCAGCGAGGACGCGCGCCCGCTGAAATTCGAGTCACACTCGTGAAAAGCGCCTCTGCGCACACCTCGCGTATGTCACTCAAAAACCGCTCCTAAGTTACCACACAAGCGATCCGCACGTTTTAAAAACTCCACCAAAACCTGAGAAAAATCCTCTGAACACAGTAAAAAGACTGAAATACCACTTAACGCTATCACTACTGTATCCGAGTGCAAGAGAATTTGGGCACAGCACAAGTTGCGTCACACACTGTCACCGCGGGAGCTGGCTGCGCGGGCGCACTCACCTCACGAGCGGGCTGTTCACTCGGCGGAGCGTCTCGCACTGAGCCCGCCCTCGGCCACCGCCGCGCGCCCGCCCGACTATTTTCGGTGCCAAAAATCCAGGATTCCGATCCACCAGCGCTCCTACGCGCTCCCACATGCTAACATTTGCAAGCTGGCGACCAAGGAAGCAAGGCCCTTTCGGTGATAATGCCGACCTGATGCTTTCCCGCTCTCCCTTCAGCTCTTGCAGAAGAACAGTTTTAGTAGGCATCAAAACAAACATTTTTAAAAGATTAACATAAGAACGCGACGAAAAATCCAGGTCATGTTTTTCAATTGATAATCCAAACCCTCTATTTCTAATAATTTATAGTGTTTTAGTGAAAGCCGCAAGTTATTGATGCTCTATTTTAAATCTAAGTCTACTCTGCCGATATGAGTAAATCTTGCGTCCAGCATTCTATTGGTATCAGTGTATCATTGAACTTTGTTCACAAAATCGATCATATTCGTGGTCTTTTAAGGTAATTAACTATGTTATTTTTACGAGAATTAGGAAAGCTTCGAAAGCTTGCGTGGCTGTGACGCTGAGCACCTGTTAAGAGAGAGGTGTCCAAAATGCCTATGTTCAGCTCGTCGTTGTTCCGCAAGACAAGTCGTTGGTCCAAACTTGCAATTGCATCGGTCCTTGTGGGGTGGTAGCTCATGTCATGACTTACGATCATCATCATCATAAGGAATTATCTATAAGGCCCATCCATAAGGAAGACCCATGCACTGTAGTGGAGACATTGAAAACATGACTTAGGTATGTTGATGCCATATCAAAAATATGTAGGTATGTAACGTCCAAAACGAGGATCGCGTGACGCAGTGCTGGTTACCGCGCTCGGCCTGCGATCGTTGAGGTTAAGCAACTTTCGTAATGGTCGGTCACGGGATGGGTGACCAAAAACTTCCATCTCGAGCTCTTCCGTGTTTCGGAAGACATGTTAGGCCGTTGGTCCTGGCTGCATTTGGAGTCGTTAACACCCACCAATCCTTACTGGGCCCGCGTGGTGGGTCATGGCCCATTCTCCTTATCCATCCATAAGGAAGGACTATGTCCAGCATTAAACGGCTGATGATGATGGCCGTCCAATACAGAGTACTTGTAAAAACAATTATTACATAAATAAATTGTTTATTACATTAAGAAAACATTCGGATTCCTTTATTTTGAGTCTCTTGTTTGGAAATTTAAGACGTTTTGCCCTCGAGGATGGCAGACTTAAAAAGCTTCTGGAGGACCTTAACTATGGGCTTACCGCCCGCTCTGTTTTGATTCCGTCATCACCCGCCGCCTTGTTGTTTTTATGCTGCTTGAGAGCCATTTGTTAGCAGATTGCCCAGACATTACTAATATTGCCATGGGGCTTTCGTGCAATCATATTTTTGTAGTATCTACGGCTTATTCAACTAACTACCATTAATGAATCTAAGGTTGATTCAGCTGATGAGTGCTTCACCCGCTGTTGACTGTGTGAGGAGCAAGGCGACGAGCATACTATGTTAATATGAACGGTCGCGAACGGCGCGGCGCGAGCCGAGTGAGCGAAGCTAGCGGGCCGCGGCAGTGGCCGGCGAAGAGCCACAACAGACTTTATACCACAGACTTCCCATACCCCAGTCAGTTGTGGTGCCGTACCGGCCGCTGCCGCGGCTTTGTTGTAGTTAACATGACATGTGCGATTTCTGCCTTATATTCTGTGAAAGTGAAATTTAACAAAAGCGACCTTTTGCAAAAGTGACAAAATTCAAAATCATTTTTAGGATATAAAAAGATAACGGCGAAACTAAAAAGATAAACTAAAAAAATAATTGACAGATTTTAATAATTTTTCACTATTATAAAGCTACACTCCTCCTGAGTGAAACAAGCTATACTTTTTATCCCGACATTCCCAAAGAAAAAAGGAAGCAAAAGGGAAGGGAAGAAGGGTACCACGCGGGCAAAACCGCGCGCAGCCCCTAGTATTTTATATTTTTTTTTATTTATTTAGGATATCAGTCGCAGAATTGTGATAAGAGTATTATTATCTCACTACATAGGGATATTATAATATTCAGTAGGTAGTTCCGGTAGGTATATTGTCAATCGGCACAAGTACCTAAGCCTCAAACGAGTTTGCCAGCGTCGGGAATGTTGGTTCGGATTCGAATTCTGTGCTTTGTCTTTGTCTATTCTATAGTGAGTGACAGAGAAAGTGCACACATTCCGCTGTCGGGAGCGTTTCCGACGATTCGTAAATCAGGAGGCTAATCATTTTCAGACAGCTTCAGAATGATCAGAGCGTTTAAACCTATCAGAAATATCTGGACATTTGACAAAAATCAGTCTTTGCACAATAATATAAGGTTCTTCGTATAATCTTCGAGCAACGCGGGTCTTCCGTTCAAGGACGGAAGGCCCGCGTTGCTCGAAGGGTACCTAGTCTTAATAGTCATGCTAATGTTCTTTCATTTGTTTACTTTTTCTTTTTTTTTAAAAAAAAACGCACCTTTACATCTTGAGGTAAGGTTGATATATGTCAAATGTTCAGATATTTTTATTATTATTATACTCTTTATTGCACTTAAAAATAAATAACAGAAAATAAATTTATAAAATATGTGCGCAAAGGTGGACTTATCTCTAAAGAGATATCTCTTCCAGCCAACCCAAGACATGCTATGTGAGATTAAGGGCCTTTTTCACAATGTCTGATTAGGAGATACTTTCCAGTTTACTTTGTATAGCCTATCTGTCAAGTAACAGCTAATCAGAACTTACTAAGACATTGTGAAACAGGCCCTGAGTTAAATAAACAAAAGGTGCAAAGTGCAAGAGACAAAATACTCTGAATCTAAATATAAGTATATACTTATATATTATTTTTGCTCACGCTCAGATCATTTTGAAGCTGACTGTACTTAGGCCTGAGTTTACCGTTAACCGTCGGATGGTTGGTTGGTTTACGCACGTGATTGGTCAACCAATCAACTAACCGACGGTTAACGGTTAGGTTACAAACTTAAATTTTGTGGGGTTTTTTTTCAGACCGCAGAAGTAGGTACCTGATTCCAGAATAAAAAAACTCATTGTATGATTGATTTGATAATGTTACAGTATTACTAATGAAGTTACAATGACGCCAATGAAATTACAATTTATATCGGCATATTATAATAAATAAATAAATAAATATTTTCTTACAATCACAGCAATTATCTAAGCCCGTAGTTAATTTCTCAAGAAACTGTGTCTACGTGAACTTGATTACGGATAAATATATACTTAAATACTTTTTTGTTTGTAAATACATACTTAATATACATAGAAAACACCCAGGCCAAGACAAATAGACATGTTCATGCACACAAATATTTGTCTTGTTCGGGAATCGAACCCGAGACCTCTGGCGCAGAAGGTAGGTAGATTACCCCTGCGCCAAATCGGTCGTCAAATGTCCCAAGTGAAATTATAACATCTCGGCTCCAACGATATCCCTGCGACATATCTATCAAAATAAATGTTCAACGTATTTACACTCTAAAATTAAAGAAAATAAAACGCCAAAATATATAAATGAACTTTTATTGGAGTAGGTACACTTCAGAGCGTAAGCTATTCGAAAAGAAAAAGCTTTCTGATTCGAAGGAAAACTGGAATGTCAAGCTTATCTGGTAGATAAAATACAAAAACTAACGCTAAACAAGTACAAAACTTATCGCAGTAGTTACTAAAGACTCGATACATCCTTCATAAGATAGTATTCAATTGGAGCTAACGAGCACTTTCGATTTTTTTGTCGACCGATAGTCTGACCGCACTCTGATTTAAGAGTTTTTTATTGTGAAACTCATTACCGCCTCAACGTGCGTCGTGCATAAATTATATAGACTGTTCGTGGCGAGGCGAGACGCACCGCAAAAATAAGCGGCCCAGGCTAGATAGATATAGCCCTTATTGACTGTCAATACAAGATATTGATACACACATCTCATTTGACAATTAAAAACAATCGGTTCTCGTACGTGCGTCGTAGGGTAACAACTCGACTATCGGTGGACTTAAATCGCAAGAGAGCGCGCTGGCTATATTAACGTAAGTATAAAATTAAGTTACGGATGCGTACAAAATTGTCAGGCTTCTAGAGCTCACACAAACACTAACCCTTAGCATTATGACGTCATCATGAACGTTCACCCAATATCACATAGAGCGTTTCCAATAGCATTTGCCATTATTTTACTAATGGCCGAAATGCGTTTTCTTTACTGTAGACATAGCAAAGCATTTAATACAAAAATTACAAGTTAAAATCCAATAATTAACATACATAAACAATGACCTCCAAGGTCGAGTGGAGTATGCACCGGCTTTCAAGTTCCGGGTGTGATTCTCGTCAGGTAAATGTAGAAAACGAACTTTTTTATATTTTCTCGTATCTGGGTGTAGGTTAGGTTAGGTGGTGTCGAATTTCCATAACACAGAATGGTAGTTATTTTTCTAAATTTTGTGTTGTAGCAATGTATATGATGGTGTCCAATTTTTTTTATTATTATTATTTTAGAGCAATGTCTATTTTGACTTTCAGACATGTACAATGTACATACCTATTATACCTACATAGAGATTTTTCGAAACAGTTGTTCATGTTTGATTACAGCTATTTCAAGTTTTCTTTCTCAATTAAAATTCGATATGATATTCGTTTTTTTAATAATTGACTTGGTGTTAAAAAATCTACATGAGCTTTTGAGGTTAACAATAAGTAGGCATGTAGAGTGCGCGCCAGATAATTCTGCGCGCGGTCAAAATCGAATACTAATCTTTTCCATGACCTTAGAACAAAAAGAAACTGTAACTAGCGCCAAAAACGCCCCAGTCGCGCGCAGAGTTATCTGACACGCATTCTACCTACCTATATAGTTGCTCATGACTGTTAACTGTTACTGTAATTATTAGTATTATTTTGTTTCTTCAAATAAATACTTACTGCTTGAATTTTGTATAAAATGCTGGCTCTCCGACATAAACGCTCTTTTAACTTTGAAAGAATTTCAAGCTAGAAGAAGCTGAAATTGATATAAGTAATTATCTAGCCATTTTCCGTGATTGTAGCTGCATTAGTAGAATTTTAACCAATATGTTCACATATTACTTTATTTTATAGTTTCACTAGGGTACCCAAAATGTAATTTATTCTTTGAGTAGCCCTAACACGAAAAACTGACGTTATGGTAATCGAATAGTAAACTAAAGAGTGCACGCCAGATAAGTCTGCGCACGGTCGAAATATAACAGGTATTAATCTTTACCTTTTACTGCCGTACTCAGAGACGTCAATTAACTTTTAATGACAATTAAACCTATATCTGTCTCTTTCTTGTGTCTAGTATTGAATAAAGTAGGAATGATAATTTAATGCCCAATTAAAGTTAATTGACGTCTCTGTGCGGCAGTTAGACCTTTAGATAAAAAATGTACTGTAACTAGAGCCAAAAACACCAAAGTCGCGCCCAAAGTTATCTGGACACGGACTCTACCTTCCATCAAAAGCTGTCAAAGAGCCGGTGTCAAAATTCTACTGAATTTATTGGCGCTTCTCTGGTTTTCATACAAATTAATACGACCACGATTACCATTACGACACGATAACGTTAGTTTTTTATGCGAGGGGTACCTACCTACAGTTCAAAAAGACTACGCAGATTTTTGATAAGCGCGTGTCTTCTAGACAATTAGGTAATTTACACAATTTTATTTATATAACTTTGTACAACACTATCAAAAATTACTTATTTGAACTTTCATTTGAAGGGATCTTGAATAATTTGAATTTACAAACGTCACAGTCATACAATTTTCATTCTGTGAAAATTAATGTTCCTACCTACAGTATAATGCAAGTATAATATTCTTGCTCGTACAAAAACCTTTTAAGTTTTTTATAATTTTTCATAAGTGATTTTATGTCCGTGTTGTTGCCTTAGTAACAATTTTCTGCAATAACATTTTTCCACAGTCTAATAACTTGTTTCAAAGCTTTTCCGGCGTGCCATGCAAACTAGACTCAAGACTCAAGCAAAATACACCCAGCTGAACACGAAATCTTAGATTATTCGCCATAACGTTGCGGCTGTATATTTACATTAAAATAATACATTTTAATTAATTAAAAGCATAAAACCTTGTACAGTTTTCAGTAACACGTCTTCTATCGTTAACGCCTACAGTTTTAGCAGCTTTTTAAAAGACTCGAGTCATCACTATAAATATGCGAGGAAATCCATGGAAATTAGAACTTTAATGATAGGACGGAGGCTAAATGTAAACAAGAGTATCAAATGTGCTCGAAATTAATTTGATTTTCAGCCTTACAAATCTTAATACTTACATAAATAGTTCAGCTTTTGTTTTGTTTTTAGTGCTGCTACATTGGGAGCGAAGCGAAATACGAGAAGAGAATAAGTTTGTTTTGCGTCTTTTCATTCTTAGATTTGGGCGAATTACAGAGTTCTGTAGTTCAAGGCTGTCTTGAACAGAGTACAAATACTTCAAGGTAAGTTTGAAGCGAAAACTGTTTTTTTTTCGTTTCGCTCTCAGTGTGGCATGTAGTTTCTTATTGTTTAAATAACGAAACATAACCTTCTGTATGATTTTCAATATTAAAACAATAAATATAATTGTATGTAAAAGTGAAATAAATAGTTTTCGCCACAACATCTTGGTCACTGACATCGTAGCTCGTAGCTCAGCTGCCCACGCCACTAGCGTCGCCAAAATGGCGGCGTCCGCCATCTTGTTTAGTACCCCGACAGGTCGGCGAATGTCTGGTCCACCTCCTCCGCGATCGCCTTGTACTTACTGCGCTCTTCCATCACCTCATCTGGGTAAGGTTAGTATGGGTTAGTAGGTGTTAGTATATGCCGAGTGTAGACCTAGATACAAGGATATTGATGAGGGCACAGTGGGCTAGTCACTCGGTTGCCCAAATCAACTGAGTCCCGAAACTGATACTCCGAGATACCCCTTATTCCAAAACGTGGACTAAAAGTTAGACCTGGTTTAAAACTAAGTAATGCTAATTCTGTCTTTCATTTGGAAAATTCAGTTTATTACCAGTTTTAAGCCAGGACTAATTTAAGTCCACGTTTTGGAATAAGGGGGAATAGAGTATATGATCTACTGTAGTGTTCTTTGCCTCATCCAGGACATAGGATATTAAGTCAAAGTATGTCACGGTACATGAATAATCCTACACGGTAGAGTACTATTATTATTTTGTGGTAGAGTAGAATGCAACAAACTTATCTGACCTGGAAAGCTACCGCGTAACTTTATGTTTATGAACTTCATACGTTTTTGGAACTAGGCAAATTTGATTAAAAAATAGCTGCTATCAGTTCCCTGTTTAGTGACGTCTGGTAAAACAATAACTAGTTGGCACGGTATAATATGAGCAGTTAAGATTTTGATTTTTGCATTCAAAGTGCTGTTCTTATAAGAGAAACAATAAGTAAGTACTAGAAAAAACCATTTTATAGAGCGCTATCGCGTATAGTTTTATAAGAGCAGTTATGGTTTTAATTTTTGCATTCACAGTGCTATTTTTCAGACAAAACAATAGAGTACCTACTAGAAAAAACCATCCACTCTCCAAGTTGCGAAGTGTGATTGAAATTATAATATAATACGAATTCAAGCAGGTTTTATCAGGCAACTGGTAAGTTTTATGTGAATTCGACTGTACATACCTATAATAATAGCCATGGGACAAATCATAAATAACCTGTGGTTAATCATATGATGTATGCAATCATAATTCACACCTGCTACTTTCTTACATATAATCTGCTACACTACAAATCATAATAATCTCACCGCAAATTATCTCGAATTTATTTGAATTTATTTTTATTTAAGTATTTGATTTTGTTAAAATTTATTTAATATTATTTTTTTATTATTATTAGTATTATTTCATTCAATTTAAAACGCGTCATTTTATCTTCACCATAAAAATCATAATTCATATTTCATTTTCATACGTAGCTACAAAGTAACTAGCAATAATTCTGTGAAAAATCACAATAATTTCCAGTGGCAGCATTAGAAGCAAATGCGACAATATGATACGATAATGATAAATCATTACCTATGAAAAATCATTGCCTGTGATAAATCACAGGTAAAATACTAATAGGTACTTATCATTTTGGTGAATCATATGATCACAATGAAATTATTTAAATGTAGCAATCATTTCCATGCCCACCTAATAACGCCTTTTATTGTTAAGTACCTATCTTCTTAAATTTTCCTACTGCTGGTAAATCCTGGATAAATCGATGTATTTCCTTATGTATCTACTTGTGTTAGTTAAAGTTAAATTAGAAATAGAATTTAGGGGGTGATAGTGTCCATCAATATGAGTAGGTATTGGAACAGCCACGAAATCGCGAAAAATCAGTGTTTCAATAGAAAAGTACAACATCGACTCGACTAAAATGTATAGAACAGCTGATTTAATTTCGTGGACGGCTGTATAGGGGTGTGTAATATATGATATAACAACATTGTGTATAATACTCACAAAATATAACAACACATTACATAAAATCATTTCATATAACGTTCATTTTGTATAATCAACGAATGATATAAATTCAAAATATATAATTTTAAACCGTATAATGAACATTTGATATAAAAACGTTTCATATAATAATCATTTACTATAACATTTATATTGTATAATATTTAAAACACATAATGGTTATATAACATAACAACTTTTCATATAACGTTCATTTCATCATTTCATTTCAACGTTCATTTCATTCATCAACGAATAACTATTTCTGGCGCTTCGCCGGCCGCTGCCGCGGCACGCTCGCTTCGCTCGCTCAGCTCGCGCTGTTTTGTTCACAGTTCTAACCTAACCTATTATCAATTGTTTTGTCACCGTTGTGGCTTTTTATGGCGGGGGGCTTCGCCCCCCGTGCCCCCCTTTCGAGCTCACTGTACCCCCCGTGCCCCTGCTCCTTTACCTACCCTATACATTTAATTGGGTATTTGACTGTTGTCGAAATGTAGATATTTAATTATGTCATTCAGAAATATAACATTATTGAATAACAAATGTGAAAAAAGAAATTCATTCTGTATTATTACAAGCGAATTATGAGCTAATTAATTGTGACTCCAGCTATCTCTTTCTAAAACGAAATTTTCTATGGCGAGGGTATGGCGCTATAGAAATGTGACGTCACATTTCTAGAGCGCCCTCCTTGTCCTCTCCTCCTTGTCTAATTAGATTTTTGATGCTCTATATCGCTGAAACTATGCAAGATATTTCAAACTAAATACATATGTTGTGTTCCTACTAATTCAATAAATATTTTAAGTCAATAAAAAAAATTCAGTCAAGTAGGCACCCAATTGACTAATTTATGATTATATAAAACAAAATTATATCAAATGAAATTATTACATATTATAATGATTATATGAATCAAAATTATATCAAATGACCGTTATAGCAAATGTGTTTTATATAAAATATTTCTATATAAAATGAGCGTTATGTCAAATGATATTAAATAAAATGATGATTATATGAAATAAACATTATGCAAAATGAAATTATTTGAAGTGTTGTTATTACAAACGTTTATTATGTCATATGAACGTTATTGAAATGAAATTATACCAAATGAAATTATATCATTCATTACGCACCCCTGTATAGTACCTCTATGTAATTTGTTCATATTGATTGATACTATCATCCCCTAAAATCATTGTACTAATTTAAATGTAGTGGTGTCGGTATAGTGTTAAGTGTTACTTACTGGAAATATTTTTATTAAATATCGCCTTAATAAATATATATTTCCTAAATAAGGTTTTTAATTTCATTTTCCTTTACGAACTTCCCTTACCATTGATAAAGTTTTAGTCATGTCGTATTTCATACCATCATCGGTAGATCGATGGTATTAGATTCACATTAACAGACATTTTCTTTATTATTTCTGCAGATATTTCATCAAAACTAAATAATAATAAATAGATCTTATTAAAGTCTAAAGCGCTCATTACTACAAGCCTAAAAATATATCTTACAGCATGCAGCTAATCATAAGAAAAAGCAAATAAACTTTCGAAACTCTCATAAAAATGTGAAAAGGCTTTTTGTGCTGTCAAAGTCTTAATAAAATTGCAAAGTGGACGTTCCATAAAAACTTGAATTGAAATCGAACTAGAAACAGTACATATTTCTTGATATTATTTAGGTGAATCATAGTAGCTATGTAAAGATCTTAAAAAAATATTTACTGAGTTAATTTGATTTTATGTTCAAATAACAAACTATATTCGAATTTGAAATTTTAATTAAACTAATTAATTAATTAATTAAACCTACACTAAACTAATTTATAACCTCCAACTACGAATAATTAAAACAATTGTAAGTAATAACATTAAACAACAATATTCTTCGGATGAAATGAAATTATTCCAACTATGTAATATTTTGCCAATTGATATTCAATTGAAAAACAATATCTTAAACGAAACCTTTTTTAAAAAAACCTTTAAAAAATTGAATCACCCTACATTTACTCGTGGGATTGCTCGGAGCAAACTCCTTATGCCGAGGGCGAATAATGTGTACGGCGAAAGAACTACCGCCTATATTGTGCCCCGCTTGATTAATAAACTACCTGCAAACCTTGTCGACAGTTTAACTCAAGTAAATTTAAGATTTAAATTAAAAAAATACTTTTTAGAAACCTTAGAATGCACCTAGTTCTCTCTTTGCAATAGTATTTAAGTATAGTTAGTTACTTATAATAAGGCTTATAAGTATGTTTATCGTTTATTTTTTTAATTATTTTTTTCTTGTACCTACCTACCTGCCTACCTACCTAATGAAATCCAACGCGTCATTGTCAACAGCGTTGTTACAAACCTTAGTGGATTTTTACGCTGTTTCTAATAATTAAGTTAATGTAAATCGTTGATACAATAAATAAACTAAAAAAAAAAAAAAAAAATTACCTACTCGCTTTTAGTGCAATATTTTTCTCTTATTGGGTATGAATAAACAATAAAACAAAAAATAAAGTAATAAATTATTTATTAAATTACTTGAAAATAAATACCGCCATACAGCTATGATGTTTAATACTTTAAATCAGGAGTATAAAATATAAATAATAAAATACATCTATGGATAGTGTTTGAATCGCGGGCGGATGGTGTGGCCCTTCACGCGGCGGGGGCTCCTAGCCCCGGGGGGCAGGGGCCCCTAACCCAAAGTCTTCTTCTATTCCTTGAGGATAAGCTCCACGAAGGCGGTGTCGAGGTCGTCACCGATGTCCTTGTACTTCTCCTTCTCCGCCACAAGCTCGTCTGTGACGTAAGATTAGTTTTAGAAGTCGTATTGCGAAATGCGAAATGTTACTGCATTGTTACTACTTTACATTGGATCAACCAAAGCTACGTCTACGCTTATGAGTAAGCGTAAGAATCGAAAACAATAAATAAGTATGCATTATACTATAGTGACTATTCATAGTATCTCTTTGATTGCTGTTGGTCACAGTAAACTTTTTAGCCTCATTAAAACAAATATATTTTCGAATAGAAATTACCTATTGGTTTTCCTTTTTTGCAGAAATGTATCAAGTAGAACAGTTGTCTAATTTAATTCATAACTATTTTCTTTAAAAAAACGATTTCATAAACTCCTACAAGTCAAGTTTTGAAGCGAATTAGTTCTAGTTGTTATAATTAAGCGATTTGAGACGAGAAATGATTCAAGAATATGCAAAGGAAGTAAATCAGTAATGATCGTCTTGAAATCTTACAAATTAATTAAATAAGTAAATGAAAATGCTTACATGTTTTGTCCATGTTATTCCGAAGCCATGCGCTTCTGTTACCTCAAGCTTAGGTTTCGACTGAAGTCATGCAGTCGATCGTTATTCGAGAGCAAAGAGAATGATTATCGATTAGGGATAGCGTTTACTGATAAATTAAATGCACACGAAAAGCGAAGAGTGTGTTCAGTGGCAGCAGGTGCACCGCGGGCAGACGCTGACGCTCGCAGGCTCTGGCAGGCCCAGGTCCTCGAATGCGATGTCTAGCTCGCCGCCCATCTCGTGGAACAGCTCCTTGCCCGCGATCAGCTCGTCTGCGGACAGCGCGCGTCTGTAGCCTCGGCACGGGCGCGGGCCGCGCGGGCGCGCTCACACGCATGCATGCGCCCGCTATGCGCTAGTCTACTGGGTCGCGCGATTGAAAACACTATTCCATCAGCTATTTTTTTCTTTATTTACAATAATATAAAACGATAACTCCACCCGACCAGCATTCGCGAAGTTAAACAATTTAAGGAGTATACGGCGATTCGCGTTACGGGGCCGGAGCTGGGTCGGCGGGCGCGGGTGCGGGTGGGGCCTCGGCGGGGGCCGCGGGGGCTTCAGTCGGAGCCGGCGCCGCGGCTTCGGCCGGGGCGGCAGCGGGCGCGGGGGCAGCCTCGGCGGGCGCGGCGGGGGCGGGAGCTCCTTCCGCCGGTGGGGCGACGGCAGCGGCCGGAGCGCCCTCGGCTGGTGCGGGAACGGGAGCACCTTCTGCCGGGGGCACCGCGGCCGGGGCCGGGGCACCTTCCGCTGGAGGTGCCGCACCTTCGGCCGGCGGTGCAGCCGGCGCACCTTCCGCTGGGGCGGCTGCCGGAGCAGCGCCGTCTGCGGCGGGGGCCGGAGCTGCACCGTCGGCCGGAGGAGGAGCGGCACCTTCCGCTGGAGGAGCAGCGGGTGCTCCTTCGGCGGGAGGAGCGGCTCCATCGGCCGGCGGCACCGCACCTTCGGCGGGAGGTGCGGCCCCTTCAGCCGGAGGAGCGGCGCCCTCGACGGGGGCTGCGCCCTCCGCCGTTGGCACGGCTCCTTCGACCGGGGGGGCACCCTCGGCGGGAGGAGCTCCTTCGACAGGCGGGGCCCCCTCGGCGGGCGGGGCCCCTTCGGCGGGTGGGGCCCCTTCGACGGGCGCGGGCGCCTCGGGTTCGGGCGCAGGTGGCGGCGGGGTGGGTTCCTTCGGCGGTGGGGTGGGCTCCTTGGGCGGCGGGTGCAGCCGCTCGTACTCCTTGCGCGCGATCTCGACCTGCTTGGCCGTCGGGTCGACTCCGGGGATGAGCTCGACGAACGACTCGTCGATGTCGTCGCCGATGTCGTTGAACCGCTCGATCTCGTTGATGAGATCGTCTGCGGCAATGGGCGCGGTGAGCTCGGCCGCCAGAGAGGCATGCGTTAACACGTGTTACGCTACAGGGTGGATGCTCCCATGCCCCGTGCGGCGGACGATGAGTATGTACAGTGCGACGGGCGCCCCCCGTTTTGGCGCGAGTTCATATCGCTTCTGTCGACCGACCGTTCGCTCTCCGACATTTATCCGTCTGAATCTTCGTAAATCTTCGAAATGATATCGCGCACGGTCACGTTGTTATGATGATAATGACGCATTCGATGATTAATCGACTGTTATAGCTGATAGAATCGATATGAAGTTAGATCACGGAAGGATAGATGAAGGGGATCACACGGATTAGTAAAAAACAAAAGTCAATTTTAAAAATAATAATATATATTTATAAACACTTGTGTTAGAATACTCTTAAAATCATTAATTTAATTCTCACGAACTTACAATCGATTCATTAATCAATAACATTATAAACGTTTCGCGACGATGGAACGTTTCGTACAGTGAGTGTGTCGTGCTCGGCGTAATTGCCAGCCGGGCGGCCGACTTCGGATGGACAATATTCATAGATTCATTTACATAAATAACAAGACTCAATTTATGACACAAGGTAAATCATACTCGAAACAAAATAGATTATCGAATACTTCATAGAAAGTATACTCTTATAAATATTTTACGTGTACCATACCACTCATTAAATAAAATATCTAATCTCTTTCTAATATTAAGTAAATAAGAGTTCATTATAAATAATAGCAAACAGTGCTTTAATCATTATTGCCGATGTCTTATCATGTTCATTTGCACTACCTATACACTAACATCCCGAGAGTGAAATCATAAGAGAAGAGTCATGTAAATATTATAAAAAAGAGTTTGTTCTACACGTTACGAAAGAGGAATGAGCTCAAGTAGTATGGAATGTTTCCAACGAATCAATGCATGGAAGTGCACTCAAAGAATTTGGTCCCTTTTTGGAATGTTGGCGTTAAATCTTACAACTAGAAGTGGGCCATAAGAAGCGGTTACAATAGCTGCATTCTTCATAGAACATCGAGAGTATCGACATTACGGCAACGATCGTAATATAATAATGACTAACGAAAATACACATCTCAACATCTTATCGGAAAATATTAGTAGAAATATTTTGTGTATCAAATAAAAAAAATTGCACATGGCAGTGGTGTCTAGCGAACACTCGATCTTGACGTTACATTAAAAGCGGCTGGCAATTACTCTAAATCTAGAACATCTAGCGCCCGCCCCGCTGGCCGACATCGAGTTTTAAAATTCGTACGACACAAAGATATAAATAGAGCAACACCAAATCTGTCGATAGCCAATTGTTTTCGGAGGAAAGAAAAATGGCGACGTCGTTTTGACATTGACAGCTATCAATTAAGCGTGGCTAGCGGGGCGGGCGGGGGGCGAGGGTTCACATGTTCTGGATGTCGTGAAGCGTGGCCTCCATCTCCTCTTGCAGAAGTTTGCTCTTTTCGCGCTCGGCCACCAGATCGTCTGCAAGGACCGACGTGGCCACGGTGAGTCCACACAACAACACATAACACATGCTTCAGACATTCACGCTGTTGATTGGTTTTTATTCTGTAGAGGTAACACCGGAATCTACTAAAATTTTTATTAGGAAACTTTTTAGGTTCATCTTATTGTGTGAAACAGTTACAAAACCAATATGTTACAAGATTTTTAACCGGTTCGCAGAATAAGGAAACAATAAATTTTGCATAATGTCAGTGTTAGTGAGTACTTAATTAATACTCCAGATTTCATTAAGCATTTCAGGTATTAGCTCTACGTAAACCGATTCCGAAATTTTTGATAACTGACTACTGTAAAATATGTTGTTCCGAATAATTTCCGATTCATCAATAGCAAGTGAATATTTGAAATGATTAGGATATAAAACAAAACAACATTGAGTAAAAACCATGCGCACATAACTAGAAACAAAAACATTGAAGGTTCGAGCATCTAGTAAGGACACATACATGCTCACGATATAAAAATTCTTAACTCTGATTTGTATACAGTAATTGCGTGCAAATAGTAGGTGTTCAAAAGAAAAAGTAACTAAATTTATAAAATTAAATGCCATTACTGTAGCCAAATCAAACTTATCAAATATAGATATTAAAACTAAGAATAAAAAACTGTTACTATGAAAATAGAAAAAAATAAGCTTGAAATTATAGCGAAAATGAGAAAAAGCTTTCAAATCTATTGTACAGCATAGGAACTCAAGAAGCCAGTTCTAATGACGGCTGGTATGAAATTGAGTGCGATTCATCTAAAGCTTTGGTTATTTTGTCAAACGATGTTATTGTTAACTTGACTTCAGAGATTTGTAATAATTGACTTAACCACACTGTTGCTGTACGTAGTAATATCTGCAGAACCTTGAAAACTGCATAAACATGTGAATATCGAGAATTACAAATATTATTGTTGATAACTTTTTCCAATATCCTTTTTTCAAAACATTGTACTTTTGACCCTAGGTTTTATTATTGTTATTCGGCAGTTCAAATCCAATTGTATTTGTTCATAGAATCTTAAACTTCTGGATTTGAATTGTCGTACTAGTTATATCAAATAATTAAGTAGTGTTCGTAATAATTGGAATAGTTCAAATGTACCTTCAAGCCTGTCGACCTCCTTCTGGAGTTTCTGCACGGAGCGCTCAGCAAACTCGGCGCGGGCCTCAGCCTGTAATGTCATGGGGATACTGTTAACATTTGTACTTCAACAACAGCCTATTTCTTTTCATTCAACATTGAAATATTCCTATTTCTAATATTTAACATTGAAATAAAATTAATTTTTAACAACGAGAAAATTATTGATTTACTTAGAGAATTTTTCAAAGAAATAGGCTGTTTTGGACTAGTTAAGTTCATGCAGTTTGAAAACTCTTTTAATTTTTTAAAAACTCATCTAAAGTATTTTAAAGCAAATGTTTGATGTTATATAGAGACTGATTATGAAAAGTTAAAAAGTAAAAATATAAATCTTAAATCTTTTAAAACCACAAAAGTCAACTCATGTTAGACATCAAAAGCGTCACAACGCCATGCAATTTACCTTTACCGAAAGCAGCAAAGTACCTCAGTTGACACTACACTATTAACATAATAAACATATTACCCATTGTCTTGCTAAATTACCATCACCCATACAATATGAGCATGAAGAGGCAACTACAGATTGCTCTGGTCGCAATCACGTCTTTGAAATTATAATCTTTACCATACTTTTGACAGAATTTAAGAATTAAGATATTAAAACATGATTAAAACATTCGCGGGTTTAAGTTATTGGATTGTACTTTTTGCTTTGTAAAATGTAAGCATTTTATTGTTGTATGATTTGCGACCAGAGCTGCTGCTGTGTGAGCACAACTTACTTGCGTCAGTTTCTGTGAAAGGCTGTGGATCTTATCCTCGACGTGCTCGCGCGACGCCATCGCCTAGCGGATAGCGACACAGGACTTATTACTGACGGCAAGCCACCGACATGCCACGCCGTTTCGTGACTGTACGCTATCAACGTGACTTTTAAAACTCAGAACAATCTCTCATTATCCATCCAATAACAGAGATAGAGAAATTGGAGTATTCGTGATGTCGTCAAGATGTCAATTTTGATTGCAATGATAAGGACAAAAGACAAGCGTACAATCACAAAACAGACATAAAAACATACATTATAGATATAGAAACTGATTATAATACACAGAAGGATAGACGTCGTAAGTAGATACATAGATGAAGCACCAACCGCTGCCAGCCGGTCGACCTACACCGACATAGTGGCCATAACCTAAGGTAAGATCCACATACACGAAGATAGATACACGCACAACGGTGTACAGCAAAGGATACTATTCCCCAACACATAATGGCGATGAGCATGATCCTACTCTACAACCGTTACCAACACTATCTACGAATCTTTTCCGGTCCAGTTTTCCGTTTTACCTCTTTCAGTTGTGCGTCGAGCAGTTTGACTTGACACTCGATTGTCTCTTCTCTTTGCGTCGCCTGTGATTATTGTTTATTAACGAAAAACATAAAACAGCGAAAACGGAAAACCATGCAGTACATCATAGCATCGTGAAGATCTGTTATTGATACTTCAGCGACACTACGAGGCACTAGAGGTAAACGATTAGAAAGTAAAACTAGGTTACATCGATAGTAACTGTTAGGGGAAAGAACATACACAGCCATATTAAGATAAGGTTCAGACGCACTACGTGTTATGTCTCTTTTACCACGCAAACTCTTGGGCTTTGGCGGTAGAACAGATATTGCTACGCTAGAGGGTATGTACACCAGAATGCAAGTTAGGCAAGCGCACGAAACACTCGCGTAAGTGAACCGATCTGGTCGATGTCACACCTCCTTTAGGCGGGTGGTGAGGGTTTTGATCTGGTTTTTGTATTCCTCCTCACGTTGATTGGCCTGCGTGGAATCGGACATACTTGATTAACTTCATAGGAAGGCTGTACCTACTCAATGCTCAGTTTGTTTTAGTTTTTTATTCGCCTTGTTCCCCATTTTCGATGACTAAATCGAAGATATTCCCCTTTTTGTATACCCCTCAATTATTTAAATATGATCCCTGTTTCACCTGGTAAAAATGGTTGGTGCATCATAATTTATAATTTTAATACTGACAATATTATATTACTCAAGATAATCGATCTCTGATTACTTATTATATTGATTAAATAAACCAATAAATTAAAAAAATCGATGGTATAATTTTCATTTGAACATTAAGGTTTTATAGCTCTATGTTCCTAGCTTGAACGCTTTTCGTCTAGCTTATTTCTTTTAAATGTAAAATTGCGAATAGTATGCATGTTAATATTACCTTCTCCTCTGAGACTTCCAGGGACTTCAGGTTGTTGCCAACAACGCGCAACTCTTCTTCAAGCTCGACGATTTTGCTGAAAACATCGAAAAAGCGCAATCAATTTCTACTGAACTATCTACATTTACAAAAAAAAATTTCATGTCCAAGATTATTCAATAAAATAAATTGTTGGGTAAAGTAAGACTCGACTTTATACACAAGAACTGTAACGTTATTCACTAATGAGACACTCTAAAGTTGAAATAGATTGAGGGGCTTCTAAATCAATACTAATAAAAACACAAAGGTTGAATCGATGACCTAAATTCTCGTCAAATTATGGAGTGGTAAGTACCTTACGTCTAATGGTGTAACATTAATAAATAATATCGAAGCACGTGCCGGTTACTACAACATCGTATTTTATTAACATCAATAGAGGTGATGTTGACATTTGGACCATTATTCTTTCATATTTCATGATAATATATTCTCCAAATGTCTACAATGGCATGCAAAAGGTTTCTGTGATGAAGACGTATATTTTCTACTCTAGAACAATTTAATCGCTTCACCACACTTTACTTCGTTCTACCAGCTTCTGTTAGTGAAAAAGATTTATTGGTTCTGCTAATAAACGTTGAGATAGCAATTATATCGAAACACATTACACTTTCTCATTTTCACTAACATTAGTAAACATAAATTATGCTTTGGTTTACTTGAGTTTCTAGATACTATAATTTATGCAGTTCTAAGTTCTATTGGATTATCTGTCACTGATTTATTTTATTTTACGATAATTAAGTTTTAATATTAAAATCTGATATCGTATATCATTTTATTAATTAATGTAGATAATGCCTTATCCGTTGTGCTGATCATTTATCATTTTATTTAGAATGCACTGTAAGAAATGTCACAATTCAGTTTGCAGAATATCCAAGGCGAACTTCTATATTAGATTCTGGGAAGCTTGAAAGGGGTGACTGTTGCATTCCCTGATCAAAAAAGTTAACTTCGCGATTCATTTGTTTTGACCTGTATTTTGCTTCACGTCATTGACATGTGATATGTTGCGATGCTCTAGCTCCCCTTTCTATGGCGGTACTCACCCATCGCTGAGCTCGGCGCGCTCCTCGGCCCGCTCAAGGTCCTGCTCCATCATGACGAGCTTGCGCGCCACCTACCGCCGGCCGAGCGTTAGTACACGCCCACACGCACACACACACAACACACACTACGCTACCGAGACGGGCGCCGCTCTCGAATGCTTCGACAGTGCAGTGCATTTTAACTTGTTGAATATTTTACACCTCAGTGATAGGACACAGATCAGTATTCTAAGTGTGCAAAGGTCGTGAGAGGAACAGGTGGAGGGTATCAAGGAACAGATGTCTATTTGACCGTTTACAAACATTAGTTATCGTCGTTTGACGATACGATCACGGCTGTTTCTAACGGGCTTGCCGAAAATGTGTCCCCACCGGGCTTTCCTTGCTGCTTTCAAATAAGTACATCTAAGGAAGCAAAGGTGTCAGATTCAAACAAAACACACACGTTATATTCAAAAGGATCACACAAAGCGGGATATCGAGAGCGGCGTCAGTGCTCATATATTAATAAAAAAAAAAATAAACGAGGGTTGTCCCAAAACATTTAGCTATAAAATTTAGTTCTCCATAATAATTAAAAATCTAAGTGCTATCAAGTGCATTATCATATTCGTTATGTGATGTGTGCGCTTGCATATGTGCGGCACGCATACGGCCAGTAATTCTGGTGTAATGCGGTGCATATCTGAAAACGAAAATTGCCCTATACCACACATATTTCCTGACAGCCTAACTTATAGCCACGTTTAAGTGATACACACACTGAAGACAGAGTTTAGTCGACACATGGACATGATAGTTAACACTTGCATAGAAATATCCATGAGATGGGGCAACCCTTGTTTTAGTCTGAATCCTTCAAGAACAGCGCCACTTTTGATCCCGTCTTTTCAACGGTGGCACTGCTCTATAGGTGTTTTAATATTATGTGTTGTTGCCGTTTCAAATGAAGACAAAACGGTAACAACTGTTAAATCAATGTTATGGCGGATGCAAAATAAGACTTATCTAAATAAAACATAAACGCCTTGTAGCAGCTTCTCTCGTAAACGACCTAGAATGGTTCATGCAATCAAAAATAAGTGAGAGCCAATGTTAGAAATACCTATATAGGTAAATCTGGTTACGGTGCAACAATATTAAGAATGCAAATAAACAACCATGCAGAACGGTGACAAAAACTAGCAAACGAAGGCTTTAGGGCTACCGCGATACTGCTCATTATTGAACGACTTGTCCGATAAGAACGTCTTTCAATGCTGAACTTCACGAATTGAAAATAGACTTTGAAGTTTTTATCTTAAGTATATCGGAGTTTGCAAGGTCAATATTGAGAGTAGCAGTAATCCTTCAGCGGAATTGAAGTGAAACCTACGATTCGCCGGTCTCAGCACGCTCCTCCGCGCGCTCCAGGTCAGCCTCAACCATGGCCAGCTTACGGGCCACCTGAAGACACCACACCACATTAGACGAGCTAACCACGGCGCACACTCATTAGTGTCACGGACGTCGGACTGTTGCTATAATAGTGCACGTCGTGTTGACCAACTCGAGCTACACCCTTCGTATATGGAAGTAATGCTTATGTAACAACATATGCGACGAAGGAGACTGGTCCCGCCATATAAGGCCAACCGTACAAGATCAGTCGATACGACTCCTTGTTGGGATTCTGACTTTTACGGTTACCTTCACCACGCAGGGTCATATGTCAGGGGAATTAGGACATTTTTACTTCAACCATATGGCGTCCATTTCAAATACATTTTTGATTACAACTTATGCAAGACTTGGAAATACTAAGGTGAGCACGCTATTATTATCTAATCTGACTTTGATAAATTATTACTTCAGTGATATTTTATGATTTTGTCGTAGTGAAATAACACTACATTTGCAATCATGACAACACGGTAAAAATCGAAAAACATTTCAAGCTAAATAATGAAATGCAGGAAAAAGTGTTAGTTGCTTAAAACGCTTAATTTGATGGAATTAGTTGGGGTTTTCATTAAAAAAAATATTAGAAAACAACGAAGAATATTATATTGTCAGTCGGAAATCAAAACCTTTTTTTAAAAGCAGTAACTTTATAATTAACACTTTTAAAGCACTCATGAAAAATGTATGATCAAACAGTAATGAAACTAAAGAGCACTTTAGTGTGCATCAATTATTACGCTATTTCATAGAGGGACATTGACTTCTATACTATTAGTTATGAATATCCTGACACTTGGTACGATCAAACCATGCCAAAACCAAACAACATCGAAACTCCTTTATAAACACCTCATCGTATTTCTTGTCGGCCTCCTCAGCGAGGAACCTGGCTTCCTTGAGCTGGTTCTCCAGGGCATCCATACGCTCCTCATCGGCCAGTGACCTGTTCTCGAGGACCTTGCGGGCACTGGATCCCATAACACAAACCTTAAGTCAAATTATCGACAACAAACATAATCCCTACCTACATCACCTATTTTTGACTGTAATCGCAAGGGTGACCCAAAGTTAGGATAAGGAAACATGCAAGAAACGAACACACTAAGTTTGCAAGGAACAAGAAAGCGACAAACAACTGCTTATATCACGAGATGCTGCTGAAAAAAATACGTTTGCTAAGTACGAGTATGTAACCATACTTTCAAGGAACCTACTTGTACCAAACGTTTTATAAGTAGGTGAACAAAATACAAATCTGTAACTTTGTTGAAATTTGTATTTAATATCCAGTTGCAATAGCTTTGAATAATGCAGTTTACCTTTATAAATTACATATGATCACTGATATTGAAGAGGTCTCACTCTTAAAATTTATTAAATTATTAACCTGCAGTATTCAAAGCTAAAAGGCGACGATATAAACCAGTTAAACTTGTTTTTAATATATTCTAGTAATATACTGCATAAAAACCAAAACTGCAAAATTAACTGATTTCTATTCGCCCATTATTTTATCGTAAATATTAATAAAAGTAAGCAAACATTCCTTGTAACAGTTCCATGACCTCATAAAAATCATCACTTATAATAATATTGTATGGTTTAAATACACCATTTTTTTTTGTTCAGATAGATATGCTAACTTTACAAAGAATATTTCAGTTATTTTGCTACGTTACAAATAGGAAGTGAAACTGCTTTATCAACATTTCTTCTGACACTTATATTGTCAAAGATGGCGCCAAAATAAAACGTCAAAAAAGTTATTTTTCTCAAAACGTCGATATCGATAAAGCAGTACCAACAGAGTAAGTGACAAGTAGGAGAAGCATTCACCTCTTCGTATTTTTTGTCGGACTCTTCAGCAATGAGCTTGGCTTGTGCGAGCTGGGCCTCTAGGATTGCGACGCGATCGTCTTCCATGTTGGTTCTGTTCTCCAACGCCTTGCGTATTCTGGTTAGTGCGGAGTCAAACACATGCATGTTATAACATCAATTGCTATGTTATTAAGAATAATATGGAATTATTAAATGGGTTGTCACATCTAAAGCAGAGTTTGAGAGAATAGTGAAATATTTTCGTATTTTTTATGTGAACTTTGAATAAGAATCTCGGAACTCTGAATGAATTTGAAAGTTGTGATATTAAAACAAAATCGAAACACTCATGCATCATAAAAATTAAGTTGAGTAAAAACAGAAAAACTTTATGAATAAAACAAAGGGTTGGCGGTATATTGAGTTGAAACTTAAAAGTATTATTATTTACTAATTTATAACAAACAAGTGAAAAATAAGTCAGTTAACTTAAAAGTATAAAAACAAATTTTATCGAAAATAATAAAAAGATTTAATGAAAGTAATATATCAAATGGTCCAAAATCTCGTACTTTGGCTACACAACACAACCTCGTACACACCATTAATGACATAAAATTTACTACCATATCGTACACAACCCATACCATAGCATATTTTTAATTAAGAAACAAGTTTTGCTAAGATAAGACAGACATATCCAGATCTATTAGAAGTTATCTCTGAGCAGACTACGCCATCACCAATCGAATCAGTTTTATTTTCAAACTCCGAATGAAATAACTTCAATTCTAGCAAAACATTATTAAAACAATTTTTGGTGCAGGTAATAGACTCGAGAAATAAGCATCACTTTACCAAATGCGTCGGAAAGTAGGTACGTAAAGTCCGCGCCGGGCCAAATAACTTGGCATTTGTCAGAGGGCGGTGATCGTCAAGAATAAACCTTATTCCCATGTCATAATTTAGTTCCAGAAATTGACACGTGTCAAGTTTCCGTGGACCACTTATTACTATATTTGCAGACGAGCTAAGTACTTAGGTACAAAGTCATTGCTACCAATATAAAATATTTGCGACGTTCCCAAGTGGTAGTGAACGATTGACGAAAAACGATGTAATGCTTGTTATAAATAAATAAATAAATAAAGATCTTTATTTTCTCATCACAAACTCTTAGTGTATGCCTTATAAATAATAAATAATAATAATAAATAAAATCATTTATTTCCATTAACAAAATAACACATTAGAAACAATGGGTTGGAGCTTCCCTTTAAGCTTTAAGGCCTGCGTTAAGAAGCCCCGCTCCTCCTTAATGATTCCAAAATTTTTACAAATTATTTACAACTAAAACTTAAACAAAAAAACTTTAAACATTTTTACGACTATAAAAATGGTGATAAATAAAGATTGAGAAGACTCGATAAGATTGGTTTAGGTAAGGTCTGCCTGTAGTGTATGTGTGTGTGTGTGTGTGTGAGTGTGTGTGTGTATGTGTGTGAGTGAGTGAGTGTGTAAGTTAGCTTGAGTAAAAGTATGCTCGTTTTTTAATATAATTATTAATACTATTTTCATTTTTATAATCTATTTATTAAGTTTATGATATGAATAAGAGGAGTGATTCCGTCTCTTCCCACGTTTTGGTTTGTAGCCATTTGATTACTAGTTTTTTAGTTTCATTGTGTGGTTTGTTATAAATGTGTAGTTCTCTGTTTGTGATATTATAAAGGTGAGCAGATTGAGTGGTGTATTGTGTTTGTGCAAATTTCGTCCTAACTCTCGGAGTGTGTGCTACTATATCTTTTCTTCTCCTATTTTTTATATTCGGCTTGTATGGCAGTGTTTTGTGGCATTTAAGAATGCTTTGTAAGTTATATAACTTTATTACGGGAAACGCATTTTTTTGAAAAGCATTACCTTTAGCAAATATCTTTGAGCTCGTTCTAAATTCAGAAATTTGGTTTTACCAGCACCTCCCCAGACAGTAATGCAATATGTTAAGACAGACTGTACTAGAGTTATATAAATAGTATTCAACAGACTATTTGGTGAGGCGCTGCCTTTTCTAGTATCTCGTGGAATCACATGCCGTAAGGTTTTAAAGATCCACACTAGTTTTCTTATTTTATTATTCATATATTCCAGATGTGGATGCCACGATAATCGACTATCCATCACAACTCCCAAATATTTTATTTGATCGACTCTTTCAATAATTCTGCAATTGCAGTTGTTGTAATTGTTTGAATCTTCACAGTAATGTATTTTGATATCAAAAAGATCGATTGGTTGGGCTCTATTGTATATACCAAAGGAAACAAACTTAGTTTTTTGAATGTTAAGTGTGAGAAGGTTTGATTTTAGCCACTCAGCGATTTGACTCAGTCCTTGTTCAGTATGTATTTTTAAGTTATCCCATGTATCAGCAGTAAAAGTTATTGCGATGTCATCTGCGTATGAAAAGATTGTAGCGTGGGGTATCTGAGCATTGCACAATTCATTTAAATATACGAGAAATAGGGTAGGCCCTAGGACACTCCGCTGCGGTACCCCGTATAAAATGTAAGCCTCCTCACTAATAACCTCCCCTATTTTAACGCTCTGCTTCCTATCTGTGAGGTAGCTATTAAAAAGATCAAGACAGGTACCTCTAATACCGATTTCTTCTAATTTGCGCACAAGGATAGGGATAGCGACGGTGTCAAACGCTTTTTTTAGGTATAAATACTAATCTTATCTAAATTTGTGTGAGACTGATGCCTGAAATAGGTAAAAAATACCCGTTAGCACAGGACATCAGGCTTCCACCATCTTGGATATTTAAGACAACGAGATCAAATGAAAATGTTATGGTAATCAGTATAATCAAAAAGACAAAAATGTGGAGAAATAAATTAATTCTTATAGATTAAGTACCTATATAATCTAGGTACAGATTACATGCATTTTAGTTTTATCAATATTTACAGCTTGTGTATGTGTATGAGTGAGTGTGTATGTGTGTGAGTGTAGTTGTGTGTGTGTATGTGTGTGTGTGTGTGTGTGCGCGTATGTGTGTTTAGTGACGGTGTGAGAAGATAACTTAATTTAATTTCTGGTACGTTTCAAATAGTTTCTACATTAGGAGTTTTACTTTAAGGACACGAGAAGATTTTCTGTGTCATTGTAGGTTTGATGCTGTAACCACTGTGAAATTAGCTTTTTACAAGATTGTTTTGAGAGGTGATAAACTGAGAGACGCGAGTTAATTTTATTATAAAGAAAGCTGCCGAGAAAGCAGTAGAAACGTTGGGCAAATTGTGTATTACAACGCTTGTAAGTACAGACAGTCCCTTTTCGGCGATTGTTAATATTCAAAAGTGGGTTGTGGTCAAGCTGAGAATGTTTGCGAAGTACTATGGAGAGAATAAACAGCTGTCGCACAGTCATAACTTTCCAGAACTCGTATACCTCACTTGACGGAGTCAAACGGGGAAGAAAAGAACCAACTTTTAACACCATTCTTTGAGCTCGCTCAGCCTTAACAAGATGAGTTTTAGCAGCTCCTCCCCAAGCCGAAATGCAGTACCCTATAACCGATTGGCACAAAGCGAAATAAACAGATCTCATTAGATTAAAATCTGCAACATGACGGAGCGTTCTAAAAATATAAATCAATTTCCTGATTCTGCCTACCAGGAGTTCTATGTGAGAAAGAAAGCTTAATTTGTCGTCAATGTGAACTCCGAGATATTTTATAGTCTCCGAGGATTTCAGAATAGGGCATGAACAATTGGCTTGACTAGAAGATATAGATGAACAAGAAGGCGCGTGGTTCACAAGCGACAGTCCCTCTGGGAGCGGTTGACCTTTAATGGAGAAGGTAAGTGTTCACGCCGCGCGTGATTCATTCATTCACGTGCATTCGTGGGTTCGCCGCCAAGCGCCGTCCGCGCAACACGGGACTCAGTTGGCCGTAAGCAGCCGTGAGACAAGTTCGTGTGTTTCTGTAGCGACGTGCCGCGCTAGTTACCTACCCATATTGGGACCGAGATTTCGTTTTGCTCCTACTAGGGCTCCGGTCGGGGTACGGACTTGTAACCCGTGTGTGTTCGCTTTGAAAAGCGCCGGGAAAGTTTTAGCGGCCTATTAGGGCATTGTGTAGTATAAGAGTGTTAGCTGTAAGAGTATCCCATCGGGGGTTGTGTGGAGATCGTTTTGCCAGGGCGCGCGCGCGCCGGCGAGACAACGTTCAGCCCCCCTGGATTACGGACACTATTTTCTAGTAAGGTAGGATTAGCTTAATTTACTTAATTTTGCATGGGAAACCTTCGTTTCAATAAACTGTGGAACACAGTAGATGTGGTCATCACAATTGTGCGTGATCATATTTTTGGTAGCAGAGCTTAGTTGATATAATTAATTTTCATATTAAAATTAACTACATAAAATTTCATAGTAAAAATAAAAAGCGTACCTAAAAAGCGTACCTAAAAATTATTTTTTTTTGTTGAAATCTCGAGGGTATTTGAAGATCCCGAGACGATTTGAAGTACTAAGAAATTGTTCTAGTAAATTCTCGAAGCGAATGTTTCTCACTTGGTGGATCCGATAATAGATAGACACTTATATAATTGTTGTCACATACTAGTGTTTTGATACGAGTTTACTCGCCTAGATGTGTATATTTTTTTTTGTGTGTCCGGATTTATTTGACGAGTAGTTCGTTCGAAAGTGTGTTTATTAGTACCACATACTAGTGATTTGATACGAGTTTACTCGCCTAGATGTGTATATTTTTTTTTGTGTGTCCGGATTTATTTGACGAATAGTTTCGTTCGAAAGTGTTGTTTATTAGTACCACATACTAGTGTTTGTTCCGAGTCCGCTTGCCTAGTTAAAAAAGTGGAACTAGTTTTAATTATTAGTAGTATTAAATTACGAGTATTATTATTAAAAATAGTTTTGTTTTCGTTTGTTGATAACGGTTTAGTAGTTGATTTGCGAGGTATGCCATACCGTTAATCCTATACGTTTTGTTTATACCGTTATATTGTTAGCCCTTGAAATTGGTAAGTTGTTAATAATTTATGAAAATAGTAGGGTCCGTGTATGTCGTCCGAATTTTAATTGTGTTTTATATTATCGTGACGCGACCTATTTCTATTGTTTTTTTTGTTGATGTTTACCACTTTTATATTTCTTTGTTTGCTTTGTTTATTAAACGGATTATAAATGGCTCCTACGAATCCGACCGCCGTATCCAGGGCTGGCATCCAAGGAGCTTTGCGTTGGCTTGCTTGTGCGGTCACATTAATAGACCGAGCCGACCGGGTAGGCGCGTTGCTAGCTCGGTATGGCGGGCTGGCAGCTCGGCTGCAAGACCTGGAGCGCCACGCCATGGAGTGTCGCGCGTATTATCTGGAGAACCCCCCAGCTGATGATGCCGTGTCGGAACAGCTGGAGCAGGATGTAGCCCAGGCCTATGAGCTGGCTGACCAGCTCACGGAGGCGGCTGAGAGGGCCCTGGCTGTTCGGAAGGGGGAGCCGGTTTTGAGCGGGGAGGTCAAACCTACCCCGACGGCGTTGCTAGGCCGATTGCCTACATTGGAGATTCCCACTTTTAATGGGGATCTGTCAGCCTGGATGGGCTTCATTAATTTGTTTGACAGTTTGGTGGATTCACGACGGGACTTATCCCCTAGCGAGAAGTTGGCCTATTTGCGCTCCTCCCTGCGAGGAGAGGCCAGCGCGGTAATCCAGCACCTGCTCATCAGTGACGACAACTACCAGGTGGCTCGCCAGCTTCTGGTTAGCAGGTACCAGAATGTCCGGTTACTGGCGGACACCCACGTGGCCACGATTTTGGCCCTCCCGCGAATCACGCGGGTACACCTGTTACGGAGGGAGTTGCTGAACCCGCTACTGTCAGCGGTCAACTCCCTAAGGCGATTGGACCTGCCGGTGGATCAGTGGTCCTTTGTACTGCTGCACATAGTCCTCGCCAAATTGCCCGCTGAAATGAAGGGGCGTTTCGAGCAGAGGTACGGAGGCGACAGCGCCTCGTATCTCCCGCCCTTCGCGGACCTCCTTCGTTTTTTGGAGGACGAATGTAGGGTGACGGACCACCTGGAGCCCGCCCCGGTTCCAGGTGTTGGTCGTATGGTGGCGGCGAGGGAACAGCCCCGTCGCCCGACCAATCGCTATGCTGCCTTCCAGCAGTCCCCTCCCCCCGCACCGAGTGAGCGGTGCAGGTATTGCAGGGGAGATAGGCACGTGGTGCACGAATGTGCCAAATTTAGAGGCCTCCGCCCAGAGGGACGGAGGGCCGTTGCAAGACAGCGCCAATGGTGCTATAGGTGTTTGGGGGGACACATGCAGTCGGCGTGTCCCCAGACAGAGGATTGTCGTCTTTGCGGAGGGAGGCATCACCCCCTCCTTTGTTTGGACCGCAAGGACGCCGGGAGCGACCGGGGTTCGAATTCCTCGCGCACGGGCGGGGGCCCGGCAGCCCGGAACCGGTCCCCTAGAGATTCGGCGGGGCTTAGCCCCCCCGTTCAGTTCCCCCCGGAGAGGGGGAATTATAGGAGAGACGCCCCCGCCACGGGCGGGGGTAGGGGGGTACCACAAGAGTACGCCACGGTGGCGATGGGCACGGGCCCTATTTGCTACTCCCCCCCCCTAATGGAGAGGCCTCGATTGGGGTACTATGCACCGAGGCACGCCCCACACGGGTATTACCCTGCACCTAGGAGTGCTGTTGGTCGGGGCCAGTATGTACCCGATTGGGACCCGCTCGCCCGGTACGAGCGTCCCACATTTGGCGCGCCGACTCAGGCGCGAGGGGGACAAGTACCCCCCCAAAATTTTTAATGGCGCCCCTGTCGGACCCAACCACCCCTCCGGAGCTTGTGCTGTTGCCAACAGCCTCCGTGAATGTTTGGGGACCTAAGGGCAATGTTGTCACGGTGCGTGCCCTTTTGGACTCAGGTGCCCAGGGGTGCATAATGTCCAGGTGGCTTGTCCGACAGCTGGGTCTTTTGCTTGTGCCGCATCACGAAGCGGTACGGGGGGTGGGAGACTCGCGGATCCCTGATCCGATTGGTCGAGTTGAGTTCTCCTTCTCCCCCCACTTCACGCCAAGGCCGAAGATCGGTGCTTCGGCGATAGTATTTGATAAGGTGGTTGGACCACTCCCGCAAGTGCGAGTGCCGCCATCCACGATTGAGCTGACGTCTGGACTGGCTTTGGCTGATCCTTCCTTCCACCGACCGGGCCCAATACACTTGTTGATTGGTGCGGATGTCCTCGGTCGTGTACTGTGTGGAAGCAAGCGAGTTTTGCAGACAGCCGATCTTGTCGCCTTGTCCTCGTCGCTGGGTCATGTGGTGATGGGAAAGGTACCACAGACACCAGAGACCCCGTCGGTAGACCGCCAGACCATTGTCGGTTCTACTTTGTCCGACGTTCTCCAAAAGTTTTGGGAGGTGGAGGAACCTCCCACTGCCAAGCGGTTGGATCCGTTAGCGGAGGAGTGCGAATTGTTCTACCAGAACAACACTGGGCGCCTCCTCTCGGGTCGCTTGATTACCCGCTTGCCCTTCTTGGCGGTTCGCCCTCCTTTAGGGAGCTCCCGACCGATGGCCGAGAAGAGATTGTTGTCCATGGAGCGTAGGATGGCCAGGGATCCCGCATTCAAGGAGAAGTATATAGACTTCATGCGGGAGTATTTGGACCTTGGGCACATGTCCATCTCGCAGTTGGACTGGCGTAATGTGGAACATTACTTCCTGCCACACCACGCTGTTTTGAAGACTTCTAATGGGAAGATCCGCGTGGTCTTTGATGGTTCAGCGCCCACGTCAACCGGAGTGTCGTTGAATCAGTGTCTGCATGCGGGGCCGAAGTTGCATCACGATGTCTGTGATGTTTTGACCAACTTCCGCCGGCACGCTGTCGTCTTTGTGGCCGATATCCGCATGATGTTCAGACAGACCGTGATTCACCCGGAGGATAGACGATACCAGCTCATCCTTTGGCGTGAGGATCCCCAGGATCCGATGTTGGCTTACGAGCTGAACACCAACACTTATGGTTTGCGGTCGAGCCCCTTTGTGGCGATCCGTTCGCTTTTGGAGCTCGCAGAGCGCGAACGGCTACGCTATCCCCGGGCATCTGCTCTTATTGAGGGGGGGGCCTTATTTGTCGACGATATCTGCACGGGGGCCTCGAGCTTAGATGAGGCTCTCGTCTTACGTGATGAGCTGATTGCGCTCTTGAGGGCTGGTGGCTATGAGTTGCGGAAGTGGCTGTCTAACTCACCGGACCTATTGGCAGATTTGCCTAAGGACCACCAGCAAGAGCCGCTCCTCTTTGAAAATCCGGAGACTCCAGACATGCTGTCTGTTTTGGGAGTCCAGTATCGACCAGTCCCGGATTTGTTCACATATAGATTGGAACTGCCAGACCCAAAGGTCTGGACTAAACGCACGGTGCTGTCTACTGTAGCCCGTACCTTTGATCCGAACGGTTGGCTCAGCCCTGTAGTGTTTTCGATGAAGTGCTTCCTACAGGAGCTCTGGGCTGCGGAATTGTCATGGGATGAGCCCCTCTCTGGTAGCCTCCTACGAGAGTGGGTGAGGTTCGTGTCATCCCTACCCGACGTCAATCGGGTTTGTATACCGAGGCAAATGCTGCCTTCGGGAAAGTTTAAAGCCTCCCTGCACGGCTTTTGTGACGCGTCCGAAAGCGGATACGCGGCAGCCGTTTACATCCGAACGGTGGATGCAGCAGGCGTTGTCGCCGTACACTTAGTTACGGCCAAGAGTAAGGTCGCCCCCCTTCGGACTAGGCTAACCATTCCGAAGTTGGAGTTGTCCGGCGCCACTCTCTTAGTACGGCTACTCAATCATGTTGCCGACACCTTGGGAAACGGTGTCGACTTGGGGTCGATATTTGCGTGGTCTGACAGCCAGGTCGTCCTTTGTTGGCTGAAGAGTTCAGTCCACACCCTTGAGGTTTTTGTGGCCAACCGGGTCTCACAAATTCAGACTTCAAAGGCCCCGTTGATTTGGCGCCACGTACCGGGCGAATTGAACCCCGCAGATTGTGCCTCCCGCGGCTGCGAGGCGCCTGAATTAGTGGACCACCACCTATGGTGGAGTCCATCATGGTTGTTACGGCCTGAGCGCTCATGGCCTGCCACCCCGGCTGTGGCCAGAGTCCCAGACCTAGGCATGCGTGTTCACGCCGTGGAGACGGTGGCGGCTCCGCAGATGGAGTTTTTGTTAGACCGCTACAGTTCTTTGGATAAGTTGCTCGGCGTGACTGCTTGGATTAGGCGCTTTGTGCGAAATTGTCGCCAGCCTCAGGAGAAATCGTTGTCTCCGGTCCTCGCCCCACAAGAGCGGCAAGACGCTCTGTTGCATTGGTTGCGAGTGACGCAACAGCGAGAGTTTGAACCGGAGCTGAAAGCCCTGCGCTCAAGTAAGCCCAAGTTGAAGGGACCCTTGGTGCGGTTGAATCCCTTCTTGGACAGTACCGGATTGCTGCGTGTCGGAGGTAGGCTCAGACATGCCAACTTGCCGTACGGATCACGCCACCCTTTGTTGCTCCCCAAGGATGGACCGTTAGTTAGACTGTTGATTACAGACCGCCATGTAAAGAATGCTCATGCCGGTTGTAATGCTTTGACCGCGCTCCTCCAACGAGAGTTCTGGATTTTGTCAGCGCGGAGAATAATCCGATCCGTTATTTTTCGTTGTCTCCCGTGTTATCGTTTGCGCGCCGATACGATGCAGCCCCAGATGGGTGATTTGCCTGCCGATCGAGTGAACGAATCGATGCCCTTCTCAGGAGTTGGAACGGATTTTGCGGGGCCATTTACCGTTAAGACATCGCGGCTTCGTAATGCTAGAACGGAAAAGGCTTACTTGTGTGTATTTGTTTGTTTGGCCACTAAAGCGGTCCACCTGGAGGTGGTTAGTGCCCTCACCACAGAAGCCTTTGTAGCCACGTTGAATCGTTTTGTGTCTCGCCGCGGAATGCCGTCGTTAATCAGGTCCGATTGTGGAACCAATTTCAAGGGCACCGATAGGTATTTAAAGGAAGTTTGTGAATTTTTGGATAGGAATAATTTTGAGATCGGATCCACACTCTCTCGCAGAGGGGTACGATGGCAGTACTCCCCGCCATCCTGCCCCCACTGGGGAGGGATTTTTGAAGCAACTGTAAAGGCCGCTAAAACTCACCTTCGTCGCGTTATTGGGGAGACGGTCCTCACGTTTGAGGAACTCGCGACCGTATTTTGTAAGGTTGAGGCGGTCCTCAACTCGCGTCCGTTGTGTCCGTTGTCTTCGGACGCGAATGATTTAGAGGCCCTTACGCCGGGCCATTTTTTGATTGGCAGACCGCTTAACGCCTTGCCGGAATATCCTTATTCCGAAGTGGCCTCCGGACGGCTCTCGCGATTTGAATTGCTCCAGCAGCTTACGCAGAGTTTTTGGCGCCGTTGGCATCTGGAGTATTTGCACATTTTGCAGCAACGCGTTAAGTGGTCGGATAGGACGACCCCACCCAAGACTGGAGACCTCGTGTTGGTAAAGGATCCAAACCTGCCGCCCCTCCGCTGGCGTTTAGGACGCATTGTTCAGCTTCATCCGGGGTCGGATGGTGTGCCCAGGTTTGCCGAGGTCCTGGTGGGGGACTCTGTTTTGAAGCGAGCGATCGCTACCCTCTCTCGCCTGCCCTTAGATTGAGTTGGCGGACAGTTTGCTACTGTCCGGGGCGGGGGGATGTTCACGCCGCGCGTGATTCATTCATTCACGTGCATTCGTGGGTTCGCCGCCAAGCGCCGTCCGCGCAACACGGGACTCAGTTGGCCGTAAGCAGCCGTGAGACAAGTTCGTGTGTTTCTGTAGCGACGTGCCGCGCTAGTTACCTACCCATATTGGGACCGAGATTTCGTTTTGCTCCTACTAGGGCTCCGGTCGGGGTACGGACTTGTAACCCGTGTGTGTTCGCTTTGAAAAGCGCCGGGAAAGTTTTAGCGGCCTATTAGGGCATTGTGTAGTATAAGAGTGTTAGCTGTAAGAGTATCCCATCGGGGGTTGTGTGGAGATCGTTTTGCCAGGGCGCGCGCGCGCCGGCGAGACAACGTTCAGCCCCCCTGGATTACGGACACTATTTTCTAGTAAGGTAGGATTAGCTTAATTTACTTAATTTTGCATGGGAAACCTTCGTTTCAATAAACTGTGGAACACAGTAGATGTGGTCATCACAATTGTGCGTGATCAGTAAGATACTTAGTTTTATCAGTATTGAGACTAAGTACGTTTTTTCGTAAGCCAGTTGGAAACGAAATTTAGTCCTGATTGTGCATGAGTAAAAGCGTTACCCCAGTTTTCACCGTGAAACAACAGGGCAGTATCGTCGGCGAAAGCAAGGATCTTACCGTTAATTAAATGTTTTTGAAAAAGATCGTTCATATACAGCAAAAACAGAGTCGGCCCGAGGACACTGCCCTGTGGTACCCCATACAGGACTGGTGTTTCGTTACTAATCCATTTTTCCACTTTTACTGCTTGTGTGCGATTTGTGAGGTAGCTGGAAAACAACTTGAGTGCTACTCCTCTAACTCCGACTCTTTTCAACTTGTCAATGAGGGTTGGGATAGAAACCGTGTCAAAGGCCTTCGCAAGATCGAGAAAGATTGCTGTTACTTTCTCCTTCCTGTCAAGACTCGTCGCGATGAAATCTGTGAGATCATGAACTGCATCATCAGTTGACTTGCCGGAGCGAAAGCCATATTGTAACGGGGACAATATGTTATGTTTCTCCAGGAAGTCAACCAGACGTTTGTTGATCATCACTTGTAACTAAGTCACAATGTAAGAAAATCTTGGAATTCAATTTTAACCTACTTCCAATTGTTGTATTGATTTGAAACTTTTCAAGTCTATATGAATCCGATGACAATACAATAATTTGCTACCTTCGAGCTGATCTGATGATGGAGTCAAGAGGTGGGCAATAGAACTCTTCAATGGCTGCTAGAAAACCCTTCGAGTTTAGGCTCATTTGTTTTGTTCTGATGAGACCTATTCGCTACACTAAATGGTGAGGGTCTGATGATAGAGCAGGGAGGAAGCCAGTGGCAGTTATTAATGACCACTAGGAACCCCCTCGAGGTTGGACTCCGTTGTTTCGTTCTGACGAGACTTATTCGCTGTACTTGGTGGTGAGGGTCTCAGTGGCACTCCTTAATTACCACTAGGAAACCCCTCGAGTTTGGGCTCATTTGTTTCGTTCTGATGAGACCATTAAGTATTCGCTACACTTAATGGTGAGGGTCTGATGATGGAGCAGGGAGGAAGCCAGTGGCAGTTCTTAATGACCAATAGGAAACCCCTCGAGTTTGGGCTCATTTGTTTCGTTTTTATAAGACCTATTCGTTACACTTGGTGGTGAGGGTCTGATGATGGAGCTGGGAGGACCCAGTGAAACTCCTCAATGACCTCAAGAAAACACCTCGAGTTTGGGCTCATTTGTTTCGTTCAGACGAGACCCCGATTTGCTACACTTGGTGGCGAGGGTCTGATGATGAAGCTGGGAGGAAGCCAGTGGCACTCCTTAATGGCCAATAGGAAACACCTCGAGTTCTAGCTCATTTGTTTCGTTCTGATGAGACCTATTCACTACACTTGGTGGTGAGGGTCTGATGATGGAGCAGGAAGGAAGCCAGTGACACTCCTTAATGATCAATAGGAAACCCCTCGAGTTTGGGCTCATTTGTTTTGTTTTTATATTTATAAGACCTATTCGTTACACTTGGTAGAGAGGGTCTGATGATGGAGCTGGGAGGACCCAGTGAAACTCCTCAATGACCTCAAGAAAACCCCTCGAGTTTGGGCTCATTTGTTTCGTTTAGACGTGACCTATTCGCTACACTTGGTGGTGAGAGTCTAATGATGGAGTAGGGAGGAAGTCAGTGGCACTCCTTAAGACCACTAGGAAACCCCTCGAGTTTGGGCTCATTTGTTTGGTTCTGATAAGACCTATTCGCTACACTTGGTGGTAATGGTGGTGAGGGTCTGATGATGGAGCAGGGAGGAAGTCAGTAGCACTCCTTAATTACCACTAGGAAACCCCTCGAGTTTGGCATCATTTGTTTCGTTCTGATGAGACCTATTCGCTACACTTGGTGGTGAGGGTCTGATGATGGAGTAGAGAGGAAGTAAGGGTTCGGCTCGCGCATCTGGTAACTAATAGACTCCACTTGAATTTGTAAAACTAAATACATACAATCACGCCTTCGAGTTATAATGTTTACGGGGTCTGCAGACACATAAGTGGACTGTGAAATCGATTACCATCCCCATTCATAGCTTGCCATTTATTAAACTAAAAAGTAAAAAATAAATATGTAAGTAGTTTAAGAAACTATAAAAACACACTTTTATAGGAACGGACTAAAATGTACAAAATAACCGTCTATTCAGTAACTGAAATTAAAAAGCGTGGTGCGCCCTTTGCAAAGCATGCATTCAAGTACTTACTTACTTAATATTGACAACGCGCACCACGCTTATTTACTACATATTTATTTAAATCTATTTTAGTACTCTATAATGTTGACTGTGCATATTTTTTTAGATTTATTGGCTAGCAAAGCAAACCTATATAATAACGTTTATAATGTAAAACAACAGTAAATAATTTGTTCTTATGCCTGTACCAATAAAATAAATAAAAATGAAATTTTAGTATCACAAATCAATATTATGTTTTGAAAATTATTTAATTTAGTCAGTATTGCAATAACTACAGTTGTTGGATTAATTTTTAAAGTTAAGCAATTTGCATCAATGAACTCAGGCCCCTCCTGTCTATTCCGAACTTATAATTCTTCAAAACATAATTTTTCCCGACAAATGAAAATTAAAATTTGTGCCAATGAATCTCGTACAATTTCGTACGAGGATGGATGTGACCTCGTTACCTCGTACCGGAACGTCTAAATCTCGTATTTGTACGAGGAAACTCGTACGGATGGCAACCCTGGTTCTCCAACGCCTCGTGTATTCTGCTTAGTGCGGAGTTAAACACATGCATGTTATGACATCAATTTTATTATAAAAAAAAAAAAAATAAGTATTTAGAAAAAATCGACCCGTCTCACAACCACCTCCGATGGGACTCGAACCCACGACCTTTCGCTTTCCGGGCGATTGCTCTAACCACTGAGCTACGGAGTCGTTAGTAATGCTATGTTATTAAGAATAATATGGAATTATTAAATTATGGAATTATTATATATAATAAAATGGGTTGTCACATCTAAAGCAGAGTTTGAGAGAATAGTGAAATATTTTCGTATTTTTTATGTGAACTTTGAATAAGAATCTCGGAACTCTGAATGAATTTGAAAGTTGTGATATTAAAACAAAATCGAAACACTCATGCATCATAAAAATTAAGTTTAGTAAAAACAGAAAAACTTTATGAATAAAACAAAGGGTTGGCGGTATATTGGGTTGAAACTCAAAAGTATTATTATTTAGTAATTTATAACAAGCAAGTGAAAAATAAGTCAGTTAACTTAAAAGTATAAAAACAAATTTTATCGAAAATAATAAAAAAAAAAATAATGAAAGTAATATATCAAAATAATAACAAAATCTGTACAGTTATTTCTTGAAACAAAAATGAAATTATATTGTTGGTCGTCTACAAAATAGTATTGTATAGGAATTTCTTACAGCCATCAGACGTTTACGCAATAAAAAGTAGTTATGCAAGTGACACCGTTAAACACGGATAAAGGATAAATCACCAAGCAAGTCGCTCTTTAAAAGGATAAGGTGACATGTTTCATTACTTGTAGTTTTCTTTTGTTTATTACGTAAACAACTAACAATTAACAAAACACAAAATAGAGGTTAGATGGAGAACTTACGTGGCTCATGGAAAGTCCTTTGCCCAAAATTAACAATACCACCAAGTCCATACATTTAACTTTGCACGATTTAGAAATTCTTCACGTTGTTATAGCTAGCTACAGGCTCTATAGTTGGCTCTACAGGGCTCATAAAGATTCTCTATTCTATGTAACACCTGTATGTACTTGATGGAATGCAATAAACCATTTGATTTGAACGTGCCTAAATTGAATTCCACGCTTAATTCAGCACTAAATGCGTGACATGTTCCTACTAACCTTTTTCTTGTGTTCTGTGATTCTGTTACAGTCAAAACTCATGATCGGCCCAAACCAGTTTTGAGTGAAACATCAGTCAAACCCCTTAGAATGTTGAATAAAATAGGTTGTAAAGGGCGTAGCGGCAAGAATGTTACATTGACAATTGAAATTTTGGGCTTATTCCACCCACTCTTTACTTACTTGTATTCAGTTAGAATACAAGACGATCCGAGACGATACAAATCAGCGGCCTTTTGATGCTGTACAAAGTCGTTAACTCCAGGATGGATACTGATCTATTGAGCCATATCGTTTCACTAAAAGTCACCAATAGGTCAAATTGTAAACAGTATTTATTTATTGTGCCTTTTGTCAAAAATAACGTATCAGGTAATAGCCCTATTATACGCTACTGTAAATTGTACAACTTGCTGTGTACATTTGTAAACAAAATTAAAGACAATTTAGAAACTATTGCAAATTCAATGTAACAAGTGTTTTTTATTAGTCTTAATTTATTTACCTATCGCCTTTTATTTAGGTAAGAAACTCTATTATTTAAATATCACTTTACTTTTTATCTGTCTACTAGCCAATTAAATTAAAACTTCACTCGCATGTTGTGCGCGGTTGTAATAAAGATACAAATTAATGTTATATTTTTTGTTGTTGTTGTAAATTGTTCAAATGTGTTGACTTATATCTTGTAACTGTGCCTAAGAAAAATTAAATAAAATAAAATGTTTGTACTATTATGTTAAGGGTTTTGACTGATATTTCAGTAAAAAGTGGCTTTGACCACGATGAGTTTTGACTGGAACAATTCTGTCCCTATAGCAACATTACTTTTCTCTGTTTTGCGGAAGACTCACCGTTCGGACTCATCGGCAGCTTGGCTAGCCTCGGCAAGCTTGGCGGTGGCGGTGGCGAGACGCTCCTCGGACCTTTCGAGGTCTTCTTCCAGCAGTTGGATGCGTCGGTTCAGGGCAGCCACTTCGGACTCAGCCTACGAAAAAGAGAGATTTTATCATAAACTGTAGATAAACTCAACAAAAATGGTATTCTTAAAATCAACAGCATTCTAATGTTACCAGTTGGACCACAAAAAGGCATTATATTAGGCATATGTAATTTAGTTTGTAGTGTTATAGAACCACCTACAACGTGGACCAAGTGGTATCTGGTTAAACCGCTGAATGCGGCCAGCGTAAGACCGATAGTCGTGGAGTTGAGAGGCATATGACTAGTAGCAGGCGCCGTATAAAGTGATGACGATATAGTTATAGACAAAGTCATTAATACAGAAATATAGACATTCATAAATTCTCTGAATCCATAACTTTGATAAAAGAAGTGCCTATTACTTTGATTTTAAAGCTTATTGTGAAATACGCTGAATAGGCCTATGAAGGCAAACATGCCAAACCACCGAGTCAATCAAAATATTTTATTTTACTACGTGCTGCGAGTTTGATTAATTCCAACAAGTGTGACCTCAATCCTCAATAATCTGTGTTTTTGCTTCGCTGTTTACAATAAACACTCATTTTACTTGGTAATTCGTTCAATTACTCCGGTCACTCGTGCGCTTACTTAAATTTTTATGAATTTCCATGAATTTTGGGGAATATTGGCTGTATTTTTGACCAGCGCCATCCAGCGCCTCCTCAATAATAAAAAAACTTGAAACACATATAGAGACGTTTTGCTCAGTCTCAAGAGTTTAGTAGTTACTGATGCTTATCGTAATGACCATCGAGTGTTAAGAACGAACGGCATTCACGGAGCATTCCGCGGTCCGAACAACAAGTGTTGTCTCAATGCTTCATATGGCATGCTCATTTTTTGTACACACGTCCCAAAATAGATGGACATCATTTATAAAATGTTACTAACGACTTCTGTCTAGATCGTAGACGAAATTTTCGATGCTAAGCGCTGATTTACATAAAAAACTGAATGAAATTAGAAATTAAAATGTATTGATGTCAATATGGTTGTTTTTGAAAAGTGATAATTAACGGTACTAAAATGGTCTAAACCAAACTTCGCTCAACTGTCTCCCAAAAAAGCGATGTCTGTTCAGTTTTATCGACTAAGACTGACTTTGACTAGTAAGGCTTCGACGATGTAAGTGGCTAATGTAACAACACATTGTTAGCTGTCGAAACAAGGAGCGTGTCGTGAATGTAACGCCCATCGGAACATTTTGCATCGGTTTATTTATATTCCGCAGGTCGCGCACGCGCTGACATCACGCGTCCTTGTCGCGAGGAAGCTTCAACGAGTCCCGGTTTCTCCTCCTTTTATCCTGTGTCGTCATCTGTGCGTGCGATGCTAATAATAGCCGTGACGGGAATAGCAATTCGCACTCGCAGCCTGTATATTACCACTTAGAAATTAGAACACAATTAGCATTTACCGCTATTTGAGTCCACCTGATAAGTGTGGAAAATTACCACTCTCAGTAAACTCCTTTCTTTGGAGATCAGATGTAACGAGAAAGATAATTTTCTTTTACTAGTATAAGTTTTAATTATGTGGAAGATAAAAACTGTTGCTATAAGTCGACGTCAAGAAGCTCGACCAATCACCTTGAACTTGTTGAGTCTAATCCAAATTGACGCGTAAGGTTATTTTAGCATTAGAAGCCAGTTTAGCCTCTTATACTAAAGGTTAAAGACCTTATCGATATTTAATTTACAAAAACTCAATGAATTGCTCATATCTACCCGCCAATGCTCATGAATGGGTCGTTTATAGTTACACCTGATTGCATAATGCAATTCGGTTCATGGATGATCGAAATGCTTTGTTTAATTTTAGTGGGATCGGTACTGAGGCACATTGTGTCCATTGTACGTCCGCTTACAATAGCCAGCCCAATAGTAACGTATTATTATCACGCAAAGGGTAGGTCTACACTACCTGGGTAAACATTGAAAGATTTCCTGAGCTATTAAGTATTACAACTTCTATAGTACCTATTCAACTTTAATCCCTATGTTTTTGCCGTACCGCAAGCCATTTCAGTTACGCCTATTATCTTGGTTATTAATTACAATCTTTAATTTACTTCCAAATATACCATTCCAAGTATAATCTTTCAAGTCATCAATTTTCAACTTTACCATAAAATGTATAATGAACCCAGACATTTGCTTATTCAACAAAATTACTCAAGCCTTTTCAACCGGTTTTTATCAGTCTTTACTTTACAGTTGTCTTTATTGTATTTTGAGTAGCCTTATTGTGCCCGTATAGTTACTACTTAAATGGTATTTTAACTTTTATCACAATAGGTATTGGTAATTTGTACACCGGTGTAATGACGCCAATTTACTTTATAGATTTTCTATCGTAGATGTCCGTTATTTGAACATCGATCATACTGAGGTCATACTAGCCATCTCCCACGTTGTGTAAACATGTAAAAAAAAATTTTTGGATTTGCTAATTGTTTATCGACATTAGTAAGGATCAAATATAACTTCTTCGTCACGTTATTTATGATGTAAAATTATTAAGTCTGATTCCGCACTTTGTATTATCGCAGGTAACAAATTCTTATCGCTTGATACAAGTAAGACGATAAGGTAGAACGAAGAATTATGAAAGAAACAGGAAACTAAATATAGCTCCTGTTATTTCTAACAAAATAATAACAGTGATGTTATCTATTTTTGATCATATTTATGTTGAGGTAAACAGTAGTTACTAAGAGGCAGTTCACTATGTTTGCGATCGCAAGGGCATATTGCCGTGTAGGGTTACGTCATGTGGCGATAACGGCTAGGAGCTCGGACACGCCTTCGCGGCGCCAGTGGTCCTTCGAGGACGTCCGACGTCCGACAGGAATGCATTGAGGGTGCTAGCCCACGGCTCGCCGCTCTACATGTGCCACAATAGACCGGTACACGACCTCCGACGCAACCAAACCTGTTACGTGTAACAGAAACCGCCGCCCGGCCACCAACCCGGCTATTATCTAAAGCAACATTTTACCGAATCATTCGCACCTCCAATCCAAACCGATCCGAATGGCTAACAAATCCCAATTTCCGAACAATATTAAAATCGTCAATCTCGTGAAACATAACGAAAATAATAAATTATTTGCCGTCTCTCTCTAAGCTATCGCGCGGAGATGAATCTGAAAGAGAGGCCAATATGCGTACGTTGCCTGCACACCTAAGTATGGCCGGACATTACTCACTATAGGTAGATAGTACGAGACTACTGATAACTCCCTTTTACAACCCGGTTCAATTGTGACACAAAATAAGTTACACTTAAGTCGAAATTGTCACTTAGCACAACACAAATACATTGCACAGTTCCTTACTTCTTCTCTTCGCATTATTTCAACTTGTAATCGTTTATGGTACTCCTCGCATTCGTCCTTATATTTCTCCATTTCTTCTTTAGTCTGACGCATTTTCTTCTTCAAAACGTCCAGAATCGTTCCTTGCTGCATGTTTGTCGTCATTTTTATGCACTTTTATGTTTTATTCGAATACTTAAAAGCTAAAAACTAGAGACACCTTCGCCCTAGTCGCGAAAATGCCAACTGACTGGCTCGTTAGTGCTCCGTATCGCGGGATGGGCACGGCTCGAATGAACACAGCCGGCGAATAAAATGGCCGCCACCGATCAACACGCTGCACCTTTATCGGCCTTATAACAACTGCGCGACTTATACGACAAGTGACAACTGTTAATTAGTTAACAATAATGTAATTAACGCACGAAAACCTCAACAACTAGTAATCTAGGAAATCACCAGACATCACACAGTCTCAAATGACTTTGACAGTGTGTTTGAGCGAATGACTAAACGTCACTAACTTCACAATGCAATGCTCATCGACCGCGCAGCCCGAGGCTCCACCTGTCGGTGCCGACCGATAATTCGGACCCTACCGAAAGTCTCAACTATTACCAAATTGTGGGATGGGTGTCATGGTTCAACTACTTTACACAAAAGCTACGGAAGTACAGCATTTACGTTATTAACAGCGAAGGACCATTAATGGGTGTTACATTATACTATGGGAAAAAAATCTTATAAGACAATTATTTTGAGTTGACCAAATATTTTCATTAAAACTCTTGTAATGGCATGTCGTCATCTAAGGCTAATTTAAAACTCGTATCAAAATTATGTAAATTAAACACAATTAGACGATAGTTTGGGTTGTACCAGTAGCGCCATCTAAAGCAACATACTGGAACCATACTGTTGGTATACTTTCCGGAGGTTTAGTTGTGCGGGCTTCATTCGGAGGCAGACAATTATCAGCCGAAATCTGTTTGACGTCATTAGAAAGGTATGCGCCTGTTTTAAATTCCGTTAGGTGACCAAGCATATTCACAATCATTGTCGGTAGAACAGGCACTATATTATGTTTAAGACAAAAACACAAATGTAGAACTTCATACCTACTTTGGAACTGGATTTGGTTTTGGATTAAGTTTCAGAAAGAACGCGAAAGAAAAATTACTTTTTCGTTTTACATCATACGTAACTATTGTACAAAAACAATAGAGAGTGTCTCTTAGTAAGCATAAATTTGGAAAGATTCCAACACATGTAAAACGTGACAGAACATGATAACAATCAGACACCTCTACATATCCGTGCATGAGTCACATATTAGAGCACTCGCACAAGTAAACGGATAGCGTAGGTAAGATAAATTTTATTGACCTTCCTACTTATAATGCAGCCATTTAGCAGAATGATGCAGTAGAAAAGACTCCAAAAATTTTAGTAAGAAAAAGATAGTTTATTAACCTCGAAGCATTGTTGTATAATTACTATCGTTACTAAGTCGTATAATCACGTGACAATTAGGTATAGTTAATAGGTTACATCATTAACTAATGAAGTCCAAACAAATTTAAAGTCTTATGACCGTGGCCTTTATCACATATGAATACTTGATGTGTATTGTAATTGAAAGTCGGCCATAAGTCCCCCCCTTAGTTAATTTTATTGTGAGCAATATGGCTATTATGGTTACATTGTATTACCATAAACAGCATGATGCTCCAAGAGAAGCCATAAGTGAAGGAATCATATGCCTAATGAAACAGTATATCAATCATATTATTAATTTATTCTACACATTTCGCAAACAATAATTTTTACAAGTAGATACTAGGTACAAGCACTGTCATTATACATTTGACCGTCGTGGTCTGGAGTAAGAACACCACTGAGCTGGCTGGGTTCGACTTCCAGCGATAAAAGCAATTACTGAGAGGTGGGGGGAAAGCTGGACCTGTCAAATGCATACTGCCGGTGATATTCATATTATTATAAACATAATCGTCTGATTTGATAAGTGAATTAACTTGTATATTTAATCTTAAATTATTAACAAATCATTAATATAGATATTATTTTATTTTATTTACCATTTTAAATACACATAGCTAACAACTCGTCCATTATTAAAAATCTTAACAACACGGTAAGGATCACGAATTTTGGGAACCAGTTTCCTGTTTTGCCCACAAGAAGGAAACTCTATTTCAACTCTAACAAGATTACCAATACAATAATTAAAGTTTCTTCTATGTTTATCATTCTATTTGCTCACTTACCTTATGTCGAATAGCTTCTACGTTATTTTCATCATACAATTCACTTTAAATGGTATAGAGAGATGTCGCTGAATCATTAGTTCCTACTAAATTAATACTAAATAGTGCCTGAGCAGGGCTTTTTCCAGTCACCTTATTAATTGTATTATTAAAGCCCCACTGGACTTCGGAAACTAAACTAATTCCTCAAATAGATTTTCAGGTTTGTCAATATTTTTGACAGTAGCTAAGGACAGATAGCACTCTTATGTTATACCATTCTTTTGTCCATATCTTGACGTGGCATCCAATATGTATTTTACCCCCAATGAACCGATATATTCTTGGAAACGTTTTTGAAGTGAAAGAAGTTTCTCTGTCCGATATAGAAATATAAATATATGTATTTGCCTTTGAATAGGGTACACTGAGTGTCTATATCTAGTTCAAAAGTTCGGCTCATTCAGCCATTAACAACAGCATGTAAGTATTTTTTTTTATACAGAGTCCATTTTCGCTTAAGTTTACATTGTTACTTGAAATAAATGCATTATTATTACATATATTATTGATTGAAATAAATCTCCATATTTTAATTTTAGAAATAGATTCACAACGTAAATGTTATACAGATTAACCAGATTAATAACAAAGTCAAACATGTCAAACTAATAAAAGATGTCAGTCAAAATAATACCTAATTTAAATGTCAAGATAATATCTATGTCAGATAATTCCTGATTTAAGTGTCACATTATTAACAAATTAAAATATCTAAGAATGGCAGAATATATATTCTACAATGCATGTGCTCGAAAACAGCGTTTTCCGAGCAGTAAAATCGAGCGAAAAGTGCCACTTTTCCGCACTAGTGCGTTTTACTTTTCAATTTTCTATCCTTTTTTTTTATTTTAACTCCGCCCAAGTATTTAACAAATTATCGTTGTATAATAGTTGAGAAGACGTTATACATTTCCTTTTGGTTCTACAAAGTGGATCGTATAAACGTAGTTGTAAACGTTTATACAACGCGAAATAGGTCCAAATTAAACGACATTATTGTTATTTAGAAGTTCAATAAAAGTTAGTCAAGAACTTTCCAACGTTGCTTAAATGTTAAATAAAAGTTTTCTACTGACTTTTTGGTTACATACCTAATAGTTTTACCCAGACTGCTATGGAACCATTGAAGTCCTATAACTGTTGCATAGACATTAGAAGGTGACTGAAATGTCGGATATTTGTTTAACATCGACTTTTATTGTACACATTCCGTTCATTCCATTCATTCGTTCTTGTGATATTTGCCTATACTCGGGCACCACTATACGACACGTTGCAAAATACAGTCGTAAAAACGTTCACGTAACCTATATTTTCCTACCATTATACGACGGTGTATAAAGTA